>HG995421.1:5692776-7114721 GCA_905333125.1 Pheosia tremula | reverse complement strand
CAGCATACCGTGTAATATTGCGCCTGCTGCCGTGGCTTGATGCTTTTTTGCAATAGATTTATATCAGGTGGAACGACAAGGTGGTCGGTCAACCTATGTTTACCAGTTCTTTCAGACAAAAAAAAAAAAAAAAAAAAAAAAAAAAACACCATTTATGACAATAATGTACTATGTGAAAGTTTGTTAAACAAATGGATGATGACATCTGGACGAGTTTACACTGTTTAATGAAACATAAATATTCCGCAAGGGCCGTGGGTCAAGATTGCTTACCTTGCATTATTTATGATGTAATAAGCAATGGAAATGAACTTAATCGACACATCAAAAAAATAAAACTTCACACAATATTTTGCACGTCTAATCACTTATAGAGACACAATAACACTTTAGAAACACTCCTTTTCATGTTAAATCACAGCATAAAATAATAAAATAAAAAAAAAAAAAAAAAAACCTCTTATTTCCTTAGAGTGCCGACGAAGGCAGCGAATTTTTTTGCTTTTTATACTATTTCTGGCTGGTATGTTTGACACATAAACATATGTCATTATGACGTTATTAGTGTTACAAGTAATTAAAAAAAAAAAAAAAAAAAAAAAATGCACCATAGAGCAAAAATACTACATTATGCCGACAATTCCGTTTACAAAGCGGCAATCCGACTGGCTAAGTAATGAGCCAGCGGGACGCAGCGAGAAAATACCGTTAGTGGCTCAGTAATGAGCCGGTGGGATGCAACCGGGGCGTCACACAAACAGGTAAATAAATAATCGAATAAGAAATAAGCGTGCCAATATATTTTGATTGTTAGTGGACACAAATAAGATCTAGAACTGTGATAATGGGATATTATCACACACAAATAAAAATAGTGCATAAGTTAAATATTCAAGAGAATCAAATGGCACAATAATGTCAAGATAGGTACATTTAACTCAGAGGACATGGGTCATTCTTAGGTCCATCCAATATGCAAAGGCACCCAAGCACCGACTACTGCCTACGTGTTAATGCATAATATATGTGTTGGATAACCACGTAGAACAAGGTTTAGCAGCACTCAAATACTCTAGCCGCACCTGAATACACACATACACAGTATTATTAATATTTCAGGGTAAACCACATATAACACGAAATTACCGATGCATGTTGGTTGTCTCCCTTAGAAATTTAAGCCAATCAGGGCTATAAATAATAATATGAAAAATCATACAACTCTAGTCAAGCTGTCAAAATTAAAGGAACTAAAACCAGTCTCGGTGTTGCTTCCCGCTTGTCCGAAAATTCCCAAACTACGTTCCGATACATGCAATAATTACAGTTTCAAATGTTATTTGGTAAGAAATAAACAATCCAAATAAAAAATCTAGGTAATTTTCTAACGCTTTCGAAGCAAACACTAGAGTTTTATCGGCATGTATTACGTAAATAAAATCAAATCATCGGTACCTCCAGTTCCTAGAAATCTACCCAAAGTAATATTTTCTGCCAAAGTGGCAATCATCACATAGAAGACTTGCTTGATCTGATTGGCTCAAATACTAGATTCTTACGATTAGACAATGTTTCCCAGGTGTGAACCCAGGTGTGAACCGGTGTCAATAAACCGTTTTGATTTTGAAAACACTAAAAGTAATTACGTTATGCAACTTTCATCCAGTTTTGATTAAGTTTCAACACCCATCTACCGACAAAAACAATGAAATCAAAACGTAAGTAATTTGCAACTACGTTTTGATTTCGTAAAATTTATAATTATTCCACTTTTTGACTAATATTCCACATTTTGCCACGCCGAAGCCGAACAACTCAAATTTTATCTTGCCATTTTTGGCTGCCAAGTATGCGATTCTTTCATCGTGTTAGGTTAGGTTTGGTATCGAGTGAGGTTTGGTTAGGTTAGAGACCATTTCATCCCATCCGTGTTAGGACGTAAGAAACATTATTTTATATTACTTAGAATGTCAGTAATAGATGTCGCTGAGAGAGTTGGTACGAGTATGTTCGAGTTGAAATGAGGTAGGACCACCAGACTGTACTAAGTTTTTCGGGTCTTAGTTATCTTTGAGAATAATCCTCACAACCGAATCTAATCGACTTTTTTGGGGTCGAGTCACCTTCGTCCGTAGAAGAATTAAGTACCCTCGAGATACCCTACACGTGCCCCTGGGTGGTGCCAACCAGGTGACAACTCTACTGGTGGTAGGCTTCGGCCGTGGTTAGTCACCACCCACTGAACAAAGCCATGTCCCCAAGCGGCCTAGCTGTGTTCCGGCATGATGTTCGGTGTTGCCATTCATGGATGGCGGGTCAGATCAGTTGCGCTGCATGTGCCTAGTGAATGTAGCGTCTCGATCTACTGCCGCCTTCCTATCTAGACAAGTATGCTCCATCATAGTTCTCATCGTCACTTACCATCAAGTGAGATCGAGATCAAATACTTCCCTATAATGTATAAAAAAAAAAAAGACTTGACCACTCTCGTTTGTGACTTTAGATTACATTCATAAGGCAGGTTGCAAATTAATAACCGAATCTGTCACCACAGGATTAGTAGCACTGTTGTGAACCAGGATCGGTTTGGAGGTAGGGTTAGGGATGGGATTGAAAAAAAATAATTAAAAATAACTCAAATTCTTTATTTTGAGGATGCAAAATTCGCAGGCTTGCTGCGCTGTGCATGTAGTCTACCGACACGGTTCAATATTATCTAAATCTTAACAATATATTTTATCTACGTTAAGTAAACCTAATAGAGAACTTAACATATTATAGTTGCATAGGTAGTGTTGCACGCGTGCAGGCTCACCTGCATGTGCTACACAGCTGTCAGATAACGGTTCTGAATTTTTTACCATCTTAACCGGTATCTGGTAAACTGTATATCTATAGAAATTTATTAAAGTTAATGATTAAAAACTATTACATAGGTGCTATGGTGAATTTAAATACTATACATTATAATTACATGAACTAAAATGGAATGATATAAGTAGATAGATAATACGAGTATATCATTCGGAGAGAATCATCGTGTGAATACAGTTCGCCAGCAATCGTGATTTTGAACCAAAGAAGGTCACGTCTTCTGACACAGACCGGTAGTCACACACGGACCGACAACCACACATATACCAAACGATATATATTAAAATAAAAACACAACCAGTTCAGTGGTGCTGTGATGCCTATGAGACAAGGCAGAGCGCTCTAGGTGATGTCCAGAGAAGGGTATTGTAACTAGCGTTTTCCTAAATCGATACCGATTCCTAATTATTACAAGACATCATTATATATACATAGATTCCCTTAAGTATTTCAATACTTCGTCGTATCGAAGGCACCGGCAGCGGCCAGCGCGCTCCCGGACCGACTCGTCTCGGCAAGGGTGTGCGAGTAGCGCATGCGGGCGGCAGGGCGGCGGCTCACTTGTTCTCCTCGAGCAGCACGAGGTCATCGGCGACCACGTCGGACACGTGCAGGTACACGATCCAGTACATGAGGTTGAAGCACACGAAACACACAGGGAACACGATGCGAGAGTACTTGTCAATGTCCGACGGCGTCATGCCCAGGAACTTGCCAACATCCTGCAAACATAGATGGTACGTTACAATGGACTTTCGTCATGTACTCGGGACTCGACGGCGGTCTCTAGGACGAATAGGGTCGTGACCGCTATAAGCAAGTGAAAATACCTTAGTTGGATGCAGCGGGTGATGACTTGGCGGCGGGTGCTCTTCAATAGTGTTCTCGAGCGTGCCGCCCTTCGAGTGCGCCTTCGGGTCGCGCACCTTGTAGCGCACCTCCTGCGATACGACACACCACACCATCAGCATTATAAAATCTACGATTGATAGTTACCATGGCATAAAGACCAGTAGCAGTAGCGAGGGTCCGTTAGCGCTTTCGGTGGCTGAAGTGCGTATCATTAATAATAACATATAAGGGCGCTCACCGAGTGCCTGCCGGGCGGGCACCGACCAAGGCTGGCGGTTTTGGCTAGAGTGTGTGGGTCCCATGGCGGCGGACACTCCACCGGCAGCTTTCTCTCTTGCATTAGCTTTTGTATCGTCATGAATCTTTGTTTTCTCATCTGTATCCTTTTGGACATGTAGCCCACAGTCGCGTACTCTGAAATATGAAGGCGACAAATTTAAAGTGACCCTTCAAAAACTTTGTGAGCAGGTAAACGTATCGTAAACGGACGAGACATACCGAGCAAGCTTGTGAAGACCATAACGAAGCAGGTGCCGAGGTAGACGTCGATAGACTTCACGTAGGAAATCTTGGGCAGCGCCGCGTTGGTGGAGGACATTAGCGTGGTCATGGTCAGCACGGTAGTGACTCCGAGCTGGACGCGCGCCGGCGTCGCATTGCGGTTTAACCAGAAAGACACCCATGAGATAATAACTATCAGACCCGAGGGTATGTAGATCTGGATAAGGTAATACCCCATGGAGCGCACGAATTGGATCTCACACGCCAGCCGCGAGTAGTTTCCTGAAGGCGGAGAGCACAATGTACAGAAAGCGCCTCTGGCTGTCTCCAGTCGAGACGATTATAAAGAAGATTCTAACTACTACTGAGAATGCAAATGATGCGCACCTGTAGTGAGGGAGATTTCCATGGCGCGCTGGCGATGACCCAGAACCTTGAACTGAGGCAGTGACACCTCGGTGGAGACCCCCACCGAATTGGGACCCTCGTTCCATTTGTACCGGATGTCCCGCATTGTGTAGCCGACTGCAGCGTATAGTACAGGTCGAGTCACCGCGGAGCCGGAAGCCGGAGTTTGGTAACTAAACTGATCGTGGACGTTTCGAGTCCCGGTGTCGTGTCGCGGCGCGGTCGCGGTTCGTCGCGGGTCGCGGGGGAGCGCGCGGCGCGGCGGGGCGGGGCGGCGAGTGGACGAGGAGCGACAGTACGGCGACAGCGATCATTACCTGTGGTGAGCGTGACGACCGTGGAGTGCTGGCGGTGGCCAAGCACACGGAACTGCGGCAGCTGGACCTCGCCGCTCATTCCGACGCTCGAGGCGCCGTCTTTCCAAACGTACAGTATGTCGGTCATCGTGTATCCGACTCCCGGGGACATGCCAAACACAAAACGCTATCACTCCGCCGCGAAGCGTCTCGCCGGGGTGGCGCGCCAAGTTACGCCTTGGACGCCCGCCTCTTTCCGACATGGATGATAGAAAAATATGGTTCAATCTACTGTGATGAGGGCAACGTGAAGTCAGTGGCGTCAGCGAGAACGCAACGCCACGACGAATCATGCAAGACATAGCGAGACAGACATGCGGGAAGCGGGAGCGGGTCTGAACCAGCCGAGGAGGCTGAGCGGAGGGAGATAGCGGTGAATGATGAGCAGCTGCTGTGTGACCTAAGGCAAGTGTGAGTAAGGAAGCGTGGGGGCGTGAGCGCCGTGCCCCGCCGCGTGGCGACGTCCCAGTGTCACCCGGCGCGGTGCGCGTGAGGGTGGCGGTGGCGGGGGCGGGGGCGGGGGCGGGGGCGGCGCCGGTGCGCGGTGCTCGCGACACGACAGCGGGAGGCAGTGCGCGGCTCGCGGCCGGCTCGAGGTGGCTCCGTGAACACAACCCACGAACGCAAATCGTGTAAATATTTTTTGAGGGTACATATTATTTTTCTATCATCTGTGCGGTAATCGCTCTCTCGGTGGTTGAGGTCCATAAGAAATTCTACGAACTATTAAGTACTGGTAGGATTTTGAAATATCCGTACCCAGTCGACTAGGCCTGAGGGACCGGGCTCTGAACAAAATCAAACTTTTTAGTAAGGAAGTATCTACACCGAGGCTGTTGTTGTTTGGTAAGAACATACAGTGTAATAAAAAAAATAAGTTATATTTCACACCACTTCATCACTTTGGGTCTATTTGCCCATTAATTTGCTGATAAATCTTAGTTACAACTTATCTGACCGAATTTCCTCGTGCCATTTGTTACATAGGTCGTAAATAAGCTTTTTTATATAAGGTTGAATAAAAATAATGTAAAATATTTTAACAGATGAATAAGTAAGTGGGTTGGATATGGATCAAGTTGATGTATTAAATAATTGTGTAAATGTTAGATTTTTTAAACAAAGTGAACAAGTAGCGTTTGGCCATGTGCTCAGTACTGGCTATCATTTTTTAAATGTCTAATAATTTTATTTATTTCTTTAGGAATGTCATCATCATAACCTACTGTTAATGGTGTTAATATATTTTACGCTATTATAGATACACCTTATATATCAGCGATTAGTGAAACAGGCCCATAGAATAATAGGTGGGCACTTAATTATTACTGATAAAGATTTTTTTTTACAAGTGCATTGCAAAATAGCATCTTTACACAAAATAAAACTGCACGAAGACAATATATAATGTGGGCACTCACAGCTCTCGATCTCGATGTGGCAAAGCTGGCGGTCCATCGGGAAGTACTGCAGGTTCATAGGACAGGACGCGGTGATCGTGAGCCTGCAATGACAGAGCGGTGAGGCGTGGACTTGGCGCGGGAGCGCGGCGGCGCGGACGCGAACACGCACCTGATGCTGCGCGTGATGGAGCCCGAGTGGTGGATGCGGATGAACTCGTTGCTGGTGGTGGCGGTGTGAAAGTAAGACTGCTTCTCGTTAACGAAGAATGTGTCGGGCACCCAGATGTTACGAATAAATTCGGAGCCAACTGAGAGGGTCTCGACGCCGGCGCGTTTCTTGTACGCGAGCCTCGGGTCCGTCCAAAACTGTCTGAAGTAAAAATCCAACGTGAAGTCCTGAGGAGAACAGACATATCGCATCCTGTAGTGAGTCGCGCGTGGCGGGCGCGCCGGCCTGCGCGCGCGCCACGCTAGTGGCACGGTGCACGCCGTGCTCCGAGCGAGTCGACAGTGGTGAACATGAACATCCAAGTCATTACAACACTATGATGGAGGTAAGTATGTTCTAGTAACTAAGTTAGGCACGACATCGAATACACAATACAGAGCGGCAAGCGTCTTCAAAAACACTACGAGTGTGAAAGTGCACGCATAGTATTCATTGTGTGTTAATAGAGAACAAACATACAGATAGGAATAGCGGGCCCTAGTCTCGCGGGTCGGAGTGCTCGGCGCAGCTCAGACTGAAGGCCTCGAGCAAGGATCATGATTCATATATTGTGTATTATACAACATTTCAGCTTTTGATGACAATAAACAAAATTCTATTCTACTTATTTCTGGCAGTACGACGTCGTTAGTTGGATTAGTTATTTTTTTAAATGAAAGGGTTCGTGTTCGCGCTGATAAAATATTATGATACAATGCATTTATGTTTTGATGAACATTCACCTCAATTCCATGTATGGACTATTATTAGGGTTGCAGAAGCGCGATTCGACTCACGTGTCCGCCACGCACGCCTGCCATAATTGTGGAAACGTCGCGTGGGGTGTCAGGCTAACTGAGTACAAGTATGAAAAAACACTGCGTATTTAGACAGAGCGAGTAGTATCAAGTCGCTTCCGTATACTAGGTAGTCCGAGCGAGTCCTTACTTATGATTCTGTCGACTGTTCTATATTAAATAATTAATGCTAACGGCTTAGCATTTGCAAGGGTTTTGAAAATCTTAGTTGATAACGGATTCGTGAGTAGTGTTATGCTTTTACTCAATAAATATTGACGGGGTCATGAATATCGCGATATCGTCTAATCTTTGCCACAACTTTACTGGCCCATCATTGTTCCGGGGCGATAGGTTCCGGGTGCCGAGTGACAATGTGCAAAAGAGTCAAAGTGGTAGCGCGCCGCCGTTCCAGCCATGACGATCCCGTCGGTGGGTATGATAAGCTTGGCTCGTGCGGCCGACGGCGGCCGTCGCCGGGAGAATGACACCAATACACAAGGAAATATAACGAGAAAGCGAACAGCGATCGGATCACGTAACGCGGTCATGCTCGCAGCCTCGAGTCTGGGGCTGCTGGTGCGCGGGGTGCGCGGGGTGCGCGGGCGGTGCTAACTGAGCGGGGCGAGTACCATGAGCACTTCCGACACGGAGCTGATAGACAGCACATACATGGTGACGCCCACCTCCACCGGCGGACCTGCAACCAAGCGCACATGTAGTGCCGCGTGACGTGCGACGCGTGCGCGTGCGCTGGCGGGCCGCGCGGCGCGGGCGGCGCGTGCGGCGCGTGCAGCGCGGGCGGCGCCGGGGGACGCTCGGTGCCGGGTGCATTGCGCTAGTCTAGTACGGTAGGTATACAAGTCGTCATAGGTACCATTCGGACTTCAGACAGAGAGCTGATGGACAGCACGTACATGGTAACTCCCACTTCCACTGGTGGCCCTGAAAACGATATTTGCTACAAAATCCTGACCACCACGGACGGCGTTCGTGGATACTAGGGCAGTAGGTCCGTGGGCCCCTACGACGCGAGCCCACGTCATCTTATAGATATCCAAGAAGAGCTATTAAAATTCCAACACAGTGAGGTGTGGTGGATGCGATGGTCGGATATACTATGGGAGCTTTGTCATTTTACATTAGATCCCCTCGATGAGACGGTTTCACACGATATGGCCGTCGATAATTTAACGAGCTAAAACATGAAGGTATTATTATGTTATGGGGGTCGCCGGTCGCGCATTATTCGCACGAAGGCCTCGCGGATCGACCGGCGGTCGGGCGGTCAGACTACACACTAACCTCCGTAGTTCGGTCTCACTCGTTTGTCGTAACTTATGCTGAAGGAGTCCAAAATCGAGGATATGTTGACATCCCCGAACATGCTCCCGCCGCCGCCGCCGCTGCCACAGGAAAACAGCACTGGTACAATAAACACAGCGCACGGAGTCTTCATTTTTAAACATCAATTAGGTAATTATTTGATAGTGAATTAATATATTATGCATGTAATTAGGGGTGTGAGCGGGCGGCGCTAGTCGTCGGGTGCGCGATGCGGTGCGTGCGGTGGTGGCGGGGTACTCACGCGACCCGGTCGGCGTGCGGCAGCAGGGCGGCCAGCAGCGCGAGCAGCAGCGGCGCGCGGCGGCCGCGCGGCCGGGGCGCGCTCATGGCGCGGCGTCGAGTGCGGGCGGGGTCGGGCCGCGCACTGCCGCCGCCGCGCCGCACCGCCCCCGTCGCCGCCCCCGCGCCGCGCGAACCCAGCGCCGCCGCGGCTATCGATCGCCCGCCCTGCTGAATGTAGCACATCAAGTCACGAAGCAGTTGTAGGTAGTCGTGAGCAGGATGATGAGCGCCGTCGACGATGGCCGGTGGCCTCGACCTCTACCTGCAGCCCACAGACGGGCTGCCACTGAGTGAATTAGTTATTGATTGAACTCAACTCAACTCAACTGAAATTTACAGTTTATTTTTTATTATTTTATTACCTAGGTTCTTTACACTACTATATAAAATAAATTAATATGTACTCTGACATCGCTTAAATTATACAAAAAAAATATACTCATTAAGATCAACAAAAAATTTATAACTATCCTTATGCTATTCTTCCATGTTTACAACTAATGCATAGATGATACGATAAAAGCAGAAATATTGCCAACCACTGCCATCTAGCACTAGCAGAGAGGATCAGTACAACATGCCTACAGCGCACGCCCGCGCCCGTCAAACGGCACCGTTGATGTCAGTCAATTGTCAATGTCAGTGTCAGTCTGCAGGCAGCCTCAGGATACTATACTACATTACAAAATAATAAAAACAAGGTGGGGGCGGTGGCAGCTTATTGTGTGTCGGTCGCGTGTGGGTACTGTGTATCGGGTGAAGGCCGTTGTCACCGGCTGGAGTACGGAATGCTAGTATAACAAGTGCGGTGCGTGCGTGTACCAGTGCGGCGGTCAGTGCGTGCAGGTGCATCGTCGCGACGCATCAGGTGGGTTTGTTTACGTCGCGCACCGCCGCCGCGCCATGTGACCCGCAAGTGCGCCGCGGCCTTCGGTCGCGAGTCGCTCGGCTGCGAGCTCGCCACGTGCTGCGCCCTAATCCGGTTAGTGAGAGCCCGCGGCGCTGACCAGTGTCTGTGTGCAGGTGGCGAGCGTCGCAGCGCAGCGCGGCGGCAACATGAAGCCGCAGAACGACTACAGGAACGGTGACGGTAAGCGCCACTACACACACTACACTACACTACGCTACATAGACAGGGAATGCGGGCGCCCGCAGCTCGTGTGTCGCAGGCGAGATGCAGGCGCCGCGCCGCGCCGCGCCGCCACGCTCGGCCGAGCGCAAAAATATCCAGCTTGACCTTGAACAGAGTTTTGTTTGTTTGATTTGATCCGATTTCAACTAGAATAGAATTTACGTCTATAAGCTAAACATGTCAAACTGGCTACATGAAACAGTGCAGCCCGGCATGCCAGTTCCCTCTAAACAGATTAGCTTAGTGGTCATGCGCTTGACCTCCGTGTGAAGGTGAAGTGGAAGCCTCTCAGGGTGCTCCACATCATATCTTACAATGTACATAGAGACTAAAATAAACTGGGGTGAGTACTATATTCTGTGAATTGTACATCATTTTACATAGATCAACTATTAGCCAGTTGTGAACGTAATATATTATCTAGTTCTTCTATAATTGTTATATATCACAAAATTTCAATAATTATCTTAAATATTTTTGTCAAACAAATTGACAAACACGTTTTTTAGCTTTTCTTAGTTGAATGCTAATTCCAGCACAATAATAAGTTGCTTACTAATAAAATGCCTACGGCTTAGCTACTTCTAAGATGTTATAATTAATCATCAGATATACTGTTCAAATTGAATGATTTATAATTATTGAGCAACATGTGTGTGTACTGTGTGGGTGATGAGGAACTGGTTGACTGGTTACAGCCGGAGCGAACCCACAGTGACAATGCAACCAATTGAGGCAATTGAGTGATGAATGTCGACTGACATGGTTCTTTAACTCATACTTTATTGCTGCTTATATAGGATTTCTTAATTTGCACTGACAGTTGTTTGATAAAATTTATTGAAAAAAAAAACAAATGATAAAAATGATCCTGATCCATGATTCTTGTTATGGCTTTGCTGACAAAATTACTTTTTGCTATTGTGTGGTGAAATTACTTAGTAAACGGGCTGTGAGCTTGCCAGTGTGCGCTGAATGTGGAAACATACTTGAAAGTCATTACTCAGGTAGTTGCGGAGCACAGAAGGAGCCTGTGCTCCACAACTACATCATATTAAATGAATAAATATGTTTGATACTTTTTGTTTACCTGATACATTGGCAGTCATTAAATAACTGAAATAAAACAGCGCTGCATCTTATCAAAAAGAACCCTGTAATGGTTGAGCAAATTTAATTTGTTGCTTTATAACAATAAGTGTGTTTGACAATTTCAGTAAGAGGGTAATCAGTGCCCTTGCCTCACACTATAGGATAGGAGATGTATAAATAATGTTGTTGATATTGTGTAAATATATATATATATACAGATGTGTACGCACAATCGCTTGATACTATAATATACAATAATATGTGAGCGTAAACCACAGGTAGATTTTGTCTAAGTTCCCTCCATTCAATCATCAATGGTACCTACTCTGCAGCTTGATCAAAATCTGCCAGGCCGCGGACAATAGCCAGTACCATATACCAAGTATAATAGATATGAGTAAAAAGATCATTCAAGAATGTTTAAATTCTTAGTTCCTGTTAGAATAGGAATCACTTTTAAGTCGAGCATGCGCTGACCTTGTGTTACAGTTTTTAAATTGTCATTACAATGAAAATAACCGAAGTAGGCGGCATTCAATTTAAATAATAAATAAGTGTTCCGCGCGGCGTTACATCAATGAGCGGCGGCGATCAGTTCGAGGTCTTCACGTTGCTAGTTGGATTGTTCGATCGAGCCGAGCCGCGCCTGCGCCCGCGCCGCCGCGCCGCCGCGCCGCGGTGATGACATCGAGAGCACTGTTTATCGACAGTTATCAGCTGATAGTGCGAGCAGCGAAATTAACTCGCGCTGATAATGAGGCGGGCGCACTGCGCTGTCCCCTGCGACGCGACGCCAAACATTCAACAAATATACGAGTACATACACGTTTTCCCAAAAAGCGCAGGTAAAGCGGGTCATAATCATCCGTTGTATCGAAATAAAATGTTATACAAATGGGTGCGATGCGAACCACCATTGATCCTGGGCTTTTGTAAGCTTTCCCAATTATAAACCACAATCAAGTTGATAAATATTTGTAGCAGTCAACAAAACCGAACTCATCCCTCCCACACTCTTGACAGACAGATTCTAACTAACATAGGTATGCAATTTTCCGCGAAACAAAGATAATCTAAAAAATAAGAATAGATTTCCGATAAGTATGTCAGCATAAATATAGGTAAGTATGGTACAGCAAACAGAGAGAGTGGTCGTATGAGTCGGTGAGTGAGCGTGGTCGGTGTGTCGGTCGGCAGGGGGCGCGGCGGAGGACAGCGAGGACGAGGAGGCGGCGCCGGAGGACGAGCTGTCGCTGGCGGACGAGGGCTGGCCGGCGCGCGCACTCAACGCGCTCAACGCGCTGCGCAAGTCGCGCCAGCACTACGACACGCTGCTGGTGGCGGGCGGCGCCGAGGTGGCCGCGCACCGCGCCGTGCTGGCGGCCGCCTCGCCCTACCTGCTGGAGGCGCTGGCCGCGCCCGCGCCCTCCGCGCCCGCCTCGCCCTCCGCGCCCGCCTACCGCATCGACGACGTGGACCCGGACGCGCTGCGCGACCTCGTCGAGTACGCGTACACGGGCCGCCTGGCCGTGCGCTCGCCCGCGGAGGCGCGCCGTCTCTACCGCGCCGCCTGGCGCCTACGCCTCGAGGCGGTGCGCGCCAGCCTCGCCGAGCGCCTGCTGCGCCGCGCCGCGCCCGCCGACTGCCTCGAGCTGCGCGCGCTGCCCGACCTCGCGCCGCAGCACCTCGAGGCGCTCGACCGCTACATCGCGGAGAACGTGAGACACGCACTCTGCCGTCCGGCGTAGCTCGCGCGGCGACGCGCCGCGCGCAGCTCGCCGACACTCGCTCCCTCGTCCCCAGTTCGACGCGGTGTGCGAGAGCGGCGCCCTGGCGACGCTGCCGCTGATCCGCATCGAGATGCTGCGCGAGAGCAGCTCGGAGGACGGCACCGAGACGCCGCTCGCAGTGGCCGACGCGGCGCTCGCCTGGCTGCGCGACGCTAACGCCGCCGATCTAGACGTGAGTGCGCGCGCTCACCCACATCCAGTCGAGCGGAGCCGCGCCTGCATCTCGTTCCCTTGCGATCGGTTATCATGCTTGCAGTTGGACGATCTCTGCGCGCGCACGCACCTGCTGTACGTGGATGCGGGCGGCACGCTGCGCGACTGCGTCGAGCTGCCCGAGGCGCGCGGCGACGCGCCCGAGCTGCAGGAGTACAGGCGCGAGGCGGCCGAGCGGGGCCGCGCCGCGCGCCGCGGCCCCGCGCACGCGCCCGCCGCCGCGGCCGACGCCGAGCACCCGGCGCGCGCGCTGCAGCTGGGCGGGCGGCTGGCGCGCGGCGCCTGCGCCGTGCTGGCCGCGCGGCGCGCCGCCGGCCACGCGCGCGCCACCCGCGCGCTGCTGGCGCTGCGCGGGCGGCTGGCGGCGGCGCGCATCTCGTGGCGCGACGCGGGCGCGAGCGGGCCCAGCGTGGCGCGCGGCGGCGCGCTGAGCGGCGCGCGCGAGGCGGACGGCGGCGAGCGGCGCGCGCTGCTGCGCGACGGGCGCTGCGCGCTCGGCGCGGCGGCGCTGGGCGGCGCGCTGGTGGTGTGCGGCGGCTACGACCGCGCGCGCGTGCTGCGCGCCGCCGAGGCGTACGACCCGGCCACCAACGAGTGGGCGGCGCTGCGCGACATGCGCTGCGCGCGCGCGCGCTTCCCGGCCGCCGCGCTGGGCGGCGCGCTGTACGCGCTGGGCGGCAGCGACGGGCACGCGGAGCTGGACTCGGTGGACGCGCTGGAGGAGGGCGCGTGGCGCGCGCGCCGCAAGCTGCCGCTGGCGCTGTCGCACGCGGCGGCGGCGGCGGACGAGCCGCGCCGCCACCTGTACGTGATCGGCGGCTGGGCGGGCGGCGTCAACCTGAAGCGCGTGCTGCGCTACTCGCCCGACGACGACGCCTGGACCGAGGCGCCGCCGCTCAACACCGGTGCGTACCGATCACATCTTTTACGTATTAAAATGGTCTAGAAATATAAAGCGTGAGGGGAGGAAGCACAAACTCGAGGTACACTGTAGACACAACTGAGCCGCGAGAGACCTGTTTATTTAAAGAAATTAAGGATCGAGCATCTTCTACTCGAGCACACCGGCCACGAAGGGGTCGATATCATGCTGCTTACAAAGATGTGTGCGCAGGTCGTTCGCAGTGCGCGGGCGCGTACTGGGAGGGCGCGCTGTGGGCGCTGGGCGGGTGCGACGCGTGGCACTGCCTCGCCAGCACGGAGACGTTGCGGCTGGGCGGCGGCGGGGAGGCGGGCTGGGCGGCGGGCCCCGCGCTGCCCACGGCGCGGCGCTCGGTGGGCGCGGCGGTGTGGCGCGGCGCGCTGGTGGCGGCGGGCGGCTCGGACGGCGCGGCGTCGCTGCGGCGCACGGAGTGGCTGCGCGCGCGCGGCGGGGCGTGGCGCGCCGGCCCGCCGCTGCGCCGCGCGCGCGCCGCGCTGGGGCTGGCGGTGCTGCACGACGCGCTCTACGCCGTGGCCGGCTTCGACGGCAAGGAGTTCCTGCGCTGCGTCGAGTGCCTCTACGAGCCGGACGACGAGTGGACGACGCTGCGCGCGCCGCCGCCGCCGCACAGGCCGCCCGCCGCCGCCGCCGACGACGACGACCGCGACGCGGCCGGCGCGGCGGCGGAGGCGGCGCAGTGACGCGCCGGCGCCTCCCATCACCTACCTCAACGTTAATTCGATGCCTTCTCTCGCGTGTGACGTATTATTAGTTTTAATGAAATCGTACCTGCTGCGCCCGCGCCGCGCGCCGCGAGCCGCGTGCCCGGCGCTTTTTAGCTGAATATGAGTCGATTATCTCCCAAATTTATAGAATGTTTTCATTATATGCAATACTATCGATGAAAACTTTTATCGATTTGGGGGTATAATTCCAGTTATCTGACTGCTCGCTCCGCTGCGAGAACGCGGCGCGGCGCGGCCGGCGCCGTCCACATTTATAGCAATATTATAACAATTTGAAATGACATTAGAAAGATTTCTTTCTCCTAAGAAATCTGTGTGATGTTATTTAAATCGATTATAATTTCTATAAATTTGGATGATAAATATTATATTACAATGTATCCGACTGGCGGAATATTTTATTGCTCGCGGAGTTTCCCGTCGATAGTATTATTGTTACATTCCTATTTTGTAAGATGTTTACTAGGCGGAAGCGCGGAGCGGCGTCGCGCGATGCGTTTAGAATAATTGTCACCGAGTTCGTAGTTATCCGAGTCCAGGGTGGAGGTGGTTAGCTAAATTTATATTATATTAGAATAAGAAGCCGCCTCGCGGGGCGCGCGCAATAATGTCGGCTTCCGCTGGCTTCACGTGTCGCAATACTATCATACAAATGATGTGTCGTCTGTCCCGCTCGCACCCGCTCCGGCCGCGCCTCGTGCGACCGCGACGGACGCCACAGCTAGCTATATTTTTATTTTAAGTAGCGATAATTTTAAATTTTACGGTAATTGCGAGTTGTCGCCGGCGCGTCAATAAAAGACACTAGGATTAGTAGGCGCGCGGGGCGGGGGCCGCCCCCCTCGCCCGCGCCGCGCCGCCGCTGTAACATTATGCATGTACGAGTGCTACTGTATGTTCCAATAAAATAAATCGCATCTATTTCGTAGTTTTGTTTTATTTATTACGCTTTACCCATCCATCCATCCATGTCGAAATCACGTTAGGTAAAGATACATATGAACATTGATTTATAGACATTAGATCAATGCATGCATCAATACTAAAATAAAATAAAACTAAAATATGAAAAATATAACTAACGTTGGCAATCGGTTACAAAATAGAGCCATTTTGCCAGTGTGGAGTAAAATGTTTGATTGTTGATCTTATGAAGCAATTCCCAAAGGGGCCGATATCAGTTTCTCAGGGGTCGACATAAACGAAAATTCATTTTGGGGTCGACGAGGTTTTAAATTCTACCCCTATTACTTACATGTTCTTATTTTATACTTTCAAGATACGGTATAAGTTGTGTTACGTGCACCAATTTGAGTATCAGTGAGTAGTGCTCTTAAATTAACTCAATAAGTCGATTAGCGTGTAAAATATCGTACAAGATGAAATTATTATTAATTATGTATCAATTGGAAAACACTAGAGACAGGATTTTAAAAGTAATTTGGCTATGGGTGTCTGAGTATTAGTTCATTCTGGAAAAGGGATCTCTTGCCCAAAATAGTTTGGGAATCCCTGTTCTTAAATATATTCCTGTACATGAATGTACCAGTACATGAATCCATTACTCCCACTGACGTCCATGATACAAGTACGCGATGTATACATAGAGGTCAGTGCTTACTCCTATTTCGGTAACGTCATATGTCATAAATAAGCATGACAGTGACAGCATGCTTTCTCGATGACGTTACTTTTACTTTTCGGCCTTTCTTCTTCTTTTTTCTTCTTCTTCTTTTTTACGAAATGAAATGCGATGAAATAAAATGGATATGCAAATGGCCTCACCCACAACTTAGCGGGTATTTTGCCAATGTCAAGTAATTAATAGCAATAAAACATCCAATACGATTCTGCCAATGTCAACGTCGTAAGCTAAGACACGCAAGAGAACGTTACCATTACATTACAAGTTCCTGCATACTCTACTTCCTCTTAGAGGCGAAGCATCCCTTGTTTGTCTGTGGGGTCTTAGCACAGATTAGTTATATAGCTCTGTAGTGTTTTTTATGCTGTGGAGTAGTTAGCTGTTTTGGGTTAGTTAGTTGCATAGATAATACATATTAACTGGGTTAGTTGTATGAATACTCTATCTATCTATATCTATGGAATACTCTCTGGCTGGTTGTATGTAATCAAGTCAAGTGAATGTGTTGTAATGTAAATGCATGTTTATACTAAACTCTTTCGTGTTATTAGTAACCTTGGTTTCGATAAGGATCTATTAATTGATGATAATCATCGAACATATACCGGAAATCTAAAAACATCATTGCCATTGCGTCTGGCCGACACGCCTAGCCGCCTGGTCAGTGGTCGGTAGTCCGACATTGTCGTTCTCTCTGTATGTGTACCGTGCGAGTGTTACAATGCTGTCTCGTTACGTGGTGTCGCAAGTGAAGCACAACTCGTACTTCCTGGTGGGGCTGGCGCTGGGACTGTGGGTGTCGCTGAGCGTGATCCCGCTGGACGATGAGCCGGCAGTGGCGTGCGCGGCGGCCGCGGGCGGGCCGGCGGCCGCGCTCGACGAGTACGAGCCGCAGCGCGAGGAGCGGCCGCTGGGCGCCGCCGGGCACACCGCCGGCCGCAGCGTGCAGCGGCCCCGCTACTACAGCACGGAGCTCGGCATGAGAGGTCAGCAGCACGCACGTTTGTGTGATCACAAAGATGCCTAGCATAAGTATTAGCTTGGTTAGAGGGTCTGGCAAAAACATTAGTAATGTGTTTGACACATATTGCTAGTTACCTTTTTAGAAAGAAGTATGGATTAACACACTAAATATTTTAATTGTTACAGGCTCTTTACTCACAGGAGTACTAAGTTCAGAGGAGGCACTCAAGAGTCAAATCGCAGCATTAAACCACACAGCCGCTCGACTACAGCCTGCTCTGAAATTCTTTATTACTGCAAGTGCTATGAGCTCTGTACCTGGCCTAGCCAATGTGGTTGGATTTACAGACACAAGGGAAATGCTTAAACCGTTCCATGCTCTGAAATACTTGGCAGATAATTATTTGGAAGAGTATGACTTCTTCTTCCTAGTGTCTGACACAGCATTCGTGAATGCTCGCCGGCTCACTGAGCTGGTGTCACAGCTGAGTGTCAGCCAGGACGTGTACATGGGCACCATCTCCGATGACGATAGCCATTACTGCTCACTGGGTATGTTGTACATTATTAGTATTTCATGATAAAAATCTTTCAAAGTGTGCATAAAACTATCAAGCAAGTATATTACATTAGACTACACTTGATGCTTATCTGAATGATACAAATGGCTGTTGTGCTATCTGTATATTTTAATTCAATTTTCTTCGACTTATCTAGCATTGTTGACATACTAAACAATGACCCCCTTTTTTAAATAAAGAAAAACTGAAGAGGTTGGACTATGCACAACTATTTGTAGATGATTTTTATAACTGCATAGGGTAATCAAGATTGGTTTAGTAGCATTTGTATTATCTAGATTTCTTTGAAATTTGGTAATCTTGCGATGCTGTTATAATTGTTATATTCAGTTAGTCTATTTCTCAGTAAAAAAGTTAGTATATGTAACATAAGAGAACTATTTTTACGGTGGTGTGGCGCGCGCAGAGGGCGGCATCCTGCTGTCCAACTCGGTGCTGCGCGCGGTGCACGGCGAGCTGGACTGGTGCGTGCGCAACTCGTACTCGCCGCACCACCACGAGAACATCGGGCGCTGCGTGCTGCACGCGGCGCGCCGGGCGTGCGGCGCGAGCCTGCAGGGCGAGGCCTACGCCGCCGCCGCGCCGCCCGCCCTGCGCCCCGCGCTGGCCGACGCCGTCACCGTGCACCCCGTCACCGAGCCGCGCGTCTTCTACCAGCTGCACGCCTACATCTCCAGGGTGTACCTGGAGCGCGACCGCGCGGAAGCGCTGGCCTGGCGCGCCTACCTGTGGCGCAACGCGGCGCGCCACCCGCCCGGCTACCGCAACGCCACGTGGCCCGGCGGCCTGCGCGCCGACCCCGGCCTCGCGCCCGCGCTGCCCGACTCCAGGTAACTCGCATCCCTCGACGAGCGCTCGATCCCGCCCGATGTTAAATTACTAACACCTGTGATGTTCACATGGGTAGCCGTCACGCGTGATGTTACTCCCCTGTCCAGGTTCGACCACCTGCGCTGGATCTCGTTCAATAGCACGCACGCGTTCTTCCCGGACGACCACCACGAGGTGTCGCCGCTCACCGGCGCCGTGAAGCGAGCCCTGGACCTGGTGCTGGAGAACGTGCGCGCGTGGGCGCTGCGGCGGTGGGCGGGGGCGGGGGCGGTGCGGCTGGTGGAGGGCGCGTGGCGCTGGGAGCCGGCCGCCGCGCTGCGCTACCGCCTGCTGCTGCGCCTAGACGCGCACCGGCTGCGGCTGGTGGAGGTGCTGAGGCCGCTGGGCGCGGCGCGGCTGGTGCCGGTGCGCTACGTGACGGAGAGCGCGCGCGCGCGGCTGGTGCTGGGCGCGGCGGCGGCGCGCGCGCGCCAGCTGGCCGACGCGCTCGCCTTCCTGCAGCGCTACGAGAGCGTGGGCCTGGACCAGGACAAGAACACCGCGCTCGTGCTGGTGAGTGCACTACACGACGCTCCACCGACAACGCTGACACCCTTCACTTTCTTGAATGGGATTTGACCGCTAGGTGAATGAAGTCCACCGCTGGACGTGGGCCTCCCCCGATCACTTCCGCCGGCTTCCTGCGGCGCGTGTGATACCATAGGTTCACCCGTCCGGGCTGCCCTCCTCCTCCTACCTGCCTCTAATATTTGTTCTTGTGCTAAATTAGTCTGCGGATTTATAGAAAATTAACATTTAAAATAAAGTAGCTGTATAATGCAGAATGATTAACTCAAGAATGATCGGCACTGAGTTGGCATTGTGCAGGTAATAATAGGCGGCGCGAACGACACCGCGGCGGCCCCGCTGCGCGCCGCGGCCGCCGCGCTGGCGGAGCGGCACCGCGGCGCGCAGATCGAGGTGCTGGACGCGCCCGCCGCGCCGGCCGAGCTGGCCCAGCTGGCCGAGCACGAGGCGCAGCTGGCCAGCTCGCGGCTGGCGCTGGCGGCGGCGCTGCCCGTGCTGCCGCGGGACGCGCTCGTGCTGCTGATGGCGCCGCACGCGCAGTTCAACCAGGACTTCCTCAACAGGGTCAGTGACCGTAATAATAAAAGATGGGATTTATCAAATCGATTAGTTCCGTATTGTAGAAGATAACAAAAGTACTTCAAATACTCGACGAAAGTCGAGGAAGTACATTAGAGATTCGTGTTTCTTTGTATTACATTATCAGATATGATACGTATAATGTTATGGCTCTCAACATCGATGTCGTTGCGATAATAATACGACAAACCTAATATATTCAGTTCCCAGCCCTTTCATGGACTGCAACTAAACTACCAACACATGGACCACCTAATAGTTGCATGGGTCCATGGAGTATTACATGCAGTCATCATGTGTCGTTCAGTTGTCTTGATAAGTGAAATGTCTGCGCACATAGTATTGATGTTCCTGCGATATTTTGAAATTGGTGTGTGTGTATGAGTGCGATGGCGGTGTGGTGTGGCGCAGGTGCGCATGAACACGATCGCGGGCGCGCAGTGGTACCTGCCGGCCGGCTTCGCGCGCTACGCGCTGTACGCGCACCCGCGCTTCGCGGCGCCCGGCGGCGCCAAGCCGCAGACCAACACGGGCCGCTTCAACCTGCGCGCGCGCCAAGTGCTCTCCTTCTACCGCGCCGACTACGACTCGGGTAACCACACCTATCCCTTCCCGCACCATCCTTCAATAGGGCCCCCGTGGCCCAAGGGTAAATATGCCACTCGCCTTCTGATGTAATCGTAGCGTCATCGAGAAGACATGCTGTCAATGGTTATACCGTAGTGTGAGGGAGAGAAGACGCTTACGTTACCTTTAAAAGTTAAAAAGGACCGTGTTTGTGGTACCGGTTTGCACAAGCAAGCACAGTGGAATATTATATTATCAAGACGCATTTTTTTTCAAAGCGTCCCTATTTAAATTGAAATAAAAAATGGGGGCGTAGTACTAACACGAGATAGTCTGCCTTCGAATTGTTTATAGACAATTTGTGTCCGCTTTTAATAGTATTAGATTAGAGTTGTCCTGTGCATAACCGAGGGCGGGTGTGTGGTGGCAGCGCTGGCGGAGTGGCGCGGGGCTAGCACGGCGGCGCCGGCGGACGTGCTGGCGCGCGCGGCGCTGCGCTGCGTGCGCGCGCCCGACCCCGCGCTGGTGCTGGAGCCGCGCCCGCGCCCCTGCCCCGCCGCCGCCGGCGACCAGCCCGCCGACGCCTGCCTGGGCGCTCTGCGCGAGCAGGAGTTCGGCACGCTGGACCTCGGCGCGCGGCACTCGCTGGCGCAGCTGCTGCTCGAGACGCAGGCCGACCTCGAGCCCTAGCGCGCTAGCGCCCTGGCGCCCTGGCGCCCTGGCGCCCTGGCGCCCTGGCGTCCTGGCGCCCTGGCGCCCCGGTGCGAGGCCCACACGCGCGAGCTCTATCGTGCACTAAATATATACAGTTTATTCAGTATCATTTTGTTGTTTTATTACTTAAAAATGCGCACACAAGCGGCTGGTACCCAATTCATTACCCTTTACCGATTTAGGGCATATGTCAAAGTATACACAAAATTGGTACTCAGTAACCTCGATAACAAATTGACTAATGACGGTATATATAGATACCTATCTACCGGGGAAGTGAATCCGGGGCGTATTGCTGGTGAATCGGTATATCGAGGAATAGACGATGTGTGAATATCTCGTTTCATTGTATTCCAATGTTTAAGGTTTGGTTGCTATGGCAGTAACGTCGATAAACATCCCAAGTGAATATCCACAAATTGCGCGTCGGACTCAACCAAACAGATAAGTTAGACAAAACTGTCTCACGGACTTGAAGAAATATTGTTCTACATTTCTATACGCCGAGTGTGTAGTGCAATGATAAAGAAAGATGCGCTAGCAACGATTTGTGATAATTATTTGAGCGCTCATTAACGATGTCATAGTTTTACGTGATAACCTACATCCGTGCAGTAAGTAAGTTATAATTACAGTGAAGTAAATACGCATACAGTATCCACAACTATCTAAGCAGATAAATATTCATTCGAATGGTTTTACAATGTTTTGACAACAAACATTTGGACAGTTCAACTAAGAAGGCCAACGAGCCATTCCCAAATTTTCCAGATTTGCTTGGTTATTCCAGTTCTACATATTTCAATAAAGTTGTAAAAAGTTATCTTTTTCGTCATCCACAACAACATCAATTGCTCACTGTGCTACAAGAGGTACGTACTTAAATATATTCTGGGGATTGGTTCCATGCAAAATTAACCACTGTCCAAAACCCCATCGCAAGAACGGAGTGTTATTACTCGTAATATGTCTGTCTGTATGTGGCATCGAAGTTAGCTCTAGGACGGCTGGACAAATTTTAAAACAGTTTTGGTTCGATAGCCATTATTCCCGAAATGATTCTTAGCAATCGTACATTTTTATCTTCGACATTTTTGCATGGCGCTACTGGCACAGGTACCCGGCGCGCGCGATGGGTTTCCTGGACAAGCTGTCCGTGTGGCTGGGGCGCGGGCGCGCCGAGGTGACGGTGCTGGTGCTGGGGCTGGACAACAGCGGCAAGAGCACGCTGCTGGGCGCGCTGCGCGAGCGCGACCAGCGCGACCAGCACGACCGGCACGTGCCGCCCACCGTCGCGCACCACCAGGACCACTTCCAGAGTTAATAGCCTAATTGTCGTTTAGTAGTTAGTTAGTAGCCTAGTTTCCAGATTTTCACTTTGATTATTTCGCATTTCGACCGAATATACTATTTTGCAGATGGCAGTACAAATCACATTTTTTTCTGGCAAATAGGTACTTTGTGATTCCATTATAAACTTCTATTACTTTGGGGGTAGATATTTAAGTATGCTACACAGTACACCGCCGAAGCCGTTCTCACGATCAGTGTTGCCATTGACTGACATCATCAACACGATTAAAGTCTCGCGACAGCCGATGTTGTACTTTTGGTTAATCACGTGATGTATTTGTTGCGGGAAGGGATACCCTGGCGTAGCTTATTATTGTAGCATGCATGTACGTATCCCCGCGGCGTGCAGGCGGCGGCGTGTCGTTCAGCGCGTGGGACGTGGCGGGCGCGGCGCGGCTCCGCGCGCTGTGGGAGCGCCACTACCGCCGCGCGCACGCCATCATCTTCGTCGTGGACGCCGCCGACCATCTCCGACTCGGTAACTACAACATACAGTCCGGCCGACGACGCGGGGCCTCCACACGTCACGGGCCTTAGCGACTCGCAACCACGGGGCGCCGCCGCCCGGCTCACACTACGTGACCAGGAGCCACATGTGGTCGCTATCCCAAAAAATATTTGATGTGTAACACTGATTCCCTGATTCATAAAAAGTTGTAATAATTACAATAGCAATTTTCATGATAAACTTTAAAAAGGGATCAACTCTATGAATTTGGGGGGTTTTTTTCTCGAGTAAGTAGTACTTTCAATGACTTATGGTTCATTAAATATTTCGTATTATATCCCAACCACAATGCCCAAATCCCAATCATAATTTCAGCATATCATCTTCAAATTGTCAATATCTATCTATTTCTATCTAGGTATTCACTATCTATTTTTCATATTTTATTATATCGTGAATCTACCACTCAACTCACTTCGTACATACCTACCTATGAAAGAACAATTCATTACTCACCAGCACAACACATCTCAGACGATTAAGCCCGTTGGGAGCATAACCGCTTTCAATAGCGATGGTTTTCATAAATGAATGCTAAGCATGTAGCGAGCCCACAGGTCACGGTGACTCGGCCGATACACTGGTACATTCGCCGACCCTGATACATTATAATGTACCGAGCTCGAGTACATGATCAATATTGTTAGCGTTAGGTCCAAAATCCACATGAATATTTATCGCATTGCCCAGTCATGGGAAGACTCGTGCTCCCAAAGTTCGCAAACAAGTAAAGTTGATTTCAAAGTTTTGCGTCGGAACTAGAAATATGGATATGCGCGAAGGGACCGATGTCGTAATATAAAGAGACTCGTGTTCCACCGTCTAACTAGGTATCAATAATTAGTAGTTTTTCCAATATTGCTTTCCTACATCCAAATTCCGATTACAGCAGACGTGTATTGTCAAAGAGGTCGTTAGCAGCCGCGTAAATTTAGTTTATTCAGCGACAGTTTTATCCACTCATCATAGTTTTAAATCCCGGCACGCGGCTCTGGGACTTGTTCGTGTTCGGTCCTGCGCCTAGTCTCTCTAAGGTCTTGTCCGGTCATTGGACTACGAGAGTGCGGGAAGAGAGATAGTGCACCTGCGCTTGCGCAAATACTTGTACACTACGATACGTCCTGCGTAGGTAGTTGGATATTTTCTACTATTTCACTATATTATTTTATCAACTATGTAGTTGATTAAGTGGTGTAACGGTGTGCGTAGTGGTGGCGCGCGAGGAGCTGGAGCTGGTGCTGGCGCACCCGGACGTGTGCGGGCGGCGCGTGCCACTGCTCGTGCTCGCCAACAAGGCGGACGCGCCGCGCGCGCTCGCGCCCGCCCAGGTCGCCGCCGGTGCGTACACCCACCTACCACTACATAAAGACGAGTATTGGGACTGACTACTTCCGTTCGCACCTCAATGCAGCAAAGAAAAGGGCCCTGAGTTATCTTGGAATATAATAACAAACATCAAAATATATAATATGTTACGCGAATGTCAATGTGATTCTGAGTAAGTGGTGGTTCCGGAACCACTGTTCAGTGCAACGCAGTGATTGTTTCAAGCTCCCAATCTAGAACCTACCCAGATATCGTTGATATCTACTCTACCCTGGGCAGAACTTCCTGCAGGAAAGAGTGGGTGCGTTTCCAGTGCCATGAAACAATCTTATATTAGTGTCATATTCTATGTATGCCTTAATTTAGTGAATGTGTGTGGTAGCTCTGGGGCTGGAGCGTATAACGGACAAGCCGTGGCACATCGGCGCGTCGTGCGCGCTGTCGGGCGCGGGGCTGGGCGACGGCGTGGCGTGGCTCGCGCGGCAGCTGCGCGACGCGCATCTCCCGCACAGCCGCGCCTAGCCTGCGCGGGGCCGGCGCCGCGCACTGAGCCAGCACTGGAACATACTACATGCCCATGAGCCGGTGGCTATTGCTGTAGGGCAGCGTCATGGACCCATTAAGCTCTATAGTTAGTCAATGCCATGAGGCTTCATAAATTCGCTAAGTCAGCCTTATGCCTTAGACTTTACCTATGCATTCTTATTTTGTCAATAATTAGAGCCGCCACATCGATCACCGATTGTATACTCAAAGCACTAGTGTGAGGAGTAAATATAAGGAGGTTAATTGTAGCTCCGTCGCGGTGTCGTCGCGTCGTCGCCGGCATCTGCGTCTTCTATAGAATGTTATTCCACAAATGCTGTAAACATTGTTCGCTGGTAAACACGTGCGAGGATCTTATGCGAAGTGACAAGGAGTCGTCAATAAATCAGAAATTGTATGTGCTTAAACTTTAATACATATATGTAATTAACCAATGCACCTAATGGTCTGTGTCACATTACAACATAAAAAATCATACTTTTACTAACATACAATAAGCGTTAACCAAAAAATATGATATTTCATTATTTATGTCATCATTAGTTGTAACTTGATATTATTGTAAATGATACATACGATAATAGCGGCAGTGGTCGCCCCTAGCTCACGTGCTGTACACTCCAAATAAAATGGTATCAAAATGTAGAGCCTGCATTATTTCTCCACCGTGTAGAAACCGAGCACCTCCCGTACCCTTACGATCAATCTTGTATCGATCGCCTAGAGCTAGTAATTGCAACACGACGCAACATTAAAAATATTATTATTATATTTTTTTCATCACACTAATATTATAAATGTGAAAGTTTGGATGAATGGATGTTTGTTACTCAATCACGCCAGAACGGCTGAACGGATCTGGATGAAATTTGACACAGAAATAGATTATAGTCTGGTATAGCACATAGGCTACTTTTTATATCGGTAAAAAGGACACTATTTTTAATCGCGGGTAACACCGCGGGGCGCAGCTCGTAAATAAATAAAAATAGCATCAAAAGATATCTGTGACATGAGAATATTTCTATTTGAATCGCATCGGTTACTTATCGAAAAGTTCTCAATTCACTCGCTTATCACATATCATTTTCAACCTAAACGTGACTTATAAAGAAAACAACCAGTACTGCCACAGTGAGAGTTCCAATCA
Organism: Pheosia tremula; assembly: GCA_905333125.1. Classification (NCBI taxonomy): domain Eukaryota; kingdom Metazoa; phylum Arthropoda; class Insecta; order Lepidoptera; family Notodontidae; genus Pheosia; species Pheosia tremula. The sequence continues at coordinate 7,088,468 of HG995421.1, read as the reverse complement.
GATTTAAATCACTTAGGGACCGACAACAGCTGGCTTCGGCCATATTATCTAACCTGTGTCTCGACTAACGATCCGAGTGATTTTTGCAATTAAATTATTGGCATTCGTATTGATTTTGTGTCATATCTGTAAGGCGCGGGGGAAAAGTGAAAAACACGCTATTTTTGGTCTCTACGAATCATACACTTTGACAGAACTCTGGTCTCTGCTGTGCGTTATGCTCGCAGGGGGTCTAGATTATATAACGGAGGTAAAATTATTAAGTCGTAAATTACATCGTATCATGGAATTATCATGTAATACAATATTACAATATATATTCGCATCATATTTTATGTCTAGTTAATTATATACAAATAGAGTAAGTAAATAAATCAATAAGTAGAGAAATTAGTAGCGATGAAATAAAACTTTTTTTAAGGATTCCATCGCGATTATTTCTTGTTCTTACGTTCCCGACGTTTCGCCTGCTTTACAGCAACGACGGTCACGGGAGGACTGAGGTGGTTGAGTGAGTCTGGTGTGTTTAGTAGCGTTGCCTTAAATACAGTATTGATAAGAAAATAAAACGAGCCTTTAGGTAAAAGTATGTCCGTAACACTAAGGAAAATGATTAGGAAACTCCATCCAGAACCCAGAGCAAGTTACGCGGCGCCTTGAGATTGCATAGCGTGTTGTGGGGCCACAGGAACTCGTTAATTTCTCGCATGAGGAGTCGCACAAACAACTCGGGTGGGATCCCCCCCCGCCCGCGGGCGACACTTCTCGATCTCGGAGCCCCCAGTAAGGATCCGGAAATCGCGGGGAGCTTTGTGATAACTCAATAATACATTTTGGCAGTTTTGAATCCGATTTGTAATGTGCTGGTGTCATTCGCGAACTACTTGTTGCCAGTTGAAAGTCTGTGACATGTATTTCGTCTGTAACTATAATATTGCCAGACCAGACCAGAATATTATCAGACGTTTATGTCTATAAATATCATGTATGGAGTGTGTATTTGTAGATTATGTAATTTGTTATTTTAGCCGGTGGTGGTGTAGTCAAAATTGGACTATTGGGGCAGATATCATCAAAATTGCGTAATTCATTAATCGCCAAATATGAGTCGCTAAAAGAGATGAAATGTCTTTGTTTTATTTCGTGTCATCGCAAGACTGAGCGAGTTATAGGCACAGAGCAAACTCAATGCGGCACGAGCGATCGTAAACACATACTCAGAGATGCCAGTTTCAGGACATTTTCAAGATACAAGAAAGAATCGTCCTTAAGGCCTTAGCCTCGAATTTAGCGGGCAGCGGGGCGGCGGCGGCGGCGGCGCGGGAGCGGAGCTCGTTGGCCGCCCCGCGCCGCTGCCACGCCGCTGTTTTCGAGAACCGGTCCATTGGATTTTCCGCATAAGATCCTGCCGCTCCCGCGGCGCCACCGCCACCGCCCCGCTGCCCGCTAAATTCGAGGCTGAGGCCTTAGGGTTATTGGGCGGGTAAGGTATTACAATTTTCTTAAAGGGTGACTTCGCTGAACGTTTATTGGGTGTCAGGGAGCGTTCAAGTTTAGTTAAGATTGGCATACTTCATTATTCATTATGTTAATGTAGAACCATCTAACATGTTTCAATTTTTAATTTCATTTTTAAAGTTAGGTAAAAGAACCAAATGTGGGCTAGGAATGTTGGAATATGTTTTGTATGTGATGTCCGCATTAAGTATAAAGTAAAGATAGCACATATTTAACACGTACATAAAGATCCTGTGATCCCGGCTCCAGGGGAATGTTGTTGGTGAAACGCGCATCTCTCGCCGCCGGCCGCCAGTCCGGTGCCAGCCGCCGGCCGTCGCGCCCGCCCTGCGCCCGCCGCGCCGCCCGCCCACCGACGCGAACGTCTAACAAGTGCTTGTGAAACTATTTACCGAACTATAAAAAAAATACATATTCTATTTTGTTTAATGTTGGAATCTATATTTTTTTCTAATAATAAAGTAAGTAATTATTTTGTTTCTGTAAAATATTTTTTGTATTTATATAAAAAGTTATCTGACATTTCAGTATTTAAACTTTTGGACGGATATTTTTATTAGGTCTGTGTTCGTTGAAATCCTTTGTTCTTCTTCATGATCTGCCATCGTCTGCCCTCGTCTCTTTATGATAACGTTATAATGTACAGTGTTTTAAATTAGAAATCAATAAATACTTACCTAACCACAACCAGAACCATGGAAAGACACATGAATTCACTCAAGCCGCACTGGTCCAGGGTAGTGGACTATAGCCAGATCCCCTTACATGGAGACATTAAAGGGCTACTATCATTACTAAATACTAAAAGATATATCGGCAGACAGACACTCAAACTGTATGGTCTTAAACTAACACTATTTTATAGTCTGGATACCATTAAATAGACTAGTAATGTTCCCAGAAACACCAGACCACTGAATATTATAAAAAATATATTTAAAATTTGCCCCGCTCGGGTATCGAGTCCGTAACTTCCCGGAGCAGTAAACTGAGTCAAAGTCAAATGGTTTATTTCGTATAGGCCTACGGGGGCGCTTACAAATTGAGCTGAACGACCTACACTCAAATAACTAGACCAGCACGTCAAGTGCGCCAGTCAAGCACTGGCGCACTTTCTGTATGGAGTACTGGAAGTTTAAATACCGTCCGCTAGAGGCCCTGTTCCATTCTCCATACAAAGTGTCTACCTACGTAGACTATAAAGTATAAGGTTAGCTTACGAATAAACTCGCACTTGGCAAACGTGTTAATAACCCAATCGTAGCATTCGTAGCGAAACACGCTGTAGAATCATGACTACGGGCTACAGGCGTAGCTACATGAAGGGTGACGATAGTCAACTTTCGCTGTCATCGACGTCATCCCCCGAACATTTTGGGAAAATCACCCTTTCGCCAATTCCTCTTTTTTTAAACATCGGTCCATGGCCCACTCGTGTAGGCATAGAACAATACATGTTGATCCCGTGCAAAGGAAGGGTTGTGCGTCGAGCTTAAGTGCGTACAGCTTAAGGATCGCGTCAGGGGGTGGTTGTACTGATCCACATGCTGATGTTTTATTCAAAGATATTGTTATATTTCTGTGTTTCGTTCATGATCCAATAATGTAGACACGGAGGTAGAAGCCACAAACCATGGCAGGCTATCTCATTTCGAACTACAAAGTGTTTCATGTTCGTTTAATTTTTATTATCTAATTAACATTTTTTTTGTAAGCTCTCAACTAATTTCATAAAAGGTTTTTCAATTGCCAACAAGTCAAGTGATTATATTACTACAGAACTTTTGCGGAATATTGTAGACATATAATATTAGGTCGAGGACAAATCCTAATATTAGATTTTAGAGATTCGCATGAGCTGTTACGGAAACTAGTTGGATTAGTGCGACGGACGTGATAAAAATGAGAAATGTCTAAACTTTTGATAGCTTTCCGAAAAGTTTCCAACTTGCTTTTGCAGCATCACCAATATTCATAGCACATTGGCTTTTAAGATAACATTACTATTTTAAAGTTTTTTCATAAAACAGAGTAGAGTTGTTACAACTTTAAAGTGCTTGCGTATTATCACGGCATGACAAATACAATTCATCTTTTAATTCTATCAAGAAACTTAAAACAACTTAGCTAAATAAAGCTCCAGGTATGCTCGCCTGCTATTACATTGGAACGACCGATTTATTGACAGACAAAGCGACTTTATTATATGTTTAATAAAATTTCAAAAAAGAGTTTATTTATATATAAGTACCAGCAATTCTATAAAATAAACTGAGTTAGCATCGCATATTGTAATAAAATCAAAAGAATTAAGTCATGACTACTTTGATTCGACATCCATTAATGTATCCTGACAGTGTACCGTAGTCTCGTATCTCGTGGTCCTGCGGCGCGGTCCGAGGGGCAGGTAGGCGATCAGATTACCCGCCGCTTATTGGATCAGTCCGCTTTGATTTATGGGAAAGTCCGTTTATATCAAGGGATTGCCCCATTCATGCAATGGCAGCTGGCAGAAGGCCAGAGGACACGTCGTCCATCGTGGAGCTGTATGGGAATAGGACGTTTATAGGTTGAAAATATTGAGGAAAACGTTTAGTCCTTTGCGTAACTGTGGCCTTTGGCAACAGTGAAACCTTTAATTTGAAAAATAATAACGCATATTTTTATCTAACTTACGTACATAATAAACGCGATACTTTGTTGTTTGTTTGTTTGAAAGTATTACGCAAACTCAGGAACATCATACTTAGCTTCTTTTTATGTTTGAAATTCACGGGGCTGAAACCGCGGGTGGAACTAGTGTAATATAAATTGGACGGTAGTACCTTCGCTATAATAAAAGGACTAACGAACAGAAAATAAGAATATCTATCCAGCAGTTTAACAGCGACGCAGTGGTTTAAGTTTCATTGAAACTGCATCATCATAAACATACACTAATTCAGCATGTAAAGTGTTCAGTGTAAATATTATAGAGCGAGCGCTGAAGCCCGCGCCGGCCGGTGAGTTATCATTTGTTAATCTTACACTTCGTTACAGCCACGTTAATCGCGTTAATTAAATAGCGCATGCAAATAAAGAGTGAGAGATAATTAATTATTAGAGTGAAAAGTATTTAAAACACACACACAACTATACGGTCCCACACTAAGCAACGCTTGTATTATGGATGCCGTACAATGGACTAAGGGCGAACTCAGTGTGTAATACTTTTATAGATGATAAACATCCATAACTTGGGTACAAACATTCGTGCTCATCTCACAAAAATTTTAATTACCAGGATTCGAACCCGGGACGCTTCACATAGAAAGCAGGGTCACTAACTACTGCGCTAATGGAGTCTCCGGTGTTTGTGTTGTTAAGATTTATTTTTGCTTGGCGCTGCGTGCTTGGTTTTTTTATTTGCATTGTAATTGAATTGTTGTGCCTAAGGAGGAGAAAAGTAAGAGGTACAAAGCATCTGCACCGAATCCACGACGCGTGGAATATTTAGTTTTTGATAACATGTGTGTGAAAACGGAGGAGTGTTTGCATTAAGTTGCACTGTGTGCATGCTCAAACGTTTGATAAGCTCAAAGTGCATTTAAAATTACTACACACATATACATACCTTTTAATATTCAAAACCACTGGCTGAACTTTGAAAACCACATATTAAATAGTAAAAGTTACGTTTTCAAGTACCATACTTAGCTAAGTAAAATTATTTAAAGTTAAATTTGAAATAATTATATCTTTGTCTAAAGCTGGTGAGGTTTTCTTGAACGCGAAGCTTTGCATAATATTCTGTCACAAACTTAAAAAACAAATGTAAAAACATATTTTCTAGCTGTCATGGTGGCGCCGTACTTTCAGATCATCAGTGACGGTACAGGTTCGATTTCTATGACACACTTGCAAAGATTTCCCTTCACAAAACTATCGTTTTGTCAGTTGATGTCTCTAAGGTGCCAAAATATAATTTCCCTCGGGATTACTACATCCCTGTTCGCCCCGGTAACGGCGGTAACACAAACAAGTTTGGTTAGACCAAGGATCTCATTTCCAAATTACCATAAGAATGTGCGAGCGAGAGATAAACGCGGTATTAGATGACTATAGAGACGCAGTCTTAATACACGCGATACCATATATACATAAACGCAAGAAAAAATAATTGTTCCCTACTGATTGACGCAATAAAAAACATTTAGAACTTAAATTTGAATTGCGTTCGAGTAGTCGGCGTTAGATACCCGAAGCCCTCCACGCTTCCGTGTCATCGGCTACCCCTGACCAAAGCTTACCTTCAAAATACCAACTTTATTGTCACTGTGGCAGCTTCCACCGATCCGAATAAACATACGGCGGCAATAACCGAGCCATTTGTGAGCCAACACGTTCACATATGCAATGACAATCCAACAAGATGTCGTTGCCTCTCCATGCGCTGAGCCGCGCTGAGCCGGCGCTCGCCATTTTGACGTATTTGCATAAAACTAGAGATATGTATGCATCACTCGTGCGTGCGGACGTAGGCAAGGCTCGGTGATAAGCGCTATCCCCCTCACCCCTCACACGGTTACCATGTGTACTAGAAGAAGCTCATGTATGTTAGTGCGCGGTAGTGCGGTCGAGCTAAGTTCGGATAAACAAAATAATGGACCTTGGAGACTTTCTTTCAAGAAAAGGTTTCCCTATATCCAACATTGACGTAGTGATATGGTAATAAACAATGACCCTGCGTCATGTTTGGATCGAACTTCATATCCTGCTTTTATCTTCACAATCGGGTAATGCGGGTAATATATTATATAATAAGTTTTTTTCACAATTTATTCAAATCACTAAACATGACGCTATTTGAATAATGTGATTTGTGTTCGGTCGCTACTACGCCGTAGCTTCGTAGCTTCACGTAGCGCTACGCTGCTCCGCGTCTACGTGGTCTACGGCGACTACGAATATTTTTTATCTCGAAATCGAGGTCTATTGATGAGTCGATTCTAGTGTATTTGACTTAAAATATTGTCATTTTGAACGTTCACTCACAATATATCATACGTTGCCTGTTATCAATACACTTTTCAAATAAATGTTACTCAGTTAAAACAGTACATAATAATCAAATAATACACCTTACATAATTACAAAAAGGTTGAATGTAGATATGAAGATGAGTGAGTAGATTGTCCCCAGTACGTGATAAAATGTTCTAATAAGAAATAATGGAATTAACGAGCGCGGCTCGAACCGGGAGGCGCGGAACAAAAAAGATGGCAAACAATTTTTAATTTGGAGTGTGGAAGTAATCTGGGGCCCAACTACGGGGGGGGGGCAGTTCCATTATATTTTTTTTTAAGCTTGGAACGTAATATATCTACCTATCTATAATATTATCATATACAGCTTGATGTTTAAGTTCGTATTTGTATTGTTTATGTTGTAAGTCAGGTTGTATTCAGTTGAACAGGACCTAGATTAAAACTTTAAAAAAAGTCAGAATTAATTTCTCTCAAACATAGACAGACCTATCTCTCGCTGAGAATATGAAGCTAAAGAACATACCAGTTTAAAGTTCCTACATTTAATAGAAAATGGAAGTATTCTTTAAACTAAAGTTTTTAAAATTTTAGTGTGTTTTAAAAATAGTTCAAAGTGTATAATGTGGTGGTAATGAGACCGTCACAAGCATTTCTGCATAATTATTATATTTATTATTGAGTAAGTACGTGAGCTCAGGGTAGAGGTATCATTTAAGCACTCCGTAAGAAGTAGGTCCCACTAAGGTCATATGAAATACGACCAATACCCTTCAGAATAATACAGTTATTAGCCCGTTGAATATCACTTTGTTTTCGGTTATTTCATCGGCAGCTTTCGCTGGCGAGCCAACAATAGTTACCATTGTTCACAGATAGCCAAGATTCAACCTCTCTACTTGCCTGAACTAAGAGAGTGGGTGAGGTAATTTATTGATGAATAATGAGTACTTATTACTAATGATTACTGAGTAACCCAACTATAAACGTTTAATGTAAACCAGAGGGAACGGTTCCTCCCTACAGAGGGCGTCGTTTCGTAAAGTTTAATTATAGTCATCCGAGTCGACGGGAGTGAGAGCTACTCGATCTGCCGACAACTTTAGACTGTTCGCTCTTTGTAATTGTAACTCGTGTCGGTGTTTCGTGAACTACGCAATTAGTGCTCCTCTACCTACCCCTACCAGAGAATGTCGTGGTATAATACCTTTGGTTAAATCCTGGGAGGCCTTTGGATTTGCTCAAAATTATCATTTTAAATGAACTGTGATTATCTTTTAAATTCAGCTTTGCACAAAAACATCGTAACACTTCAATCCGCTTATCATGTTACTTACAAAATTATCTTATTTAAATGCAGACAGGAAACGTTCTTGGATATTAAATTTTATTTAACGAGGAATAGAGTCTCTAGTCGCAGATATGGCCGGTCTTCCACTATGTCTGTTTTAGAACATCGACGTATAATGTTATGTAAATTGTAGATAATCTAAAACTCTCTAGCTTGCTTTGTTCTGACCAATTTAAAGGTTATGAATGTTTTTCAGCCGTGCTAATCGAATCTAGCATTGTAAATGACGTTCTTAATAGCTTGGAAGCTTTTAAAGAGAAAGATTCATATATCAATTATAAAATACATTTATATTAGCGTGTAAGCGGAGTTAATTGAAAATGGAAGGGGAAGTGAATTGAAAAGACGAAGTGGCATCACTGAAAATACTTCCTTAACATTATAATATAATGTATGAATGCATTGCCTATGCTCACAGTTGACATGCACAGTCACACTATCTATAAATAAATTAATAACGTGCTTACTAGTATGTTAAAAAGACGTTATAACATCATCTAGTGCTACAGTTGGTAAACTGGAGCAGAACTATTTACTGAGAGCGGTATATTACACGCGTATCGTTCATCTTGTTTTAATCTTCCCGAATAGCAATATTTACCGTACTGTGTGGACAGTGCACTCACCGACTCTACTCGCAGCGGCGCCGTTAGCAATCACATGTACTTATGTACATAGCTGTATTGTGCTCTTAACACATCAAGTGTTGGGATTTGTGGTGTGAAGCCAAGCGGTTGGATGCATTGTCAAAATGTAGTTTTAAAATTTTTTTTAACATTATTAAAACTGTGATCGTAAAGCATTGCAATGATCTGTCCAAACTTTATTAGTTTTATTTTAATATCTTGGTGACGCGTATTTTTTTTGTAAATATTAAGTAGGTAAGCTTTTCTATTCTCTTTTTAATTTATATTTTCGTTGTACATATTGTGTAAATAAATGGAATAAAATATGGTTATTAAAATAAGAAGAAATCGTTATGTAAACATTGATTGGATTTCGTGAATTTTCCTCAAAACTGCTGAACATAAAGAATATGTTAATTTATTTGTATTGACCCAATAAAATTCGCGTTACAGAACAGAGTTTCACTTCCCGTTTATCAAAATGTCCAAACGTCACGTCATTAAAAAAACAAACAACAAGGGCCCCTCTTCCCTTTATTTTTCAAGATCGTGTTACACCCGCCGCGAAGACAAAAATTTGCTTGACACTTATAAAACTGCTAAAAGAATCCGATTATAAGGATCTAGTTAGTTAACAGCGATGGTTAAGGTACGGACATAGCACTGAGCTGCGAACAAAATAACTTGAGCTAATGATTCAATTAAAATACTTTATAAAATAATGCTACAGTGCTACAACTGGTATTTCTTTTTTATAATTATTGCCAAAGATACAATAAGCTTCTTGGATGACTATTTACCTAAAAGGCTAGTAAAATAGTTTTACTTTCATAATGGGTGAGCGTGTGTAAAACATGAGAGAGTGGTGTTCCAAAAAAAGGTGTTGTGTGGTACATTTATTGCGAACAGTTGACAGTGACAATAGCAGGCGGCAGCAGGAGGCGGCGGCCACGGCCACTCTGTGTAATGGATTGGAATGTAAATCAAGGGACGGCAGTAACTGGGTTGCCAGCGTTGTGTTCACTACTAGTTTGTGAGCAGGTAACAGAGTAGGTTTATTTTATTTTGTACCAAAAGTGTATGTAGTAAACACTTAAACTGCGAGGCTTTTGATCCCTCGATCCACCTCACTGTTGGTTGGCTAACGTCGTGCTATACAATGGACTGGGGTCGATCCCGTATACAGGGTTATTCGGAAAGGATGTACTAACCTTTGATCTCGCGTTTCTTTAGCGCATTTGTAATCATTAGTGAAGTCAGCATTTGTATTTAAATAAATTTTGTCACTAGAAGAAATATAAATGGAGAACTTTAGGTGCGTTGATAGATGAAAGAGTATATCCTCAATAAAAATACTTGGTGTATGTATGTACCATACTATAAAAAAACCTATCGAACTAGACAAAAATATATCCTAGTTTTATTAACGTGCTCCCCCCATTCAGACGGGGAGGCACTTTGCAACACATGCACGTGACGAGAACGTACTTGGAACCTAGTAAATACATACGTGAGCTAACAATATATTTGTCTGCACAGCCACGCGCTGGAGAATTGAAAAGTTTTCAAAGCAGAACATTACTGATGTTCTTTTATTTTCAAAATCTTTTTAGAGGGTCTAGATCTCATGTGCAAATCTCATTCCCAACATTGATCATCACATGCTAAACGGTGAAGTAAACCGTCGTGAGGAAACCTGCATGTCTGAGAGACCCCCTCGAAAGACGAGTGACGTCCGCCAACCTGCACTGGGCCATGCGTGGTGGACTACAGCCTAACCCCCCTCGCATTGATAGGAGGCCGGTGCCCAACAATGGGAAATTAAAAGAGCTGGTATTATTATTTAGTCTTACTTCGCTAACGTGACACACGCATCAAGCAACATTGGTTGTATTGTGAGTGTGGTGCTTACGATGGCGTCATACAGTAAGTAACAATAACGCGTGTTTATGGCGCGGCTGCACAGCGCTGCGGCGGAGCAGCGTTAACCGTAAATCACCTTTAGTGCTTTAAACTTAAGATACGCGGGGTATACGATCCTATTGGACCTTTAAACAACACCAACCAACGTGAAGGTAATTAAAGATTGAAGCAGTAAAACTCATCTTCAGCAAGCCTTTATGCAGGAAAGAAATGGGGTTTAAGAAAAAGATGTGTTGGGTGTAAAGATTGTTTTGAGGATTCTGGGTGGTGCTGTGATTTGGTTGATTACCGATATTTTCATGGAGTAACTGCCGAGTGCTCTAAAAGTCTTAACTAGTGAAACCGGTAACTTATGGTAATAGCGAAGGTTTTTGTAACGCCCTTATAAAAGACAAAACATGGAAATTTAATATCTATATAAGTATTATATACTGAGGTCACCCTCAGTCCAATGTACGGTACCCATAATACAAGCGTTGCTAAGTGTAGGACCGTATAGTTGGAGTGTTGTTCTGGCGATATTATGAATTATTAGAAATCCAAGCACATATCAGCTCAGACTGAAATAAAATCCTGACTACAGTTCTTATTTCAATCAAATCCAATTCTAAATAAACCAAGTTTCCACAGCGACTGACAAAGAGATAAAACTGACTAAAATCTAACTCTTGCCCTCAGTAAGGACGTTTCTGATGTCATCAGTATTGCGTCAGGGATTGGTGACGTCATTAGCGCTATTTTGCAGCGTTTAAACTGCGTTGACACAAGATATGTTTGGATCGTGTGTTACGCTGATGACACGTTGGTTATTGCCAGTGGGGACACCTTCGAGAGGACCAAGAGGCTCGCCGAGCTTGGGGTGGCAATGGTCGTTGCCAAGATCCGCGAGTTGGGCCTGCACATAGCGTCTCACAAGACCGAGGCGCTATGGTTCCACGGACTGCCGAGGAGCAGGGAACCGCCCGACTCGTGGATACGCGTGGGTGACTCGCCGGTAAGGGTGGGGCGGTACATGAAGTACCTGGGCCTCACCCTGGATAGTCGATGGGGTTTCGAGGAGCACTTCGGGCGCCTGGTCCCCCGGGTCGAGAGGGTAGTGGGTGCTCTGCACAGACTGCTGCCCAACCTCGGGGGACCGATCGAGGAGGTCCGCCGCCTCTATGCGGGGGTCGTGCGATCCGTGGTGGTATACGGGGCCCCAGTCTGGGCCCCCAGGCTGCGTATTCGCCGCTGCAGGACTAAAATCTATTCCCTGCAGCGGAGGATGGCCATCCGGGTCGCACGAGGATACCGCACGATATCCTTTGAGGCGGCGACAATCCTGGCGCGCTTCCCGCCCTTGGACATTCTGGCGGATATGGACGCGAGGGTCTATGACCGGTACCGCGATTTCCGCCGGAGGGGTGAGGAGGTGCCAGCGCTCGAAAGCATACGCCGGCAGGAGCAGAGACGCGCGTTCGACGAGTGGCGCGCGCGGCTCTCGGAGGAGCGATACGCGCGCAAACGCGTCGTCAGCGCCATTCTGCCGGTCCTCGAAACTTGGGTGAGGAGGAAGACTGGGCGAGTCACCTTTAGGCTTGCGCAGATACTCACTGGACACGGCTGTTTCAGTGATTATCTGTGCAAGATAGGGCGCGAGGCAACGACCAATTGCCACCACTGTGGAGGGGACCTGGATTCCGCCCAGCACACGCTGGAGGCGTGTCCCGCGTGGGACGCGGAGCGGGGAATCCTGGTCCAACGGATCGGATCGGATCTCTCCCTCGACAGCGTAGTGTCGGCTATGCTGTCCGGGGAAGCGGCGTGGGGGGCTATGACTGCCTTCTGTGAGACTGTTATGTCCCAGAAGGAGTCAGCCGAGCGGGATCGCGAGAGAGCCGATCCCGCTCGCCGCCGACGAAGACGCCGAGTCGCGCTTCGTCGAGGCCCCCCGGCCCTGATGCCCAGGGCCTTAAATAACGGGCTACCCTCGGGGTCGAGGACGACTGGGGTGTGGGCCCCGGACGTCCGGTGACGATGACGACTCCTGAGGAGGACGGCGGCGGGCGTGGCTCCCCGCCGCCGTGCGCAGCGAGGGCGCAGGGGGTGCAAACATCTGCTCCCCCGAGACGGGCCCCCATAAGGGGGCGAGGCACAAGAGGGGCACCGGTGCGTTCCGTTTGGAGATCCCGGAGCCCCTCCAACATGTGTCGAAGGCGGCCACCGGGGGGGTTTTAGTGGGTAAGAATCCCACATAACCCGGCCCTCTCCCACACAGAGGCCGGGTATCTATCGAAGATTTCCCCCCCGTCAACAAAAAAAAAAAAAAAAAAAAAGATATGTTTGGAGCGAAACGCAAAGTTTAATTGATTAATACGTATGAATATGATATAATGTTTATAACTATCATCTGCCGCTTATAACTCGAGAACGAAGGCAGATTTTTTAGATGTTACATTTTTGAATTTGCCTCCTCCCCGAATACCAAAATAAAACATGAGAAAAAATTACAAAAAATAAAGATAATTCATTTTCTAATACATTTGATTCTGGGGCGGTAAAAAGTTCGCCGGGACAGCTAATTATTACTAAACCCAACATAGAAATATAAACTTAATTATGCATGTATTAACAAACTACTAACATTATGTAGGAGATATTTATTAAAATAGCAGCAGCTGAAGTACGCGAATTAGGTAGAGTTCTGACGGTAAAGTAAGTACCTAGAGTTGCTAATTAAAGCACTTTGTCGTTCTTTTCACAATTAAGAAGGGAAGCGAGGCTGGAGCTAATGTTAGGCGGTACAATTTGAGAACCCACAAAGCTACATTTTCATGACTTTGTTCAACTTTCATGGCTGTTTTTCAAGGTTTTACTTTTTGTTTAGTCTCTCACGAATATAGTATAGTATGTACGAGTATTGTGCATATTATTAAGCCAGTATTTATATAATACTAGGTGTCCCCGCAAACTTCGTGCCACTTCAGAATCAAATATATGAGAAAAATAATTATCGTTATTTGTTATTTTTTTTTCCCAAGTTTAGTGATTTGAGGCGGAGACAAATTAAAAAAAAACAAAGATCGTAAAAATCGTTTCCCCAGCTTTTTAGTTATAAATAGGGTAATTAACACCACTTTGTTTTATATATATCGACGTAGGAAAACGTATTTGCTGTAAGCCGCAAAACATGAAATGTTCACCAGAGGCAAAAAACTTTTTTGAAATTAGAAAAAAAATCGTTACTCAAAAACTATACATCGTAGGAACACGATTTTAAAAACGTATTTTTATTTTTTCTCGTGTTATAATCTTGGCTATAAGATATCCTTCTAACTCAATTATTGTCAGTGTTTTTGTGGCTTACAACAAACTAGTTATTGTTTACAGATCTATATAACGCTGTAACCTTAGGGAGTTTTCTTTGGCAACAAAATATTTATATTATGTTTAGAACTATAAAATGTTGTAAATTAAATACTTTGTGTTTTAAGTATAGTTAAAAAGACGTAAGCCATAGTTAAAAATTATCTTGCATTGATGTTATTGATTTAACTGAATGGAGTGGGAAAATGTTTTACCAATGAAAGGCAGTAAGTTAGCTGTATTTATTTAATGTAAACTTTTAAAACGTAATTAATAATAAACACTGCTTCGTGCAACAAATCTTATTATTGTAATGACTAATAAATCAACAAAATCAAATTATAAATTAAAATCAACAAAATTATTAATAAAAAAAAACATCTAGTACTTGGGTGTTTAGATGATGTCAAGAAAAAATCAAATCCAAATTAAATCAAATCAGATACAAAGATACAAAAATTACAAAATTAAACATTTTCAATCCTCTGCATCAGTATCTGGCAAGCGGTCTACTGTCTTATTATTATGCTCTAGGTCCAGGAATTCTTTTGCATAGTTAGGTGGAAAAATTTTTTTTACAACAAGATTTTTCAGATCCTTATATTTTTGGCAAGAAATCGGTAATTTCGCTCTATATAAATTTTCCTTCGGTTTGGTGTTACCCATATCTCCCAGTGGAATTTCAGAACATTCAGCATCAGCTGCCATAGATCTTTTAATAAACATCACGTTTGGCTTTTTCTTTTTGAAAACTACAACACTTATCATAGAAATATGCAGATTTAGATTCTTTTTAATTGATTTATTTACGATATCATTAAAACCCATGAAAAACTTTCCATCTCGTACATGAACTTCATAGGGAAACGGGTTTTTTCTAGCAATTTCCATGATAGTCGGCCACTGAGAAGGTGCCCACACAGTTGATTTTCTAACCGCACGTTCTATAGTTGCATGCATACTATCCACTGGCATGTACGTATGACCTGGGGTTAGGTAATTTATTTGAATTACTTCTAAGTTTACGCATTGAGACAGTGCATAGCGGAGCATGGCTATTACAATTTTGTTTTTATTTTGGCCAAAACAAGAGTCACAATAGAGTAGTAATGTCCTTATGTTGCCTCTTTTGTCGATGTTATTTGTAATATAATTGAACAAACAAGACGATATCTCGTTTGCTCCTCTGTGAGCATCGGTTTCTGTCCAAACATTGCAGAAACCATTTCGGGTTCCATTCTCATAAATTGTGAAATTATAAACGGCAATTTTGCGTGAATAGTATAAAGACATATTATTAGTGCCATGTGGAGTGTTTAATACTTTTTGTAGGTCAAAACTTGCGCAAATAATGCTTCTGTCTTTTTCATATACATTTTGGTGAAACAGAAATCTTTTTTGAGAATCATCTTTGTCTTTTAAATGTCTGTTTATCTTATCCGTCTCTTCTTCTGTAAGTACATCGTATGATTTACAAGAACATATGGAACATTTGTCTTTTTTGGGTATGTGGAATGCAATATTAAAGTTATTTTTAAAGTATGCCGAAAACACTTTAAGTGACATAGGGTTCTGATCTTCTTCTCTACACTTCTGAGCATAAATGGAGTGCAAGTTTGTAATATTTTTAAATTCCTCTGGTAAATATAACCGTTTGCTATCCTTTCTACAATAGTGAGAAGGCAACAAAGGCAAGCAATAAATAAAAGCTTTGGCATACTCAATAACTTCTGCAGGAGTTTTATTATGTGAAGTGTGTTTGCCTCGTTGGTCAAGTTTTGCAAAGCCTTCATCCGAAGAATTTTCGGCAGTATATAGAATAAATCTTTGTGAGACGTTAAGAGTTGCAATCAAAAATTGTTGACAAACTTGTCTCCTCGACTCACCTTCATTTATGTAATAACTGTAGGTCACGCTACGTCTAGAAGTAGCTGGCGAATCGAACTTACTGCGTCTAACACTTCTTTTTACTGTCGCTTGAGCAATCCAATCTTTGCGTCTTTGCTGGCTTTCAAGCTCCCAAAAATATGTAAATAAAGCTCTACGGCGTTCTTCACTGATTTTAGCACAATTGTTTTGGCATAACTTTCCAACACAGGGATTTTCCTTCATTTTTTTTCCATCTATGATTTTTCCATTGACGTTTGCGTAACTTTCACCCTTCAGTTTATTTTTATAGTTGCATAATTTAAGTTGTTTCTTTGTTTTACCCTTTTCAATATTTATAATCTCAGATCCATTTTCTGTATTTTTCTTCATCAGTCTTTTCTTATTTATGTTCTTTTTCACTTTAGTTATCCCTTCTGCTTCACTAGACTCATCATCCAATTCATCCCAACTGACAGAATCTTCAGATGGATATGCTTCATTTAGTAAAATAGTATCTGCGGAATCTTCTTCATCTACAAAATCTAGGTAAGATATATTAAAATTTAATTTGCGTTTTGATTTTCGACGTTGTGATTGTTCAATTTTTCCACTGTTGTTAGATTGAGTTAGATCGTTTGTATGAGGAGTGTTTTGTGTCGTGATGCGATGTTGGAGATATGACTTGCTAGTTCTAGGTATTGGAGAATCAGGTAAATCATTAACAGGTACAGGGTCGGCATCACAGGACGTGCTTCGGGGAACGCTCACAGCGCTGCGGCGGTGAAGATCAGGTAAAATATTAACAGGTACAGTGTCAGCATCAAACGGCGTGCTTCGGGGGACACTCACAACGCAGCAGTGAGGATCAGGTAAAACATCAACATGTGCAGCATTAGCATCCACCGGTATGCTTCGGGGGACGCTCACGGCGCGGCGTTGGTGAACATCAGGTAAAGCATTAACATTTACAGGGTCGGCATCACAGGACGTGTTTCGGGGGACGCTCACAGCGCGGCGGCGGTGAAGATCGGGTAAAATATTCACAGGTACAGTGTCAGCATCAAACGGCGTGCTACGGGGGACACTCACAGCGCAGCAGTGAGTATCAGGTAAAACATCAACATGTGCAGCTTTAGCATCCACCGGTATGCTTCGGGGGACGCTCACGGCGCGGCGTTGGTGAACATCAGGTAAAGTATTAACATGTACAGGGTCGGCATCACAGGACGTGCTTCGGGGGACGCTCACAGCGCGGCGGCGGTGAAGATCAGGTAAAGTATTAACAGGTATAGTGTCAGCATCAGACGGCGTGATTCGGGGGACACTCACAGCGCGGTGGTAGTGAGTATCAGATAAATCATTACACACAGGTACATCGTCAATATTATCTGGCGTTCTTTGAAGGACACTCAGTGTATGCGCTTTTGAATAATCTGGCACGTTGTCAGCGCCAGGTAAGTGATCATTTGCGCTATTTGTATGTAATGATATATCTTGTTCATGATCAATAGTTACAGTCACCATATAGGATGAAAGATCAAAATGTGATGGCGAGTAGTTAAATGATTCGCAATTGTCTCTTTTGCACGGTGTCATTTGCTTCATTACTTCTTTAGTAGCTTGAAGATAAGTGTTTGGACTACGAAATGTAGGAGTTAGTTTTTCATAAAATGACCTTTTATTACTATCTGGTGTAGATGACAATACTGGTGTGCCTGGTTTGTAAATAGTTTCACTCAAAATCTGAAGTTTTGGCTTTTTCTTTACCAAGTCATCATTTCTAGATTTTAGGTCATCTATCCACTGTCTTCGTTTCGCCATCTCGCCTGCAAAAAAATATTATAATTGAAAAATTACAATACTTCTTCCCATTTTCTTGACCTTGAAACTGCTACTTAGACAATGAACTTTCATTTTAGATGAAGACTGACCATTTATTATTATGTCACTAAAAAAATGTTCATAAGTACAGGAAAAATTATTAAACAAAATTATAGGAAAGGTACAGTATAATTGACATCAACAACATAATCAACCCATTTACATCCCACTGCTGGGTACAGATTAAAAAACATATTAAGTACATGCAATAATTACAAGTACAATAATGTTTGGTCGTCAAACAATAATCGATACACCCCAATAGTGCACCCTTGCATTACCCTAATAATAAATTGTAAGGTATTTATAAGAATATATATAATGATAAGTGGGTAGTTTTCTGTCTTTTGTTCTCCATTCGAATAAACGATCGTGTGTGCAAGAGCTCGTAATTATTTATTGAGAAATCCTGTCAATATCCTTCAGTGGCGACGAAACGGAACGAATTCACGTGTTATCATTAATAGAAACCCAAGTAAGATGTCTGTGGGCAAAATTTCCGAATTTGATATCGAAACCGATAATTGGAGACTGTATGTGGAACGTCTAGAACAATACTTTGTGGTTAATAAAATTAGTGACGAACTCAAAGTTCCAACTTTAGTGACTGTGATGGGAGCGAAAGGCTACGAATTGCTGGTGAACTTATGTACCCCAGATAAAACCATTAGCAAAACGTTTAGTGAGTTAACGGGTATTATGGAGAAACATTTGCAACCGCGCCCCAGTATTCTAGCGGAACGATTTAAGTTTCACCATAGAAATCAAAGCAACGGTGAGAAGATATCTGACTATATCGCAGAGTTGAGAAGGATGTCCAGGACGTGTGAATTTGGGCAAGGCTTGAACGAAAGTCTGCGAGACCAACTCGTATGCGGGTTGGCCTGTGAATCGATACGACAGCGATTATTTGCCGAAGACGACTTAAATTTTAATAAGGCGTGTAGTCTGGCGCTCAGTATGGAGGCCGCCGAAAAGGATGCAGCTTTAGTGAAGCACAAAAATGGGAAGGGAGCAGCAGCAGTGGCAGATTGCCAGGTGATCGCGAGGCACAAAAAGGTGGGAGCGTGGAGGCCGCCGGTGCGAGACGGCGAACGGGCGACGGTGGCGGCGGCCGGGAGCGGCAGCAAGCGCGCCACGCGTACCGTGTCGCGGCACGGCACGGAGACAGCGGCTCGCGCCGAGCCGGGCTGGACGCGGCGCCGCCAGTGTCGAGCGTGCGGAGGAGACCACGACTCGGTAACGTGCAAGTTCGTGCGGTATGTGTGCAGAGTTTGTAACGAGACTGGTCATTTGCGACGGGTATGCCCGAAATTGAACAATTTTGAACACAACTACATTACCAATACAGCGGAGTTAAGTTCGGATAGTGACGAGGTAATCAATTTTAATCAATTGTCTTTTGATAAGTATCCACCGATTGTGTTGACGCTTGATATTGACAATAGAAGTGTTAGGATGGAGTGTGACACCGGTAGTGCCGTGTCATGTGTGAGTTATCAAGTTTATAAACAATTGTTTCATGGTATGGAGCTGTTAAAATGTAACTTGGTACTTAGATATTACACTGGTGAAACTATTCGGCCACTAGGTGTCATTAAACCTCTCGTTAAATACAAAAATAAATGTAAATACTTAGACTTATATGTTATAGATAATGGAAAAACTACGTTGTTAGGTAGACAATGGATTCTGGAGTTAGGTATAGATATATCAATGAACGGAGCCGATTTAAATAATGTATCCAGCGAAAATTTTAATTTTCAAAATTTCAGCTCCAGATACTGTGAAGTGTTCGCGGATGGTCTGGGTCGCTTCACGGGTGGCAAGGTCAGCATTCACTTGCGCGAAGGTGCGCGGCCGGTGTTCATGCGCGCGCGGCCGATGGCGTACGCGCTGCGCGAGCCGGTTGAGCTCGCGCTGGAGCAGCTGGTGCGCGACGGCGTACTCACTCCAGTCGACCGCTCTGATTGGGCCACGCCCATTGTACCCGTGATCAAGAAGGACGGTAACATCAGAATATGTGCAGACTATAAATTGACTTTAAACAAAGTTTTAGAGGTCGACCGCTATCCTCTACCGAGGGTTGAGGACTTGCTGGCACGCTTACATGGTGGGGAACGGTTCTCAAAAGTAGACTTATCACAGGCGTATGCTCAGTTTGAGTTGGACGATAGTAGTAAATATACGGTGATCAACACTCATAAGGGCTTGTTTAGATACAATAGACTAGTCTATGGTCTAGCTTCGAGCCCAGGAATTTTCCAAAAGAAATTGGAACAATTATTCGTTAATGTGCCGTTCGTTGGAGTGTTTCTTGATGATATCATTATAAGTGGGCCGGACACAGCTTCACATTTGAATAACTTAAGTAAAGTTTTTGATATACTGAAATCGAATGGTCTTAAAGTTAAAAAAGAAAAATGCAATTTCCTTGCCAAGTCGGTAACGGATTTAGGGTATGTCATATCGAAAAATGGTGTACATACATGTCCGGACAAGGTAAAAGCCATAAAAGACACTCCCGCCCCGACAAACGTTAGCGAATTAAGAGCATTCTTGGGCATGGTAATGTATTATGCTAAGTTTGTGAAAAACATTAGTTCTATTTTAGCGCCCTTATACAATTTGTTGCGAGCCGGAGTCCGTTTCGTATGGAGCACGGAGTGTGATGAGGTATTTAACAAAGTCAAGCGATTATTGGTTTCGAGTGAAGTACTAGCGCACTACGCTCCCGAGCTGCCACTGATATTGACCACCGACGCGAGCAGTGTAGGGGTGGGCGCGGTGATCTCACATACGACATCGGCCGGGGAGCGACCGATCGCGTACGCGTCTAGGTCCCTCACTAAAACGGAGCGGGCGTATTCACAGATCGAACGGGAAGCACTCGCTATAGTTTACAGTATTAGGAAGTTCCACCAGTATCTATATGGTAGACGGTTTATTTTACGGACTGACCATAAACCGTTGACAGCAATATTTGGTAGTAAAGCGGGAATACCAGTGATGGCCGCGAGTCGTATGCAGAGGTGGGGAGTATTATTATCAGGATATAATTACGATATCGAATACGTTCCTTCAGCTAAGAATAGTGCGGATGCATTATCGCGCTTACCGTCAGTCAGTAAGTCGGAAGGCTCGGTAACCGAGGTTACGTATTTAAATTTCGCAGAGAATTTTTTACCTGTCACACACAATGATGTTACGAAGGCAACCGCAGCAGATACAGTACTGAGTAGAATACTCCTGTATACGCAAACGGGCTGGCCGTCGCAATGTATGGATGATACCCTACGCCCTTACTTTGCAAGGCGTAATGAGATTTATTCGGAACGAAACTGTGTAATGTGGGGTTATAGAATAATAATTCCGCTATCGTTGCGACCTATAGTGCTTAAACAATTACACAATAGTCACTTAGGGATTGTGAAAACTAAATCATCGGCACGTAGTTATGTTTGGTGGCCAAAAATTGATGCTGATATTGAAAGTATATGCCACGGATGTACCACCTGCGCGCTCGAGCTGCCAGCGCCGCCGCACGCGCCGCCGCAGCCATGGCCATACATCACGCAGCCGTGGTCTCGATTGCATGTCGATTTCTTAGGTCCCCTACGAGGTCTTACTTGCCTGGTCATTATAGACTCCACTTCTAAATGGTTAGAGGTTTTTGAGATGGCACGTACTACTGCAAGTGCCGTTATTAAGATTTTGAGAAGTTTGTTCGCGAGGTTTGGTCTACCCATAGAATTAGTTTCAGATCAGGGGCCGCCATTCACTAGTACCGAATTCAAGGAATTTCTTCGACATAACGGTATCAGGCAAACGTTTTCTCCTGCATATCATCCAGCGTCCAATGGCGCAGCTGAGAACGCGGTAAAGTTGTGTAAGAAGGCGATTAATAAAGCATTTACAGACGGTATAGATATGGACACGGCTTTACAAACCTTCTTATTGGCCTATAGGAACTCAGTACACAGTACGACGGGCGAAACGCCAGCCTATATTTTGCAAAAGCGTCCCTTGCGATCCCGTTTGGATTTATTACGGAGTGAGAGAGCCGTTACTGACCGTGTAAGCGAGGCACAGCGCCGCCAGGTGGAGCATGCAGGGGGCAAGTTACGGGAGTTTGAGGCAGGGGAGCCGATCTGGTTTAGGGACTACAGAGGCCAACAAAAATGGGAAAGGGGATTGATAGTCGGTAAGGAAGGATCGCGTCAGATTCGGGTAAGCGAAGATAGTGGTCGACGACATACCAGGCATATTGATCAGGTTAGACGTAGAGCGCGCATGTCTGATGTTACGTGTTCAGCAGATGTTGATCAGAAAAATAACATCGCAAACAAAACAGCGGAGATGGATCAGGATGTAATTCAAAAGGAAGGTGGCGCAGTGGGTAGTGAGCAGGCCGTGGCGTTAGAGACAGAGGAGATCTTTAGCACACCCCCACCACCTTTAGCCCCACCTTATTCTCCGTCGCCCGTGCAGCGCCCCAGAAGAGAACGCAAACCGGTGGTTAGATTTCGGTGTGAATAAACCACCTATTACCCAATAAACTAACCTAACCTTGATATTGTATAAAATAAAATTAAGGTAATTTAGTATTAATTAGTTTTAAATATGGGTGGAGGTGTAAGGTATTTATAAGAATATATATAATGATAAGTGGGTAGTTTTCTGTCTTTTGTTCTCCATTCGAATAAACGATCGTGTGTGCAAGAGCTCGTAATTATTTATTGAGAAATCCTGTCAATATCCTTCATAAATAATACCTAGGTACCTACCAACCAATAACCTTGGTGTTATCTTGATCATTAGGTATTTATCTCAATATCAAGCCAAGACCTCAAGTCTGTAGGTATATTAATCAAAAATAGTAACAACAAAAAAAATAGGTGCTACAAAATAAATTAAATATGGCATTGTGTATTTTTGTTTCTCTTTCATACATTAAATTATACCAAATACCAATTCCTAATAATTAAACTTTCAATAACAAGCAATATTACAGGTCAACTACCTATGATTATTATCAATTTTGATTAAAATACTCAAATAATACGTATTAAAATTACTAATAATTTATAAAAACACAAGTTATACATACCTTCTAATAGAAATGATTGATTAACACACAAGTAAATAACACTTAAATGATAAAACCGATAAAACAACCAAAGATTATCACCAACAACAGTCTCGAATGACGCGTGTGGACCGAATGCGGGCCGTGACTTGATGTAGGCATGGCAGGGCAGCGAGCGCCAGGTTGCAACAAATAGCGTAACAGTATTCGTTGACAAGTATTTATTCGAGTTAAAACGTTGTAAGTCTATCATAATTGCGATTTAATTTCCGTCAAAAATGTGTTATTTTGAATTGTTTGAAAAATAAATGCTGTTTATTTGTAGTACTTGACTTTTAGTTATGAGAGGCATACTGATAAAAGTAGTAAATATCTCTGACGTCTTGTAGATGGACCACTAAAATGATATAAGTGTAGGCAATCAATTAATATCATCCTGCTAAAATGGCGTAAGCCTCAGTTTGAAAATTTTGCTGACTGCAAGACTGGCGTAAACAACAAATGCATAGAAAATACTCGTTTTTGGTAGACTTGCGACAAAAAAGCACTAATATTGTTCAAAAAATTGATGGCGTAAGTGATATTTTTGTCGTCGTAAAAATATGAGACCCAGACCAAACGACGCAGTATTTATCTACTATATAAAAATAAGTCGGGTTTTCCTTCCTGACGCTATAACTCCAGAACGCACGAACCGATTTCCACGGTTTTGCATTCGTTGGAAAGGTCTCGGGCTCCGTGAGGTTTATAGCAAAGAAAATTCATTCATCTGGTGGCGAAACGGAGTTCGCCAGGTTTGCTAGTTTCTGATAAAAATGATGTAAAAAACGTAATTTTAATTTTTTGAGGCTTACAGCAAATACGTTTTCCTACGTCGATATAGTATACTATATAAAAATAAGTCGGGTTTTCCTTCCTGACGCTATAACTCCAGAACGCACGAACCGATTTCCACGGTTTTGCATTCGTTGGAAAGGTCTCGGGCTCCGTGAGGTTTATAGCAAAGAAAATTCATTCATCTGGTGGCGAAACGGAGTTCGCCAGGTTTGCTAGTTTCTGATAAAAATGATGTAAAAAACGTAATTTTAATTTTTTGAGGCTTACAGCAAATACGTTTTCCTACGTCGATATAGTATTAGCGATATGGCAACACAGTTTGACAGTTCGCGCCATCGTGCCTATATAAGGCGCGCGCACCCCGACATTGCGCTCATTTGCTCTCCGGATTTTGTAGCGATAAGACGTGTTATAGCTCGTTGGCATTGTTAAATTTGAGTTATTTATGTTGGATTCAAATATTGAAGAATTGAGTTAGTTAGTTGTGTAATTACATGTTTTCATGTGATTTTATTCTTATTAATTAATTAAATCTACCCTCGGTTCCTCGTGCATATATTTTTTTTATATAATTCTATAGGAACCGCTAACATCAGAAGTGGGATAGGCTCCTGTAGCCTACATCTGCTCTGGTCGCAAGCGAAAAATAATCATTAGTTGATTAGATAGCTTGGGTTGAGTTTTAAGAGAAATTTTAAATGTTTGATCATGGCTGATCGACCCTTCACTCGAAGTAGTACTAGGAATAGGCGTGGTCAAAAGTGTTGCAGGAGATCTTCAAGACCAGCTCAGCATAATTCTAGCACACATTGACGCGCTAGAAAATAGCAGTCTACCCGCAACAAGCAACGAGTCGGCAGAGGTATCGTCGGTGGAGCGTGCAATCGTGGCGCCGGTTGACACCGTCGTGTCTGTACCTCGACCGCCCGCGCCACTACCAGTTACTGCCAGATCGAATGACGGCACCATCGGTGAATCGCACGCAAGTACTTCGACTTCGTTGGATGTCACCTACCGCCTCATTGGTGCACTGAGCGCGTTGACTAAGGTCAGATCAACCCATTATTATATTTCTCATTTTTGATCAGAGTGTCGCTAATTTCAAAAGCTGTACTTAAATATTTTGAATGTACACAACTACCCACATATCAAGTTTTAAGTTGTATGGGTGACCAAAATATTGAGTGTACTAGTTGTGTTACTCATAAATGTATGAATGTACCTGTACTTGTTGGGACCGATGTCTTAAACCGTGACGATGTGCAGTACATTCGCGCAAACAATGAACAACGAATTACTCGAATTCCTAGGTCGACATTAAATAGTGACCGCAGTGTGTTCCTCATTAACTTAGATGATCAATCACGAATTAATACACCTTTCGAGGGTAATGATCGCGAAAGATTATTGGGTATCATTAATGAATTTGAGGAGTTTCTAATCGTTGGCACTGTGTGGACAGCGGTAACGACTGGTCATATGCATTTTGAGATAATGAGTGGAACACCTATTTGTTATGGACCTTACAGACTTTAATATCTCTCGGGGAATCCCCCTATGCCAGACAATTTTTCTTGTAAAGAAAAATGACGGTAAGGATCGTATGTGTGTCGACTATCGTGCACTAAATGCGATCACTGTTAAGGATCGCTATCCATTACCGCTGATGGAAGACCATATTGATCGCCTTGTACTTTTGTAGCCACGGAAGTGGAATATTTAGGTCGTACGATTTTAATGGGTCAGGTTAGACCGAGCAAGTGTAAAATCAAAACCCTAGTAGATTCACCAGTACCCACTAACGTATGGGAGGTCAGATAGTTTCTTGGTTTGGCAGGATACTTCCGTAATCCGCTTATGCATCTATAACCGTACCCATAGCTAGGTTATTACGAAGTAACGTTGTTACTGTAGTTGCTGTTTTCGATCGACTATTGCCAACGGAGCTGCAAACGGACGCGTGCTCAGTCGGTTGTGGTGCAGTTCTCATTCAGATGCATGGGTACAGTAAAAGACTGGTTGTGTTATATTTTAACAAAACAACTCAAGGTGCCGAGCCACGATATCATTCATACGAGCTTGAAACTTTGGCAAATATTAAAGCTTTACAAAACTTTAGTCATTACCTATTGGGAATTTCTTTTAGAATTGTAACAGACTGAATAACGCACTTAAATTAACTGAGCGAAAAAGGGACTTGTTGCCCCGTGTTGCGTGTTGGTGGATGTACATGCAGGATTTCAACTTAAAGTCGGAATATCGTAAGGGCGTAATGATACAACACGCGGGTTGTCTGAGTGGAGCCCTGAGACATGTGCTGCATTTTTTTGAGGGTAAGTGAAGATATGTTCAAAAGTTATACGGATCCCTGTGGTGATCCTGTAGGGTGAACCACAGACGCACAACTACTCTCTCTGCATAATATTCCTCATGTGTATGACTCGCTCTGCACACTGAGATGCCTCAATACGTGTGATTACGGTCAACGTATTGGGAAGCCTCGACACGTCCGAATACGGTCGGCGTGTCGGGAAGCTTCACACGTTCGAATACTGTCTTCGTGTGGAATGCACTCGTACGATTGAATACGGTCATCGTACGAGTGGGTCTGATCGACAGGCCACGTTATAGGTTTCACTGGATTCCTCATGTGTATGACTAGCTCTGCACACTGAGATGCCTCAATACGTGTGATTACGGTCAGCGTATTGGGAAGCCTCGACACGTCCGAATACGGTCGGCGTGTCGGGAAGCTTCACACGTTCGAATACGGTCTTCGTGTGGAATGCACTCGTACGATTGAATACGGTCATCGTACGAGTGGGTCTGATCGACTGGCCACGTTATAGGGTTCACTGGATTCCTCATGTGTATGACTCGCTCTGCATACTGAGATGCCTCAATACGTGTGATTACGGTCAGCGTATTGGGAAGCCTCGACACGTCCGAATACGGTCGGCGTGTCGGGAAGCTTCACACGTTCGAATACGGTCTTCGTGTGGAATGCACTCGTACGATTGAATACGGTCATCGTACGAGTGGGTCTGATCGACAGGCCACGTTATAGGGTTCACTAGTAACCGAATGACGAAGTCGACTAGCAAAATTGAAGTATACGGGTCTTTAGACACTAACAGGAATATGCCTTGACTCCCTTGCGGCTGATCCATCTACCAGTTTCTCTAGCTGCGAGAGCCAGTTACTCTCCAGCACTCACACTGGAGATGGACAACGGGGTTCAACAAACGTCGCATCCGACCGGCATTGAAGACTGCAAGCTTCCTGAGCCCACTAGCCGAGCAATGAAGACTGCCAAGCAATGAAGACATGTTCGAGGACGACCAAGTGTCAGGAGAGGCCGTATTAGCGATATGGCAACACAGTTTGACAGTTCGCGCCATCGTGCCTATATAAGGCGCGCGCACCCCGACATTGCGCTCATTTGCTCTCCGGATTTTGTAGCGATAAGACGTGTTATAGCTCGTTGGCATTGTTAAATTTGAGTTATTTATGTTGGATTCAAATATTGAAGAATTGAGTTAGTTAGTTGTGTAATTACATGTTTTCATGTGATTTTATTCTTATTAATTAATTTAATCTACCCTCGGTTCCTCGTGCATATATTTTTTTAATATAATTCTATAGGAACCGCTAACAATAGATATACCTAGAAGGTTAAATTTGGTTTAGCATATTTTACTGTCATTTGGCCAGTTTTCCATACATTCAACAGCAATGCCATAAGCTTTCCTTTCCTACGTTACCGTCTTCTCAATAATTAATATTAAACACAATTAACGATTGGAGAGGGAAAAATTGTGCAAATAATGTGTTCAGAAATTCATTTCCAGTCAATGTTTAAATAAAATGATCTCAAAGACTGTGTGTGAATTTTCATCTCATAGTGACATAATTTATTACTTATTCTCCAAAGCTATTCAATCATAGGGCATTTAATATGACACAGAACGTTGGCATTTAATATTCCCGGAATCTAATTCAATTATTCACGAAGTTATGGTACATATAAGCCCAGCGCAGGGTTCGATGTGATCGGGTTTACAACCGGAACCCCTCGTTAATAGGCTACGCGGTGGCATGTCGCATTCCGCACATAGCTCGGTCACCGGTTCCGGGAAACACTCAGTCGAATATATAATTCTCCACACAACATAAAACATAATAAAATAAGTTATACTGAACTACGTAGTACAGTATCTTGATCATACTTTACTAACGATTATATTTTTTTTTCTTTCTTTCTAACGCAAAGCAGCCCAAGTATTATGTAAGATTACGTTACGTTATAAAAACACTTTAAAAATCTAGGTAATCACGTAGTTCAGTATAAGTTATTTAATCAATTGGAAAATAAATGTACAGTAGAGGTATTTTCTCAAAAACAGAACCGTTTTTTCGTAAATCAATGCTAATATAATTCACAAAAGCTAAGTGTATAATGTTGTCTATGTTAAATGTAGAGTGCATCAAGGGACAGACGGACAAGTGGAATACACTCTTCGGATACAGATAAACTAAATCATAATATATACATATACTAGCTAGTATAGAAAGTAATATCCGATGGAGCCATACTAAGTCAGACTCCTGACGCTATCTCAGACTCCTAGTATGTATGTGTCCAGTCTCTACTGGGTATATGGATTGAATTTATCAATAAATATCGCTTTCAATTTGCTGTCGGACGTTTTACAGTTTCTTGTTTTAACTAAGAAATGGTGGTCCCTTGAATAATGTATGTATATGAGTCGCTTTACATTGCTGGTTTTATGTCTCCCTGGTATTTTATTGGCAAAAATATTAGAATTTTCTTCGGATCACATGCAGTTTCCCTATTGTTTTCATAACTTGTGCCACAACTTCCGCGTGTCAAAATACGAGCTAATTTGTTAATGAGGACGAGGCAACAGGTAGCCGCCTCGCGCCCAGGGCCTCTGCTTCAACGCCTCGACGCTACGAATCTCCGGCTCGTGCGCGCCCGACTGTAACCAATATGAAATAGAGTGTGATTTCAAAATGGTTCCCACATCAATTGAATTCTGGTTGCTGTAGCAACGAGCACCTATCATATCACATGCCCCAGATAGTTCGTTTCTGTAATAGTAATGTGACTATTAGATAATGGCTTGCATGTTACGCCAAAATATTACTTGGGTATGTGTTTATTCAAATTTGTTTTGAGAATTAATTCAACTATATTTAAAGACAATGCCTATTTCAAGCCGCGCGCTCGTAATTTATATTCACGAGTACTTCGCTTGTTCGCGCTTTTACCATAGCGGAGCTATATCAGTGGCGGTATTGGAACATCCTGTATACCAGCGAGCGGTCGCTGAATGAACTCCTGTAAGTGTGCCACGTGTATTGTATAGCATGCACGAAATGGAATATGGAAATATTTCTGGTGATGCGGAAATTAATTTTGCAGCGTAGCTGTGAAATATGACGAGATATTTAATATTGAATTGAAAATAAATAAAAGACTTTGACAGTTGTACCAATAATCTTTTGAATTGACTTTGGTAACCGCACATTGTGCTTGATCTGAGACCAACTTTTAATTTTGTTACATCTAGATGAGTTTTGTTTGTCCATTCTTCAGGTCGATGAGTGACGACATTTCATTATCATCGTGAAAACATTAAAGCTTCTTTAATGAGTACCTGTAGGTCAAAAGTAAACTCATTCCTAATCGTACGAGCGGCGGGTGTGATGCGGTGATATAAGCCGTGTGTACACGAGCGAACTCATTTCCCGCCTCGCTCGGGGCGACGTCGAGGTCGACTCAACCGAGTGGCAACTCGCACCTAACCAGGCGAGTGCGCGCGGGATTGTTACATAAGTACTTGTTTTTTTGTCTACACTCTAAGAACTTTTTTCTAAAGGAATAAGCTAAGAAGCCATAGCCTGGTTTGCTTAACAGCGAGTTCTTTAGCACATGAACGGGTGAAAAGTAGCGTACCACGAATAAATTAACTTGCTCGTTGATTACGTACGGATTGTGAAGTCATAATCCAATAATATATAGTAATATTTAGCTTATTTAGCTTTGAGGTGATTTTTTGGAAAACTGAGAGATGTTCCCAATATTATCACGACCTACTAAAATGACCGAATATTCTACATAGCGTTTTTGTTTGTCAGCAAACAAGAATCGCAATACTTTCGTTATAGAATGGTGATTGTCGGAGTTTATTAGCATTGCCCGATGGCGGCGAGCGACCGACGAATGGATAAATAGTAAACAAATAAAGAGACATTTTGCTACGCTACTCACTTTACTAAGAATTTAATTTCAATTTGCGTGACATGAAAGTAACGTGAAGCCACTAAATAGACCCCTCTTCTGTGTCTTCGCGAACTTCACGAGCTATTTTAGGTTTCTGTAAATAAATCAATGTGTTACAAGTTTTCGAGAGTTGACGCCTTAGAAGTTATTATTAGGTTTACAATATACAATAATTACTTCCAGGTAGGGAGTTTATCTAAATTATAAATTGATTTTCATTGAAACAGAATATATATGCTTGATGGAAAATGGTTCAAATCCCCGCAGGATCGGCTTGGGGCTGGGATCGCGATAGACATTTCAATATTGGTGCATACACGCGACGCCATAGTGAGTCCATTATGAAAACAACCCAGTGAACTTACTATTGCCACGATACCCGAGTTGTGGACAAAACACTGCTAGAAAATATGATATTACAATCATAATAGATAAGCATTTAGGTATATTTATGTTATCTGGCAAAACAAGTACCTATAGCGCTCTGGCTAATAAAGCAACCTTCTTAGATAAACCCTTTACAAATACTAATTAAACCAGTTCACACGAGTGGGAGGTTTACGGCCGCGGCGTCGAGAGAGCGGCGGCGACACGGCGCGGCGCCGGGATCAAAGGCAGCGCTACATATTTGATGTGACATTAAAACTGAATACAAAAAGCGCGGGAATCCCTTGCGGTTCAAACCACCGCGGAAATGGGACTTGTGATGAAGTAAACCCGCCCGTTTCAGTTATAATTCACAGGCAAACCGACTTTAATACTTCGTCCAGCCATCGTCTCCCGCAGTCATCTCTATTTCTCATGGCCGCACTTCTTAATTATAATGTAAATGTAAGTAGGTACTCTCATAATAACCCTTAAAAAGGGTTTTGTTATCTCAAATTAAAATATATTGCTTGTCATCCAAAGTGTATTTCAAATAAGAATGATATAGGTTTTTGCGAATAAAAATACAATAAATTTCAAGTAATTGCAGATGCTATCTGCGGCTAGAGGCGGTAGGTGCTGGCGGCGGGGAAGGGGGAAGGGGGGAGGTGTTCCCTTTATTCGTCCCTCGGCTTCCTTTCAGGCGTTATCGTCACTCTTAAATACTTGACATTTTACAAGATATTTGTCAGTTCAACGAGCAACGATGTTAAAAACGAGTTCAAGTAGAATGAAAATCCCATAAATTATGGCATGATTGGATGAATTTTATTGCCATACTCTTAACGGAGAGAGTTGGCAGTGTGATTGGTCAATATCCCAATATGTTTAGACCACTCTAGGTTGAACTTGTAGTTACTATTAGAAGTATTCGCCACAGTTCATAGATCAACTTCGCGGTGTAGGTACATTTTATTGGAAATAAAAGTAGTACATTATAGTGTTAAGAGCAGCGGGAAGGAGAGCAGGTGCCGCTCGCGCCGCCGCCCACGGCCGAGTTATATTATCGTCGTACTCACGTTTATTGCATATTAATATGTGTAATGACGATTATCGTTCAAAGCTTAGACGCGCTGGTGCGAATAGAGCGGCAAGATAATGAAGACACAGACAAAACGTCCTCGTACTATACGTAGCTACGAATTTATTCCGGGTATCCGCTTCTTGAATTTCGAAAACAATACATCTAAAATATTAAGCTGTAGCTCTTTAGACTAAAGTATAGCTCAGAGATTCGGTATACTAAGCATTGCACATGCGCTACTTCCCAGAATTTGTACCTTATTGGCGTAGTAATATTTATTGGCATGGTAGAGTCATATGTCTTTTTTGGGTTTAAGACTAACAAGTTCAATGCCTGGCTAAGGAAATATGTTTTTCCAAAATACAATGATTCAATTTTAATATTTATCAAAATCTATTTCGAGAGTTCTTTAAGCATTTTTCGCTATCCGCCATACTTTTGGATTTGGCTATCCATGCTCACTTAAAAAAATCACCCTCTATATTTGAATTCAGGCTATAGACCCAATATGTTGCTTCATTCTTTCCCATTACAGATGTTTTCACTCAGCTGCTACCACCCCGGGACGCGCCCACTGAACCGCGACATTATGTGTATGCAGCTCTATGTAGAGAAAACAGACCTGTTGCATGCTGGGCCAGTGCCGCGGGGGAATGGATTGGTTACAAACATTTTAATGATAGTTTTGCCATAATTGTTTTAGGGGTCTATCCATCAGCCGAAAGGCTTCCAATGTTTAGTATTAGGCTTCCTATGATAACTTTTATAAAGGCTCTCGAGGTCGTTATTACAAAAAAAAATGCCTAAACTCAGCTGCCAGTAGTTGACATAATCTATCGTCGAGAGTAAGAGGTAGGAAATATATATTTATTGTAATTAGAGCGAGACCTGAAACAGAACTTGTGCTAAAGTAAAGAAACAAAAGCTCGCAATATGCCTTCATAGAGTAATATCTGTCTTTGTTCGAGTTGTTTGCTGATGACGTCACCGCGCACGTTGCAGGCTATTGCCTCGCTCTCACTCAGATTGAGAGGTACTCGACAAACGAAATGGTTTTATGAATTCAGAGAGAGAGTTCATATCTCAGTTCGGGTTGCTTTCGAAACATTTCCTCGAAAATAGTGTGTAAGTGTTCAATGAAAATATATTGGTAGACGAATAGGAAACTGACAAATCATTTAATTATAATAAAAATGGCTGGACGTACCATGTCGTGATTGCCATTATGATGCCACTCCAACTCAATGAAACGTGACACTATACTGTAGTTAGTAACGCATACTAGATACCAATTTCCGCAGAATAACTGTTAAATTATGAAGTAATTCGTTTTGAACCAATGAACGAAATGCTCGGCGACTAATCTTGCCCCGAGCTGACAGCTCCGATCAAACTTGGTTAAGTTAAACACAATAACGGCATGTCAGCGTTCACTTTGAGGACTTATTATTAATAACGCTAATTTGTTCTGTTAAGACAGATATGATTGTGAGGCAAATTGAAACCAGATGGCATCAGTGCGATTTATGATTGGGTTTTGTGAGTTATAGTGTATTAAAAATGTACTTTGAAATACAATATTTAAGCTATCCCGCGGGAGCCTGCTGTATCCGCTGGGATAAAAAGCATTCTAATGAGATGACCATAAAAAAAGTACTTTATAATTTATGACCCATTTGCCTCTTCCTTTTCCCTATAAAAGGACACTTGTCAGCAGGTACAGCTAATACACGGAAACATCAAAGATGTTGGATAATTTGAAGCTTGTTGAACGAACGACTCGCGGAAGCTTTGAAACGCGAGCGTCGGAGATCCTCTCAACCGTGGTAAGGGGGTAAGATGGGTTGTCTTGTTTCCAAATGCTGTTTTATTTTGAAAAAGACATCTATTGGTAACCTAATTTATTACTGTGATCTTATTGTGCGTGTAGTAAAATCGTTGATAGATTTTTTGTTGTTGTACGAGTATGCTATTGTACGTATAAACGTGCACGCAGTTCTCACAAGCTTTCTGGTATTTTTTCAGTATAAAGTATCCATTGCTGTACGAATAGGAGTAGGAGATTGAATTTTTTGATCATTATCATCAAGGGTACTAAATTAATATAAATTTAACCATTTTAATCGACATTGCCAGAAATAGCTCTGATCACTGATAAACGAATAAGATTTGAAGCACTGCGCTGTACCAAGTAACCTATAGACCCTCCTTCTTTGTGTACATTGTAGGTCTTATAATCGTGTTGACTCAGCGGGATTACGCCATCACGGAGCGCAGACGCAAAAAATGCATTAAGAAGCCAAGGAGCAGGTTTAAATTGACTTTTTGTTGCCATTTCAGTCACCAGCGCATCAGGGGAAATACTGTTAAACTGAGTACTTCTTTGAGTAGTTTTTTATCTGCAGCCTTGATTGAAGGGAATTTTGATTTTGAAAATTTCCAATAATGTGTCCTCTGCTTATACTGGCAACTACTATGGCATTTGTTTTGCAAGTGATTATACCCGACAGTGCTGACAATGACTGTGGCTATATATAGCTGTGTGTAGCGAATGTACGAAGAAGTTCAGCGATAAAACATAGTTAGCTTCAGAAGTTGGCTTGAAGCGAGGAAACTTTTAGCGATACACAATAAACGAGTTGTGAAGCAATTAGGCATTATCGGTGCTGCGCGAGATGAAGGGGCACCCCCCACCCCCTCACCCCCGCCCCCTTCTTAGCTGACAAGCCAATCTCCCCGTCTAATTGGCGGCTGTCGAATTTGGACGTCTCTCTCGGGAGCTCGGTTTTATTGTTCCAACGTTTTTGAAACGCTCCACTAGCACAAATTGAGGTTTATTTTCAAGGCAGATAAATATTTCCAGAACTCCGGCTTCCAATAGAATTAACAAATAAGTATTCAAATGAAATCGATTCCAATCAGCGGTCGTTCGTTGCGGGAATTAAATGGAGATTCTGAGTTTTGCAAACTACACTAAGCTTATTAAATAAAAATGGGCTATTCAAGCGAAATGTTTTGAAAAATTTGTCATATATGTTGACAGTTATGTTTATTGACTTTTAGCTTAGTTTAACACTTGACCATGTTCAGTTGTTGAAAGTAGTCGTCCAATTATATGTCCCTCTTAGCAACAAAAGCTGTGCTCCTACTTCTTTACATTCGTGTCACGTCGGTACACGGTCGGTCGGTCGGTCGGACGCCGCCCGCGCCGCCGCGCGACGCGTCCGTTTAGCTGGCCGCTCTAATTTGATTGAAGCCTTTTATTAGACCGCCTATATATCTGAGACTTGAGGACTTAAACGATCGCTCTCATGATGCGTCCGTCTGCATATCTAATATGAGCTGTACTCAAGACGTGATGACCTCATTAACTTGGTTACTAGTGAGCCTGCTGTATATGCCGAGGGTCCTGGGTTCGAATCAACAAAATTACAATTGTGATTTTTGCGTTATTTTTTTTTATTGATGTATCAAAATTGCGATTTCACATACAGATTACAAATACGTTCAAGGAGCCGGTTCCAAGCTTAGTTATGTTTCTGAATCATCTTGTATCTTCCCTTTGTTTGTTAAACGTGCCGCAAGTTTACACGACGAGATTAAATTGGCTTAGCTATAATGAATACGTGTGCTCGAGTACTGCGCTAACAACAAATAGTATGCAAAACCATTAAGCTCCATTTCATAGAACTTTCCGCCCATTTCCGACGTCATTACAGAGCACTTTTCTTCTGACGAATGTGTTTAATACCATTTTAAATTAACTTACACATTCCCCTACTACGTGATTCAAACTTTTATTAATTAGGTGGTAACAATCAAAGTACAGAACGCTTTACTCTATGTTTAAAAAATCCACAGAATATATATTTATGACAGTGTACATTCTTATTATAGCAGCCTGTTTAGAGTTGAACTTTATAATTATCCGACAAGTAACGCTAGTAACCATGTCAATATTATCTTAAAAGGTCAATGTAGCCCTCTATCAATAGGTAAATAACAGCAAGTAAAGTAGGGTGTTCGTCTAATACTTTTTTCTGTCTAGCTATTGCATTGTAACTCCAAAGCACCCTATTTTCACGCGTTTTATTTCATTGATGGCTAACGGCTATAGCATTGGCTGGTTCGTTTTTAAACATTTTTGATTATTTGATTACAATTTTGTATCCGGCGATGATGACATAACATCAGCTACGTATCGTCGGATTGTTTTAAAATTAACGTTAATTACAAAAAAATAGTATAATTACAATACACCTACAATACAGTACCTACCGTTCCTATATTTATTGCAAATTACACGCAAACATAGTTTTATTCGTGTTAATTAAACCGTGACGTACACACATATTTACCAAGTTGAAATGTCCCACTGCAACTCTGATACTGTGAACATAAAGTCTAATATCATACGGCGACTGCATATTTTACACGTTATAGCAAAACAAGATAATTAGCAGTGGTATTGCAAGTTTAAGCTCAATGCTATTAGCATACAGCTGATAATAGCATGACTGCAGTATTGTGCGAGTTCTAATCTGTGGTTCTAATGAACAACAGTGTCGCCGCGGTGGCGCTAATCTTATGGACTGAATTAATTGCATGACGCTTTACGAGAGGTCGTCTCTAACATCGCTTCGACCAACTTATCCATTGCAGTGGCAAGCACTAGAACTCATTTATAGCCTAATGGTTATAGAGACCTTCAGCGTAATCACGAGATCGCGGGATCGATCCCCGCTCCTGAAGTGAGCTTGCCTAACAAAAGCTTTAGCGGAAAGTATAGCATTGTTGTACAATATTCCAGCAGTTTCATTCATTCATTCATTCTTTTTCAATATACAGATTATATTTCCTCAAAGACAAAGGCATCAAGCATTTAAGTACCCTGTTTTTATTGCGTTGGAAGTTGAGCAGAAAAACAAATTATGTTTAGTAATAACTAATAATAATATGTGCTTCTGTTATATAACTAAAAGCTATATAACGTTGTGTACCCGCAAGTTAATTTGCAGTGTACAAGCACCGCTCGGAGTCAGTGGCGGACAGATTGCAGATTGTGAGACACATACAAATTAGCTTCAGTACTATCTGGTGCTTAATTAACTCCATTCTATATCCCTTGGTGGCATCTGATGCGGGGGTGGTGGGTTATAAAAACGTTGGCAGGAGGGACGTCACCTTTGTACGGGATAGAGACAACATGATTATAGCAATTTCTAGTTTTGTATTAGTTAATCTGTGGTTGTGTCACAATGGTGTTGCTCGCTAAGATAGTGACCTTTTTAAAATAAAAATACCGAATGAAGTAGAAGCCGCGAGGAAAAAACCTGTATGTATTTTAAAACATATAGCTAGTCTTCCTTCAGCTGGGTTATTTTAAATCATTCGGGATCGACATGGGAAACGGATTTGAAACTTTCCGATGTGAATGTCGCTCCCGACGAGCACTCCGACGGAAACTTAAAAAAAAAATCGATTTGGTATTGTCATCAAGATACACCTAAGATAATCAAATTCGGAAAATTTAATAGCGATTGCGGTAATCCAGCTCGGAAGTTTTCGATATCGATTTCGAATGGTTTAAAATAACCCCGCAGGTCTTAGACGAAGAAATATAATTGGTACTTAATTGGCGCGTACTACAAAAATCGGCTCAGTATTCTCTGGTATAATATGTTGTCGCGACATACGTTCCATTTTATTTCTTCGTCTGAGCTTCGCGTAAATCCACCCTGAAACTGTTAACAACATACCTGTTCCAAACGACCCCCTGCCAACACTACACACCCTTAGCGAGATAGTGTAAGTACCCACATAAGGATAACAGGGCAAGTTCATACGAACATAGTTAAACATGACGCTTACACCGCACGAGACAATATAGCTCGTGAGGGTAGCCTTATATACATCCGGAGATTCCGGAATTCGAATTCATATTTAGCCGACATCAAAATGGAGGAGGTCCTCAATTCGGTTGTATTTTTTATGTTTGTTACTTCATATCTCCGTCATTTATGAACAGATTTGGATGTTTATTAAAAAAATTGTCCTGGTCATTAAATCCATGAGGAATTGAGAGGACTTCACATTCTTTAAATATTCAATTTAGTTATACAAGGCAGTTTTCCACATTGGATTATTTTTAACTTTTTAGTTTTCTGAAGACAGTTTTTTTTTTGTTAAAAAGTTTTTTTATATGAAAACAAAACAGCCTGAATTGCATACAATTATATTCTGCATACATTTTGTTTTATTCCGGTTATTATTTTTTCAGATCGATCCGACTAAATGATGTTGACGAGCTTATTAAAGAGGTATGAGGCAAGCGTCCTTTGTTAAGATTACGAATAAAAAAATATGATGATAATTTGTATTCGTCATACATTTGATTCTGAGGCGGTATCTAGTACGCCGAGACAGCTAGTACAATCCAATATCACCAGACGAACACACAAATAATACGGTCCCACACTAATCTACGCTTGTATTATACGTACCGTGCAATTAACTGAGGGCGAACTCAGTATATAATATAATAAATACCAGGATTCAAACCCAGGACCGTTGGCTCATACTTTAATCGAGTAAAAGCTAAAGCAAAAATATTTATGTGTTAGGAAACTGTCTCCGGTTTCAAGGTCTGCACCAGGGGTAGCGTTTAAAATAGTACCACTTATGTGAGTAGGTATATCTAGTTACATATGCCCTATAACTTAAGAGCCACGTCGCGTCTTGGGTCGACTAAGTAAGATGTGTTCAACTTAGTTTATCTTTTTTGTGCCGTCAGTCCAGACACGTCTGAAAAACATTGTTTTGTCAGATTATGATAAAGTATTTGTAAAGAGGACACAACTTGTGTGCTTCGCTCTCAGGGCAAGTCATTCAATGATCCAGACACAATCTGTGTCAATGATTTTAAGCTATTATCAAAGCCAGTAAATACCTATAGCCATATTTTTTTTAAATACTGTATTTTCCTATTCCTATATATTATTATATAGACGTTGCAAATTCAAATCATTACACATTTACGGTGTAGCAAATTTAAAGAAAACAAACCTTGAAATGGGTACGTGCATTTTGTAGTTTCAATGCCACAGACAGACCGACAAAAACATCTATTTAAAATGTACTGTGTAACATTTATTTCGATGCGTTAAACTTATCCTAGATATTTGTGTCACGACGACTAACATAATATAATTAACCTTGTTTCATTACATTTCTTTGTTACCTATCTACAGTAAAAGCTTTTGATAGCATATACACAGCGTAAAGCTGAAAATATTTGACGCCTTCGTATCGGGAATGACGCTGAACTGGCTGATAGAGATTGGTACGCTTTACCGCTTCCTGTTGACCGACAAAATTGGAAATACTGTTGGGATAGGAAATATAGCTTCAGAAATAATGAAATATTGTGAAATTGGATCCAAGAAAAGGTGGCACATATTTATATTGCTAGCTGACGTCGGCCTGAAGCAACGTGAATACACAAACGCAAGTATCAAGGAACGTAGAATCAAAATAAAAACGCGATAAAATCCATAAAATTAGTTTTATTTAAATGTGTAGTATTCGCGTAAATATAAGAAATCAATACGCAATTACATAGTTTTTTATATATGTGTGCATGCTACCCGGAAAATACTAGTTAGATTTATTATAATAAAGAAATTTATCTCGATGCACTGTCTGAAAATAAGTAGGACACTAGAATAACGACACACCAAATGCTAGTAAAACATAAGTATTTGGTATAAGTACCTTTTTTGTAAATATCCAGCCTTATGTCAGCTCAGCGACAGGCGTAGTTAGAGAGGCGAGACGGACGTTGAATTGCTGACAAATTGCCAGATGTCGGAGAGCTCGCGCCGGACACTCGACACCGCTCTCATACATTAGCTTTGTAGCAATCGGGCTTTCAGACAATTCACAGATGTTGTTCAGGCTAGCGTACAATTGGGCGGTTCTTTGTAATGGACAGATTAGTTTACCCGCCCATGGCTTGTTTCTTCCTTCAATATATTGAATGAAGGAACACTATTCAACATTTAAGTGTGTTAACCTAAAGCTTTAAAATTAATATATGAGGGAAAGAGTAAAAGAGTTCAAGATGATACGCAATGCGAACGGGATTAGATTTCGGGCATAGTCCATCGCCGTGGCCCAGTGCGAGCTGCTGAACTTTACACGTTATTATGAAGCGGTGCAGGTTTTGCTCACAATGTTTATCTTCCCAAGTAACGCAAGAGATAATAATTTAAAAATTAGATTTTCACATGAAATCCCAATTTCCCGGAGGTGCGACTTAGGGTCTGATATATAGTTGTTGAAGTTTATTTTAACATTCTCAGTTTGCTAATTTTGTAAACTGCCACGTACCTACTTCCTTATCTCTTTGAAATTCTCGACATTTATAGCAATAAAAACTAAGGATGTCCGCGGCGCACGCTCGGAAGTGAAAAAATAGTTTGTGGGCGCGGCGCGCGGCGAGTCGCCAACACAAAGAAACAAAAACAATACGTCGAGTATTCCGCTAGGGTTGTCGCAATGGCAGAACCAGTTATTAGGTACGATCAGTTCGCTTGGTTTAATCTCGGAGCAATTTGTTATACTTGCTCACGGGTCAAATGAGTAGGTAATTAATGTGTAACTACGTTTGCGTAGAAAATAGTGAACTATTCAATTCGTCTTACTTTTTTTTTATATATTATTCCAGCCCTTTTTTTATATCCCACTGCTGGGCACGGGCCTATCCTCAATGTGAGAGGGGATTAGGTCATAGTCCACCACGCTGGCCCAGTGCGGGTCGGCAGACTTCACACATCCTTCGAGGGATTCTCTCAGACATGCAGGTTTCCTCACGATGTTTTCCTTCACCGTTTAGCAAGTGATAATCTTAGTTGAAAATGAGATTCGCACGTGAAAAATCCCAGAGGTGCGAGCCGGGGTTTGAACCTGCAATCCTCGTTACCGAGGCAGGCGTTCTACCAACATGGCTATCACTGCTTGTTGCTTGTTGCTCGTCTTACTTAAATGTAACGATCCAATGAAATAAATAACGTTATTATTGTTTTCAGTGATTTGGCTTAAAGTTTTATAATGATTGCTTAACTTTGTCGTGTCGAAATAAATTTCCTACGGTAGCGTGTTGTAAAGTTTTATTATTCTATGTATGTTGGTCGGTAAGGTATTTCTATAGGGCTAAGTCATCTAATGATAAATAAATACAGTTTAAAATTTTCCCGCGTCACAGCCCTGCAGCGGTGAAACACAAGCATCCAACAAGAATGAAGAGATCGTCGCAGACGTCGTCCGTGCTCCTTTGTGCTCGCTTATGCTGTTAAAATATCACTCCGCACACCCCTATGTAGGTGCTTCTTCCAAGCCGAGGCCTTTGATGGCCATGGATCTCAGGGAGCTGCTAAATATAAGCACTGACTACAAATGTGGGGAACAATATTTCAACCAATAAGATCGCTTTCACATCATGTCTTATTCATCGATATAATTATTTTGTGTTGATTCTACATTACTAAGAAAGACCTGAATTCGTGCTACGAGCCCTACACTCAAAAGTGATTTTTTTTAAATGAAAAACAGGTGATCCCTTTTGAAAATGAATCCACTCCACACAAAATTGATTAAGCTCGGATTGCCACCGGATTAACGTTGTACCAACATTCAATTATCTCCAGTTTAATCAGTTCCTATACCGCAGTTTTGCAGCTGTTATAACACATCCGGGATTTAGCGAGTTTGATTGATTAGATCCAACTCAGTGCGAATACGTGCACGTATCAACTGATAACAAGATTTATCCGCACGCTGATCCAATTTGCAAGTTACATGAAGAAGATCTGAAGGCATCCCGTGTTCCTTCATTACTAATTGGAAATATATGAGAAAATAATAGTAAGTAAAAGAGCACCAAGTCGCTTCGGATATGGGAAAAAGCGCATTTATTTGGACTTGACAGAGGATCTACCGAGCATCTCACCACAGAGCGCCACATCTTTAGATTAAAAAAAGTGTCTAAGTGCATGCGGACGATCCGATACGCACTCGGACGCACTTGGCTTGTTTTTTTTCACTTAAGAACCCATATTCATCCTGGGTCACCACGTCTACCACTGGTCACCAATATTTTTTGAATAATCAAACCACATAATTTTTTTCGTCTCTCTGTTTGCGCATCATGGGATATCTACAAATTATTATTTGTAAATATCCTAACCTGTGAATAAACAGTAAATCGTAGAACAAACACTCTTACCGTGCCATGATTCGGTTAAAATAAATTTGTGAATGCTAGACAGTACTTGAGTTGTTAAATTCCAGCGATGCTTGAGCGCGCAAAGTGCTTGTGAGTGATTGAGCTCTCAGACCGCGGCGACATGCGAGCAAATGCTGATTGAAGGCTTTTTGTGGCAACGAGAATCTGTTAGACGACATCGATCACTTTTGATAATCCCGGATCTAGTAATCTCTATAGTATTCTATGTAGGTAAGTATACACATAAAGTAAAGTTTTAACTCTAGTAAGTTGTTGTACGCCCGCCTGCAAAGATTTCCGTGGTATGTATGTTGCAATGCTTGAACTTATTCAGTTTATAAATTGATTTACATTGGAGGGAAATTTCTGTTAGAAATACAACATGCATCTGAGTCTAAATGTAAATAAATAATTAGGTAGGTACCAAAATCATTTGCTGATCAAAACTATCACGCACTCTGGGCCGCAAGAAAAACAAGTAAGATTTTTTTATATTGAAATTCGAGTCGATAATAGAAAGCATGAGTCTAGTTTATGAAGCAGTGACGGAATCT
Organism: Pheosia tremula; assembly: GCA_905333125.1. NCBI lineage: Eukaryota > Metazoa > Arthropoda > Insecta > Lepidoptera > Notodontidae > Pheosia > Pheosia tremula. The sequence goes on along the minus strand of HG995421.1, from coordinate 7,046,406 downwards.
CGGTGATCTTAATGAGAACCTTAATTTTGGTCTTAATCTAAGTAAGTTGGCTATTTTTAACGGACCACGTGTCCTATCGAATCTTTTTTTATCGAAGCTTGACAAATTGCCGCGTTCGAAAAATTAACCTTTTATCAGATCGCAAGTACCAGGGCAGCATCGTTATTAAGAGCTGAAGAGCCCTCGAGGTCCTACAGCGAGGGAGAGATGTGCTCCGTCACGGATCAAGTGCGGTCAAAGACAGAGCAAAAACAACAGTATCTTATAAAATACATTAATCTTGGCAATTTTTTTGTGATAATAGAATTGTTTAAGGGATATGAACTTTTTTATGCATAACATAATGACTATAATTATCCGGAGAATAGGCCAATGGCGTCCCAAACAGCTACCCAACTTTGGAAAATCTACTTTTCAATAAACTAAACTAGTTCAACTTGAGTTCTTGCCTTGTCGTGTTTTTGCCTATTTCTATTTCAAGTTTAGAAGAGTAGGCTAATTGCTTGTAATATAATTGTGTACCCTGTAAATATAGGTCAAAATAGGTATATTACAGATAATCTACTACTATTGGGCCGAGCGGTGTGGTCACGCGACCGACATGTATTGAGACTACGGTGACCATACAAAAATAAAAATAAATCGTCTGGTAAAACACTTACTGAATAAAATATCACGTTCTAGAATTCTGTTTCAACAATGTAGAATGCACCAGGCAGTGAGTTTTGTTCGATGCCTAATTAGTGAAGTGCTCCCATGGTCTTTCAGGCGGGGCTAAACCAATTACCAAAATATGCATGTCTCATGTAAAAAGGTCTCAGGTCTTCATGTGAAAATTTAATTTAAGTTCTTCTACATATACATTCTGTAACGAATTTTTAACAAGTACGAGTTTGAGACTGTGTGCAGTATTTTCAATAGAAATATAGTATCATTGCAATTTTCTAATAATTCAAGCAAACGAACAACAATTATTGTGTGTGTTGTTTGCGTGAAATCAGCTCCTGACACCGTAGGAGCGGCTACGGCTACGTCTGCGCACGCGGCTAGCGAAACGATGGCTCAAAATCGTCCTGTAACCAATGGCCCATTCGTTTTACTGGTATTTAAACTTAATATACAGGAATTTAACAGCAAAGGAAATAAAAATAACCGCTTTAACCCGTGCACCGCGGGCGGTGGGCACGCGAGATCGTATCTGGGCATACTCCACCGGGGCCCTTTGTGCCTCGTTCACGTGTAAGCGTTAAATAAGTAGTATAATAAACAATTTCATTCATTCATTTACTGGTTGGAATTAACACTATTTATAGACCATCCAATACGAACTGCATATTTGTGGCGATGGGCTCACGTATACCTTGTTTTGATGAAAAATAAATGTAGGTGCCGAATCTGTTGATCAAGCACTTTTTTTACGAAGCGTAACGTTAGCGTAAACGATTTCTGTTCCGCTTATACCATAGCTTTCCTAAATAAAAATGACTCTCATGAATAATCTATAATTTTAATTTATTATCGTATGATACGAGTATATTTTGTAAATGACAAATTCGTAACCTCTTCAAATATTTTACACTTCTTTTGCTAGACCTAAATGGGTTCTTTTCAGCAAATGACGCTCTATTTTCTCTATAGATTACACAATGAAACTGTCATAAAAAAATCACAAGAACCCTGCTATCTATATCGAAAGCAGCTGCCCGAGTCCTCTAAACTGCTCAAATGGACTTGTTGAGCGACAATAACTTACCATTGTTGTATATGATCGGGTGCGACCGCGCGTCCTGCGCGGGGTGTTCATTCGGCTTATTGAGCCATTTAATCGAGCATCTGCTTTGAAATTAAATCGGTAGCCAATCAGAGACGACTTCTTTTTCATCCCAAACACGAAACACAGTCACGTCTGAATATTTTGTGGCATAACAATTACATAATCTATGACGTCTTATTTATAATATGACTATGTAACTTATATGATATATTGATTCTAACTATGAGCTCTCTGCTCATTCCGATGGTTTTATACATTTCGTATGATCGTATAATATATTATCCTAGGTCGTACGTCGTATCGTCCTATAGCCTGTATGTGTATAACAAAACAGATAAACTAAACTAAACTATTTATTTATTAAATTATAGTCTGAACCCTTAAGTTGAAGTTATGATGGCGGAGATCGGTAGCTTTTGTGTGCGAGCATTCGGTATACATTAAATCAAGCTACACTGGGACCGACCCCGATAAAAGATTGTAAACAAGACTTTAAATAAGAGACTGGACTTAATATAGAGAACTAAGCTCCGAGCCCCGGTTAGCGACTGCCGGGCTGCCACCGTCCACAGCTTCTACTGTATACTGTCTACTGGCTTTACGCGTCGTTTACACGAGTAATGTGGATTTTATGAAGTAAACAACGTCGTAAATACGCTGTCGCGGCTGGGACGCCGATGTTAAGGAGCGTTTATACTGGCTGCGCCGGAGCTGCGACGACACAATTTTTTTTTTTGTTAAGATTGTACTAGAAAATATGAGAGACAAGTTTTTGATATTGGTAAAGAAGCAACCATGATTTCAAAAGATTCGTGACGCAGGCCGCACATCAACTAGGTAGTCTGTTCATGAGCGCCGTGGGGACGGCACAAGAGAATCCATTTGCAGGGAACAAAATAGTAAAAAATTATATCTTTAAGCCGAAGAAATAATAGTATTAGTATTAGTCACGTGTGAAAAAAAAACTTTACCTCTAGGTTGTCAATGAAATCGGATTCAGGTGCAATTAATTACCTGATAATATTCCTGGTGGCACCAATGGAACTTGTACTATGGACCGGTAAACTAATTTAAAGATAACCGTTTCACATTAATTACCTATGTCTCTGCGACTTGTTTAGCCTAGTGTGCACGACACACAAACGGTGAGCCATGGCTTCAGTTGTGAACGGACTCGCGCCCAGACGACCCCATTCTGCCCGAATCGGAATCGGAAATTGATAAATACGAATAAAGATATTTCGACAACAGATTTGTGTTTCTCCGGCTCAGCGAGAAGTAAGAACGATGACACTGGTGTTAGCTTTTTCGTTTGTATTTATATTTTGGATATTCTTTACTCTAAGATAGTGTTGGGTTGTCTCTAACGGTATGCTCTGGGGAGTCATGTCGCACAAGTATGTTGAGTAACAGGCGACAATCCGTAATTATGTAAAAAACCTGGCAATAGATTGGCATAATTTGGCTTCATGTACATTTCCGAGTCCCGGTTGGGGCATAGTGTTGATTGGTATTGAAGTAACTGTCCACATACAGAAAGTGTCCCCTGTGTATTTAATTAGAACCTAATATCTTGGTGTATCGTTGATGCACCTCTGGCCTTGCCCTCGGGGATCACAGGATGGATTTTTTTGATATGAATCCCAGCGCTCTCTCCCCCTACGTATGCGTCGAGCATAAAATTGACTTTAGTACATCGTTATCTATTCAACAGGCGGATGATGAGTGGGGGAGTGACGTGACGCGGCCGAGACGGCGACAGAAGGAAGATGTACCGGGAAGAAGAATAGATAGCTTTATTATTGTTATATTGACGCCGTTCTAGAATAACGTGATTAAAGCGTCTGGAAAAACTAGGGCACCTGTCTGGAAAGATTCGTTTCGGTATTGTATGCTGTCAAAACTTACGCTAAGCGCCTTAGTCGTGTGTCCTCCTTCTTCGTCGTTCTCTCTGCTGAGGATCGTTATCCTATTGTGAAGTCAGCTTACTGCTTGTATCCATTGGCTCCGATCAGTTGGCATCACTAAATATTTGAATACCTGACCTGCTCATCGTTTTGGCCTTCTTTCATGAGGCCTTTTACCTACCATTCCCGTAAATATTAGGGCTCCATAAGCGATTGTCGAAGCGTCTACGTGCTATATAGCTAAAATACTGTAGTATTCGGTGTAGACAAATCGTAGTTGCCGGTTTTGGATAAGTAGGTAGATTATTGGTTGTGTCACCTCCCTCACCCGGTACTGAGTAAGATCTGATATTAATGGCGCGGAAGTTTCAAGTGCGCGGCGCGGCGGCGCTGCGAGCGACAACAATGGGTCCAACTTTAAAACTCAACGACTTGATGTCCCCGGAGTCGACTTCCAGTCGGCAGGGGGCGCTACTGGGGTATAAAATATGAGGATGATTTGTACAAACTTTGATCCATCCTTGGAATTTGCCTTTCAAGAATTTCCCCAGTTTTCCGCATAAAGGATATGACCGACCACCCACTCCTACCACTGTCACTTAAGACATCGTATTATACACTCTACAAATACTGATTTTAGGAAAAATTCTTCAAAGTAAAAAGGAAGTATACAGCTGGAAATTGAAAGTGAACTCCACAATAGCCCTACAGTCATCTTCTGGATGACGGAAATAAATAAAACTCATCATCTGGGCCCCGGTCCCAGTTAATACCGGTCTATGTTTAGGTAGGTATTCACTATGCGCTATGCCGTGGTCGGTAATTTGCGGTTTAGTTTGCATGGCGACGAGTGTGTCTGTTAACCGCTGCTGCTGCTGCTGGTATATGTCGCCTTCACACATTACTTACACAGATTCCAATTTAACTGCTAAAAGAAATCACTTTAGCGTTTAATTTAAAATTAATTGTTAAAACGGATGAATGGATTTGGATGAAATTTCAGTGGTAGAGTGTAGGTACTCTGAATCACATACCAACCTATGAGCTATATTTAAAAGTCTACGGGATGAAGGTATGGTAGTATACCGTAGTTGACGTGGGTATTGATTCAACTAGTAATTGTTCCTATCAATTAAAGCCTGTGAATCTGTTTCATGAAAAGCAATCAGCTTAGCAGTTCACAAAGGAACCGACGAACATTTTGACATCAACTGAAAACATTGTCAAAGTCAAAGTCGGGCCCACATTAAGCACTCCATTTCATCGCCCCTTTACCTAAATTTCAGGCGTAATTGCAGTGGCTTAGGAACGCAAAATATGTCACCCCTACCCCCTCACCCCTGAAATTGTTAACCACCATCCAACTGGAATGGAAACGATGAGTTATGGTGATAAGTTTTACTGGTGAACTGAACGCGGTAGAAAGAAAGGATCGTTGAAATCTTTCATATTAAGTACCTATAAAATTGGTTCCTGGAAATTCAACTAGAATTTGATAAAATGATTATAATTATTAGGCATTGGGGAGACCTTGATAGCCAGTAGTTGATGCTTTTTTGTTGATATATGGATGGATTTTTTTTCTTATGCATGTGTAGGTTATTTTTGAATTCTGCCAGTTACTGTAGCACCTTATAGTCTATTTGTAACTACTCATATCTTATTGATGACACTTCTAAGTTAAGTGTATCTTTAATAAGCTATACAACAAGGCTACAACAAAGAATAAATTGTATCCAAATGTAATATCGAGGTATAACTTTTTAATAAAAGTATACTTTAAATAACATAAAGTACGTAGATAAAAGCTTTTAATTATCTAAAAAATGCTTACCATACCTTTTTATTGTTTCAGATAAAACATCGCTGCGCGGAATGCATATTAAAATAAAATGCTAAATTATTTTAATATGTCAAACAAAAACCGTTGCGTCGGTATTAAATTTGATAAACGTGTAACTCCGCGTTGTTTATGTCAATAAAAACGCTGTACTTGGCGGATAGAATATGTATGACAACTCGTAAATGTAGGGTAGTGCAGTTGTACATAGATAGTTGCTTCAAAATATAAATCATGTCCGTGCCTGACTATTAAAGTGTAAAAAAGGAACTGAGACACGATTAAAAGTGTAATTTTAACGTGACTACGAGATGGATCACAGATGAAGTGTTGTGAGTGTAAGCGCAAGTGAGTGAAGATGCAGACCAACGTGCAGATCGACACCAAGGCTCTGAGGCACTCGCCTGAGCACGGCAAGGGGAAGGGCGCCTACAGAGTCACCGCGGAGGTAAGAAACTCACATATTTGAACGTACCCGCGTTTATTAATTTTCGCAACGGTACTATTTTCATTATTGGATTTTAAATCAAGTTTTAATTTAGGATAACTTGTTAACTACAATTTTTATTTCGGTACCTTTTTTCAACTATGGTGGTATTTAGCCATCTCTTTCAGTTAAGAACCCCACTTTCTCATATTCGTAGTTATATCACAGAGCCCCAGTCTGAGAATACTTCATAGCTCTAACAACTCTCCAATAACATCGACTTGTTTGTTAGTCGAATATTCTGTAGGCTGTCGGAATGTATCTCGAAAGCAGAAATTAATTAATATCAGGTCGGTACGTAGGTACATATCGATAATGGTACCTAATTAATCAGTTTCAACACTCCTAACAACATGCTCTAAATATCATAAATCATGGAATAACGTGCCTATACTTACGTAAATCTAGGATTTATTAAAGTGTAATTTTCCTTGTAAATCTGCAAGTGTCTGATCATAACACAACCAAGAGCCCACGTGCCCCATAATCCACGGAAATACGGGACAATGATTTTACAGTTCCGTTATTTCGGCCGAGATATAAAACCTATCAAATATCTCTCGCCACGGCGAAAGAAACGGCAGTAAAGTTTTATGTTATGTTGTAAAGCAATGAATTCCAAGGGACGGCTTTGCGAGGAACGTGCAGACACAATAATAAGGATTATAATATCTGACTGGTGGAAATGAGATATAGCTAGCCAATCACGAGTTCAACTTCCTTACGATGGTCAATTTGGGAAGCTCTTTCGTGATAGGCTTGGCTCTCTGGAGCCTGTTATGCTTGTAAGCCGTATTATTTGACGGGTTTTGCATCAAAATTTTGTTATAAAGACAGAAATGGCGTATCGTGCACGTAGCGAAAACAATTGGCAACATTTAAATCTGTAACTTCTCTATGGCTCTGTAGTTCGGCTACTCGCCGCCGTGAGTCGTGGCGGTCCTGACTTTTTCTTGAACCTCATCGCCGTAGTTAGATCTTGAACGCTGTGATACATCAGTTGCTCACTAGATGGCAGTTATACAACCTGTTGAATATAGGTAGAAAATAACTATCCAAATTATGTTTTTTATATAATTTGGAAATGTGAAATAAAACCTAAACGATGTTTGTTACTCTTTCACGCCCGACGGAACTGGATGAAATTTGGCACAGAGATAGATTATAGTCTGGAATAGCACATAGGCTACTTTTTATCCAGGTAAAATATATGGTTCCCGTGGGATAGATGTTTTAATTTTTCATACTTTTTATCGCGGGTAACACCGCGGGGCGCAGCTAGTTTAATGATAAAAATACGCCGAATATGGATTTTTAAACCGAATGCCAAGTCCCAAACATTATTCGGTTCAGCACTTACCAAACCGAATATTCGGCCGAATTTTTCTTGCTATATGGTTTTCTATAAGGTTTCGTGACGCCCACTATGAGACGCCGCGGTGCTCACCATTAGGTGATACTACTTACGGGTTAAGTTGAATTTAAGTATTTGGAACTTTAATGTTTAAGTTTTTTTTTATTATAAGGACTTAAGTTCAGTTAATATTTCGCCGAATATCGAACAAATAAAACCCATGCCGAATGTGGCGAATTACGAATATTACCGAATATTCGGCGTATCCCTAGTATGTATAATTGGATTATGAAACACCCACTCAAAACCAAAAAAAATCGAGGTGAGCAGCTTATTCTGAGAATTCACGAAATTCTGAATTGGGATGTAAATGCAGCCGAATTTTCATCCGCGCGGAATGCGGGCGTTAGGCAGCGCAATCAGGTAGGCATTTTTCATTACACTCTTCTGCTCAACATTCTTTTCATTGTTTGGTGCGCGCAAAATTATGCCTAAAAATAGGTAGGTAGGTAGGTTATATACCTATAGGATATATTCAACATATTATTGATACATACATATAGCTGTGCCCCTGCCTTTGTAGGTACGTATACACTTCACTTATTTGCCCATCCCGTGGAAACATAATCCATTTATCACGAGTAATTTTAATGTTGAACCGAGTTGTAAGCTTAGGTTCATCGAAATCCCATCAACAGTGTTCCCGTGATGCGCAGACAGCGGACCGATAGAGATATGTTATAAGGAAAACCACATAATTACTTATTACAGGACCGATGGAAAACCCATATCACGGGCACCCCGCAGTTCCTTTAAAGGGTTCGTCCCAGATAAAATGTTTTAATATAATACTGATCTCCATCTGTTGTGGTCTCAACTCCAACCCGTAGACTTTGCTCCACTTTAAATATTTGAATTATACTATACATACTTGTATTGTAGAATTAGAAGAACCACTAATTAGTTAAAGTATAAAATAAACACGCATTCCTAGGACCGGCCAGCATCGCTGTGGTAGATTCAAATACGGGCGCGCGACGGCCTCCCTGGACTTACCCCGGACAGCCTCGACCCCGCGCCCACCACCCAGCGAGCTAGCCAGGAGAGGGGATGCACTCATGATAAAAACTAGACATTTTGAACACCACACAGTTCTAAATATCTTCCTATAAAAGATATCCCATATATATGAGAAAATGGTACAGTAGACTTTTAAAAGATTATATTAGTCATATTATTTCAATAGCAACACACTGGACTTTTGCAAATAAATAGTTGTCCATACATATGGCTGTATTGTGGTACTATTGCTTGTATTAAAAGACAAGCCCCTGAGTTTCTTCGCCGGATCAACTGAGTGGATGTCACATTCCGATCCGGTTGTAGTTTGAAAAGTTATGTGACTACTTCCGAGTGTCTCAGTGGTCCTGAAAGAACCTCTTTACGCTGTGTCTCTAGGATTACGTAGAATAACTTGTCTTTACGCTGTGTCTCTAGGATTACGTAGAATAACTTGTCTTTACGCTGTGTCTCTAGGATTACGTAGAATAACTTGTCTTTACTTTGGAAACGTTACTACCGACTTTAAACATACTCATTCTCACCGAGAGCAGACAAGTGAGGCTGACAGAAAAACTGTGAACACATTTCATATTTTTTGGGACTTTCCATAATAAAGGGGAAACAGATTTCAATGTTCTTGTCTACAATTCTTGCTGAAAATTGTTGAAATAAGTATAGTAGAGTTGTTAGAACCGCCTCACCGATGCCGTTTATCAAACAACAAAACTAAGTTAAAATAGATCCATCCGATATGAAGCATCACAAGAGTTAAGAGAACGGTGTTAAACTATAACCACAAAATAAACACAAAAATAATATAAAAAACAGAAAATTTATATATTTTATCTCCCCTCGTGGGACTAGTCTCTCAAAGGGGTGAAGGACGAACCTAATGAGCTACAAAATAGCTACGCGCATAGGACCTACACAGCTACGAGTCAAAGTAACTACACGCTGTGTGAAATTAAATTAGGTAGGTAATATATGAGAGCTCACTTTTTGGAGATTTGGACTAAATAAGTATAAGAAACTGTAGCTAAACATAATAATGGACACAAAGCACACGTAGTTTAAGCTGTGGGTACTAGGATAATTCAAAAGTTGTTTATTTACATATATCATACGGAATAAACATACTGAATATTTAAAACACCATTTAGAAAAAGCATAGTAGGTAACTTTTTAATTTTATTCTGTCAGATAATATGCGCATGAAAGAGTGGGCCTCTAGCAATTGGTGTTCTTAGATTTCTGCTTTTTTTTTCAATTCTATATTGGATTATTATATATTATTTTGTAACGGAAGCAGAGGAGTTAGTTTTATTGACTAATTCCAAGTGGTCAGTGAGAGCCCAAGAGGCGAGATGGTGGGGACTGGGGATGTAGCGAGGCGGTGTGGAGAGCCGGGGTGAGGAGAGGCGAGGTGGGGAGAGGGTGGTAGAGGTCATAAAATTCGTGCCATTGTTCAAGCGAGTGCATTTTGTTTTTATAATGAAATGATATAACAAAACGTGATGATCAAAAAAAGGTACCTATGAAATGATTGATTGCTATTCATGTTATTAATCCACCCTTTTACAGAATTAACCGGTGTTCAATTTGTGCAACCTAGAGGTACAGAATTATTCAGATTCAGATTCAGGGTATACCTAATAGCCTTTGAATCTGTGTTTCTACAGCATATTCTTCATTGTAATAATTAAATATTTAATAAAAAATAATACCTTAATGTTCGGAAAAAAATTGTAGTAAAAATTTGTAGATTTATTTTTGGAACAAATTTTTTTTTCAAATAATCTTATTGAAATGATGACTTTACATAATGATAATAAAGAAGAATGCGTTAAAGAAGCGCAAGTTCAAGGCATAGTATACCCTTTCTGACTCCGCCTGTATACACTTAGTTCAACAGTTTTATGGGTTGTAAAACTGTAATTATTACTATTATGAAACTATAATTTCGTTGCGTAAAAGATATTACAAAAATATATGCAATGTGCTATTTGGACATCCCTCATCCCAAAGCAAGTGTTTCTATTATTTTTGTCTGTTGTTTTTGTATTATGCAAAAACGACTGGACCGATTTCAAAGAAGTTCTTACTTACATTTTAATACCTAGGCAACAGTAAAAAAAATATCGTAGACACTGAACAAAATTCTTAATCTTATCCCTATAATCTCATGATCGGAGGGATCGACACGGACCCTCAGATGTCATAGGGGTGAGGTGGCATCGACTGAGAGCCCTTGAGGCTCGGTGTCGAATTTTGACCTATGACGCTGTCGAAGCGTCAGTAGCTTAGCGGTTAGACTGGTCGCCCATTTAAGGAAAAGTTCCGTGTAAGAGCCCCACTCTAGACATTAGAATTAACGTGAGCCCACATCTAAAACGAAAATTTAAGCTTAAATCAAGGGTACCATACAACCATCTTGTCAAGCTAGCAAATAAATTGCGTTGAAATCGCGTCATCCGTTTTGGAGCCGCGACGCTAAAGACAGATAGGCGTCTTATTAGGGATCTATCAATATAGATCCCTGGTTACCCCATTTATCAAGGTCATTGTCTTAAAAATCAGTATCGCCAGCATCCAGGTAGTGTACCAGGCTCGCATACAGTCGCAGGAGCGTCAGGTCGCGCGACCGCTCCGAGACGCGACGCGCGGCAGTCGCTCACGGACGCGCCGCGCGACGGCCGCGCGCCCTCTATATCCCTTCTATTGCTCGATTTCTGACCAAAAGTTTCGACATAAGATATTTTTTATATATTATTTTACATATACAACACCCTGTAGGCTAGTTAGTGGTAGCAAAGTGTCTTATAGTGGTACTGTTTGGTTTGTAAGTATGGGTTGTGTATAATAGCTACAGATGATGCCAATTGCAAACGGTGGCACATTTTACAAATAGTAAAATTGATCAGCAATCGGTTGCTAACGTCATTAACCAAAATGATTATACAATATGTTCGCAATAGCTTGTTATGTAATGATAGTTAGATTGGCACGGTTGGTAGAGTGCTTTGGTACTGAGGCTCCCGCGTTCGATTCCCGGTAGTAGTAGTAGAGTAGGGGCAAAGTTTGTGAGCATAAATGTTTGTTCCGGTGTAATTGATGTTTAATAGAGTTCTTAGCTATAAATCTGGATGGCCCGCGGACATATATATATAATAAATAAATAATTATTTAAGTGAGCTATGTACATACTTTCATCCATATAGCTTTTTCAAATCCTACTCTATATATATAAAACAATGTCGTGTTAGTTACACCACCGGATGGGCCGGTTTTTAAGAACTTAGAATTTTTGATTTTGTCTCCGCCTCGAATATTTGAATAACTATTTAAATATGGCGCTAAATTAATAATAATAAAGTAAATTCATATTCTTATACATTTGATTACGAGGCGCTACTAAGGTCGCAGGGGCAGCTAGTGAGCAATAAAAGTCTCTACCTACGACCTGAACCCATTTCGTGAGTTGGGTGCGAGAGAGAAAATGGGCGGGAATACGTGTGTGCTGGGCGCCTAATACTTTAATTATGATTTAAGCACTTCGATTTGCGTAAAATAATATTAGCTACATATATATATATATATATACGTTATTATGGGTCATTATTGCTTGGGTTTTAAGCGACGCATTAAAGGTAGAAATAGTGAATACATCGAGCCGTGATGACACTATCATTGCCTCACCTCCATATAAATGGTGGTTGATAGTGATGTGATATACAACTCCGGGAATTTTACTTGAAGCTATAATGTATTGTAAAATCATTGCATCAGCTGTCAGTTAATCTTAATCATAATGAGCTTAACAGTGTAAAAAATCATACAACAGCAACTTATTGTGTACGGAACACAATTATTTCCATAAAAACTAACTGACCAAATTACCTATAGTTTCTGTATATTAAGCACGAGTTAGATCGGAATTTAATGCCAAAGCCGAAATATAACAATCCTGGTTTTGTTTTATTTTGATAAAATTAAAGTAAAGTGTTACAGACAAAGCTCTCACTTTCCCTTCACTAGGAGTCTGCATCTTTCTTCAATCAGCCAAATAAAACTTTGTGATATATTTTCATGATTTTTTAATTATTTATCGAAATCCCGGTATATATTCGGGTTATTTCTGGTATCTTGTCATCACTACTCGCTGCACGGCCTCAGTCTAGACCATTTATGCCTCAATAAAGGCATTTAATGTCAGTTTCACTGCCGCTATAAGCGCATCTAGTATACAACAAACTGACCGTTACTTTTACTAGTATCGTAATAAACTTTATTTCTTTAGTGATGGGAAATAACGACATATAATTTTGCATAAAAGAAAAAATACACACTATGTCTGCTGTATCTATTCTTGTTTTATTCCTTTATTTCGATACTCTTCAAAAACCAAACAATATAGAAAATAAAATAAGCTCCATCAAGTACACTAGATGTCGCTGACAAACAATAGCTGGGAGCTCATAAGCCAATACTTCTAATATTAGGATAAACTTTGTTAGTTCGGATGATGGGGGCCATCTTCGGAACTACTTATCCAATTCCAACAATTATTTCACTCATAGACAGCTACATTAACCCTGAGTACCATAAGCTATGTTTCATTGAGGTTACGAGGGCGGAGCCACGAGCTAGAGCTAGTATATTATGTAACGTGTAACAAAAATAGTGTAAAATATTGTATATAATATAAATAAAATATTGTATATGGGTGTATAAAATATGTGTTTAACAGATGTTTATTTTTTTAAAACAATGCGAACCCGTGTCGTTCCCGTGTGTTCAGTATCGTTCCCGTGTGTTCAGTATCGTTCCCGTGTGTTCAGTATCGTTCCCGTGTGTTCAGTATGTATTTAACATTTTTTTCTTATTATTTATTTGGGAATGTTATCTTTAAAACCTACTGTAGACGTTGTTAAAATATTTTACACTACTATTGTTGCACCTTATATATATGCGGCTACGTACATCCGTACTTACGCAAGGTATATCATAGTATATCTTGGTATGGAGGTATATCTTCACGTTTTAAGTGTGTAAATAAAAGTAATCACATGGAATAAAACTATTTTAAAGGATTCTATCGCGTTTATTTTATGTTTTTACGTTCCCGACGTACCATTGCAAGACCTCACGACACAGTGAGCTCTTTCTGCGTAGATCGGACCGCAAGTAACAACTAAATATGAGGGTACCCCGTCAAACTATGACACTATGACGTCAACCATCTCAGTCCTCCCGTTGCCGGTTGCTGTAAAGCAGCCGAAACGTCGGGAACTTAAAAACAAAAAATAAACGCGATAGAATCCTTAAAAATAGTTTTATGTCAATGTGTAGTATTCGTGTAAATATAAGAAATCAATATGTAATCACATGGTATTGACAACGCATAAGATAGCATGATAACATTACGCTCACTGTGTGCGGGACCATCGCTATGATACCCGCTCATTGTTGGATGCTGGTATCTACTGGTGAGTGACACAAGTGGGTCGCGGCGCCGGTGGATGGAAGCCAGCTGTTATTTACCGCCCCCTGTATATAATACATTTGAAGCATTAAGTAGACAAGTAACAACGAGGCCTTGTTATTGTGTTTAAAATTGTTCGAGTTATTCTTAATGCTAAAAGTGAATTGATGTTTGGGTTTCCGTTTCTTTATAAAGATGTAAATTGAGACTGACATTTAATTTATTTTCTTAACTTAAAATGATCACAGTCTTTTATAAATAATGTCTTATCTTAAACTTTGATACTTAAAGATTTCGTTATATTTACATTAACATTAATTAAATTTATTAATATAAATAAATTACTTAATTAATTATAGTATTTCGCCGAACAAGCACACCAACTATACGGTTCCACACTAAGCAACGCTTGTATTATGGGTACCGTACAATGGACTGGGGGCGAACCCAGTATATAATACTTATATAGATATTAAACATCCATGACTCAAGTACAAACATTGGTGGTCATCACACTAAGTTAGTCCCTTCCAGGATTCACTACCCACTAAGTAAATCAGGTCGTCAAATAATTAAAGTAAACTTTTGTTTTGATGCCGACATTTTCGGCCCATCACTATGTATAAAATCAAACCATTTATGAACTAAAAGGAATATTCAATATTCCTCACTGTACACAAACAAATATGTATATTTTTTTGTATATAATACTAGCATAGTACGTATAGTGTGGTGGGTTTGAACCCGTTACCGCTCTTACAGCGACTGCAGCACTTAAATTTTATTTTTTCATGTGTAATATAATCTTTTCTTCAAGTACCCATTGGCATAGAAGCTTCTATTAAGCTTATCTGTCCTCAGCGTGCAGCGCTTTCTTATCAGTAACACTTCAGCAGTAGTGTACAGAGATTCTTGGACGAATTAATATTGAAGTGAAGCAACACAAGGTTCACTTGGGACCTCGATTTAAAATTCCCGTTCTTATCATAATACAACAGGTACGAGAATTAAAAAGGTACTTGAATAGCAAAGATATCTAGTTTTGTACCCTATCTCAGATAGTAGTTGCATGTATATATATATTGTTGCATGCTCATTTGGTGAGTTTATCGCTTCTCTATTGCAAGTGATAGAGCTCTCTGCATTTGCTTTCAGCCAGCCACTTGCCGCTGGCCGTCACTCCGGCCACAAGCCTCATAGCGCCCTATATTATTTGCCTTATCGTAGTCTTTTCATTTACTCCAGTGATCTTCGGTTGTTAAGAGAATCGGCCAGCTCATTGCCAGTTTAGCTTATGCTTGGGTCCAGCTATGTCGACTCGTACTCTATTGTTTGACAGAACATTTCGTTGAGAATGTTGGCTTTCAGAAAAATATTGAGTATATTTTGTTGCTGTAGGTCATAGCTTGTGGGACTCACTGGTTCAGTCTGTGGAAGCCTCCTTATCTTTCCTTTATGTTAAGATTGCCTTGGTAATGCTGTTCAATTTTTAAACACTAACAGACAAGGTGGATACTTAAATAGTATGAATGTGGAATATTTTAGCTCCTTATTATCGATATTAAACTTGTAGTCCACTTGATTTGCTTTGATTTCAACTCATAAATATAGCACAAAGTTTTATGAAAAACTATTATGTGTGAATGAACTCGGTACTTGTACCCTGTCACCACCACAGTTGTCGTAGAGCTATTTTACATATTTCCTTCCATTGCAAGTATTACTTGTATATCATCCCATATATCGTTATTTGTACTGTAAATATTACGATTGGCTCACTGAAAATTCAACCTTAACACCCCATTGACCTAGTGCGGCATTTACTAATACTATAGGGACAAGCGATTGACAGCTGTGGCTTAGCGACAGCCCTGTCTCGCCTCACAGGAGGCTGATTAGGCAGCTTTAGACAGATATCGATCTCGTTGCGAATTTGAACCTTATTTATATCGCGGAAAAGTACAGCTACCAGGTTTTATATTACGTGTATTTACTAGCACTTGAGGGAGATTGAAGCAACGATGGATACTTAGGCACGCGATTACAATAGTGTGTTAGTGGCTTCGTAACTGAAACTGATACCGTGACTTCGACTCGTGTTTTGAACCCTCCAGAGTTGGAATTATCCGTCAATATTTTTATGAATTTAACGCATTTTTTCCGTGTTTTAAAATTGATTTTAGCATGAAAACAAAACTATAATTACTAAATAACACTAAAACTGCAATGTAAATTGAAACTCAATACACTTGAGGGCGCTCGTCACTCGCACGCGTTAGGTATCGCGCCGAGCACTGTGTTGTGATCGCGTTGTTCACGATACATTGCGCGTACAAAAATGACAACATTTGTTTCCCTTGACTTTGGACATCATTTATTTCTATAATATTATTATAGGCATTTATATTACCTTTACCCAATGTTTTCGCTATCATACACCCCTTACACTCTATATAAATACTGATAAATACTGAAATAATTTGGGCATCTAAGCAATTTCGTCCCATATTGGTGAGAAATATTCCTAAAGATTATAAATTATAAATGTAGAACACATATTTATATTTGCAAACTATATTTGCAACTTGTTTCAGTACACAATCGTTAGATACATATAAACCAGGCAATACCACAACCGATATATTCCATAGATATTGTATCCCGTTAACTGCGGTCCAAGAACGAATTTTCTTTCATCCCAAACCCTGAACCTATAATAGTTAATCAAGAAAGATAATAGTGAAGACTGAGAACACATCTAGGGGATCAAGTTGAGAAGAAATAATGCTTCGAGCCACGAGAGAGTGTTACTGCACCGCCAATAGAAGTGAAATTGAATTAATTTCGAGTAAAACCAACAATATTATTGATAAGGGACATTAAAAAACTAATTCATATCATTTGATGAACATATAAAAAAAATATTGTCAATTTTAATTGAAATTTTCGCATAGAACATTTATTTTTAAATAACATAATAAGAAAGTATCTATACAGAAAACACCACAAATTTATTTTTAAAACGAAAATAATAATTGCTTATAAATTAAATAAGACGTGGACGCTAAAAATGGTATTAAATGTTCTAAATGAGTGGTGCGACAATTGTAATAAGTGAAAAGTGTACTCTCGGGTGTAATAATACGGTTTTATTTACTCTGAAATAATAAAGAAGCGATTCTCATTTCGAGTGCTGAGTTGGAAACGACGTACAAAGGTGTACTGGAATTACAGTACGATTTGTAGAGATCAAAGATCAGTGAGTGGTTAAAGGATTTTGTGACTTGTATACGTTGAGTTAGGGTGTAAAAATGGATGTGCCGATGAAGGGTGGGCCCGCGCCGACGGTGGCCGTGGTGCCGGTGCCCGAGAGCGAGATGGACGCGCTGCTGCTCGGGAGGACAGCGGTGAGGACATTTGATCAGTACGTCAGAAATGTATGTATTTGTTGTTCTATAAGTATATTTAATATCGACCTGTACAAACACATGGAACGTCAAGTCTAAGAAATCATTTCTACCTATGTAACTTTTGCTAAACAAGTTTGTTTCAGAATCTTTTTTTTTTCATATAATCCGTAAACTCTTCCGCCCATTCTGAAAGCGACCTATACAATTATACCATGAATTGTTCGCTCGTTTGGTAACAATGTAAGAAATGATATAATACCGTAGAGTGTGAGAGCGATTACCTCGCCCGCGCTTGGAAGGATTTAAACATAAAGATTTTACCTACAGTCCATAGAAATGTAAAGAAGTACATAACCATCTAGATCTAGCTGCTACGCATGCTAGATAGAGCCGCATACATAGCGCTTGTATTTGAAAGAACATTAATTTGAATGATTATGTGCTACGATGTGCTACGCCGTAGCTCCGTAGCACATTATTCCGTAGTAGAATAATTTCAAATGGTACTATTGGCTGCTCAATGGTACCGCTTAGAACCCATTAATATAGAAACGATCGTTCAAATTTCAATAGCACTGACAAGCGTTATTAATTGTTTATTTATTTTAATAGAAATATTTACAATAAGCACATTATGGCAAAACCCGCGGGCATAGCTAGTATTGAATAAAATGTTACCGTTCAGAGATGTACGATTGTGGAATTTCGAAGGCGTACAGATTTACCGTAGTAAGCCCATTGATAGATTTATCGCCGCGAGACTCACGAGCCGCGCATCGGTAATCTTCGGTATTTCATGAATATAATAAAGCTCACGATAAGTGGGTATTAACTGGGAACTTAAGTTTTAGCTAAACTTATGTAAAATAATAAGTTAACCTTTGTTCTTATAAATTACGCGTTGCAATAACTCTGGTTTGTGATTATAGAAAGCAACTATAATAATAACATTGTTTGTATTTGTAACCTTCAGTTAACAAACTATTGGTTAACTCTGAAACAATATTGTTGTAATCAAAAGCGTGACACAATATTCAATGGCATTTTTTATGTATTTTAACGTCGGCTGATCGGTGTTTAATAAACTAAAATTACGTGGTTAGAAAGGGGTCCTAAGCATCCTGTGCTTATGACACCTCGTTGCATAATATTGCAGTCCTATTCAGATATAATAGGAAATAATCCAACATACTCATAGTAATAAGGAACAACAGTTTCACCCCTCATTAGGAACGCGGGGGGCGCGCGGTGCAATAAATATAGCGGATCGCGCGAACCCGATCCAATATCATAGCTTATGTTAGCTGTTGGATGTCTGGCAGAGAGTTGTGGGGCCTGTAACTTATGTACATTATTCATCTTTATTAGCTTATAGTTTATTTATTCTTATTATCTTGCATGTTAGTGGGAGCTCTTATTTTAGGGTTCCATACCAACATGGTGAAAACGGAACTCTTATGTTTATTCACAATTTGAATTTCGATTGCTATACTACTGTATTTGGTATACCTGTTCCTTAAAAAAGTCTAGATGCTAATCTAGGAAGTATTTAAATCATTACTTTCCTTCCGGGGCAGTCGGGTAAAAAATAATTTAAACTAGGAGTAATGTCAGACTTAGTTCAAATAATTCACAAATTTTAGGTACAATTTATTCCTTTGATCTATGAGTCTAGAGATTCTCGGTATTTTACACTTACGCTTGATTTATTTCGATAATTTAGTTTTCCTTCGGGCATTAATTTCAAGCGTAGGCCTTCTTACAAGATAAACTTCGAAAGTTAGATGCGATTTTATGCTCCATTCATTCAAAAATACTTATCATAGACATTACAACCTATATTTACACGAAGTATATTAAACTTAGAACCCAGATAAGTCTCCTGGGAGACACCGATTATATCAACGTTTACCTGGAGGCTATTTAAAAACTTAGCAGCTTTAAGAATTGATTAAGAAATATTATAAACTTACTTTAACTAGCGTGGAAAGTTTAAGATCCAAATACCCATTTTAATAAGCTTTAGGTGGCTTTAGTTTTTACAAAAGTAACTACTAAACTATTTATAATAATAATAATAAATAATACCAGCCCTTTTTTAATGTCCCACTGCTGGGCACGGGCCTCCCCTCAATGCGAGGGGGATTAGGCCATAGTCCACCACGCTGGCCCAGTGCGGGTTGGCGGATTTCATACATCTTTCGGGGGGTTCTCTCGGTCATGCAGGTTTCCTCGCGATGTTTTCCTTCACCGTTTAGCAAGTGATAATCGTGGTTGAAAATGAGATTCGCACATGAAATCCAGAAATCCCAGAGGTGCGAGCCGGGGTTCGAACCTGGGATCCTCGTTACAGAGGCAAGCATTAACAACTTGGCTATCACTGCTTATATGCCAAAGCATTTATGAAGTTATTAAAATAAATTACCATTGGTGTTGCCAAGCTTACATATAGGTATTTGTGGCCACACATTATGCACCGTGTCAAAGGTTTGCCGATAGATCTCGATGGTGACTAGCATTTTGTTTCAAACTACGCGCCAAAGTTTATGCATTATTCACACTGAAAAGTGTTTGGAAAATTTCATTATCTTCCAGCGCAGAAACTAATAAGTACTTTATTGCTCGTAATATTGTATCTATACTATTTCCTTTTTTATATTATGAAGAGAACTCTGAATTAATTGGTTTATCCCCTGAAATGCGGTCAAGTCAAATTTAATTCTCAATATTTACTGGTGTTCTAATCTGTGTAAAAAAACACAGCTACAACACTACGTAGTAGTATTATTAGATATTTTAACGCGTGTTAGAGATATAAACTGAATAATATGTGTAGGTTATGAACTTGGAACCGCATTGCTTTTTGTATGCCTTTATATTTAATTCGTTTTATTTCTTTTTCTCTGTAAAAGTTAAAGGTAATATAATTCTACTTCAAATAATTACTTCGGTTAAATATACTCCTACTTACAGAAGTTTGTTTAAGATTTAACTATGCATACGTCGAGAAAATATTATATCATGATTTGTTATAAATATCTTGTTACTAAGCTAGAAAATCCTTTATAAATTCATTTCTAAGACTTAAGATCGTTAGTCAATTCACGTTCTGTGCCTAAGATACCCAATATCGGAGAAGAAATTCGTCCTAACATTTTTTTTATCCTTCGATAGTTATGTTATTATACAAAGAAAATTACCTCAGATCCTCGTAGAACTGTAATAACAGCAAAATAGACATGTAAGATGTTATTGGACTTTAATTGAAGTAAACATAATTTCCACTGGTCTGTATTTGTCAATGCCAAACACAACATCGACGGATCGCGGCTTTCTTGCGATAACAAACATGTATTATTGCTACCAAGTAGCACATGTGGCTTGTGACGTCACATGCTAGTTGGATATCTCTGAAATATTGCCAGTAGCATAATCTATACTAGTACTACTATGTTTAATCTATGATATCACACGCGAAGCAGGAAGCCGGTGGATGCGAGTGGTGGAGGACCGTGATGTGTGGAAGTCATTGGGGGAGGCCTATGTCCAGCAGTGGACGTCTGTCGGCTGATAGATAGATAGAATGTATACTATTAAAATAAAACTGTAACTAGGCTATTTGGACGTCTCTGAAGACGCTGGTATTGGTTAATGTATGTATAAAATACAGTATCAAATTATTATGATTCAAGTTAATTGAAGTAAATAGTTTTAGAATATTCTAGAGCGTCAGACAATACACAGAATTACTGACTGAATGTTGTAACACATGTACGTTCTTATACAACTGAGTCCAGCATTGCTGTTCACTCGCAGTGGGCATGACATCAATCAATTACTTGTAATTGGTGGCGGCCGCGCCCCCGCGCCCCGCCCGCCCCACCCCGCCCGGCCACTTCCATTACTACGTGCCAGGCTGATGCAGCGATACTTGGTGGCTTTGACCAACTATAAAAGATATTTAAGCCCATCCTAGAAAAAATACTAGCTTTTATATCTCCGTACTTGCGGTTCTTTAGGACATTTGTAACTATGTGAAGTCTGATTTTCTATATGTCGATTAATTTTGCTGCCAACAAAATGACAATTGTGATTTTGAATTGAATAAAAACGACAACTATATAAAAACCATGCGTTCTAGGTCAATTGTAGATATTGATATGGTCGAACGTTAATCACCTACTAATCTATTGTGGTGACTGAACTTAATTTAATTTCGTACGTATACAGGGGTTTTCTCAATGTTTTCTATCAACTTAAGTGATAGTTAGACCTAATTCTATCCAATTACATTCTAAAAACATAAAAGTGTACAAAAGAAAATCCTAAGCTTACAGCCAAATAATGTTTATAAATAAATAATTATGATTAAATATACGGTTTAGGATCCTTGTGTTCATACAGTACTTCTATAGCTAAAGCCCGTAATGTCAGCGCGTCGCGTCGCGTCGGGGCGTCCAGCGAAGTGCTCACAATTGCCAAGCCACGCGGAAAATAACGAGTGGCTTGTTATGCTGCCATTTCGACCTTAAAACCTGTTATTCCGTTGATTTTAGCAACATTTTTGTGTCTGTTTTACGGATCGTGTCAGAAGAAAACTGGCCATTTGGAGGGCTTGGGAACGGGTAAATAAATAAATATCGACAGACAAACACACCAACTGTACGGTCCCATACTAAGCAACGCTTGTATTAAGGGTACCGTACAATGGACTGATGGCGAACCCAGTACATAATACTTATATGGATTATAAATATCCATGACTCGGGTACAAACATCCATGTTCATCACACAAAGATTGTCCCTACCAGGATTCGAACCCGAAACCGCAGCATAGAAAGCAGGTTCACTACCCACTGAGCTAATCATGTCGTCTATGGGTAGTTGATTAATATATATATAAGCGTTCTCTCCTGTTTTATTGGTAAGATCTTTTAGATAACATAGTTGACTCAATTATTTGTGAGCACTATCTTAATGTAATTGCAATTGGATTGTAGTCAAAATAGTAACGCATTAACGACGATACTCAAATAATTAAAGTGATAGTGCAATTTTCCAATTTTAAAGTGAAACACGTAATCAGTAAAATTCAAAAGTGAAACACTTAATCAGTAAAATTCAAAAGTGAATACTTTTTCTTCTTTGGCAACAAATTAATAGTTTTTATAATTAAGGAATTCTCAATTCGGCAAGTAGGTACCAAAATCAAACGAAAATAGATAACTTTGACTGAATACAAAAATCAACCAATCACGAGTGTCCTGTAGAGAAAAGATTTAAAAAAAAAACGATAATTCAAACTCAATACGCCCCGACCGACGGCGCTGAATGAATGAACGAACGAACCAATAATGGATTTCAGTCACTGACAATCGCCGAGCTGATTGACTCTCCTTGAGCAATGAAGTTTTACAATAAAATCTCTTTTGTTCGTCATAAATTCATTCAAAAGAATGATTTCTATTTAAAGTTTGACCTCATGATTATATATTAAATCGTGCCGTGCTGTAAATTCTGGCAAACTGATTTGGGATAGAAAGTGACAATTCTGTTCTGAGATCAAAAATATCTGTTTTAGAAAAGAGGAGTAATGTCGTCATTGTTTCCATCTAAATAAGTTGTTATGTGTAGCGATAATAAGCAGAATAAAGTCTTTGTCAGACACGAGTATGGTAATCGCTGATTCGGTACTCATCCCTGGGGCTCCACTCGTCTCGAAGTTTGACACCAAAATTAGCATAGCAACCTAATAAGACGCTGAGTTTATTTTTTTATCTTTATCGCAAACTAATCAACAACCCAATGTAGGGGGAATTTCTATCGTAGTAACTATTCTGGTAATACTTATACTAAAATGGGAACTTTAACTTGAGTTGAGTATGAGTAGCATAAAGCCAAGTAGCCAATTAGTATTGCAATTTGATGCCTTATAAAGATCCTTATAAATTAATATGTCTGTCAGACTTGTGAAGTATTCGCTCTTAGTGTGGTCCATCTGCATACTTATCTTCCATCTTATTAAAAAGGTATTAGCGTATAATTATCCTTGTACTCCTTATTATTTATGTAGTAAAACAATCCAAATTTAATCTCAGGCAGCCTAGTTGCTCGCTAATAAAATAGTTAATTCGCAAAAAACATGTCTGAAAAAGCTTCGAGTGTTTTCTTTAAATTAAATGCCGAAGGGCTCGTGTCAGCAAGATGTTGTTGATGCTAGAAGAATCCAGACGGAGCACCCTGTAGGAATGATTGCGAAATTACGAGAGAATACTTGCGGACAAATGCTTCCAGCAATGGAACGAGTTCTATTTTCTTTATTGTGTTGATGTTTGAAATAAGTAGGAAGATTGCTTCGGCTTCAGACAATGGACTTTACGTAACTATTATTAAAGTCACTGTAAAAGCTCTCGAATCAACAGCAACATCTAATAGAGAGGGGCTGTTTGCAGCGATAAGCTTACCACCTATCATCATTGTATATGAAACTCATATACCAATTTTTGGTGAAGTCAAAGTAAAAAAATAACAATTGTATGAATAACTCTACGAGGACACATACACATTCTAATTTTTACGTTATGAGTTGACTGTACAACCAAATTAGATCGCGACTTTAACTGATACAATCTGGGAAGACCATTGGGCAAGAAACCATATGAGATTATTTGATTGACAAGTATTTTATTAAATACGTATCTTTTTTTTAACTTTCGTGTGTCAGTAGCCAATGGAAGCAAACAATTTCCCATTATTATATCCATTTAATTAAGCCAATATTACAATACATCTTTAGGTAAACATATGTCAGTGCCATACAACCACGATGATAACTAACCTAGTTAATATCAATCATCCCATCTGTATCCCTTACTACCATGATTTACGCAAAGTGCCGTTGAAGTTGAAATTACCCTTAAACGATTTCCATTGACGATGGAACTTAATAATACTTTAATGATACACTAATGGAACGGTGATGTAATTTGAAATTGGATTTAGGAGCGATATATTTTGTATTTATAGAATGTTTCGTAGTAAGGAGACTACGAAGGGTGGGATTACGATAAAACTAATAAGTATATTGATCGCATACTATACAGCAGATGATATATCTAGATTAGCATTTATGGCTCTGCTCTAGATTGGTTTTGTATCCGAATCTCTAATAGAATGTTGTTTGAGATTATTAATGGAATTCTACTCAGTTGTCATAGCGTGACAATAAACAATTAAAATCTGATTGAGTAGGTTTTAAGTGCTACTCAATTTAATGCAACATTACTAAACACTTGACTAGGATAAGGGAACATCGAATAGTTTACTACAACTAGCAACTACATGGATTTAATATTTTAATTTTATAGAATTTCAGAAGTGCGTGAGTAATATTTTTTACAATGTTTTGTGTGTACCCATAAGAAGTAGCCGTCGATTGTCGTCGAATATTTTCATATAACCTACGTGTCTGCACAATATGGATACTGTAAATATATTGTTTGTGGGGATAACATTGTGATAGAGATCCGCTCTATTATATTTTCAATATATTATTCCACCAGACTCTGTGAACCGTTCGCACACCTCATTGCTTCACCAATGAATAAACAAGAAAAATATATATTTCCCATGCAAATCTATACATACATTTAATTCTAGTTCTTGTATGGAGTTGTACGAATTTTAATAGCATTATAAATTAAAAGGATCCCAGAAGTTAAAGACTACACACAGAACGTGTTTGGGAATGTGTGGATTGGTTAGCCAATTAGCTCACCAATGTGGATTATGTTACCTTCAGTAGTGGTATTTTGTAACGACAATCTCACGAATGAAACGACACACGCGTGACTCCAAAAGTGAATTGTAAAATTTCAGACCCAAGCGTGAGATATGATAATGGTGGTTACAGAATAGCACTGCTGTAGTTTCAGTAGTCTTTTGTATAATCCGTTCGGATAATTAAAGAACTTGTGAAAAACTGCATGAAATAAATTTACTGGCATCGAGTCTGTGCTACGACAGTAGTATACTAGAAGTACAGGGTCGATGAGCCGCATATCATCATAATCCCATTTTTTATCCGCACCAGTAGTACTCACTTGATTTATTATACTGCCCATCACGGGGAGTCGTTGTTTTTTTTTGAAGAAGAGAAAGAAAAGCCACCGTCAAAAGTTATCTTGAAAAAATCCGCTCAAGCGAAACGCCAATTTATTTCCATTTGCCGGCCATTACGGTAACAACGTCACCCGTCGGTAATTTAAAAAGGCAACCGGCCCGCGCCGGTTTTATGCGGATTTAACCGGTTATAATCGGTGTGATTTATGGATAAACAGTGTTGTTGTTAGAGGCTTTGTCTCGCTTAGCTTTTAGCCTTTACTGTGTACTCTTTTCATAGACAGTATCAGTTTATTAATGGTTGGCATCAATTTCGGGGATATAATATTTTAATAGTTATTATATTATTTTATAACATTTTGCTTTCCACACAGCAAACCTTTGAGCAATTAACAAATGGAGCTGCCTACAAGCAACATCTGTAGGTATTGTATTTTTCAGCCAGTTTTTGAGAGACGCAGGCGTAAATTCAAAGCTATTAAAAATGACAGCGATCGAGTGAAGTGGTTTTATATTATGTAGAGCTTACGGTGTTATGGCCACTGTTTATAGCGAGTGGTACCGCCCGTCGATGCCAGGTCAAGGCTATTTGGTGTGAGCAGCAAACAGATGATAAATTAAACATATTTTTTTTATTTATAACAATTAATTTAACAGCTTAAGGTCTAGTCAAGCCAACCCTGTTATTCTATAACTGTGAATCTCACACAGAAGTCGCTTAGCGCGAGTGCCACCGGAACTCGGTGCTCGTATATCCGGCAAGCGCCTACCTCATATCCGGTTCCTGCGCGCACCCCACGATGTTATCTCCTGATTGGTTAGCGTGGAGGTCATAGGTTTGTAGTTTCGGGGCACTAAGTGTTTGTCTTTTACCGTAGTGTTAGGTTTAGTTAATCTTAATCAGTGAGATTAAGAATATAAAATAACATTTTTAATCTATTTCGATACCTTTATAGCCATAATATAACAACTATTATGTACATAAACTTGATTTTAGATCGGTATGTCTCATTATGTTTTGTAAAACTGCATGTCAGCTGTAAGTAGTCAGCTTTCACATTAAATATTAAGGGTTCTTAACAAGTGTTTCATTTTTGCAGGTAAGTTTCACACAATTGTATGGAGTTTGGTGAGTCCGTTAATAGTATCAATGATTCAGATCTCAAGAGTCTTGGACATGTACCAAGTTTCAAAGACGGTTGGACACATACCTTAGTTTACGTGTTTGAATCAAACCGCTTCATCGGTTCCGGAGTCCTAGATAGATTTTCAACGGTGTTCAAACGTCAAAAGCCGACAAAAGCTCGTTTAACTAGTTCACAGTTCGGAGCTCGATAACTATCGATGCGGGAGCAATGTGGGCGCGCGCGGCGGACAACACTCGCTGGAATAATAGAGTGTGAATCGAAGTGTGAGTTCAATTTGCAGAGAATGAATTTTGCAATAGAACGGTCAGCCAATACTTAAACACAGTCGGGTCGCCTTCGTCCGTAGGAGAATTAAATACCCTACACGTGATCCTGGGTGGTGCCAACTAGGTGACAACTCTACTGGTGGTAGGCTTCGGCCGTGGTTAGTCACCACCCACTGAACAAAGCCATGTCGCCAAGCAGCCAAGCCGTGTTCCGGCATGATGTTCGGTGTTGCCATTCATGGATGGCGGGTCAGATCAGCTGCGCTGCATGTGCCTAGTGAATGTAGCGTCTCGATCTACTGCCGCCTTCCTACCTAGGCAAGTACCTATGCTCCATCGTAGATCTCATCGTCACTTACCATCAGGTGAGATCGAGATCAAATACTTGCCTATAATGTAATAAAAAAAATCTAAATATAATATACTAAGTATAAATACTATATAATAAGGTAGTAAGGTGAAGCTTTAGAATAAAGACAAGAAAATTAAACCAAAACTATCATCAACAACATATTTTTTTTTATTACATATAGGCAAGTATTTGATCTCGATCTCACCTCATGGTAAGTGACGATGAGATCTACGATGGAGCATACTTGCCTAGAAGGTACCTGTTCACATACCTCTAACAAGTGTGTACCGCGCTTGAATTAAAAAAATGTCTATGGAATGTGTTCTTTATTACAATACGCTACACTGGGGTTACTTATAAACAAACGTTGTTTAAGTGAACCTCTCACTTAAACAACGTTTGTTTATAAGTAACCCCTTTGGTATTTACCCAAATCAAAGACCAAATGAGGTTAAGCTCTGCTTAATTGTTATGGAGTGAATAATCACTGGTCATGAGACCCTAATTCTGTTGCTAAGTTGTGTAATTTACCGCGGGTAAGTAGATAAGGTGTGGGACTATGTGGGACTGAAGTAATCTGGTAAGCACTACACACATGAGAGTATAATTAAAACAAAAAACTTTGTTCCCACTTGTATATATCTACTGTTATCCCTGACAACAGCTTTCTTTTTAAAAAGAGCAACCATGGAGTTTCTTGCCCGTTCTTCTCCATAGGAACGGCATTCCGAACTGGTGGTAAAGTATTTATGTAGTGTACTTAATGGTTTACATGAATAAAAAATATACTGATTCTGATTCTAAAAACTTATAAATATGACCAGTATATTTTAAACCGTTTGTTTTCTTTTAAAAATCAATCCAGCATTCTAGAAAACAGTTCTAAAATTAGATTACTTTTCAGTCAAAAAAGCAACTCAGTGAGCTAAATCCATAATCCCATTTTGATTCGACGGAGCCGTGAATGGAAATAAACGTTGCCTATAATCCCCATAACACTTACTATAGCAATATTATAGGGCGTTCGCGTCGACGCAAATAGGATTCCGAAGGAACGGGTAGCGCCCTTATATACTTGGGAGGGATACATGTTTGTGATATTTTAAAGGAATAAATAAATAAATATAAATATCGCCATACGAACACACCAACTATACGGTCCCACAGCTTAACGCTTGTGTTATGGGTACCGTACAATGGACTGAGGGCTAACTCAGTATATAATACTTATATACATATTAAACATGACCATGACTTGGGTACAAACATTCGTGCTCATCACACAAAGCTTGTGTCCCTACCAGGATTCGAACCCGGGACCCTCGGCGCAGAAAGCAGAGTCACTACCACTGCGCTAATCAGGCCGTCATATTATTCATAATAGAAACAGTGGGAAGTACCATCTTACACCTAAATTTATAGTATTTTGAATAAATTAACAATTGCAATATAACGCTATTTTCAGAAGAAATATGCTTTGGAAACGTTTTGTAATTTTTGGGGTAAGCCTACAAAATCGAGCTCAAAGAGTTGATGAGGAGAGTGTGGTTTCAGCGAAAATAAGAGCAAGCTCATGTGTCATGGATGAGCTGTCTAAAGCCAACAACAAAGTATTGCAAACCTTGGGTTACCTAACTGTATCAGTAATTTTAAATAAAACAAATCATCTATTCTAATTATGTTTGAGCTTTTAACATCACTAAATTACACGGTGTCTCCAATAGATCAACTTGGAATCCAGGAAAAGATTTAAGATACCTTTTATACAACACGTACAACCTTTTCTCCAAAAACTTACCTCAACGTAAATGTGATAACGGTATCTCCTTACAAGGCACGGATATCAGCTGCCACTTTATCAAGGCATCTCCCGGTTCCTCCCAGAGTCGGGGTCCAACCCTATCTGTAGTCACGTGTCGTATCTACGCGAGCTTCAGGTTTATCAATATTGAACGTAGATAAAACGTTGCTGCAAATTTAATGCTAATAATATATACCTACTAGGGAATATTAATCCCTGGCTTAGCAAGGATGGTTTAAAAATAACATTATTTTCCTTACAGAGATGATCGCCTAAGAAGAAACAATTTGATAGGCACAATAAAATTTTATTTGAAGTCCGATATCAGCGAGTAAAAAGTTAGTCCGAATATTATCCGAAATAATACCTCGGTCACTATACGACAGACAGCGCGTTTGAAGTAAGCCATTAAGGGCCCCCTGTACGCACGGCGTTTTCTCGCCGCGAGATGCCTCCTAGCCCGCTTCGTTTTGTTGCTATTTCACCTAGAGAGAGATAGAGCCCTAAAAAATGCGATAGCACTATTGTAAGGAGGCGGCCCGGCGTAGCGGCGGCGGTCACTCGAGGTCACCCGACTGATAATGCGGTAAACAAAAGCCGAAAGCATTTCATTGTGAAGCTCTAAACATTATGTTTCGTTATATCAATTGTCTTTTCGCATCACGGGGCATGAATTCCATATTTGTTATATTGAGTGCTCACATACTCTAAATAATAATAGTTGTATGTTTACGTACGGAATTCTATGTAGTAATAATACATTATTAATGTAAAAACACTTTCAATTAAAACATTTGTTTTATTATTCACTGGTCAGTTGCTTATAATATAATAACATATAGCTTTCAGTAAACTAAAGAAACGTTATACACAACATCCCATTAATCACACTAATATTATATAGGCGTAATTTTGTGAGTGAGTGTGTGTATGTTTGTTACCCTTCACGTTCAAACCGCTTGAGCCATTTTGATAAAATTTGGTATGGAGGTAGCTGACAACCTAGATTAATACATAGGCTACTTTTTACCGCAGGAAAACTTCTCATTCCCATGGGACAATCTATGAAACCGCGACTGAAACCGTGGAGCGAATAGCTAGTGTTATTATAAACTAGCTGCGCCCCGCGGTGTTACCCGCGATTAAAAAGTATGTCCTTTTCTTCTATGTCCTTTTGCAAATGCACGGTTCCTATATGCTGTTCCATAGGAACCGTGCATTTTTTCAGGATAAAAATTTGCCTATGTCATTTTCTGGCCCCTAAACTACCTAACGTACTTATGCAAAACGTTACTTATACAAAAAATCATGTCAATCCTTTGCTCTATGATAAACTAAAACAAATATATCCCGCGGGAACAATACATTTTACCGGAATAAAAAGTAGTATATGTGCTATTCCAGACTATAATCTATCTCTGTGCCAAATTTCATCCAGATCCGTTCAGCCGTTCTGGCGTGATTGAGTTACAAACATCCTTCCATCCATCGATACATCCATCAAAACATTCACATTTATATGATTAGTGTGATATAAATATTTATAAATATAATATAAATATCGCCAAACGAACACACTAACTATACGGTCCCACACTAAGCAACGCTTGTATTATGGTTACCACAATGGACTGGGGGCGAACCCAGTTTATATTACTTATATAGATATTAAACATCCATGACTTGGGTACACACATTTGTGCTCATCACAAAAAGTTTGTCTCTACCAGGATTCGAACCCGGGTCCCTCGGCACAGAAAACCGGGTCACTACAAACGGCCCTAATCAGGCCGAATAGGCCATATAATAAAAATATCATAATTAAATCTAAAGAAAAAAAGTCTTATTAAATTATTCTTTCGCATATTTGTAACTTTCTTGGTAAAGATGGGTCTATAATTTCTAGTAAGATACACAACTAAAATTATTTTAATTTATCTATATTTAATTCCCAGAACTGTTGGTCTCTTTAAATTTTTTCATAAACAATTCCTTTGGGAGTATATACAAAAACAAAAAAAATAGAGCCGAATTGAGATCCTCGACTTTTATGAAGTCGGTTAGAAAAGCAATACTTTATTTTTCTTATATTTAATTGCCCTTGTACTTGATAGTAATAGTTAAGATTTTTTGGCGATAATTTTCATCGGACTAATATTATTATTCGTATAAATGTGAAAGTTTGGATGGATGGATGTTTGTTACTCAATCACGCCAGAACGGCTGAACGGATCTAGATGAAATTTGGCACAGAGATAGATTATAGTCTGGAATAGCACATAGGTTACTTTTATCCCGGTAAAATGTATGGTTCCCGTGAGATAGATTTGTTTTAATTTTTCATATAGTAAAGGATCGACATGATTTACAGAAAAGGACATACTTTTAATCGCGGGTAACACCGCGGGGCGCAGCTAGTCTTTAATACCAAATGTTTTTTTTTTGCGTAATAGCTTCTTCTGGTGTCATTTTTGGTGCTAAAGATGGACTCGTTATTTCTATAATAGAATCTAGACCAATAAGTCCATCGGGACTCGCACCCAGATACGGAAGTTCACTAACAATAAATAACCCAAAAGGTATGATTTGAATTCCTAACTCCCTATTTCTTTTGCTGCAATTGGTTCGTTTCTGTTTCCATATCTGGTGGCATCACTTCCTTTGAGATTTGAATATAGTATTACGTGCGGGGGTAATCAAATGCCGATTCTCGTGAAAATGAATTTTAATCGCTCTCCACACAGAAGGCAAAATTAGTACACACCAGTACACTAATTAGTCAACACTCAAACAACAATACACCAAATCACTTTGTAACACAGTTGTCCACAGTATTCGCTAGAGTCGCCGGTATAGTCTTCTTAGTTCGCTTCCGAGAGATGTGTTCACTATCGCTTTCAAATAGAAAACTGTCTCGTCGCTGGTCCTGCACACTATTTATAATCCGAAAATAGCGAGGGTGGATCTTTCCAGAAAGGTGTCGACAAAAACCCACAAAACAGAAATGTTCCATAAGGAAAATGAACCTTATTTACACGGTAATAAGGAGGGGCTAGAATGTTCTAGTGTACGTAGCTGTATTCGTGAAATCGGTATTATTCCGAGAACTCTCAGTTCCAGGAATTACATTGTCCTCGCATTTGTTTACTAATAATTTTAATAAAAATAATACGAGATATATTCTGGAAGCCGGTTGTAACATTGTTGGCGATTCTAGATCTTTCTTCACAGATCGATAGGAGACCTTGGACCCGACAATGCGTTTTTGTTTCCAGAAGCTTCGATGACTATTTCAAGAGTAATCGTTACCTCTTTTATACGCATCGTAACAATAGCAATGTTTTGATCCGTTATCAGTCCAAGTCGTAAAATAAAGTCGCCAAAGAAACACCAAAATATGCAACACACGTCAGACACAGTGCCGAGCGGTCGTCGCACTGATAAAAACAAGGAGCACTGGCGGAGTGGGCGGGACTACACCGCTCCCCGTACCCCGCGCCCCCGCGTGCGAGAGAGAATGTGCAGGAATGGTCAGCGGATTTGGATATTTTTCAATATAAATCTTTAGTTTCGCTATAATTATATTTGTGCCGCAGATATTAAAATTTTATTTCTATCCTAGCAAAATATAGGACTTAAGCAAAGTCAAAAATTGATTTTCATTACAATTGAAAGCATACTAACATGTGTAAGAACTGAGCAAAAATGACACGATTTTGAGTGTAAAATGCGTTTATTTCAACTCGCTCTATCTTTTTTTGAGTTGATTGTTTTCAAAGAAAAACTAATTTAAAACCTTGATATATCTGATCAGATTGTATGTACAAAATTTGGATTCAATATGTTTAGTCGTTAAGAAGTTATCGCGAAAGTCATTTTGTATGGGAAAACGCAGGTCCAGGTGGCTCTTAACAGTCAGTGCTGAAATATTCTCGGTAAATAAAGCCGTCGGCGAATTCTTAACGCTCAAACAAAGAGTTACGGTAACTCGCGATGAAATCTAATAAAATTGTTCTGTTCTATGTATTTGCGTTTAGTGCTGTGACACACGACTAATTAGTATGTATAGTCGAGTTGTTTGGTAGTGTTTAATTATCACCTCTTCGAGTTCTAATCGATGAAAGCAAACCGAGCTTAGATAAGAGATGTAGAAAATTACCTTAGTAACTTATTGTACTGTTTTCTGTTAAGTTTTCGTGACAGTCTTTATTTTTGATTATAGTTTTTAGCGGAAAAAGGAAGATCTTTCAGCCAGGCGGGTGGAATGGCTTGCAGGCGGCCGCCACGCCCCG
Organism: Pheosia tremula; assembly: GCA_905333125.1. Lineage (NCBI taxonomy): Eukaryota > Metazoa > Arthropoda > Insecta > Lepidoptera > Notodontidae > Pheosia > Pheosia tremula. Next base: position 7,013,110 of record HG995421.1, on the reverse strand, counting down.
ACAGTTATTGTTGGGATGTTGTATATATGTTGTGTGCTTTGAAAAGTCTCATAGCACGTAATCCTGAAACGTGCTATGAGACTTTGGGGGAGAATTGTCAATTGTTCTAAATGCGTCTGCAGCGCCATCTGTGTTGCTTGTGGCCAGGTTGAAGAGATCGCTACAAGTTAAACTAAAGGGTGACCCTCGAGTTAAGGTAAATATAACGAGAGTGGTGAATCGATTGCCACAAATATGCAGTTTATATGGATTTATTTATTTACTTACTTTAGTCGCCTTTTCCGTTATCTACAGTGAGACTCGTGGTGACTGCTAGCATTATTAATTTTGATAGTTTAACGCTCTCGAGTTTTAGTCGACTTATTCAAAGTATTAGTCGATTCCCCGAATCGTTCACAACTTCACATCACTAGGCTAAAGTGATTAAAACTCTTCATTCGAACGCTCAAAGGGGCGTCTTTTGTTCCACACTTTGTGAAAGCATTGTCTTGTGTCTACTTTAAAATCCTATTCATTATTTTTTGCATCCACTGTATTAAGTTTGAGTGAGTGACTGTCTGTGGGCGCTTTTAGTGCAATGATGCAATTTTAATTTCCATTTTTCATATTTTGTCTGGAAAGTCGGTGATTGGCCCACTGAATTTCTTGCTGCATATTGTCAATTAAGGTCGCTTTCCGATCAAGTTGTTGGAAAAATTCCATAATGCCTGAACAAAGGATCTAAAAATAAATGATTTAAATATTATTTATTTTTCAGTAGTAATAGGTAAGTGTAGAAAGTACTAACTACCAAATGATAGAAGATTCAATATAAAACACACCATTAATTTGTAGATCTACTTTATTCACTTATACACTCAATACACAATACAATTATACGACCGATGTGCTTGGTAGCTCAACGACGACTGTTTCTAAAAATTAATCTTTACACCAAGTAATCAAAAATGTAGAACTACCGCCAATTTTATAATATTCATTTTCATAAACAACCCGACGTCTGTTTAATCACTTATGTGATTTATTAAAATAATAGATCTAAAACATCACGAAATATGTCGATAAAACTACTAATTTAAATTTGATTATAATACATTTCAGAATAAACTAACAATTTATAACACATTTATTTTACGTAAGCTAACAATTCGTCCATCCTGATGCTAGTTCGCGTCCTCGCGGACATTATTGTCGCCAGCCAAATGAGTACACACAGCACGTCACAAAATACGATATTCTAAAATGTGATACATTAGGTGATCATCATAATTCGTGTGCCCATTGCACTTATATAATACTATTTTGTGCACATTGCACATTAAATTAAATATACGCTCATAGCATTTAAACAAATGTGCATGTTGCACTGCACGATATCTTCAACATTGGTGTGCAAATTGCACAGTAAAGAAAAGTATCGCTCATAGCACTTTTCAACAAACTTGGTGCACATTGCACAGTAAAGAAAAGTATACGCTCATAGCACTTTTCAACAAACTTGGTGCACATTGCACAGTAAAGAAAAGTATACGCTCATAGCACTTTTCAACGAACTTGATGCACATTGCACAGTAAAGAAAAGTATACGCTCATAGCACTTTTCAACAAACTTGGTGCACATTGCACAGTAAAGAAAAGTATACGCTCATAGCACTTTTCAACAAACTTGGTGCACATTGCACAGTAAAGAAAAGTATACGCTCATAGCACTTTTCAACAAACTTGGTGGACCTTGCACTTCATAACAACGTGATAATTGTACTTCAAAATAAATATACTCATAGTATTATTAATGTGTGCACTTTGCACTTCATTTCGTTACTTCCCTAAATTATATTTTTAAGGTAGGTATACCTTCGAATTTCATCTTAATTCATTTATATTACAATAATCGTCATTTTAATCACATAACATTTGAATAATACGTGCATGTAACAAACTATAATAATTAGTCCGAAATTTATGTTCCCTATTGTTTTACTCATCTGCGCTTTCACAACTGGATGATTCACTTTCTTTGCTTTTGAAACAAAGCCAAGGATGTATTTTATCTATAGAAAATACACCCTTGTACAAGGACGATCTCTGTTTTGTGATTGGAGTATCTGTGACTTCATACCTGTCATTTTCCAAAACTTTTGTGACCCTATACGGCCCGGAACATTTGGGTAATAGCTTTCTACTCTTTCCTATTGTATGTGATGCCCTTTCAACTCTAACTAGATCTCCCACATGATATTCTAATGGATTCTTTCTCTTTTTGTCGAACCTATGTTTCTGTTTTTCCTGTGATTTCTTGGTATGTTCATCTACTTGTTCTCTAATTTTTCTTAAGTTGTCTAATTTATCATTATCACTACCGGTTTGAGTTACATCAACTATATCCGAAGAAATTTCTGAAACTATATTCCCGTCGTTAATTCCTGTAAGCCTAAGGCCAAACAAAACCTCAGATGGAGTTTTACCGGTTCCTTTGTTAACTGTGTTATTCAGTCCCCACTGCACTTGTAACAACCTGTCATCCCACAGTCTCTCGTCCTTACCGTGATTCTGAGCTGCTAACGAGTCTAAGATCGTTCTGTTATATCTTTCGACCTGACCATTCGCTCTAGGAGAGGCAACTGCATTTTTAATATGCTGCACTCCTACTTCGCCTAAGAAATCCCTAAATTTTGAACTTGTAAAAGAGGTGCCTCGGTCGCTAATTAAACGTTTAGGTAAGCCAAATGTCCCAAAATAATCTCTGATTACCGCTATCGTAGAAGTTGCTTTCGTATTTTTCACAGCTTTTAAAACTATAAATTTTGTAAAAGACTCGACAATTACTAAAATATAACAGTTTCGCCTCTTTGATCTTACAAATGGACCAACGTGATCAATATGGATTGTGTGGAAGGGTGCAGTGTCTTTAGGTATAGGGTGTAAATAGCCCTGTTTTTTGCCAGAAGGTAATTTATTATGCGCGCATTCTAAGCATGCGTTTACGTACTTTTTGACAAACCTTCGCATGCGAGGAAACCAGTAATGTTGTTTTATTTTATCGAGAGTCTTATCAAATGCAAAATGGCCGATTTCGTCGTGATTTTTTTGCAATATTTGCCATCTGCAGACCTTTGGCACCACCCATCTCAATCCATCATCAGTAATCCTATATACTCGTTCACGCTTAAGGACAAAGTTCTTGCGAATTTCTATTAAATCATCAAAATTTTTATCAGACAATATTTTTTTTATGCGCTGTACTTCAGAGTCCTCTAATTGTACCGTTATCAGCCAATCATCCGAAATATTCATTATATCATAGGATTCAATAGCCTGAACCACTCCCTTAGTACCCGGTGTTGGATTTCGGCTTAGTGCGTCCACATGTATCATACCCTTGCCAGACCTATACACCACATTGCAATCATACTCTTGGATCAAACTCCACCACCGCGCAACTCTTGGTATCATATCACGCTTTAGGAATGTAGCTCTGAGCGAATTACAATCCGTAAGAATAGCAAAGTTTAGCCCTAACACATAAGATCTGAATTTTACAAGCGCGGCTATGACTGCAAGAGTCTCCAACTCGTAGGACGAAAAATGAGACTCTTCGGGTGAAGTCTGTCTACTGTAGTAAGCCACAGGCTTCCAAACATCGTCTACTTGTTTTTGTAACAAAACGCTCCCTACTCCATGCTTACTAGCGTCTGTGTGAATCTGTGTTTCAAGCTTAGGATCATACAACGCCAGTACAGGTCGCGATACCAGTGCATTTTTCAGTCTTTCAAATGCCATTTCTTGATCCCGAGACCAAACCCAAACAGAGTTATTTTTTAATAATTTTGTGAGGGGTCTAGCAATCTCAGCAAAGCCTTTAATGAAACGCCTAAAAAAACTAGCTAAGCCAATAAATTGCCGAACATTATGGACGTCTCTAGGTTGAGGAAAATTCTGTACAGACTCAATTTTTCGAGGACCCGGTCTCACGCCTTCATTGGAAACTTCAAAACCCAGATAGTCGACTTTATTTCGAAAAAAATAACATTTTTGTGGTTTCAATGTTAATCCTGCACCTCTAAATTTTTGGAGTACTAACTCTAGTCTCTCAATACCTTCCTCAAATGATTTGCTTGGCAATAGGACGTCATCCATGTACGCCAAAGCAATATCGAATCTTGAATTGCCCAAGACCAAATTTATAGTGCGTTGAAAAACAGCAGGTGCGTTCGCTAGTCCGAAGGGCATCCTGTTAAACTCAAATTGCCCATCAGGTGTAACAAACGATGTCTTGGCCCTAGACTCCTCTGACAGTGGAATCTGATAATATCCCGAAGCTAGATCCAAGGCGCAAAAATATTGATTACCTGCCAAACGATCAATTTGGTCCTCAATGCGTGGTAAAGGGTAATGCTGCTTAATCGTTTTTCTATTTAACGCACGAAAGTCGACGCAGAGACGTTTATCCCCAGTTTTCTTTTTTACCAACAAGATTGGACTCGCATACGGTGATTGAGACTCCCTGATAATACCATGTTTCAAAAGTTCTTCTACCATTACTCTTACTTCGTCACGTTCGGGTTGACTTAACCTATAAGGTCGATAAACGACTGGTTCCGCGTCTATTAACCGAATATCCATTTTCGTAATATTTGTTTGACCTAGCTCAGCCAGATCTTTTGCAAAACAGTCGCGATACTCATTTAAAGTATTCAATAATAAAAGTCTCTGATTATGGTTTAAATTTGTATCCACGTTAAGGTCCTCCATTTTGAGTGGAGTTAATGCGGTGTGTATCCTATTAATACTTTGAATCATATTTAAAGTTATGGTAGGTTCAGTAAGTATCCAAGCACGTGCCAATACTTCACCTTCCCTGAATGTTATTGTCCTATCATCCTCATTTAAAATAGTTAAATAACCGCTACCCTTTTTTATGTTATAATGACCCAGTTTGACTCTATAATTTAATCGACGGCCACTTTTGACTAGTACAATACCATTAAAACTATCACTCGAGCAAACTTTCAGAGAAACACTACCTTCAATTATTACGTGTCTAACAGATTTCAAAATCAGCCGTGTACCACTTTTCATCCGTACGTCAGTAAGTATCAATTCTCTATCCGATTTAAAGACTTCCACGTATGACTGCTCCGTAGCAGTTTGACCGATTAGCAAATGGTAATTTAGATAAACATCAGGGACAACTATTACTTCTACGTTTATATTAACACTGTCAATATTCAATGATATGTTAGTTCTACCTATTGCACAAACTAGTGTATTGCCAAACCCTTTTAAGGCAGGTAAATTGTCAACCAGCCATTTTTCAGGTGGTATTATATCCTTTATAATAGATTCTTGTATTAATGTACACTGACTACCAAAATCTACGTAGCCAGTTACCTGGACGTCATTGACTTTAACAATTTTGATAAATTTATCATCCGCATGTTTATCAATACCATTATTATCTAGTCATAAGGTCTTAACTTCAGCTCTATTACCTGTCCATATGCTTCTATTGCAATTAGCGTCATCATGACCTATACGTTTGCATTTCTGACACCTTATGATAGGCTTTTTACAACCAGATACTACATGACCTGTCTCATGACAGTTAAAGCATTTAATAACCCTATTGGCGTCATTATTGAATGGTCGGCGTGAACCATCAGCGACTCCCCGTATCGGTTTTTTATTTAATTTATCCGTACGGTCATGCTTAACGCTGCGAAGATATCCCAATAATTTGTCTGCGTCCTCAAAACCTACTGCTTCTGCTCCATACCGGACAGACCTATCATCTATCCCATAAACAATGCAGTCGATCGCGTGTCTACCAATTATGCCACACCGGTTTAATGCTATTATTTTTTCATAATAATACTCCTCCAAATCATCCCCAAATTTTGCCCTCCTCGCTAACATTTCCGTGAGTAAATGACCATAATTTTCGTAGGATGGAAAAGCGGACTTAAGTTTTTCAACCCATTCGTCCCATGTGTGTAACACTGAAGGCTGTCCTTCGTACCATTTTTTTGCAGTACCAACAAGTTTTGGGAGAGCATAGTGAGCAGTCTGTTTACTATCCCAACCGTAAATTTCGGAGCATTCCTTCACTTTATTTAACCATGATATAATGGTTTGGTTTTTAGCTTTAGGGTCAAATTCTGGCACTACATTGTGAGTTGAAAATCTATCTTTACTGTTTGGATTTACAGTTGAGATAGATTGTAGGGACTCTTTTATAGTTTTTAATAATTGACTAGACATATAATCTTCATTCCTTGAAGGCTCCGGCGTCACAGGCGTATGCCGATCATTAACCTGAGATCTGATAGGACTGCGAGACCTATCATCCCTTGTTCTTCGGGGGGTACGCAGTCTGTGACCCCTTTGCCTACTATAACTACCTTGTGTTACTTCAGTTGTACATTTTGGTTTTAATTTCTGATGCAACTCTACACGTCTAGTTACTGACCGGCTTTCGTATCGCGATCTAGCTCTGGAACGTGACTTTCCTCTGGACCGACGGTGTTCCGAGGTATATGCACTGCCGTTGCGTGATCTTCGTCTGCACTGTCGATGCTTCGAGCGACGTACACTGTCGCTACTGGTTGAAGAATGGAAGCTTCGTTGACGTCGAACACGCGTTTCGCCTCTCGTACGGGAGCAGCGGCGTTCACGTTGAGCATTGAGCCCGCTGCTGTGGGCAGCATCGGACCTTCTATGTTGCCTTTCGGACCGGTCACTAGACATTTTCCTAAAACCAACTACATAAACATGAAATTTGGTTTCAAATTATTACAAAGATAAAAGGTATTATTATTTCGACAAACTATGCTATTATTGTTCTATTTTTCGCTAACTCGTATACAGAACAGCAATTCACAATGTTTATACGCTTCAATATTTTTTTTATAAGAGATATACTACACATGACACTGTAGGTAGGCGTATTTTTACTATTATTTAGTTTAATTTATTAACAACATTTGGTATCTTTGAACAACAGATAAAAAAATATCAATCTTTTTTTTTTTTTTAATTTACCCTGCTCAGATACCAATTTTAATTGTGCCCAACACGCCTACCGGCCTACAGTGTAATAATCAAGGACACAGTACAAAGCAAAAATAAAATAAGTATAATCACTATAATAATAGATCATTAAGATCAATAATACGTATAGGTTTTATTATTATGAATGCATAAACATATGAAATTTATAATAGCAAATTTAAAAGTTCTGGTAAAATTCACACTTTAGCCGACAAGGATTTTTTTGATTGAATACATTCCTTTATACCATTAATAGTTAAAAATAAAAGTACTTAACTTTGAATTCTGGGGCGTGCGATATTTCACTTCTGATATGATAGAAGATTCAATATAAAACACACCATTAATTTGTAGATCTACTTTATTCACTTATACACTCAATACACAATACAATTATACGACCGATGTGCTTGGTAGCTCAACGACGACTGTTTCTAAAAATTAATCTTTACACCAAGTAATCAAAAATGTAGAACTACCGCCAATTTTATAATATTCATTTTCATAAACAACCCGACGTCTGTTTAATCACTTATGTGATTTATTAAAATAATAGATCTAAAACATCACGAAATATGTCGATAAAACTACTAATTTAAATTTGATTATAATACATTTCAGAATAAACTAACAATTTATAACACATTTATTTTACGTAAGCTAACACAAAGTACCTACATGTTTTAACACTTAATATAAATAAACATATTGATTTCTTATATTTACGCGAATACTACACATTGAAATAAAACTATTTTTTAAGTAACGTAACAACGAAAAATAAACGCGATAAAATCCTTAAAAAATAGTTTTATTTCAATAAATAAACATACTAGATCGTACTCTCAAACGGTCTCATCTTTTAACTTTTGTCCACAAATGCTACAAAAGAAACTTATAAACTAATATTTATTATTTTCAAGTGGAATGTTGGTTGTTGAAGTTTTAAGAGTAATGCAATAGCTCACCAGCAATTTTTTAAGATTGGTCACGTCTTGATGTCCTTAGAAAAGCCTACAAGAAAGAGAAGAAACTCTATATGTCGGGTCCCCCCCCCCTTGTATCTAACTGTAAGCTATATCAAAGTTCGAGCAGATACCCCCTAGTACAAATTGGAAATTGCGTTATTTTTTTGCGTTTGGTACCCAAATTTGCGTTCTTTTTACTACCGTCAGTTGATTTGATTGTCAAAGGATACAAAAAGGGGTATAAAAATCTGCAACACTTTCAGAAAATTCAATTTCAGCACTCCTGAAATTCCTCTAGCGTTCTCTCCACAAGCGAACAAAGTCACAGAGACTCATCCATACCACCCCTCCTCTAACAAACCGAATTGGAAACCGTAAATCCCTTGCCTATCTACCCCATATACCATCTCTCCTTCGCACTTATAGCTGTAGATAAGGACACACAATATAATTTGAATTCTTTTGACAGTGAACGTAAGATATTTTGCTATGAAAGGGATCTTAGGAAACATTTTTTTCCTTTGCGGCCGCAGTTTTTCAGCGGAATTTAGGGAGCTCAAATTGTAGTGGTCGTCTCATGGTTATTGTAAATGTTTATTATCGCTTAGTTGAAATCGTTTTTGTGGACTTTCCTAAGCAAAATGTCTAATGTAACATCACAACTCAGACTAAAGAAATAACAATAAGTAACTTTATCTTGTCGTCTTAGCGATACAATATTGATTTACTATTACACAAAGGCACTCTATTTTTTGACAATGCTCTATATATACGATCAGCACACCGTCTGTGGGCGGTACTCATATATTTTTTTATAGCATATTTTATGTTTCACCGCTGAGCAAAGGCACGTCTCCACAGGTTTGCATCTAGGGTATTTTTCCCTAGATAGGTTTACCTTCTACTTTACCTTAAATAACATACCATAGTAGAGCATATTAGCATAGTAGAGCGTTCGAGCTAACACAATTTGGCTGCGAGCCAGCGCCCGCGTCACAACATGTGCCGCGCTAGGATCAACTTACTGTACTCATCACGAGAATATGTCGCTGCAAGGTAGGATATCAATTTACACGTTGATGGCTCAGTGACACATACTACATTATGTCCTACGTGAATACGATGAAGCACTCTATTTGCGAGGTTCTCAGAAACTATACCGTGTAAAGAATTAGGCATATACGTAGGTGAGTATTCGGCCGTTAGAGTTTCTTATCATGTGTCCAAAAATGCAGGTTGCAGGTTGTTGCTATCAAACTTAATCAGGCGCAGCGCCGCAACATTGGTTTTAATTTTTTTTCGAGAGATCCTATTTTGTTTTCTAAAATAAAGTAGCCTAAGTTACTCCTTGTTACATCAGCTATCTGCCAGTGAAAGTCCGGTCAAAATCGGTCCAGCCATTTCAGAGATTACCCGGAACAAACAGACAGACAGACAGACAGACAGACAGACAGACAGACAGACAGACAGACAGACGGACAGACAGACAGACAAAAAATTTAAAAAAGGTTGTTTTGGTATAGGTACCGTGTATACATCCAAATGCATTTAGTAAAAAGAGGTTATTTTAATATTACAAACAGACACTCCAATTTTATTTATATGTTTAGATAGATTTTCAGTCTTGTTTACTTTTATCACTGCGTAATATAAATGCACACACGCAGTAGCAATGTAATAGCACAAAGGAGGGTGATGGTGGGCAGGTAGCAGCAAGTAGGTGGCGGCATCATAGAAGGGTAATCTGATGCCAGTATATACAGGTTTCGTTCGACGCAAACTAGTTTATCCGAAGTGCATTACCTGTTCGTGAAACTTTGACCCAGTATTCCGGACTGCTATCTTTAATACACAACCTTGCTGGCTCTTACTCGGCTACGTGCATATAGCCGGTAGGTACCTATAACGGAGACGGAGTAAACTTTAATTTAAAACACACTAGGGCCTCTGTGTGCTCGCAGTCTGTAGGTGCCTCACCGTACGGTAACGCTCGCGCTCTTAGCTAGTGTATCATTTACATTTTTTTGTAAATTTATTGCTCAGAGACAGCACCACGAGCCTGCGCGGTTAGTCAGTAGAGATATGACAGGAGCTAGGTACTTCATTTTTCGTTCGCATATGCATATAACGATGTATGGACTCATCAAACGACGCTGTGTTTTATGTTTCTGAAAAGCTAAAATTATATAGATTCCAAACTGTAGTACCTACGTTAAATCGACCTTATTCTATCTTTATCAGACATCAAATGATAGAGAGAGATAGCCACATTTAACAAGTCCACCGGCAACTCTAATAACTGCTCTGCAAGCTTATTTCAAGTTGCAGTCTCCAAATGCTATCTAAGTTAAGTAGGACGCACACTAGCGGAGCAAAGCCTAGTAATGAATTCACAAGTACCGACGTCCGGAGAGATCACGAGTGTAGCCACAGAGTGTAGCCGACGTGTACCTATGAGTACAATGGCGTAGGGTCATCAAACAATATTAATATTGTTTAACCGATTCGTAATTTGGTCGCGACTGTATTATTTTAAAAAATTAAGGGAAAATTATTTTCGATATAAACAATATTTGTTTTGTTTATATGCATCTACATTATCTTGCTCATTAGTTTATGTATCTACAAATAGGATAGAATATAAAAGCCAACAACTTATACAAAAGCTAGCAATCATAAGATTTTACAGATTGATAACTCATTGCCCCAGGGTCATGCATTTGACGTATAGTATCATGAGAGTAGCGATGTATAGTATCAGGACAGCGGCGAGCCCACTGGGAGTTAAACGAAGTTAGTGTTCCCGCTCTCACAGAGCTTTGGGCGGATTAGTAGGTCACGTTAAGCCTGACACAGGATGGTAAGTATTTTGACAAATGGTTCAGTTTATTTACCAATCCGGCTGACCTTTTTTTATTGAAAATTTTAAAGTACAACTAAGAGCTATCAACGGTATTATCTACTAAGTCTTGCGCTCAACACACAGGCAGGTGTTTCAAGTGAATAAGTATTTTTCCGAGTACGAGTGCACCGAATATAACGAACAACTTTCCGAGCGTGGTAAAGTTGCAGCTTAGCATTTTGAAGCCGTTTTTTACCGTTAATAAGTACTGTAGGTACTTAATGGGTTGCTTGAATAAAAAGTATTGTGATTTAGATTCTATAACACACGTTCTACTAAATATCACGGGGGCGTTGACAGTTTGTCGACAAGAGATGGCGTTGACTGTTGGGTAATTTTTCCTTGGCTGCTATTCATTGCGGGCCGGACTGATCGATGTCCGATAATAAATTACCTTTATTTATCGCACTAGATGTGGGTGGAGAAAAAATATATGTACATAAAATCGACGATATTAAATTTTTTTAATAATTTAATTGAAATATCACCAAACTGAGAACAAATTGTCTTTTGATACTTTAATTATTTCACCCTCAGGGCAATAATAATAGATTAATAACTTAATATTGAACTAAAAAAAGGGCAGACATAGTCTTTTTTAAAATTAAATCATATAAATAATTTACCTTGAAAGTCATGGGTCACACATTTGTAATTTTTGACCGCCAAATCTATCGTATATAACGCGATCCTAAGAGTAGAGACCCCACGCCTAAGCGTATCAAGTTTTAATTTACATTGCAGTTTTAGGTATAAATGAGTAATTTTGGTATTTGTATTTACAATCCCGTTGAGATACACTTCTATTATGATATCATAGTAAAATCAATTTAAAAAAAACTTTAAAAATGCTTAAAATTCTTGAAAAGATCGACGGAAAACTCCAACTCTGGGGGTTTCGGAAGCATCAGTTGAATCCATGTTATTAGTTTTCGTTAAGAAGCCACGGTATCTTACAGTAATTTAATAATAAATAAATGTCCCTACACACATAGAAAGGACACATAGTTGTGTCTACAATACTGTACAACTCTCGGGAATCAAGTACGAAAACTATATCGTAGCTTGGAATCAAAGCAGCAATTATGCGTATGCGGTGACCCCACTACTGTCGTCATTGAGACCCGCTGGAGGGAAATCCGATAGGGTTGATGTTGTCTCGAGTACCTCTACACATATCTACAGTCAATAGAAACTGTAGGCAGTTGGAGAATGTTCTTCCCGACTAATAAAAGGTACAATCGAAGAACAATGCTCAAATAACCAAAGACCGTACCAAGTTCTATCAATTTAGTTATTTTCGTTCAAAATTCATTTTACGAAACAATAATAAAAAGTTTACTACGACTACGACAAATTCCCAAACTACGAGATTCGCCATGTTGCCGTGAACGACAATTTAATAAAAAAAATTCAAATTCACTAAACTTGTTTTTTTGTTACGTATTCTTAGGAATACGTAACAAAAAAACAAGTTAATTGATCAGCTTGTATAGTTTAAATAAAATTTTAAGTTCAAAACCTACATTCCTTTTAGAGTGAATGTGAAAAAAAACTTAATACAATTTTCTTGATGTATCATATAAAATGCGCCTTTTCCTTTAATCAAAGGTGTTTTTTGAAACCTATTCACTGTTTATATCCCTAACTAGCCCTTTTTGAGGATATAGTCTCGGTGTAATCCTACGTTGACTTTTAAAAGAATGAAAGGCCAACTCTAATGGAATCTGTAAACGGTATCTTAAACACCGCGGTCGCTAATATCATTGGAAAGTAATTAAACTCAAGTTTCTGAGAGCCAAGTGACGATTGCCTCATCAATATTCTGAATGTATAATAATTACTATAAGATTCTGTCGGGAGTGACAAGTGACGATTGCCTCATCAATATTCTGAATGTATAATAATTACTATAAGATTCTGTCGGGAGTGACAAGTGACGATTGCCTCATCAATATTCTGAATGTATAATAATTACTATAAGATTCTGTCGGGAGTGACAAGTGACGATTGCCTCATCAATATTCTGAATGTATAATAATTACTATAAGATTCTGTCGGGAGTGACAAGTGACGATTGCCTCATCAATATTCTGAATGTATAATAATTACTATAAGATTCTGTCGGGAGTGACAAGTGACGATTGCCTCATCAATATTCTGAATGTATAATAATTACTATAAGATTCTGTCGGGAGTGACAAGTGACGATTGCCTCATCAATATTCTGAATGTATAATAATTACTATAAGATTCTGTCGGGAGTGACAAGTGACGATTGCCTCATCAATATTCTGAATGTATAATAATTACTATAAGATTCTGTCGGGAGTGACAAGTGACGATTGCCTCATCAATATTCTGAATGTATAATAATTACTATAAGATTCTGTCGGGAGTGACAAGGGCTTCACTTAAGTATACCTTAGAACTATTTTGCAGACAAATTGATATTGAAAGATCATTGGAATGTCTCTTTCATCCATCGTATTTAAAAGTGTTAGATTCGTGCACTAGGGTTTGGGCGTAGGTCGCTCGGGTCACTTTTGGTGGTTACGGGTTCGATGCCTGTCTGGGCTAGTGTGAGAAATTATCTTTTCGTATTTTGCCCTGGTCTGGCTGTTACTGAATCATCTGCAGTACGTTGTACTCGTATGGTATCTATAATACAAGCGTTTCCTAGTTTGGGAGGACACAGTCTGCCTTCATTTGACATTTAAAACTATTGTTTGTTTGTTGAAGCGAAATATAAAAGAATACCCCAAAGTATAATATAATGTAAGGCTTAAAAGTCTGCTTATGCGGCAATCTTTGAAGTCCAATTATTGGAGGCCCATAACTTGCTCCTTCATTAGACCCTGCTGATATCTGGATTTTCCAATAATGGTTCTCTTTATATGTACTTAGTGACCTTAATTTGTCTGTTTGATGACCGTTTCCAAATAAATCGTCTTTTTATGTAGATGCCTTTGATTTGAGACCTTACTACGTTTGGAAAGTAATTTTTGTAAACTAATTTAAGGTTAGGGTCCAACTTATTGATCCATGTTTGCCAAGTATTATCATGGCCTAAATAAAACAGAATCAATTGTTGCTAACTGATCACTAGGTCTGCCCAAGGGGACCCAAGGACATTAACAGTCCCAACTTTTAAAAGTTATGTTTGTCCATAAACATCCAACATATAAATGGTCTTAATGACATGAAGACCAATAGGCTTAAAGTGTTCCGTAAAGCACAGACAAGAATCTTCATCCGCCCTCTCGGAGTGACATCTCTTCACCCTGATATATAGAGATGTGACCACTTTATTCTTAACTGCTTCGTATATGACCATAACATTGCCCTACAAAACTTAATCATAAGTATATAAGTATATCTGTACTAGGTCTTCATAACTTGCGTAACTAGTCTAATATTCCTATATGTCACACGTGTGGGCCTAAGATTACAGTATGTCTAGCTCTTAATTTGCGCTGGAGCGGCCATTTGCTCAGGAACGGCCACCTCTTGGTAATTTGTAGGAGCGGGTGCAAGAGACGGACGACGGTAATCACTACGTTTGAGGCAGACATTATGCTAGTTGTGACAAGGAGGCCTTTCATTATCTCAATGTAGGATAGATACTTTGTGATTGCTCAATGGTAGTTTGCTCATTTATTAGGGTAAAGCATAAAATACAGGTCTGTATGTTTAAGGAGAAAATAAGTTTATCATTCACGGGTAAAATATGGAATTTAACAGCCGTCCAAATGCTTTTATTGTATGCCCCACTGCTCTGGACAAGTGACTCTTAAACCCAGCATAATTCGGCTGTGGCAACATCGTTTTGCCGATGGTCACTAGATTGTTATTGCATCCTAACTTTGGTCAACCTCGACAGCCGCCATCACCTCGAAGGTGTCGCTAACAGTTTCGGCGGCCAAGTGGTGACAGCTAATTTCCAAACTCAGTTTATAACTTACTCCACACAACTCCATTTGAAGCCGTTAAATAATATATGTGGATCAAATTATTGAAGGCCGCGCCGCTAGTGTTGATAATTGATTTAATTGGTTCAACGTCGAATAACCTTCGTTTATTTCAGTTGTTCGTGTATTTCCATCTATTTTAAGTTCGCTTGTTCCGCGGCAAATACCTCATTCATAATTTAAGTTGAAGTTTTAATATGTTTCCAAGGTTCTGCAATCGAGCCGGTCGGTGCGAGGTCGCTTGTGTACAGATAATCAAGTAAACGGGGATCCGAGGGAGAAGCAGGCACTCATAGATGCTCTGTTGTACGTAAGTTTTGGGGTCGAGTCACCTTCGTCCGTAGGAGAATTAAATACCCTCGAGATACCCTACACATGACCCTGGGTGGTGCCAACTAGGTGACAACTCTACTGGTGGTAGGCTTCGGCCGTGGTTAGTCACCACCCACTGAACAAAGCCATGTCGCCAAGCGGCCGAGCCGTGTTCCGGCATGATGTTCGGTGTTGCCATTCATGGATGGCGGGTCAGATCAGCTGCGCTGCATGTGCCTAGTGAATGTAGCGTCTCGATCTACTGCCGCCTTCCTACTTAGGCAAGTATGCTCCATCGTAGATCTCATCATCACTTAACATCAGGTGAGATCGAGATCAAATACTTGCCTATAATGTTTAAAAAAAAAAGAAGAATGGAAAAAAAACTATTCCCAATGTAATAGGAGGGAAGGCATTACAAAATATTTTTTAAATGAAAGGCCATATTTATTCAGCTTAATCATACCCAAAAAAGACAGCGGTGGTCCTCGTACTAGGCGGGAGCCTGTGTCATGAGGTCAAGATTGATGCTTTGAGGATTTCTAGTACAAATCCCTTCGTAAATGGACGAAAACTTTTTATAAATTCGAGTACGAAGCTGTGGGCTGTCGCTATCCAATTAAAACTTTGCACGTCTTGGGAATTAATCCAATATCACCGACTATTTTGACTATCCACGTTCATCCCTGTTTACTTACACAAAGACTGCAAGCGATTTTCAGAACTATTTAAGTTCTGAAAGTCATAACTGGCTTCAGGCATTCATGTGATCTCATCTCATTACTTCAGTGCGGAATTAATACTTAGTGCTGTAGTCAAATATTTCATCAGTTTTAACCGTTATTCGCACAATTAACAAAACCTCGGACCGTTAATATCGCATAGTCTTAAAAGTACTTTTAATTAGTCTCCAGAGCACTTCAATATTTCACTTCCAAAGTGAAAAAAAAGATTTGTCGAATTTGTACATGAAGCGTATAAAAACTTAATTGGAGTTTTTTTTTCGATCGAGGTATAATTTTAATTTAGCTTACAAACGAATTTGTTTGGAAATATTGCTTAGTGTGCTAAATGGAAGGGAATTGGGAACATTATGTTAGTACTAATCAAGGCTTCTTACCGAATTGTTGATTAAAATTTCTTCGCCAATTTCGTTTTACATCCTCTACACGGCATATGCAAACATTGTGAAGAAACCTGCATGTCTGTGTGAAAGTACTTAGTTTTTGAAATGTGTACGTGGTTCGCCATTCGCAATCAGCCACCGTAGTAGACTATAGTATAGCCTAAATCCCTCTTGCATTATATACTTACTAATATTATCACCATTTTTTTAAAGCCCAACTCTCCCAAAACAAATAAAATGTAAAGGTATAATAAAAACAAAACAGACGTTTTACTTTTGCCTACGGAACCCTAGAATGTCTTCAAAACTCCTGAAACTATAAGATATGGCGTCCTAGAATAAATGGAACCCAATGTGTCAGCCTATTTCATCGATCTTTCGGAGATTTATAGCTGCGCCTCCCACGTACGAGAGATAATGTCTTGTTAAAATACGACACCCAACTACATAGTGACAAGAGTTCCACTTTCAATGGCGTAGACATGGCTACTGGCAGTGATAAAGCGAACATGGACGAACCATAATAAAATAATATGCCAGGTATTATGTTCCGTGATAGCTGGGTCACGTGAATGGCCCAACACTACGTCATCGGCAGCTTCGACTAATGAGCGATGTTAATTCTATTAAAAGTGTCAAGAGTCAAGATGTCAAGCAGTGATTGACGTAGTCTTGTGGCAGGTGGTTTTTTTATACCTTGTGTGGAACTAAGAGTAATGTTCGTATTCTCTTTGCTAATTTCTATCCATATACTTACAGGGTGTTAGTGGTATGGTAACGAAAACTTTGGGTAAAGGTTACACTTAATGCCTATAATAAAATTATAGAAATCTATACTAATATTATAAATGTGAAAGTTTGGATGGATGGATAGATGGATGGATGTTTGTTACTCTTTCACGCTCGAACGGCTGAACGGATCTGGATGAAATTTGGCACAGAGATAGATTATAGTCTGGAATAGCACATAGGCTACTTTTTATCCCGGTAAAATGTATGGTTCCCGTGGGATAGATGTTTTAATTTTTCATACTTTTTATCGCGGGTAACACCGCCGGGCGCAGCTAGTATTATAAATGTGAAAGTTTGGATGGATGGATGGATGGATGTTTGTTACTCAATCATGCCAGAACGGCTGAACGGATCTGGATGAAATTTTGCACAGAGATAGATTATAGTCTAGAATATATATAGCACATAGGTGACTTTTTATCCCTGTAAAATGTATGGTTCCCGTGGGATATATTTGTTATAATTTTTCACACCTTTTAATCGCGGGTAACACCGCGGGGCGCATCTAGTTATTTATATCCAAAGTCATGTTTTACAAATGTAGTCATTTTTGAGCGCGCTATGTATTGTAAAGCACGCGATCACAACACAACGCTCCTTGTGATACCCGACTCGTGCGAGTGGCAAACACGCCCGAGCGTATCAAGTTTTTATTTACATTGCAGTTTTAGGTCTACGTTAATAATAATGTTTTTTTTTGTTATTTAAAATTCCGTTGAGATAAAATTCTATAATGTTAAAATAAGGTAAAAAAATCCTATGATCCTTTATTTTATTTATTTATACTTTTTATTTTGTAATTTCCTTTTGATTGAAAATTATAATTCTAGGGGGTCTAGAAGCATGATTTGTGTCTATGGTATCAGTTTTCATTACGAAGCCACTTACACCTGTATACAACCGAAACATTCATGATCTATGTTTTTGTTCGAAAGTGCGTACACGGCTTAACGGTACTTTCTACGAAAAATATTATGCATGAGTTCCTGCTGATAGGAACCTTCATGTCTTTGTTCGAATTCTAGGTACGATCAAATTTTGTAAGTATGTTATATACACTTGAAACTGTGTCTGGTAAACAAACAATAATATGTAAGTGCGATTTTATTTGTGTTGTCGCCGTGAATGTCGATGTGTGCACAAACCCTTAGCGCTTCCCGCTTTCGCGGCGTTTACTTAGGCGCTGTTGACTTAGGCCACTGTCACATTGTAAGACATTCTGGAGTCTTACACGTGCGGTCTAATTGTAATATACTAGTTTATTTGCGTATAGCTTATACTGTATCTATTTACAGTGCTTATACAATGGAGTAACTCGGATAAGGACAAATTATAGTAAACTTAATTGTTTACACGTTGCTGCCTATTTCTATATATCATCAATACCAACAATTATAGGTCAGATGATCTGATTATGAGAGTAGTAGCCGTGCTGTCTATGCCGAGGTTCCCGGATACGAATCTTGGTAGGGATAATCTTTGTGTGATCAGCGCGAGTGTTTGATACCCGAGTCATGGATGTTTATTATCTATATAAGTATTTAATACTGAGTTCGCCCTCAGTCCCGTGTGCGGTACCCATAATACAAGCGTAGTACGGGACCGTATAGTTGGTGTGTCCGTTTGGCGATATTATATTATTATCATAAAAAGTTCCATTCTGTGATTGATATGAGGTGAGATGTTAGACACAATGTACTCGTATGATTGTATGATTGTATGAAATGCTTCGACATTTCAATCAAGATCGAGTTCAACATGTTATAGTTCGAATTAAATCAACATCCCTATTACATTGGAGCCTCATTATACGAAATTTTGATGTATAATAACAACTACTGTTTATTATGAAAACAATTAACAAACGGTTGCCTTCGCTTCGGAGATAATATACGTGAGGCATCGTCAAATTTCCAGGCCCGTAAATAATATTAAAGTAAAACAACACGCTTCAAGTTATACACCAACATCGTAAAAGTATATAAAACTATTGTAATCCGCTGAGAAGCGTGTCGGGTTCCGCCATACGCGGCACGCATCATGAGTCCCCGGGGCGACACCGCCGCCCCGCCCGCCAGGTAGCGGTGGTTTGTGAAAACCTTAGTTTCCTTACGTAGGCTCCAGGGTTTACCGATTTATCGTTATGATTTTAGTATGTAATATACGTAAAGCCACGGCGATTTAATCGGTAAACTCCAGTACAGGGTACACTTGATTCTATATCTACCCTTCGTAGTACTCGGTGTAATACTATGTCAGCCACGGAAGAGTGTGTCGTCCTGCTCAGACCATAGATTTCATAAAGTACTATGACAGTGACAGCATGCTTTCTCGAGGACATTACAATTGCATTAGTAGCAGTCCCTGCATATACCCAATAACGAAATATATTTACTATATGCAGCTCTATTTGCATACCCTTATAGGCGTAAAATATACCATTCTTATTACCTTGCGATTGGAGAACCCCAAAAATCTAAGTATTTTACATCCCAACGTAAAATTCTTTTAACGCGGCGAACAGACAAAGCAATGCCTTTTACGATAGGCAATAACGTTAACGTTGTACGTTATCGATTGTCGTTATATACTTACGTCGTTACGTTTGAATTAGCCTGCGGTAGCTGTTGGAATCGAATGTTAGATTATGACATGTCATTTTTCCAGGATTTGCCCTATATTTGTGGGATTAAGTTTCTCTGCTGCACCACAATTATTCAAGCCAGCCTTACATCGGTAGCCCATCAACCAAAATAACTTTGAGAGTCGTTATAAATGCGTGGGTATCATGAGACTCAAGCTAACCTTCTCAATAGAATCTAAAGAGCTACCATCGCTAGTGGTCATTATAATGGCCTGACTTCTTGTGTCCATGCGTAGAGTTCGCAACTGAGTAATAAAGCCAGCGAGCTGACACAGAATCTGTACTTGCGAAGTGAGACGCGAGCTCCGCTATTTCAATAATAATGTGGACTAACGAATGCTCCGACGACCGACTGTAACATTAATGCATACATATACGTTTGTTTATGTAATTCTACAAGTTATTAAAAATATGATGATGGTCACTCAGTTACGAGTATGTAGCACATAATAGGATTGAACCAATCTCAACTAAGGTTCCGAGATCTAGCATCAATTGATTAGGTTTCCAACTTCCAAGATATTTTTTTCTTTTTATAACTTCTTATATATATAGCTCTCCCTTTTTACCTTTAGAGGTGAACTAGAATATCAAAAAGCCACCCCTCTCTTCGCACTTTTGTTTACCTTAACTAAGATGGGCTTATACAAATTGATTTACAATCATTGTTTAAACTGCTACCTTCTATCAAATCTTTAAAGGTACTATTATCAGTGTGTTACAGCTACAAACTATACGTACAGCTACAAATAATATTAGCAAAAACGAAATTTCATTTTATTTTCAGTTGAAATGTTGTTTCTTTTAAGTAGATATAACTTGCACGGGGTGTGTTGTCACTTCATTTGCAAACGAATATTAACGAGCATAAATTTCGTGCTCAAGAAATTCTCATATTGGCACGAGACGGAACATGAGAACTTGCGAAGACACTGGGAATGGGGTGGGGGGGGGGGATTCCGGGGGAGCCTGACACCGGGTAGAAGTGGGCTGAATTCCATATGCATGCCTAGCTTCCTTTAAGTATATTTTTTGTATATTATATGATGGAGAGTTATGTTCTGATTAGCCTTCGGCCTTGTGTAGTACCTAGTAGATATGTAGCGGATGCTGCTGGAGCACACAAGTGTATTTGGTTTCAGGCATCTGTCTAGTACAAGTGTATTAGACAATCACATCATCTTCTTCGCCTCAATTAAAGAGCCTCGCTCTTGTCAATAGTTTTTTTAAATGGTAAAAGAAATTGGAAATCATCATTCGAAATGTTACTGATAAGCATTGATAGCCAAGTTGGTAGACCGCTTGCCTCGGTAACAAGAATACCAGATTCAAACCGCTGGGATTTCCGGATATCATGTGCGAATCTCATTTTCAACCATCATTATCACTTGATAAATGGTGAAGGAACACATTATGTTTACTGTTGCTGAGATAATTAATATTTATCAATGGAAATTAAAAGTCGTTTTATTCCTGAAGATAACTCAGTAAATATTATATCGATCACCACAATTCTTCAGCCGTCTTGCGCTTGTAAACTACCTACTTGATAGTAAACTACTCCAAGAATAAGTGAGCCTTCTACACCGGTCGTCATTAGCTCACTATCTTCACCCCAATCCGCGGCTGGGTGCGCAGAGCTCGTGCATAATTGATCAAGCTTAAATTGACCTAACTTTTCTCATTCCAGGTAAGTCATAACAGCCTCCGACGCAACGCGCGAGTCGTATCATTTATGTAGCAGCACTTTTGGCAGATTTAATTATGGACGCCAAGTAAGTAGGTGAACGGAGTGCTTGCTTGAATTTAGGATTTTTCAGGACTGGTGTTGTTATTTATCTATACATATAAATAAAATTGGAGTGTCTGTTTGCAATATTCAAATAACCGCTTTTTACTAAGTGCATTTGGATGTATACACGTTACCTATACCGAAACAACATTTTTTACAATTTTTGTCTGTCTGTCTGTCTGTCTGTCTGTCTGTCCGTCTGTCTGTCTGTCTGTCTGTCTGTTTGTTCCGGCTAATCTCTAAAATGGCTGGGCCGATTTTGACGGGACTTTCACTGGCAGATAGCTGATGTACCAAGGAGTAACTTAGGCTACTTTTATTTTAGAAAAAAAAATAGGATCTCACGAAAAAAAATTAAAACCAATGTTGCAGCGCAGCGCCTGATTAATTTTGATAGCAATAACCTGCAATGCCGCGGGCTCAGAATGGGCGAGCAGGCTGTTGTTTTTGTTAAATACCACGCGGACGAAGTCGCGGGCAACAGCTAGTAGCAAATATTTCTCCTCGCTTGTTCACACTTATTCTATCCTTCAGACGAAATGTGTCCTCTGCTGGCAATAGTCTTCTCGTGTCTGACTACCTCACATCATGATCCATCTTTTGGAAGGTATCCTATCTAGTCCTCTACTAAATCTTCCAGCTCATGCCGCATTCATTTCAATGCAAAATCATATCTAGTAAAAATAAATAAAAAAAACACTACAAACAATAATCTCTACACTCTTCAAATATACACGAAAGGATATTTATAAATCAGTTCCCGACATAAACGTTTATTTGCACGCTTTCCGTTCCGTTTCGTATTATAAAACGGCACGGTTTTACGAGCGATGCGATAAAAACGGCGGTATTATTGCGTGAACTACTCCGGTCGTGTCCGGCTCTACCGAATCCGGAACTGTTAACCTGTCGGCGGTGGATAAAAAATGATGTGTAATATCTATCTCACGATTGCGATGCAAAGGTTTGTGGATGTAAAATATGTAGAGAAACATACTTTTGCTTTTGTAGGATGATGTATCATTGATTTTCGATCCTTGCTGCACGTAGCATTATTAGTTATTTTCTCGATATCGGCGCTTTTGCTAGAGCGTTTGGATAGGTAATGGTTTAGAACTTTAGACTATTAGGTTTACCGGATTCCCCAATAATGTCACACATCTGATGTTTATAATGTTTATACATCTGAAACCCAGTTTATAACTACACGAGGGCTATAATAAAGGGCTCTATATAATGGCTTGATAATTAGCCCTCGCGTGCACGTAGGACTCCGCTCGAAATGAGTGTTAAGTGCAGACTAATGGTAGCGTTCAGTGGAACATCGCTCAGGATTTATGCGTTCACATTCATCATTCTGGGGAGCGCGCTACATGGAAGTTCATCTCAAACCGAGCTGATTTGCCTGGCAGAGAGAGAAAGCTATAGGAAAATACAGTTTAGTTTCAGCACGAATGTTGTGACGTTTATTTTGCGCAGGTCAAAGTGTGCAATAAAGAGGTTCGTCCGGTGTAAATGCGGCCGGTTGAAAAATTCACCGCTCAAATTGACGGAGCTGGGCACTTAAGGGTAATGCAACCAACACCGGTACAAACGCCCTGAGAGTGTTAAGAATAACAACGGCTTCGTATTAATTTTCAACTGTTTTAAGTTTGTTTATTTTATTATAAAGTTGTGTAAAATGGTTAACGCAAAGCCTAATATAAGTTTGTTTAGAATCAATAGCTGAATGTTGCATAATTTTATAACAAAATTTTATTATAAAAAGCGTTTAGTACTTATTGGATACTTTTTATTTATTAGAACAAACATATCCAAGTAAGTACTAGGTGAGTACATCTATACTAATATTATAAAGAAGTAAAGTTTGTTAGTCTGTGAGATTGTTGATTTGTGAGTTTATATGTAGGGTATTCTCCGAATCTACTGATCCGATTCTAAAAATTATTTCACTAAGCGTAAGACTACATTATCCCTGTATGCTTATAAGCTATGTTTAATATAGGTAAGCTTAAGTCAGTTTATTATGTTAAAAAACTTGTTAGGATATCTTTAAGTTAAGCGTTATTTATATTACTAACGCAGATTATATTTTTGTGAACAATATTTGTAGTACCGCGGAACGCTGTCATTGTTAGCGATACCACGTTGACAAATGATAGGTAGGTATCTTTATTAATGGTTTGTAGTGTAACCCGGTACACTGTGCTGACACACTGTGAGCGTAGTGCAGTGTGATGGATGGCGGAGACGAGGACCGGGTGAGTTATGAACTTTATTGTATAGAAATTTCAGTAAATCAACTTGGCAATGGGACGTTTCAATCTAACTAGTGAGCACGGGAAGAATCATTTCATGGATTACACACGGCTCTATAGATCTGCTTGGGTTACGAAATTATACTCTAGACCTCCTCTATACTTGAAGGAGCACGTTAAGCTGGCAGTCCTGGTTACTTTCATAGTATCCACAAGAGTCATTACGGACAGTCAGAATCCTGAAAAAACCCCACTTCGAGGCTCTGAGTACAGCCACGTCGCCATTTCACTTATCAGCGTCGGTCAGTGTACCAGGCTAGGTGTTTTCAAGTTACTTTTACATTGCACACACGTTTTGAGAGTATTTTTTTTCTACAGTATTTAACCACACGAGTGCACGTGATCAGGGATGTCCAACCATATACAAACCCTGAAATTAGGTTTTGCAGACTCAAGTTTTGTTGCACTATTTTGAATAGTCATATTTTTAATGCAATATAATTAATTATTAAGAATATAGAAAGGGATAGTTTTTAATCAACGCTAATATGAAAAAGGGGTTAAGTTTGTTAGTTTCTGAGTTTGGATGTAAGGGTTTATCTTCGGATTTACTGATCATATTCTGTAATTTTTTTCACTAAAAGGAAGCTAAATTAGTCTTAGTGATAAAGGCTATATTTGTCGATTTGTCGATGTATACGTACATACTCATTTATCTACTGGATCTTACAGTGTTGGTATTTTTAGAACTATTCTTCGCAAGCAATAAATATAGCATTTTTTGTGAAAAGTATATTTTTTTTCATTTCTAGTCTTACTGATAAGAACACTAAACCACATTTTATTAGATAAACGAACATTTACGACTTTCGACTTGAGTGTAGTAGTCATTCACAATGCAAACATTATCGGTGTCATCTATAAAGTTGCCTTTTTTTGTTGTGTGGACGGCGTGGTACTCACGGTTCGTCGTTTTTTTACGGCTGGCAGTAAACACGACCGAACAGCGACCAGGGTTCGCAGATTTCACAATGAGCAAATATTGCAATATAATATTTTTATTTTTGTATATAAACTAATAATATATAAAAAGATTTAAAATGTTAACGGTTTAATAGCTCTGACTTAATAGACTGGACACAGTGGCTATAATTCTGAAAACAGTGGCCATAAGTCCCCCCCCCCCCGTCCTCCAAGAATTAGCGGAAAATTTACTGGAACGAAGTGTGGAATCTTAATGATATTCTCATGGAAATCACACTTCACACTAATATTATAAATGTGAATGTTTGAATGGATGGATGTTTGTTACTCAATTACGACAGAACGGCTGAACGGATCTGTATGAAATTTGGTACAGAAATAGATTATAGTCTGCATAGCACATAGGCTACTTTTTATCCCGGTAAAAAGGATATATTTTTTAATCGCGGGTAACACCGCGGGCGCCTCTAATATGTTTATAAATATATTGTTCATTACATGATATTACGCAGCATAGAATTATACACCATCGCGCCTGTAAATCCTGAAGATCCTATAATTGCAACATACTTTATAACGAACGTAACGTAATTTATGGAGTGCAAAAGCTGTCTTTCTAGTCGAAAATGGCATTGAGGCAACAATGTAGAGAAGTGGACAGCATAGCGCAAGACAAATCTGTGGCTGTGCTAGCCGAATTAATTAAGAAAATTAAAAAATAATGTGTTGACAGCCCTAAACACACTGCTTTCGGTACAACGACAATACAATAAACTACCGCCATCTAACGCAACATGAAACATCAGTTGAGTGTACACCGCTATCGCGGGCCATCACGATTCTTTATGCCGCAGGGTTGGATAGCCGAACGTATTGTCTACTGGTTTATAGGTGCACTTAAAGTGACACCAAAAGTGCTCTCAAAATAAAAAAAAGTAAATGTGGCTGACGCTCTGAGTTACTCTCTTAAGCTAAAATGGTGATGTGTAGGACATGTAGCCGGGCTGAGGGAAGCCTGGTCAACAATCCGAGTAACATCGTGGTCAGACCCAAGTGGTATACTAGCGAGGTCCACCTATAGCTGGACGTCTTCACCCTGACATCAATGGGGTTCTTGTATGTCTTTTCTTTAGCATTTTTGTAACAATAGAAATAAATAAAGGCTTTATTATTTATTATTTTATGAATACTTGCTATAGCTCAACATACTTCTACGACACTGTACCTTTAACGTTCAAACAAAAAATGTTCTTAAGGGTCTGCCTGTGCTTATTTTCGTGAGATTTATCGATGAGCTATAAATCCATGGAAGTTAGGATGTGACAGCAGTGCAAATCTGCAGGGCCGTGACGTCACCGACATGTGTCAGGAAAATAAATAAAAAGCCCAACCCCACTACCACCACACTGCTTACTTTACCAAACATGCAAAGAAGTACGCAGCGTAATATAAAACATAAGACCTCATTATAACCCTCCACTTAGAGATTAAACGACACCCATTTGTTTTTCGGAACCCGCCCGCCTAGTCAGGTCTCTCAATATATTTTTTTTATTGCCCGACGACCATACTAACTGTACAGTCCCAAACTAAGCAACGCTTGTAATATGGGTACTGTACAATGGGTTGCGAGCGAACCCAGTACCTATATGATTACATACATATATATTTAACATCCATGACTCTAGTACAAACAATCGTGTAGTCACACACAATTTGCCCATGCGAGATTCTAACTCAGAACCCTTTTAACAGAAGGCAGGGGCACTAAGTATCAACTGTGCTAATCAGGTGTAAATATAAGTTTAAAAAACAATATTGTCGTTTTAAAAAACAGTGTTGCTTAAATGTTTTTTCGACGATCTGCACGGCGGCGTGACCCGGTTATCAGCTAGATCAAACCATATCTGGATTGCTGGGCACGACTCGCGCCGGACGGTTGTCCGGCTGTTTACCGCATCCGGCCTTATTATTATTCTCACGGCAGTTTCCACGAATTGAACTATAATTGAGAACACTGATAGTCTCACTTGAACGTTGATGGAAACGGAAAGTTAGCATAACGATGTAGACATTAATGAGTTCAAATATTCATTATTGTTTGGCTGAACGGAAGGCGGGTGGTATGGCTGGTGGGGCGGCCGCTATGTTTCGTCGGTTATTTTTGGGATCTTGTATATATGTTACGTGCTCCGTAAACTCTCATAGCGCGTTTCAGGATTGTATAGAGAATTGTCAATTGCTCTGAATGCGTCTGAAGCGCCACCTGTGTAGCTTGTGGCGCGGTTTAAGAGGTGGCTACAATTGTTTTTTCGTTAGGTTTTAGTATAAACAAAAAAAAAGTATAATAAATATAAAATCTCAAATTCTTTAGTAATTACATGTGACAGCACACACTTCATACAGAGCGTGACGTCACATCCACGCCATTTTGAGTGCTTAACCTTATTTTTTTTATTATACTATATCTATCGAACAAACAATAATGTGTATTTACTTTAGTTTTAATTCCACAACCATATTATTTAGGCAAATGAAACTGCAACAATCTTCCAAACGAATTTACTTCACATCAATACTCCAGTCATCACTGTCTTCCTTCTTCTCCCTCAGCGAAGGGATCGTGGTCTCCGCGCCCTCCGTCTCCTCCTCCAAGTCTCCTTCCGTTATTGTGGAAGGGATGGTGGACTTTGATGGGGCTAGGGGGTCTAGAAGCGTAGTGATCGTGCCACTGGGCTTGGACCACGTTGCCATCAGCTCCCGGAGCGGGGACGGAGTTGTTGTGGTGGTGCTCCTCATACCGCGGTAGTAGCCCGGCATCTGTGGTGGACCGTAAATATGGATGAGATGGCCAATAAAAATGTATTCTTCTCTCTCTCTCTCTTCTAATAGCCTTATAAAACGAGCAACTATACAGTGTCGTGCCCCTTTGTGCCCTCTTCTCCGTAGGCGGCACGGCATGCCGGATGGGCGATAGCATAAGATTTTGTGAAATGTTTGACGATTCATAAGTACTTGAAATAAAACGAATTTTGCGCGTTACAATCCGCAAAATTAGTTTATTTCAATGTGTAGAGATCGCGTAAATATAAGAAATCAATATTATAAGTACTTAATGGATTAAATAAATAAAAGTATATTCTGATTCTGAATAGCACTGGTAGTAGTTTCACGGTTAAAGGGTCAGCATCGATCTGTGAGCCGTGTACAGACTACCTTGGTCGATCGCTATCATCTATACATATACAAGCAAAACCCACTGACTGACTGACTCACCCTCTCGTCACGAAATCTCCGAAACCATAAGACCTAGGAACTTGAAATTTGGCACGCGGGTTCCTCATGGCCCCTAGGTACTCATTAAGGATGGATTTTTGAAAACGCGACCCTTAAAGGGCTAAAAGCGGGGGGTCAAAATATGTCTGGAAAATGTTATGCTTTAATTTTCTAGGCTGATAAAGTCGCGGGTAACAGCTATATAGTTTGATATATTAGATATTTTCTATGCTAATAACGTCGTGGGTAACAGCTAGTATGATATATTAGATAGTGTAATATTACCTATAGAAGAAGCATGTACGTCCCATGTAGCCCCATGTAGCCCCATGTAGTGGTAGTACTGTACTTACAGTCTCATTAATAGTCTCAATCCAGTCAGCGTATGCGCCGACCAACGTGAAAACTGTCGGTGTGTTGGCAAACCCACAGATGGCTGGTCCGAACGAGATGATTCCCACCAGCTGCCCCGCCAGAATCGCTGGTCCTCCAGCGTCGTGCTGGAAAAGGCATTATTTATCTTCTGCTCAGTAACTTAAGGTTTAATTTTGTTTTCTGGATGAGTTGCTTACGTCTGCTTGGCGATCTACAAAAATACGCTAAAGACGAATTCTAGTTGTGTAGTTTCTAATTCGTGCCCAACAAGCGCCCCGTCTTCGTAAAAACAAAACGCTTGATAGTATTCAAGATTTTTTATGTAATCAATCCAATCTTAATTTTTTTTTTCAGAGCAATGTTTTCAGTGGTAAATCATAATAATATCGAACCAAAGTCCCGTAATATACTCACGTCACAGGCACCCTCTCCGGTAGTTAATGTGCCGGCGCAAAACATGGACGATGTAATGAATTTTCTAAAACGAAACATTATTCAATACGAATAGTATCTACACCAATTTTTTGAATATTTGATTAAAATGTAGCCATGTTTTTACTCACTCGCCATATACTTCTTTGCAAAACGCATTCGGATAGACGGGCAGAACTTTTCTCTGTAGAAATATCGGCTCATATTGCAATTTTTGAGAAGACTGGAAAATAATTTTGTTCCTTCATGAAATAACATTTTTGAGAAATAAGTATATGGTAATACCTACTCAACAACAACCTTACTACGAGGCAAACCTAGTACGTGATATGAATGAAGGCAGAATATTAGATTAGAAGCGCACATAATATTCAATAATACCTATCATATATGGCCGCTCTATAAAATGTGTATACTTACCTACCGAGCTACTGGATGAGTAGAATTGAAGTAAACATGTTTTTGTAACATTTTCTAAGGCTTTCCATTGACAAGAAACTAAATTCATTTATAAATAACGACCACTCTGGATGTTGTTATGATTAAAAGCAATACGAGGCATAGTAAGGGGTTACCTGGAGAGTTGGATGTAGCCTTGCTTAACTAACATAAAGGATTTTTTTCTCTAAACATGCTAGTGTATTATTTTTTTAATGGGACTAGGCCCGCCACACACTCCCACCACTGCTACTCCTGTAAGCCAGGATCTACAGTGGTGTCCAATGAAGACACCGAGGTTTGACCCTCGGCGAGTCCCGGGATAAAGTTAATTGTCTTGGAACCCGCACGAAATTAATCGAAAGATAAATAGGAGGAGTTGGAAGAAAATTATCCACTTCCCTCCATTGCAAAGCGGGAGACAAAAAGATCTGGTAGACAAATGTCCACAGAAGTAAGACTATTACAGCTGGACTAATTCCAGGTGTAAGGCACCACGGAGAGTTTAATCACGGAGAGTTTAAATATAAATTTAGAGTTTAAATATAAATAGAGTTTAAATATGCTAGTGTATACTTCACCTTAGTGACTCCCCAACCCAGAAGCATGACTTCAGAAGTGGCCGCCACGCTTTGCTCGTTGTGGGATATTGAGATCAGTTTCGGTATTCGATGATAGTTGAAATGAAGATGGCGGCGAAGTCTGATCACCGCGATGTTGTTCCTCAGGGTGCGAGGGTTGTAGGCTGGGTGGAAGTATACCTGGACATGGGATACGGTAGTTCACCTTGGATACGCATGTTCAATACAAGTTGGTAATTTTTGCAAAGGTTCAAAATCAATAGCTGTGTACTGTCTAAAATTCCTCAGGAGTCTGGCTCTGTTCGCACAGTCAGCGCGTGACTCAATTGAGGCAAACATTCACGCTGCCTTGTCCGAATTTTATGATCATTCATATCAGGTCATTTGTGTTATTATATCCACTTTGGGTGAACTAATTGGTGCGGCATATGCCTAGCTAGCCTAGCGAGATTGGGTGATCAGCTACTATAGGGCTAATAATTATTTAGACCAAAGATGAACAATATCGGTATGGAGTAGACCCTGGCTACAAAGATTTTCGATTTATAATTTTAATTTGATATTGACGGTTCAGGAAATCAAAGAGCTGATAGCTTTTTAGCAGTACTACTGGCTTTCAAAGCTAATTTGGTGATAGTAAACAGAAACCTAGCGGGTGCTACGAACCTCTAGGGCCTCCACCGTCCCGCCTCCGATTCTGCTGTGGTTGCTTCCGATTCGGACCTGTAAGACCCGAGGGTTCTCACGGAAGAACCGGTTGTTATGCATTCTGAACAAAAAAGAACAAACCTTAAATAATTCTAAAGCCAGCACTCATTTCAGGGTTTAGCATTTTGTTTATTGAGACCTAATAGGAACTTACTTCAACCTAATCTAAGGACTAAAATGTGATTTACCACTATCATTGAAGACTTTCGAAAGGAATAACGTCAACGTCGGGTAGCTGTTATAGAACATGACCATGATGTTTTCCAATAGGGAGATATTCACGTACGAGAAGGTTTTTGCCAAGTAGGGGGGACAATGCTTAGTGATGGTTACATCAACTTTTGACAGTAGAGGGCTAAATTGGAGTCAATTAGTACCTAAAGCTGTGTTACCCCAACTTACAGTTGCAAGCACGACGCTGAGGTTAACACCAGGTCATGCCAGTAAACAGCTCCGCCGCACCAGAATCGCCCCATGACGTGGATTGACGCCATGAAAGGGTAGTGTCTGATAGTGGTCCTTTCCCCCTTGTAGAGCCGGCGCCCATCATGCTTGTGGTATTCGTTCAGGTCCTCTAGTTCAGGCTGTGGGTCTAGGTAGAGAAGAATGCAATACCTAGGTATACTTTTAACTACACCACTTAACAGGTCATTAGATGGGATAGTACATCACAAAAATGCTACAAATGCTCAAAGAGTACAGTAATTATGGAATAGGATAGAGTTAATTAAATATCTTAATATGATGATCTCCCAATATGTATATGAGGTGTGAGAGGGAGCCTATTATAGAAAACACTTGAAACTATTGTAACAGAGACTTTCACTGATACTAATTCAAAAGCAAGGTAAGTATGTAAGTATTCTACTCCTTGACCAGAATAATACGTGGTTATTTATTAATTAACGTTGCCAATAATATAGAAAAGCATACCCCAATAAATACTATCATTTTTCTTAATGTCGTATTTGTGGTCATCCGTCGGTTTTTCGGCTATTAATTTATCGATCACTTCATTTAACGGATTCGCATCATCGGGCTCGAAGTAGTCGGTACCCATCGCCTTCCGAGCTGTTTTACTAAGTATAGTCTCCCCTCCTCTCTCCGACAGAATAGACATGACGTCATCTCTATTCATTTTCTCTTTGAACTTTAGATACAGATTTTTACTGTCATTCACAGTTAGAAATCTAAAATGATCATTCTCAATGAGTGCTTGATAGAAATTCGTTTCATTCAAATCGGTTGCACGGGTCACATTTTTGAGTTGCTCTTCGACTTTATTATTTTCAAACACATAAACGTTTACTTTTGTCAATTTGTCTTCCAATTCTTTGATTCTACCATTGTCCTTATCAGCTCCTAGCACTGACACTAGAGTATCAGCAATTCGATTGATTGTTAAATTATGTACTTCATATGCTTTTGCGTTTTTATATAGAAATAATGTGAAATATATTAGAATATACATGATATATAGACTGGTGGTTGCCAATTGATCGCTTGGGCATGCTTTATTGTTATTGGACGCGAGTTTATTGGCTTTAAAACTTTTATAACTTTGCTCATATCAGCTGTGTGCATTACTCGCCTCTTTATTCCGAGGAGATGGAGTATTTATTACTGTAGAAGTTATGTACTCGTAGGAGGTAATACCTCAACGCCGGTTAATATTTTATGAGTCGTTAATATTTATGTGGCAGTTTTGTTTTATGATTTTAATTATGAAATCTGTCTGTATTAGCTACCAAAACAGTTCATGATTAAAATCATTAAACGGAATAAAATATTTTGTATTGTTTTTGTTTGTATTTAAAAATAGGTACTTACTTAACTCAAGATTAATGAAACATTACAACGCAACATATACGGGTTGTGATTGAAAAAAACATTACTTGCGGGAATGTAAAGTACTAAAGTAAAATATTTATGTATTTGTATCAAAATTATTTTTACCGGAGTTGTTTGAAATAAAATGGGAAAATCAAAGAAATTAAAAAATACAATACCCATTTGCTTGCTTAGGTCCTCCACAAAAATTTGTTAGAACATTAATTTTCAAACAAAGTTGTTTCAAAGTAATTTCCTCACCAAAAAAATATAATAATTAAGCACTAACCTAATAGGCTTTGCCTTTGAAGGATTTCCAAAAATATAATATCTCACTCTCATCCTCGAAGGCACAGGCAGACGTGCACTGGTTAAACAGCCACATCATATCGTTAATTGGTATTGTAAATATATAGGGAGCAATCTTATTTCCCCCTTTATAAAACACACTATCAGATTGTGTGAATTGGGTTTTTTTTATTACATTATAGGCAAGTATTTGATCTCGATCTCACCTGATGGTAAGTGACGATGAGATCTACGATGGAGCATACTTGCCTAGGTAGGAAGGCGGCAGTAGATCGAGACGCTACATTCACTAGGCACATGCAGCGCAACTGATCTGACCCGCCATCCATGAATGGTAACACCGAACATCATGCCGGAACACGGCTAGGCCGCTTGGCGACATGGCTTTGTTCAGTGGGTGGTGACTAACCACGGCCGAGGCCTACCACCAGTAGAGTTGTCACCTAGTCGGCACCACCCGTCACGTGTAGGGTATCTCGAGGGTATTTAATTCTCCTACGGACGAAGGTGACTCGACCCCAAAATGTATATTTTTGAGTTAAAATTGATCCACGTCGATATTCTAAGCCCGTAGCAAATCCAACATTTCGACTTAAAGATTCAAGTCCGTCCATCCGAACCCCGGTCATCAATCAGCCTAGATAACAGCTCGGCCGGGAATCGAAACGCTGAAGCAAGAAACTGATACTTACATTAAGAGATAAGATATCTCGTATCGGTCCGTTCGCGTCGACAACAATTTGTGGGTTACAAGTAGGTAAGTTACCTATTATGAACTGGAGTAACCGACATAGCTCAAAGAATTGCCAAGTTGAAGTGGCAGTGGGCAGGGCACATAGCTCGCGGAACCGATGGCCGTTGGGGCAGAAAGATTCTAGAATGGCGACCACGAATCGGAAGACGAAGTGTAGGACGGCCCCCCACAAAGTGGACTGATGACATCACACGCGTCGCAGGAAGCCGGTGGATGCGAGTGGCGGAGGACCGTGATGTGTGGAAGTCGTTGGGGGAGGCCTATGTCCAGCAGTGGACGTGTATATCGGCTGATAGATAGAAGTTACCTATTATTGTTGTTTATGAACTTCTTAAGCTAGTTCACATAGCGAATACCATCCGCGTAAAATAAGAGCGCACCTCTACCCTACCACTCTTTGGGGGTATGCAGGCGAGATGGTATAGTAGTTTAGCGGGAAAGGGAGGATCTTCCAGCCAGGCGGGTGGTATGGCTGGCGGGACGGCCGCTATGCCCGGTTGGTTATTGTCGGGATCTTGTATATATGTTACTTACCCCGAAAACTCTCATTGCGCGTTTCAGGATTGTATGGAGAATTCTCAATCGTTCTGAAAGCATCTGCAGCGCCATCAGTGTAGCTTGTGGCGCGGTTGAAGTGGTCGCTACAGAATTAATATGTAGCCTCTCAGAAATTTTTAATGATTTTATATTATTAACATGTGGTCCAAAGATGCCCTGATGAATTAGGTAAGGAAGCCTTTCACGAAATTCGAAAATATTCCTATGTAAGATTAACTGCAATTCTCCAGAAAATATTTTTCACTAGTAAGAATTCAATGCAATAACAAAGTTCATATAAATCCAGAAATAAAACGTACGTTCAGTATTAGGTACGTATATGTGATGCCTACGGTTAGTACATACAGTTGTATGATTCCCTTGTCTTGCAATAAGCCATACAGGATCAGGTAGCCGCGCCATCTGCCGGCTAGTTCCCGCGGGAAATCAGATGCCCTCTTTTATTATATCGAAGGGTAGGGAAAGGAAATAGCTAGGTAGGAATAATAAAGCTTACCTAGTGCCGGGAAGGAAATCAAGAATAGAATCTTCGTATCAGATTAAGAAGTCGTCGAATATCTTTTATAGTCGAGATATAATTATTAGTATTTACTGATACGTACGTCAAATAAATAATGAGATATAGGTTTTGTGTGTGTATATTTTATTACTGGTAATAACTAACCCTAGGTATGATTTTTTTAAATGTTTAGATATTATAAGTAATTAAGTAAACATTATATTACTTACAAAACAACGGTCAGTAGTAATTTGTGAGGTAGTAAGTAAGCATACATACAGACCAATGATGACAATGATGTTGCATTGACCGACGATCGCAATGCCATTGTATTAGAGGACTACCAAAATTATCAAGCTGACAATGACCATTCCATTTCATCGAATAAATAAAAATAAGCCCCTGACAACGTACTTATTTACACGCTTGAACCGCTAGCGTCATCTAGTGATAAAACTTACAAGCTGGAAGTTTTCTGTTTCGTTACACGCCATCTAGTATCGAATAGCTAAACTTTAGTACATGCTGCAAATTATTTTGTTTTCAAATCTTGAACATAGATGTCAGTGACGTTGCATTCATTTTATTTTTGGGCTTATATAATTATTGTAATCGCCAATGTAAGTAATCGTCCTATAAAGCATCATGGAATGGAATAACATTTAATTTTTTTAGGTACCTACTTACTAGTTTTCAAAACCTAATGAATAAAGAAGTTTAGTGTAAACAAACACAAGGCATGTTAAATAATGACGTTCCGAAAACAAACAAAAGGTTCAAACTTATCTTAAAAATTCAAAGTCATTTCATGAAGACAATTTCGTAATTAAATTCCATGACAACAGTAGCTAGATATTTACTGGATTATTAACATTGTCGAATTAAAATACAATGAAGTCGCTGGAGGCTTTATTCTAAATGAATTCGCCAGTAATTTAATTTCATCGTACAATCCAGTTTGGGGCATCTAAACGAGCGGGGAGTGTGACGAAGGAATACAAAATGCTCTAACAATATCAGCGGGACGTGATCTTCACAGTTCACGTGATCGCGACAATAGATGGCGTTTTATTACGGAATATTGTTTTTGATAGGAGTTTTAAACCGGTTACTATAAATATTGTAATTGTGCACTGTACCTACACTCAATTAATACAACTGGATCACAAGGCTTTTAGTGTATATTTGATCGAGCGGTTCTTCAATCATACCTTGGTTTAATGGGTTTAATTTCCAAGATGGTGAAACATTAAATTTTACAAACAACAAAAGTCTTTCGCAATTCAATGTCCTTTTATTTTAATCTGTACATTGAAAACAAAACGATGGGTTTGTTGCCGGTGAAGTTATAAGAGTGGACAGTTCTTTCAGAATCCGCTTTTAATGACAACTTCGTAGCTTCAAATTCGCGCGTTCATTATTAGTCAGGAATTAAACAATTTTCGGTGGAACAATTTATCCCCGACGCGACGGCTGTCTGTATCTTTATCCATTATGGTGATTCTCGTTTACAGTCTATCTTGGTACCTTAATTATTTCTGTGACGGGTTTTATGAATGTCTGAATGAGAGACTAAACATGTTCTAGGATTGTGTAAATGGTTACGCAGAGTTTGTAATCGTGTAGATGCCAATAAAACAACTAAGGACAAGGAAGCACGGAAGCCAAAAACACAGTATAAAAATATCAATGTGACACATGAATGAGGCCAATCTGGCTATGAAGAAGGACAAGAATCTAAAACTAAAAATCAATGTTCCACAACTAAATTGACATTGAAGTTCAAGTATTATCAGCCTACTTAAATTCTATTATCACGATTTACTTTTTATAACCATCCAAAAGTACCTAAATGTAGATTATGTTGTTTTGCATTATTATCAAAACCATTTAAAAAAAATTTAAAGACGAGGTCTTTAAAATGGTCGAGTGCGCGCTCTACAAGCGTATATTATGACACAAAACATTCGCAGCCGGGGTAGGAAACAATTATACCGAGCGGAATTTGTCCCTGAACAAAATAACAAACAAAATAGCGAATATTAAGCGTTAGTAGTACAAATAATTTGGAAGTGGAAAGCGGTTTTTAACCTTCTTCCGAATATGAATAGCTATAAAAGACGTCCTTTAAAATCCTTTAAAAGACTATAAAGAAGCACATGGTTGTATAGTTTGCCAATATGAAAAATATAATTAGATTAAATATATAATTAATTAATTAAATAAATTAATTATTATGTCAGAATCTACCACCGACTTGATAAATGACCACTCCCTTTAAAATATATAGGTTGGTGTGCAATCCAAAAAACTATACAAGTCAAGATAGGTGGAAAATAATATTGAAGCAGTACCAAACCGCAGATAAGGTAACCTTAAGTTTATTTAAACTAAGTTTGTAAGAAATGTCACTCGCTTCGTTTCGCGGAGAATTGCATATTATTTGGGGTCCTGTCACCCGTGATAGATAGATTTACAACTAACAACTGGTTTGGATTATAATTGCAAAAAATGACAAGCCGAGGTTTCCTCTTCCAGTGGTGGGTTCCTCTTCCCCCACTGGTTTAACAATGGATTTCCGCCAAGTATCGCCTAGTTCTATCAATTATATGAAGTCAGGAGAATTTGTTCAGAATCTATCGTTGCATGTCAGCCACTTTATCTGTAAGCAGACAGGCCGTGTCTGAGAGATAGCGGCTTGATTGACGAGATCGTTTAACGCAAAACGACTTTTTGTTTCGTTCGAAAAGCCTTTTCTTGATGTCTTTTGGTTTTGATGTATTTTTTTTCAAAACACCATTTACTGAGTTACATTTGTTTTGAAATTTATCTAGGCTAAGAGCCTGTTTCACAATGTACTGAGACATTTTATCCACAACTTTGACAGAATCTGTATGGACCATCTATCAAATATAAGCGGATAGGATTCCTCAGCCCTTTGTGATTCAGCCCTTGATCTAGTAGGAATATCAGTGAGCAAAATTTTTTTTTATTGCATTATAGGCAAGTATTTGATCTCGAGCTCACCTGATGGTGAGTAACTATGAGATCTACGATGGAGCATACTTGCCTAGACGGTACCTGTCCACTCTCGACTTGAAAACACCCAGATTGAAGTCAACGGGGAACAAAGACGCCGGTAGCGTGTTCCATTCCTTGGCAGTTCGCACGTTGAGCTAACACTAAGGCTAAAACCGACAGGTGATATAATGACGCGCAAATATTGCGGGCAGAAAGAATGGCGGCCATTGTGGCTCGACGGTAATGACGTATTTCCGGTGCGCCGCGGGCCGACCGGAAGTGGATCCACGGAGGCAGGGAAGGATTTATAGGTATATTTTTTATAGTTCCTTTTTGCGAACGTGGCACTTATGTATTATAGCGTATGAGGGAACGCCAAAAAATATTTAGGCGCGAAATGAAAATAGTAGGTCCTCGAGTTATTCATCGATTAAGTGCACGTTACTTTTACAATAATTCATTAAAATAGGTAATTACCTATTAACCAATTTCTTATAATAAAAATTAGTTGGAATGACTAACGTTTTGCGATATTTCTCTAGCACGTTGTATAGCTATAAAAAATGGTTTATTTATGTAGCTAAATATAAATCCTATTTCGAATCACCAAATTGTTTATACGTATCTACTTATCATTGATAAACACATACCTAATGTTCCATTAAAGTTTCGTCATTATAATGAATCCTGCGCACATACAATTTGTACACTTCGTATTATGTTTTGCACCTGTTTTATCATTCTGTGTCTGCTAACTTTCACGTCTATTCGCGTTCGATTAAAATACCCGGAATATTATTCAGTTATGTATTTATTCTCACTATATCTACATGTATAAAACAAAGTCGTGTTGGTTACACTATTTATAACTCGAGAACGGGTGGGCCGATTTTTATGATTTTAGTTTTTTTTTTTATTTGTCTCCGCCACGAATAACAGAATAATTATAAGAAATGGAAAAAAAAACACTAAACATAATGCATTTTCTCATGCAGTACGGAGTACGCCTGGACAGCTAGTATCTGTTTGGTGGAGTTGTCCGTTCCCCATATAAGGAGACAATCTCATCCACGTATTTTTATGAGTTCAACTTACTATAAGTAGTTTTTTTTTCTATATGTTTACCTCTAGAGTTAACTTTTAGGCATCAAAACCGAATTTATTCACGGTATGTAGAGTGGTCTCGAAAATAACAAACCTCTATATTTGTTATCTACGTTTTTCCTTAATAGTATACTCCAGGAAGTGCATTCCGTCCTAATGTGCCGCCTACCCCGTGACGAATAAAATCGCGCCCGCGTGAAATGGGAAATTTAACATAACGGTTTCTTCTCACGCGATACTATATCGTGTGTTGCTGTGAAACCGATGTTTTCCTTTATATTTCAGCACGTTGAGCGTACCGTAAGTGATGTTATAATATATAATTCTTATCATATATCCAAGTCTAAATATGTTTGTTTGTGAAATTTTGAGTCTTGTCTTGTTAGCCCCTTCATCGCAGCTACATGTTTGCGCTAGGAGGACGGATTTTCGCAATGGCTATATAAAAATCTTCGAAAATGCTCACCATCTTTGGCCGTGCTCGAAACATTTTGAACGGTCATGCGATCGCTATTAAAAATAACCTTTTGACAGTTTATCGGACACGTCATCCTCATCGGAAAGATTTAGAATCCGATCTTATCAGGGATTCGAATAGTTAAAAAAACCTTACTGTTACGTAAGGAGGCTACTGCTAGCTATTGGTGCTCGAGTAGGTACTTAAAAAAATATGCCGCTGAGTTTCCTGCCGGATCTGCTCAGTTGAGGTTGCGTTCCAATCAGGTTGTAGAATTGAGGATATAAAGAGGTTCATGGTTATTCGTAGGAGCTCGTGT
Organism: Pheosia tremula; assembly: GCA_905333125.1. Classification (NCBI taxonomy): domain Eukaryota; kingdom Metazoa; phylum Arthropoda; class Insecta; order Lepidoptera; family Notodontidae; genus Pheosia; species Pheosia tremula. The sequence goes on along the minus strand of HG995421.1, from coordinate 6,973,650 downwards.
GCCATACAAAATAAATGAATCTACTTTGAATCCTTTACTATCTTGGGGTCTTTGGGTTCCAGTCACCTTCGTCCGTAGGAGAATTAAGTACCCTCGAGATACCTTACACGTGACCCTGGGTGGTGCCAACTAGGTGACAACTCTACTGATGGTAGGCTTCGGCCGTGGTTAGTCACCACCCACTGAACAAAGCCATGTCGCCAAGCGGCCTAGCCGCGTTCCGGCATGATGTTCGGTGTTGCCATTCATGGATGGCGGGTCAGATCAGTTGCGCTGCATGTGCCTAGTGAATGTAGAGTCTCGATCTACTGCCGCTTTCCTACCTAGGCAAGTGAGCTCCATCGTAGATCTCATCGTCACTTACCATCAGGTGAGATCGAGATCAAATACTTGCCTATAAATGTATAAAAAAAAAATCTAACACATTCTACCAAAGTTGATACAAGTTATTAAAACCGACTGTCCCCAGGGTAGGCTTAATTCCAATGGCGCTAATGAAATTACGAAGCGAAGTGTAATATTACTTATAGCAGCCTCATGACGGCCATATCGGGATTCTTGTACATACTTAGCGTACTCTTTGTTTATCCTAAATACCTCCTTACATAGTTTTTGGGAAAGTTATAGAAGATTCTTCGTTATTATTTTAAGAGTGCTTATTATGGTTTGCTTTCAAAATTAGGTACACTATTTACCGAATATATAACTGAGAAGTTAAGTTCTTTTTTTCCTTAAATTATATACATGATCATATGTTATGAATTTTTCAATGGGTTGATTTTGTTTATGATGTACGGAATAAGTTTAAGGTTCAAATGTAAATCAAGACCAATCACAGATTTTTTTGAAGTGTTTTTCTTAGTAAAAAAATATTGAAATATGGATTTTAGCGAGTCCGTCTCTGTGCAGTAAGGCGGCGACACATCAAGGCGTATTTACATACCAAATGTTCGTCATACAACGCTGGCTTTGACACTTTTGTATATTGCCAAGCTAGAATTACACTGTTTATTTTGTTATTTTCATTCTTTAATCAACATTTTACTGTAAAACTAATTTTATTTTACAAGCTCTACATTCTTGCCGAGAGCGAGCAAGTGGGCTGATTTTTCTTTTTAACCGACTGCGTAACGCAAAGGATGGCATTGTGTTTAAGATGTATATATGTATGTGTTCTTTTTGGTGCTCCAGATTCGAAACGCGTGGACCGATTTTGATGATTCCTAGGTTATCCATTTGTCTTAATCTTGCGAGTGGCACTAAAGTCTTGACGTAATCTAATCTCGATATGGTGACCATCAGACGCAATATTTTAGGAAAAATTAAAATAATAAAGTCGACGAACTAGTAGGGTATCGTCGAATAGGTGTTTGAAAAGTATCTTTTTCATTTCGAATTACGATCTATAACGATTTAAATTTGGTTAGCAATCATTCTCACTGAAATGTTCATAATGATAATGTTCTTATATAAGGAACATTATCACAGCTGTCCTATACATAGAGCTATTATCAAATCGGAGAATAGGTATTAGCAAAGTAAAAATAATTACTAAAACTCAAGTATTAAAAAGTAAATTAAAAATCTAAAAACAGTCAGGTTTGTTAATTATCTTAAATTTTATTATGATGTGAGATCACAATGGTTATATTGTCATAGATTTTCAAGGGTTTCTGGCGCGAAGTTTCGCCCAAATAAGAGGTGTAAACCTATAAAATTCAACATTATATGGTATTACAAAACATATGTGAAAACTCCACACTCCACACATTACTCCCTTTTCCCCACTCCGCAGGCGCCCTCTGCCGTACAACACAACAAAGTGTTTCACGAGCAGACATTATGCTATTCGTCTTTTTTATTCATTGTACTTTTACTGTTGTTGTTACTGTTTGTAATTGGGTTGTTTTAATGTCTCTTTTATATAAATTGAAATGACTGTAATTCAGGGCGGGCATTTGATTGTGAGCTAGAAGAAGAAGCTTTACAATGAGTTTTAAATATAAAAACTGGTTCCAACATTGATTAGCAAAACCCTCATATCAATATTTTAAATCTAAGAATATAATTTTCCTTTAACATTACATAGAGATCATATATAAATAACAATATTTTGTAAAACACAGTAGACCTACTTGCTAAGCCTCGTCCGGAAAGACTTCCAGTCAAATACTGCTCAACATATTATTCCATTTACCAATTCGTGACGTTGACTTGTTCAATAGCATATAAAAATATAATAAAAATGTAACTGATCACTAGCTCTGCATGAAATAATATATGAGAAAAACTAGTATTAGGGGCCTTTATCAACACAATAGAACCGAACGCAATAATTGCTAGAATATTTTACTGTTTGTATGTTTGTCTGTGCGTAATGCGAGCTAATCTCAAAAACTACTTCACCGATATGTTAGCGGTTTTCACGTATGTATTGTGCAAGCTTCACATAAAATTTAGAGTTTGTTATAATAAAATCAGACCATAAATAAAAATCCAATATCAATTTAAAGACGTAGACGAAGTCGCAGGCAACAGCTTGTGTTGAATATAATTGAATTATGCCTACCAAAACTATATACCTAGTAGTATGAGTACATTTAATAAATTAAAGATTTTGTGTACACACAAATAATGTTTAGTTTTCTTTGGCAATACACGCGTAATCTAAATAAGCTGCGGTCGTGTCCCGTCCGCCTAGACTTCTATTCGTATTTTCTGAAAACACATAAAACAATATGGCCTCGTTTGTTAATTTAAAATGGCGAATGAATATGAAATCTCTAAGCGTCCTTGAGTTGTATTGTTTCACAAATTACATTGTTAGGAGCACCCACTTTAATAAAACAACATGAATAAATTTCATTAATTTATTTATTTTCGCATGCTTCGCAGTGCCTTATAATGTTTTTTCCTTGTGACCTACCAGCATTATTTAAAGTTCTAGAATTCCAGGAATGACCTTACTGTATATATAGCAATATTAACAATAATATCGCCAGACGAACACACCAACTATACGGTCCCAAACTAAGCAACGCTTGTATTATGGGTACCGTACAATGGACTGGGGGTGAACGCTACCGGACTAAAATTCGAGTTCATCCCACAAAGATTTTCCCTACCAGGATCCGAACTCAGGACCCTCGGCACAGAAAGCAGGGTCACTACCAACTAGCCCTATTGGTTTCTCATTTATATCTAAAAATACAAAGTAAAATCTGTGTACTGTTTTAAGACAAACATAAGTCTTATAACGGTCTTAATGTATATAATCTAATATTAGAAAACGTACCGCCCTCAAGCCAACGTGAGAGTAATTCAATTTGGGGTATAATATAAAACCGACAAAGTGCTACACAATTAAGTGTAACCACAAGCCCAGTGGAAACAGAAGGACAACTACCCACATTATATAATAGTACTGTATCTTTACATCATTTTTAACTACATTGTATATAAAGGACAAGTATCTTGAGCGGCATAATGTTTGATACTGATGCCAAATCCGCCATTTTTTTTACTTTTTTTTTATATGTTCGCGCACCACGGGAAATTGACGCCACAGATTTTTAATCGAACCAAGCACGGTCATAGCTTATAACCCAGGTCAGCATATAGGATACGATTTATCCCGGGAAATAGATAGGTTCCCGCGGGAGAGTCAGAAAACTAAACTAATTTTAACTTTCAAAATCCACTGGACGTGTATTAATGATATTTGGCATGGCGAGAGCTTATGCCATGATGTATAATATAACTAGCTGCGCCCCGCGGTGTTACCCGCGTTTAAAAAGTATGTCCTTTTCTGTAAATCATGTCGATTCTTTGCTCTATGAAAAATTCAAACAAATCTATCCCACGGGAACCATACATTTTACCGGGATAAAATGTGGTATTTCGGACTATAATCTATCTCTGTGCCAAATTTCATCCAGATCCGTTCAGCCGTTCTGGCGTGATTGAGTAACAAACATCCATCCAAACTTTCACATTTATAATAATAGTGGGATTAGTAGGATTACTGGGATTATAATATTCGTGGGATATTCCGGAGTATGGATTGAATAGGCAACAAACTTGTGTCCATGCGGGCGAAGACCCGGGCTATACGAGTTTAACCTATTTCAGTTCTTAGCCTAACATTGTAAGTTGTATTGTATTCCAGTCTACGTTATTACCAAGCAGCAATAAAGTAATGGCTTATAAAAGACCGGTGTGAAGTTGGCGGCCAAAAGTTGGCGGCGCATTATTACCCGACTAAATTAAAATGCTCACAAAACTTAATGAAAAATCTGTACAGAATGGCATGTAACGCGGAAAATAATGAAAACTAGGAAATTTTCAGTACATATTCTATGTGGAAATAAAAAAAAATCAATAAATTTTCGTTATTTTTCCAATAAAGTAAGACCATTATGTTTATCACATTTTGACTTAGATAACACCCAAGGACGGCATGGGAGTACATGTTTGATAGCTCAAAAGGTAGATCTAGATACAGGCATCCCGCCACCAAAAGCCTAGAGTGGTACTCCGCTCGGTTTAGGTTTTATGAGTCCAGACATAACTGGCGGCCGAAATTTTTTCGGCAGATTTTGACTTAGATAACATCCAAGGACGGCATGGGAGTACATGTTTGATAGCTTAAAAGGTAGATCTAGATACAGGCATCCCGCCACATAAAGCCCAGAGTGGTACTCCACTTGGTTTAGATTTTATGAGTCCAGATATAACTGACGGACGTATTTTTTTGGCAGATTTTGACTTAGATAACACCCAAGGACGGCATGGGAGTACATGTTTGATAGCTCAAAAGATAGATCTAGATACAGGCATCCCGCCACCAAAAGCCTAGAGTGGTACTCCGCTCGGTTTAGGTTTTATGAGTCCAGACATAACTGGCGGCCGAAATTTTTTCGGCAGATTTTGACTTAGATAACATCCTAGGACGGCATGGGAGTACATGTTTGATAGCTTAAAAGGTAGATCTAGATACAGGCATCCCGCCACATAAAGCCTAGAGTGGTACTCCACTTGGTTTAGATTTTATGAGTCCAAATATAACTGACGGACGTATTTTATTGGCAGATTTTGACTTAGATAACACCCAAGGACGGCATGGGAGTACATGTTTGATAGCTCAAAAGGTAGGTCTAGATACAGGCATCCCGCCACCAAAAGCCTAGAGTGGTACTGCGCTCGGTTTAGGTTTTATGAGTCCAGATATAACTGACGGACGTATTTTTTGGCAGATTTTCACTTAGATAACACCCAAGGACGGCATGGGAGTACATGTTTGATAGCTTAAAAGGTAGATCTAGATACAGGCATCCCGCCACATAAAGCCCTGAGTGATACTCCGCTTGGTTTAGATTTTATAAGTCCAGACATAACTGGCGGCCGAAATTTTTTCGGCAGATTTTGACTTAGATAACACCCAAGGACGGCATGGGAGTACATGTTTGATAGCTTAAAAGGTAGATCTAGATACAGGCATCCCGCCACATAAAGCCTAGAGTGGTACCTCGCCTGGTTTAGCTTTTATGAGTCCAGACATAACTGGCGGCCGAACTTTTTGGCAGATTTTGACTTAGATAACACCCAAGGACGGCATGGGAGTACATGTTTGATAGCTCAAAAGATAGATCTAGATACAGGCATCCCGCTACCAAAAGCCTAGAGTGGTACTCCGCTCGGTTTAGGTTTTATGAGTCCAGACATAACTGGCGGCCGAAATTTTTTCGGCAGATTTTGACTTAGATAACATCCAAGGACGGCATGGGAGTACATGTTTGATAGCTAAAAAGGTAGATCTAGATACAGGTATCCCGCCACATAAAGCCTAGAGTGGTACTCCACTTGGTTTAGATTTTATGAGTCCAAATATAACTGACGGACGTATTTTTTGGCAGATTTTGACTTAGATAACACCCAAGGACGGCATGGGAGTACATGTTTTATAGCTCAAAAGGTAGGTCTAGATACAGGCATCCCGCCACCAAAAGCCTAGAGTGGTACTGCGCTCGGTTTAGGTTTTATGAGTCCAGACATAACTGGCGGCCGAAATTTTTTCGGCAAATTTTGACATAGATAACATCCAAGGACGGCATGGGAGTACATGTTTGATAGCTTAAAAGGTAGATCTAGATACAGGCATCCCGCCACATAAAGCCTAGAGTGGTAATCCACTTGGTTTAGATTTTATGAGTCCAGATATAACTGACGGACGTATTTTTTGGCAGATTTTGACTTAGATAACACCCAAGGACGGCATGGGAGTACATGTTTGATAGCTCAAAAGGTAGGTCTAGATACAGGCATCCCGCCACCAAAAGCCTAGAGTGGTACTGCGCTCGGTTTAGGTTTTATGAGTACAGACATAACTAGCGGCCGAAATTTTTTCGGCAGATTTTGACTTAGATAACACCCAAGGACGGCATGGGAGTACATGTTTGATAGCTTAAAAGGTAGATCTAGATACAGGCATCCCGCCACATAAAGCCTAGAATGATACTCCGCTTGGTTTAGATTTTATGAGTCCAGATATAACTGACGGACGTATTTTTTGGCAGATTTTGACTTAAATAACACCCAAGGACGGCATGGGAGTACATGTTTGATAGCTCAAAAGGTAGGTCTAGATACAGGCATCCCGCCACATAAAGCCTAGAGTGGTACTCCGCTCGGTTTAGGTTTTATGAGTCCAGACATAACTGGCAGCCGAAATTTTTTCGGCAGATTTTGACTTTGATAACACCCAAGGACGGCATGGGAGTACATGTTTGATAGCTCAAAAGGTAGGTCTAGATACAGGCATCCCGCCACATAAAGCCTAGAGTGGTACCTCGCCTGGTTTAGCTTTTATGAGTCCAGACATAACTGGCGGCCGAACTTTTTGGCAGATTTTGACTTAGATAACACCCAAGGACGGCATGGGAGTACATGTTTGATAGCTTAAAAGGTAGATCTAGATACAGGCATCCCGCCACATAAAGCCTAGAGTGGTAATCCACTTGGTTTAGATTTTATGAGTCCAGATATAACTGACGGACGTATTTTTTGGCAGATTTTGACTGAGATAACACCCAAGGACGGCATGGGAGTACATGTTTGATAGCTCAAAAGGTAGATCTAGATACAGGCATCCCGCCACCAAAAGCCTAGAGTGGTACTCCGCTCGGTTTAGGTTTTATGAGTCCAGACATAACTGGCGGCCGAAATTTTTCGGCAGATTTTGACTTAGATAACACCCAAGGACGGCATGGGAGTACATGTTTGATAGCTCAAAAGGTAGATCAAGATACAGGCATCCCGCCACCAAAAGCCTAGAGTGGTACTCCGCTCAGTTTAGGTTTTATGAGTCCAGATATAACTGACGGACGTATTTTTTGGCAGATTTTGACTTAGATAACACCCAAGGATGGCATGGGAGTACATGTTTCATAGCTCAGTAGGTAGGTCTAGATACAGGCATCCCGCCACATAAAGCCTAGAGTTGTACTCTACTCCGTTTAGGTTTTATGAGTCCAGACATAACTGGCGGGCAAAATTTTTTCGGCAGATTTTGACCACTCTAGGCTTTATGTGGCGGCATGCCTGTATCTAGATCTACCTTTTAAGCTATCAAACATGTACTCCCATGCCGTCCTTGGGTGTTATCTCAGTCAAAATCTGCCAAAAAATACGTCCTTCAGTTATATCTGGACTCATTAAACCTAAACCGAGCGGAGTACCACTCTAGGCTTTTGGTGGCGGGATGCCTGTATCTTGATCTACCTTTTGAGCTATCAAACATGTACTCCCATGCCGTCCTTGGGTGTTATCTAAGTCAAAATCTGCCGAAAAATTTCGGCCGCCAGTTATGTCTAGACTCATAAAACCTAAACCAGGCGAGGTACCACTCTAGGCTTTATGTGGCGGGATGCCTGTATCTAGATCTACCTTTTAAGCTATCAAACATGTACTCCCATGCCGTCCTTGGGTGTTATCTAAGTCAAAATCTGCCGAAAAAATTTCGGCCGCCAGTTATGTCTGGACTCATAAAACCTAAACCGAGCGGAGTACCACTCTAGGCTTTTGGTGGCGGGATGCCTGTATCTAGATCTATCTTTTGAGCTATCAAACATGTACTCCCATGCCGTCCTTGGGTGTTATCTAAGTCAAAATCTGCCAAAAAGTTCGGCCGCCAGTTATGTCTGGACTCATAAAAGCTAAACCAGGCGAGGTACCACTCTAGGCTTTATGTGGCGGGATGCCTGTATCTAGATCTACCTTTTAAGCTATCAAACACGTACTCCCATGCCGTCCTTGGGTGTTATCTAAGTCAAAATCTGCCGAAAAAATTTCGGCCGCCAGTTATGTCTGGACTTATAAAATCTAAACCAAGCGGAGTATCACTCAGGGCTTTATGTGGCGGGATGCCTGTATCTAGATCTACCTTTTAAGCTATCAAACATGTACTCCCATGCCGTCCTTGGGTGTTATCTAAGTCAAAATCTGCCAAAAAATACGTCCGTCAGTTATATCTGGACTCATAAAACCTAAACCGAGCGCAGTACCACTCTAGGCTTTTGGTGGCGGGATGCCTGTATCTAGACCTACCTTTTGAGCTATCAAACATGTACTCCCATGCCGTCCTTGGGTGTTATCTAAGTCAAAATCTGCCAAAAAGTTCGGCCGCCAGTTATGTCTGGACTCATAAAAGCTAAACCAGGCGAGGTACCACTCTAGGCTTTATGTGGCGGGATGCCTGTATCTAGATCTACCTTTTAAGCTATCAAACATGTACTCCCATGCCGTCCTTGGGTGTTATCTAAGTCAAAATCTGCCGAAAAAATTTCGGCCGCCAGTTATGTCTGGACTCATAAAACCTAAACCGAGCGGAGTACCACTCTAGGCTTTATGTGGCGGGATGCCTGTATCTAGACCTACCTTTTGAGCTATCAAACATGTACTCCCATGCCGTCCTTGGGTGTTATTTAAGTCAAAATCTGCCAAAAAATACGTCCGTCAGTTATATCTGGACTCATAAAATCTAAACCAAGCGGAGTATCATTCTAGGCTTTATGTGGCGGGATGCCTGTATCTAGATCTACCTATTAAGCTATCAAACATGTACTCCCATGCCGTCCTTGGGTGTTATCTAAGTCAAAATCTGCCGAAAAAATTTCGGCCGCTAGTTATGTCTGGACTCATAAAACCTAAACCGAGCGCAGTACCACTCTAGGCTTTTGGTGGCGGGATCCCTGTATCTAGATCTACCTTTTGAGCTATCAAACATGTACTCCCATGCCGTCCTTGGGTGTTATCTAAGTCAAAATCTGCCAAAAAATACTTCCGTCAGTTATATCTGGACTCATAAAATCTAAACCAAGCGGAGTATCACTCTAGGCTTTATGTGGCGGGATGCCTGTATCTAGATCTACCTTTTAAGCTATCAAACATGTACTCCCATGCCGTCCTTGGGTGTTATCTAAGTCAAAATCTGCCGAAAAAATTTCGGCCGCTAGTTATGTCTGTACTCATAAAACCTAAACCGAGCTCAGTACCACTCTAGGCTTTTGGTGGCGGGATGCCTGTATCTAGACCTACCTTTTGAGCTATCAAACATGTACTCCCATGCCGTCCTTGGGTGTTATCTAAGTCAAAATCTGCCAAAAAAAACGTCCGTCAGTTATATCTGGACTCATAAAATCTAAACCAAGTGGAGTACCACTCTGGGCTTTATGTGGCGGGATGCCTGTATCTAGATCTACCTTTTAAGCTATCAAACATGTACTCCCATGCCGTCCTTGGATGTTATCTAAGTCAAAATCTGCCGAAAAAATTTCGGCCGCCAGTTATGTCTGGACTCATAAAACCTAAACCGAGCGGAGTACCACTCTAGGCTTTTGGTGGCGGGATGCCTGTATCTAGATCTACCTTTTGAGCTATCAAACATGTACTCCCATGCCGTCCTTGGGTGTTATCTAAGTCAAAATCTGCCAAAAAATACGTCCGTCAGTTATATCTGGACTCATAAAACCTAAACCGAGCGCAGTACCACTCTAGGCTTTTGGTGGCGGGATGCCTGTATCTAGACCTACCTTTTGAGCTATCAAACATGTACTCCCATGCCGTCCTTGGGTGTTATCTAAGTCAAAATCTGCCAATAAAATACGTCCGTCAGTTATATTTGGACTCATAAAATCTAAACCAAGTGGAGTACCATTCTAGGCTTTATGTGGCGGGATGCCTGTATCTAGATCTACCTTTTAAGCTATCAAACATGTACTCCCATGCCGTCCTAGGATGTTATCTAAGTCAAAATCTGCCGAAAAAATTTCGGCCGCCAGTTATGTCTGGACTCATAAAACCTAAACCGAGCGGAGTACCACTCTAGGCTTTTGGTGGCGGGATGCCTGTATCTAGATCTATCTTTTGAGCTATCAAACATGTACTCCCATGCCGTCCTTGGGTGTTATCTAAGTCAAAATCTGCCAAAAAGTTCGGCCGCCAGTTATGTCTGGACTCATAAAAGCTAAACCAGGCGAGGTACCACTCTAGGCTTTATGTGGCGGGATGCCTGTATCTAGATCTACCTTTTAAGCTATCAAACATGTACTCCCATGCCGTCCTTGGGTGTTATCTAAGTCAAAATCTGCCGAAAAAATTTCGGCCGCCAGTTATGTCTGGACTTATAAAATCTAAACCAAGCGGAGTATCACTCAGGGCTTTATGTGGCGGGATGCCTGTATCTAGATCTACCTTTTAAGCTATCAAACATGTACTCCCATGCCGTCCTTGGGTGTTATCTAAGTCAAAATCTGCCAAAAAATACGTCCGTCAGTTATATCTGGACTCATAAAACCTAAACCGAGCGCAGTACCACTCTAGGCTTTTGGTGGCGGGATGCCTGTATCTAGACCTACCTTTTGAGCTATCAAACATGTACTCCCATGCCGTCCTTGGGTGTTATCTAAGTCAAAATCTGCCAATAAAATACGTCCGTCAGTTATATTTGGACTCATAAAATCTAAACCACGTGGAGTACCACTCTAGGCTTTATGTGGCGGGATGCCTGTATCTAGATCTACCTTTTAAGCTATCAAACATGTATTCCCATGCCGTCCTAGGATGTTATCTAAGTCAAAATCTGCCGAAAAAATTTCGGCCGCCAGTTATGTCTGGACTCATAAAACCTAAACCGAGCGGAGTACCACTCTAGGCTTTTGGTGGCGGGATGCCTGTATCTAGATCTACCTTTTGAGCTATCAAATATGTACTCCCATGCCGTCCTTGGGTGTTATCTCAGTCAAAATCTGCCAAAAAATACGTCCTTCAGTTATATCTGGACTCATAAAACCTAAACCGAGCGGAGTACCACTCTAGGCTTTTGGTGGCGGGATGCCTGTATCTAGACCTACCTTTTGAGCTATCAAACATGTACTCCCATGCCGTCCTTGGGTGTTATCTAAGTCAAAATCTGCCAAAAAGTTCGGCCGCCAGTTATGTCTGGACTCATAAAAGCTAAACCAGGCGAGGTACCACTCTAGGCTTTATGTGGCGGGATGCCTGTATCTAGATCTACCTTTTAAGCTATCAAACATGTACTCCCATGCCGTCCTTGGGTGTTATCTAAGTCAAAATCTGCCGAAAAAATTTCGGCCGCCAGTTATGTCTGGACTCATAAAACCTAAACCGAGCGGAGTACCACTCTAGGCTTTATGTGGCGGGATGCCTGTATCTAGACCTACCTTTTGAGCTATCAAACATGTACTCCCATGCCGTCCTTGGGTGTTATTTAAGTCAAAATCTGCCAAAAAATACGTCCGTCAGTTATATCTGGACTCATAAAATCTAAACCAAGCGGAGTATCATTCTAGGCTTTATGTGGCGGGATGCCTGTATCTAGATCTACCTATTAAGCTATCAAACATGTACTCCCATGCCGTCCTTGGGTGTTATCTAAGTCAAAATCTGCCGAAAAAATTTCGGCCGCTAGTTATGTCTGGACTCATAAAACCTAAACCGAGCGCAGTACCACTCTAGGCTTTTGGTGGCGGGATCCCTGTATCTAGATCTACCTTTTGAGCTATCAAACATGTACTCCCATGCCGTCCTTGGGTGTTATCTAAGTCAAAATCTGCCAAAAAATACTTCCGTCAGTTATATCTGGACTCATAAAATCTAAACCAAGCGGAGTATCACTCTAGGCTTTATGTGGCGGGATGCCTGTATCTAGATCTACCTTTTAAGCTATCAAACATGTACTCCCATGCCGTCCTTGGGTGTTATCTAAGTCAAAATCTGCCGAAAAAATTTCGGCCGCTAGTTATGTCTGTACTCATAAAACCTAAACCGAGCTCAGTACCACTCTAGGCTTTTGGTGGCGGGATGCCTGTATCTAGACCTACCTTTTGAGCTATCAAACATGTACTCCCATGCCGTCCTTGGGTGTTATCTAAGTCAAAATCTGCCAAAAAAAACGTCCGTCAGTTATATCTGGACTCATAAAATCTAAACCAAGTGGAGTACCACTCTGGGCTTTATGTGGCGGGATGCCTGTATCTAGATCTACCTTTTAAGCTATCAAACATGTACTCCCATGCCGTCCTTGGATGTTATCTAAGTCAAAATCTGCCGAAAAAATTTCGGCCGCCAGTTATGTCTGGACTCATAAAACCTAAACCGAGCGGAGTACCACTCTAGGCTTTTGGTGGCGGGATGCCTGTATCTAGATCTACCTTTTGAGCTATCAAACATGTACTCCCATGCCGTCCTTGGGTGTTATCTAAGTCAAAATCTGCCAAAAAATACGTCCGTCAGTTATATCTGGACTCATAAAACCTAAACCGAGCGCAGTACCACTCTAGGCTTTTGGTGGCGGGATGCCTGTATCTAGACCTACCTTTTGAGCTATCAAACATGTACTCCCATGCCGTCCTTGGGTGTTATCTAAGTCAAAATCTGCCAATAAAATACGTCCGTCAGTTATATTTGGACTCATAAAATCTAAACCAAGTGGAGTACCATTCTAGGCTTTATGTGGCGGGATGCCTGTATCTAGATCTACCTTTTAAGCTATCAAACATGTACTCCCATGCCGTCCTAGGATGTTATCTAAGTCAAAATCTGCCGAAAAAATTTCGGCCGCCAGTTATGTCTGGACTCATAAAACCTAAACCGAGCGGAGTACCACTCTAGGCTTTTGGTGGCGGGATGCCTGTATCTAGATCTATCTTTTGAGCTATCAAACATGTACTCCCATGCCGTCCTTGGGTGTTATCTAAGTCAAAATCTGCCAAAAAAATACGTCCGTCAGTTATATCTGGACTCATAAAATCTAAACCAAGTGGAGTACCACTCTGGGCTTTATGTGGCGGGATGCCTGTATCTAGATCTACCTTTTAAGCTATCAAACATGTACTCCCATGCCGTCCTTGGATGTTATCTAAGTCAAAATCTGCCGAAAAAATTTCGGCCGCCAGTTATGTCTGGACTCATAAAACCTAAACCGAGCGGAGTACCACTCTAGGCTTTTGGTGGCGGGAAGCCTGTATCTAGATCTACCTTTTGAGCTATCAAACATGTACTCCCATGCCGTCCTTGGGTGTTATCTAAGTCAAAATGTGATAAACACAATGGTCTTACTTTATTGGAAAAATAACGAAAATTTATTGATTTTTTTTTATTTCCACATAGAATATGTACTGAAAATTTCCTAGTTTTCATTATTTTCCGCGTTACATGCCATTCTGTACAGATTTTTCATTAATTTTTGTGAGCATTTTAATTTAGTCGGGTAATAATGCGCCGCCAACTTTTGGCCGCCAACTTCACACCGGTTTATAAAAGAAATCAGGAAACTTATGGCAGCAATTGCAATATAATAAATCATACTTTGACGACAACTTGGTTGCTGACCACACTGTACCATGAGACTGCGGGTTCGATGCTCGGCTGAGGAAATTTTAGAAACTACCTCATAGAATATATATTATAAAGTCTGGGGCTTACTGGGATTGCCTTCCATCCATAGTTTGTCCATTCAGTAGCTTATCAAGCAATATTAATTACTAATCTAATATCCTTATATAACTGGTCCTACGGCTAATAACCTACACATTCCGCGATGCTCTAACTATTAATCAACACTCCTCCGTTGTTATCGATACAATCTCTGGACCAGTTCGTGGATAGATCCGTCGATGTGTTCACTAAACTATATAAGTAGTAAGTGCCACTAACACGAACAAACGCATTGCGCATTTACTAAATCCAAGGTGTATATTCTTTAGAGTATTTCTTAAAGGAGTTCCGAAGTCACCGTATTCGATCTTTTCAAATTAGGTGTTGGTGTTGAGAGAGCTTCTTTGAAAATGAATCGGAATTAATTTGTGATTTTTTTTACGACCCCATTAGCGCAGTAGATAGGGACCTGTAGCTTTCTATACCGAGGGTGCTGGATTCTAATACCGGTGATGAGCACGAATGTTTGTACCCGAGCCATGAATGTTTAATATCTATAAAGGTATTATATAATGGGTCCTCCCGCAGTTTATTGTACAGTATTCATAATACAGGCGTTGCTTAATCTGGGATAGTATAGTAAGTTGGTGTGTTCATCTTGCGATATTTATTTATTAATTCTTTGTATTCCAGGACTTTATCCCTAATTCCTTAGGGTCAGTTTTCAGTGCACTGCTCTGGCTAAATATTTACACTGAGCGGCCGTCGTCTTCTTGTCGTGACTTAACAAGTCAGGCGACATACGATTGACGTTGTTTCCAATACAAGTTCTCCTACAATATGGAGCAATGTATACGCTTGTGCGGTAAACTTTCCGGAATGACATCCGCTATTTGCCTATAAATCAGTTTAAAATTACCAACAAACTAAGCTCCAAACAATACGAAATCCTGTTGGAAGCCAGTAGACAAATGGTTTACTACGAAATTTCAAGGATAAATTAGCTCGGGGCTGAGCGGCTTTTCACTTTAATACTAGTCCTTTTATTGTCCCACTGTTAGGCACAGACTTCCATTCAGAGTGAGGGGGATTGTCCACCACGCTGGCCCAGTTCAGGTTGGCGGACTTCACACGTCTCTCAAGGGATTCTCGCAGACATGCTAGTTTCGTCACGATGATTTTCTTCCCCGTTTAGCAAGTGATAAAAAGTGCCACCAACTAATATTCTTTTCCATAGATTCGAGTATTGTTATGTCTGTGCTGAATAACCCTTTTCATTTACTACTTTGGCATTTTAAATAATGAGGCTATTTTCAGCTTCGGCCATTTGTAAGTTTGCAGTACCGTACTTCATTTATATAACCTTTCCACCGTCGAGCCGGTACAGAAACCTTTTACCTCCTAATGACGTAGTCATTGTCTTGGCACTCGTGACGTCATCGTTACCTCCCTCACTATTCGCTGCGTCATTTGATTCAGGAACAATAGTAGGTGTTATTCTAACTAGATGAATGTTTGAGCCATCCATTTGGGATTGTGAAAGCCTGCATTAGTGCGTGTACAGTGGCAAATGGTTCTGATTCCTTTGGTTTAAACCAGGGGTTCCCAAGCATATTTTGTCTACTGCCCACTTTGAGAATGATTTATTTTTCTGGGTCTCTTACCGCCCACCTTTAGGCCTGCAGCGCCCACAAGTCGTTATCGCTCACTTTGGGATTTGGGATCTGATTAAAACATTATTTTTCCCACCTCGTCCCATCAACAGGAGCGCGAGCGTCATCAGAGGTATCCACTTGTTGCCAACAAATTGGAGAACTGTTTACGTTGCAGATAAAAAGTTCCTGTAAGAAGGTTTTTTTTTTTTTTTTTTTTTTTATTACATTATAGGCAAGTATTTGATCTCGATCTCACCTGATGGTAAGTGACGATGAGATCTACGATGGAGCATACTTGCCTAGGTAGGAAGGCGGCAGTAGATCGAGACGCTACATTCACTAGGCACATGCAGCGCAACTGATCTGACCCGCCACCCATCAGGTTCAAGCTATTATTTAGATTATTACATTAACAAAATAGCAAAGCAACATTTTGTTGTAATAAAATATAACAAAAGGTGAGGTAAGTACTAGTTCGATTTAATTTAAAAACGTTGGTTATACGCTCTCGACGGTATAGTTCGTATAAAAGAAGTTAAGCGAACGATCCGTATCTTTCCATCAGTGTATAGAGATACTCAATACGGGGGGACTCCGGGGCGCAGTGGATTAAGTAAAAGATACTTAAGATTTGAGCTCCAGAATAAATCTACGAGCATAGCACCTACTGGCTAGTACTTAAGGTCTAAAATTGAGGGCCAAGAATTAAATGTTGTGTACTTTTTAAACCGCTGGATCGGCTAAAATACAACCTTACTGTTCGTACCTAATAGCGACCTGATTAGCGCAGTGGTAGTGACTCTGCTTTCTGTGCCCACGGTCCCGGGTTCGACTCCTGGTAGGGAAAAGCTTTGTGTGTTGAGTACGAATGAATGTAACCGAGTCTTGGATATATTTCTATATAAGTTTATACACTGGGATCGCCCTCAGTAAATTGTACGGTACTCATAGTACAAGCGTTGGTTAGTATGGGACCGTATAGTTAGTGTGTTCGCGTGGCGATATTACTATTATCCATAAAAGTAGAAGAATATTTGTTAAAAAGTAACAATCTATACTATACTATACTATAATATTATAATTGTGAAAGTTTGGATGGATCGATAGATGGATGGATGGATAGATGGATGGATGTTTGTTACTCTTTCACGCCCGAACGGCTGAACGGATCTGGATGAAATTTGGCACAGAGATAGATTATAGTTTTATCCCGGTAAAATGTATGGTTCCCGTGGGATAGATGTTTTAATTTTTCATACTTTTTATCGCGGGTAACACCGCCGGGCGCAGCTAGTGTGCCATAAGTACAAGTGTAAAAACTTAATTATCCAACAAAAAGTAACTGTTATGAGAGGGAGTCGAATACTCGTGAATATAACCTACACCAGTAATAATACGGTATTACTTGCGAGCACTCACGTTAACGTAAGTTTATACCGCTCACTCGTGTATCATTACCCCAAACAGTCTATATGTGCGTCCACAGAACGAGCGGCAAGCTAGCGATTGTACTTACCAAAGCTACATGAATTATAGTACGCATATTCTCAAAAGCGATAGAAGATCGACTGCGTTTTCCGAGCTCCACAAGTAGTCTTATTTGTTTAGCTTCTGACTTCCCATAACCACGTTAAAATGATTATTAAGACTGCCACCTTTATGTCCTTCGTATGATGAAGATCAATCTTATAGACCCACGGCTCTTTTAAACTTTATTTAAATGCCTTGCTGCCATGCAGATCTGAAACTTGAAGCTTAAGCAAGCTGAAAGCGACAAAGGCTATATAAACAACACCATGTCGGTTTTGCGAATTCTGATTTTTTAAAATCATTTGTTAAAGCAGCGATGCGACCTTATTATCCATCGCTTGTTTTGGGGCTCCACTAATCTCCATGGTTCATGTTACAATAGTATGCTGAACTAATATTATGGCGAAACGCTCATGTCCAATTTCCACCAACTTAATGCAAATATTAGTTTCATGGACATATTATTTATGGTGTTATTTGTATATTAGATTTACTCGAAGCTTTCAAAAGAATAAGTCCACAAATATTTCTTGAATAGGTACGTGTAGGGGTGAGCTTTTGTATGCCCACATTTGATCTTTGTCACGTCTGTCAACTAGAGGAAGTCCACTCCTGAACATACCCCCCTTTAATGATGTCCACACATGACAGTCTTTTGTCTCTGCACCGGATGCTGCGACGCGCGGGATTCACGCTCATATGTGGAAATACCTACCAGTCTTACTATTGAATTTGAATTTATAAATTAATTTGTTAATGTGGGAACCATGTAGGAATTAACTTGTAATTATATATACTAGAGTTAATATTATTTTTAAAACGTTCGTATTTTTTAAAAAGAGCCTCTTCAGAGTTTTTTGCTCGTTCTTCTCCAAAGGACGGCATTCCGAACGGATGGTAAAGTTGTAACATAGCATTTTGTGACATTTTTGACCATTCAGACCTACGTTATTTAGGGTTCACAATATAAAAAAACTTATTCTGATTCTTTCAGCTCGCGGTCGTCATTCTTTCTGCTCCAATGGCTATTGGTTCAGTGACTTACGATGCCACGCCCACTGCCATATTTGCAATTGTTAGAGCTATTGTCAGTTACTTTAGTACATCTTTAGATTTGGTCAAAGCTGATTCTTTAAGATTGTTAATTAGGTGTTTGTGTAACAGGGGGGCGAGCCTGCCGAGCCATTATCGACCACAATCCCAGACCATGTAGGAAATTAAAACAACCTTTTCATCCTGGGCTTCGAACCCAGAAATTCATAATCGACCGATTGCGTTTGAAACTAAGAATACTTTTTTTTATTTAGAATCCGGAGCTGGAGAACAGCAACTCACAGGTCTATAGAGGCACGCTAGCTTAGATGTTATAAAAAATATTTAAAAAGTTCAATACGCGCCGCTTCGCATAGTTTCAAAGGCGAGCAGTTCTGGTTCCCGTGACTCGCAGATTATTCAACAAACATTGCTCACAAATCCTGTGGATCCTTTTTCAGGATCTTTCTCGCGATCCGTCCCGGCTGAAATCCGACGACTAGTCGCACCCCGCGGACTCGCGGATCCCGGCGAGCTCAGTCCATGCCGCGTCACCGCCCGGGCCGCTCGCGCCCGCCCGCCCTTGCACCTTCAAAAACCTTCCTTATCACTAACAACTTTATACTGATTATCAATTACACCTTTCAAAGCGCCTCTTAAAGCTCAAACGTTCGGAAATTAGCGCCTAATTATTACTAAATCTACAGGTGGCTGTCGCCTATCAGTCTATTCTAAGCCTTCTGAGATCGTTGATAGGGTTTCAATTTCTTTGTCTTTAAGTGTTTAGTGTTATTTTTGTCAGAATATAAGTGTCGTGGAAAATACATGTACTTACTCTATATTTTATTTAAAAACAAACTATTTAAAGAAGTCCTAATTAAATTTAACAAAAACGATTTTTTTTTTAGAATTTATTAATCAAAATATTTAAAATAAGATGTGTTTTTGCTATGTGTACTTTCTTGGTGTGATGTGAATATTAAATTCTATGCGATAACACAATGAGATAAGGTATAATTTTCGCTACTAAATAATTTAACATATTGCTATTTTGTTGTAGTACATTGTGTGTTGTGCCTTTATGATGAGATTTCTAACCTTGTGCAGACGAAAATTTTAGAAATATTCCTGCGAATAAAAATTGGAAAAAGTAAGATTTTAAAAATATTAACCATCTATATATCATACCAAGTCGTGTTAGTAACGCAAGAACTCAAGCTATAACTCAAGAACGGAACTCAAGTATAGCAGAATAACTATTAAAACATTAGAAAAAATCACAAAAAATAGACTTAATTCGGTTTCTCGTATATTTGATACTGAGGCGGTACGAAGTTCGCCGGGACAAATCTATACTAATATTATAAATGTGAAAGTTTGGATGGATGGATGGATGGATGGATGTTTGTTACTCGTTCACGCCCGAACGGCTGAACGGATCTGGATGAAATTTGACACAGAGATAGATTATAGTCTGGAATAGCACATAGGCTACTTTTTATCCCGGTAAAATGTATGGTTTCCGTGGGATAGATGTTAAATTTTTTCATACTTTTTATCGCGGGTAACACCGCCGGGCGCAGCTAGTACTTAATTAATCGGTAAGACGTGACTAGTTCAAGGGTATTTTTAATGTAAAAAATATGTATAAAAAACTTAAAAAAAAAACAATAAGCCTATGAGTTTCTTGTGGGATCTTGTCAGTTCGCGTTCCCATCCGGTTGTAGAATTAAGGAAAACATTATATAAATTTATAGCCTATATATTTTCTATGGGTTTTACCGTAAAAACAAATGATTGGTTTGAAAAAAATCTCTTGATGTTGTTTATTATTGGACTCATTAATTTATCTTGATTCTGACGTCATATAATGTTTACATGTGCGGTAAATAAGCGCAGGTATAAAGGTAAATAAACGTGTATAGAATATATATATATATAACGCTGTATGTTACGCTACATGTCACCTTGCAAAAAAACTATATATATATATATATATATATATATATATATATATATATATATATATATAACGCTGTATGTTACGCTACATGTCACCTTGCAAAAAAACTTCAAAAATTATAGTGTGGAATCATTGATCTACTAGACTCTAAAACACCCATAATGTTAAAAATGGTTAAATAGTTGACAACCTGATTAGCGCAGTGGGCAGTGACCCTGCTTGGTGCTGCGCTAAAGGTCCCGGGTTCGAATCCTGGTAGGTACAAGTATTATACACTGAGTTCGCCCTCAGTCAATTAATTGTAAGGTATCCACAATACAAGCGTTGCTTAGGGTGGGACCGTATAGTCGGTAATTCGTTTGGCGATATTATTATTCCCGGATCTTTGGAAGCCGAATCTTTGCGAGGGGATATGGTTCTAACACGTAGACGCCCTTTTTAAGAATTTATTATCATTATTTTTGGGAAATCTTTGTCAATTTTTTATAAAAAAAATGGCATGTTCTATTAATAAAGTCCCGAAAAAGCACTTGTAATAATGCTAAGCACGCTTCAAGTGCGCATGCGCGGCGCTCGCTATCATGCCGCGTTATAAACAACGAGGGTAGCTATCCACTTTCATTGTTTTATACTGGCGCGGTATTAAATTTTATGAGCATACCTCGTCTCAAAGTAAAGGTGACGAGGTGAATACTTAGATAAGTAGAGGATTATTATAAAAAAGAAGCAATGTAAGAGGGCTTCTAGATCTCACCCGAGATACGAAGCTAGGAATAAGAAAAAAAGAGACGGTTGCCGTGTGTCGTCTTTGTCCTTTAGGCGCACGTTTACGTTTATTATGCCACTCATAAAAAGTCTGCACACACATTTATTGCCAAGAGTGACATTGTTACAACATATACATAAAAAAAAACTTTTAACAAAAAGACCGTCTTGTACTTGTAATGTACCTTACTAAATCAAATATTTAATGAATGTGAAGTCGGTGAATATAAAAAAAATACATAAAGGACATACAACAGATTTGAGAACCTCCTCCTTTTTGAAGTCGGGTAAAAATAGTGAGACATCTGTCCACTTAATAACTGAACGATAATACACAGCCCCAAACAGTGCTCTTTCGTGCAAATAATAATATAAGCAGTGATAGCCAACAAGCAGTGATAGCCAAGTTGGTAGAACGCTTGCCTCGGTAACGAGGATTGCAGGTTTAAACCCCGGCTCGCACCTCTGGGATTTTTCATGTGCGAATCTCATTTTCAAAAAAGATTATCACTTGCTAAACGGTGAAGGAAACCATCGTGAGGAAACCTGCATGTCTGAGAGAACCCCTCGAAAGATGTGTGAAGTCTGCCAAACCGCACTGGGCCAGCGTGGTTGACTATGGCCTACACCCGCCTCGCATTGAGGGGAGGCCCGTGCCCAGCAGTGGGACATAAAAAAGGGCTGGAATTATAATAATTATTATAATATAAAAATAAAATAAACAAATCTGGCCACACAAACATATGACCATCGCATTATTATGTAAATATCTTTGCATACCTTGTGTTGTTAATGATAATTGTAATTTTAATTAACATAATCTTCTCCTACATATATAAAGCTAAGTCGTGTTAGTTATACCATTAAGAACTATATATCAATTATAAAGATAATTCATTCTCTCGTACATTTCATTCTGACCCCGTATTAAGTTCGCCGGGACACCTAGTATTCACATAGAAAAGAGAGGACAAAATTATATAACCAGCAACGCTTGTGCATACAATGGACTGGGGGCGAACCCATGAACACCCAGACTGTAACAAATATGTCGATGTGAAATTATTAACTTTGTACCGGCCTCTCCCGTAAGCGAATGCACTTACAAATGGTTATTTTGGAGGAGTCATTATACTTTTTCTTTCCTTAACTCTACAACCGTATCAGAAATTAAGCGTATACAATAATACAATTTCCATAATTTACCTAGCTCGGTAATCGAACCAGCACCCATCCAACGCAGTGAGTCCAGCGGCCAACACACTAGCTCTAAACAATAGATCAATAGGTCGTTATTTGTCTTATCCGTTCGTACAGGGAGGGAGTTCCAAGGGTGTGTCAAGCTAGGAGAGTATGAATATGCGAGTGTTTTATTTTCTACTAATTGTCTACTACCTAGGTTATTCTACTACAATACACTATCATAAATTCTACCCATCACTTGCATCAACATAAACAAATTCTTTGATGTCCTCACCAATAGTACATTAAGAATTATAATTATCATTCATGTAAAACAAATAAAGCGTAACACATCATTAAGGAGAGAATTGTTCAATTATTTAAACAGTTTTAAGATAGTGATATCAAATGCTTTGGCAACCCTGTGAGACTTGAATTTAGTACTCATAAAGGTAATAAAACTGTGTTAGTAGTGCTACCTTCCATCTACATGAATGTCATAGCAAGGTTTTATAGGTGTTAATGCTATAACAAGCAAAAACAAAAGTAATAAAAAAAATTGACGCGCGCTGATTAGCTCAGTTGGTAGTGACCCTGCCTTCTGTTCTGAGGGTCCTGCGTTCGAATCCTGGTACGGCAAAACTGAACTTTGTACCCGAGTCATGGATGTTTAATATCTATAATGTATAACAAAAGTAGTATAAAATATTTTAAAGGTTGAACGATTAGGTCATACCGATCACGATAGCTGTACAAAATAAATGTTTGAATCCCATGCCAAACGTCACATACAACGATAAGATGCCTATTATGGGGCAATAGGTTAGCAAATATTTTCTTAAACTAGATGTTTCAAACCTTTTGAAATGCTTCTTATCACCCCTTCGGTTATTGCAATAGTGATTTTATTGTGTATACTAGCTGTTGCCCGCGACTTCGTCCGCGTGGTATTTAACAAAGACAACCGTTGACAACAGCCTGCTCGCCCATTCTGAGCCCGCGGGACGCATTGCAGGTTGTTGCTATCAAACTTAATCAGGCGCTGCGCTGCAACATTGGTTTTAATTTTTTTTCGTGAGATCCTATTTTTTTTCTAAAATAAAAGTAGCCTAAGTTACTCCTTGTTACATTAGCTATCTGCCAGTGAAAGTCCCGTCAAAATCGGTCTAGCCATTTCAGAGATTAGCCGGAACAAACAGACAGACAGACAGACAGACAGACAGACGGACAGACAGACAGACAGACAGACAGACAGACAGACAGACAGACGGACAGACAGACAGACAGACAAAAATTGTAAAAAAAATTGTTTCGGTATAGGTAACGTGTATACATCCAAATGCACTTAGTAAAAAGCGGTTATTTGAATATTACAAACAGACACTCCAATTTTATTTATATGTATAGATTATTTAGTCGGTAACAGCTTGAGATCGAGTCTCTATTTTGCTGTTAAGATTTTATTTGTTGAACCTTCAAGATTCCTATCGGTATGTAAAGTGGCTTGCTTGCAAACTTTGGGGATAACGTTAGTTCAAATAACATACTTTGTAACTAACTTAGAAGTTAGCCCTCAGCGAAGTTATGATAAGGTCCTCTCTGACACGACTGACTGGGTCTTAAAGGCTGGAAGGGGTAATAGTTTCTTAAGGCTAATTGGAATGGGGCATGCTTCACATTCCAATTCACTACGTCAGGGGTTCCCAAACTTATTTTGTCTACTGCCCAATTTGAGTATGAATTATTTTTAGCGCCCCCATTTTTTCGCCTACTTAAATACCACTATAACTTCAAATTAAATTAATTATTGTAAGCCCATACACAACGCACACATATTTCTTCTGGGTCTCTAACCGCTCCCCTTTAGGCCTGCAGCGCACACAAGTGGGCGTTATCGCCCACTTTGGGAAAGGCTGCACTACGTCAACTAAAATGGAAATCGTTTTATTCTCTCTTGTAAAAAAGAGAGCATTGGTGTGAAAATATTTATGATAAATGGCTTGTTATTGCCATCGTGACATTAGTTCCGTACAGAGACTGCAATACGTTCTTTGCGAGCATTGATTTATCGTTTCCACCTTCCGAGTGGGATTTCAAAGGAGTCCAAAGCAGTGAGTGTTGACGACGATTTGCATAACGCAATTTGGCGTACCCGCGCCACAACAACCACGATGACATTGAATAAACAAGTCCTATTGAGTTTATAGGACACTTAAGGACCTTAGTGCAGGAGATTATTATCACCGGCTTCTTTGAGTATGTTTTTTCGTAAGAATACAGACTTTTTATATTAGTTCATTCGAATTATGTAATGGAATTATTTTTTGCATAATACATGCTATAATTATCCTTTTCTTGACATATTGGACTGATTCTCTCTACAAATTCCGTTTAAAAAAACTGCTATGGATAGCTTTTTATCCATACATTGTTAAACAAGCCCTAAAACAAAATCATCAAAATCATCAAGATATCAGATTGAACTAGTTAAACTCCTCAACTGTATAGAAGCGCTAATTTGTCACCGTAGAGCACTTCCAGCTTTTGAACTATCCTAGACATAGTTAGTTGATACAATGACCGAAACAGCCAGTTAAACGTTCTCTCTCAAACACGGATATATCGCCAGACGAACACCAACTATACGGTCCCACACTAAACAACGCTTGTAATATGACTACCGTGAAATGGACTGGGGGCGAACCCAGTACGAGTATATTACTTATATAAATATTTAACATCCATAACTTAACGGGTACAAGCATTCGTGCTCATCACACAAAGGTTGACCCTACCAGGATTCGAACCCGGGACCCTCGGCACAGAAAGCAGGGTCACTACCAACTGCGCTAATCAGGCCGTATATATGTATCTAATTACTGAGTCTTCAGTTCCAATAAATAAAACGAATTAAACTATTATTATTATTGATTAAATTTAATATCAAAATATGTAACTATATCGCAGAACTGCGCATAACATGATCCAAATCATCCCAATTAGTTGTGTTTATTAATTGCCCAGCTGGTCGAGCAACAAATCCGTGTTTTTGTCCGACGAACATATTACACAGACAGATTAGAAATACAGATTTTTCCGAAATGATCGTGTTCAATGATAGCTACATTTTTGCAAGGATTTATTTTAATGCTCAGCAACTTTCTTCATGATCGCCTTGAAGTCCTCAGGGTACTTTTCTTGCAGCACTTTCAGATCGTTGTTGTACTTCTTCAATTGCTTTTCGTCGCATCCACTACATTTGCTTTTCAATCTTTTCACTACAGCCTCTGGAGTAGAAAGACATCAAATATATACCAATTTTTCAGTGTGAAAGATATTTTTTGTTAAAAGAAAGTGGGCTAATGAAGTGTGAATATTTATAGCGAACTAGCTGCGCCCCGCGGTGTCACCCGCGATTAAAAATAATTTTGTTTTCCTCTATGTTAACCCATAGGAACCGTGCATTTTCTCGGGATCAAAATTTGCCATTTTCTGACCCCTAAACTACCACTACCTATATATGCAAAAAATCATGTCAATCCTTTGCTGTCGATCCTTTAATGTCATATTCTGACCCCTAAACTACCACTACCTATGCAAAAAATCATGGCAATCCTTTGCTCAATGAAAAATTTAAACAAATTTATCCCACGGGAACCATACATTTTGCCGGGATAGAAGTAGCCTATGTGCTATTCCAGACTATAAAATATCTCTGTGCCAAATTTCATCCAGAGAGAGACTGAGTAACAAACATCCATCCACCCAAACTTTGACATTTATAATATTAGTGGGATTAGTGGGATGGGATAATTTTCTGAGTGTGTTGAAAAACCGGAGTTTGGATACACCGAATAGCTCTTCCACTTTAGATTGACGGGTTATATCAGTGTCTACACAATTGCAATATACAGTCTATAATCAATTCGAACCTTTAAGGCCCTGCAGTTCCCCACACGGCTGGTGGTCCAGGAAGCATGCCACAGCCGTCTTCCACTGTTTCTCGTCGTCAAACAGCGCTAAGAAGTTGTACTCATCCACATTCACCGCGCCTTGCGCGGAGGCTAGCGACGCAAGCGCAAGCACGCACGCAACGAGAAACACCTTCATTGTTTTGAGGAATACTGCAATGAAAAGTAGAGTTCGTTAAATATTTATGTAAAGCACATTTTGATAATAATGTGGGAATGAGCAGCTGTTCTGATGACTTCTTTAGTTTGGAGAGCCAGAATGGACAATTCTCTATTTTTTTTCCGATGGAGAGCAAAACTATGACCCTGTATCCTTGGTAATGTACTTTACATAGTATAAGTGCGAATGTTAGATACGGTGTTTCAATATCTTATTTTAATTATAACTAAACAATTAAAACAGATAAGTACTTACAGACTTCTATAAAATAAAGTTTTAACCTCATATCAAGCAAACATAAAACCGCCTAGTACAGAAATATTTAAAAATACCCATTCTTATTCATAAAAATGTTAAAGCCACAACTAATATCATCTTTACATTGCTTCCAAGATTTTTGAAAATTCGACTCCCAATGTGGTCAAATTATGGGTTTTAAACCTTCTTTGCAGTTGCAATTGGGCGCATAGCTAGTGCAGTACATGAATTAATAAACTAACATTATAGAAAATAAGTTATATTATAGAGCTTCATACCTTCTCAGCAGTAGGACAATCGTCAGAACTGACGCATCCACTATCGTGCCAATCAATTTATACGACCTCACGCGGAGGCAAATACAGGATTTCTACGGAGAAGGAAATTCTACGAACTAATAACAATGTGTAGGCAATTATAATTATTAGTAGCTTCTCGGGAAATAAAAACTCTAGTACGTATCTATACATATAAATAAAATTGGAGTGTCTGTTTGTAATATTAAAATAACCGCTTTTTACTAAGTGCATTTGGATGTATACACGTTACCTATACCGAAACAACATTTTTTAAATTTTTTGTCTGTCTGTCTGTCTGTCTGTCTGTCCGTCTGTCTGTCCGTCTGTCTGTCTGTCTGTCTGTCTGTCTGTCTGTCTGTCTGTCTGTCTGTCTGTCTGTTTGTTCCGGGTAATCTCTGAAATGGCTGGACCGATTTTGACGGGAATTTCACTGGCAGATAGCTGATGTAACAAGGAGTAACATAGGCTACTTTTATTTTAGAAAAAAAAACTGGATCTCTCGAAAAAAAATTAAAACCAATGTTGCAGCGCTACGCCTGATTAAAGTTTGATAGCAACAATCTGCAATGCGTCCCGCGGGATCAGAACGCGAGCAGGCTGTTGCCAACGGCTGAGTCTTTGTTAAATACCACGCGGACGAAGTCGCGGGCAACAGCTAGTAATATATATACCTACATAAATTGTTGCCAGAGATAATAACTGTATGTTCCCTAGCTAAGCAGCGTGTAATGTGAGTAACGTAGATCTCATTGTATGGTGCAATGTATTGGTGCCGGTCATAGAACAAAATTACGAATCGCTCCCGTGCGCACAGAATACATACCTACTTGCCGTGACCTCCTCTTAGAAATACGTAGTCTCAATTATAATGAGCTTTTAGCTCGACCTACGAGTTATGAGACCATTTAAAATGCTATAAAAAATATTAAATGTATTTCACCTTTGACTTTAAATTGAGAGCAGCGAAGCGTACAGCGGGGCGTCAAGCGGAGCGATTAAGTTGCCGTCAAACTGTGCGGCGAAACGAACTGCTGGCTGTTATATAGCCTGGTTTTTTTTTATTGCAAGCTACTCGTTTGACGAGTACGGAGGTGACCCAGTGTCCGAGAGGTTGTCGTGATAACGTTTGTATAAGGATACACTTAATTAGTAAACCGCCTTTTAGGGATTGCATTTTGTAGGTCAATGGTGTATAAAATAATAAATTATCGCTCGTTTTATTGGTCGACAGAACGCTGCGCTGCACTGCATCTTTCTGTTTCAGTCAGAGAGCGCGTTTCTGAACCACTTTCTTCATTCGCTTATAATCGTTATTCGTAGAGTAAGTCGAGGGTCATTGTTGGGCCCACTCGCACGTTATTTCGCCGTCTCTTTCTAACACGAGCGTGTATGCGTTGAACCGACACGTCCGTGTACGCTGCACGCTCTGCTCGTTGATATCAACACCTTTATTATTTGAACATACCTAATTGCAGTTTGTAGCATTAGCTCATAATCTGTAATCGCTATTTTCGAAAGAGAACCCCAAAAACTACAGATTACGCAGTAAATTATCAGTCACTTCACTTTTGCATGTTGTTTATAAATCTGTTTCTCATTTACTCACGCACTTTCGCGCTGTGTTGAGTGGAGAGAGTTCCCAGATGCGATAATAAAAATAATAATAAATATTGAACCTTATTGACTAATGAACTCTTTCGGACGGCGGCGGCTTTCGCTTATGAAGTGTGATCTTTATCTTGCTCTTGTCTGTATAGAGCTTTATTGCATTTAAGTTGCATTACTCCGATTATGTTTTACCCATTGTATGGTTAATTAGATATCCCACTATCCCACTAATATTGTAAATGTGAAAGTTTGGATGGATAGATCTCTGGATGGATCCCAATCACGCCAGTGCGGCTGAACCTTATCTGGATGAAATTTGGCGCAGAGATAGATTATAGTCTGGAATAGCACATTGGCTACTTTTTATTCGGGTAAAATGCATGGTTCCCGTGGGATAGATTTGTTTTAATTCTTCATAGAGCAAAGGATCGACATGATTTCATGCATAGGTAGTGGTAGTTTAGGGGTCAGAAAATGAGATAGGCATCGACATACTTTTTAATAGCGGGTAACACCGCGGGGCGCAGCTAGTTAGTTACAATATGTAGTGAGCCTCGATCATCATACTTGGTACTCTACATGTTAAGTGGTTTGAGGACAATAGCTTGATAACATTGACGATAAAAATAATGCAAACAAGTTCTTCTAAGTTAATGTGTGAGATGATATCTGCATTGACAGGAATCCAAAACGTCTGGTGGATGCGATTGTTTTGGTTTTTATACTTAAAGCTAAGTTGTTAGACCGGTATCGCCATAGTTATAGTCGATGGCATCTTAATTCGTTATTTGTTTATCGTACCCGTCTGTAAATGCAAACAGTCTGCCATATTTTTTGCTTCCATGGTAGATATAGGAAGCAGCCGCGGCTGATCGCGTGACTGCTCACAAATTGGTTTATGCAAATTTCACGGATGTCCTTCCCCCCCCCCCCCCCCCCGCACAAAACCAGGCTTAGCGGCCATTTATGCTTCTATACAGACAATCGGGTCGAGACCATAGATTAAGAAAAATATAGGTCGAATGTTGCGATCATAATGTTGACGCCAACATAATGGTACCTATGGGACTTATTGGCGCGAAGTTGAACCGTGTACAGTTGTCAATTTTGTTTTAATTAAAAAAAAATGTGTGTGTGTTTCTCTGATTTGTAATGTGTAATATTAACCATTGTGTGTTCATAAACGTGCACGAGTGAAGGAAATTGAAATGAAATAGTATATAATTTGACTTTTCAAACTCCGATCTAGGATTGATTACCTGTATCTTGGGAACTAAATAACGATAAAATATTTATAAGTATAGATGATAAATATCCATGACTTGGGCAAAACATTCCTGCTCATGACACAAAGTTTTTCCCTACCAGGATTCGATCCAAGGACCCTGGCACAGAGAGCAGGGTTGCCACCAACTGACCCAATCGGGTCGTGAAACCAACCAATTTAACCAAGAAATATATACATTTTTATTTTTATTTAAGGCACTTTTTTCTTACAAAATGTGTTACCAAGTCCAGCCATGCTGAAGTAAATCTTAATCATAAGTAGCGAAGTAGTTTTATAAGTACCTAGTCGAAGCTTTCAAACTTAAATAGGTAGGGACTAACTTGTATAAGTTAAGAAATAAGCTGTAAGCAACTCGCACGAAAAATACATACTCAAGTTTTGAAAACTTCTCTACCTACATTGATTAGAAAAACCCTTCGCAAAAGTAGAACTAGCTAATAAATATCGCTGTACGGATTTCTTATATTTACGTGAATATTACACATTGAAATAAAACTGGTTTTACAGATTGTATTGTGTGTTGTGTTTTTACGTTCCCGAAGTTTCGGTTGTTTTACAGGAACCGTGGTCACGGGAGGACTGAGGTTGATTTATGCCTAAAACACTAATAGTCAGTAGCTATTACCGGTTTGAAATGTTCGTTCCTGTGCGTAGAGCTGGCAAGAAACTCAATGGGTGTTCTTTTAAAAAAATGACGTTGGCATGTTTATACCAAGGAACACCATGCAACGTCATTTGAGCAGACATCATCCTGGTTAAGATACTTTAAAAAATACTTATGTCACTTCGTACTAGGTACCTAAAACTTAGTACTCCACTCTTTTGATTGAAATTAAAATAAAACTCGCTCAGATTAATTTAAAAACTAGGTAGCCGGTTTAGTCAGATTTAGGCATGTTTAGGTTATTTTATTTTTAGTTTACACACATAGAGTATGCCCTTTATCTTACGGGCACACCTGTCTCTACCAGAGAGACATCGAGCAAGGTGTTACACAATAGTTATCTACGACGTTGCACGATTGCATATCTGCATGCGAGCTCTATTTATCCAGATCTATTGTTAGGAAGATAATCACTTCCCATTGTTTACTATATCAATGGATTTGGTCATGCTAGCTCCGAGCTCAGATGGTCAACTTAATAATTTAAAGATTTGTCGGTGATGCTTTGATCTATGTGTTGAGTGAGCTTTAAAAATATATTTTAGGTATTGTTGTAGGTACCAAGTTTTTTCTGAGATTTACAGATTGCAGGCTCTGAGAACTTCTGACGTCAAATTAGTTGTCACTAAAGAAACTCAGTACGATTTAGACTGTCGCGCACTTTTAACTGCAAAGTTGGGATCGCGTTTATTTTCTTTTTAAACAATTATATAACTAAACAATCAACAGATTGACGACAACCACATTCTTAAAATAATAGCAAAACAACTTAGAGCAGCATTTGAAGGAATTTTGAATGATTTGGTATATCTGATGAAATAGTTATAATACCGTGATTAGGTGATACTAACAAGCCTTATTATTCTTTCTCTCATCATATTGGCACCTCAATTACAGGCAACATCAAAACTAAAACATTAAAAATAAAAATAATTAATCGTGCTGTGAAAAATGTTATAAGTAACAGTGCCTAAAGTAGTGAGAAATGTCCATTTTGAAATTAGACGGTTTATAGCCAAGTAGTGTGTACGTGTGTGCGTGTGTGAGAAGATGAACACAGTACAGAGCACCGGCGGCGGGCATGGGGGCTCCATGAAGAAAGACCACAAGCATGAGGTAAGTGTAGCGTAAGCCAGATAAATTACACTTAAGTGTACCTTAAATATATAACAAGTAAACACTGCTCAACATTCTGCGCGGTGATACCTATTTAATAACTGCAGGCTTCCGAGGGGTGCATCAATGGTCAGTGCACTATTGAAGTTATTAAAAAGGTTTTAACGATTGTCTATGTGCAAGATTTACGTGTATTTGCTGAGCTGTTATGGAGACAATTTACTGTTTAAGTTGGAATGTATCATCTTTTTTTTACAAGTTTTAGGAAAATTTACACGAAACGAGGCTTAAGATTTGCCCAACTGCACAATGTGCAATGGTGAACATCATATACACAATTTGAAATATATCTGAGAATTTTAACTTTTAGCAGAAATGGGAAGATCTTCCAGCCTGGCGGGGCGGCCGCTATGCCCCAACGGTTATTGCCGGGATCTTGTATATATGTTTCGAGCTCCGAACACTCTCATAGCGCGCTGCAAGATTGTATGGAGGATAGTCAATTGTTCTGAATGTCGTCTACAGCGCCATCTGTGTAGCTTGTAGATATATTGAAGAGGTCGCTACAAACTTATAGAGATGAAAAATGATTTGCATTAATTTTCAATTCAAACTACACATTGCGGTTCTATCAGTAACTTTTCAAATAGGTTTACTGCTGTACTTAAAAAAACCTACCACCACTAACAAAATAAGCTGTTTTTTCCAAACAAAATTACTTATTTCGAATATGTAAATAGTAAACGAAACACGCCATTGTTATCAAACCTGCGAATTATGTGCCGCTAGTGATGGGCGCGTGCCGGATATTACACAATTTGTTATTGTAGCTACACTAATTATTTAATTAGGGAAGTGTTTAAATATTTATGTGTGAGTACTATTAACTTGTACAATAGATAATTAAATTGAATTAAGTACTGATTATTTTCAAATTTCTGACATAAAAACGGATGGAGCTCTTAGGAAACAAACATAAAAAATCAATCGAATTCGAATTGAGAATCTCCTCCTTTTTTAAAAGTCGGACGAAAACGAATAAAGCCAATTTTTTTGAACCTGTAAATAGGATTTTTTATAATATTTTTGGTATAAACATTCGTGCTCATCACACAAAGTTTGTCCCAACCAGGATTCGTACCTGGGACCGACAGCGTAGAAGGCAGGGTCACCATCAACTGAGCTAATCAGGTCATCAGGCTTAGCAGTGGATTCTATCCCCTCCCTATAAGCACTACGCTATTGAAGCTTTCATAAAGTGGGCTACCAGACTGATTCTCTGAAACCCAATGTTGATTTTTTTTAAAGTAATTAAAATGTTTTTCCAGCCTTAAGACTACGCTGAATATTTTTAACTGGAAGCTCAGGGTCAAGGCGCGAAATTCAAAATGTCACTGGATTTTATTTTTTTACGAAAAATTTGGACATCTTTACGATGTAATTTAGTGTTTTGCGATATTACTATTCTGCATTGGATGTTTCGATGTATTAAGTTTGCTTAAAAAAGTACCTAATCCGATACAATACCATAAGGTTTGTAAAAACCGCTACTTTTACTAACTTTATGGTATTGTATCGGATTAGGTACTTTTTTAAGCAAACTTAATACAGCCCAGCCAGCCCTGACCCTGAGCTTCCCCCTTAACAACTAAGTCAAAGCTTGGAAAAGGTAAGACGAATTTACTAAAATTGGTAAAGAGTTCTTATAGAATCCTAAGAACCTTAAAACTGTTTTTTAATGTTTTATTATCCACGCTCCATTAAATTAGTTACCTACGAAATTCGCTAAGCTACGGCATTCCGGAATTTAACTAAGCCAAACAGTAGTTTTAAACGTGAAATAATAGCTGCATTCGTGCTGCGGATTTGTACTTAAACTAATGCAATTGGAACTAACTAATGTACGAGCATGACGCATTTAGTGTTCCAGTTTTGTAATTAATTAGTTATTGCTCCGTATATCTTGTTTGTGCGGAGTTGCAGTAAGTAATTACTGGCGACTGAGAGCTCGGCTTAGCGGCACTGTGTCGCAAGAAAAGTTCTGCTTAAGTTTTAGTTCAACTTGATTAAGTAACTACTAATAGTGTACGGTAAAGGAATTACAAGCTTTCTTGTTTAATGAGAAATCTGATATAAGTCGCCGCTGATGTTTTTTTTTTTTTTTTTTTTTTTTTATTACATTATAGGCAAGTATTTGATCTCGATCTCACCTGATGGTAAGTGACGATGAGATCTACGATGGAGCATACTTGCCTAGGTAGGAAGGCGGCAGTAGATCGAGACGCTACATTCACTAGGCACATGCAGCGCAGCTGATCTGACCCGCCATCCATGAATGGCAACACCGAACATCATGCCGGAACACGGCTAGGCCGCTTGGCGACACGGCTTTGTTCAGTGGGTGGTGACTAGCCACGGCCGAAGCCTACCACCAGTAGGATCTAGTGGATGTTGATCTAGTGGATCATTCCGAATCGGTATCGGAATCAGATTTAAAGTTTCCGCTGTCGGTGTCGACCCCGTAGAGCTTTCCGACGGAAGCTTTTTGAAAAATCTCCTAGGTATTTTCATAATGAGACGTCAAAAATCATCAAATTCTGAAATGTTAATAGCGATTGGGGAAATACAGTTTGAAAGTTTTCGATTCCGTTTCCGATATGGATTTCGAATGATTTAAAATAACCCCGCTGGACTCTTATAATGGCAGTCTACTCCGAGACCCATGGAGCCACAATGGTTCGGTCTTATGCTACTCTCATACCAGGTCTCTTGATGCTGGCAATAACCACCGACACCTCTACCTGGCTGGTCGCTTCAGGAAGCAAGGAGTCAAGGTCAAACAAGAGTCAGAGTCGCCTGTCTAATCTGTACATTAACAAAGTCGTGTTCGTTTTATCATTTATAACTTGAGAACGGCTGAGTCCATTTTTATGACGTTTGATTTTTTGATATTGTATCCGCCCGAATAGCAAATTAACTATTAAAACATGTCAAAAAATCACATTTGATTCTGAGGCGGTACGAAGAGCGCCAGGACAGCTAGTTTTACATGTATTAGTCGATTCTCGTCGAAAATAGTAAATAAATAATTATAAATATGCGCCAGGCGAACACACCAACTATACGGTCCCACACTAAGCAACGCTTGTATTATGGGTACCGCACAATGGATTGAGGGCGAATTCAGTATATGTTACTTATATAGATATTAAAAAATCCATGACTCGGGTGAAAATATTCGCGCTCATCACACAAAGTGTGTCCCTACCAGAACCAGAAAAAAAATGTAAATGACAATTTGTAAGTGCCCCCTTAGGCCTATACGAAATAAACGATTTGACTTTGACTTTGAACCCGCAGCACAGAAAGCAGGACACTACCCACTGAGCTAATCAGGTCGTCAAAATAAAAGTTTAACTAATTTAATGCGTGTCCCATCACTATCGTATAAATATGGTAATGTCACACACTTCCGGTCCATAAATCATGTGCGTTCCATTTTACGCTGTTGTGCCGGACGACACATTCATTAACACACTGCGACGTTCTCGTTTTGTATTTGTATGTTTGTATTAATTAAAAGAGCAGTGATAAACAAGTTGGTAGAACGCTTGCGTCGGTAACGAAGATCGCAGGTTCAAACCCCGGCTCGCACAGCTGGGATTTTTATGGGCGAATCTTATTTTCAAAAATGATTATCCTTTGGTAAACGGTGAAGGAAAACATCGCGAGGAAACCTGCATGTTTGAGAGAACCCTGAGAAAAAAACATGTTTTGGATATTGAGTCGATAGAAATAATTGTGCTTAATTTTTTTTTAATATTTTTAATGAATGTCGATGCATACCAGTTACATATATGAATATGGATATATATTAGATATATTATTATAGATACCACTGGCACTGAACTTGTTCTCTAATCACGTACTCTTTGGAACTGAGAGGATACGAACTAGCAACTTGTCACGTTCCTCTTTCATTTAAGATGCTCGTTAAGAAAGAATATTTCATTGTGTCCACGATCTGGTGACCAACAGTTAGTATAGCACTCGAATAGGCTACGAGTTCATTAGGGTAGCTTGGTGGCTCGAGCTGCCTTGCTCTGAGCGTGTCGCTGGACACTGCAAATGCATACATCTACACTTGAGAGAGAGGGAGGAGGAGAAAGAAAGGTTCTAGAATGGCGACCACGAATTGGAAGACGTAGTGTAGGAAGCCCCCCCCACAAGGTGGATCGATGATATCACACGCGTCGCAGGAAGCCGATGGATGCGAGTGGTGGAGATCCGCGATGTGTGGAAGTCATTGGGGGAGGCCTATGACCAGCAGTGGACGTCTATCTGCTGATAGATAGACACTTGAGTAACCTACTCGAGGTGGCCGTCCGTAGCCCGAGCCAGTTCTTCGGGCACGGCCACTAACGATACAGGACGCCTCGCTACCAAGCGCCTGCATTATTGGTTCAAGTTGCCGCTCGCCTCGAGTCGCGGCCTTATGTCTACATACAGCCGTGAACCGTGAATTGGGGCGGTGTCTCAGAAGTACACCCAGTGGAGTCCCGGCTTTACACGCCACACAACTATCTCATATTAGAATTAATATCGCGTGTCTCGCGAGTCGTAAATCAAATATGTTCGTTGGTACATTTGTTTCGTGGAATCAGAAATCTGACAGTGATATTAAACCCGGCACCCTGCCCGTGCTAATGGTGCTCGGGTCGTATTAATGGTTCGTGAATATAAATGAAGAAGCGAATGAATAATGATTGCAGTTTTTTCGCATTAGCAATTCGTGTAACGTCTGTAAATTCAAATTAGCGAAAGGGGAAATTTGCATTTAGTGTTTTAAGACATTCTGTAGATTTTCGCGCCTGAACAATGTAATAGCAATTGTCGGTGCGCGCCATAAAGCTGTTTTTCTCTCAGAAGTGACAATTCATTTAGCTTCTTAGTGCTTATTGAGGGAAACATGTCTAGGATTCTTTTAATAATATTGATGTGTATCATTAACCTTGTTATTCATTTTTCTTATAATAAATAATTTAAAAACCATAACGCCGTAATCCCTGGCGGGGTAGGCACAGGAGCACTGCAGCGCAGCCATGTCGCTGATGGATTCTTTGAATGTAATATGAGCGTGCCGTTGCCATTATTCTGGGCACGCTTCACCTGAATGCGAGGACGATTCGGACTGTAATTCACCACGCTAGCGCAGTGCGGTCTAGCGAACTTCACACGACTTTTGCAAGAACAGCGGGATTAATTTAAACCATTCGAAATCGATATCGAAAACGGAATCGAAATGTTCCGAACTAGATTACCGCAATCGCTATTAAAATTTCCGAATTTGATTATCTTCGATGTATCTTGATGACAATTACCAAATCTTTTTTTCAAAACGTCTCCGTCGGAAAGCTCGTCGGGAGCGACACCAACATCGGAAGGCTTCAAATCCGTTTCCGAAGTCAATACCGAATGGTTAAAATAACCCACCTAGTTTCAACACAATGTTTGATAAGATAAACATTAATATAATTATTATAGACCGCGTTATACGCCATTGTTGGGTTAATTTACCTCACAATTACCTGCTTGCATCTATTTCCTCATGTCGTCTCAGTATCACGCTTGTATGTAGTCACCTGAATCAGGTTTCAGCCGCGCATCATTGCCGCGGCTACAACGCGTGGCCATGATAACGTTTTTGTCGCTTCGCTAATGACCCAGTGTTAGAACACACGAAGGAAATCTTAGAGCGAAGACGTACGTAGTCCATTAGGCGGTACTTGACATTAACTTGGAACTTGTCTAAGCTTAAACAGAACCTAAATCAAAACAAGATTGACAAACTTTGTCAATCGAAAATGAGTTTACATAAAACATTGCCTTCGGTATCTCAATATGAAAGTTTACCGATGGAAAAGCTAGAAAACTAAAATTGTTTTTGTCAAAAATAATTAAGTTGTTACTTTTTTCTGTGTGAAAAAGACAAAGGCGGGAGTTCGCCTTTGAGATCTCGCCCAGGGCGTTGTTAGTGCTTAAATTGGCACTCTTAGGCTTAAATAGTTCTTGTTAGATAACTAAACTAATTGAAAAATTGTTTATTTTTATTTAGGGCATCAGGGCAGGGCATATATTATACACTTTGATGTAGCCCCAAACTTGGGTTCGTGTTTATCTCACATTCTTTGCCTCTACAAGGACTCAAGCTCGAGACCCACAGCACAGAAAGCAGTCCCCAGAAAAATCACGTTTCATTTAAGAGTTCGTGGCTTGTGTCCGTTCTCGTATCCGTATTTCGTGAACTGTGGCCGAGGGACGTATCGGTCAGACTCTGCTAATTACCGACAATTTGCGGTGCCCAGTCAGGCGTCAAGATTAATTGTCGCTAAGTGTGTGAGCTTGATTAAGTGTGCCATTAAGGTTTACTTCTTGTGGGCAACAGATAAAGCGAAGGGAATGGAAGGTGTTGGGTTTTAGAAAGATTTTTTTATTCATGGAGGGATATTATAATAGACTAGCTGCGCCCCGCGGTGTTACCCGCGTTTACATTTACCGAGATAAAAAGTCTATGTGCTATTCCAGACTATTCTCTATCTCTGTGCCAAGTTTCATCCAGATCCGTTCAGCCGTTCTGGCGTGATTGAGTAACAAACATCCATCCAAACTTTCACATTTGTAATATTAGTGAGATTGGCGAGCAGTATATGGAGTTTGTTAGCCAGTAACTCTGTCCCGCTTTTTCCGCGTTGGCTTCCCTTTTTCCATACTACATGGTCAAGGATAAATGTTAATAATTTGCCTTAGTAAAGGGCTTCCTCTCAATGGGAGACTATCACGCTTTTAATTTAACTTTGTTTACTACAAGTCAGTATATGTATATAAGTTTGACGGCCTTATTGGCGCAGTTGGTAGTAACCTAGCTTTCAGTGCTGAGGATCCCGGTTTCGTAACCTGGTAGTGACAAACTTTGTGTGATGAACACGAATGTTTGTACCCGAGTCATGGATGTTTTATATCTATATAATCATTATATGTTCGGTTCGCCCCCAGTGCATTATACGGTACCCATAATACAAGCGTTGGTTGTATAGTTCGTCAAAAAAACAAACAGATAAAAATAAAAATATTCACTGATTGCTGATTAAGTATTAGTTAAACGTGCTCGCTCCATTTCCCTGCCCGTGTGTTTCCAAACTATGACATAATGATTGATTTATTATTCCACTGCTAATTGCCGGGATTCCGTATCAACCGCACCCAGACAGCGCTAATTAACTGTACCTAACTGGCGCCGATTACACTATCAGTATTATTAAAAGTTTAACGATCCATATACGGCAGTATTGACGGTATCGCAATACTTGCAATAACTGTTACTAAGTATCGGGATCCGGATTGGCCGGTGCAATTTAGTTTAGGATCTTAGCCTAAAATATCATGATCGAGTACCCTGTTAGTCTGGTATTATTAATACCTGATTAGCGCAGTTGATAGTGACCCAGCTTTCTGCACCGAGGGTCCCTCGTTCGGATCCTGGTAGGGACAAACTTTGCGTAATGAGCACGAATTTTTGTACCTGAGTCATGGATGTATAATATCTATATAAGTAATAATATACCGGGTTTACCCTCAGTCTATTGTATGGTAACCATAATACAAGCGTTGCTTAGGATGGGTCGTATAGTTGATGTGTTCGCCTGGCGATATTATTATTCTAAAGTTCTAAATAAAATTTCAAGTGATTATGAGTCGTATTATATGTTAAACTAGCTGTTGCCCGCGACTTCGTCCGCGTGGTATTTAACAAAGACAACCGTTGGCAACAGCCTGCTCGCCCATTCTGAGCCCGCGGGA
Organism: Pheosia tremula; assembly: GCA_905333125.1. Classification (NCBI taxonomy): domain Eukaryota; kingdom Metazoa; phylum Arthropoda; class Insecta; order Lepidoptera; family Notodontidae; genus Pheosia; species Pheosia tremula. Next base: position 6,934,349 of record HG995421.1, on the reverse strand, counting down.
CGCATTGCAGATTGTTGCTATCAAAGTTAATCAGGCGCTGCGCTGCAACATTGGTTTTTTTTTTTTTTCGTGAGATCCTATGTTTTTTTCTTAAATAAAAGTAGCCTAAGTTACTCCTTGTTACATCAGCTATCTGCCAGTGAAAGTCCCGTCAAAATCGGTCCAGCCATTTCAGAGATTAGCCGGAACAAACAGACAGACAGACAGACAGACAGACAGACAGACAGACAGACAGACGGACAGACAGACAGACAAAAATTGTAAAAAATGTTGTTTCGGTAAAGGTAACGTGTATACATCCAAATGCACTTAGTAAAAAGCGGTTATTTTAATATTACAAACAGACACTCCAATTTTATTTATATGTATAGATACAGTAGTTATTATCTCAACCTAAGCCCGGCAGCTCCAACGACATGTCTGTTAAAGAAATACTGGATATAGGTAGGGCAATGGGCAATGTAGCCTATGTTACTGACATGTGTATTCCTGGCGGTAGGTATAAGCAAAGGAAAAACATACTTACTGTATATAACATTGTGTTCTTTTTAAATCTGAACAAGGTTCAGACTTTCATTCCACGTCAGAGGTTTATCCTTCATAACGTCGCCAAGATACTGGTTATAATATAACTTCACCCGCAGAATGGAGTGAATTGAATTGTTAAGTGTATGACGCCCAGGGGGGGGGGGGGGGCACAGGTTAAATATTAAGGAATATATAAGGGAAGGGGGGATGATCATACATGTGTGATAAGCTTCGAACGATGTACGAGTTTTTTTTATGATTTTCTTGTGAATTGTATGAACAGACATGGGCCATGTATGAGGCCGCTGTTCATAACATTTTTATTTTCAGTCTAATGAAGATGACACCATAACTGTCACTTTTGACACTTTTGAGAGTACCGCAGTGACATTGCAATTGTCGTCTTCAACAATAACTACCTTAAAATTACTTTTATGTAATACCTTTTTAACACCTATCTCTGTCAACACGCATGAATATATAAAAAGAACAAACAGAAAATTTAAAAAGAAATGGCATCGGATGTTATTACCGATTCTGACTCCGTTGATGTAATAAAATTCAAATACACTAATAAATAAATAACCAAACAGTTACGGAATAATTTAGTGTATGAAATGATATGTTTATAATATGTCTACTTAAAATTATGAGAACATTAATTAACATTATCAGAACATTAAGGCGTAAATTTTTATATGGCATACTTTTCAAACACATGAGCCAAGGTTTAATTTTGGTGGTACCAACGTTCGCTAGGGACGGACCGTTATCTAATAAACGTTACTGAGCAACATTTTTCTCATTAGCCGCTATTGAAAACGCTGATCAGTAAAAATTCAGACGCTCAACATGGGCTCAACTGTATCTGTAAACTATGTCATAAATGAAAAGGCGTATGATAAACTTCTATATTTATTGCGTAAAAAGTTAGAAAACAACATGATTAAAAACTAAATTATATTGGTATGTACATACTTAATTTATGAGCAATACGGCGAAGTAGCGTAGTTATAGACAAGATAATAAGCAATATTGTGTTATACTTCGTTATTTACTTTAATTGCACAGCATTAACATCTCTGCGCTCTGGTAATAATGCCTATGTTTCCTTCAGATCATCATTCTTACACCTCCCTTCATGCGCTACCTCCACCTTCGCGCAGGCAGCTCTGAAAATAACAATAATAATTATAGGTATATCATATCAGCCAGGTAATCAACAGTATACTAAACCATAATTATAATCTTCTAAGTCAACTCATTTACTTCGTATAGGCCTACGGGTGCACTTACAAATTGTCATTACATTTTTTTTTCTTAACTCTACAACCGGATCGGAACGCGATCTCAACTGAGAAGATCCGGCAAGAAACTCAGCGGGCTTGTCTTTATTTTTTTATTCATTATTTATTCATCATTATTTTCATATTATTTACATATTTTAACAGGTCTAACAGTAGGTTATAAAGATAATATTCCAAAGGACATAAATCAAAAGACAATCAAAAGACAAAGACGCGTAAGACTTTTTAAAAATTACCTTCTGTACAGAGCGCATAAAAATGACATGGAACATTATCAACAGTGAATCCGGTAGAAATACAGTGCGTGACAGAGACTTTCATCTAATAATAAATAATAAAGATGTAAAAACGGATTTGGAAGTAGCGACTGAGTTTGAGAATTTTTTTACAAATGTACCCATGTTGTCAACCAAAACACTAGAATCGTCTTCCAATTCTGCGGAGCACCTACTCAAACAAAGCGTAACGGAATGTAACACAGCTTTTAAATTCTCAGTTGTCAGTTGTAAAGACATAGTAAGTAGCTTTAAAAGTCTAGATGTAAAAAAAACAGCAGACCTATGGGGGCTTTCAGTAAAGACCGTTTCTGCGTTTATAGATATTATTGTACCCAACTTAGCAGCTATATTTAATAGCTGTGTTGCTAGTGGTGTATTTCCCGATCTCATGAAACATAGTAAAGTGATTCCTTTGTTCAAATCAGGTAGTAATACTGATCCATCAAATTTTCGACCTATTTCAATACTACCTACACTAAGCAAAATATTTGAAAAAATCATATTAAACCAGTTGTTATGTCATTTTAATGACAACAAGATTTTTCATAAAAATCAATTCGGTTTTACAAGGAATCGCTCAACTATAGACGCGGGTGTGGAGTTAATAAAGAACATCTATGGTGCCTGGGAGAACTCCCAGGATGCTTTAGGTGTGTTCTGTGACCTGTCGAAGGCCTTTGACTGCGTCCATCATGAAATACTTATCCGGAAACTGCACCACTACGGTATTAGGAACAAGGCTCTTGACCTCTTGACTTCATATTTAAATAATAGGATTCAAAAGGTCGATGTTAATGGTATAAAATCGCCCGGCTCTCTAGTGTCAATGGGCGTTCCACAGGGTTCGATATTAGGGCCATTCTTATTCCTAATATACATTAATGACTTGCCTTATTATGTAGGGAATAATCACGAGATTGTATTGTTTGCAGATGACACTTCACTGCTTTTTAAACTCAAGAGACAGTTAGTTAATTATGACGATGTGAACAATGCACTCGCTAAAGTTGTTGATTGGTTCACTATAAATAATCTTCTCCTTAATGAGAAGAAAACTAAATGCGTAAAGTTCTCAACACCAAATGTTAGACAAGTTGGAACCAATTTACAATTGAATGGAACTGATTTGGACCTTGTGGAGTCAACAGTGTTTCTCGGTATTACCATAGATACTAAATTGCAATGGGGTCCACATATTAAAAAACTATCTGGTAGGCTGAGTTCGGCAGCTTATGCTGTTAAAAAAATTCGACTATTAACGGATATAGACACAGCTAGAATTGTTTATTTCAGTTATTTCCATAGCGTTATGTCCTATGGCATCTTACTCTGGGGTTGCTCTGCAGATCTTAATACTATCTTCATCTTGCAGAAAAGGGCAATACGAGCAATTTACGGCATGGGTCCTAGAGATTCCCTTAAGGATAAATTCAAAGAAATAAATATTCTAACTGTTGTGTCTCAATTTATTTATGAAAATCTAATGTATGTTAAGAAAAATATTCATAATTTTGAAAAAAGGAGTGATGTTCATGTTATTAACACTCGTAACAAGGACAAACTATCCGTGCATGTCACTCGTCTCCACAGAATAAATAATTCTTTTATGGGGCAATGTATACGCTTCTATAATAAACTTCCCAAAGGAATCCGAGATTTGCCCATTAGTAAGTTTAAAAGAACTGTTAAAAGTAATTTATGTCGTAAGGGTTATTACAGAATCTTGGATTATTTGGATGATAAAGCAGCCTGGGACTGATCGCTCTAATATCAATATTTATAATGTTAAAGTGTAGCGTGTGTGCGCCTCGCATGGCAACACACTGGAGCTTACTTTTTATATTTTTTTTTTTTTTGTAAATATAATGGATAAAAAAAAAGACAAGCCCGCTGAGTTTCTTGCCGGATCTTCTCAGTTGAGGTCGCGTTCCGATCCGGTTGTAGTATTAAGGAAAAAATGTAATGACAATTTGTAAGTGCCCCCGTAGGCCTATACGAAATAAATGATTTGACTTTGACTTTGACTTTGACATAGCCAAACAATTTTTTTTTGTTGACGGGGGGGAAATCTTTGATAGATTCCCGGCCTCTGTGTGGGAGAGGGCCGGGTTATGTGGGATTCTTACCCACTAAAGCCCCCCCGGTGGTCGCCTTCGACACATGTTGAAGGGGCTCCGGGATCTCCAAACGGAACGCATCGGTGCCCCTCTTGTGCCTCGCCCCCTTATGGGGGCCGTCTCGGGGAAGCAGAAGGAATAAATCTACTCGATTTAAGCGACACGACTTATGGGCACTTCTGGTTATGTGATTTAAGATGAAGCACCGTCAGTGTACTTTACATCGCATAGAGGCCAAGCTGTGTACAGACCGAACGCGTTGCCTCTCGACACGGGATCGCTCGGGCACTTACTGCGCACGGTGGCATCTCAAGCGGCTTTCCGCCGTATACTGGCTGAGCGAGCAGAGGCAGCCTCGATAAACCACATAGTCAATAGTACGGTATATTTTACCTTACTTTACGGAAACGGTACACAAAGATGGCGGATTTGTGACGACAGGCAAAAATATAGGGTTGGGAAACGAATGCATAACTCAAAGATAATAATCTGATAGAAGAGTGAGTGACTAATCATTATTATGAGTTTGGTGTTAACAATCTTGAATAAAGCTAACCAATTAGCGTACAATATAGTTCGCAATTGTTTCCGCTAAATATCAGTTCTAATTAGCTTGATCACAAAAAAATACATTGTTAGCAAATAGCACAGTGTATTTATTAATTCAGTTCTCTCCAAGTCTAAAGTTATGCCATTCTTACGTTTAAAAAAAATAAGTAAAAGACAATTTGGCCATATAGTTGCATACTCTCTGGTTAGGAGTTCCATTGTTTTTTTTTGTGAATTTTATCAACATTTTTCGTTGTAACAGTTGAATCCAAAAATTTTTTAGTCGGTCTTTTTTTATTTTTTTTATTACATTATAGGCAAGTATTTGATCTCGATCTCACCTGATGGTAAGTGACGATGAGATCTACGGTGGAGCATACTTGACTAGGTAAGAAGGCGGCAGTAGATCGAGACGCTACATTCACTAGGCACATGCAGCGCAACTGATCTGACCCGCCATCCATGAATGGCAACACCGAACATCATGCCGGAACACGGCTAGGCCGCTTGGCGACATGGCTTTGTTCAGTGGGTGGTGACTAGCTACGGCCGAAGCCTACCACCACTAACCGGTCGGAATAAGATATTAATACATGGTTCTAAAGTGTAGTGGATTAGTAAAATAGTGATATTGTACGAAGGATAGTCGACCATATGTTTGCATTGTCGTAAAGAAAAATATAGTATACTACTTACTGACAACTGTTGCTGTATGTTCTTTTGTCCACTCCACATACGGGCAGGTACTGCGCGATACAGAAGCACCCTTCATCCTCATTAGTCCTGGCCATCGCCACCACCACAACCACAAATACTGGGAACAAGATGATCACGTTTATCTCGAATACTCACTCGCAAGCAGTCGCGTATGTCACTCCGTTAGCCCCACACACTGGTGCTAAATGGTCAGGGCAGAAGCAAGGGCTATTGTCGTCATCAGCTCTCGTCGCTATCATCGCGATCGCGACGATGAACACTGCAAAGAGTATTTTCATCAGATTTTTATGCGATAAATCCGTCGAGATCTGGATCTCTTTTTAATAGTACTGTTTTCAAATAGAGTCATTAAATCTTACACAATGTTGAGCTCTACGCAATGTACACTCTACTCTACTTTTGAGTATAAAAGTGTGTTATTTTGATTTCTTATATTTACGCGAATACTACACATTGAAATAAAACTAATAAACTAAACTATGAGGGTACCGCAGTTCAAACTATGACACTAGGACGTTAAACACCTCAACCCTCCCGTGACCATGGTTGCTGTAAAGCAGCCGAAACGTCTGGGATATAAAATCATAAAATAAACGCGATAAAATCCGTAAAATTACTTTTATTTCAATGTGTAATACCTATTCGCTTAAATATGAGAAATCAATATGTGACAATTTCTTTAAAATTGGTCCAGTAGTTTTTACGATCCTCGAACAAACATACAAACTGAAAAGAATTTTAAAACACGCAGACTAGCCTATGCATGCATGCAGTATGACGGTAGCATGTAAACAAAAAACTGGTTGTCAAGGACTCATGTTATATAATTGGCTGAGCTTAATTCTCATCGAACAACAACTATACTTGAAAGTACCACCTTCGGCCTTTGATCAGACTCAGATATACAGTGTGCTTAAGAGAGGGTATACTATCCTTCAACACTGCGCTTCTTTAGCGCTTTAGTGATCATTATTTGAATTCAGAATTTCTATATAATGTCGATTAAAAAATAAAATTCATTATCAATAAAGTGATAATTTAGAGCAATTATAATGGTATTACAAAGCATAGGAAAAGTGATTTCTAATACCATTGTAAATAGACAAAAAAACTATATTTTAAGGTTAAAACAATAATAGTGTAAAGTAGTTTAACAGGCCTCACAGTAGGTTATAAAGATATCATTCTCGAGGAAATAAATCAAATTATTAGACATTTAAAAATTACACCCTGTACTGAGCACACAGCCAAACTCTACTGATTCTCCTTGTTTAAAATAATCAAACACCATTTACACAATTATTTTCTACATCATCCTGACCCATATAACTTAATGATCATCCGTTAAAATATTTTACACTGTTCTTGTTTAACCTTATATATACATAACATCACATCAATCTCCGAAGCGCTAAGATAAAACAGTTAAGCTCAACACAGAGAATATAAATTAAAAAAAAAACATACCAAATGCTATTAACTTCATGATGTATTTCCAAAAATATCTTCCACTTGCAACTAACGAATAAGGAAAACAACAGCACCTTTTATACTAAACCACAACGGAATTAACGTTACCGATCCGCAAGGTAAATTAAGAAAGGGATTTCCCCTCGGGTTCGATCTTATTACTAAGTATTATTTACTAGGGTTCCTTAAGCTTAGGGTTCTACTGGTGGTAGGCTTCGGCCGTGGCTAGTCACCACCCACTGAACAAAGCCATGTCGTCAAGCGGCCTAGCCGTGTTCCGGCATGATGTTCGGTGTTGCCATTCATGGATGGCGGGTCAGATCAGCTGCGCTGCATGTGCCTAGTGAATGTATATTGTGTTGTTATAGGCAAGTATTTGATCTCGATCTCACCTGATGGTAAGTGACGATGAGATCTACGATGGAGATGGATGGATGGATGGATCTAGGACTTGTCACAGGCTAATATCTTCCTTAAGGCTCTTTCTTGCTTTAAGGCTAGCGCTCAAAGTGGCTTGGCCATTGCAACACCTGCCACATAATAAGTACCTACATAATATGTAATAGCAAACATTGCTTAACACTCCAAATATACATTTATAGTAGTTTCCACTGGTTACAATGTCATTTCAAAGGACATTAATCGAAAAAAAAAAATGTCGTTAAAATGGATTGCTACTCCTTTTCAATATGACTACTGTTAGGGTATTACGTAGGTATACCCTAACAGTAGTCATATATAAATGAATAAAGACAATAAAAAAAAATATTGTTAACTTTTTTTATTAAGTAAGTACATAACAAAAAAATAAAAAGATGTCATATGTTCAAAATGTTTTACTAGATAGTTCGACGATAAGTTTTAGTATTGAACTAAAGAAGAAGTACCTATTTGTCTTCGTTGCATTTATATTAGTCCGTTTATTAATGCATTCAAACTGGCTGTCAAAGAAGAATGAATCTTCATCAATTTATTAACAGTTGCCTGGGCGTGTTACACTTTGCCCGGCACAGCTTGCCCTGTAAACAATATATACTTTATGGAGTATATTATCATCATAATTTTTATTAAATAATTTATCACATATATTGAAATAAAACTTATTATAAGAATTTTATTGGGCTTATTTTCTGTTTTAACGTTCCCGACGTTTCGGATGCTTTACAGCAACCATGGTCACGGGAGGACTGAGGTGTTTGGCGACCTGTGCCAAAGTTTGCATTAGGGCACCCTCATATTTAGTTGTTGTTTGCGGTTCGATCTGTGCCCAAAATGCTCACTGTGTCTTGAGGTCTTGCAATGGTGCGCGCGAGAAATAGCCTCGCGAGGCTATTTCTTTTACCCAACAATGAGTATACTCACTGGCATTGATTATTATACATTTTTCCGTTTGCCGCACACACAGGACTGAAAACAGCTGGACAAATACACTTCATGGCCCCGGCCATACCACTAACCAGCATGAAAATAATGGTGACAACTGTAAATCAAAAATAAACTTTATCAATCTAGTAGTAGGGTAGATTGTGCAAAAGTAGTGACATTTCCGAGGCCGGGTCCATGGCCCGTCTAGTGAAATACCCATTGACTCCCAACCTTCATGCCTGTAATCCCTACGGGTAGGCAGAGATGCACTGCGGTGCACATTTCGCAGATGGTATTTGGTCAATGAAATGTAATGGGGGGGGGGGGGGGGTGCCATTTGGCAATATACTGGACTGATTTGTCTTCAATACGAGTGAAATAACTCAGATTGTTAAATAGCCTGGACATGGTATCCAGTTTAGCGCAGTTGGTAGTGACTCTACTTTCTGTCCGACGGCCCCGGGGTTCGAATCCTTCAAGGGGCAAACTTTGTGTAATAGACACGAACGTTTGCACCTACCCAAGTCATAGATGTATACGAGAATCTATTAAAATTATAATACAGTACACGTCAAGCACAATCCATTTTACGTACCGTTTCGGAAACGTAACGTCTTCCATCCCTCTCATACCATAGATTTCATAAATAAGTTTGACAGTGACAGCATGCTTTCTCGATGACGGTACGATTGCATTAGGAGTTCCTGCTACCCATACTATACAAGCACTACAAGCGTTGCTTAGTTTGGCACCGGACTGTTGATGGGTTGGTTATTATAATTGTACAATAAAATCACAAGACACTTACTGAGAGTAAACTTCATGATGAGATGATCGTTGGGAATGTCCAGCTCACGAATGGCGATGAGGAAAATAACTCATCTTTTATATTGTTTACCCGCATACGAGTCGCCACCGCAAGGAGATACGCGAAGTACCTACCTACCTATAGGTAGTTAATGTGGTTGTGCTGGGTTTAAACAGAGCGAGGGAAAACCAGCGAAGATGGAATGGACTTAACCAGTAGTAATATCGCGCATCTGAGCTTCGGAGGGCTCGTCTCTGGCTGGCGGTCGTATGTAGCCTAGCACTCGGAACCTTGACAAAATTTGATAAGAGTTTACAAGACAATGTGCAATTAAAGGGTTTGTGCAGTACCGTTAGTATGAGTGATCAAAATTCCTCCAATTCTAATTTCCAAATACTATAGACGCTTATGTATAGGTTTGATGTCAGAATTGGTATCTTCAGTGCTATTCTGAAAAAGATAATTCACTTCGAAAGTCATTTATGAAGTTACACTCAGGATGTGTGATTTTTTCGTTTCAGAATACAAATTCCTATTGAAAAAAGTTAAACTATTCACTCGACATAATTCTTCTGTCTTCCGTTGCCACTAAGTGGCGCTAGTGTAGAATTCACTCATTTTTAGAATATGAAACTATAATTTGCCCGCGGACTCACACGTGATTATACTAATTAACATTTCCTAATGGCATAATTATTGATGCTGTGAAAACTCGTACTCTAGCCCCACGATCGAAATATTACTCTGAATATTAGGCTTAATTCCATTTATGTGCCCTCCAAATAAAACTTGGCAAAAGTCATAATTATGTCACATTTCGGCAACCTATCGAAAATGCAGTCGTGCTAACATGTTTTAAAGCATTCTATGTTGAGACCAAAAGCAGTGATAGCCAAGTTGGTAGAACGCTTGCCTCGGTAACGAGCATCTCAGGTTCAAACCCCGGCTCGCACCTCTGGGATTTCTGGATTTAAAGTGCGAATGTAATTTTCAACTATGATTGTCACTTGCTCAACGGTGAAGGAAAACATCGCGTGGAAACCTGCATGTCTGAGAGAACTCCTCGAAAGACGTCCGCCAACCCGCACTGGGCCAGCGAGGTGGACTATGTCCTTATCTCCCTCGTATTGAGGGGAGGCCCTGGTATTATTATTATGTTGAGACCACATTACCAACAAAAAAACAACAAACTTATAATATTTTTTTTTATTAAAACGAAAATCATATTTTCTTGTTAGCCATCGATGATAGATATTACGCACACCCATCGCTTATGAAGACTGACTTGAGCCACATTCTCCCTCATAAGCAACACATACTCCAGCACAACCCGCCCTGAAACCAGAAATATACAAAATTACTACTGTAATCATGTAAATATTGGACCACAAACCAATAAGCCGGAAAGTGGGATCAAGAGGGAAACCCCACCCCGCCAAATTAATTAGTAGAAAAATTACAGTTCAGATGCTGGCTGTAGGCGGCTCCTTTTGTAAAACTCTCAAAGGATGGGGCAGAGACATTCTGTCACAACAGTTGAAGGAGTTTAGACCAATTTAGAAAATTTGTCAACTTATATTTTTCACGCAGCTCCACCCGGGCGAAATTAAATTTTATTCTGAAGCTTGACCTGCGACAGTCTCACTAGTAAAGTAGTCACACGTCATATAAAGAATTAAAAAAACAAAACACTTGTCCTGGATTCAGAGACGTCGAAATACTCTACTGCATATTTTTTTTATACCTTCAATGTACGCACATCCATCGAACACTTATTATGAAATTATTACTGAGTTTCATAATCAGTGTTCGATGGATTGATCACTGCTGGGACATACTGCAGTACACGCACTTAATATTTAGGTACAGACAATTTGCTTCCTTGTTATTTTGCTCTTCAGATATAATTATTGTGGATTATTTTAAAGGCATTATACTACACACACATTTTGCAATAATCATAATGTGTTGCAAGCTAATCTATATATATTATAGAACACGTATTAGTTATACCATTTATAACTCAAGAACGGATGACAGCTTTTGATTTCTTCTTCTATTTCTTTTATTACGAAATGAGATGCGATGAAATAAAATGGATATGAATATGGCCTCACCCACAACTTAGCGGGTATTTTGCCAATGTCAAGTAATTAATAGCAATAACAAATTCAGTAAATACACATTATAAAAAAATACTAATAAATCACATAAAATCATCATTTTATTTTGAGGTTGTACGTAGATCAGCGGGACAGCTAGTAATAAATAACATTAGAAGTAGGTATTTATCCAAGAACGCATACGGTATTTTTAATAATGTACAATGTACTTACTCGCAACTATTGCCATAAGTGATGCCGTCGGCCCCACACACTGGTTGGAAGATTTCAGTGCAGATACAACTCTTCGCATGAGCCGCCATTGATGAAAACACCAGCATCAGGAATGCGATGAAAACTGCAATAATGCTTCACATAACAGTTATCTGTCTGCGTTGGCGAAGGCACCTAATTTTGACTTAGTGCATCCTAGGAACAGCTAGATTTGACTTTTAGTGAGTCGCAGGAAAAGGTTTATCGTAGCTTTCTGAAGAAAGGCTAGTTTTTATCGTAAGTGGGTAATGGGAAGCTCGGGATTTGACACTTAGTGAGTACCGTAGAAAGCTAGATTTTACCTTTAGTGAGTCCCTGTAAAAGCTAGATTTGACGCTTAGTGAGTTGAGTTCATTTTAGCTTGTTAAGTTTACATCGTTCGTGTTCCGTGAAAAGCTATTTTTGTTATGGAACAACAAAGTCAGAAGAAACAATGACAATTGTAGGCAGTATACAGTTACTTTTTAAATTTTCGTTATACATATTGTGTAAATATTGGTAAGATAAATTCTCTCTCTTATAGATCGGGCTATCACTTGTTAAAGTGGTCGTTGGAAGATGCAACTCGCGTGGTGATTATTTTACCACATGGGCAGTGTATTTTTTTTTCTTTCTTTAGGTTCGCAATCGGATACAAAATAGTGCCATTTTTTCCAGTGTCGACTATTGATAATTCTTATAAAATTTGAAATACCTAATGATAATGATGATATTGATGATGAAATACATTCCCTACGTATATCAGTAAAGCTGTGGATAGTTTACTGAAAAATTATTGGAAATCTTGGGAGATCTTGAGAAGTCAAGTTATACTATTTTATTTCAATTTCCTTCACTCTTGCACGTCTATGAACACACAATGGTTAATATTCCACTAATATTATACAATCTTCATATAAGCAAAAATTTTTTTGGCAAATTAATCAAAATTGCCAACTTCACGGTTCAATTTCCCGCCAAAAACCGGTGGCGTATTTAATCATAATCATCCAAGGTTAAAACAATTGAATTACTCACCAAATGCAAACTTCATGATGTGAAAACTCAAGTGACTGTGTGCAACACTGCTCCTAAATAATTGTATTTATACAAATGAAACCGGTTGCAATCGTGACGCACTTAAAATAATATGTTTCAGTTGAATGTATTAGGGTGATTTTTCATCAGAGCTGTGCGAGGAAACTGTATAAGGGCCAAACGGTGCGTGGATGCGTAGCGAAGCTGTGAATTAGACTACTATAAAAAATAAGACACAGAGCTGTCTCCTGAGTCTACCACACATATCTTTCGCACGCACACTTCGGAAGATTCCCTTGCATAACTTTATGTGTGCACATGTATATGCGCATACCTAAAGTTATTTAACATTTATTTATTCAATTGATATTTTTTATAAGGCTTATATATATAAAGCTCTAATTATAAGGCTAAATTCAATTTACGTACCCTCCAAAACATCGCAAATGTCATAATTATATCACACTTCGGCAATCTATCCAAAATGCGACCGTGTTAACAGGCATTAAAGCAGCTATGTTGGGAGCATGTCACCAAAAATAAAACAACAACCTTATGTTATTTTTTTATTGAAAGAAAAATCATATGTTCTTGGCACCCATCGATGATAGATATTACGAACAACCATTGATTTTTAAGGCTAACATGAGTTGCATTCTCCTTCGTAAGCTACACATACTCCATCACATTTCGCCCTGAAACCAGAAATATAAAACAACATTTCTGTAGTCAACAATGGATTGGACATCTCACAAAATTCCCGTCATGCCTAAAGAATAAATAGAAAAAATCCAGTACAGATCTTGCCTGTGGTCAGATCCATTTGATAAACCCTCAAAGGATTCAGCTTAGAGCTGTTTCATCAGAATTGAACTTTAATTAGCCTATACAAAAGTATTAAAAAAAACTATTAAAAAATAGTTTTTCGGTAATAAAATATGTCAAAATAGATTTTTCCGCAGCTCCGCTAGTGCAACGGATTTTTTTTCTACAGCTCAACGCCAATCAGTTCACACATATAAAGAAATACTGTACTAAATATTTTTTATATCTTCAATGTAGATAATGTAGACATACATTTCAGTTATTGTTTTATAATAACTAATAAGTAAGGAGTTAAGATGTTCGTTAGTTTGATTACTGCTGAGACTTACTGCAGGTTACGTCGCTAATGTTTAGGTACAGACAATATTATAAGCTTCGTGTTTTTTTTGCTCTCCAGACGTAATTTTTGTGGTAAGATTTTTAGGCATTTGGCCACACATACACTTTGCAATGCTCATAATGGATGCAGGCTATATAAGAAACAATAGTAACGGTGGGTATTTATCCATGAACGCATACCGTATTAATAATAACGTACTTACACGCAACTATTGCCATAAGTTTTGCCGTCGACCCCACACACTGGATCGTAGACAGCTGGGCAGATACAACTCTTCGCATGAGCCGTCATTGATGAAAATACCAGCATCAGAAATGCGATGAAGACTGCAATAATTATTCACATAACAGTTGTCTATCTGTATTAGCGAAAACACCTAAATTTGACTTAGTGCGTCCTAGCAAAAGCTAGATTTTACATTTTGAGAGTCGCGGGTAAAGCTGGATTTTCTCTGTGGAAAGGCTCGAGTGTATCCTTATTGACTTTCGGGAAAAGCTATATTGATCTATTAGTGAGCCCCAGGAATGCCAAATTTGCCTATAGTGAACCCCGGAGACAGCAAGATTTGACCTTAATTGAGTTTTGGGAAAAGCTAGATTTGACTATGTGTGAGCCCCGGAGAAAACTAGCTCATACCTTACCCTTAGTGGGTCCCGGAAAAAGCTACATTTGACCTTTTCCGAGTTCTGGAGAAAACTATATTTCACGCTTAGTGAGTCCCTAAAAAAGCTAGATTTGACGATTAGTGAGCTCAGTTTATTTTAACTTATTTAGTTAAGATCCTCAGTATGTTCCATGGAAAGCATTTCATGCTGCTAAAGTCTGATTAGCCTTCCTACTTTGTTCTCACATACCTATAATAAATTAATAATTAATTTGCCTAATTTTTGCCTAATTTTTGGGCAATACATTGGTGTTGCTCAAAAATTTAAAAGATCTTTTAAAAAAAAATAGTGCTCCCATGGAGTTTCTTGCACGTTCTTCTCCATAGGAACGGCTTAAAAAAATAGAACCACTTACCAAATGCAAACTTCATGATGTTAAAACTGAATAGACTGTGTGCAACACTGGGCCTAAATAATTGTATTTATACAAACGAAACGGGTTCCAAGCCTGACGCACTTAACATAATATTGTTTCAGTTGCATGTGTTAGGGTGATTTTTCATCAGCGCTGTGCGAGGGAACTGAGCGGTGCTAGAGAGCGATGCGGAGCTGTAAACAATATGAGTTTCTCCACCAGACCTGTATATAAGGGCCAAACGGTACGAGAATGCGTAGCGAAGCTGTAAAATAGACTCTTATACACAGACACAGAGCTGTGCCCCAGAATCCTGGGTCTGGGACACACATATCTTGCACGCATACCTCAGACGAATCCCTCTCATAAATTTCTCAGTCGTATGTTATGTATGGAGCTTCGCTCTGGTGATCCCTTTTCCACCAGCTCTGCGCTGTAGATTACTACGATAATAAAGCAATCCTATTGATTTATTCCTCGGTCACCAGATAGTTTCCTTGCGTGAGACTGGTGGAAAGCAACCCTTATCGCCGCAGTAAATAAGTGTACATGTTATCTATTTGCAACAAATACCAACAGGTGGCTTTTATAATTGTAAGGCTATTTAAATAAAACAATAACAACAATCCATGCTTCTGCTCGGCATGGCCCTCTATTCAAGGATAGAGGGCATCAGGTCGTAGACCGCCCAGCTGGCCCAGGTAAACTTCTCCAGCCCTTCAAAACCTGGAAAATAAGAGAAGATCATGGTTAAAAATGAGATTTGCACATGGAATTAGAGTTGTTTTAATTTGCAAACTGGTGCCTGAAGCTCGTTTCCATTACACACGCTGGACTAACTTGGCTATCACCAAACCTATTATTAGTTATAATGAGCCTACAGTGCTGTGCTATACCAACACGCCATAAAACCAGATTAATATTATCGGTAAATAAGTTGAGCAAATTGAAGGCTGCTAGAATTTTGAGCAAAGCCATAATACTTAGGAGGTTTGTCCTATTGATGTATGCGATTTTAGGGAAGGGGGGGGGGGGGGGGGTTATGACCCCTTCGACCCCCTAAATCTACTGGGAGCAGGCTATCTATCTCCGGAGGAATACAGACTCTTTCCTGTAAGATGAATCTATAAAATTGATATCCTTCAAACTCTATATTTAGGTAGTCCGTTACATTAGTTAGAGCATTAAGGTGGCATAAGAGATAGAGCCAGAATGCCGTAACTCAGCCCGTTTTATATGATAATCAATAATGATAACACATATAAGTATGTTTTTATTAGCTTAAAATATAAATTATCTACAAGTCATGTTTTATATCTTTGAAATATTTGCAAATTTCAAATTGTTTGATAAAAATATACGGGATCTTCTTTGTCTGTAAGCATACATATTTTTTAAGTACCAACTTGTTCACGACTTCAACATAAAAAAATAACTCATTAATTGTGCAACAAAAACATGCAGTTACTCATTAGTATTTCTGTTAGGGTTCCATAATAAAAAGAGGAATACATAATGAAAATATAAATATCCCAGTTTAGTATGTTTTGGTTATTCATGCACAGTCATTTTAACAGACTTCAAAAAGGAGCAGGTTCTCAATTTGGTCGTATTTTTTTTTATTCTGAGATTATACCTAATAACAGCTCGATCTCGATCGCTATTAGTGATAAGGCCGCTCATTGTGACACTCTGTATAGTTAAGTTTTTGTAATTTTGTATTCATTTTATGTGGTGGAACAATAAAGTGTTATCTATCTAACAGCGATGTGATAGAAAATTGGCATAGGTATAAGCAGATATTTGTGATGATCATGATTCATCTTCTAACTCCGGAACCACCTTTCAAAATCTGAATCTAATAGATAATAACAATTAATTACAATCACGACATCCAATTGTCAAATACAATCACGAAATATAGCCGACCAAGTTAATCAAACAGTTTGCCAGCCTCTTTGCTAAGCAAACTCAATCAAGTCAGGCAAAAATGAATCTATACATATAAATAAAATTGGAGTGTCTGTTTGTAATATTAAAATAACCGCTTTTTACTAAGTGCATATGGATGTATACACGTTACCTATACCGAAACAACATTTTTTACAATTTTTGTCTGTCTGTCTGTCTGTCTGTCTGTCCGTCTGTCTGTCTGTCTGTCTGTCTGTCTGTCTGTCTGTCTGTCTGTCTGTCTGTCTGTCTGTCTGTTTGTTCCGGGTAATCTCTGAAATGGCTGGACCGATTTTGACGGGAATATCACTGGCAGATAGCTGATGTAACAAGGAGTAACATAGGCTACTTTTATTTTAGAAAAAAAAATTTGGATCTCTCGAAAAAAAATTAAAACCAATGTTGCAGCGCTGCGCCTGATTAGAGTTTGATAGCAACAATCTGCAATGCGTCCCGCGGGATCAGAACGCGAGCAGGCTGTTGCCAACGGCTGAGTCTTTGTTAAATACCACGCGGACGAAGTCGCGGGCAACAGCTAGTAGGAAATATAACATGAATTTAGGTTTTTCATAACTTCGGTTTATTGAGGTACCTATGGTAAGTTTCGTTTTGACATGTCTACAGTAGTACGTCAAGTGCGAGTTTAATCGTTACCTAATAACCGGATACTTTATATTCTACGTATTTAGACACATTGTAGGGAGAATTGAAAGTTTTAAATAGTGTCCGCTAGAGGCGCTGTTCAATTTGCCATACAATGTGTAAAAATACGTAACCTTTACAATATCCTTAAAAATAATGTA
Organism: Pheosia tremula; assembly: GCA_905333125.1. Taxonomy (NCBI): domain Eukaryota; kingdom Metazoa; phylum Arthropoda; class Insecta; order Lepidoptera; family Notodontidae; genus Pheosia; species Pheosia tremula. Next base: position 6,916,880 of record HG995421.1, on the reverse strand, counting down.
GCACTTGACGTGCAGAACCCCACATTACACGTGATCTAACTCGAAGGTAATTGGCCGGTTTATATGGTTCAGCCAATAAGGAGCCAATCTATAGATTTATAACTTTAATTATGCATTTCCTTCATTTATATGCTTACTCGTTTTACATACTTTAGTATAAGATAATCTGCATGGGAACAGTTTTTTTCGATTGTTGACACACTTGTAACATGAACGCATACAGCCTTTTGATCCTTGTCGGAGACAGGATCGGTTAAATGAATAAAAAGGTTTTTTCGCTGACTGTATTTTTTTTCATAATCTTTAAATGCCGATAGCAATAACTCGGAGGATAAGGGATAGTCTCGTAAAATCATATTTGCCTGGCTTCAATCCTTAAGGTCTTGCTGATCCTTAAAAAATATCCACTCGGCATGCTATAGTATCGTGTTTTCGCCGGTCATTGTAAAAGTTATAACAAATATATAAGTATAAAGCATTAAATCAATACCTAAAAGACACAGTAAAGTATGTATTTGAATCTATACTTCTATACTAATATTATAAATGTGAAAGTTTGGATGGATGGATAGATGGATGGATGGATGGATGCTTGTTACTCTTTCACGCCAGAACGGCTGAACGGATCTGGATGAAATTTGGCACGGAGATAGATTATAGTCTGGAATAGCACATAGGCTACATTTTATCCCGGTAAAATGTATGGTTCCCGTGGGATAGATGTTTTAATTTTTCATACTTTTTATCGCGAGTAACACCGCCGGGCGCAGCTAGTCATAAATAAATGTTGAAATAAAAAATATTTTACAGATTTCATCGCGGTTATTTTATGTTTTAAAGCTCCCAACGTTTCGACTGCTTATCAATAAACGTACGTAAACATACAATGAAATCTGTAAAATATTTTTTATTTCAATGTGTAGTATTCGCGTAAATCCAAGAAATCAATATCATAAATAAATTGTTGTACGTACTGTGGAGAATTTAACCTACTTCGATAAGGTAGGCTAGGTTCTCTTTATTATTTTTAAAATACATTTTGTTTTAGTTGTTTGGCACTGTCATTATTAGAAACAGCATAGATAAACTGAAACCAAAAACAATGGAGGCTAGTGTTTTAAAAACTGAAGTGAAACGCCTTTTCTTTCCTTTTTTCCTCATCTTCGCCGAACTAAGCTATCCTAACACGTGCAACAATTTTGAAGGGGATTTTTAGAAGTTTATGGAATTATTCTTGAGATAGGAGATAACAAAGACTCCATAACAATCTGAGTTGTACGAAGCGAGAAAAAAAGTCCATTAACAATTGAGTCTTTGCAGACTATTCCGTGCTATCGCTTTAAAACCCTGTGAAGTTTCTATTAAATCATATTTAAGCGAGCGATTCAAGTTTTATATAATTATCTATCCAATGCGAAGACGTCTTTGTCTGGACAAAAGTCGACTTTGAATTTCAGCTATAAATTACATGCTTAAACAAATTACATTCGCCGACGTGTAACTACAACTGTATTCATATAATGTGTAAATAAATGACTTTAACATTTTAACAATTTATACAGAATGGTTATTAGGTAGAGTACAGGACGGCACTCTAATGAGTACTCTACTAGAAGTAGTACGAAACCTAGGTCCAAGGCATATGGATTTTTATTTGGCTAAAGCGTTAAATGCTACGCTGAAAAGCTTAGCATTGTGTAAGTTTCTTAACTTAAAACCTTTTTGTTATGTTATTATTATATTTTGTCTATACCAAGTTGACAAGTAGGGAGTTAACTTGAAGTCAATATGCAGAGGAAGGAATATGGGTGCTCCCACTGTTGTTGTGGCCTATCAACCAAGTCATTTGGGTTCAATCGCCACTCATCAACTTACCAACTCGTGTAACCCAGACATATAATATTTTGAAAGAGACCAACCGATGTTAAAAGATAGGTATCTACATCACGTCGTTAATATCCTCAATATATTGCCGAAAATACACTTGTATACACATTATATTACTTAAACATAAGTTTTTTCTTTCTTTCGAACTGTTTAGTATAAAACAATTGGGTTTGGACAAAATTGTACATTTAACGTTTCGTGAACAACCAAACATGAAGTTATTCTATGGTAAGATCACTAAATTGTATAAGATCTATTCTGAAAAATATGTGCAATATATTTTTTTAATCTTACGTTTCAGCCTATTTTTATATTGTGTTAATTATATCGTGAAAACCAAACGTGTGTAAGGATTTTGAAAATTCTATAATCAGAATATCACAATTTTTAATATTTTTTTATTGGATTCTTTTGGATTTCCTGTGCGAATCATCTTTTTCAACCATGATTATCACATGCTAAACGGTGAAGGAAAACATCGCGAGGAAACCTGCACGTCTGAGAGAACCCCTCGAAATAGGTGTGAAGTCCGCCAACCCGCACTATGGCCTAATCTCCCTTGCATTGAGGGAAGGCCCATGCCCAACAGTGGGACATAAAAAGGGCTGGTATTATTCTATTATCCGCAAACTCTACATCCGCAGAGAATTTTTCTATATCTTTATGATTACGTTTTTATAGTGTTGGCATTAGTCTTCGCCTTCTTGGGGATGGCAACTGCAGCCGCTACCACAACCTGCCCCGTATCCAACTGCATATGCACTGACGAGTATGAACCCGTCTGCTCTACCGATGGATGCTCCTATACTAACGAGTGCCGGTATGTACTTTGGCATGTGGCAATAGTTGCGAGCCTTAAGACGCTTCCATCTCTCAATTGCCCCGGTCTCACTCCGACTGTTGACAACTTGGCGTGAACTGATTGCTTGAACCGAAACCGAGGCACAGAATACTAATACCACAGCGAGGCCGATATTTTTGGGGGTATTCGGTTTATTCGGGGTAGAAAGGTTATTATTTTGTGTTGCTTTGAATTGTAATGTTTAATTTTTGTGGAACAATTATAAACGTGCACTTGTGTAGTAAAGTAGAACCCACATGATGGAACGTGACCTTTTGAGTTCTCTCAAGATGGCCAGTAACCTATCAGTAATTTATTCTCCAATTTACTGATAGGCTATGGAGAGGTTTATTAGGTCAATTATAAGGCCTTAGAATTATAGAATCTGCCATACATGGACTTATACGTGACGTTGGCAAAATACCTATACAATGTAGGGTGACGTCATTTTGTTTAAAAAAAAATACAACCGAATTGAGAACCTCCTCCTTTTTGAAGTCGGTTAAAAAGAGCCAGCTGCTCGCAGTTGCGCGTTCAATCTGTTGTCCACAAATAACAAGTTCTGCTTGCTACAGGCACGCGGAAAATTCTATTATTTTGAAAATTCTGTTATTCTATATGTATAAAAGTTACTTCAAACGATTGGCAATATATTGCCAATTAATACCCATTTGCCAATCTGTACCAACCGTACAATATCTCAGTTTGATATATATATGTTTTAAATTATATATTCACCCACCTACGAGGAAGAAAGTATGTAAAATTTTATATTTTTATTCGCAGATTAAATTGTGCAGGACAGACCCTGGCGCAAAGCGGAGAATGTTAAATACAACATTGCGTACGTAACAGCACTCGTCTCTGGGCACGGCCGCGGCAGTGCTACCACCTAGTTAACACTGTTATATTTTGTAAGAAAAATAAAAAAATAAGATTAACACTTTTATTTCTCTATGCTCTAACATTATTTACTGAGCCCAGTATTATGACGTCATTGAACCCGTATCCCAAAAGATATATATTATATAAAAATATCCTCCTTTTGACCGTCAAAGAAAATGGAGGAGGTATTTTTTTAAAACGTGTAACGGGAAGTATGAAACAAGTAAGAACATTTTTTGTAAAACAGGCGCCACTCGTCTTGCTGTGTATGTCATGAAAGTGATATGATTGAATTCTAGCGATTGATCACTGAGATCATAGACTCTACACATAAACAGATATAGATGCGCATCTTTACATTCAATACCTTGTTCACATCAGCCATTCAATAGATGTCGCTGTTAACAAAGAAAATATTCAAATTTCTCCAATAGATGGCACATTTTACGAAAGATAAGATGTACATATTGATTTCTTATACTTACGCTAATACTACACATTGAAATAAAACTAATTACCACCGATAAATACCGATAAGTAACACCGATTCCGACCAAGAATGATACGCGAGGCCATTGAAATGAAAAAACATCCTAATTTCAATAGGGAAGATGGCTGGGTGCTACCACCGACTTGGGATCCAGTAATTAATATTATTAAATCCAAGACCAAGCGTACCATTGCAAGACCTCAAGACACTGTGTGCACTTTCAGCGTAGATCGGACCACAAGCAAAGATTAAATATGAGGGTACCCCGTCTCAAACTATGACACCAGGACGTCAAACACCTCAGTCCTCCCGTGACCATGGTTGCTGTAAATCAGCCGAAACGTCGGTAACGTAACATCATAATATAAACGCGATAAAATCCTTATTATTATTTTTATTTCAATAAGATGTACAGCTACATAATTTAAAAATCTAGAAAAAGGTCTTACAGATCGGGAATCGAACTTACACGGTGCGCGTGCGTGGAGCGCGCTATCATCATGACAAACATGACTTGCGGACGCTAGCGTCATCTAGTACAGCGTTATAAAAACATAGCTGATTTTAATCTTCAGCATCTTACTAGATGGCACTTTAATCACAAATATATTAAGATACGAGAGCTCCAAATACCTAGTAAAATTTAAATTGCAATTCTTTTGATTGCAATATAAGCACAATGACATATCATCGTGACAAACTAGATTTCACATCTAGTATATTTGTGCGTTATTATATTTTGATAAAGTTTTTATATAAGTATAATTTAAATAATACTTACTGCGTAAACGGTCAATAAAGGATCAAAAATAAAAATAATAAACGCGGCCATCATACTATGGAGTTGGCATTTTATTTGAGAAAATAAAGGGTACTGGTTGCGTTCAAGATATAACTTATACTAAGCCGGTTCAAGATATAACTTATACTAAGCCGGTTCAAGATATAACTTATACTAAGCCGGTTGGAGTAATTTATCTATGAAGCTATTTCAGATAGTTTAGTTTCCGATATTATACTATTATCCATATGTTTATCATAATTGGTAGAACTAGGCAAAACTTGGCGGAAATCCATTGTTAAACAAATGGGGGAAGAGGAACCCACCAATAACCCTCGGCTTGTCAGCATTTCCAATTATAAACCAAACAAGTTGATCGATAATTAAAGAAGCCAGCAACACCGAACCCCTGTAAGATGTTAGTCGAGAAACTGTCTGTCACGATTGTTGGGACCGCAATTAATATGCAATTATCCACGAAACGATGCGAATCTAAAAATGTAACCGCCACGTGTTTCCCCTCTAAACGAGGCATCTTTAATATATAATTGGGCTCTATATCGTTTCCACTTCGGATACAAAAAGGAACGTAATTTTGTATTATACTTATACCAGCTACCTACAAAAAGTCACCTTCAAATTTCAGCCATAAATAACTAAATTCGAGAATCGAGCACAACTGTATTAATATAACGAAAGCAATTAAGTATTAAAAATGAAGTCGGTTAATACGTACCGAATACCAAATAATTCATTTATACCAGAATACTTATTAAGGTGAGTGCAGGACGGACCTACCATTTTAGCCAAGTCGAGCCGAGCCAAGGTCGCAGTTGGGGCAGGAAGCCTATGTTCCGCTGTTGGGGTCGCGGATGAGTGCGAAAGCGTTCCCGTTCACCACAAGGCGGGAGAAGGACCACCGTGGCGTTTTAGTGGGTAGAACTCCGACATAACCCGCTTGTCTCCACCGAGGCTTGCTGGTATCCATGAGGATATCCCCACGCAAAAAAAATGCCTATGTTCCAAGAAATATACTGACATTTTGACTTGGTTTGGTTAATTATATAAACTGACCATCGTTAAAAACAATAAACGGCTATTTATAAATATTTTTTGCGACTCATTTGTAAGTATATTAATGTAACTAATGGATCTTAAACTCGGCGGTGTATGATAGGCGCCAGACAGAATATACTCATGCGTCGTAAAAATGCTATTGAGGGTACGTGATGCAGAGTATTCTCACGACGCCGACGACCACCTGTAGCATGTGTAGTACACAGATAAGTGTTGCCTTTGACTGATTTTGCAACCTCAATTATGTATAGTGATGGCACTGTTTAAATTCCTCTAATTTTATTAAAAAACTTAAACCAAGAAGTAAGCAGGAACTCCTAATGTAATCTTAACGTTATCGAGAAAACATGCTTTTCTGTCATACTTATTTATAAAATCGGTGGTGTGAGAGGGACTGACGCCGCTTACGTACTGAAACGGTAAATAAAATTGTTATTGATGTACAGGTCTCAGCTATTTCTTGGAGTAACCTCACACATCACAACATCCAGGTTACCGGCCGGCGAAGTTTTGTATGAAACACATTAAATAAACCATCATAAGTAGATACCTACTACCTAGTTACAACTAAGTTGACAAGTAGTTGTGACAATTCAATTTGCAAATGAAGGAATGTAGGTACTCCCATTACATCAAACTTTAGGGTCTTATAAGTCTTACCAAGTGTCAACTTGTAAATTTGTGTAGACCACACTTTATATTTTTAAAAAGAACAATTGTTTTTAAATAAGTAATTACGTAATTAATATAGCAATGCCTTGCCAAAAACATGTATGCACATTATATTTACATACATATGGTTTTTGTTTGTTGTAAACTGTTTAGTATAAAACACTTGAGTTCGATCGAAAATGTGCATTCAACGTTTTTTGAACAACCAAACATGAAGTTATTCTACGGTAAGATTTTTGTACTAGTATATTCAAAAAAAAAATATGCAATATTTTTAAGAAACCTCTAATCGAAGGAATATTTATGATAACATTTTACGCCCTTAATATGTTCAAGCGAATTCGTGTGTACTACATAAATTGGCTTGTTTCTTTATGATTTAAGAAAAATGTTCGCGACACTGCGTCTATTTCTTCGTCCGAGATGAAACCTAAGTTTCAGATGTTTTAAAATTGTGTTATGTGTTATGTACTCGTACGAAAACCAATCAACAATATTATGGAATTTTAAACTTTTATAATTAAAAAACATTTAAACAAAAAAAAACTGACTAAAAATTAAAAAAGTAACCTAATCAAACAATTTTTTGAAGTCGGTTTATTTTGCTAAAAACGTTATGATTATAGAATTTTGAAAATCAAAATTATATACCAAATTAAAAGTTACGCACGGTCAAACATAAAAAAAAAAACAAATATTCGTTTCGAATAGATAAGCTCCTCCCATTTTATTTTTCGGAAAATTAATTGCTTTTTTTCGCCATGTGGTGCGGAAAATCGCGACAGCTGTTAGGTTCGCTGAGACTTAGCGCAGTTATTTGTGAGTAGCTCAGCTGCTCCGTCTTTTTTTTTATTACATTAATTATTATTAATTTTTTTTTTTTATTACCGTCGGTCAGCATACAGCAAATAGTGTGTGGTCTATAATCAATATATGAACTAATAATAATTTGCAAGATGTATATACAAATGTAATACTGTACCGCTTACCACATGCACAATTCCTTGTATGTAGTTCTTTCTTTCTTTACGAAATGAAATGCGATGAAATAAAATCGATATGAGAATGGCCTCACCCACCTCTTAGCGGGTATTTTGCCAATGTCAAGTAATTAATAGCAATAAAACATTCAATAAATACACATTACACACACGTAAATTAAATAATCGATGTGATATGATGAAATTCTTTTATGTAGTTTTTCGGTAATGTAAGCTTCTTCCATCACTCTCACACCACTAATTTCATAAATAAGTACGACAGTTGACAGAATGTTTTCTTGATGACGTTAATCCTATTGCTCTATGACTTTATGGTTAAGTTTTTTTTATAGTGTTGGCATTAGTGTTCGCGTTCTTGGGGATGGCGATGGCAGCTGAGTCCTGCATATGCACTCAACAATACCAGCCCGTCTGCTCCACCACCGGTCGCACTTATAGCAACGAATGCGAGTATGTACTTTTCAATATAACATTTATTGATTTATGTAAATATAATAGACGTGCTTTATGCCCATACGTCGACACACCACAGTTATTTACCTATTAAAAAAAACTTGAGAGGCATCAAGGGACACCCGGATGGAACGAGGTTCCTTTATTATTTTTTATTATTTATTATGTACAAAAAATCAATAATTTTGGGAAACAAAAATGTACCGCCCCCGGGTGGGCTCGAACCACCAACATTTCGGTTAACAGCCGAACGCGCTAGCCATTTACGCCACGGATGCGCTTGTGCAATGATCCGAAAATACTGACCATTATGTAAATGCAAACGACAAAGATAACTTATTTTTGTCAGCGATAGATGTCGCTGGCATGTTTTTGAACGAGGTATCGTTATGTTTTTGGGTTTTATAAAGTAAACTATAGTTTCGTTTATAAAAATGCTTACAATTGGTCGTTACAACTTTTCATCTTAATTTTTCGTCTTAATTTTTCATCTGATTTTTTTCCGTCTAGCCCCCTTTCGTTCCAATAGTTTACGTATATACCTACCTAACGCTCGGGCAACACCTCCGCTATAACCGTTAGTTATATAAATAGCAACATGTTACGTCAATTAACGGCGTTAAGCACAGGTCTGGCAGAAGCGTAAGATGAAGTAAGAATCTAAAATATTATGTTTTATTTTCAGATTACGTTGTGCAGGGGAGACTTTCGCGTCTGAAGATGCTTGTTAAAGCAGGCGTAACGAAGCTGGTCGGATCATCCCGGGAGACGGCAGTCCCACCAAGATTACATAACGCATTATCATAGGTACTTCGTGAGACAATAAAGATTTAATATATTTATGTAACTCTTTTATTTCCTTGTGCTCTAACATTTTCACTGAGCCCAATATGATGACGTATCAGACCCAAGACCCAAGTCTGTTATCTCAAAAATATACGCGACTAATTAATAACCTCCTCATCTTTTTTTTCTTTATTAAGGGACTAGGCCCGCCACACACTCCCGACACCGTTGCTCATGTAAGCCAGGATCCACAACGGTGACCACAGGTTTGACCCTCGGCGAGTCCCGGGGAAAAGTTAATCGCCTTGGAACCCGGAAAGAAATTAATCGAAAGGTAAATAGGAGGAGGAGTTGGCAATAAATTTATCCGCTTCCCTCTATTGCAAAGCGGGACAGATAATTTAACTTTATATGGCAGACTGCCACAGAAACTCTAAAGAGGTAATGTTTGTTAGTTTTTAAGTTTGAATGTAGGGGAGATCAGATCATGTACCTGATCGCACATTGCAGACATCGGGGAAACGTCGGGAACGTAAAAACATAAAATAAACGCGATAAAAATCTGAAAAATTAATTTTATTTCAATGCGCAGTATTCACGTAAATATAAGAAATCAATATAATATTCACGTGTCTACCTCGAGCCGCTAGTCAGAAGTCGGCTTTTAAATAGATAAATATAATATAACCTAATAAACACACAGACTGTACGGTGCCAACATTTATTAAGTGTCCCATCTATAAGATTTTGGTACGGTACCCTAGAGAACATGCTAGATACCACGGTTGCTGCTGACCAAGAATCTGTAGACATCTTGAGAGTCAACCTTCACTGTTTAATTATTTTATTTTAATTTCCTAAGCAACGCTTGGTTTGGGTGATGTCAGTAACATTGGGTAAATATTCGTATCGTATCGTATCGTCGCATAATCGTATTGTAGTAAGTATAATAATTCCAGCCCTTTTTTATGTCCCACTGCTGGGCACGGGCCTCCCCTCAATACGAGGGGGGTTTAGGCCATAGTCCACCACGCTGCCCAGTGCGGGTTGTAGTAAGTATTATTCGGTAAATAACACTACAATTTTATATAATGTAATAAAATAATTTACTCCAGACATTGATGGCGCGGATTTGCAAACTCTGACTTGTCATTGTAGAGACCACTCGTCCGTGGCCTAAGAGGTTGTATAAAATAATAGAGACGGCCTGGTGGGGGTCAGAACAGCTCTTAGACGGTTCTCTGCAAAGATCAAAGCCAAATCATACTTAAGAACTAAGTGTCTGAAGCTTGAAACGTATAAAGTGAGGTTTTCATTTGTATTCTTTCTGTTGTATTCGATTTCGCTTGTATGTTTGTAAATATCATCCTATGCTTTTAAGTATTTTGTACCTTTAGTTTTTTGTTAAAACTATCAAAATATCTATGAAATAAAAAAAGTAAGACCTAGCTCGTGGTCCTCATTTAATTTTAATTATACGCACTTTTGATGATACAAGTATTACATAGTGGCGCAATTTACTTATGATTTACAACAGACAATGTTTCATGAAAAGCGAGAAATAAATACGTCTTAATTATATTTATTAATGGCCAAGTTTCAAAACTAGAAAATACTATGTATGAATTTAATTTATTGTACGCCAATATGTATGTAGAGCATACTCGGGGACACAAATTAGTAAAGCGTGAGTTTAGGTAAATCATATTGCCTTGTTTTCGCCAACCTCTATTTGAACTATACAACGATCGACATATATATAAGACATATTTAGCTTCACCAATAAAGTAAACAATGAGATACGAACTACAAGCAATTTCGGATAAACCACCAAAATGTATCTAGAAACAAAAACTACAGTATTTCAGAGATTTTACTTTAAAATCTTATCTATACTACGATCGAAGAGAAGTAATAAATAAACTAGGACGAATCAAACAAATAGCGCTTATTCCAGAACCTACACCGCCCCTACCCTGCCCCCGACACGAGGGTAGGTCAACTTAGCTAAATGCCTAGCAGCTCAATTTATCTCTCTGTTTATCTACATCCTACATTTACAAATGTCTCTAATTATAAGATCACGTTGCCCCATCCCGTCTCGCGGCGCAGACGATGGGGGCATTCGATGGGGCAAACGGTTGCGTGTATTCTAATTTGTATTAATGGGGCGTTTGTATCTCGCTCGTAATGGTGAATATTTCGAATAATGACGGAATATTATTTGGAATATTTCATGTAAGTGTTGCGACCACTTCAATCGCACCACAAGCTACACAGATGGTACTGCAGACGCATTCGGATCAATAGACAATGCTCATCACAATCCTGAATCGCGCTATAAGAGTTTTCGGAGCAAGCAACATATATACAAGATCCCGACAATAACCGTCGGGGCATAGCGGCCGCCCCGCCTGGCTGGAAGATCTTCCCTTTTACGCTAAATAAGTAAGTATAGTACCAGGGTATGGTAAGATAGTACCAATTGTTTGTAAGATAAGTGAAGAAGGTAAAATGAGTAAAGTCAATATATTGGTAGAGTCGTCGCAAATACAGCCTGCTGATCTTGAGCCCGGATTTCATTCCCAGGTTGTGACGTGTCGCTTGGATTTTCTATTTGGAAAGTGAATTGGCTAGAATCGTATATGACTTGGGCTATCTGCGGCAGATTTATATAGATTTACTCGTACTGTGGAGAATAATTGTTTTTACAAACTAAATGGGATATATTTTTGTGATCGGTCGGTGTCTCGTACATATTATGTTTTAGCAATATACACCTTATTCAATAAAAAATATTTGTAAGTATGTACTCGTATCTATTATTAAGTACACCCCCGTCGTAAAAATGTCTTTAAAATCCTCTCCATCCAAAGGTTGCCTGGTAGAGATCGCTATTATAAGGCCGCGCATTGTGACACTCTCTGTGTAAGTTAAGTTTTTGTAATTTTGTATTCATTTTATGTGGTGGAACAATAAAGTGTTATCTATCTAAAACGAATTTTACGGATTTTTTTACGTTTATTACAAAAATATTCTTGTTAAGTTTTAAAACATATTAATGCACGAAATTGAGACGTTTCAAATGACGAGAAGTTTTAATCAAGGGCCCGCCAGCCCTCCCTCTGGCGAGGCAAATTGCCCCGAAACTACTGGACCGAATGATTGGAATTCGCGCGACGAGCCTCCTCTAAACTAGGTGAAGTATTCGCTGCTCTCGCTAGTAAAGTGTTGCGAAATAGAGACGCTTAGAATGGGGCACGTTTGGTTTAGCAAAAATGAGATTCGAATTTCGAAATAGTTTAAAAATGTTAGCCAACGTAGCGGCAGATAGTCGGTCACGGTATATACGGTTTACAGGATCATTCAGAATCAGAATCAGAATATATTTCATTCATGTACAGCATTAAGTACAGTACATATGAATCGTCAAAAAAAATATAAATGCTAAGCTACTACTTTACCACCCGTACGGAATGACGTTCCTATGGAGAAGAACGGGCAAGAAACTCCATGGTTGCTCTTTTTAAAAAGATCTTTTACATTTTTGAGCAGCACATTGTTATGGGTATGTTAGAACAATGTAGTAACGGCTAGGCAGACTTTAGAAGCTGGTAAAAAAAACAAGTATCAACCATATATAATATATTCAGAATACAGGGTAATATACGAAGCCTCCAACCTGCTCCTCTTTTACGCATTTGTATTTATTATGTGATGTCGATTTTTTTATGACATCTGTATTTTTTTTTTAAATTGGCTTATCGCAATCTGATTTCGCATAAAGATTACAAATGCGCTAAAAAGCGCAGATTCAAGACTTAGTATACTCATTCTGGACCACCCTGTATAGCCTACGAGTACGGGGCACATAGCCTGAACGATTTGTCCAAATGCGAGGATATATTTCCGCTTCAGCGCGCTGTAGCCGTGGGGCAACGTGGCCCGCGATAATCCAATCGCCTGTATCTAAAATAGGCCCCACCTTCATCCCCAAATTCTTAGACGCCGATGCACAAAGCGATACCCACACATAAAAAGCATAAAAATTACGTGGTGGTACTACATATTAGTAAGTCTATAAGTTATTAAGAGTCTGTGACAGCTCATACCAGGCCCAGGCTGCCTTGAGGTACCCTTAAGCTACTTTCAGCTTCCAATTTCCATCTGCGACCATCAGTTACTACTCAAAGTAAACATAAATGATTTGTCTAGTCTATGGATTACTGATTCTACAGGGGCAAATGCCTACTACAATACGTAGCAAAAGTCTGGAGGGTTTTTTCAACACGAATAAAACTTTTCTATTTCTGTAATGATATCAGTGATAGCCAAGTTGGTAGAACGCTTGCCTCGGTATCGAGGATTGCAGGTTCAAACCCCGGCTCGCACCTCTGGGATTTTTCAAGTGCTAATCTCATTTTCAACCATGATAATCACTTGCCAAAACGGTGAAGGAAAAACATCGTGAGGAGACCTGCATGTCTGAGAGAACCCCTCGAAAGATGTGTGAAGTCCGCCAATCCGCACTGGGCCAGCGTGGTGGACTATGGCCTAATCTCCCCTCGCATTGAGAGGCCCGTGCCCAGCAGTGGGACATTAAAAAAATGGGCTGGAATTATTATTATCTACTGTCAGACTGGTAGTGTTACGACAAGTACTCGAGCATGTAACTACACTGGGTGGGTTTCTAAACGGTCATACTCTTTTATTTCCGCGAATATTTTCTTGCCGGATTTAGTATTTTTTTTATTTTTTTTATGGGACTAGGCCCGCCACACGCTCCCACCACTGCTACTCCTGTAAGCCAGGATCTACAGTGGTGTCCAATGAAGACACCGAGGTTTGACCCTCGGCGAGTCCCGGGATAAAGTTAATTGTCTTGGAACCCGCACGAAATTAATCGAAAGATAAATAGGAGGAGTTGGAAGAAAATTATCCACTTCCCTCCATTGCAAAGCGGGAGACAAAAAGATCTGGTAGACAAATGTCCACAGAAGTAAGACTCTTACAGCTGGACTAACTCCAGGTGTAAGGCACCACGGAGAGTTTAAATACTAATTGGTCCTAAACTTGTGAGCTGATTAAACTTGATTCCAGTAGTAGGTATGGCAAAAACGCTTGAACGCACGGAAGTTATCCCTGGTTTCCACAAGGTCTGTGTAGTATACAACTCCAGAAGTTACTTGCAAACTATTAAGCATAATGTTCCGTTCGTTTTGCCAGAGATTGCACTCCCAGAGGATGTGATGTGCAGATTGCTCGTTTTCGTTATACGGCGTTGAACATTGACACAGAGGCGAGGGTACTAATTTAAAATAGAATAATTTGCTCTTAAATATACCATGGCCAGTTAAAAATTGTGCCATACAGTGATCCACCTCCATCCACGTCTTCTCCAAACGATCACGAACGCAAGGAAAGAACTGGTGGAGGTGGCGGCCCTTAGTTGTTGTATCCCAACTGCATTGCCACTCGTTCAAAAGATCTTCGTAAACAACAGATTGAGGTTTAAATAATCTAGTGATTCTATAGCGATCTCGCGGTTTTAGGAATTCGGTGGTCATGTCCTCTCGAGTAGAATAGTACATTCCCGCGCGTCTCTGAATCTCTAAGTCGACCGGGAGCACACCCGCGAGTACCGGCAGGGCCTCGGTACTAACCGTGCGGTATGCTTTACATAAAAATATCAGTGCCAATCGTTGGCTCTGAAGTAATTTACGCCGTGCCGCCCCTATCGTGGCCCTGTCGGCCCACACCGGTGCGCCGTAACACATGGATCCTAAGTACGTTGCTCCGTATATGATTTTTAACGTATTAAAAGAGAGACCCCACGTTGAGGTCGATATTCTTGTCAACGCATAAAAATTACGTTTTGATTTTTCACCGACAGTTTTAATATGTTCGATAAACGGGAAATTCCTTTCTAGCACTAACCCGAGGTAACAAACCGACTCTTTCCTCTTAATTGTTGTATCATTAAACTTAATACGTGGCGGCGCTTTCAGATTACCTTTTAACAGGAGTTGGTAGGTTTTTTGAGGGGCAAACGTAAGCCGATTCCGTTCGCCCCACTCAGAGATCAAGCGCAGACATGTCTCCGCCAGGTTCTCAAGTCCAGCCCTAGTGTTTGATTGTATCAGCAGGAGCCCGTCATCCGCGTATCCAGTTAATGAACATCCGCTCGGGAGAGGTAGCTCGAGGAAGTCGTCAAAGCCTAAATTCCACAGGTATGGACTTAGAACTGACCCTTGAGGACAGCCTAATGTCAGTGTCTTCGACACAGCATGGTGACCAAGTCTAAGTGTTGTAGATCCGTGTGCAAAATATGTATAAACTAGGGAATAGATGTTCTTAAAACAACCGCGTATCTTTAGCTTAAGAAGTAACATCGGCCACCATGCGTTGTCGAACGCACCTGAAATATCCAAAAAGATCCCTAATACGTACTCAAACGTTGATAGGTTTACGATTTTTCTAACCGAGATAGCCGCGTCAACAGTCGATTTACCACGAGTAAAACCGAATTGTTTTTGATTGAATTTTGGTCCACCGGGTAACAAGCGCGGGACGATTAGGCGCTCTAATAGTTTACCTAACGATGGTAATAGCGTTATTGGCCGATATGATTTAGGGTCGTCGGGGGGCTTGTCCCCACTTTTCGGAATGATTCGTATAAAACCGCGACGCCATATTCGGGGAAAAATACCGTCGGCTATGCAACGATTAAAAACAATTAACATTGAATCACCGGCTGATTTGCAAGCTTCTTTGATCATTTTGTTAGATATTTTGTCCTCGCCGGAGGCTTTATTTAGAGGCAGTGCTCGCACGACGTTCTCGAATTCGTCACGGGACGGAAGATCGGACACAGGTGCGAGAGGCGGCTCTGCAGCCCATGCTCTTATCTGGCGGTGGTACTCGCTGTCGTTTTCCGTACTATCGTCGGGGATAAGTGTGTTTAGTAGGACATCCGTAGTCTCCTCGATACCGGTTGTATGTATATTATTTATTTTGATGTTCCGTATATATGCGAGATCTATTGATCTATTAGCTTTGAACTCGTGGTAGAGTGGAGACCACGGACCCTCCCTATCTAATTTGTCCACTATTTTGTTTAATAAAGCGCCTTTGGATCTTTCAACCGCAGCTCTGTACTGGGACCTGGCAACTCTAAGCGCACATAGAGCTTGTTCAAAAGGATCTCCTGAGATACGAGACTTTTTAAGCTTGTTGAGCTTTCTACGCGCTCTGCGAAAGCACTTACGAAGTTCAATTAATTTATTGCCCCACCAGTCGCACCTTCTGAGACTAGTGGTAGACCCCCGACCAATGGCCACATCGGCACAGTAAGTCAAAGTGTCCGACATGAGTTCGGCACTTTCTTCCGCGGATAGTCCATCGCGAATGAAATCTCTGACACACGACGCAAAGAGCGAGCTGAAAAAGTTCCAATTTGCACCTTTACTTTTGTATCTAAAATTTATACTATTAACGGAAAGACCTTGTGTGATCCTCTGGGCAAACTCGTACACGATCAGGCGGTGATCACTACATGACGCGTCCGGAAGGACGCGCCACCTATCCAAGCGGACGTCTGCACTAGAAAGTGTGACGTCAATAGAAGACTCGCCCATCGGGCTGCAAAAGGTCGGTGGTGCATCGGGTGTATTATGTATTGATAAGTTCATTTCCGCAATGAAATCTTCAACCGCACACCGGCGTTCGGCGTCGGTGTACCTAACTTTGCCATACCAAAGAGAGGATGACGCGTTCACGTCAGCGCCGATGATAATGTTACGACCTGCCAGAGAGCGCAGGACGTGTCGGAGATGATGTAGGTGAGGGGTGACTGGGTCAGAATATTGAAAATAACAGCTCACAACGTAAACCCTACAGGATGGGGATGAAACTTCGGCAACAGCGCAGTGAGACGTCATAAGATTTTGTAGCGAAGTTACTGTGTAATTAGATTGCGACACATAAATACCGGCTCGTGCTTTGCTATCCAGTTGTACTACATTATTGCGTAATCGAGCGTTTTGATATTGTTCTTGAATTAAGACTATGTCCAGATTATATTCTATTGTCAAACGATCTAACTCAGACGTCGCCACTCTATCGTTGTGGAGATTTAGTTGTCCTATCTTGAAATTATCCATTAATTAAATTTAAAAGAATGAGTTAAAAATTTGTAGTGAGGACTAACTGTTCTAATTTAAATTTGTATGTTGGACAGTCTGATGCACCGCAACGGTGGTCGCACGGTTTTTTGTATCGCTTGCACGATGCGCAAACGGGCTTGAAGTCGGGCTTCTCTTTGTTTGTGCAGGATTTCGTATCGTGACCCTCCGCGCAGTGACCGCATGTCGGTGATTTTTCGGAGCAATACTTATGAACGTGTCCGTACTGTTGACAGTTTGCGCAACGCACCATATCAAAATCGTCGAAGAAACGACAGCTGGACCAGTTAATAAATAAAAACTCTTTAGTGGCCAACAAGTGTTTACGGATTTCAGGATCGATCTCGATACCTATCCATTTACGGCCGTTTTTCATCGGACGCCTACGTACGATATTTGTTGATTTAATGAAATCGTCCTCTTTGACCGGCATTTCGTCTTTAATGTTTTGCCGATACAGTGCCATTAAGAACGCGCCGTCTTCCATCGACTCGGGGACGTTATGTACTATTATACGAGGTCGCCTCCCCTTGGGTTTCTCCAAGCGCAGGCCCGCGGCTTTAATGGCATTTACAGATTCGAGTTTTTTAATTTGTTTGACGTTGGCAACGCGTAGTACCACTCCCGATTTAGCGGTCTTTTTAACGCCTACAATTTGAAAACCGTCGTCGCTTGGTTTAATCGCCTTCATTAATGCCTGTTTTGTCGCCGACGATGACTCATAGTCAGCTGAGCGCTCGGCCGTGGGGTAGGCGATAACACACGGGGCGCGGGGCGCGCGGGGGACATCCACCAGCGGGGCCACTTTTGGCATTAGTTTTAATGTGTCGGCATAGGATTGTTTAGGTATCTCGATTGCACCTGGATCTGATTTAATTTTTTCCAGTTCTAATTCGACATTTGCCAATTTGGTTTCGTTGCACGATGATTTTATTGCCAGCAATGATACAATCGAGGTTACACGTTGGGTCATGTCCATTATGGCGGTTTTATTCGCGATATTGATCCGAGTGCCTTGATCATTTACAAGATCATTAATTTTTGCCAAATAAGTGGATGCCTGGGATACTAATTCGCAGTAGTCTTGTTGACCGGCGTCGGTGACATTTATCGGCGACGGATTGCTATCCGTAGACGCGCATCTTAGAATCCGTTTCGACCTATCGTCAGGTGAAATGAATGTGGGAGATAACGTTTCGCAAAATAATCGCTTGCTATTGTTATTGTTACTGGCGGTGGGTGGTGACCTAGTTGTAACTTTGCTTTGTCTAAACGCGCCGGATTTAGTATGTGAAGTATGTTCGTCCAGTCGAAGGGCACGATCGTCCGTTCCATAATTGAATTGTTTCGTAGTAGTTCCACGGGTTGAACGCTTTGGGAAGGGTTCAGTTAGTCTGCCGTAACATTTTGTGGGAACCATTACCAATTGTATTTTATTCATTCAAATCTATGTATGTGTGTTTTCTGAAGTTTTACTAATAAACCTTCAACACATGTTAAGATATAATTGGAATAGTATACAATTTCAAACAAGATCAAAACCTACTGAACGATTTTAATCAATTCTAAAATAGTTACAATTTATTTTTATAATTATGCGTCGGTCTACCGCTTTGCGTGCTTTGATAGATACTTTCATTGCAACCATTTCCTTATGCAACCACCCTAATAATATCTGATAGATCGAGATTTGTATAATATCTGATAGATCGAGATTTTCAAGCTGCGTGCAAAGCATTATATCATTCCATGATTGGTACATAATATATGAGCGTTTAGCCCGCTATTAACACGCTGTTACACGCGATAACGCGTGATATACGATAGCGCTGGAGCCACAAGCAATTTCAGAGCGTGATGAATATATTGTTACATCATGGCATGCAATTTGATTTATAATGGTAGCTGGATGATCCTGAAAATATGCGAGTTTCAGGTTTCCTTCCGCAGAGTAGCACGAATATTCTTTATCTAATGTACCTTTGCTATTTATGTAAAGAGTTTTTTCCCTATCTTGTCTTAATAAAGTATCCTCAAGATCATAAATTTACCTACATACGAGTTTTAATTAATTATTTCTAGATCCCGATTTTTTATCGATCGTATTTTCATTTTCTTTTACATGACAGGCTTTTCTCTAAACATATATGTTGGGCACCTTATGCATATCATTTTCATGCACTTCAAATTATTTAAAGTGCAAAGAAGGTATACTAATAGAATTGTTACTGTAAACATTCTTTCAAATCATGTCTGTTTTATTACAAGTACCGTAAAATAAGTAAGTACTAATATTTATCTTATTTTTGTTTCAGGTAAGTAAAACATAACACAGCTGGCACGCTGCAAAAGTGAAGTTAATGGGACACTCTTATAACGCTTCCTCAACATAAGTCTGGAACAAGTTTTAATCAAGCCTACAATATTAATAAAAAAACTTGAGAGCTTTCAAGGGACACCCGGACGGAACGAAGTTCCTTTATTATTTTTTATTATTTATTATGTACAAAAAATCAATAATTTTGGGAAACAAAAATATATCGCCCCCGAGTGGGCTCGAACCGTCAACATTTCGGTTAACAGCCGAACGCGCTAGCCAATTGCGCCACGGATGCACTTCTTTAATATCTCGAAAATATTGACCATTATGTAAATGCAAACGGCAAAGATAGCAAAAAGTGTCGTTACAACTTTTCGTCCGATTTTTTTCCGTCTAGCCCCCTTTCGTAACGCGCGATAAGGAACTTCGTTCCAAAATAAAAAAATATAACCGAATTGAGAACCTCCTCCTTTTTGAAGTCGGTTAAAAACTGGTCGTCGGTTGAAGCGATCCAGTGAAGAAGTAAGAATAAGTCAGTACTGTAAACAAATTCAATTTCCAACACTACGTCAGGCTGCATTGAGGGTTGCAAATCCAGAAAATAACGAATCCATTTATTTATTAGTTTCCACAAATTCAACGAGTTTTATGTTGTCATTTAATGAACAATATTTGCACTTATTCTGTCATGTCACTCATGTACAGTCGTGGAATGAAAGGAACACGTCATGTCAATATCGACTTTTGCTTGCAACAGTCAAAGAACCGTAATGCAAGAAACAGTACAGCCAACATTTAAAAAAAAGCTAGGCGTTTTGTTTTGACGCTTTTATATTCTTTTTTTTTTTCTTGGCTGTTAAAAGTTTAGTGGCTCCTTGTATTTTTTTGTCTATGCTCTATCCAGCATCGTTTTTACAAACAAACATTATTTCGTTATTCTCATTCAAGAAGTGGTAATGCCAACCCTACCATCGCTTAAAGTTCTCGCGCCTCAAAACTTCAACCGCTCGCAAGTGGTATAAGTTGTGCTTTTGTTATATAGTTTGCGGAGCCGCCTCGCTGCGCTGATCGGAAACTGCCATATTAACAATAGCTTTTCGTGCTGAACTACATATCAGAGGAACTGTTCATATATGAGGCAGGATAAGACGTTACAAAAGAATTGTCAAGTTCCTGAGATCCACGTGTTGCGAGACGGCGCAGTTTATTCTTCACGTATGGTACGCGGGAGTAGGACTGGATAGCCGTTTATTTACTGACCGGCCTTACCAGGCTACCTTAGACACATGCCGCGCATGGCAGTCTCAGATAAATCAAGAAATCTCTTCGAGCGAACCTAACCACTTCACTCAAATTAGACATACACATTCGGGTTAACAGGCAAATGGTCGTACCCAAACTGACCGCGCTGCCTCATGAGGCTGGCTCTGTGATTCACCTCGCCGCGAGTGGTATGTGCCCGGGCTATCCTCGCGAGGCTGCACGGTTGGCTCGAGTGAAACTATTTCGAAAAACTCGTGTGTACAGACTAATGTATAATTTAGCCTCCAATATGCCAACTTTACGTGAATCATTTATCATTACAGTTGACCCGCGGTAATCCGACAAACGTTTTGCAGGGCAGTGTCGAACTATCGAATTTGTCGGATTATAGAGTATTGCCTAAGACCCCCTATAGTCCGGATTTTTTAACAAAAGTGTACCTTGTAATCCGACAAATATAGATCCAATGATAAGATTCTATATGTTATACTCTGAAGTACAAATCGTACTTCATTATATGTCGAATTGTAATTGTATGTGTTTCGAAAACAAAACAAAACCCACGCGTCGAGTACTATAGTGGTGGCGCGTACGAGTTGTAACCGGTTCAATCATGCATTATCTATAATAGCGAAGATTTTCAAAGATATCTATACATACATATAAATAAAATTGGAGTGTCTGTAATATTAAAATAACCGCTTTTTACTAAGTGCATTTAGATTTATAAACGGTACCTATACCAAAACAACATTTTTTACAATTTTTGTCCGTCTGTCTGTCCGTCTGTCTGTCTGTCTGTCTGTTTGTTCCGGGTAATCTCTGAAATGGCTGGACCGATTTTGACGGGATTTTCACTGGCAGATAGCTGATGTAACAAGGAGTAACTTAGGCTACTTTTATTTTAGAAAAAAACATAGGATCTCACGAAAAAAAATTAAAACCAATGTTGCAGCGTTGCGCCTGATTAAGTTTGATAGCAACAACCTGAAATGCGTCCCGCGGGCTCAGAAAGCGCGAGCAGGCTGTTGCCAACGGTTGTGTCTTTGTTAAATACCACGCGAACGAAGTCGCGGGTAACAGCTAGTATTCAATAATAGACATGTCGGATTACAGGGGGTGCCGGATTACCGGGAGACCACTGTATTTATATGAAGCTTTGTCTACCTATTCTGTTACATTCGGAACTGAATTACAGTCACATAAATAAATTGGAGCTTTACCGTACATGTACATAATATTTATTCTGATATCGGCTACTAATAACAGGTTCAATTTATTTAACCACGTGTACAGAGATGAGCTTGTAGCGCCGCACGCTCCCGGGGGACGTGCCAACATTTTGTAAAGGGAAACCACCTTCGTCGAGGGAATGCGAGCCATCCGACTATGTTTCCTTGTACAACGAAAATGTGCTTCATTTCTTACGTTTATTGTTAACTAGCTGTTGCCCGCGTGTTCGTCCGCACCTTTAAGTTGATATAACTTTTTTATTTATGAACTGATTAAAATAATGCAGACACTTATTTTTAAGTTAAGCTAACCATAATACATTAATGAAAGCCGGACCCAGATGGTTAAGCCGTTTCTGGGATTAGCGCGCACAAACGCACAGACTAAAATTCTAACAATCATTGTTTTGAGTTCTATTACGTTGGTAAAGGCCCCCAATACTAGTTATTCATATGTACAGACAGCAATCAGTAACATTATTATTATATGTATAGATAATAAGCAGTGATAGTTGTTAGAACGCTCGGTACGAAGTGTCGCAGGTTCAAACCTCGGCTCGCATCTCTGGGATTTATGGATTTCACATGCGAATCTTAATTTCAACCATAATTATCAGTTGATAAACGGTGAGAGAAACAAAGACACAAATTACAGACTCTATTACTATGCACCAGCTTGTAGTTTTCAAGTGTATCTGTTAAATGGCAAAAGACTCGCCCCTGTATAGTGTAATTATATATAACCCACCAACTTGTTACCTGATACTATTGGCGAAAGTATGTAGAGCCGCCTACTCTACCTACACCTTCAGGTTATATTTGTAATATAATATTTTTTTTTTTTGTATTCATTATTTATATATTTATGGTATATTGTAGCAACCAGCCATTAGTTAGTGTCAACACAAACGCAAGCGGAGCCGTGGTATTAGCGTAGCGTCATAATAATTCATAGCCCCATTAATCCACTGCTGAATGGCTGAAAACGAATGGCGGTAGAGAAACCATGTTTTGTGGCTCAACGGACAATGTTGTTCGACATTTATTTTATTTTGGTATTTTTCTTCTTTTTTTACGAAATCAAATGCGATGAAACAAAATGGATATGCAAATAGCCTCACCCACAACATAGCGGGTATTTTTCCAATGTCAAGTAATTAATAGCAATAACACATTCAATAAATACACGGTATAAATAAAATAATGGATGTGACATGATGATATGAAAATGGCGTCTGGTATTTTTTGTAGAATGATTATTAATAACTAGCTGTTGCCCGCGACTTCGTCCGCGTGGTATTTAACAAAGACAACCGTTGACAACAACCTGCTCGCCCATTCTGAGCCCGCGGGACGCATTTCAGGTTGTTGCTATCAAACTTAATCAGGCGCTGCGCTGCAACATTGGTTTTAATTTTTTTTTCGTGAGATCCTATTTTTTTTTCTAAAATAAAAGTAGCCTAAGTTACTCCTTGTTGCATCAGCTATCTGCCAGTGAAAGTCCCGTCAAAATCGGTCCAGCCATTTCAGAGATTAGCCGGAACAAACAGACAGACAGACAGACAGACAGACAGACAAAAATTGAAAAAAATGTTGTTTCGGTATAGGTAACGTGTATACATCCAAATGCACTTAGTAAAAAGCGGTTATTTTAATATTACAAACAGACACTCCAATTTTATTAACCGACTTCAAAAAAAAGGAGGAGGTTCTCAATTCGGTTGTATTTTTTTTTTATATGTATAGATTTGTCAAAGTGTTTTCATAAAACAGCAGAGAGGCGATGAGGCGTGAGTGCTTACCTATCAAGGTTATACGCGATGTAACGAGCCAGTTGATAACGTATCAATAATGCGTGCGACAAACAATTAAACACGCAATTGGTATTGAAATATATTCACAAACACGATTCTGTTGTACATTAAAATTCCCCAAATATCTCGGAAGCCGATGAACAAATACTCAAAATGTAACCTTGACTGACTGTTTATGAACGAATTGTTTGAACAGCTTCGCGTTTCGGGACGATGTGTAAGGTAGTAGATGTAAGCTGTTTCAGAGCTGAGTCATCACAAGAGTGACCAAATAAAGCTGAACTCGTCACGTACTAACATTTAAATTCTTTGTGTGAACGTTACAACTTTTTCTTATATACAATAATTACAAAGAAAATAAATACTGAAATAGTTACAAACTTATATAAATTACAAAGAGTAAAGCAACTTAATATTTACAAAAAGTGTAAAAAAATTGGCCCTACCGCATGGGCCCAAGATGCTGGCCGCATTTCCTCGCTGAATAGCCAAAGCTACTCGCTAAGCGAGGAAATGCCTAGCTCTTGGGTCGCCAGTTGCGTCGACCAATCTTCTTGAAAGATTTTCATTAAATACGAAGCTGAATACATAGCACTGAAAAGTGGATGCCGGATTTGGAAACTACTCGAAACGACTGACCAGCTCTTCGAAATTTTAAAGCATTTCTAATAAGCCGATTCTCGAAGCAGCCTTGAATATTCATGGACACCCTCGACCAATGAAATTGTATCCGTCGCTGTCGCAAAAACAGGCGCAATGCGGCTCGTAAGCGATCCCTGGTGTCCTGCGGACGCGCGGCCTTTTACCACTCGCCCGCGGTTTTACTCCGAGCCATGGACTTTATTTATTTATTTAAGGATAACCCGCAAGGCTTACACTAATACATAGCTATCAAACACGTGTGGCCGTATAACATGAATGAATGCAACCTTAGTTATGGGCTACCACGGCTTGCAATCAGTATACCAAACTTATGAAAGTAATTATAAATATTACACTTGACTTGTAACATACTGTTTATAGTGTACAGATGACCGGCTTATATGGTTCAAGTAACTACTCAAGTGAACGTGCACAGTGTGCACCTCACTAACCTCGACTTACCAATATACGACCAATATACGACTGTGATTGTGTTGACCAATATACGACTGTCGTAATAATTATCTATTTCTTTTCCACTAAAATGATCTTATTGGCCTCGTTAGTAAAATGATCTTATTGGCCTCGATAGCATTACACGTATCTTCATGAAACAAAAACAGAAAAAAATAAAGAGAAAAGTAATTTATTTCAGTGGTTTACCTTAACTATAAAGAGTATTTCACTAACTAGTACTTTTATAACTACGTACTAGCAGTGTAAGCGACTTGGTGTTAACGTGAAGCTCAGTTGTTGGGTATCCCGGGGTTAAAATCCCCAGTTAAGGTGCAACTTTTGCGCAACAAACAGATCCACAGTTCAAAACATACAACACAACTCTATTACCATCGGGTCGGGTAACCTTGAAACCTTATATTGCATCTCTAAATGGACATTGTAAGTGTGAATACCGCATTGCGACATTGGAGAGACAAAGATAGATAACATTAAAAAGCACACTTCATCACACTTAGCTCTCTCTGAGAGGAAATCTCTGTATTTTTATATTATCCGCATAAAAACCCTCATCTCGACATTGGAGTTTTTAAGCTGAAAACATAAAAGTAGGTACACTGAAACCATAGTTCCTGTAAGTGTTAACTTGAAGCATTTTATCACTTCGGGGTATCTCATCGTAACGAGCTTTGTCTGCTGTCACTCAAAATTAAGATTGACAATTTTGATGGTCCAGATGGCTGCATAAAACCTACATTCAGATTTACCAAAACCAACATCGCGAGCAAAACCTCCAAAACCAAATCGCACTGGGTCAGCGTGGTGGACTATGGCCTAAATCCAACTCAGATTGGGGGGAGCGTGCCCGGTATAACAGCAATAGGTTCCCCCCCTATTACACTAGGATCAAATACCATAGATGAATTGTGAGTGCACTGCTATGCACCCCTGTCTACCCCTTCGGGGATTACAAGCGTGATGATGTGTGTAAAATAAAGCATTAACAATGCTATCTCGATACAATCAGCGCTTTATTTCAACTATAACTTGCGGGATTTGTACTATTAAGATACGATTGCAACGTTCACAGCGCTGTTACTGAATGATAAAATAAAATACCTAATAAAAGTGTGAGCACCAAGACTTCGCAGATAATAAGTCAGTCTCGTCCTGAGCTCACCGTCGTGTGGGCCACAGAACACGACATTGTACAGGCCGGATTAACCCGCTATAAGCGTTTGGCTGTAGTTTCGAAACATTATACGGTATCATAAATCAATTAGGTGCTCGTGCTAACAACTAGTAAGTTGGCTCAAGTTAGTTATGTTATGCTTAATTTATAGCAGCAACAAAATATAATTGGTCTTCTCGAGTTGTTGTACACTTTGACCGGCTATTTCATGGTCTTTTGATGTTATTGCCGCACTGAATATATACGTACACATGAATATCAAAGATACCGTACCTATAACGCATACATGTTAGATATAATTACGCATAAAAAAATAGAAATACAGCATACTGGTGGTAGGCTTCGGCCGTGGTTAGTCACCACCCACTGAACAAAGCCATGTCGCCAAGCGGCCTAGCCGTGTTCCGGCATGATGTTCGGTGTTGCCATTCATGGATGGCGGGTCAGATCAGCTGCGCTGCATTTGCATCTTGATCTACTGCCGTCTTCCTACCTAGGCAAGTATGCTCCATCGTAGATCTCATCATCACTTACCATCAGGTGAGATCGAGATCAAATACATGCCTATAATGTAATAAAAAAAAAACTGTCATTGCCGATATTTATGTTATTTAAGTTTTCCTGATGACTTAGTAAAGATAACCGTATCCTTACCACGTGAGTATGTGCTATAGTCCATAAATCGCTCTATGTTTTGTTCTTATGCCGTTTTACAAGCCCCACCGGCACTTATGAGCCAGTGCTCATTGTCAAATACCACTTGGGTCCTTTAGCACCCGCGATGGTCCAATTTGACGAATAACCCACCCCAGTTCGGGTGATAAAAACTGGTGAAAGTTGAGAGCTACTACCGAAGTTGTGATACGTATTTACTGACTAGGTATGTGGACACAGCATTGTATAGTACAAAATGTGATAACGTTCATAATTCTTGGTATTTCTAACCACTTTTATCCATATCTATACATATGAATAAAATTGGAGTGTCTGTTTGTAATATTAAAATAACCGCTTTTTACTAAGTGCATTTGGATGTATACACGTTACCTATACCGAAACAACATTTTTTAAAATTTTTGTCTGTCTGTCTGTCTGTCTGTCTGTTTGTTCCGGGTAATCTCTGAAATGGCTGGACCGATTTTGACGGGACTTTCACTGGCAGATAGCTGATGTAACAAGGAGTAACTTAGGCTACTTTTATTTTAGAAAAAAAAATAGTATCTCACGAAAAAAAATTAAAACCAATGTTGCAGCGCAGCGCCTGATTAAGTTTGATAGCAACAACCTGCAATGCGTCCCGCGGGCTCAGAATGGGCGAGCAGGCTGTTATCAACGGTTGTCTTTGTTAAATACCACGTGGACGAAGTCGCGGGCAACAGCTAGTTGAACATATGTTAGGTATACGCCTTTGATGATGCCATCTTAATTACGTACGTACCCCTAAAGGATAATCTAATTATAAACAGTTTTTTTTAGATGGCTGGTATCGATAGTCATATGTTCTCGAGCTTCCTATGATATTTTACCCAATTTCATCATAATATGTCTTCAAGACATATTATGTCTTGAAGATATTAAGTTCGTAATATTTTTTTATTTAGCGTATTATGGTTGGTCGTTGTTTGATTGACATACATCCAAACCAATCGAAAGAAACGTCGCTACATACTTCAGTTTTTTTTGACATTACAATATGGGCCCCCTTAGATTTATGCTTTGAGAGGGCTCTACATTAATGGAGCCCTATAAATAAAAATCACAAAGGAACTTACTTATAATTTAATTTCTCGTGAGTTATATTAGAAGGTTTGTTCACCATATTTTCGTCTTCCAAGGAGCCATGTCATCAATAATCCAATCCAGTATGTTCCCAGCTGTCCATAAAAAACTGGTCGGTACAAAATAATGATCCCGACAGCTCCCATCGGTCACGCGATGGAGAAACAAACATGTCGGACACGACGGGCTGGCATTGATGTGATCTATCGCCTGTGCGATGCCACCTCGGGCTTTGTAAATACTAACATATATATTGATTTCTTATATTTACGCGAATGCTGCACATTGAAATGAAACTAATTTTAAGGATTTTATCGCATTTTTATTTTGATTTTACGTTCTCGACGTTTCGGCTGCTTTACAGCAACTATGGTCACGGGAGGAATAAGGTGCTTGACGTCCTGTTATCATAGTTTGAGACCCTCATATTTAATTGTTACTTGCGGTCCGATCTATACGCAGAAAGTGCTCACAGTGTCTTGAGGTCTTGCAATGGTACGCTTGGTCTTGGATTTAATAATATTAATTACTGGATCCCAAGTCAGAAGTAGCACCCAGCCATCTTCCCTATTGAAACATATTTTTTTTTATTGCACATTTTGTCCGATAAGTACTTACGTACACGTACGTACGAATGGGCTCATTCGAGCCCAGCAGTCCCGAGGATGACTCGTTTAGAGGCGAAACACGTGTCGAATACTTATTTAGATTCGCTTCGTATCGCGGAGAAATGCATTTTATGTGAGGTCCCGTCACTCGTGATAGATAGTTTCTAGACTAACATCTTAGAGGAGTTCGGTGTTGCTGGCTTCTTTAATTAACGATCAAACTTGTTTGGTTTATAATTGGAAAAGTTGACAAGCCGAGGGTCACTGGTGGGTTCCTCTTCCCCTATTTGTTTAACAATGGATTTCCGCCAAGTATCGCCTAGTTCTATCAATTACCATAAGTACTTGTTTGTAATATAGTATATCAGATTTAAATATTCAATCGCTAAAAGTTATTATTATCGCCAGATAAGCGCACCATACTACGTTGGCTTGAAATTGCCCTTACTATAAGTGTGTATGTCAATTTGCCCTTGTTTTATGGCTACCGTAGCAGTCATAATAAAGGCGATATTGTGAATTTATTTATGATTAGCCATGTGTACCGTAATTAAAAAAAAAACATAAAATACTGAACCCCCCTTTGGAGGTCGAATGCGGGATCTAGGTTTACGTAAATACGTAGACTTCAAAGTATACGGTTGGCTTACAAATAATCTCGCAATTGACGTACTCTAGGGTGAAACGGTATGATAATAAACAACTTTTTAACAAAAAAAATAATAATAGTATTATTAACACGTTAAGTGCGAAGCGAGGCCTAAATCACCCCTGATGCAACTTCCCTGTGGTGCGGCAAGCAAAAAAGTGAATTTCTCTGTCGTGCGAATGGCATAGCTTTGGTTTGGTCCAGTGTAGGAAAGAGATAAATATATATTTGAGATCACTAATGGTTCCGGACTCGGTGGTGTACCTACCTTGGTACCGGATGTCTTAGGCCTCGTGCCGCACTGAATTAATATAATTTTAATGCAGTGCGGAACGAGGCTAAAACGTCCCATATCCCCCCTGACCTCGTACCGCACTCAACGCGAGCTTCCCGCGACCAGTGTTGTGCATCGTCGATTGGAGAGCACGTCCTTTTACAGCGCCGAACATGTCTAAACGATGTCGGAAGAAGTTAATTTAAAAAAACCCAGAAACAGAGCCAAAACAGGTAAGTTTTTAATGAAAAAATCTTCAGTAAGTACCTAGTTTTTTCTTATCTTGGTAGCTATGTACCTAAAGTAAGTGTAAGATATTATTACTTAAGTATATTATACCTAAAGATATTATTGGTTATCTTTACATTTTTGTTATTTTTCAGCACCTGAAAGCGCACGCCATTGCCTCGAAAAGGGTGAAAAAAGGAGAAGATTGAGTGTTGGTTGTTACCAAAAACTACGCACATTTTTACCATCTCGTGAAGCTGATAAAAAATCCAAAAAGATTTTGACTCAGTGCACTCAGTGCAAAAAATCTTATTGTCTACCCTGTTTCAATGAAAAACACTCATAAATAAGTACAACATATATATTGAGATTTTTATAAAAAAAGTATATTGATACTGATTTTTTAATGTTAATTCAAGTTCTAATAATTGTATTTTTAAAGCCCGAGGCAGAATAAATAGGACAGTTTCTTTTCTACTTCTGGTTGCCTTTTTTTTCTATTCTGTGAACCGCATTAAGATTTTCATATACAAATAGAAAGATAAACCTTATGCATAAACCGTAATCCATTATTTTCCAATAATAAGTCTGTAATAGGTGCCTCTTAATGATATAGAATGGAACGCTTCGTGCGCGAGTCCGACTCGCACTTGGCCGGTTTTTTTTTCTTTATGGCGCCTTCAAGCACAATTTAGATTATTTAAAAAAAAATGTATCCTTTGATAGCTTTGTGTTGTTTTGCCAGGTTTTGCCCTTAAAACGATCTAATGAGATATAATTGATCAAAATCGGTCAAGTCGTTGCGTAGTTAAGACAGTTTAAAAACGTCGATATTATTTTTCCCATCACTAATCGCAGCGAAAATTTGCCCTATTTCAGTGCGTTACGAGGTGTATAAGATCCCATATTTTGTTTTGCTAATAATTCCTAAACTAGCCATCAGATCCCGGGGCGACGGTGGATTAGGGTTCATCAATTCACTGTCTATATCAATAAGGACCAAAATTCTCATTTATCTTTGATTTCGCGCCAGAAAATGGATTTTAGTCTGTAAAAGGAGGTGGGGTCTAATAGACCGCGTGTCGCCCTAACGTCTGGTCACGGTACGGGCCGATTATACCTCGTGCCGCAGGAACGGAAAGTATGCAAAAATTGGTGCCGCAGCTAACGTGTTAATAATAGTCTTCAAAAAATAATCTAATCTTGAAATCTACCTTGTCTAACTAAATCAAATATTAAACTAATCTGAAGTGAACCTCCTCCGTTTTGAAGTCGATTAAAATTGATTGAACTTGAGCTACTGATAACTGCTGCGTAACATTACGCGCGGGACACAAATATTGGAAAATGTGAATAGCTTGAAGACAATGTTACGTGTATCTATACATATAAATAAAATTGGAGTGCCTGTTTGTAATATTAAAATACCCGCTTTTTACTAAGTGCATTTGGATGTATACACGTTACCTATACCGAAACAACATTTTTTACAATTTTTGTCTGTCTGTCTGTGTCTGTCTGTCTGTCTGTTTGTTCCGGCTAATCTCTTAAATGGCTGGACCGATTTTGACGGGACTTTCACTGGCAGATAGCTGATGTAACAAGGAGTAACTTAGGCTACTTTTATTTTAGAAAAAAAAAAATAGGATCTCACGAAAAAAATGAAAACCAATGTTGCAGCGCAGCGCCTGATTAAGTTTGAGAGCAACAACCTGCAATGCGTCCCGCGGGCTCAGAATGGGCGAGCAGGCTGTTGTCAACGGTTGTCTTTGATAAATACCACGCGGACGAAGTCGCGGGCAACAGCTAGTCGTATATAAATATTATTGGTTAACAATGGCATTGGTTTATATTGGTTTAGTATAGATACCATTATGCTTAAGATTTTCTTTTTTGCGTAGATATGAATATTATATTCATGTCTACGTTATGTTATACATCGTGATTGAGAAAGGGTATTCTACCATTATTTGAATCTGCGCTTTTTTAGCGTATTTCGGTATGTGTAGTCACAATTTAGATATGTCAAATGAAAAAATTACGGCTCGCGAAGATTCACAATTGTGACTTTTTTCCTTCATAATATAAAAGCAACATTTTATGTCTACAACCTCATAAATTAGTTTGAAATTAAGTAAATAAATTTATTTCTTATAAAATTCAAGCTTTCCTAACCATTTCAAAGCAGAGTACTTGATGCAAATGGAACTGAAAGTAGCTGTTTTATTCAGTTCAATGTTCAGAAATTCAGTTTGAATATAATACTCAAAGCGAATATGAAAAAGAAATGCAAATGTGATCATAACCCTGTATAATTTTAATAAATGAAGGTCGCTATGTATTCAGGGCCTCCAAGAATATTTTGGGTCGGCCGTCCTAAGAATTACTGAAACTGCGAACTTATAGTGGAAAAAAATATTCCACAATTTCTTTCTAATTATTGTACATATTATCTTAGGAAGTACATATTATTTTAAGAAATTATTGGTAAGTTATATGGATCGCGAAAACTTTTTATACTTAAAAAAAAAGAATATCTGTTTTAATATTTGGTGGGTAGAAATAAAATGCTTTCCACAAATATACTTAGTAAAATCTTTGTTTGGTAATAAATATAATAAAACATGTACCAGCACATTTTAATTTTTTTTAATTTTTTTTTTATTGCAGTATAGGCAAGTATTTGATCTCGATCTCACCTGATGTTAAGTGACGATGAGATCTACGATGTAGCATACTTGCCTAGAAGGTACCTGTTCACTCTCGACTTGAAAACACCCAGATTGTAGTCAACGGGGAACAAAGACGCCGGTAGCGTGTTCCATTCCTTGTTCCATTCCAAAAAAAAAAATTTTATCACTGCCATCTATGAATGATTAGAGCAAACGAATTGTCAAGCATTTTGTACAACCTGTACCGCCATCTAACGAAGGGATGCGGAAATACGCGCGCTCTAGTGAGAAAATCTGGAATCATTTAGAACTGGAAAATCGCTGCGCGCATCGCGGGCAATTGACAGTCGTTTTAACTAGATGGCAGTAGTATCTATACATGACTCTTACATTGTGTTAATAGATGACGCCTTACAGTCTGTTAATGGATAAAGAGCACAAAGGATAATGGGTGAAACTAGTAAAATAAGTACCCTATATATTAACCCGGCGGGTTATAAGCTATCACCCTGCCATGTTTCATCTAAATGCGTCTGGTAGATTTCACGTGATGCGCGTAAAATGGCATTTTATAAATGACTTCGTACGTAACACTATATGAAATAAATGATTTGAAATCGACTTTGAGAAAATTAATGTCCAAATTTTTTTTCAAAAACCTTCAGATGTCAGTCTTTGACAGTAGCAATAAAAGTAATCCTTGCCTTGAACGACACCTATGAGACTACGCTACTCTCGCTATACCTACACTGTTCTTACGACTTTCAATAATGAGCGAGAAACCATATCAAGATTCTATTCAAGAATTCTTGCTAGGAATTCTCACCATAAAATGTGTTGTACAGCTAAATCGGTAACATCTTTTAATAGCATCCATTAGCGAAACGGCCCCGCCAATGTACCCGCACCCTTGAGTAATTAATTTTGCTAATCTCAGCCTCTACAAAAAGGTCGGCTGATAGAGCCTTGTCACATTATTTCGCGTAATTAAATTCACGGGCAAATATTCATGTGAGGATTTTAAATTATATTTTAACAAGGGGATTAACCTTGCGCGAGTAAGTAAGGATTAATCGTTCGTTAAATCCGATACATCTGGATTAAGTTAAGTTTTTATATATTATTGTAATATTGCCAGACAAACAATCCAATTGTACGGTCCCAAACTAATCAGCGCTTGTGTGTGTACCGTACAATAGTCTTAGGGCTATCCCAGTATATAATACTGATACATTAAACATCCATGACTCTGGTACAGACATTCGTGCTCATCACACAAAGTTTGTCCCTTCCAGGATTCGAGCCCAGGACGCTCAGCGCAGAAAGCAGGATCTCTACCATCTGAGCTAATATTTAGACCTTCACTAAAAAAATGTTTGCTTATCTTTAAAAAAACCTTTGACTACTAATTACACAAATGTTGTGACATGCGAACTATGTGTTACTAGTACCAAAACTCGTTGTGTACTAGTAACATAGTTTAAAAGATATTGGAATTAACCAAATAAATACGTCTTATTAGTTTTTTCAGTGTTGGTACACCTCGCACATTGGCTTGAGTTCGTTTCGCATTAAGGGAATGCCCGTAGCTAGCAGAAAAACAATTAAATGCCGAGCACATATGAAAAAAATATTAGCAAATTAAAAAAAAAAAACTATTGAAATAAAACTATTTTTTAAGGATTTTATCGCGTTTATTTTCCGTTTTTACGTTCCCGACGTTTCGGCTGCTTTACAGCAACCATGGTCACGGGAGGACTGAGGTGGTTGACGTCCTGGTGTCATAGTTAGAGACGGGCTACCCTCATATTTAATTGTTGATTGTGGTCCGATCTACGCAGAAAGTGCTCACAGTATCTTGAGGTCTTGCAATGGTACGCTTGGTTTTCGATTTAATAATATTATTCACTGGATCCCAAGTCGGTGGTAGCACCCAGCCATCTTCCCTATTGAAATTAGGATGTTTTTTAATTTCAATGGCCTCGCGTATCATCCTTGGTCGGAATCGGTGTTCTTTTGCGAGGATCTGTGGCTTATCAAATCTGATATAATGGCGGGTGCGATCTTGTACATGTTCACAGATTGCAGACTTCGTGGAGCGCCGGTGTTTCACGTCAGCGATGTGTTCTTTTACGCGGGTTTTTATTGCTCTTTTAGTTTGTCCTATGTAAGAGAGCCCACATTCACAATCGAGTTTGTATACCCCTGCATCTTGTAGAGGAATGTGACACTTGACAGATGGTAAGAACTGACTAATCTTCTTCGGCGGCTTGAAAAAAGTTTTGATTGAAGCGCGCTTCAAGATGTAGCCAATTTTGTCTGTGACTCCTCTGATGTATGGTAGTACAGCAGGCAGACGCTCGACTGTGGCTGGTTTCACTCGGTCACTGTGACGGCGGCGCGGGATTCGGAGCTTGTTGTCATGCAGTACTTGCTTGACATGATGGAGCTCGGCAGCCAGATGTTGCTCGTCACAGATCCCTTTGGCTCTCTGAAACAAAGATTTACCCACGGTAGCTAACTGTGTTGGATGGTGGTGAGATTCACCGTTTAAGTACCTATCTGTATGGGTCTTTTTTCTATACACGGTGTGGCCTAAGGTGTTGTTGGAATTTCGGATGACTAAGACATCTAAGAAAGCTAGAGAGTTATTGGCCTCTAACTCCATTGTAAATTTGATTTTAGAGTGTATGGAGTTAAGATGGTCTAGGAAAGCTGTTATTTTGTTAGATGGTCTAGACCATCTTAACTTAATGGGAGGCCTGTGCCCAACAGTGGGACATTAAAAAGGGCTGGCATTATATACGGGGGCACAAACAAAGTGCCATTAACATTTGTTTTCTTAACTCTACAACCATTGGTCCGGGACATGGACGTTTTCATTACATATTGGGATCACTCCCAGTCTTACGGTACCTATGATACAAATGTTGGTTAGTTTGGGACTGTATAGTTAGTGTGTTGATCTGGCGGTACTACTTTAGATTATCCGGCTACCGACCGACGACGGATCGGATCGGCAATGATGTATTGGCTTTGAATAAATGAGCACCGTCCTACATCACTGCTCAAGGTTGGGTTCCATTAAAAATGTCTTCCCCTGCGACCTGCCCGTGCAGTCATTAGCCAAGCTATAGAAATATTAGGTATTGAAGTTTTCTTGGTAACGGAAATGCTACTTAACGCAATATGACAATAAGATAGTCAAAGATGTTAAATAACATCATCTTTGAATACATAATGTATTAAGTAGCATCGCATCGCATCTTTTAAGTTATAATAAAATCTCGATTTTATCCTACTTTGGACACATTCTTTTACACCTAAGTATCTATACTAATATTATAAATGTGAAAGTTTGGATGGAAAGATGGATGGATGGATGGATGGATGATTGTTACTCTTTCACGCCAGAATGGCTGAACGGATCTGGATGAAATTTGGCATAGAGATAGATTATAGTCTAGAATAGCACATATGCTACTTTTTATCCCGGTAAAATGTATGGTTTCCGTGAAAAATTAAAACATCTATCCCACGGGAACCATACATTTTACCGGGATAAAAAGTAGCTTATGTGCTATTCCAGACTATAATCCATCTATGTGCCAAATTTCATCCAGATCCGTTTAGCCGTTCGGGCGTGAAAGAGTAACAAACATCTATCCATCCATCCATCCATCCAAACTTTCACATTTATAATATTAGTATAGATATAAGTAAGTATAGATTTTTTATCAAAAATGTCAAACAGTTACCAAATTCTGGAACAATGCATTCTCTCCGAACAAGATTCTTAAAGTTTTCAGTTCACAGTTTCCCAAAGTTATCCCATTCTCCTCATATTTGTAGCGAGCTCAGGCGCGCGGGTTGTGTTAAAGTTGCCAATTGTTATTTACTTTACAACATTGGAGATCGATAAAGTTACGTTATTTTGAAGCCGTCAGAAACAGAATCAGAATATTTTAAGTACTGTACTTATGAATCGTCAGTCTTTAGAACGGGGAAGGATTAGGACATTCCCCCTCTACTCTTGCTTAAGTCCTGTTCCTCAACTATCACAGTCCATAATTTCCGTTGCTGAGTCCGATATAGGTCACGTACCGCAACGCGATACGTTATCTAACAGTACGGACACGGACAGAAA
This sequence comes from Pheosia tremula, assembly GCA_905333125.1. Classification (NCBI taxonomy): domain Eukaryota; kingdom Metazoa; phylum Arthropoda; class Insecta; order Lepidoptera; family Notodontidae; genus Pheosia; species Pheosia tremula. The sequence continues at coordinate 6,880,548 of HG995421.1, read as the reverse complement.
TTTGAGGATAGTAGTCATTTCTCATACAAATACACAGACAAAATCTCAGTTGGAAAAGACATAAAGTTGTAAGAAAGAAATGCTTAAAAGGTCCTTTAAAGACTAGTACTCTGTACCACTAATAAATCCCCCCCCCCCTCCCCACTCTAAAGAAAGCAGTGCACCACTGTGTACCCTTTAGGTGATAACAGGCTAGATTGTCTTTACAATGAAGCTAATTTTGTTCTTCTGTACTAATTTTACATTACCATAATGACCCCATCCAATTGTATATCGCAATTGTTGTTGCTTACCCAGATGAATGTTATCGCACGAAATAAATATCAATGGCGGAACATGGAAACGCCGTTGCCAAAAAATAAAGTTATTAAAATGTCCTTTAATGTGATTATTTGCTATCCGTACGCGTTGGGCGGCCCGCCCGCCCGAGGCTCAGACTGTGTTGCAAGCGATGGAATTTTTCTCCTGAAACTTGGGAAAAACTAATACTATAATATTATGCATCAAATAACAAATATCTATGCTTAGAGGTAAAACTATCCATACCAAAGTAGGTTATGAGTAATAAGCAATAAATAAGCAAGGCCTTAATTACTTATCAAAATTTGTAAAAAAATAGAAATAAAATTTTATTCATTTTGGTTTATAACGCCATCATATGAATTCACATTGCAACATAATGAAATTCAAACGTGATTTTAATAAGTCTTCTATTAATTTGTGCAAATTGTAATATCAATCAAATCATTTTGAGCAGTATAAATGCGGCATGTTTGTTCTCCTACCATTCATGTTTGATAATATTTATAAGATTGATAGAACTAGGCGATACTTGGCGGAAATCCATTGTTAACCTAATGGGGAAAGAGGACCCACCACTGACCCGTGCGAGTGTCGCGGAGAATTGCATTTTAGTTGAGGTCCCGTCTCCCGTGATATATAGTTTCTCGATTAACATCTTAGAGGAGTTCGGTGTTGCTGGCTTCTTTTATTATCGATCAAACTTGTTTGGTTTATACGAAAAAGTTGACAAGCCAAGGGTCAGTGGTGGGTCCTCTTTCCCCATTAGGTTAATATTTGTAAGGTAATCTGGGGAGATGGTAATCGATTCCTAGGGAAACATTTCCAAGTGGCCACATTAGGGTGAAAAGAAAACGCCAGTGTGGCGCCGAAACCCGGCAGGAGTGGACGCGCGTCGCGACCCGTGTTGTATACACGTAACCGTTCCTATAATTATAAACAATAACTTTGCAATAAACGAAACGTAGTTGTGTGTATGTAGTGGTGACCGTGTTTGTTAGACGAGTATGTGTGTGTAGGTAATATCAACGATCAAAATAAAGTTTGGGAGGCTTTAAGATAAGAGTGAATGACCTCTGACAAAGAAAGTAATGATAAAAATACGTAAAAACAATTATAATTAACTCGACAGGCCCGCATTGGGCCAGCGTGGCCCGTGCCCGACAGTGGGACATCGGAATGGATTTGAGTTAATTATAAATTATTTTTATAATTTATAGCTAACTTCAAAATATGTCAACTAAACTATGAATATATAGAATAATTTATCGTTAGTTATTCAAACTACAATGCATTGCAAATATTAATGCATTCAAATTACTATATTGCATACTTTATTGATTCTTTTAATTCGATCTTCTCAGTTGAGAGTTGTTCCGATCGGGTTGTCGTTAAGAAAAAAATAAATAAATGACTACTTGTAAGTGCCCCCGTAGGCCTATACGAAATAAATGTGACTTTGACTTTGGAAAAAAATGGTTCTAATAATAAAATAATAAAGGGTTAAAAAAAGGTATTTCCAATCGATATTCATTTTCAATGGAATAACGTTGTTTTAGGGATTAATTGAAGACCTGATTAGCGCAGTTGGTAGTGCCCTGCTTTCTGCGCCATACGTCCCGGATTCGAATCCTGTTAAGGGCAAACTTTGTGTGATGAGCTCGAATTTTTGTACCCAAGTCATAGATGTTTAGTACCTATATAAGTATTACATACTGAGTTCGCCCCCAGTCCATTGTTTGGTACTCATAATACAAGCGTTGCTTAGTGTGGGACCGTATAGTTGGTGTGTTCGTCTGGCGATATTATTATATTAATTATAAATCACTATTGTATTTTTTGTCATAAAAAAAATATCAACAGCGATTAACCCTTAATAGCCTAGAGTTTCAATTTTGATACCAATCTTTTAAACCGAATGTTCACATTACTATTAGTTTTTTTTTATAGGTTGGCTGTACGTATTTTACTGTTGTATAATATTCTTTCCAACGAAATTAAAAAAAAATCAAATGTCGTTATTATTAAACACAGTAACATTAAACACAGTAATATTAAAAATAAATCACTTTCGTAAATCAGGCTACTAAGGGTTAAGTTATCTTATCCATAATCGTCAGAATAAAAACCCATCAAACAAAATTACAACAGGTTCCATGTTCCTTAAGATAACTCAAAGCCTTCATTTTCCAGTCTAGATATCCAACATTTAGACTCCTACGCCAATTAGACTCATCAATATTCCTTAAAAATAAAATTCTTTCGACGATTTATCAAGAGGAAATTTGAAAGGGCTCTATGTTAATTTTCAACCCAATTGGAAATAGATGGGGCAGCGAATTCGTTTTTTTTCAACCCCGGAAACTTGATTTGCCGACGCGATGGGATTAAACATTTAGGCGGCGGTCCATTCTAGCTGTCGTCACGGGAATTAAATAAGCAAATGGTGTCGTTAAAATAACTTGCAATGACCTACTTTTTGGCACAGGGATCCCTTATAAGAGGGCGTAATAGCTGAGTTGATAGATCTTATAGAAACAGAATCAGAATCTTTTTCATTCATATAAACCATTAATTACAGTACTCATGAATCGTCAAAATAGTAACAAAATGCTAAGCTACAACTTTACGACCCGTTCGAAATGCCGTTCCTATGTAGAAGAGCGGGCAAGAAACTCCATGGCTGCTCTTTTTAAAAAGATACGTTACATCTTTGAGCAGTACATTGTACATTTTTGGATTTCATGTGCGAATCTCATGTTCAACCACGATTATCTTATGTGGTGAAGGAAAATACGTGAGGAAACCAGCACGTCTGAGAGAACCCCTCGAAAGACGTCTGAAGTCCGCCAACCCGCATTGAACCAGCGTGGTGAACTATGGCCTAATCCTCTTCGCATTGAGGGGTGGCCCGTGCCCAGCAGCGGGAAATAAAAAAAACGGCTAGTATAACACCAGCCAATATAAATAAAAACGTAGCTCTTCTTTTTATTATTTTCATCCGCTTTCCCTCTTACGGCTCATTCGTATAACAGGCAATCAGTCAAATTCGCGATAACACTCTTGAAATATTGCACACGTTGTTCAGGAAATTAATGTATATATTTCAGTTTAGCACTTTTTTGCGTAACTTTGTGACCCGGATTCACTTAAATAGGAACATGCCCGTGGAAAAATATATGCCTATTTACTTTATATTTATGTTAAGTATGCAGACTTTGGGCTAGGACTTTGTCCATTAGTGGACGTCTTGTGGCTAATGGATGGTTGGATGTATGCTTTTCCAACCGGCCACGCTTATTTCCAAGCTCGTACATACTAATACTGCCAGTGGAAATATTTTACCTACCCTGATTTTCTTTGATGGAATTCTAAGTAGCCGCCAATAATCGGAAAGCGTGTTAAGGAGGAAGCTCAGGGTCAGGGCGCGAAATTCAAAATGTCAATGGTTTTAATTTTTTTACGAAAAGTTTAGTGTTTTGCCATATTAAGATTCTTCTTCTCGATGTCTTAAATTTGCTTAAAGAAATACCTAAAGCGATACAACACCATAAAGTTAGTAAAAGTAGCGATTTTTACAAACCTTATGGTAATGTATCGGATTAGGTACTTTTGTTTGTGTTTTAAACATATAACATTAACTATTTATGTTGATTACGCCTCAACAAGTTCAGATCGCGTTCTGATTCCCAAAATCATTTATTTTTAATATCACCAGACACACACCAACTATACGGTCTCACACTAAGTAACACTTATAATTTGGGACCTTACAATGGACATAGGGCGAACGCATTATATAATAATTATATAGATATTAAACATCCATGTCTTGGGTGCAAACATTCATGCTCATCACACAAAGTTTGTCCCAACAAGGATTTGAAACCAGGTCCCTCAGCACATTATGTTAACCTTGACAAATCAGTGAAAAAATAGACCATTGGCTGTTAGAATTAACTAACTTGTGGCACGCTGTTAGCGTCGTCACAGTAAGTTAAATTAAAACAGATAGTATGTTCCATCTGTTTTCATTAAACCATTGTGACCAGCCATTTAAAACAATTAATCCAAACGGCTTAGAGCCAGACTAATAGTCCATTTAGCAAAATTACTTAAAGTCAAATTGTTCATGACTTGCGAATCGCAGAAATCGTTTTCAAGTTAACGAGGACTTTAAATACAATGATAAGTGTAATAAACGATTAACGAGAGAGGGTAGTTAAAGTATTTGGTCTTCAAAATATAAAATAAAATCTTCCCACAATGTAGGGAGGATTTTTTTTAAATACGCTGGCAAATTATATGTTTTTATTGCTAGCCTATGGTAACTGTCCCAGTCCTGGGCAACGGCATCCCCTTTTTTCATTCACAAAAAGGGTTATGTATAAAAAAGAGGGGACCCTGGTTCATGTCTAAGTCTTTAACTGGCAACATCGATTGTACTTACGTTAAACAAATACACGCATATATTTCATAACCTATTGGGAATTTCACTCTTAATTTATTTAGGTCCCAACCAGACTATTCCTAAGCTCATTAAATAAAAACTTAAGAAACTTCATGATCTATGTTAAATAACGATATTATGATCTACTTATCTAAATAGTGTCAAAATAGTGACCAAACAGTGTATGTTTACAAAAAAAATACATTAAAGTTATAAACAGCAAAATTTGAAAATGTCAATAACATATTTGACCATTCCAAAAATGTGTTCTTAAAAAGTTCCTAAGATCAAGATGGCTTCCTCCAACGGCAAGGAGAGCGCGAAAATGACGGCCTCCATGGACAGTTTGAAGTTATCCAGCAAGAACACATCAGTATGTTCTTCCAAACACGCGTCTTCGGAATCTGTGCTGTCTCGGAAGGACAAGGAGTGTCTTCAGATGCAAGAGTGCAAGAAGAAACTGCTGGCGATGGAGCCGCAGATCATAATACGAGATGAAAACGTGGTGCTGCGATCGCCGCCCCAGAAGAAGATAGTGATGCCGCCTCCAATCAATGCTGATGTAAGTTTAATGTTGCACTTAGATGTTTGAATTCAATTTTATATGGATTTAAATGGACCTACATTCCAAATAGATCTCATATTTCAGCTCTACAATTTTGTTAAATAAGTCTGGATAAGTCTAGACTAAGCAACAAAAACTGATTAGATACATTCCTTTATCGTCAGATGAACTCAACTGGCCGTATGGTCTTAAACTAAGTGACGCTGGTATTGTGGGTAACGGGCATTGGACTGGTTGCGATACTAGTAACATTCAGATCAGGATAAATCACGAAAATTGTCCTGGCGGGTATTGAACCTGCGACTACACAGTACAGTGAGCAGAGCTGCCTACACTCAAGCCACGATAACCAGCTTTTTGTTGAATGCCTTTCAAACCTATATTAAAATCATTCTACAAGAGGGTGGCCTCTACAACATTCACATAAACCCTATTCACAAATTATTTGACAGAATTTGTATGAGCTATCTGGCTCTATGGTTTTCCAACCATTAGATATCAGGTATTTCAATTGAAATCCAAATGAGAATCTTTACACACTTGCACCAAAAGCTCTTTGGTATTTAATTGAAAGCGCGACTACCCTTGAAAGTTTGTGAAAAGGGCGAAATTTAATCAACCGAGACGTCCATTAGTTTATTGAAATCACAAAGTGAACGGCAAAATGATTTCTTGTATATTTATGTACTATAAAAGTGTCTACAGAGTGAAGACCCACTACTAAACAATTCCGTCACCTAAATATGAAGCAGACTTTTGAAAGCTGTTTGCGTAGAATTGCAAGTCGATATATACCTGGTTGACGCAGTACAGAATCAAGTGCACTTCATTTTGCTATGACGCGTTTTATTGAGAAAACATACCGTAGCCGGTTGGGTTATTGGGATTTAGAAAAATCTAGTATTGCAGACAAGGCGAGAGCTATTGGCGCAGTGGAAAAAAAAAACAAGTTTTAAACATCTTTATAAATTACGGCTATAAATTACAACAGCAGTGATAGCCAAGTTGGTAGAACGCTTGCCTCGATAACGAGGATCGCAGGTTCAAACCCCGGCTCGCACCTCTGGGATTTCATGTGCGAATCTAATTTTCAACCACGATTATCACTTGCTAAAAGGCTAAGGAAGACATCGTGAAGGAACCTGCGTATCTGAGAGAACCCCTCGAAAGTAGTGTGAAGTCCGCCAACCCACACTAGGCTAGCGTGGCCGACTATGGCCTAATCCCCCCTCACATTAAGGGTATACCCGTGCCTAGTAGCAATGCAACATTAAAAATAAAGAGGGCTTATATTATTGTTACGTGCGGGGGTAATTAAATGCCGATTACGTGAAAATTACTTTAATCGCTCTCCACACAGAAGGCAAAATTAGTACACACCAGTACACTAACTATTTAACACTTAAACAACAATACACCGAATCACTTTGTAACACAGTTGTCCACAGTATTCGCTAGAGTCGCCGGTATAGTCTTCTTAGTTCGCTTCCGAGAGATGTGTTCACTATCGCTTTCAAATAGAAACTGTCTCGTCGCTGGTCCTGCACACTATTTATAATCCTAAAATAGCGAGGGTGGATCTTTCCAGAAAGGTGTCGATAAAAACCCACTAAACAGAAATGTTCCATAAGGAAAATGAACCTTATGTACACGGTAATAAGGAGGCGCTAGAATGTTCTAGTGTACGTAGCTGTATTCGTCTAATCGGTATTATTCCGAGAACTCGTAGTTCCAGGAATTGCATTGTCCTCGCCTTTTGTTTACTAATAATAATTTTAATAAAAATAATATGAGGTATATTCCGGAAGCCGGTTGCAACATTGTTGACGATTCTAGATCTTTCTTCACAGATCGACAGGGGACCTTGGACCCAACAATGCGTTTTTGTTTCTAGAAGCTTCGATGACTATTTCTCGAGTTATCGATACCTCTTTTATACGCATCGTAACATTATTATTATCATATAAATTACGAGTCTGTACCCAATCGAAACTTAAAAAAAACTTTTCTTCGTACAATTTTTTCCCCCCATTTGACCTTCTTAGGGGTTGTATTTCCAAAAGTTGTTCCATTACGCACCTCTAGGGTAATCAATGAGGACATCCTTTAAATCGCTAGGCCCACTTCTACCAGCCTGGCTAAAAAATCTTCCATTTGCCTCTAAAGTGGGTCCAGTATATTTTTTATTTAAAGAGCAAACCAAATGTACTATTTCAATGTCGCCATTATCTCAATATGTCTCACTGCTGACATCGTGCAAACTCTCTGATTTACGAGTTGGTCTTAAAACGCTATTTTCTCATTCACCGCGCGAATCAGATAGCTAAGTTTTCGCGCAGCCATTATAGAGTCACAGTCGATTGAACCCTCACTTTCATGAAGTGTAGATTTAACTTGAGTTCTTTGTTCATTATTCTTACAGACTCATTATTATTATTCGGTATGCGCACGGAATAGAAAATATTAGGGAAAGAGAAACGGCCGCTCTGGAAACTAGTTGTTGGGGTTCAGAGCCCGGCTCGCACGTTTGGCATTTCGGATTTTATATGCATTTATCATTAATAATTCTCACTTGCTGTACGTTTGTAGGCAACCATCGTGAGGAAACCTATCATGTCGTTTGAAGTTGCCCGCACGGGGTCTGTCTGGAGAACTAAGGCCTCATTCCTCCCATGTTAGGTACATACCTATAATAATATTAGCATTTCAATGGCTAACAAACAAATTAGGTGATGTAAACGAGAACTACCTTACTAGGAAGAAATAACTCGCTATGAACTCGACCCAAAAGTTTTGCGGCCCCGGTAATAGGAACTAATCGGTTTAATGATTGACAGGTGGGTGGGTACTGGTTGATTATGAAAGGATATACTAAGCATAAGACCTCCGCTTTTATAGCATATTTGTAATCATTAGGTTGTCAAAATTTCAATGAGTCAATTTAAAAATCCTTTTTTTTATAATAAAAAATCATACCTTATTGTGGTTTTCTTGGGACGAATATTAAATTTATTTCTTTTAAATCGACAAATCAAAATACTGACTATTCATCGTGTTCACAAACGGGCTAAAGAAGCCAGAACCCAGGCTTAGTATACCCTTTCTGAATCATACTGTAAATAACATGGACCAGGATAATATATATAATAATTCTACGTTGCCAAGTAGTGAACTATAATCGAAATCCCCCTTGCATCGAAAGGAGGGTCGTGCCCATCAATGCCAGTTCATTGTGTCAGAAACTGTGCCATATTTAAGGGATGACACGAAACTAAACACATCAGTCTAGTGTAGGGAAGCTCAATCATGCGCCGCCGTGCAACCCTGTGCAAGTCGCCTCGAGTTAATAAAAATACTAGGCGACATCACCTAAAGTGATCCGTCATAGATATATTTGGAAGACGCACGCACAGTGATCAAGACATGAAGTAGAGGTTATACGACATTGTTCAAAATTTGGTGAAAAAATGAATGCTAATATTTACGATGTGAACTGGAAACCTGAGGCCACGTCATTATTAGGTAGTGAAAAGTCGATTTCAATTTCTAGGTTGTACAAATTAGCATTAGGCGTGTATAGATCGAACGCGCAGTTTCGCGGGAACATACCGCGACTACGCAAGCTCACAGCGAGGCTTATAGAGAGACAAATGAGAGATAACAGCGCTCAAGCGAGGCACACGCTCCCCTTGACTCACAGTCACTCAGCCCGTGTTTAGGCGCGACTCATTAAAACTATTTACCCCAAGAGTTAATGTGGTTATAGTATAGTTTACCACTCCTCATACTCAGAGCAAGTTCTTCAATGTGTTGTCATTTCCTATCCTCAGCTTATTTCATAGATAGTTCATACAAATTCTATTCATAAAGTAGCGGATACGGTTTATCGGCACACTATGAAACAGGCCCTGTATTCTTCAAACCGAAAAATATGATAATTTAGCGATTTCAAAAATACTTTAGAAAACTCTTAAGTTGAGTTCTTGCGGGATCTTCCCCGTTGAAGTCGCGTTCCGGTCATTCAAGCTCCATTCAAAGTTATTACTGAAGCATCCATGAAGAAAACATGTACATTTATGTAGTGTAAATCTCTGCCTACCCCAGTTCGTGCGAATTTACATAAAATCGATGCTGTCCGCCGGATCGGAAAGTAAACATTGTAACTCATGGATCTAGCGGATCGTAAATCCGATTTTAGATTGTAGGAACGGAACTCACCTACAAACAATACCTACTAAGTATGTGATTGTTCTCCGTAGATTTCCGACGAACAAAAATAATAAGATTCTGAATATAAAGTAAAATCTTGTTATTTCTCCTGTTTCTCATATGTTTTTTTTATTTATTTTGTTATTGTCTGAGGCCAATCGCAATGTAGGGACATATTTAAAAATCAGATGCGCAGTCTTCGGGCCAATAAAGTCTCTGTATTTACTCAGTGTTTGGTCTGATCAAATCGATGCTTATAACAATTTGTATGCTATTTAAACAAAAGGCGCTTTTGTTGTTTATGCAACAATTGGCAAAAGAGGAACCTCAAAAGCTAGCAGATGGTAATTATATCGGCAACTATAGTAAACATCGCGACGCCCCCTTAAACTAGCGTCGCAACGCCCACTATAACCAGCGTCGCAAAGTCCCTATAACGAGGCCCGCGACGACTACTATAACTGCCGTCACGAAGCCCACTTTAACTGGCACCACGACGCCCACTAACCGGCTTTTCGGCGCTCAATATAACCAGCATCGTGACGCTTACTGTAACCGGGCGTCGCGAATCCCACTATAACCGGCGTCGCGAATCCCACTATAACCGGCGTCGCGAATCCCACTATAATCGGCGTCGCGAATCCCACTATAACCGGCGTCGCGAATCCCACTATAACCGGCGTCGCGAATCCCACTATAACCGGCGTCGCGAATCCCACTATAACCGGCGTTGCGACGCCCACTGTAAGCAGCTTCGTGACACCCACAATAACCGTATGTGGCGTTACGACTCCCATGGCAACCGGCGTCGCGACCCCTACTATACCCCACATCGTGACGCCATGATAACCAGCGTTATGACAGCCACTTCAGCCACCGCCGTATGCCGTTAATCGTCTAGGCCAAAAAGAACACTCACGAATAGTCCACCAGAGGTTACCTCGGGATCGGAATGTTGGTTCCACTGAAAAGAACCGGCAAGAAATTCAGTGGCTACTCACTGAACTTCGCGATGTCGCGACGCCCTCTATAACCGGCGTATCGCGATGCGCACTATAACCAGCGTCTCGACGTACACTTTAACAGTATCCTGTACCTGTACAGCCAACAGTATCCTGCACCAACATTAAAAAAAATTGTAATATCGAATCGAACCTACCACTAACGTTACACATAAATCCAACGCCAAATAGTCAAATCGTTTATTTCGTATAGGCCTACGGGGGCACTTACAAATTGTCATTACATATTTTTTTCTTCACTCTACAACCGGATCGGACCCTTCTAACATACGACGTGAAAACCCTAATATGAAACAAGACCGCGCAGGTGTTCAAACGAACTTTGATTGCCGTTTTTATCGCTTCGGGAATCGAACCCGCGACCGCGAGAACAAATAAATAAACCGCTTTTTATTACGAAGCGTACGTTTTGAGTTACCGACAAATAATGTTTATGTACTATTGTGCAGTAGCCAATGACATTCTAAACATATGGACGTCATACATTAACAACGCCAATATAATAGCAACATGCACAACATCTCTATAAAATCGCGATGTTACGGCATGATTGCTCGTCGACATATGCATTGACGGTTTACACTCTAGGCACTCCAATGTGCTCTATAAAAAAGAAGTAATTAACAATTACGCAAACATATTATTACGCGAAATGTGTGCTAACGCCGAGTATACGCATAATTTTACGGACTGACGCTATGGCAATATCCATTGATAAGGCATTTCACCCTAATTTGCGTGGCCAATAATACACGAGAACAGAGGGGGAATTGCACTAAAACAAATTTTACAGATCTTATCGCGCTTATTTTATGTTATTACGTTCCTGACGTTTTGGCTGCTTTACAGCAACCAGGGTCACAGGAAGACTGAGGTGTTTGACGTCCTAGTACCATAGTTTGAACTGGGGTTTCCTCATATATTTTTTTTTTGCGCTCTGATCTATGCAGAAAGTGCTCACAGTGTCTTAAGGTCGTGCAACGTCGGGAACGTAATAACATAAAATAAACGCGATAAAATCCGGAAAATTTGTTTTATTTCAATGTGTAATATTCGCGTAAATATAAGAAATCAATACAAAAAGGGAATTGTCAAACATACTGTTATGCTAGTATAGCCCAAAAGGGAGGCAGTGACATAGTGTTTTGTTACCCATATTCATCTCGCTGCAGTCACATGTAGAGAGCAAGGACGCTGTTAATTTCGCATATTTTCAAACTCCAACCTGTTATTGAATTAAATAAATACCGCCAAAATAAACAGACCAATCGTCTGGTGCCAAACAAAACAACGCTTACATCAAAGTAAGCTTGTTTTCAAATATATTGTATCGTACTTCTCCGACAACAATCCCAAATTGCTGATATTTCAGAATGTTGCCCGGATATGTTGGTATTTCGATATGAAAATTCAAATTAACTTCCCAGATGAGGGAAAATTACGATAAACCCGTTTGCAATATTTGTCCACACTGGAATCCTACCTACGATCAACCGATCCATCCATTCATTGCAGTGTATACATATATATGAAATGTCATACAGAGTGGAAATCGCAGGTAGTCCGCATAAATAATGCAAGCCTCATATGTCGAGTTTACCGTGGGAAATCCACGGCGGCCACGCTATGCACACAGCGCCTACAGCTAAAGTTGATTCTAAATGGTACCATAATAAAATTCATGCATTTCTAGATAATGCAGTTATAAGGGTTCTTCGTAGGGACTAAGGAACCCAAAAATAGGCTGGAAAGATATGTATTTAGAATGGGTAGATCTCCACACAGTTGCTAAGTACAGAAACATCACACCATCAACAAAATTAGGGCAATTGAATGATACAGACAAGACTATCCCATAACTTCAAAGCGTTTCATGTAGAGACTATCATAAAAAAAACTAGAAAGAAGTGAACTTAAAAGAATTAAAACTCTACACAGCTGCTACTTACAGAGCTGTGTAGACCATCAAATAAATTACGGAAAAGAAATAATCGTACATTAACCCGGCCTGTGGGATGACGTAGAGCCGCATGGAGATAGATCCATTCATCCGTGATTTCCCCCGGGCTAGCTCGGAGCCGAAGTGATTCGGCCTGCAGGGACGGACGGCTAATTGCTGTAAGAACTAAAAGCCGAGTTTTCGTACTGGTATGATGAAAACAATTTGAGTTGCAAACGCGTATTACTTTTGTTAAAGCAATAATTATTTTAGTTTGACCCGAGGGCCCAAACGGAGGCCTATTGTTTTGTCAACTCTGTGTGTCCGTACCGTCCGTACCGTACGTCCGCCAGAGGGTTCTAGCTTCCAAACAAAATGAAACGAGGACTGGAAATTTACACATAACAATAGAAATTCTTGGCCGAAGGACGAAATGGAAAAGATACGTATATATGAAAACGAGTGAGCAAATACAATGCTTGATTTTCATTCAGTGCTGGCCGACTTGAAAGAGGTTGTCCCGGACCACTTTTGTTTTTTTTCCTAGTAACCTTATTCGGGCTATCATAAATATTAAAATGCCAAATGGCTATTTTCATATCATCATGTCACATCCATTTTTTATTTATAATGTGTATTTATTGAATGTGCTGTTGCTATTAATTACTTGACATTGTGCAAAATACCCGCTTAGTTGTGGGTGAGGCAATATTCACATCCATTTTATTTCATCGCATCTCAGAAGAAAATGCCAAATCGGTCCAACTGTCACGCTGCATAGATTGGAGGATAAATGGCTTGCAAATGATGAATACTAAAGATATATCTACATATGTACTTGTAATGATTACTATACAGTAATATTTGCTTCATAAGACGCTAAGCACAATGACTTAATATCCGTATACCCGTTAATTAAATACTGAGCACGCACAACAGAAAAAGGGTATTACGGGCAAGTCGTAGCGCAAATATAATGTCCCGGATATGTTCATTAATCCCCGGATAATAATGACGTCACGTAGTATTAGGACAAAACATATTGGGTTCTGGATAATATAATGTCATTTGTGTCTCGTTTCTTTTATAGAGAACTAGCTGCGCCCCGCGGTGTTACCCGCAATTAAAAAGTATGTGTTCTTCCTCTAAGTACTTTCTGTAAATCATGTCGATCCTTTGCTCTATGAAAATTCAAACCAAATCTATCCCACGGGAACCATACATTTTACCGGGATAAAAAGCTAGCCTATGTGCTATTCCAGACTATAATCTATCTCTGAGCCATATTTCATCAAGGTCAGTTCAGCCGTTCTGGCGTGATTGAGTAACAAACATCCATCCATCCAAACATTCACATTTATAATATTAGTTGTTAGATGCTGTGTGAAATAAAAAATCTACAGGCATTTTATTTTACAACAAATAGTTAAGTCGCACATAAAAAGCTAAATTGTATGGCTGAGCACATAATCGTTGGCTGAATAAACAGGATATTAAGGCTTAAGCAAACATAATAGCCCGGATAAGTTTATTAATACCCGGGTACAGCCGCGTCACACCGGCCGCGGCGCCCGGACAAACGTTTTCTTTGTATTATGTTTTTGTTGTCGTTCGGAGAAAAAATTGAGTTTTTTTCATGTTTCATGTTTTTTTAATACGTAATGTATGTAACTGGTATGCATTATTTTTAGCTCTTAGCTATATTTTACATGTAGATTAACCATAAATTACAACTTGTAATGAAATCGAATATAAAACCAAAAAAACAACAGCCAAAATAATTTTTTTTTATTCGTGCAAGACGAATCTGTCAAATTCCTTGAGTTGTTTGGCATCGCGTTATATGACGGGGCTAGCAACAAAAAGTTTTGTAAAAAAATAAAGACAAGACCGCCGAGTTTCTTGCCGGATCTTCTCCGTTGAGGTCGCGTTGCGATCGAGTTGTAGAGTTAGGAAAATAAATACAATTTGTATTTGTCCCTGCAGGCCTATACGAAATTAAATGATTTGACTGTGAATTTGGGGAACAGAGTCAAAAAATATGATAGACCAAAAATATTAAATGCCTGATTTTTTACTATGATTGAACGTATTAACATCACCGATACAACCTATTACACTAATCTCCCAGCTCCCAGCATCCAGTCCAGCAATTTAATGTAATTGGAAAGTTAACAAGAAAATTTAAAATGCAACATGCATCGCGAGACGAGAAATATCTGCGCAGAAATTGAAGCGGGAATGGCATTACCGGATAATAGTCTTGTAACTGTATCATCACTGCGTCCCCAGAGACGTCAAATCTTTTATTCTGCACTAGGATTGTCTGCGACTTTGCACGCGTAGCCTTTCATTGACTAGTTTGGGGAACGCTTTTCTTTCCCGGGATAGCAAATAGATTATATAAGGCTTAACAATAATAATCTAAAATACTTTAACAAGGCCAACAGTAGGTTATAAAGATAACAGGCCCAATGAGAAAAGAAATAAATCTAATTATTAGAAATTAAAAAAAGTACACCCGTACTTAGCACACGGCTAAAGTCTAATGGATCGCCTTGAAAGAAAAAAAAACAACCATCATTTCACAATATTTTTTTATTTAAATTATCCATATAACTTACTTTAATTCATATGTTAAAGTATTTTACATTGCATTACATTTTTGTTACACCTTATATACAGCCCTATCTATCGCCATGCCATTTTTCAATAAAAATCCTATCGATTTATATAAAATCCTATTATACGGTTAGCTTACGAACTAGCTCGCACTTAACGTGACAGATTTCTCTTAATGCGCGAACATACAGACATAAAAAAACTACAATATTTGCTTTCGAATCGTAAATTGTAAATTCGTAGTACGTAGCAGGGCTACGCCGCCAACTTTCTGTCGTAGTCTAGATACTACGTGTAGCTTTCTTCTTTTTAATGTACAGATTAAATAATTTACTTAAAAAATATGTAAACCAAGTTGTCACGTTTCCCGTCAACCGGGTGAATTAATAAGGATTTCTGCTCAGCGGGATGAAATTCATCACGTGAGCTCATCCCGTGTTATGTCGTTTATACGACGAACATTTTACGACCTACCTTTATTGTAGTGACCTTATACTTGTCGAGTGGTAGTAGAAAGAGACAATGTTTCGCTTGCATTATGTTGGTGTACTCATTTATTTAATAGTGTCATAGCGACCTCGTCAACCTCGCATTAAGCTATACAGATGGCGCTGCAGACGCATACAGAACAATTGAGAATTGTTCATACATTCCTGAATCACGCTATGAGAGTTTTCGGAGCACGTAACATATATACATGATCCCGACAATAATCGTTGGGGCACAGCGGCCGTCCCGCCAGCATACCACCCGCCTGGCTGAAAGATCTTCACTTTTCCGCTAAATTGGTGACCCCGACGTGATATGACCCCGAAGTGATATGACCCCGACGTGACATGACAAACCTTCTGATCATTTATAAAGATTGATAGGAGACAGAGTAAATCAAAAGGAACGCGTAACGCTCTCCCGTGTGTTTTGGCTGTATTTAGATTTGTTTGCCCTATTAAATATCGGCTAAACGTCAACACTCTACATTACAAAGGTGCTATTTTGTAAAGCGGCTGGCGGTAGTTTATCAAAAACAACGGATTGAACAATTTAGCTGCGGCAATGATTGCCGCCCACCAAGCTCAGCCTCCTCGTCTCGCAACGTATAATTGCCACGATTGAGACACGTCTCATAAATTCTATACAGAGCTTCGAAGCGGCAATAAATCTAGAAAATGTCATTTTAACGTCCAAGTCAAGTAATTTACTGCCTGCATGCAAAAACTGGTTTGTTTATTAGGTAGACATATTTAAATAGTGGAGTTATTAACTTCTAAAATGTATTAAAAATGATTAAAAATGTGGTGGGTGCACTCATGCAGTTCCGGTCAGAATAGTACCACTTTACAGCTTTCCGATAGTACGCAAAGATGTACTAACGGAATTTATAATATAACTACGAGTATCCAATCGTGTAATTTAAAAAAAATAACAAAAAAAACCGTCTTCAAATAACTAAAAAGCCAAACGTAATCGAATCTAAAACTCTACCTTGTGACCAGTGCGATGGTACCATATTCAGCATAGTCGCTGAACTAACATAATCAAGATTATCTTGGCGCCGCCCGCGAAATACATATTATTGAGAAGTTCCAGTGGCCATTTGTGGTCTTATTCATCACATTCACATCAGCAAATTATACTCTCTGAATGCAAATGCTTGACTTATAGATGAAACTACCAAAATTGCTACATATATGCCTATTATATTTGAGGAGTTCTCTCAGTTCCGCACCATATGAGGAGGGCATGTGAGGTGGCGCGATGAGTCAATACACGGATATTTAGTTGTAAACCCGATTCTGTATCCACCGCATCTCTGCGCCCCGACTACAGAGGACGAGTAACGAGGCACCGCGCACATAAACAATGCCACAGAGAGACTGCATAAATCAGAGAGTCTGAAACCTCGTGCTGCTGTCATTTATTGCTATACTAGTTGCGCCCTGCGGTGTTACCCGCGAAACAAATCATGTCGATCCTTTGCGGTATAAAAAATTAAAACAAATCTATCCCACGGGAACCATACATTTTACCGGGATAAAAAGTAGCCTATGTGCTATTCCAGAATATAATCTATCTCCGTGCCAAATTTCATCCAGATCCGTTCAGCCGTTCTGGCGTCATTGAGCAACAAACATCCATCCATCCATCCATCTATCCATCCATCCAAACTTTCACATTTATAATATTATATATAGTAAGTATAGAAGTTCTCGTATTAACTAGCTTTTGTCTGCGGCTCCATCCGCGGTATCTCAATGAAACACAGCGTATTGTATTCGGATAACGTAGCTTCTTATTAATGACAGTTTTTTTATGATCCAATCAGTACTTAAGGGAATTACCCCCTACATCCAAACGAATAAACCTTACCTATTTAAAATATTAGTATAGACAAAGTCATATGTTATGTATATACCCCAAATGGTTGTAATTTACATTGTTTATGAATCATCAATAGTGTCACAAAATAATAATGGAAACTATGGCACGAGTAACTTTTACTTTTTTTGGTTACATTTAGTAGCAAAATGCCGTTGGGTGTTATTTGCCCATGTTGTACAGAGTTTTACGTCTACCAATAGCGTACTATTTATTAAAACCTTTATTAATTTAAACTTGAGTGTGATATCCAAAAAAAGGTTTCACATTACTTCGGAATAAAATATATATTAATATTCTGACATAGGTACTTCCTTAACTGTCGTCTGCCCTCTGAAAACACAGAATTTCAGTGAAATTCAGTGTATTACTCAGCGCGACAGGTCTATTCGCACAAATTGAGAATAACGACTAAGTACGCGACTGAATTGCTGATATAGCGTCTGACCGCCGCCCACCTACAGCTCACGAGCGCTGGTGGGCTTCATAAATTCATTTGACATGAACTTGTAGGTGTAACTTTTATGATTTAGGACGTTGGGGTTGATTTGGATACTGTGGATTCCGATCTTTTTACTAGAACCGCACACATTTAAATAAAACTTATTTTAGAGATTTTATCGCGTTTATTTATTTTTTTACATTCCCGACGTTTCGGCTGCTTTACAGCAACCATGGTCACGGGAATACTGAGGTGTTTGACGTCCTAGTGACATAGTTTGAACTGGGGTACCCTTATGTTTAGTTGTTGTTTGCGGTCCGATCTACGCAGAAAGTGCTCACAGTGTCCTGAGATCTTGCAATGGGGCGCTTGTTTTTGGATTTAATGATATTATTGGTATATAGATATTACTGGATCCCAAGTCGGTGGTAGCAAAAAGAAGAAGAGAGAACTCCACACCTCTGTAGAAAAAACTAAATTAAGATAACTTGACAGTCTCTGTTACCTATATACTTTTAACGGATTCATAGTCGATCTATATCTTTTTATAGTTTAGTCATATCTGTTTGTCTGTAAATCAATTTTATTTAGAGACTTGAATGAGTTAAAATTAGACATTTCTAGATATTTATACAACCCAACTCTACCTTGAGTGTCGCCCCACACTCTCTTGGTTCGGTTTTAGGGCTTAATATCAAAACCGAATACATTTCACGGGTTAACAGAGCAGATTTTTTGATTTTGTAATGATAATTAATAAAATATGAAGCTGACAATGAAAATAACCAACCCCATACTTCCTTGAAAGGGTTTATAATGAAGGTAGTGACGCATTATTCAAAGATTAGGGTCTCATAAGGGATCGATTAATGGCTGTGTATCGTCTGAATAATGTGAAGACAGGACTGTGTGTATATTGTTACCTAAAACAGAAGCCTTTGACAGTAGTTATTTACTGCCGTGTCTATCTGTTGTTATTGCATTCAATTTTATTCCTCCTATTTGGTAGGGTAAGATTAGTTACCCACTTTGAGCGGATTTTAGCACGTTTACCGGCTGACCGTACAAGATAAGTCAAAGTCAAATTACAAATTGTCATTTGACTTTTTTTTCCTTAGCACTACAACTCACCCACTGATCATGTAACTTGCAATAGCCTAGCGTTAGCAATAATCGCGCAGTATTTGCTTACAAATGGCTAATTCGTATTACGTAGCGCTGCGACTAGCAAATATTGCGAGATTATTGTCGTCGCTTTGCTGTCGCTAGGCTACATAGGATACGTAATCAGGAGACGGATCCGGAGAAGTTCCGACAAGAAACTCAGCGGGATTGTCTGTTTTTTATAACGTTTTTTTTTTGTTTGGCTATTTACCAATGTTACTTTTAAGTTAGGTAGTTTTTATGTTCCAATCTCCGGTATATTGCCATTCAAAGCGACAAAAGAGAGTACCTATTAATATTAAAAGAGATAGAGATATTGAACTGGAGAACAGTGCGGTGTAGTGTACCCAACGTGAGCAAGGCTACACTTTAACATCTTAAGTACTAGCTTAAATACTAAAAGGCGAAGAACTTCGTCATTGGGAGGATGTAACTTGACGACCTGACTAGCTCAGTGGGTAGTGACCCTGCTTTCTGCGCTGAGGGTCCCGAGTTTAAATCCTGGTAGGGGCAAGCATGATGAGTATAAATGTTTGTATCCGAGTCATGGATGGTTAATATCTATATAAGTATTATATACCGAGTTCGACCTCAGTCCATTGTACGGAACCCATAATACAAGCGTTGCTTAGTTTGGGACCGAATAGTTGGTGTGTTCGTCTGGCGATATATATTATATATATATTAACTGTTCCAGTTGTACGATGGTTCCATATTGGTGAACGAAGAAGTTCCAAATACATTCAATTGCTTATAACATCTTTGGCTAACGCTTTGGGAATAATGGCTGTAAACTTAACGACTCCAGAAAATATGTTTTCTTAAGTATCATTTTTAACGCTTCCAATGCCATTTTCCTATGACAAAATAATAAAACTTTAACAGCCTACTAGCTATGGTCATAGAATAACCGTTTTTTATGTTACACGATAAAGCCATCGATAGCACAGTTTATTGCACACTGCTCGTTCGCTATGGTTATCCAATAGTATCAAAGCTCGATTTACTCGAAGTACTCAGTTTGAGTTCGATACTATAACAATTAAACCACTTAGTGATGGGACATAGGTTAAAGAAAAAAAATTAAGTATTGTAAATCTTGGAATATTTTTTATTAGCACCCGCCTTATGTAATTACTAGCTGCGCCCGGCGGTGTTACCCGCGATAAAAAGTATGAAAAATTAAAACATCTATCCCACGGGAACCATACATTTTACCGGGATAAAAAGTAGCCTATGTGCTATTCCAGACTATAATCTATCTCTGTGCCAAATTTCATCCAGATCCGTTCAGCCGTTCGAGCGTGAAAGAGGAACAAACATCCATCCATCTATCCATCTATCCATCCATCCATCCAAACTTTCACACTTATAATATTAGTATAGATAATATCAGGCCTTTTAATGTCCCACTGTTGGGCACGGGCCTCCCCTCAATGCGAGGGGGATTTGGCCATAGTCCACCACGCTGGCCCAGTGCGGGTTAGCGGCGTATTTAAGTTGGCGTATTTAAAATTGTAAGCGTATTTTTGAATATTCCACTGATGGCTGGCTATAGGTGCCGCTATCCTTAATTATCTAGAAAAAGGCGAAATTTAATTAAAAACATTATTAATTCAATCAAAATTTAGATTGGAAAGTAATAGGATATCATACAATGTAAAGAGATCAATCAATATTTTTTTAA
The DNA here is from genome assembly GCA_905333125.1 of Pheosia tremula. NCBI lineage: Eukaryota > Metazoa > Arthropoda > Insecta > Lepidoptera > Notodontidae > Pheosia > Pheosia tremula. Next base: position 6,859,772 of record HG995421.1, on the reverse strand, counting down.
TGTCACCCAGATCTAGTTTCCTAAGTGGAATAGTACTGGCACGTTTCAAATTGATTCACTTCCAGGAACGCTCCCTGTTATATAAGTCTACAATAGTCTGTGGCTCCCTCCAAATAGAATGTTACGAATGAATTAATTTCGTGACATCTATACTATCTATACTAATCTATACTACTTACTATACTACTTACTACTATATATCCCACTAATATTATAAATGTGAAAGTTTAGATGGATAGATGGATGGATGGATGGATGGATGGATGTTTGTTACTCAATCACACCAGAACGGCTGAACGGATCTGGATGAAATTTGGCACAGAGATAGATTATAGTCTGGAATAGCACATAGGCTACTTTCTATCCTGGAAAAAATACAGGGAGGGGTACAGAAAAGGACATACTTTTAAATCGCGAGTAACACCGCGGGGCGCAACTAGTAATATTATAAATGTGAAAGTTTGGATGGATGGATAGATGGATGAATGGATGGATGGATGTTTGTTACTCTTTCACGCCCGAACGGCTGAACGGATCTGGATGAAATTTGGCACAGAGATAGATTATAGTCTGGAATAGCACATATGCTACTTTTTATCCCGGTAAAATGAATGGTTCCCGTGGGATAGATGTTTTAATTTTTCATACTTTTTATCGCGGGTAACACCGCCGGGCGCAGCTAGTTTATAATAAAGTAAATAAGTACCTATCAAGAATGTTCACTACGGCAGCTAATAAAGTAGAAGCCGGCTCTTAATTAAATTCTACACGGTGTATACCCAAATCATATTAATTAATCCGTGTTAGTTTCCCATCACTATAACTATGCCGCGCAGACATCGCGGTAGAACCCCCCGACTGTTGTTGCAAACTATGTCCAACTTATAGCTGGCCATCGCTAACGCCGGCGGCACAGATGCTGATAACAGGGGGTACTAGAAATAATACCAGTTTTGAAATACTAGGAGGGTATGTGTGTAATCTGTTTTAGATTATGTGCTCGGCCGCACTATTTCTGTTCTTTACCTGTGTTGTTCAACTCCACGCTAACAATATATATCTTTAACATGTATTATTTACAGCCAGCTCGTTAAATATAAAACGACAATAACAAAACATTCGCATGTTTGAAGTCGCCGTTAAAAGACTATTATAATACTATAGTTTCTTTAACGATCTAACATCTAAAATAACTTCGGAATAATGTATCTTCTAGATTTAAATAATTGTAATTTGAAATATCATCTTGATATAGTTTATTCAATCTATGGTCAAGTATAATTGCCTCAAAAATACCTAAACCTGCCACAAATAAATACATTTGCCTTAAATTGGCACAATCTTGGTTGAATTTGCAACAAATTTGCCCGCAATACCCCCATGTAATTGGCCTGTATTTAGCCAAAATTAAAATTTATTTTGTAAAATTAGCCATAAGCCAAGGAAATAAAATAAAAAAAAATATTGACAGAAATATTTTTTTCATAATGACACCACTATTTATAGTTTCAGCCACAGGAAACTGTGTTCCACTACATGCGAAGCTGGGGGGTATAACTTTGTTCACAAAGAACAACAAGGGTAACCACACGTGACCCACAAGGCTTATGTGTTCTGTGAAGTGACATCTGTCGATAATCCCACGCATTGGAAGGGTGACCATGCGAATTGACTATGAGTAGGATATGTTCAATTATAGCTTTAGCCGTTGACTGAGCACCGCAGACAGCTGACTTTGACAAATAAACGGATTAGAAATTGAATTTAAGAAATGTTTTTATCGGAAGTTGTCTCTCGCTCGCACTGCTTGTATATCTGTCCTTTTCCAACTTTGAACCATAGCTCAACTATACTTAATTTACAAAATAACATAAAACTTTTATATATTTTACTAAACCTTAGGATCGAATACATAGGTCACCATCCTTCGGGCTGCTAAAGACACATCGCAATATTGTTTACTAATAAGATGTCCCGTGAAATTAACAACGTGAAGACACTATGTTGGGGAACAAAGGGATCGATACCTATAACGAAACTGATCAAGTTTGCGCGTGGTTGAGTTTTATGAGCGCTTGCGATTAATAACCCTTGGGGTCCAGATACATGTTCAAAAGAAATATGTTTTTTGCAAATATAGGGACTACTATATATTAGCAAAAAGTTACTTCCTCCTAGTACTAGTAGTTACACACATTGTCGGTAATAAGTTGTAACTTATATTTTTAAATTTGTACGTACTCATATTGTCTTAAAAAAGCACAAGAATCGAGACCCCACATCGCCTCAATTGTTACAACTATGCTGAGCGCTTTATAGTTAGTATAAAGCCGTCTGCCGCACACACCGTTCCGTAATATTACACCGTCGATAATACTGCGAGGAAACAAGGCAGAAAAAAAATATCGGAACAATTGTTTGATAATTTATTTTAAAATTTCTTAATACGACACAAATATACATAAAAAAGGGAAAAAACAATTTACACCGTTGCCCCTTCTTTTTAAACTATCTGTCTAATGATTTACAAAATATCAGCATTGTATACATATGCCTTAGGACCCATGTGATAAAGTAATGGTTTAGGTAATGTGAAACATTAATATTTTTCATCACAAGACGATGTAAAAGCGGTCTCGGGATAAACGGTCATAGGTTAAAAAGCTCACGTACAAAGCATAGCACACACGTAATCTTGGAAAACGTATATTTGTTTTCCCTGAAAATGTTGTGAAGATCTGTGACCAGATTTCGGAAAAACTTCTACATTCGCCGCGAGAAAAAATCTATTCTTTGTTTACGAATTTCTGGCAGTTTTGGATGGGATCATTAAATAGCTGTGAAAGTGTAAAGCCACGTCTTCATGGTAAACAAATTGTTGAGTAACATTGTTGCAACGCAACGCTCTGCATTGTTGCTGGCAGCTTGTTGCCAAGTTGCCAACGTAAACATCTATTTAGGTGAGTCAAACATGGCAGTAGTGATAAAGATTATGCAAAAAATTGCTATATGACTTCGGAGAACCTCTTAAAGTAGACATCGTTGCTATAAACAATGTTGAACAACTCGTGTAGTACATCAAAACTATACTATGAATATACAAGGTGTAATAAAAATAGTGTACAATATTTTAAACGGGTTAACATGTTGATAACAGTCACGTTATATAATTGTTTGAATTTTTGAATGTGAATTAGTATATAGTGTAATTTTTAATACTTCAAATGATTTGAATTTTTTTTCGGGAATGTTACCCTTATAGTCTACCGATAGACCCCTTACAATATTTAACACTTTTATTGTTAAACCGTATATAACATAAAAACAGCTAAAATCAGAAATAAGATATTCATAGCAATCACCATTCTCCGACAATAAAAAGCGTGGCAGCTGCTTTGACTAACTCGGAGTCGAAAATTACCTCATATTTATTAAAGGCCTACTAAACAACGTATACCACTCAAATCTGGTAACGCATGGAAACAAGTTTACGCGAAAATTCCATGTACTTATAAACTTTATTTAAGACGTAGGTTTAATAAATAGCTCTGCCTACCCCACATATACTAAGCTTGATATTAAAAAAACAGTTATCTATACAGATGACTGACAAACCGCGTACTTACCTAAAACCAAAAATTTCGTGCCGAAGCCGCATAAAAGAAGCACAGACCATTTAATAATGTCGTTAGATCACGATTGATGACTTAGGGTTCCCTCTCGCTTCCTTTAAGATAACAAAAAAATATACGCCTGTAATCCTTGAACTTGATGCTTATTAGCGTCATTATCGGATGATGATGCAGCGTGGTTTTTTTTACCAGAAATCAAGCTGTTCAAATCGCGGTGTAGGATTTTTTTTTTTTTTTCAAAATTTATACAGTTTTAGTTTGTATCAAAATTGACTTCGAGACTCGTTTGAGAATTTGTCGCAAATAAATAGAATAGATTCGGGTTTGGTCTACCTCGTCTTCTTTAAAAAATCACAATGGATATTAAAAGTTACACACAGTTGCCATTTGAAAAAGAAATACTGAGTCATGTGTATTAATAGTATTATTTTAATGTCTCAAAATGGTTATACTACTAAGCTCTGATGGAAATTGAGACCGTGTGATGGACACATTGAGGCAAGCGTCTGTAGATCCTATCTGCTAGTGGTAACATTAGTGAGACTATATGATTGTTATAAGTGCTTTGAATATATAACAGATAACCGAACTAAGAAGGCCAAAAAAAGTTTTTTGCTTTCTAATTTTCTTACCGTTGCCAGCCCTAAAAGATTTCGGACAGGAGAATAAAGCAACTTTGTATTTTGCGAATTTCCCCCATTTATGTAGTGCTAAATGGAGTGTGACAGTTTATATAAGGCTGTCGGTCGCCCGAATGTTCTCCTGGATGTATTTTTAGTTCAAAAAAGTAGCAGTAACTTGAATATCAAGAGTCTCTGTATAGTAAGAATAGTAAGAATCTGTAAGTATCAAGAGATCTGTCTTACATTTACTTCATCAGCTTTTCTAGTTCAACACTGTGAGCTTTTATTGTCAGTTATGTGTCACATCCCTTAAGTTTAATACTTTAAACTGGGTACGATACATGGAGGTTCTCAGGTTGGTATGTTCTCTACAGAGGTGTATTTACTCTTTGGCCATGTGGGCCATGGCTCGGGCCGGCAGGCTGCCAGGGGCGCCGCCTCATCGCGGTCAGCTTTTGGCATCCTTCAATTCATAACCATTCATAGAGCGGCATCTTTCGTTGATTCATAGAGCGGCAAACATCATAGGCCCAGAGCACTTATTCTTGCGACACTAAATCTTATAATACGCCACTGGTTCTCTACGTCAAATTAAATACACTTGTGTGTTTTTGTGTTTTGAAGTCCTCTGATGTCCTTTGATGTTTTGAAGTACATACAAAAAGTGTTAACGTTTTGTATGTAGAGCACTTCAAAACACAAAAAATAAATGATAAATAGCATTCATTTTATAACATTAAAACTGATTTAGTACCTTGAAACACAGAAAATCTAAAGATACTCAAAGATTTTGAAGACAGTTTTTAAGACGGTGCCTGGTACTAGTAATATACTTTAAGTATCACATTCGAGTACCTAGGTAAACCTTGTAGCTGCTCCAAATTTGCAACATTCCTAAACCAGAGACGAGACGAGGATGAGATAAAATGCGGCACGAGTTGAACTGTTATTTTTATAAGATAAATACTATGTTATTGTGTCAACGATGTTTATTAACCAATAATAATCTCGACTATAATCCCAATGTTATGAGATGGCGGGTGGCGCCGGCGCCGTCGCGTCGCGTCTACAGCCTCCGTCCAACCCCACCCCTGTGTTGAGATTGTTATTGAAATAATCTGATCATAATGGCTCGAATGAGCTATGATTTATGAGATTTGGTTAAGAATAAACTTTGTGTTGTTTAAAATAAAACTAATTTTAAGAATTTTATCGCGGTTTATTTTTGATTTTACGTTCAACCACCTCAGTCCTCCCGTGACCATGGTTGCTGTAAAGCAGCCGAAACGTCGGCAACGTAAAATCAAAAATAAACCGCGATAAAATTCTTAAAATTAGTTTTATTTCAATGTGTAGTATTCGCGTAAATATAAGAAATCAATTTGTGTTGTTTACCATTAGGTGCAATTATAAATAGTAACCAGCCAAGGAACAAGGTAATTACAATTGGGTTTTACTATTGCTGAAGTGTACATGCACAACTATACCTCGGCAACTCTGCTAGGGTGCCGCTAGGTGTAAAATACCAGCTTTCAAGACTATGGTCATTTTGTTTTTTTTATTCAAAATGTTTCTGAGATTTTTTGTGACAGAAACGAAAAAGGAAGAATCTTTTCTTGGTATGCCTGAAAACAGAGTGAAAGTGCAACAAGTAAAGTTACCGCACAGCACAAAAAAGCATCGCTGCGTGGAATTACATATCCTCAGATACCTAATAAATTTACATTAATAAGATAAGTATTATGTTGCCGTGTCTTCACCTAAAAAAAGACCAAAGGTAACATTACTTCACTGACAAGCCTCTATCTTTATTATAGCAATAAAGATATGTTAGTAGGTTATAGGTAGTCACTAAATTAGGAAAAAAAATATGGGAAATTTGTTTAATAGGTTGAAACAAAACTAATTTTAAGGATTTTATCGCGTTTATATTTTGATTTTACGTTCCCGACGTTTCGGCTGCTTTACAGCAACTATTATATATTCCAACACCAGGACCAGAGTTCAGATCATATTAAACCTTGTGACTACATTCTAGAGTATATTTACTTATTTAACATATTTCGCTGGCATCAAAGCTAGTTGAAACTTTCTTTGACATAGCATGAATACAAATAATCTGACCAGGCGGGCTGATGCATTATTAAATAGATGTCCAATGCTCCCTCCGGGCAGACAGACTGACTGTGTTACTTCATGTACATGTAGATACTTACAACGTGAGGTTCATGATGTATCATCTTACTTCAGTCTCGTATTGGATGCCCCAGCAAGAAAACTATTATTGTAAAAAGAATCCATGGATATACGCATATTTTTATCACTATTTTAAAATTGACTATAGCATAGAATCATAAAAGAAGTCTATTTTATCGTGGTTTAAATAATAAAAATCATAATTACTAACTTAAACCTAATACTGCAATGTAAATAAAAACTATATACGCTCGAGCGCACTCGTGACTCGCACGCATCGGGTATCTCAAGGAGCGTTGCGTTATTATGGCGTTTATGATACATTGCGCGCTCAAAAACTACAATATGTATAGCCATGACTTTCAACAAAAAATATTTCTACAATTTCATTATAGGCATTAAGTGTAAACTTTACACAAAGTTTTTGCTACCATGCCCTTTACAACCTGTATAATTCATATTTTGATTAACTATCATTCAAAACTAACAAAATACCAATTTTGAATTAATCCGATAGTGAAAACTAACACCGTACAGCTACAGGCATGGTTTAGTTTGTAAGTCAGCGATAGATGTCGCTGACATGGTTTTGAACAAGGTATTGTTATGTTTTTGGTTTTTATAATGGTGCACTTTACTTTCCTTATTGTACGGGGTGTTTAATTTGGCTTTTTGTGATTACAATAGTGCGCATGCGACGGAGAAGAGTGCTATCCTCCTCTTCCTTACCAAGAATTACTTTCCATACTTATCTCAACGTGTTTCGACGCGATAAGAGCGGAACAAATCAAAAGGGACCGCTTATTATGTATTGCGTGATTATTATCAAGACTCCTTTTGTCGACCTGTCTTTTTGGCTCAGCCCTGGTTTGTGAGCGTTTACGTTTGATATTTTACACAGTTGGATAATAAATTATAATGGCGACGGAATTAGCGCTACAAAAGTCCTGATATAGATGTTCTTTGTTTCAGTACTTAATACAATAATTAGTGTTAGTCGTAGCCCTGGTAGACCCACCACCAACCGTTACCGTTTCTCCTCTCACACTTATGTCAACTTGCCGTTAAACTAGCCAAGAGTTTTAAATTGTTGTCTAAAAGGTACATATTCCTTAGACGAGTAATTTTTTCCACCCCTCCCAAATTTCTAAGTTATTCCAACGTTTTATTAATAGGCACTATCAATATGTCCGAATTTCGTATCGTTGTTAGCATTGCTTATTGCGTCCCCCCCCCCCCTCTCAAAGTGAATTTCTGGCTACGGCCCTGCTTATAGGGGAACCGCATTCGTGACAGTGGTGAGTCCATCGCCGCAAACGTGCGGTTCCTTTTTGAAGCTCACCACTTCTACTAGTGTGGAGTAAACATTCTCGCTCTAGTTATTTAATGTGGTTCAGTGCACCTGATGCTAATAATGACGTCGATGGTAAAATCAATTACTCGCCCTTATCAGTAAGGCGGTGGATGGTTTACTGAAAAAATACCGGGCATCATTAATGTTCAACACTCGTGCACGTTTATGGACACAAACCCACAAAGAATATGAACCATAATCCACACCATAACCACTTCATAACTTTTTAAAACATATGTTTTGGAATATAAAGCTTCACTCTGCAGTCTTAAATTGTTCACAAGAAGCCCATGGTATTTAAATAAATTTGGTTGCGTTCTATGGCATTACACATATCATAGGTGCATAAATTAGCTAATTTTAGCTATGGTTTATAACCTGTTAAGAATTCTCCTATAAAGCCTACAATTCCCCCGAATCATCCCAAAATCCGAACTATAAACAGATATTTATTTTAAATCCACGCAGCTATTGATCCGGCCTTACACGGGGGGTGGGGAGCGCCCCCAGGATCGAGGGAGTCTAATAATAGCCCATCCCGCACTTGTACAGCGGGGACTAATTGTGGACTACGGTGAAGGCTGGATGGCAGCGCCTTGCACTAATCTCACCGTGATTAGTTTGGAGGTGAATCTGCATTTTAATTAAGTTCCTTTGAAGATGGTTAACTTTTTTTAAAGACTTTGATGTAGATGGATTAACTATAACAGTGTAACATATTGTTAGTTGTCCATAGATAAGCTATAACAGTCACTATCTCGGAAAAATAAACGAGTCATTTCAAATTTAAAAATAACTACGGACTAAGTTTGCGTTGGAACGGCACTTGCTTTCATACGCATACGTTCATGTAAACGTGATCGTCATCAACTACTTCTTAATCGCTTAAAAGATTTTTCAATTTTGGTGTATATTGGTAAGTAAGTCATAAAGTAACTGCGTTAAACAATACATCAACTACATACATTGTTATGATGTACCAATACAAGTCTTAAGACATTTGATATGACAAACTGATACCGTTTTTCTTTTGATGAAATATCTTGTTAATTCGAAAGCTGTTCAGCAGTAGTCTTTATCAAAGACTGACTGACACCACTGACAGTCAGTGGTGGGGGTGAGCAGTTCGCTACAGATTCTATCCACCTCAAAACCCATGGATTTTTATAAAAAATAAACTCCTTACAATCTGTCCGTTTTTTTTAAATTAAAATCTATATAAATGATTTTTATAAAATAAGACTCCGTATTTTCTGCAGAATATACTGATTTATTATGCCTTGCCCCAAGTAAGGTCAAGATGTCACTCATCAGATTCTACCTCATGCCGACACACGTTAACACATATTGCCAAAGTTTGGACGCCCCCCTTGTCAATGCAAAGGGCGTATAGACCTCGGCTGTTCCCTTCCAATAACAGGAGGGGAATCGAGTACGTACTTACCTATTCTATATTTATATTCCAAGCCTATATTTTTATCAAGGAGAAACATATTTCCCAGTTTATCGTGGATAAAATCCCGTAGAGTTTTTACTGAAACCACAATATCCCGGGGATGTAAGGCGCGGTGTGCACTGGACGTATATAAATTACGTTCATCTGTATAGCCGCTTACTACGAGATTATCCGCTAATGTGACTAGGGACTTAGACGAGTTATTATTGTTGTTTCATATTGTTTTAATATCGTACAGGACAGATTGTATCTACATTTATTTTACTACTACATTATTTTATTTTAGTAAATGGTCTACAGATATTTGCCCTATAAAACAATACTATGCATAGTGGTATTTGAACAAGGATCTAAATAAATAAGTAGTATTGAATAAGAAATCGAATTAGTCGAATACTACATGAAAATACAGAAAAAAACTAAAAACCCTTCGGTATTTATAAGCGATCCACGTCATAATCATGGAAATGTAAGTTCCTCGGCAGCATGGAACCAGTAAACAGTCCATTTTATAAACACCAATACCCCTCGCGATGGGATCAGATATTCTCGCATAAAAACCTTACCTCATTTCCTTGAGCCGATTTTTATACCGCACTGAAGATAAGAACTGGTAAAATATATTTTCAATCTAGCCGCGCGAGCGACCTCGTAGCACACTCGGACCTCAAATTTTTCGCTTAGACCTTTCGCGCATCAAAACTGCTCAACGATTTTAAAACTATTTTCTTCCATCTACCATTGGTCGGGAACTCCAAAACGATAATCGATAACACACACATCTATCCACATGCAAAGCCTCAGCAGAAGTAGAACATTCCTATCTTGACAATAAAATCAGTATGTTACCGACAAGGACAGTAGCGGTTTCTCGCACCGCACTATTGGGACCGGCATCAGATTGAGAAAATACGCTGTATTAAAAGATAAAAGGATTTGTGGGCATTAGTGTTGTTGAGGATGATCTCAGGATAAAGGATAAGAAGACACAACGCCAGGGCTCTAAAGCCGAGTATGTCATTTTCCCCCTCACTCACTCACTCGATCTGGGTGTCATAAGGTTTCATTTATAACTAAACTTCTATAAAATATAAACAAGTTAAATAATATTTAGAATGCCGTCTTGCGTAACATCGCAAGCGAGTTTGTGAGATAAAAATGTTGCTGGGAATATAGATATGCAATACGCAGCCAATTTCTTTACAAAACTAGACTGGCGCACTGCCACTGTGAGAAGTTAGTACATAAATTGATTTAGTACACCGTTATGGACTTAATTCTCGTTTATTCTATTTTATGTTGGACTTTAATGTCGAACTATTTTGAAGTCATTAGCGGATAACTAGGTTACATAAGGTATAACAAAAATATTTGAATCAGTAAGTTGTCAAGAACATACTAAACTCCTTAATAAATATATATATAAATATCGCCAGACGAACACACCAACTATACGGTCCCACACTAAGCAACGCTTGTATTATGGGTACCGTACAATGGACTGCGGGTGAACTCAGTGTATAATAAATACTTATATAGATATTAAACATCCATGACTCGGGTACAAACATTCGTGCTCATCACACAGTTTGTCCCTACCAGGATTATAACCCAGGTCCTTCGGCACAGAAAGCTGGGTCACTACCAACTGCGCTAATCAGGTCTTCATAGAATCAGAATCAGAATATTTTTTATTCACACGAACATTAAGTACAGTACTTATGAAACATAATAATTAATATGTAAAACCAAACGATTCTTCTATTTATTGAATAAAGTATATCTAAGAGCAGCCTATTCACTTAGACCGTTTGATGGATTGATCAGCTAATTGACTCGTTTTAATACTATGTTACTGAATAATTGATCGATCCCGAGCGAATGAGTTTTCCATTAAAATCGCTGTAAATTGAAAAGTGTACGTGATTGATAGTGGGTTTAGTTTATTAATGAATTCTTAATGGACTGATACGAAGAGTAGATTTATGACGGATTAAGGGAATGATTAAGTGTAAAATTCCAGCGATGAGCTAATTAAAATAATTATATTAGCCCTTTTGATATCCCACTATTGGGCACGGGTCTTCCCTCAATGTGAGGGAGATTAGGCCAAAGTCAACTACGCTGACCCAGAGCGTGTGGTGGACTTCACACGTCCTTCAAGGGGCTCGTTAGACATGCTGGTTTCCTCGCGATATTGTCCTTCACCGTTTAGCTAGTGATAATCATGGTTGAACATTTGATTGGCACATACAATCCCAAAATCCTAGTGGTGCGAGCTGGGGGATCACTACTTTGATGACCTAATTCCAAAACTTTAATAGTTTTTAGAGTAATATGGTACGTACTTTTTCACATCTCGAGCTACACTTACAGAGAGTAAAGACTTGATGGAATTAATTTATAAGGTACCTATGTATCTACAAATGTTTGATGCTGTGTATACCTACTGAAAATTGATTCCTCACTACAGAAATGGGCGTCATTTCTTATGTTATTTCAACTCACACTACTCCTTTCTCCTGTGAACCAAAATCCTGGTCTCCCGACATGACATATCTATACATATAAATAAAATTGGAGTGTCTGTTTGTAATATTTAAATAACCGCTTCTTACTAAGTGCATTTGGATGTATACACGTTACCTATACCGAAAAAACATTTTTTACAATTTTTGTCTGTCTGTCTGTCTGTCTGTCTGTTTGTTCCGGCTAATCTCTGAAATGGCTGGACCGATTTTGACGGGACTTTCACTGGCAGATAGCTGATGTAACAAGGAGTAACTTAGGCTACTTTTATTTTAGAAAAAAAAATATGATCTCACGAAAAAAAATTAAAACCAATGTTGCAGCGCAGCGCCTGATTAAGTTTGATAGCAACCTGCAATGCGACCCGCGGGCTCAGAATGGGCGAGCAGGCTGTTGTCAACGGTTGTTTTTGTTAAATACCACGCGGACGAAGTCGCGGGCAACAGCTAGTCGTGTATATTATTGTTACTTACAATGTACCAGAAGCCATAAACATCCACATTCTTTTTACGCAACGTTTCGGTAATGTTCGTGTCTTCCATCCTGCTCCACCAAAGGTTTTACAAATAAGAATTAGACATTGACAGCATATTTTCTCGATTACGTGCTCAAATTATCGTTATAAATTCTCGATGAGAAGTTATTCGATTTATTTGGCGAACGGACAGGTCCACGAAGCTCTTTTTCCACCATTTTGATTTATAGTTCTGAGAGTTTGTTGAATTGTTACGAGCAAACCAATTTTCATTGTAATAAGTATTGGCAGGGGCTGGAAAGTTGGTGAATTAATGATGTATTTTTAGGTACTAAACTTAAAAAGTATGCTGTTGAAAGTTTTAAGTGGGTTTTAGTACAGATTTAGAGATTAAGATGTTTATGGCATTGGCCATAGGTTTTCGTTACTGAGGTCTGCAATGAAACATCTACTTGCAAGGTTTTTAACTTGAATGCAATGAATAACCTATTTTCGCTTGGTTTTTCATGCTATGGTGTCACCATAGCATGAAAAACCTAACTAAAATAGGTTATTCATTGCACCTTCTATTAACTTTATTATTAATTTCTTACAGACGTTAAAAAAAAAAGAAATACATTTTGAAGCGTTTATCTATCCCTTTTACATATCTTCCTGAAGTGTAATGCTGCTCTAACCCTGGGCGTTGCAGAGTATGCAAAATTCCGGTAAAGTAAAAACAAAATAACCGTGAAAAAATATGTATAATTCGAGTCAGTAAAAAATACATCAATTTGGAAACCATTATAATATAGTAATACCTCAACACGTTATTCTGAACAGCATACGTCAGGGGCCCCGTCAATAATCTGCAGCCACGAATCACGATTCATTGGTCGCTTCATTTCGCATTCCGCCGGCACCGCTGAGCCGGCTTTACGAAGGCTCCTCATATTCCGAGGGTTGACGATGGAAATATATAACTTGTTAAGTATTAATAACATTTATGATTGTGCCTACATACCGTTTTTCATTCAACAAAAGATTCATGGCAATAATCGTGGAAGGTAAAATGTATATATTACTGGTGGTAGGCTTCGGCCGTGGCTAGTCACCACCCACTGAACAAAGCCATGTCGCCAAGCGGCCTAGCCGTGTTCCGGCATGATGTTCGGTGCTGCCATTCATGGATGGCGGGTCAGATCAGTTGCGCTGCATGTGCCTAGTGAATGTGGCGTCTCGATCTACTGCCGCCTTCCTACCTAGGCAAGTATGCTCCATCGTAGATCTCATCGTCACTTACCATCAGGTGAGATCGAGATCAAATACTTGCCTATAATGTAATAAAATAAAAAGATATTTACTTGTATGTTTAGTTACCTTTCTATAGCATTCCTAACATACACACCATATAGCATTTTTATGATGTGGTAAACCTTCTAAGAATATATTGATTTCATATATTTACGCGAATACTACACATTGAAATAAAACTATTTACGCGCAAGTAACAACTAAATATTAGGGTACCCCCGTCAAACTATGACACTAGGTCGTCAACCACCTCAGTCTTCCCGTGACCTTGGTTGCTATAAAGCAGCCGAAACGTCTGGAACGTAAAAACAAAAAATAAACGCGATAGAATCCTTAAAAATAGTTTTATTTCCACTTCTAAGAATACTTACTTCAAAATTGTGGTTATAAAAATTTGTTTTCATTATTTAATTATTATTACATTATTCCCTTCTGCGAAAATTACTGAGTTGTTCTGTCGTGAAATCCAATCGATTCTTGCAACAATGTACCTACTTCAGATCAGAAAGTAGACGCATTTATTTTTAAAACACGTAGTATTGAAATTCATTGACGCCAAATCCCCGGATCTGATCATCCGGAGTGTGTCCGGACACAATGCATCACTAATTGGCATGTCCGACCGCTTGACTGACGACGGCTACACGCGAGCGGACCCACTGAATACCAATCCAGCTTAATATGTTATAGGTCTTGTATTCTGGAGGCTGGGATAGTGCATGGTCATGTTAATTGACAACGATTTAAACTAATCCTTGAAATAGAACTTATTGAATGTTTAATTGATCCTTTATCTTATATTTACGCGAACACTAGACATTGAAATAAAACTATTTTTTTCGGATTAATCCCGTTTATTTTATGTTTTTACGTTCCGGGCGTTTCGGCTGCTTTACAGCAACCATGGTCTCGGGAGGACCGAGGTGTAAGATGTTCGTGTGTCATAGTAGTCTTATGACATACCTAACGACACAATTAACTCCCGCTGACAATTTTTCAGCGGAACATTATGTACTTAACATAATTCTTAACCAAACCGCTACAGTAAACAATTTGTACACTGTTAAACGGCCCAAAATTGTGATACTCTTCAGACGCGGTATATTTACACTAACTATGATTTGTTATTGAACAATGTTGGATACACGCGCAGCTACCCGCGGACACGTGTTTACAGGAAGCATAATAATTTATTAGTGTATGTTTTGAGCGAATAAGACGATGCACGCAAAAAGAAAAGAGAAACGAAAAAACAAAAGAGCTTTGCAATACCATCGACATTGGATCAAAATGCTGTCAAGTAACTAATTACTTGACAGCATTACTTGGCACCCATTCATTTTCAAGTCAGTCCTAAGACTGACTTGAAAATGAATGGGTGTATAATTCATCCCTGGCTCGGACCTCTGATATTAGGAATTTCACGAGCGTATCTCAATTTCAAGACCTGTGACATGATGTGACTCAGAGAACCTAATCAGGTGTGGAAATATACGTGTAATGTCCCAGGTCTCACTTCACCAACGTGATGGTCTGTGGTCCTTCCTCCTCGCATGGAGGAGAACCTGTAACCGACAGTGGGACTTTTTTTAGTACTAACCAATGATTTTGTCTTTTCCAGGAGTTAGCAGCATCGACCCCAACACAGCGCAACTGGCGCGGCATACTCATCGCACTCCTGGTGATCGCTGCGGTCCTGGGATTGATTGTCTTCAGCATAGCCCTGCTCACGCCGGTAGGAGATGGTGGCAGAGTGAGAGGGAGAAGACCGACACTCCACGATGTGCTGACTGAACATTATAAGCCATTCAATGGGACGTGGTTGACGGGTATGTAGATTTCTTCGTGGCTTATGCGCTCCTGGTACTCTTTGATGATCAAACACAATAAAACAGAGGTATAGGCTATACAATAGGACAAAGGCAGCTATTGCCTGTTCTTTCCCCATAGCTTTGTCCTTCTCTCTCAGGTACCTGATGATGTTATCTCATAATCATGTCATTGGTAAGGGCTCTAATGATACATCCTCTAGGAATATGTGCTCCTGGTATTGCACGATAATATGCCTAATTAAAAATTATTAATTCACTTTCTTAGACAGGTTGTATATATGTATAAAATAATTGCGTCGCGATCTGTTACACGACAGTTATTCAAAAACTGTGATGACACTAAGATCAAAATGATGAAAAGAACATAAGTTATATCTACGTACTACGTCCTTGATTATAGCACAAAAAACAGTTAAATTACATTTAACACTTCTAAACATTATTTTTAACAATCTTTCATCAGCGCATCACCCACATTTTAATCTCAGCTTCATTAAAAACAGCTTTGTTACAAGCGAAGCTACGTTATATTTACAAAAACACTCGTAAAACGCAGTTATTTAGCGATCTTATAACGTAAATTATTATAAAATATGAGTTTTATGTAAAATATTACGCGGAATACAAGCTAAACGGATTTGGGAGCTCGGACTTTTATAAAAATGGCGGCCGCACCTGGCTTTAAATTGCTAATTTGTGTGAAAAAATGTGGTAAAATGGAAATGTGGGGATGGCCAGTGGCGAATCATACAATTTTATCAAAGGCGGAAACTGGAGCAGAAATTATTTCCTTGATCATCAACATACTTCATGCGTATTTCTGAAAAATTATTCTTTACTACGAGTCCTGAGTACCATATTACAAAATAAATAAATACCTAGTGGCTGCCTTTTTCGAATAGGAAGTCTGTAAGAATCGGTAGTCGTCGCCATTAATATATATAATGCCCTGGGGTTTCATTTGCTTTATTTACAAAACTACCAAGTAAGATTGCTTACATATAGTATGTACAAAATTATTTTTTTGTCATATAATTATTAAATACATCGGGTTGGCGCATCAAAACGACGTCAGAGACATCAAAGGATATAAATAAATGCATCTTCGTTCAAAGTACTTGGATACATTTTCATTAAATATTGATGTGTGATTCTAGACAAAACGCCATTAAATATCCATTAATTCCATCAAAATGGCGGCGGCAAGGCGAACGATCCGACCGGCGGGTCGCAGTTTACTGACACTTAAAACCTTTGTGTCGTTTCTTGAACTTACAAGTAATATAACAAGAGTTTAGTCACAAAACTCAACCTTTTCTTTTATACGATCAATTTTCAACCAATTTGGGTACCAAGTGCCGTGACAGAGGTTTCGTTACGGTCTAAATGGAACAAGAATCTTGAAAAAAATTACCACATTTTTCCTCACAATTTCTCTTACCAAGAGATAAACAAGTACCTATAAAGCAAACACATAATTCGTTTCTAACGGGGAGGTATTAAAAATAGCAAGGATATTTCTGTCAACGTATTAGGGTGGGTAAGAGGGTGGGGAACAGGGTGGGGGGAGGGAAAACGGTGGGTAGTTCTATCACAAACGAGTGTTGTCGTGTCGTTGCCGACATTATCTTTTTCACATTCACTACATAACATAATACACATGGTGGAAAATCTATAATAACCGCAGGGCACCTATGTGAACCTTATTCAGGTTCACAGAGTATAAAATATTAATTATTTTGATGCGGATTCGATTGTACCGGGTTTGTACGGGATTGTACCGTTTTTTAAAGCCTTTGTACGCGGAGAGAGCTAAGAGTATAGGAGTGAATCAGATTTGATCCTCGCAAAACTGTAGTGTGTGTGCGTGTGTGTGGGAGTGGGATTTGGGTGTGTTTATGCATAATATCTTTTGGAAACTCATCATCTAATATTTTATATGAAGTTCTCGTGTCCGTTACCAGTGTTTGTGTGTTTGTTGAGACCAGCTTCATTATAATATTACAAGTCACACAATGTTGGTTTTAATGAAGTGAAACAGTCATTTCAATTTAAATAGTTTATTGCAGCATCGTGCGTTTATGATTTAGATTATTATGTATGGGTGCATACAATATCGGTTACTCATGACACGGTCCTTTCTTCGCTAAATCTTGAAGTTCACAACTCATGCTGCAAAAAAAAATATAATTCCAGACAAAGGGGAGTGATAAATTAGTTGCTGTGCGTTTTGAAAGACCAGCATTTATTACTATGCGCTTTTGATATTGGACATTTATTACCGCGCGCTGTTGGAGTTTGGCATCCATTGCTCTTTTTCAGAAATAAGTTTCGGGTCAGGTTTTTTCTCTGAGTTTTAGTCAAAATGACCTCTAAGACGATTGATTGGGGTTGTTGCTCTTTGGGCCTTGCGGATTGCAATTATAAACACTGTCATAAATGCGACAAAGCTTTCCATCTCGAATGTCTGTCTATCGAAGGCGATAAATTGGATGTGATAATGCAAAATACGGAGTGGACTGGTCCCTGTTGTACTGGTTCCGCTCACGCTGCTGGTAACAATGATAACACCCCGGTTAGGTTCAACCCTAACATCACGCTAAGGGCTACCAAGAGACAGGCATTGTCATCTCCGCCGGGTGTTGAAGGCCCTGTTACACGCACCGAAGTGCGCAATATTATGGAGGAAGTCATCCAAAAGCACATGACAGATTTTATGACCCAGATCAACATTAACATGCGCTCCATCCTTGATTCTGAATTGAAAACATTCCGTTCTGAAATTGGTGACATAAAGCAAGCAATGGATTTCATGAATGTACAGTTTGAAGATACTCAACAAGCAAACGCCGTGATACTGGAAGAATCTAGGAACTTGTTAGAAAATAACAATAAATTGCAGGGTACTATAAGGGAACTCGAAGCTCGCATCAACAATTTGGAACAAAAGGCTCGTAGCAACAATGTGGAGATTCAGTGTTTACCTGAAGGGAAATCTGAAAATCTTCTCTCAGTATTCAGCGACCTTTGCAATGTTGTCAAGTGCGACATAAAGGCGGAGGAGATCAATAAAATTACGAGGATTGCCAAACTTAATCCTAAAAGTGATCGACCTCGCTCAATTGTGGCAGAATTTAATAATACAAGGATAAGAGATAGTTTCTTGGCTTCAACGATTAATTTCAATAAAGCCAATCAAGACAACAAATTAAATACGTCCCATCTTGGTTTTAACGGACCCAAGACTCCAGTATACGTGACTGAACACTTATCTGTTGCAAATAAGGCTTTACATTCGGCTGCGAGACAGACCGCTAAGGAGAAGGGGTTTAAGTTTGTGTGGGTGAGAGGAGGTCGTATTTTTATGAGGAAGAACGAAAATTCCGGTTTTATACTTGTCAAAGATTTTGAAACTCTATTAAAATTGGAGTAATCTGCTTTATCTGTGCTGTTAATTAAAATCCATAATGATACCTATCAACCTTACGTCATTAGATATTTATTATCAAAATATACGTGGTCTTAGGACCAAAACACATACTTTTTACCGCAACTTAGTTTCTAGTAACCATGACATTATTGTGTTAACCGAAACATGGTTGAACAGCAGTATATTGTCCTCTGAACTATTTGATAACCGCTACACAGTATTTAGAAGAGACAGAGAGTCCACTGGGTTTCATGGAAGCAAGGACGGAGGTGGGGTACTTATCGCTATTATGAAAAACTTATCCGCGAAATGTGTGACTGCCTGGAATAGCTCGTGTGAAGACCTATGGGTGGTAATTGACCTGCCATTCTCGGGATCGATCAAACAAATTGCAATTTGTGCTGTCTATATACCCCCTCCAGTACAACGTAATATTATAGAACATTTTATTAACAACTGCAACTCGATCTTTGAAAATTACGACGGCCAGATATGTATTCTCGGTGACTTTAATATGAGTAATATAGACTGGGTCAAGGTCAACCATAACTCAAGCTACCCCACCTCTGGTCTTTGTCAAACCTTCATAGATTTCACTTTTGTCAATAATCTCAAACAATTAAACAGTATTACTAACTCTAGAGACAAAATATTGGATTTGGCTCTCACGGACGCTGATAACTGCACTGTCTCTCCTACAATTAATGTTTTATCTGTGATCGATCCATTGCATCCACCAATATGTATTTACTTCACTATAGAAAAAATTGCTAAACTAAATCCTAACGAAAATATTGTAAAATTTAGTTTTTATGAGGCTAATTATGAGGCGATAAATGCGTATCTTAGTGGTTTGGACTGGAATAGAGTATTTTCCTTGTGTTCCGATGTAAATGATATGGTAACACAGTTTTATAAGACGATAAAAGAAATCATAAAGAAGTTTGTGCCCGCTACAAATCCCCATAGGCCTAAGCGTTACCCGCCATGGTTCAATAAGCTGCTCATCGCTAGACTGAGAGAAAAGAATAACATAAGAATTAGATATAAGAAGTACGGTAATCCATTAGATGCAATTGAATTACAAATGCTAAGTAAAAGGTGTGAAAAGTTAGCAGAAGACTGTTATAATAAATACATAGATAATATAGAGAGAATGATAGTAAGAAATTCAAAGTATTTTTGGTCATTTATAAAGACAAAACGAGGAGGTTCTAGTGTCTACCCTACATCGATGACAGATGGTACAGTTATAGCAAATAACGGCTCAAATATATGTAACTTGTTTGCTAACTCTTTCTCCAAAGTTTATAGTAAAGATTTGAACAAATGTCCCAATTTCGAAATGTCAAACTCTAACTCAACTGAGTGCGGGGCATCAAGCTTTACAATGTTAGCTGTAAGTCAGGATACTATACTCAACAAACTCAGAATTCTGGATACCACCAAGGGCGCTGGGGCGGATGGCCTACCGCCAATATTTCTTAAAAAGTGTGCAGCTAACTTGGCAATTCCTTTACATATGATTATTAATAAATCATTATCTACGGGACTTTTCCCTGATACTTGGAAACTAGCGAAGGTTGTACCTATCTATAAATCTGGAGCCGACCACCTAGTGTCAAACTATAGACCGATATCGATACTTTCTTGCTTAGCCAAGCTTATAGAATCTCTAATCTGTCCTCACATTCAAACTTATTTTAAACAGTTTTTATCAAATCACCAACATGGATTCGTAAAGAATAGGTCAACTTCAACTAACCTCGTATCTTTTGTTGAAGACCTCACTGGTGCAATTGATGATCATCACCAAGTTGACGTCGTATACACTGATCTTAGTAAGGCCTTCGACAGAGTCTCACATGCTATACTACTCAGAAAGTTGTCTATATACGGATTTTCCGGAACAATATGGCAATGGCTCCAATCTTACTTGAGTAATCGCTCTTTTTATGTAGTCTTGGATGGGTATAGCTCAGATACTTTTATGATTACATCTGGTGTGCCTCAAGGATCCCACCTTGGGCCAATATTATTTAACATCTTTGTTAATGACGTTTGCAGCTGTTTTCTATACTCCAAACCCTATCTTTATGCCGATGACTTAAAATTTTCTCGTGTGATTAAGAGTAACTCAGATGTTGAATTGTTACAAGCCGACTTAAATAGGTTAACAAACTGGTGTGTAGTCAATTTAATGGAGCTTAATGTTAAGAAATGTTTTCATATAAAATTTTGTCGAAATCAAAACATAGTACGGTCATCATACAACATAGATGGTGCTATCTTAACCGAAGTAGATTACATCAGAGATTTAGGGGTTATTCTCGACACCAAACTTACGTTTGTACCACATTACGATTATATTGTTAAAAAAGCGTCTAAAATGCTCGGTTTTATTATCAGAAATGGAAAGGTCTTTCGTAAATACCAAACCAAGCAATTACTGTTTAATGCCTTAGTACGCAGCACTCTCGAGTATTGTAGCGTGGTTTGGAGACCGCACTATGCTACTCATACGTTGCGACTGGAACGGTTGCAGAAACGATTTTTATGGCACCTAGCGTATTCTTCAAAAATGGCACGAAGAAATTATTCTTATTTGGATAGACTAAATCACTTCAAAATGCACTCACTGGAAAACCGTAGAAATCTTACTGATCTGGTTTTTCTTTATAAAATACTACGTAATCAAGTAGACTGCCCCCAACTTCTTAGCTGTTTTAATTTTAGATTGCCTAGGAATTTCCCTCGTACCCCCATTCACCCCCTTGTTCCCCCATTTCGTAGAACTGTGCTAGGCTCTAACTCTCCGGTAGCTAGAATAAGTAAACTTTATAATAAATACAGTGGCTGTATTGATATTCATTCTGTCTCATTGTATCGTTTTCGTAAGCATTTGTTGGTTGCAATATCGAATTAGCTTTTATTGTCTTCCTTTTTATTTACGAGCAAATACATTTATATTTTTTTTTCTAGATTGATAAGTTTGTTTGGATTAGTGGTGTTTACCTGTAAGTAATTGTGCAATTAGTTATAAGACCACCTGGGCTTTTGTCTGAAAAATGTATAGTTGTAACAATTGTTGGTAGACCGTTTTTAATAAATAAAAAAATAAATAATAAATGCTGCTCTACGCTACGAAATAATTTTCTATTAAGGTTCCAATCCAAGTCCAAGAAATATATCATGAAAGTATTCTTAAGTAGCAAATGGTGAGTTTTCGGAAATCATATAATAAGTGTTTAGCTATTATTTGGTGTTATATAATAATAAAGGAATAGTGTACAATATGAAAACCAAAAACACAACGATATCTACTTCAAAAACCTGCCAGCGACATCTATCGCTGACGTACAAACTAAACATAAATTATAATTTTGACGTCTTAACACCCCCATTCCCAAGAGGAGGTCAACGGAACCGGATACTGTATATCTATATTTCTCCAAAGATGTTAGGTCCTAAGGTGACACTTCTATACATAAGGCCGTAGACAGGGGAGGGTTTTAGGGGTTCCAGCCTCCCTCCCAACATTCCTTAGACAGTCCACTGTTTTGTGTAATTAATGTCTTTGGTCTAGAGTGAATTCCTGGCCACGGCCTTGCCTATTCAACTTTGTGAATCGAAGCACAACCTCAAATGAGTGTGTTCTAATCAAGAGTAGAATAGAATAACTTAAAACGTCTTGTTCACATGTACATATATCTTGTACACCCATATATACATCTTGTACAGGCATACACACCAGTATACTAAGTAAATCATGTGTTTGATTGATATCGATCAAACTGCTGAGGTCGCCGTTATTTCACTAGCAAGGTATACATTTTATTTGGCAGAAATAATATTAAAAACCGGGATATATTTTATACTATTACTAGCTGTTACCCGCGACTTCGTCCGCGTGGTATTTAACAAAGACACAACCGTTGGCAATAGCCTGTTCGCACGTTCTGAGCCTGCGGGACGCATTGCAGGTTGTTGCTATCAAACTTAATCAGGCGCAACGCTGCAACATTGGTTATAACTTTTTTTCGTGAGATCCTATGTTTTTTTCTAAAATAAAAGTAGCCTAAGTTACTCCTTGTTACATCAGCTATCTGCCAGTGAAAGTCCCGTCAAAATCGGTCCAGCCATTTCAGAGATTACCCGGAACAAACAGACAGACAGACAAAAATTGTAAAAAAAGTTGTTTTGGTATAGGTACCGTGTATACATCCAAATGCAATTAGTAAAAAGCGGTTATTTTAATATTACAAACAGACACTCCAATTTTATTTATATGTATAAATAAAGCTGATACTGATATGTATATATTAGTAAATAGTACATGTAAATAAAATTACTCGAGAACAGCTTGACCGATTTACTGACTGCTTTGAGCGGGGCATTCAAAATATATCTATATAATATATATTTTGTTTTTTAATAATTAAATTAAAAATATATTTACCATAGAATAGCTTCATGTTTGTTCGTATACAAGTCGTTATATTATGTTCATCTTTGTCCGAATCAGAATGTTTTATATTAATGATGAGGCGGAAATAAACATAATGAAATATAGAAGACCTTTGTATAATAGTAAACAACTGCGTACCTATTCCGGCAAAACACCTTATTCAAATCGTAGTGTAAATATTCAAAATGAATATTCTATCACAGTAGATCAATGACATCTATAAATAAGTCGGTAATCTTACAAAATATTGTGGAGTAATATATTAAGACGAGGTCACAAGTAAAGTTGCCTACTAAGCAGTTCATTATACGATTGACACATTCCTATTTTTTGTTATCTACCTATGTCATATATCATTTCAATGAAATAGCCAAATATTTTTTGGACATAGATGGATTCCGCGTGAATGTGGTGCAAAGATGTATTGCACTCTGTTAAAAGAGCCAGCAAAAGGTGTTGATGTCGTTCTCCAATGTAAAGTAGATGGTATCAAGGCAGATTCTCATTCGGTAAATAAAAGAAGACAATTGAGAGGTGCTCGTCATCTAGAAGTGGCAGATTATCTTATTGACGGCCACAGAGACGAGGTAACATGACGATGAAAAGATGCTGGCCGTTTAAAGAAATTTGGAGGTAAGGATCCGCCAATCTTACCGAGTAATGAGGTTATTCGAAAAGCCAAGGAACAGTGATTGTTGAGTAAATATGAATCGGAGTTCGGAAACCCTGCATCGATCGGCTGTATACCGTCCATCAAGTATTCCAACTCCAAATATATGTATCGCGTTGTCGAAAATATTTCAATGCAATTAACAATTGATGCAACGGATGGCATTGCAAAGCGCGATGCGCGGTCACAGAAGCCGCACATTTTTTGCATCAGTATGTGCTCGTGACGAAAGAAAGTAGCGTGCCAACATTTCAAATGGTTTCACCTGATCAACGATCTATTATCGTGGCTGGTTTCTTGAGCCACATCCTTGCTGCGAACGCTCCTATTCCACCAATCGTCGTAAATGATTTAGGGTGGCCTTTGTTGATTGCGGTAGCACAAAATTTCGGCCAGTGCTCAAGTTTTAAAGATTATTTACAAGAATTTTATGATGCTATTTTAAATAAGTTAACATTTGGCGTTAATACATACGCAATGGCTCAGTTTGAGAGGAAAGGATAAACCTTTAGTACGGCGATTTTATAAACGGTGCATTGGAAATGCTGGCCATATCTCTTAACTTAGCAGATTTATCAAATTTCCTAGAATCGGTTCTCGTCGTTGCCCCCAGGCAAAGTATTGAATTAGGAATATATGGCAAGCCTCTATCATTGGTTGATCGGCTACGATTTGTGAATGATAAAATCAAGGGAGTGGATGTGACAAACGACGATGGTGACGATCACGAAGCTGTGGACAAATGTGACGAAGATGCTGGTGACACAAGCGCTGAGGAATTTGCGTTCGAAACGGAACAGAATGCCATCAACATGTCACCGAACAAACCAGGCTGGAAATCGTGGTGTTTTAGATTGCACGGCGCGGCAGTTACAATCGCAGAAAATTCATCAAAAGTTGATACAATCAATGCATGTCACAATATCGAATTGGCAAAGAGGTGTAAAAAATAACTCCTTCCATACGTATTCCTGTGCACCACGATCATAGTGGAATTGGCAAAGAGAGGGAAAATATACCTCTTTTCATACGTATTCCTGTGGACCGCGATCATAGTGGAATTGGCAAAGAGGGGGAAAAGATACCTCCTTCCATACGTATTCCTGTGGACCGCGATCATAGTGGAATTGGCAAAGAGGGGGAAAAAATACCTCCTTCCATACGTATTCCTGTGCACCGCGATCATAGTGGAATTGGCAAAGAGGGGGAAAAGATACCTCCTTCCATACGTATTCCTGTGCACCGGGATCATAGTGGAATTGGCAAAGAGGGGGAAAAGATACCTCCTTCCATACGTATTCCTGTGCACCGCGATCATAGTGGAATTGGCAAAGAGGGGGAAAAGATACCTTCTTCCATACGTATTCCTGTGCACCGCGATCATAGTGGAATTGGCAAAGAGGGGGAAAAGATACCTTGTTCCATACGTATTCCTGTGCACCGCGATCATAGTGGAATTGGCAAAGAGGGGTTAAATATACCTCCTTCCATACGTATTCCTGTGCACCGGGATCATAATGGAATTGGCAAAGAGGGGGAAAAGATACCTCCTTCCATACGTATTCCTGTGGGCCGCGATCATTGTGCCTATTTACGGAAGAGGCTCAATGACCGCTACTTATGCCACAGTTGAGTCAGACTTTGCAGGTTTAAAAAAAAATGAATTTAGGGGTGAACTTCCAATGCGCATTGACAGATTCGTCATGCAGCATATTGAGAGAATTGACAACAAAATGAAGGAGCACAGCAGGGCATCTGGCATTTAACCACAAAACAGAGGTGCTACTATCAAAGCTCCAAATAACATTTTTTTGACCTCAATGAATCTTCGGGAGCTCAGGGTAATTTTAAGGCCTAAGACCTGCTAAATAGTATAGAAGTCGATGATCCTCAGCACTCCAAGCTTGAATCTAATGAACTCTCGTACCAATTGACTACACGCGCCACTCAAAACGAGAGTATGGAAAACTTTTTACTCAAGCTTGAATTGAAAGCAGCTCACCGCACCACAGACTCTTAAATCTCCAGTGACCGCCATGAAAAATATTGGTAGTGTTCCTGTTTTTTCAAGGACAGCAATCAATGCGGGATATAAAATGACCCAGTTGTCCAGGGATAATAATATTCCCGCAGATAATTATTGGATTGTTTGTGAGGAATGGAAGGGATTGGCCAAAAGCTCCAAACGGAAATTCTTTTTGTTCTGCCATCCTGTTCTGCCATGTGAGCCATCTTTCTCATTCGAGACAGATGGCTTACGGAACAAAAGACGTGCAAAGCCAACATGTACGGATGATTATCCTGAATGGGATTTTATCAAGAATTTGAAAACAGCTCACGCGCCGGTTCTTTTAAATGGAAATATCGCAGGATCTGTACGTTTAGATAGTAAATATTTTAATATAACTTCAACGTGTGCTTTTGGAAAACAAAACCTACTCCGAGACTTTTAAATTCATCTGACTGTCCTATTGCTAATCTGGCACAGAGTGTCAGAGACAAAAAAAGATACTGCGAGAGCATTATGTACAACAAGCAAAAATATTAACAAGCACTTCCATTTTTGAAGGTACACTCACTACCTACACGAAGAACGTAAAGCGTTTAGATCTGGAGTGTACCACTGCCCATTTAGCGCAATATATCTTTGAATAAGCACTAATCTATACGTGTAGCATTAATTGTTCGTGCGGATATGCCAAGCGACAAGAACACACAATTATAAGTGTCAATATTGCCATAATACTTTGCCTCTGCCTCAATCTAATGCAGGAAGTAATCGATGACAGCATAGCCGTGAAAAGGTGTTGCTTCAATTGCAATAACAAAATCCCTTCCTTGAATGAATATGGATCGCACCTGGTCATCGATACTACAGCTATTAGCGACCCCGGTTATCCCAACCGAGAAATTATCGTTGTGCCTGTTGGATTCTTTGAAAAAAATCGTTGAGGTTGGTGGAAAATCGTATATATTGAAGCTGCTGTCGTCGATTTCTAAGCAGAAATTGAACATTATGCCGGGTACCGATTATCGGGAGAATATTGTTGTAACGACGGCCTAATAAAAAAAACGTGGATTAGTGTGGTAATATGGAAGTGTTTCGTTATTACCACTTTCGTGTACGGATTCCGTACAGTTATATGTAGGGTGCAATTAAAGCTGAAGTGTAAAGGTCAATATAGGTACATGCGTACCCTGAGGAGGACGGCGGCGGGCGCGACTCCCCGCCGCCGTGCGCAGCGAGGGCGCAGGGGCAGTGAACATCTGCTCCCCGAGACGGCACGAGGCACAAGAGGGGCACCGGTGCGTTCCGGCAGGAGATCCCGGAGCCCCTTCAACATGTGTCAAAGGCGGCCACCTGGGGGGTTTTAGTGGATAAGAATCCCACATAACCCAGCCCTCTCCCACACAGAGGCCGGGTATCTTTCGAAGATTTCACCCCGGTCAAAAAAAAGGTACATGCGTAAGATCGTCCTGATCAGGTTAACCAGCTGGACGGGAGCAAAGTTATATGCTTCACAGCACTTGCGAAAAGTTCTTTATTGTTTATTCACGTTAAGGCAACACATAACGAAGGAGGAAGCTACTAGGAGCGACAGTTCACAAGAAGAAATACAGATAGAAAAGTAATCAATTAATGGATGCGGTACAGCGGGTAGGCGTAAGCAAAAAATGCGATGGGTTCGTGCGCACGGTGTCGGATCGAGATTCTGATTGGCGCTTCGTTATAGGGGTTGCGCGTGCGCATCCCGTTTACGTCAGAGGGAACAATAGGCTGTGGATAGTAAGCGCCGTTTCCATTGCACGGCGGGCGGCCGGCATGGAACCAGATAATATTTTGTATGCAAACATTGTGTATTTATTTAGTATGTTATGTATGTGTGTGCTTGTGTTAGTATTGTATGTGTGGTGAGGAATGGATAAGGGAAAAGTGGGAAAGTGGCCCACAGGGTCATCTAGAACGACGATCACCCCGCATCTTATTGTTTATGCAATACTCTATCATTCAACAACATTGTTATCATAGATAGCGCTCACGAGCCGCTCGTACCGGTGACGTAACACTGAATAACAATGGCGGAACCCGACCATAATATTAATGATATTGGTCTCCGATAAACTTGGGTATCTTTCACTATATCTTGCTGCTACTTTTCCGATGCATCACATTCGCCACCATGAATGGCACCGAACATCATGCCGGAACACGGCTAGGCCGCTTGGCGACATGGCTTTGTTCAGTGGGTGGTGACTAACCACGGCCGAAGCCTACCACCAGTAGAGTTCTCACCTAGTTGGCACCACCCAGGGTCACGTGTAGGGTATCTCGAGGGTATTTAATTCTCCTACGGACGAAGGTGACTCGACCCCTAAACCAGAATAATAAAGAAACCAGATTTCAGGCGTCATTCTTTATGATTTAACTACACTATAGGTAGGCTACTGTGTTACTAATAGTTGCATCGGAGAGACAAGTAGCTACCGTCAATACCTCCATAACATGGATCGTGATTCACATGAAACTTGTGATAATTTTGATAGTGTGAGAGGGGCTCACGCACGAAAGTGATCACAAGTTTAAGGATAGTTCCTTTGAAGGCTGTATCATAAGAAAATAACTTTGGGGATGTCAAACGTTTTCTAAATGGCCGAATGCCCAGGTACATCACGTTTAAGCCAATGCTTTATTTCAAGATGGAAAACCATCTCTATATTTACTCGCACGTAATGTATTTCGAGAGGAAACAAGATAGCATACCCACCGAATGACGTGTTTACGAAGCGACACACGACGACTGGTTATTGCTGTGTGATCACATCAAAATGATTCTTGTGCGATAGCTTCTCTTATTTATGTTGGCCTGGTACATTTTAGCCTTCACTTCAGAACCTTCAAACTATATAGACCTCCTATTTATTATATTAAGTATTCATATTTATACAATCCTACAATTTATTGTATCCATATTTTCTCAATGCATTTCATATCCCACCAATTCAGTATTTACGTATGTACAAGAGAAATAACCCGGTAACAGGACTCTATGGAGGATCCAATTGAGTATATGGACTTCATCTCTGAAATATGAGGAGGTGGGAATCTCTGCGTAGAGTGTATAGCAAACAGGGAATGTTTGTTTATGACCAAAAACAACTTCAGATTTTATCTTGTACAAATAGGGGACAACGGACGAAGTTATAATATACCCATAGATATATATTAGGTGTAAAAATAATAGTGTAACATATGTTAACAGGGCCAACAGTAGGTTATAAAGATACCTTCCCAAAGAAATAAATCAAATTATTAGACTTTAAAAAAATTACACCCCGTACTGAGCGCACGGCCTAACGCTCCTTTTTCGCGAATTAGCATTTACATAGTTATTTTGCAAGCAGCCTAATCTCTCTGTACATGCCAACTGGTTGGGACCTTACAAGTTGGCCCTACAGATTGAGTTGGGTGGCAAGTTGTGCCGCTCGTAAAGGCTTACAGTATGCGTTCCCCACTAAGGTGAGGGAATAGGGAGTGGGAAACATCTCAACCAATAGAATGATATCATTATAACGTGATAAGAATTTTAAGTAGTTTTATGGGTAGATTATGAACTATTTATAATATTAGTGTAAGAAGATTGTTTTTTTCAAAACCGCATAGGGTTGAATATTTATTATTTCTGCAGACTGTACTTGCTACATCAAAGGTGACCTAGATCTATTGTGAAAATATTTTGTTGAAAACAAACTTGAAATTTTCGCCCCAATACCGAATGTGTTAATATTTTTGTGGCGTGTTTTTCCAGAAAAATAGCCACTGAGATGTAATAAGTAAGCTCTGAGCAAAGATCCAGTGCCCACAGCGTATTCTATTGACTACTTTTTGTCGTGTGATAGAGATAAAAAAAATATATCTATACATTCGCGTGGAGGTGAGAAATACGCTAAAGAAGCGATAGGTTCATGGTTTAGTATACCCTTTCTGAATCACCTTGTATAGGTATTTTTACTAGATAATAGGTATGTATTACCACTTAGTGCCTCTTTTCCTCGGCACTCCAATTTCGAAATATCAATTTAAAAATATTAATTTGTTCATAAAAAGTCACACTTGTCATTTTGCTGGGCACAACATTTATTTTATAAATACCCGCTAAGTTGTGGGTGAGGCCATTTGCATATCCATTTTATTTCAACGCATTTCATTTCGTAAAAAAAGAAGAAGATCGAACTGTCGAAATTCTGACTAGACAAATGCGTTAAAGAAGCACATATAGGTTTAGTATACCCTTTTTAATTCACCCTGATTATTTCATCAATGCCTTAGTGTAGGTATTATGAGAAATGGAACTTATCCTATAGAAGAATCTTGATTCAAAGAACATTATATTTATTTTCATTAATTTAAAACGGCCAAACGGGCTAACTATTAGGTATACTAATTAAATAATATACAACCCCATATTCAACCGGTCATACATCTTTGCAACAAAATCTTTTTCAAAAGTTTTACATTTTGGCTCAGTAGTCCCATTCGTACGAGATATATTCCTATATATAGCGAGATACATCTTACTCTAGGTTAAGCCCTATGCGTAAGCCCGAGATATTTTGAATACATATATTTTTTATGTGAATATACAAATTACCCCCCGAGTGGCCGGGCGTGCGTAGATCACCGACGCGCCGAAGGAACGCCGCATTAAAAATAATGTGTCGGAAACCACAGGGGCTACATATCGTATATTAACTTTTTTCCTTGGAAAAATATAACAGATTAAGCAAACAACTTTTCGTATTTTCTTTTACTTTATTCTGAAGAGGTTTTAGCTAAGTTAGACGAACGTTCGCCTTGGAAACAAGGGAGTGATTTCAGCGAATATAATTTGTAACAATAATTGTATATCACTTGCTTAGCTGGTGACTACGCATATTTTTTATAGCTGTTATACAAATAATAGTGATATAGTAGTTGCATAAACAAATAAAAACTCACAGCAAATACTCATAATAAGATACCTCCTATTTGACGTTTACCGGTCTGTATTCTAGGTCTGTTTTATATGTAAGTATGTTCTACATCGATGGTGACGTTTAGGTGCCATGTATAGGTCACATAAGCAGATTTTTTTTTTTAAATAAAAATATGCATATTTAAGCAAATAATATTATTTATTTTAAAGCATTTCAAATAATATGTAAACGACCCTATTATGCTTTTACGGCAGGCTCTTGCCTATACCTCGTGTTATGACTACCTTATGATGTCAAATATTTATCCCTAGGGTTCTACGCCCTAAGGCTCTTAAACCTAGATTCAGAGCTAAGCACAAAAGACAAACACCTCTCTCAAGTCGCGTGCATTCCTTTGTTGGGTAAATCTCTTGCAAACGCCCGCTTGCCTCGAGCTACCTCGAGACTGTCCCATTAAAAGCTCCGTCTGCAGCTGCTATCCTGGTATAATATACCAACTTTATATTTGCAGATTGTTTTAAAGATCTTAAGGTTTTCTGTTTATATAATAGTTGCCTGGAGGAATAGAGGAATATAATACTTTAAACATAGGTACATTTGTGACTGTGTGCTATATATTGAAATAAAAATTATTTTATGTTGTTTTGTGTGTGTGTGTTTGTATGTATGATCTGTAATATAAGTTTTATTTCAATGTAGAGTATTCGCCGAAATATAAGAAATCAATACTGTGTGCAATAGTGTGTGTGTATATTAATTCTTATACATAATCAGTACTTCACTTTTCTTGTGATAGTTATCTCGCTCAGATAAATTTGAATCGTAACAAACATCGTAAACCAAGTCGTCTAATATTTTTTACGATGTTATTTTGATAAAAAATAACTTACTCTATAATGAAAGTAAAAGTTGATTCCAGTTTTTGACAAACAAACTTTGAATATTCGACAGTAAAAGACAAACGAGACAAGCAGCCTGTGGCAGAATATTTATCTCGTGTCGCATGCGCCACCTGTCTTGAAAAAGTCCAATTAAAAATCTACCACTTTTCTCTTGGCAAGTTGCCCGCAAGTTATTTTAAACTGTAGTATTGGGAAGCACTCTTTTAAGTGCTTTAAGAAATGTATATTGTCGCTAACGCAATTCATATAACTAAGCTTAATCTTCAACATTTCAATCAAAACAAACCTTTGAAATACCCACAAACGGCACACGAAGTAAATAACAGTATTTATTATATATAAAAGGAACGCTTCTAATTTCCTTTGCTTGTGGCCGCGAACAATTCCTGCAATCTCTTTGAGGTTTCCACAATACACACCAAGCTTACGCTGAAGGAGCACAGAGGTATACTTTACACTTTCCGAATTCCAGGAAAACCGGAGATATTACACCATAAGGCTTCGACAATCAGGATCACAAGCCGCAGTGAAATTAGAACGTGAAAAGAATTTAAGTACTCACTAACCTCGAAATTCATAGAAGTTTGATTCCATTCAAAATGGCGTCACAAAGTATTTTAGAATGAAAATCGCATTACAATACCGTATAACGTACAATGGAATAGAATGAAATATCCTACTTGCCACCTGCCTACGGCTTGTAAGAAAACGATTGTTGAAGTGAGTTTCTGAAACATTCGTGCGAGTAAAGAGTTGAAAATTATGGGGACCCGACGTGCTGTCGACGTAATACGTTTTTATTACCACTGTACCTCTCACGTAGTTATATATTTATACTTGTTAGGTTTATTCGTACATAGTAGAATAGTCTAAAGCTGGGATACCGTCACGATACATTCGGCCGTATGGCAACAGTCCAAACGGTGCCGCGGCGCCTATCGCCTTCATTCCAAACCTCTAACGGACTCGTATTGTCGAAGCGAATGTAATGTTTATTGAAAAACTAGCCAGCTGTGGCCCGCTGTGTCGGTGACTCGGAAAATTGGCAAATAGAGGATGGACAGGGGCCTCGAGGCTTGTTCATGTGAGAATTCCGTTTTTTAGGAAGATGCTTTGCTTTGTTGTTAGATGTTAGCGTTTATATGAGAATTTTATTTGTGTAATCGTTTTTTTTTTTTTTTTATACATTATAGGCAAGTATTTGATCTCGATCTCACCTGATGGTAAGTGACGATGAGATCTACGATGGAGCATACTTGCCTAGGTAGGAAGGCGGCAGTAGATCGAGGCGCTACAGTCACTAGGCACATGCAGCGCAGCTGATCTGACCCACCATCCATGAATGGCAACACCGAACATCATGCCGGAACACGGCTAGGCCGCTTGGCGACATGGCTTTGTTCAGTGGGTGGTGACTAGCCACGGCCGAAGCCTACCACCAGTGAAGTCGTTTTGAATAAAAGTCAAATATTTGTAATTTGATAATCGTCATGTCTTCTTTTTGGGTTTATTCGCAAAGCTGATGATGATAGATGCTTACTTAGGTTTACTTTTCCTTGTCTTAAGAATTCTAGATAGGTAACTAAGTACTGAATTCAAATAAAATGAAAATCCAAATAAAAAAGTCAGCAGCTTGTAGTTAATTCCATTGCTCCATTCATTTATGAATAGAACATCCTAGCTCCGGATTGCGAATGCGCAATCTGGAGCTCAACATCACTGCTACACTTCTTCAAGTTCCATTAGTCAAAGGAACTCAAACATGGAATTAAGGGTGCCACCTAATATTCACGAGCGCTTGCAGTGTGATTGCGACAAAGGAACTAATTACTCTTTGCGAGAGATCCGATGGTAACGTCACAAAATTTTAATTTGCAGCTTGAATTATTCGATTAAGAAAGAGACGATGATCTTTTAATTAAGTAGATAGAATAATTAAAAACTGTTGTTAATTAACTTACCAGATCTGACTTTTTAACTTAAGTAACTCAATTCTGAAACTCACAAGTAAAGATCACAAGAGTCCTTGCCTTCTGATACAAATTCACCTGAGTAAGGGTGAATTGCTGTGTCTCTTGCAGGCATGCTTTCGTGATAAACTCTGGCGATTGCAGTCGCCAATACTGCATACAATTTTCTGTTCGACTCGTTGAGTCACTGCTACTTTTCGCAGCTCCTTGTTCCATGTACTAGCGGCCCACGTTTTCCAGTAGATAAGTAAGTAGGTACTGCTATTTGCAACGTTAGGCTTCATAAAT
Source organism: Pheosia tremula (assembly GCA_905333125.1). NCBI lineage: Eukaryota > Metazoa > Arthropoda > Insecta > Lepidoptera > Notodontidae > Pheosia > Pheosia tremula. The sequence continues at coordinate 6,825,679 of HG995421.1, read as the reverse complement.
CACAGCGTTAGAAATTTTCTAATGGTTTATATAAGATTCTGCATCCATGATTTTCGTGGTTTAAAATTCTCATCTGCAAGATACGACTTAGCTCGTTTCTAAATGACTTCAGCCGTAATTTATAGTAGAATATCTTAGAAAACAAATCACTATTTATTTATAGCTTGAGTCATAATAATATTAAGATGAATGGATGAATGGAAAATAAACGCGATAAAATCCTTAAAAAATAGTTTTATTTCAATATTAAGATGATTCTAAAATATTTCGCAATAACTCAGGACCTGAATAAATGTAAAATATTTTGTCAGTGATTATTGTTGCTTTAACATCTCTGGGCTATATAGGTAGGGAAAATGTTGATTTAACATTTTAAAGGCAAAAGCAAGCAATTGACCAACATTCAAATTGTATATCTATGTATCTCTGAAATTAAACCAACATTTATCACCAAAGTAAATAAAGCTATAAGAGCACTCAGAAGAAATACGCTTCAAATTATTTCTGCCGAATTGAAATAAAAGTACCAAAGAAAAATACGGTCATTTCCGCATTCGCAGCCACAGCCATTCAACTTTTTTAAGGTCCATAACGATTAGGGTCCACCATCTGGATCTTTCAGGAAAACCTTTTTCATTAGAAAATTTTCTAGTAGCTGTATCGTGAACCCAAGAATAATAGCAACAATATCGCCAGGAGAATACAATCAACTCATTAAAAAGTTGTTATCAAATTTGATTTTTATTTAAATCATTCCGTCACCTGTTCTCAAGGGAATGCGAAACACAATAGTTTAATTGCCGTCTGTATACCCGAGAAATAACACCTCATTTTCGACCAATTTACTGTGAACCAACAAGTCTCTAGATCTACCAAACTTCTGCTAAAACACAATAAGCGAAGGCCGTTCCGGGGCTCTTTTAAAACTGGTAGCATCGCTCGCAGAACTTGGTAATTGGATTCGGAAAGTTAGTATTGATGAGGTATGCCGATAAGTTTCGCGGACTGAAGTTCGGAATTTAAAATTTATGGAGGTTTTACACGTTTGCTGGTATGGGTAGGTTGGTGCATACTGAGGTATACACTAATGCAGGCAGCTTCAATGCAGAAGCCGAATCGATTCCATGTTTGTTTTTTTTTTCTTACAATTCAAGCTGCAGATATAGAAGGTATATCTAACAAATGTTATACCGACGCTGTAGAAGTAGCTATCTCCCATAAACTACGTTATCCATTTCTGGTTTTTGGTATTTAACTATGACTTGCAAAACTTTATTGCTGTAAAATAACCAAGTCATTACCAATTTGCCAGTCACACGCAAAATAACCGATCGACAGCTGAAGCAGAAATAAATAAATATCGCCAGACAAACACACTAACTATACGGTCCCACACTAAGCAGCGCTTGTGTTATGGGTACCGTACAATGGACTGAGGGCGAACCCAGAATATATTGTTACGTGCGGGGGTAATCAAATGCCGGTTACGTGAAAATTACTTTAATCGCTCTCCACACAGAAGGCAAAAATAGTACACACCAGTACACTAACTATTTAACACTTAAACAACAATACACCAAATCACTTTGTAACACAGTTGTCCACAGTATTCGCTAGAGTCGCCGGTATAGTCTTCTTAGTTCGCTTCCGAGAGATGTGTTCACTATCGCTTTCAAATAGAAACTGTCTCGTCGCTGGTCCTGCACACTATTTATAATCCGAAAATAGCGAGGGTGGATCTTTCCAGAAAGGTGTCGATAAAAACCCACTAAACAGAAATGTTCCATAAGGAAAATGAACCTTATGTACACGGTAATAAGGAGGCGCTAGAATGTTCTAGTGTACGTAGCTGTATTCGTCTAATCGGTATTATTCCGAGAACTCGTAGTTCCAGGAATTGCATTGTCCTCGCCTTTTGTTTACTAATAATAATTTTAATAAAAATAATATGAGGTATATTCCGGAAGCCGGTTGCAACATTGTTGACGATTCTAGATCTTTCTTCACAGATCGATAGGGGACCTTGGACCCAACAATGCGTTTTTGTTTCTAGAAGCTTCGATGACTATTTCTCGAGTTATCGATACCTCTTTTATACGCATCGTAACATTACCCCTCTCTTAGTCATGCTCGTCCCGAGCATTATTCGAGCCATGATATCGCGCTAACCGGTCCACATGGACTACCTTTGGTTTTCCTCTAAGTCCCTTCTTGATGCGGAAGGTAACATCATTGATCCTTGTAATGACGGTGTACGGTCCTTCCCAGCGAGCTTGAAGTTTCGGAGACTTTCCCTTTTTGCGAAGCGGATTATGAAGCCACACTAGTGTTCCTTCCTCAAACCCGTTGGTGTTCGAATTCCGATCGTACCGGGTCTTCATCCTTGTACTAGTTTTAAGATTATTCTCCCGTACTCTTCTGTGTACTTCATCCAGCTGGTTTTGAAGTTCATGCACATAGTCCGTAACAGGCTTAGGACTATCGGGTGGCGTGCCTGTTATCGCATCGACTGGGAGCCTTATTTCTCGACCGAAATTTACCTTGGCCGGAGTATGTCCCGTACTATCATGCACCGCAGATCGATAGGACATCAGAAACAGCGGAATGTATTGGTCCCAATCTCTCTGATGATCGTCCACGACTTTAGCCAAGTAGTTCTCTAAGGTTTGGTTGAACCTCTCGACCATTCCGTCTGACTGCGGATGCGCTGGAGTCGTACGGGTCTTATTGATTCCCAACAGTTTGCACATTTCCTGAAATAAGGCAGACTCAAAATTCCGCCCTTGGTCTGAGTGAAGTTCCATGGGTACGCCATATCGACAGACCACTTCCTGGACCAGTTTCTTCGCCACAGTTATAGCTTCTTGATTCGGTGTCGCAAAGACTTCGGGCCACTTAGTGAAGTAATCTTGCACTACTATGATGTACTTGTTCCCATCATCTGTCATAGGAAAAGGTCCAGCAACATCAATAGCGATGCGCTCCCATGGCGCTCCAACGTTGTACGTCTTTAACTTTCCCCTGCTTCTTGTCTGTGGGCCTTTCACTGAAGCACAAGCAGTGCACTTACGGCACCAATCCTCGACATCTTCCCGACAACCGACCCAGTAGAAACGCTGTCTTACTTTAACTAAGGTCTTCTTGACTCCAAGATGTCCACCAGAAACACCATCGTGAATGTGCCGCAGAAGAGGGGCCACCTTACTCCTAGGTACTACGACTTGCATGGTTACTTCCTTTCCATCGTTGGATTCCCATTTTCTACATAGTACACTGTCTTCCAGAGTCAAGCTGTCCCACTGAGCCCAATAGCTTTTGGTGGTCGAACTATGAGCAGACACATCACTCCATTGGGGTTTGTTCCCAAGACGTTTCCAGTCCAGTATAGGTCGAAGGTCATCGTCCTCTTCTTGGGCCTTCTTCATGCTGACTCCAGTCCACTCGTCATCAAGTCCGTATGTCCTAATGACTTTAACCTCTTCCCGTACTTCATTCTTCTGACAATGCTTGCAGTCTTCGGCACACGGTCTTCGTGACAAAGCATCGGCGTTGCTATGTCCTTTTCCACTTCGGTGTTCTATTTCAAAGTTAAATTCCTGTAATTGCTCGAGCCATCTAGCTACTTGACCTTCTGGGTTCTTAAATTGTAACAACCATTTTAAAGCAGCATGGTCTGTTCTTATAGTAAACTCCCTTCCTATAAGATACTTCTGAAAATGTTGTAAAGTCTTCACCACAGCAAGTAGTTCACGGCGAGTAACACAGTAATTTCTTTCTGGTTTGGAAAGTGACTTACTGAAATATGCTATGACAACTTGATGATCTCCCTGTATCTGAGATAAAACACCACCTATTCCTGTGTTACTGGCGTCTGTATCCACGATAAATCTTCCATCTCTATTTGGGTACCCCAAAATAGGGGCTTCACATAACCGTTGCTTGAGCTCACTGAAGGCTTCCTCACAAGTCAATTCCCAGATAAAATCGCGTTTCTCTTCTGTGAGTCGATGCAACGGTTTTGCAATGTCCGAGAAGTTCTTAATGAATCGTCTGTAATATGCGCATAATCCCAGAAAGGCGCGCACTTCTGTTTTATTTCTTGGAACAGGCCATTCTTGGACAGCTTTTATCTTCTCAGAGTCGGTTTGGACTCCTTCCGTTGATATGACGTGTCCAAGGTAACTGACTTCCTTTTTAAATAAAGCGCACTTCTTTGGACTAAGTTTTAGATTAGCCTCACGGATCCGGGTGAACACTCGTTCTAGATTCTTCAGGTTCTCCTTGAAGCTACGACCCATAACGATTACGTCATCAAGGTAGACCAGGCATACGTCTCCGAGTAAACCCACCATCACTCTTTCCATAAGGCGCTCAAATGTGGCTGGAGCATTACATAACCCAAAAGGCATAACATTAAACTGCCACAATCCGTTTCCAATTCCAGTGCTGAAGGCTGTCTTCTCTTTGTCTTAGGGCATTCGAGCCGAATGTGCCCTTTTTCTCCACACTCATAACATGTGGGGACAAACCGAGACCTTTTCTCTTCTGGTATCATCGCTCTAACTTTATGTAGCCTTGTGTCCTGTTGCACAGCTTCCACCTCAAGAGCATGAGCGAGTGCGTTTTTCAAAGACTGGTGATGACCCAATTTTACAGCGCCTCGAACTTCTGAGTTTCTTATTCCATCGACAAATGCCTGTAGCAGGTTCACTTCGATCACTTCTGGTGCCGATGAATAAGCCCGACGAACCAGCCTTTCAATTTCTTGGGCCCACTGTTGTAGGCTTTCACCAGCCTTCTGTGATCGCTCACGGAGTTGCACTCGGTAAACATGTTCCAGGTGCTTATCACTGTAGCGCGTGTCTAACGCTTCCATTAATATCTCCAGGGTCCTTCTTTCAGGCGGCAGGTTTTCGAGAATTGTTAAAGCATCCCCTCGTAGAGCAAGCGTAAGAGCCATAAAAGATTGCTCGTTGCTCCAGCCATTACCACTTGCAAGTACCTCGAACTGGTACTTGAACGCTGACCACGACGAAGTCCCATCGAAGCGTGGTAGGTCAAGTTTTGCAGATGATGGCGAAGGCACTGCAATAGGTCCATGTGTTCTTAGTTTCAACACCTCTTTATTAAGTTCTTGCACGCGGTCTTCCAAAGTCTCATTCTTTAGAATAACCTCCTTATTCAGGGCTTTCAAGCGGTCATCAAGGTTGCCAGTCTTTTGAATTACTTCCCTGTCTAGGACATCCACGCGGTCTTCAAGAGACTTTACCTTTTCTCCAAGAGCTATTATGCCGGCATCGATTTTCCCTACTACAGCTTCCTGGTTGGTCTGGAACATTTTCTGATTGGCCTCTTGACTAGCCTGGATCATTTTCTGATTGGCCTCTTGACTAGCCTGGATCATTTTCTGCATAGAAGCCAGTAGTGCTGACATGTTCATGTCTGGCGAGCTAACCCCTGGTGCTGCCACAGGTTCCGCTGGAATCTCAGCACTAGCCCGAGGCTCCTCCTCTTCACGGCTACGTTGACGTGCAGCATCCATTTCCACTTGCCGTCTGGTTCGTGGAGTACGCCCGTCGTCTTCACGTGGTAGTAACGGCATTCCGCTTCTGACACCAATTGTTACGTGCGGGGGTAATCAAATGCCGGTTACGTGAAAATTACTTTAATCGCTCTCCACACAGAAGGCAAAAATAGTACACACCAGTACACTAACTATTTAACACTTAAACAACAATACACCAAATCACTTTGTAACACAGTTGTCCACAGTATTCGCTAGAGTCGCCGGTATAGTCTTCTTAGTTCGCTTCCGAGAGATGTGTTCACTATCGCTTTCAAATAGAAACTGTCTCGTCGCTGGTCCTGCACACTATTTATAATCCGAAAATAGCGAGGGTGGATCTTTCCAGAAAGGTGTCGATAAAAACCCACTAAACAGAAATGTTCCATAAGGAAAATGAACCTTATGTACACGGTAATAAGGAGGCGCTAGAATGTTCTAGTGTACGTAGCTGTATTCGTCTAATCGGTATTATTCCGAGAACTCGTAGTTCCAGGAATTGCATTGTCCTCGCCTTTTGTTTACTAATAATAATTTTAATAAAAATAATATGAGGTATATTCCGGAAGCCGGTTGCAACATTGTTGACGATTCTAGATCTTTCTTCACAGATCGATAGGGGACCTTGGACCCAACAATGCGTTTTTGTTTCTAGAAGCTTCGATGACTATTTCTCGAGTTATCGATACCTCTTTTATACGCATCGTAACAATATAAATTATATAGATATTAAACATCCATGACTTGGGTACAAAATTTCGTACTCATCACACAAAGTTAGTCCCCACCAGGATTCGAACCCGGGACCCTCGGCGCGGAAAGCAGGGTCACTACCAACTGCCGTCAAAGCACACTAGACTTACAGCAAAGCTCTCCAATTTAACAATGTAATCTTCAAAAGGTCGAGAATGTATATGTGAGATAAGTTACTACGGCAACTGCTCCCCCCCCCCTCACCCTCCCACCGTCGGGAAAATAAACGTCAAAGTAGACAAAAGACAGATAATAATGTGGTCGAGGCACGACACTGGAGCGGAACTGAGAGGGAAATTGCCTGAGAGTAGCCGCCCGGGTCTGCGGCGCCCTGGCACAGCGCCAGGGAAGACGGTAAACAGCTGATGTGCTAACATTACCTCTATCTTATTAAATACACTTCAATATTGAGACATTAGTAGTGACAATTTAAACTTTGTTGCGCTTAAGTCCTCGATACCGTTTGTAGGAGATTTTTTTTTCACGTGAGTATACTGCTAGGTTTGAATAAAATGAAAGGTTTTCCAAATAATGAACCATAACATTTTTAATTAAATTTAAGGTGACCTGCAAGAAATCATTATTGATAATCATAGACATATCGTTCAAAAATAATGTCTTTATTGATATCTTATATTGACGCGAATACTGCACATTGAAATAATTTTTTTATGGATTTTATCGCGTTCATTTTATGTTTTTTACGTTTCGGTCGTGTCGAAAAACATAAAATAAACCCGATAACATCTGTAGATAGTTTTAATTTCCTTATTTGAAATTAAAAATATAATGTGCATTCTCTTTTTAATTTATATTTGTTTTGTATAATTATGTAATTTTCTTTATATCTTTAGTTAATATATTTAAGTTATTTTCTATGTAATTATTGTGAATAATAAACATAATTTTGGACCTATGCATTTGTACTTACATAAACTCTCGTCGGTATCCAACGTAGTCTGGGTATACAGACATCACTGGTTTATATTGTTAGTAGCCATATGCCCGATTAAAACCTGAAGAAAAAAAATCTTCATACAAACGTTGAACTCCAATTTGACCCCTTAGGGGTTGAATTAAAACCTTCCTTAGTGCATCTCTAGGGTAGTCAATCCTCTAATTTTCAAATATCTAAGTATGTCCACCGGTATAGGCTGTGCGTTGTCAGTCAGTCGGTTAAGCAGTGTTACGAATTATAATAAATAGAAAAAAATATTCTATATCTCAACATATATAGGAATTAAATATGTAGACACTCTTTGAACATTTCCCATTTATATCACGGCATAAATACACTGTGTAAAGCTATTCTTTACATTGTTTTCATATCATAAATCCATCCTATTTGCAGCTTATCGTATAGTTTATATTTATCTTAAAACCTTCCTATAATTCCATTACAATTGTCCTCAAATTCCAATCCTCTAAAATAGCTCATAAAGTATTCTATCTGTGATGCAGCGCGCAAATTGACTTCCGGTGTGAGCGAGCCACTTCCGGTGCGGCCGGACGCGCGGCCATCTTGGCGTAGCAAACAAAATGGCGGCAGCATTCTCGTTAGCAAATGGCGGTGGGTGCGGCTTGAAGTAGACTATATTACATGTTAATGGACACTATGTTGAAAGGTTATTGTTATTTGGATAATGTCTAAAGTGTAAATTACACAAACAGTCAGGACGGCATCAGCGAGGCGGATAATTATATATCAGTGCTTGGGCGAGGCAGCGGGGAGATGCCTCGGTTGAGCTACATGCTGATTGAGCGAATGGAGGCAGCCTCGCAAGGCTGCTTCAGTCAGTACACGGCTAAAGACTCCCAATTGAACTCGATCATAAATTCTACACACCCAATCACTGCCTACCGCACACCTCTTAATAAAAAAACACTTATGGCACCCCAACCCACTTAAAAAAAGTTAAATAATAACACTTCAGGGTACAATTTAAAATTTACTCGGATCCGCACTGAGGACCCGGGTGGAGAGTGCTCCACCGGGTTTAGGTCCGGATATGGGCGGGCGGGATAAACCGGGTGCTACGAGACGGGTGGTTTGCGAGTGGATGGTTGTCCCTGTCAGGGTTAAATAGGGTTGCTACACAAAATTTGCAAATAGCCTACGGACCATACGTAACTAAGAGTGAGATGCAACGCAGTAATACTTAAACCTGTTTGGTAAGTAATAATAAAATGCATCTTCAGACGTTGTTCAGGCGCTGTTATGTCAAGATTACTAAAACTGTAATAGCCAAGTTAGTAGAACGCTTGCCTTGTAATAAAGTTCACACCGTGGCACGCACTTTTAAGATTTTTGGATTTTGATGTGTGAATCTCATTTTCACTGATGATTAGCACTAAATGTACGGTGAAGGAAAATTGGAGATTTCTCCAAAATCGTGTGAAGCTCACCAAACCGCACCGGGCCAGCGTGGTGGACTATGGTCTAAATCCTCAAATTAAGGTGGAGAGGCCTGACATATTGGTAATAGGTTCACCCCCTATTACTTCGGAACCAAACACAATTGTGGGTGCACAACATTCCACCTCTGCCTATCAGTTCGCGTATTACAAGCGAGTCAAGTTATAATATTATTTCGATAACGGTTACCTTATACAATTCTAAGCGGAATAGAGTTGTTTTTTTTCCTGAAAACGATACTAATTAGTTTCAGTTGATGCATGGCAGCCCTCAGCGCATGTGAGCTGACCTCCCTGTCGTGTAATAGGGGTATGAATATTCTATCGAGTGGATCGGAGCCGGCTTCATGTGTTTGGTTAGTTGTGTCAATTAGTCCTCTTTCATTATCTATTAATGAGGTAACTGAAATCGCGGTGACGGCACGAGATTGATATAATCATACTAGCTGTCCCGGCGAAGCTCGTACCGCCTCAGAATCAAATGTATGAGGAAATGAATTATCTTTATTATCATGTTTTTAGTGAATTTTCCAACGTTTTAAAGAAATCAAAGATCATAAAATTCGGCCCACGCCTTCTTGAGTTATAAATGGTGTAACTAACACGACTTTGTTTTATATATTATGTTTATAGACTAGCTGTTACCCGCGACTTCGTCGGCGTAGTATTTAACAAAAAAGTGTTTCTAAAATAAAACTAGTCTAAGTTACTGCTTTTTACATCAGTTATCTGCCAGTGAAAGTCCCGTCAAAATCGGTTAGACCTCGTTGACCCCTAATATCAGTTTACATTTAAGTCGACCCCTGGGTCGATATCGACCTCTTATAGGATCCCTGATCTCGACTAAACCAACCTTTTAAAATGGGAAAGCGTCACTGTATCTTATTTATAGGGAAGATGTGGTGCACCTAACTTGACTCCAATCTCTCGAGCCGCGTGATATCCACCCAACCCTCGTCAATTGAAGACTGCTCACATTTCGGTACAGCGCAATCATTTTAATGACTTCCCTGTCAGTGATAGAAACATACGGATCATCGATATGGAACATAGACGTCAGATTGTACCTTTAAGATAATATTTTAGATCATCTATCAGTTCCCACTTCAAAAGATTCTTCAATAGCTGTGCTCAAACTCACAGAGTATGGTAGCCTCAAGAGCCTTATGGATCCTCTTTCGTAGGTACGTGCCTCGCCTGACGTCAACACTTGCAACCGCATATTGACAATCTGGCGAGGCAGCCTCGATAGTCCGGCTGTTGAATACATAAGTCAGGGACACAAAGCACTACAGACTTGAGCACCAATCACTACACTCTTTACTAAAAACGCATATTAATAGGCTGTGAGCTGATGGGTTGCAAACTTGCCGATTGTAGGTTGTCCATTTCTCAACATCTCTCAACGTCAATTTTGTTTTGTTTCCCAAATAACATGTTTCTTTGCTAAATAATGTGTAATATTAGTGGGATATTTACCATTGTGTGTTCATAAACGAGTGAAGGAAGCTGAAATCAAATAGTATAACATGACTTTTCAAGTTCACCCATGATTTCCGGTGAATTTTCAGTAAAGAATCCACAAGTTTACTGATAGGGGTAGGGTACTAATTTTATCATCATCATCGTCATCAACATTATCACTATCATCAGGGGTACATATAACTCAATAACCATTATCAAGAATTACTCGACAGTGGCAAACAAAAATGGCACTATTTTGTAGCTGAACCAACCAACCAAAAAAAATAAGAAGAAGAACATCTGTCGCTTTTTATGAATGTGGTGGCATCCCACACTATTTGATAATAATGATAAATCAATATTAAGTTCTATGATGAACGCGCCCTTCCTGCCCGCCCACGGCCGTATATTTCCGCCCACATAACTTCACGCTACAGTTTGTTCAGCGAACTTGTCTATTTACGCTCCGCCAGCCATATCCTGCCTAATTGAAGTGAGTGAAAGGGGATAAGTACATTATGGGATTATGTATCGCTACACAATCCCATTATGTACTTATTAATTGCGTTAATGTTACATGTAGTAGGTTTTATTCTAAATAATATATTGCTCTTAAGCGCTTACGAGATCTTAAAAAAATATTACTAGCGCGATTCAGATTGCACTTCTTTCTCAAACCTTTAATAGCGCAAGCCCATACCACTAGATGGCGCTCTAAAAAAGCTCCAATTAGTTCTCCTATATGTTCCTAGATGGCGCATTACTATAAAACATTTGCGAGCTTAATTAAGCAGTACGATATACCTTAATCCGTTCCGTGGGGCCTATGGGTTGGTATTATCATAAAAACAATGATAACGGTAGCGACCCAAGCCCCGGGATTACTCCGTGTTAATCGTGTTATTAAAGCAATCCATGAGATCTGTTACACTTGTTATTATCAAATCTTGTTAACCGAGTTCAGAAAAAGGAAGAGGTGTGTCCTATATTTGAACCTATGAGGCAGTTGATAATGAAACCTCAGGCACAACGCTTTTTACGTATCGTTTCGGTACGTAAGGGTCATCCATCCCTCCCACACCACAGATTTCATATACAAGTATGACAGCGGCAGCCCGGTTTTTCGATGACGTTACGATCACATTAGGACTTCCTGCTTACACTACTGATCAAAATTACACCTTATTACCCAGTGTATTAGATACAAAAGTACCATTCAAGTACTTTCAACTATGAACTTTAATCATAAAATTCTCTAAGGATGTAGATAGATACAGAGTCTGACGGAATTTTGTTTCAATTTAATTTAACTTGTCTAATTAGAAACGACTCAAGTACGCTTAAGTTTGGTTTTTAATTCGTAGTCTAAAATTAGTTTTGACTGTTGTTTTTTTTTTGCTCTATTGCCGATGATTTTCTCGACCGCCAGAATATTATTGTCACTTAAAATTTTACTATTGAGTCGCAGTAAGTGGTATCAAAATAACAGCTCTAGCCGTGTCAGACAACATTGTGACGTCACATCTGCAGCCAACGACAGCTGACAGATGGTCGCGGCGAATTGCAACGCCGCGCCGCGCCGAGGGTTTCACCCGCTCCGCAGTCTTGCATACTTTATGACCGGGCCATACCGTTCTGTAGGCAACTAGGCATTACGAAGATTCAAAAGGACTGAATTCTCAAAAGGTTTTAGAGCAGTGTAGAAATTTTATTCTGCCTTTAGTTTTTCTGCTTTTTTTTCAATCTATTAACTGCAAGACGTCCATTGCTGGAGATAGACCATAGGTATACGCCGTTACTTTGTGACTCCTGTGATAGCTTGGCCCCCCTTGTGAAGAACCATTTCACAATAGGGCCGCTCTGGGTATGGGTCACCATTTTAGAAAAGTTCTAAAATAAAATGTTCCTAGAGCAACCTTGCACCACGACCTATCACACACTACATCCTTTGGTATGTTAGGTCCCTAACCTTTCTTCTAAAATTCAATTCCTGCAAATTCAAGCATGCAGCACGGCATCTCCAAGGATTGTCTGACAAGACAAATTAGTTGATGACTCGAAGTGTCTAATGTATGCAAGATATTATCTCGCTACGCAACTCCTCAATTGAGGTTCACTCAGATGTTAGTTGTAGCCTAGGTACTACTAAAGTTTCTACTAAACTTGAGGGTTCAAAGTTTCAGTGACAGTTTGCGAAACCCCTGTTATTCTGTCTAAGCCAGAATCTGATCACACAACTACCCTATCTACTTATAAATATTATAAGGTAACTTGGCCACACGGCCAAATGACGGTACATTGAATATTTTTGGAAAATTAATAACTGTGGCGACATTATTTTTTATACCCATGCCGAAACCGCCATTATCCGAATATTTGTGTGTCTCACATTACTACAGAGAAACTTCTGGATGGATTGGTGATACGTGACAAGGTGATATGTTCCCTGGGGATAGGTCAACTGTAGCTCAAAAATTCACTGGGCGGATTTTAATGAAACAGCATGGGAATAACTGGCCACTGAACACATTTATTATTTTGACAAATAGAAAGCTTCACCCGGAATGCTAAAAAAACTAAAATTCCCTCTAAAATGTCGGGTTGAGGAATGTCTGGGGGCGTGGCAGTAAGCGGGTGCGAGTTCAGTGTTATGTGCTAAGTCACAATTAGAACTCCATCCGTCTTGGCCGACTACCGCCTCCGTGAAAGGTTTATACACACAGACACATTGACTGGTGAACTAATGTGTTGTCAAAGCTATTTCACCAATTATAGTAGCGATACAATAAGAAGAGAATACGATTATATAAGTAGTAAGTAAGTACCTACTTATTCTAACATTTCTAACATGTCATAATTGTAATTTAAACAACAGTGATAGTCTAGCAGCTAGAATGCTCGCCTTGGAAACGAGACTCACAGCTTTGAACCCCAGAATCGCACATGTGGAATTTCAAATTTCATGTGCAAAGCTTATTTTATACCATTATCGCACTTTATAAACGGTTAATGAACACAAGAGGGCGAGCAGAAACCGATAACAGCATGCATGTCGGAGAAAACATTTTTGTGAGACGTTCGAAATCTGCCAAGTCGCGGTCGCGCTTGTCGTCGGCAAGCTTCGTGTACCATGGCCTGTCTCACTCGCATCGAGGGGAGAACCCAGCTTCGGATATTTAAAAAGCTGCCCACCTATAAGAATATTTAATCAACGGAGGCATGCCATGCAGACCTGCGTATTGCTTGGTTGATATTAAATTATCTGTGAAGTAATCTTCTTCTTTCTTTACGAAATGAGATGCGATGAAATAAAATGGATATGAATATGGCCTCACCCACAACTTGGCGAGTATTTTGCCAATGTCAAGTAATTAAAAGCAGTAAAACATTCAATAAATACACATTATAAATAAAATAATGGATGAAACATGATGATATGAAAATGGCGTGTCCTGTGAGGTAATCAAAAACTCTTAATGCAATCATAACACCATCGATATATCATGCTGACACAGTCATTCCGATTCCAGAAATCTGTGGTGGAAGGGAGACGAAAGACATTTAGGTACTTACCGTTACATTTCAACCCACTGCTCTCCTTTTTGTTTGTCCGTGTGTCCGAATAAAAGCTGTTCCGCGTACCTACCCCTGACGCGTGATTGATTGAGGTTGCCAGCGAACCTCCATTATATGTAGCTGTCCCCGCTTCGCTGGTTAGGGAGTTGCCAGAAATAAAGAAGTTGGACCTATCAACATTATTATCATTGTGAAATAAGAATCTACCACCGGTTCAGAATCAGAATCAGAATCAGAATATTGTTTATTCACGTATACCATTAAGTGCAGTACTTATGAATCGTCAAAAGTTACAAAATATTATGCTACTACTTTACCATCAGTTCGGAATGCCGTTCCTATGGAGAAGAACGGGCAAGAAACTCCATGGTTGCTCTTTTTTTAAAAAAGATCTTTTACATTTATCGGATCGTTCGTTCTGCTAAGAAGAGCCAGCATGGAACTAACTTTATTTAAAGGAACAGGTTGCTAATATACAGGGTGTAAGGGGCATGGTAAAGAAAACTTTACGTAAAGGTTACTTCATGCCTATAATAAAAATAGAGAAATCATTTATGTCGAAAATCATGGATTGCAAATGTTGTAGTTTTTGAGCGCGCAATATATTGTAAACCACGTGATGGCAACACAAACCTCCGCGCGATACCCAACTCGTGCGAGTTACGAGCACGCTCGAGCGTATCGAATTTTAATTTACATTGCAGTTTTAGGTCGTAATTAGTAATAAAGTTTGTTTTTTTTTTAATTGAGATATCTAAACACTGAAAAAAATGCGTACATATCTGAAAATATCAACGAAAATTCCAACTCTGGGAGGTCCAGAATCATGAGCTTAATCCATGGTATCCGTTTCCGTTACGAAGCCACTTAGATCCTGTATAAATTCCCCGGGAGCTGGTAACACTATTGTCCACGATTTCAATAAAAGCTCTCGCCTCTGACTAAAACATGGTATAATAATATGCTACGCCAGGTATGGCCTTCGCGTGACAGCTAGGTCACATGATTAGCTCAAGACTACGCTACGTCATCGACTGTGGTGTGGCAATTGTATTAAAGATGTCAATCAAAGGCAACACTGATCGTGACGTAATCTTGGTCTTTCGTGGGAAGAGTATACATGGCTGACCATATTAGTATACCATGCTTTATATTGATTGGATCGAATCTCCCTGTTCTGTGCCTCGTTTGTGCCTATACTAATGCATGCTTCTTAAAAGAAGCCGTGCCGTCATGAATATTATACGCTTTTCGCTTGTTTCAGACGAGGAGCTGGTGTTCAGAGACCGGTGGGGCGGCCTCACGCTGTTCAATGTGAAGAACTTCACCACCAGACTTCTTATGAACAACTCTACTTTTGTAAGTAGAGAAACTATAGAGTAGTAGAGTAACTATAGATATACTATCACTAACCATTTATTTAGCAGCTCTTAGAGCTATGTCTACATTGGCAACTTTGTCTACCTAGATTGTAAGTCTGCGTTCCGTGCCGAGGTTCCTGGATTCGAATCTTGATCGGCAGACTTTGTGTGATGAGCATGAACATTTGCATCCGAGTCATGCATGCTTAATATCTATATGAGTATTTTATATTGCGATCATCCTGAGTCCATTGTACGGTACCATTAATACAAGCGTTGCTTAGTTTGGAACCATACATTTTGTGTGTTGATCTGGTGATATGTATTTCATATTATGTATACCAATATGTTAAATTTAATGAAACTACATCTTAAAATATGAGATACCAAAATGATTGGATGATTAATTTTATAATTGAAAGGTCCCTTCGGAAATCCGAGTCTTTGTTATCAAGATATTCATTAAGCCCGTCCCATCGTCATTAAAAATTGAAGCAATAATTAAAATCAGACATTTTTGCGTAGGTAATTATTTGTAGCATTATTTCTTCATCGATCGCAAATAGGTACACCGTATCTGATAAGATGGGTACAGCAATATATTGTCGCTGTGTTCAAAGGCGATCGTGATTTCGAACATAAAGGGAATGGTACGAACAAAATAAGATAAATGTGAATTTACCGATGTTTGTTTTCCATGGCGTCAACACTGTTACACCGGAGCGCAATGTTCTTGCCCCTGTGAAGCAAGCTCAAGTTCAGTGAATGAGAATCAGAATATTTTCATTAATGATAACCATTAAGTCTAGTACTTATGAATCGTCAAAATAGTTACAGAATGCTAAGCTACAACACAAAGTGAAATATTGAAACCTAGGCACCATCGTTGCTCTTATCATATTTTGTAGAAGATACAAATCTCGTGCCCCATTAGTGTTTATATAATACGTATGGCTAAAATTTATTGTAAAATGATTAATGCATAAGTACACATAATAAAGTACAACGGACTATCATAAATATTCGCCTGAGAACCAACTAAGTTTGACAAATATATCCGTGTAAATATTACAACTGAGCTAAATCGGGGATAACTAAAAGCCCATAAAATAAATGTGGTAAACCAATAAGTATTATTTATCGGCAATGGAAAGATCTTCCAGCCAGGTGGGTGGTACGCCTGGCTTGTGGCCGCTATGCCCCAACAGTTGTTGTGGGGATCTTGTATATATGCTACGTGCTACGAAAACTCTCATAGCGCGTTCCAGGATTGTATGGGGAATTGTTAATTGTTCTGAATATCATCTGCAGAGCTACCTGTGTAGCTTACGACGCGGTTATTATAAGTTATCATTTGAAAATTAATCAATCGTCACTACTGATATGTTCTATTCGATAACTCAAAGTGTTTAGTGTCGTGTGGCGTTCGCTACGGTGTAACACGCACTCAAGGAAACCTTTAAACAAACACGCCCGATTGTGTCGAACTTGGTTCGTATCCTGATTTATCGACGCGCTTGTAGTGTGCCTCTTGATGTTATTAATTAAACCACAACATTATAATTACACTGTGCTTTATTATTTCCCAGCATCTAATTCAGTTACATTTCTAAAGGTCCTTATGCCCATAGAGCTGGCATATCTGACGACACACCCATAGAGCTCTACTACCATAGAGCTTACAACCTTACACACTCCTACTCGAGATAGCGAGCCGGGGCCCTCATAGTATTGCGATCACGCAGCCTATAGTTGGACCAAGTAGGCTCAGATGCCACAGCTTGCTCAGCTTGGGGTTCTTGGACATAAGACATATTGTTACCCGCTATGTACGCTGTCGTATCGTTACCTACATTACAACCACAATCACAATCATTTTGTTCAGGCACATAATTACAATTATTATTACACAATTTCAAGAACCTCCGATTTCTCCTCACTACCTTTCCTTCATTAGTTTTGACAATGTAACTTCTAGGTTCCTTACACAGAGATAATACAGTACCCGGTTTCCAAAGTTGATGATCACAATCATATAACATCACATTATCATTCACCCTTAGGTCGGCCAAAGGCTTAACATGAATATCATAATAGTGCTTTTGAACAGCACGTTTATTCAAACAGTTTTTTAAGACTAGCTTATTTAGACATGGGACTAATTGTTTATTTGTGCATGGAATTCTTGTTTTAATACTTTTATTTAGCAACAACTGGGCTGGTGAATAGCCCATGTCCTTCAAGGTTGTCTGCCTGTAATTTTTCTGGTATTCCAAATCTACTAAATGTTGACTTTAACACTTGAATAACTGCAGAAGCATCCTTCAATGGTAACTGAGCTAGTTCTATCCAATTACTATATGCATCTATTATTGACAAATAATCTCTATTGTTATATGAGAAGATATCACAAGCTATTCTTTGCCAAGCCCGACTTGGTATTGGATGTTGTAATAATGGCTCCTTAGCATTGTAATTACTGTATTTGACACACACTATGCAGCTTTTCACATGATTTTCAACGTCACTTGTGATACCTTTCCAGTACAAACATTCCCTTGCTCTACGCTTACACTTATTTATTCCCAGGTGACCCTCATGTATTAAACATAACATGCTCTGTCTTAATGCACTGGGGACCATAATTTTATTATTCATGAAGAGCATATCATCATCTAGTTTAATCTGATCTTTAATTTTATAGTAATGTTTAAGATCTGGAGACAGTTTGTTGTAGTCTGGCCAATTATTTAAAATGAAATTTTTCACCTGGGATAGCAAAGGATCATTATCTATTCCTGTCCTGAATTCCCCCTTCTTGGCCTCACTGATTGGCGCCTTGCTTGCCAGACTGTGTACAACCTTCATTTCAGTGTTGCCTGAAACTGACTTATCAATTAAGTATGCACGAGATAAAAAATCTGCAATATAGAGTTGAGACCCAGGTGTATAACATACAGACAAATCATAACCTGACAATTTAAGTAGTAATCTCTGCAGCCTGGGTGACACATCACATAAGTTTTTTTTAAATACATTTTCTAGTGGCCTATGATCACTTTGGACTCTCACGTTCCGCCCATAAATATAATAATGAAATTTATCGACACCAAAACAAATTGCCAAGAGCTCTTTTTCAATTTGAGAGTACATTTGTTCAGACTTACTAAGACTGCGGGACACAAAACCTATCGGATGATTATTTTGTAGCAAACAGGCTCCAAGACCATCTTTGCTTGCATCACACTGTATAACAGTTTCTTTAAATGGATCAAAATATTGCAGTACAGGCGCATTTGTTATCAACTTTTTCAGATGATTCAGTGAGTCCTCATGTTCCTGTGTCCAAGACCAGGGCACGTCTTTATGGGTTAAAATCCTTAAAGCTACAGTTACTCTTGACATATTGGGAACAAACTTTGACAAGAACTTAGCCATGCCCAAAACTCGAAGTAATTCAATTTTATTTTCAGGGCTTTTAAAATTGTTTATAGCTTGGACGTAGGACACATCAGGACTTGTGCCTCTACATGAGAATGTATGTCCCATGTACTTAACAGATTTTTGTCTAAATTGGATCTTATTCTTGTTAAATTTAATATTAAACTTTCTAGCGACATTAAGTACATTAGTAAGATTTTTATCGTGGGCTTCTAATGTGTTACCAGCTATAATTAAATCATCACAGTATATACCTACCCCAGGAAGATCACCAAACAATTCGTAATTCATCTTTTGGTACACTTCAGGAGCTGATGACAACCCAAATGCAAGGCGCAGAAATTTGTAACGCCCAAATGGAGTGTTGAATGTTGTCAAGTCAGAACTGGATTCCTCAAGAAGGACTTGTAGATACCCATCCTTCATGTCTAGAACTGTGAAGTAGTCCATTCCCGTTAGTTTTGCTGCAATTGTCTCAGTTGTAGGGATTGGGAAATATTCCCTCCTTATTACTTCATTCAATTTAGTAGGGTCTATGCATAGCCTTAAATCACCATTTTTCTTCTTAGCAATCACCAGTGAGTTGACCCAATCTGTAGGACCATCAACCTTAATAATAATACCTTGCTTTTCCATATCACTCAGTTTATTCTTTAGCTTCTCATGCATAGATAACGGCACATTCCTTGCACGTTGAACATGAGGGATGGCGTCCTCTTTAATTCTGATTTTGTATTTCTTAGGATACACACCAAGTCCCTCAAACACATCTTCATATTTTTTTAGAAGATCATCTTCAGTTTTGATGGAATCTACACATTGAATAATGCCCAATTGAAGACATGTCTGGAAACTAAGAAGAGGATTTGCATCCACATTTACAACATAAAAATTAATATTGTACTTAACTCCTTCCAGGACGCATTCTAGTGTGGTGACCCCAAGTGGCTTTATCTCCGTGCCACCATAAGCAATTAAAATGATGCTTGTCTTCTCCAGTTCTCTATTTATGATTGTGTCATAGATTTTAATAGGTAAAATGTTTGATTCTGCACCTGTGTCAATTTTGAATTTAATTTTTTTGTTTTCAATGTCCAAAACTTTATACCAGGCTTTCTGGTGTTGTCCGGAACTAACAGCAAATATCTTGAGTTTATCTTCTTCTTCGTGGGTCTCACTGCTGTTAGTTAGCTCATTACATTCTATTCTGCCTGCACGACATTTCTTCCTAAAATGACCCCTCCGTCCGCACCGTTCACATTCCTTGTTGTATGCAGGACAAGCATTGATTTTGTGATCATAACCACACCTCGTACAATTCTTTATCATTCTTTGCTTGGGAACACTACTCTGTGTTTTTATAACTTCTACAGCTGCAGTACAAGTTGCATTCATTTCCTGCAACTGCGCAGTTGTTGACTCCGCCATTCTGCCAATTTCAATTGCTGTTTGCAATGACAGCCCGCTCTCATGCAATAACTTTGCCTGTACAGACTTACATTTTATACCGAATACAATGCGATCACGTACCATTTGCTCTTCTTCGGTGAACTCGCAAGTTTGACTAGCCGTTTTTAGTTCCATCACAAACCCATCAAACGCCTGCCCTTCCTTTTGTACTATTTGATTAAATTTGAATCTTTCAAAAATAGGGTTGCGTTTAGGTGAAAAATATTTGTCGTATTTTCCTAAAACACTTAATAAAGTACTAGCGTCTTTTTCAGAAAACGTGTTGTAGATCTCGAGACATCCGTGGCCCATCAAGTTCAATAACATAGCCACTTTACGTTTGTCCGATCCATCCTCGTCAATGCCGGCAGCAAGCAAATAGATATTGAATTCCTGACGGAATCTTTTCCACTCATTGTACAAGTTTGCGGCATTTAAATTCATTGGCTCAGGGAGCCGCACGATGGCGTCCATTTTATTAATTTTGAATGTATCTTTTCCACTTTCTCCCATCGCCGATCATTCACACCTGATACCATGTAGTGTGCCTCTTGATGTTATTAATTAAACCACAACATTATAATTACACTGTGCTTTATTATTTCCCAGCATCTAATTCAGTTACATTTCTAAAGGTCCTTATGCCCATAGAGCTGGCATATCTGACGACACACCCATAGAGCTCTACTACCATAGAGCTTACAACCTTACAGCGCTTCCCGGCAGACGCGAATACCATTACACATTACCGTCGCATAGATAGCATGGATAATACATAGCTGTGTGGCTTATTGGTCGATTAGCATGAAACGTGCGAATCGCAACATTAAAAAAAATTACATTATGGACCAAAGTAATTTATTTTCGTGCGAATCAACGCCTTCAGATATAGATATAAAATTGAAACCTGTCATATTACATTTTGCACTCAACTAGAAGGGAACTAAACCTCCTCAAAGTTTCGTGAAAACTTTAAAATTCAACAAAATAGTGTAACACTCCCGTTATTTCAGCCAAAAAGCTTTTAATTTTCCGATCAGACACGGTTCGTTGAGCCAAAAATATAAAATGGCGTAGCGAAATTCAAGTGGTACCTTCGGTCCGCGATTAATTTCCCACGGTAAAACAATATGCCAGCCAAATGGCTCGTGAACCCCGCCTGCCATTGACGGTTATTTAAAATGTGCGGACTTGCGTAAAATTGTTGTTTTGTTGTTATTTTTATGTTCATTAATTCATTGGTGTGCGATTCAACGTAAATAAAACTTCCTTTGAGTCAATTTGTTGGTATTAAACATGTTTTTTGAGGGAGCCATGAAATCAGTGAACCTTACATGCATCATAGAAAGCCGGAGATTCAGAATCAGTTTTATTTCATGTAAACCATTAAGTGTAGTACTTATAAATCGTCAAGATAGTTACAAAATGCTAAGCTACAGCTTTACCATGTGAGAATATAAGAAGTCCTTGGATGATATAGATTTTAAGATACCAGCATATCATTTTATAATTGCCCTTAACGTACCAAGCAATTATCTTCGTCTTGTAAAAGCTCCCTAAACTAACTATAGGTTAAACAAAAGCCACCATCATTTTCATGCATTGCCTAACATCGAAGTACGCGTTCTACGTATTCTTTCTCTCATCTTTCTTCTATGAATCTTAACTCTCTCTTCTAATGTTTATGACGCATATCTGTCCACAGAGGGAGCTGAACGCAGTGGACTTCAAGGTGTCAGCGGACTTGAAATTCGTGCTGCTGATCTCTGACGTCAGGCCGGGCTGGCGACACGGCCGCCTGGCGCGGTACCACGTGTATGACGTCATCAACAGGTACCATACCACTTCTTAACACCAACCAACCTGCTAGGTTTACCAAATACAATTACTAGAACTGAACCCTATAGGTAGATGATAAGATCTAAATTGAAATGGCACAAGGGTCAGAGGCACTGGAACATCTTCTTTTTCCTCCTAGCCTATTGTCAACTTCATTTTTGTTTTAGGGACGGCTCCCAGTTTACACTGAGTTAGGATTACCGATATTTACTTTAAGGGTAGGAACATTAGTCACCACAGTAATCTAAGACAAGGCATTTAAGATGGAGTCCAGCTCGACCACCTATATCCTTTTGAGCTTTTGCCTTTCGCCTTCCTCTATTCGAGACCGCGTAATGTCTTTCTATGTACACATCAAATCCTTAAGTGTTTCACCCTCAGGAATAAGATTCCAATATCGCCGGTGGAAGACGACCACTCAGCACCGCTGCTGCAGTACGCCGAGTGGTCCCCGGTCGGCTCCAGTCTTGTGTTTGTGCATGACAACGACATTTTCTACAAACCCAAGGTGCTCAAGACCCTGGTCTGCAGGATCACTAAGAATGGTAAGAGATAGAGTTTGAAGATATTACCTTATGGGGTAAAAATTTTACTAACTACAAGATTTCTCCTCAAAGAAACAGGGAAGTAATTCAACCAAATAAGATAAGATTCGTACCGACGTCAGTCAATAAACGTCTATAGAATAAACATCTAATCTATAGAAAAAATATCGCTCAGTGATTGGTAGAGACGTTGAAAAAAGCCAGATTCGCGTGACAATAGACACGCTCGGAGAGAATCGATTCACGTAAGTAGGTATATTTCCCGATTTGGCCTGGGATCGACTTTGGATTTAAAATAAAATGCAAAGAACTAGAAGACATAGAAGTTGCTAATTGTTCCACCTTCACCCAAGAGGCCTGACTGCAAGCAAACCAAAAGCCAGTAGGTGTTTCTATATTCTGGTCAAATAATATTTAGAATTCATGTAGAAACGAAAAGAGGCAGGATTATGTCGGTGACGTAATCAAAGTTTATCACCAATAATACCATTTTCCTTCCACCAGGCATCCCAGGAGTAATCTTCAACGGCGTGCCTGACTTTCTTTACGAGACTGAAGTGCTCCGGCTCGACAGAGCGCTCTGGTTCAGTCCGGATGGCCAGACGCTGATGTATGTTACGTACAACGACTCCCTGGTGCAGCAACACAAGTACCTCTGGTACGGTCTGGATCAGCAGGAGCCACCAGCTTACCCAAGCGTCCGGACCTTGAGGTATCCGAAGGTAGGTACCCTCAACCGCCTTGGGTGTGATAAACAATGCAAAGATTCGCCCGATAAACCCTAAAATGTACAGCAAGTTACAATGTTTTCTAAATTTATTGCTCTTCCATGAATTTAAAGTTAAGCTTTTTGTCAACCTTTAGCTGTATAGTCTAGCCGTTAGTGATTTCTTTTAAGGTGTTTTACATACCAATATGATGTCATAAACCATACGCCCTCCTCAAACTGAATAGAATGGATGCCTAACTGTATGCTACCTTCGTAAGGTCTTTTGGCGGAAAAGGAGAGGATCTTCCAGCCAGGCGGGTGGTATGCCTGGCGTGGTGGACACTAAGCCCCGACGGTTATTGTCGGGATCTTGTATATATGTTACGTGCTCCGAAAACTCTCATAGCGCGATTTAGGATTGTATTGAGAATTGTCTATTGTTGTTCTGAATGCGTCTGCAGCACAATCTGGGTCGCTTTTGAATAGGTCGCTACAGTCTACTTGGACTCGATTGTTCCCTCTGACATTATCTGCTATTGATAATGTCCATGTCACACAAATTGCAGGTGAACACCAACAACCCAGTGGTGACGGTGAATGTGGTGAGCCTGAAGACGCCCAAGTTCCTGTTCTCTCACGCCATACAATTCACGTCTCAAATTGACGACAGTAAGTTAACACAAATATTAGACTCTTAGCTCCAAAAATATTTCTAATGAGTTTATGTGGCACCTTTTATGTAATAATAATGTGTCTATTTCAGGTTGGTACGTAAGGTGGACCGGCTGGACTTCCGAGCGGCAAATAGCAGTCCTGCTGCTGAATAGGCCACAAAACGTCTCCATCATCAGCATTTGTAATGCAATGCATTATAACTGCCAAGATGTAGGTATTAGTACAAGTGTCTTCACAGCTCCGTTTATCAAAGCACATGTGGGTAACACAATAGGATGCATGTCTTCTGAAGCTCGAAAGAGAATACAATCAGGTCCAGCCGAAAGAGCTAGAGATGGTGTCTTGTCAACTAAACTACGTCCAGTGACTACTCGCCAAACGTATTTCGTGTGTATAATATCATCTGTCTATTCCAGTCACCTACAAACAAGTGCCCTATGAAATCTTAAATAGCCGAAAGACTCATTTAAAAGTATCCTAACTTACATTCCGATACACAGTCACAGCGTAGGTAATTAATTAATAACGCGTGAACTCAAAATTAATGTCAACTTCAGATCTTCCGCGACGAGACCGACGGCTCCCGCTGGTCTGGTCTCGGCTCAGAACCAGTTGAAGAGGACTGCGGCTGGTGCGGTAGCGCCGCATTGCTCGGCTCCAGGAGTACGGTGTTCACCACCATGCCGCTGCTGGACCAGCCGCCAATGGGTGCGGGTGCTGGCCAGTGGAGACATGCTGTGAAGCTCACTCATAACTCCAGAACTACACTGACGTTGGGACCTTATGAAGTCACACAGCTTTTAGGGTGGGATGAGAAAAGGAATTTCTTGTGAGTAGGAATATTTATCGTTTACTTATTGGTCTCAAAGGATCAGAACACTTTTAAATAGCCTATTGTTTGGCCCAGATATAATATGGAGACATCTAGATATTCACTATACCTAACTCCCCTATAGGTACGTAATAGGCACAGCGCCAGAGAAAGCTGGCGAGCGTCATCTCTACCGCGTAAAGGTGCCAACAGATTCGGCCGCGTGGCCCGTCGCGCCGGTCTGTCTGACCTGTCCCGACGCAGACCTGCAGCCTCCAGATGCTACCACCGAGGCGGCCAGCGAGGACTCTGTGAGTTAAGATCTGGAACTAGTTGTGGCCTGACAGGATATGATGGGCGCAAGACTGCAGGCTATAAAGGCCGTTGTGTTATGCCTATAGTCCATGAACCTGCAGTGTAAACGCTTAGGCCTTGAGACTTACGACAAGATCAATGATTTGAGATACTTCAGGGTTGACTTGAAAAATTAGACTTTAGCCTAGAATTGGAAAAGAATCATGAAACTTCAGATCCGGGTAACTAGCTCAAAGTAATTATGAGACTTTAGGTTTAAGGCTTGAAACCTTAGGGTTTCTACATAATGGCCATTTTGGGATTCATACATTGCGTATCTAACAGTGCTCTGGTTTCAGGAATATGAGAACTCAACGTCGTCTCTGCCAGCATGGCCGACGTCAATGGTTCTGCCCCACGTGGCGGACGAGAACGACTCGCTGCCGACGGAATGTCTCTACAACAGGATCATCTTTAGCAAGAACTTCTCCTATTACGTGCAAGTAAGGAATTTATTTATTTATTTATTTATTTATTTAGAGTTGCCAACAGAGTTTACAATAGTACATGTTATATAGTAAAAAAAAAAATAGTGATATTAGATAATTGCGACTCTAATAACAGGCAACCACATCATGTGCCACAGATACAGTGTAACATATAATAATAATTAAAAAAATGAGATCAAATGTAGAGCATACTAGAGGTAGCACTTAAACAGAGGTTCAACAACAATAGACGTAAGTGGTAATATAGGTAAAACATGTGTAAATAAATCAATGAATATAGGGTTCAAGAGTTTATGTTATGTTAGAAACATTAGAAATTTTGTGCTTAAATTTATAGAATGAATCGTGAAATATATCGAGATCACTAATTCGATCCACGAATGTGTTATACAGACAGGAAATACGAGGGATAGGTGCGTGTTTACCGAGATTAGTTTTGCAAAACCGGACGTGCAATAAGTGACGGGGCTTTCGCGGCGGCCTAGAGGGTACGTTAATAGACAATTTGTTTAGAATAGGAGGAGAGTCAATAATGGCGTTTATTATTTTATATAAACACGACACACTTAAAAAATTACGCCTATCGGATAAAGTTTGCAATTTAAAGTGCTTAACACGGTCTTCATAAGATTTTACATGTCTAGGTGGTCGAAAACGGTAAGCAACATGTCGCAAAAGTTTTCTTTGAATTTTTTCAATCCTAGTAATATGGACTTTGTAAACAGGGGACCAAATAGCACAACAATAATCAAGTCTACTCCTAACATAGCTATTATATAACATTAATGTAGATGATATTTTTCTAAATTCTTTCGCATTTCTAAGAATAAATCCCAATGACTTGTTAGCATTGTCCAACATATGGTCGATGTGTGTTGAAAATTTAAGTTTAGTGTCAACTATTACACCTAGATCACGGATATGAGGAACTTCTTTTAAGATTTCACCAGAAATGTTATAGATTGTGTTAAGTTTATTGCGTTTTAAAGTGAATTTTATGTGGAAACATTTAGAAGAGTTCAGAAACATTTTATTAGTTTGACACCAGTCAGAAAGTTTATCGATATCATGTTGTAATAGATCAGCATCAACAATATTGTTAATAACATGTGTTATTTTAAGATCATCAGCAAATAAATAGAAGTTTGAGTGTTTGAAAATATTAGTAATGTCGTTGATGAAAATGTTGAAAAAGAGTGGACCTAAATTTGATCCTTGAGGAACGCCGGAATAAGCTATGAATGCATTGGAGCTATGCCCATCAATCACAACTCTAGAGGGTCTTTGGCGAAGGTAAGAAGCACACCATTCGAGCATTTCACCAGTAATTCCAAATTTTGAGAGTTTGTTAATTAAAATTCGATGGTTTACTTTGTCGAATGCCTTCGAAAAATCCGTATAAATTGCATCGACTTGCCCTCCATTATCAACAACATAGGCAACATCGTCAATGTAATGTAGGAGATTCGAGTTTGTTGATCTCCGTGTCATAAATCCATGTTGATTGAGGGATAATTTATTTCTGACATGACTGTAAATAAGCGGATAAACTAATGACTCAAAAACTTTAGCTAGCGTAGACAACACAGAGATGGGTCGATAATTTGAAATTAGATCTTTTTTCCCATTTTTGTGAATAGGGACAATTCTGGCTTCTTTCCATGTGTCCGGGAAAATACCAGTAGTTAATGAATTGTTAAATATTGTATGTAAAGGTATTGATAATTGTTTGGCACAATTCATAAGAAAGATTGGCGGAATATTATCTGGTCCAGCACCCTTAGTCAAGTCCAATTTTTTCAGTTTATTTTCTATTATGTTCGTGTTAATTGTAGGGTTTTGGATTTCCTGGCTTATATTCGTGATATTGTTTTCCTGATAAACATCGTCAATATCATTTTCAAGTTCGTATACAGAGGAGAAATGTGTTGCAAATAAATCAGTGACCTCTTCTACGTTATATCCGTTAATATTATCTAGAGTCATAGTAGTAGGATAGTTAGAGCTGTTTTTTCTTAATTTTTTTATGTGTGACCAAAAATATTTAGGATTTTTAGCTATTAAGTTTTCCAGCGATGTAATATAGTTATTATAACATTTATTCATTAATTTCTCGCAATCAACGCGTAGATAGTCAAATTCAATTTTGTCTAATGGATTCTTGTATTTTTTGAGCCTGAGGTGATATTTGTATTTACGTTTAAGTAATTCTATTAAAGTCTTCGAAAACCAGACGGGGTAATTATTAAACTTATGTTTAGAAGAGAACGGCACGTAATTTTGTATTAAACTTCTAATAATTTCATAGAATTTCTCTACCATTTGATTAACATCCTTACATTCTTTGAACTCATAGGTCCAATTCGTGCTTTTAAGTGTAGATATAATCAATTCATAGTTTGCTTTTCGGAAGTTAGGAATAGGTCTAGTACTGCGTTTATTAATATTTTTTGGGATCGTATCTATTTTAATAATTACTTCTAAAGGTGGGTGCAGCTTGTCAATGTTACGTATAGGATTATAACATTCTTTGACTATAATATTAGAATTTAAGTTACTTAGGATAAGATCAAGTATTTTGTTGTTGTTATTGGTTATGTGGTTAAACTGAACTACACTATTAAGTGACATAAAATCTATTAAACTACTTTTTAGTATACAATTATTAAAGTTATTAGGCGTCATGAAAGAATTATCAGTATTAGGTACCCAATTAATTCCACTCAAGTTAAAATCACCTACAATAATTGTGGTGTCAGTATTTTCAAGAGCCACGCCACACTTTTCAAGATAAATGTCCAGAGTTGTTTGCGTCACAGGAGGTGGCAAGTAAACCGCACAGATGTTAAGTGCATGTAAACCAGATTTATTACGTTCAATTCTAACCCAAACGTCTTCACAACCGCTCTCCCAACAACACATGCGCCGCGACATAAACTTTTTCTTTACAGCAATTAGGACACCACCTCCCTTTTCTCTATGACAATAAATTGGTGAATTCTCTCTGTCCCGTCTGAACACTTCATACCTATCATCAAATATTTCAGAATCATAAAAACTTTGATTAAGCCATGTTTCAGTTAGTATAATAACATCATAATCGTTTTTTATTATTTGTTGTTGAACCTCTCTAGTACTCAATCTAAGACCTCTAACATTTTGGTAATAACAAGATAAATGAAAAATTATGTAAGATAATACAAGGTTTATCAGCACATGAAAGTGCTGTTGTCAGTCTAATGATCACAAATTGTGATCATTAGACTGACATCGGAGTTCAGTCCACGTGTTTTTATAGAAAGGCCATCTCATTCACACCGATTCATTTATATATCTCATTATATTTAGTGAAAAGATTTGGAACTGCCATACTGACATTATCACCAAATAGGTACCAAATTTCTTCAGATCTATAAGTTACAAGGGCTTAGAGTTATTGGATTTGGTTTTTTACTCCTCCACAGATCATTTTATTTAATCAATGCTCCTATCTCTATTTTATCGAGATATCTACCTAAACCAAGACGATATGATAAAGCACTTATGATAAATTAACAAGGCATATGTACCAGGCTAACATTGATAACAGGAGAGGCAAGAGAATATTCATCATACGTCTTAGTACATACATAAGTCTTGGCGCTCATTACATTGATGGCTAGGTACGTGCTACTGCGCCTTCATCACCAAATATTCACGGGAATGGTGTGTCTGCGCAGGAGTGCCTGGGCCCGGGCCCGCCGGTGGCGTTCCTGTGCGCGTGGTGGGGCGCGCGGCGCGCCGTGCTGTGGGACGGCCGCCCGCTGCGCCAGCACTTCGCCCAGCTGGCGCAGCCGCAAGTAAAAGACTTCAGGGTAGAGGTCAGTATCCAAGGTTCCAACGAGTACTTTCTGCCAAACCAATATAATACTTGGCTTTGGTGCCCGACCCCGTATCTCGATCAAAGGCAGAGTTATGTTCCCTCTTAAAGGTTCGATGTCAAACCGACGGGTAAAAATGTATGTTACAGCTGCTGTGAGAGTAAGAGGTTTGCGTTGCTAAAAAACCGGTCTAGAGCAGAATTTACAAATACAATTTTAATTTATGGATGTTATAGAGGTATTAAAAAGGTTATTATGGATAGGGCTTGAGTGAGAGAATGAAAACAAGACCCAAGAAAATATCGAAAGACGAAAGAGAAAGCGTCATAAAAGTGAAAGTATGACAAATAGTCATGATGACAAAAAAACTGTTGATAATGAGATATTCAGCTCACAATAGGTACCCTATTTACAGGTGCAAGCTTACAGAGCGGCACGTGTCCGTCTGCTTCTACCACCAGGCTTCAGGGAGACGGATGACCTGCCTCTACCACTCATTTTACACGTGTAAGTTCTTAGCAAGCTCCCTACAATACGACCTAGCAGGGAATAGCTACGGACCTAATGGGGAAAGAGGACCCACCACTGACCCTCGGCTTGTCAACTTGTCCAATTATAAACCAAACAAGTTTGATCGATAATTAAACAAGCCAGCAACACCGAACTCCTCTTAGATGTTAATCGAGAAACTATCTATCACGAGTGACGGGACCTCAAATAAAATGCAATTCTCCGCGACACTAAGCGAATCTAAAAAGTATTCGACACCCATGGGTCCTCTTTCCTCATTAGGTTAACAATGGATTTCCGCCAAGTATCGCCTAGTTCTATCAATTATATAGCTTCGGAATATTCGGAGGACTCAAACCTTACAAGAAGTAGTTTTAACTGTATTTATGGATGGGTTTCCTGAAGTCATTCATTTTATAAACCTGCTTTTGACTAATATTGACTTTATATCCAGGTCGGCAAATCCAGGGAGTCAGCTGGTGACTGAGAGATGGAAGCCAAGTTGGGGCTGGTACCTGGCGGCTGCTAGGAACTTTATAGTTGCTGAG
Source organism: Pheosia tremula (assembly GCA_905333125.1). Taxonomy (NCBI): domain Eukaryota; kingdom Metazoa; phylum Arthropoda; class Insecta; order Lepidoptera; family Notodontidae; genus Pheosia; species Pheosia tremula. Next base: position 6,795,357 of record HG995421.1, on the reverse strand, counting down.
ATCGATGCTAGAGGATCAGGGGGTCAGGTAAAATTGGTAGAACATCTTAAAACAGGTCCATTTTGACGACCTCGTGGGGTCGAGTCACCTTCGTCCGTAGGAGAATTAAATACCCTCGAGATACCCTACACGTGACCCTGGGTGGTGCCAACTAGGTGACAACTCTACTGGTGGTAGACTTCGGCCGTGGTTAGTCTGGTGGGTGGTCCCACTGAACAAAGCCATGTCGCCAAGCGGCCTAGCCGTGTTCCGGCATGATGCTCGGTGTAGCCATTCATGGATGGCGGGTCAGATCAGCTGCGCTGCATGTGCCTAGTGAAAGTAGCGTCTCGATCTACTGCCGCCTTCCTACCTAGGCAAGTATGCTCCATCGTAGATCTCATCATCACTTACCATCAGGTGAGATCGAGATCAAATACTTGCCTATAATGTAATACAAAAAAAAAACCTGATTAGCGCAAATAGCGCAGTTGTCAGTGAGCCCGCTTTCTGTCTAGTGTTCTGGGTTGGAATTCTGGTAGAGACAAACTTTGTTGTGATGGGCATGAAGTTTGTACCCGAGTCATAGATTTAATATCTATATAAGTATTATATACTGAGTGCGCTCTCATTATTTGACAGGTTTTTCATTTTTCTGTAGAATTTTCAGAATAGATTATGTCAGTAAGTATGTTATATTTCAGGGTGAAGAGCTAAGAACTGAAATCTACCACAAGCTGCTCTCAGCGGACGTCGAAGACCAATTAGCTGTTCTATCGTAAGTAAAGCTAAAACATCTGAAATGCGTACAGGGTTTCGCGTCGTCAGAGCACAGAACACATGTCTACTCAGAAAGGTCCTCTTTTCTATTTGTTTTTTTATGAAGTATTATAGCTTGCAAACATTTGAAACCCTTGGATAGTTTAGCTTATTGAGGCCCGATACCAGAAGTGTTGAAACCGAAAGTCTTAGAACATGAAACTTGCAATAATGATACTTGTTGAGACATAATAGTCTCGGGTCAGAGTTCTGATTGAAGGATATAATGTATATGAACGGTCGCTCCCCAGCTATCTCCGCGACAACCTGAAGATGGTGGACGGCAGCCGCGTGGGCGTGTGGGGGCGCGGCTACGGCGGCGGCGCGGCGGCGGCGCTGGCGGCGGCGGACGCGCGCAACGTCACGCGCTGCCTCGCCGCGCTCGCGCCGCTCACCGACCTCGCGCACCACAGTACGTCGCCGAGCTGGTTCATCTCGCACCCATGCAGGGAAACTGGCACAAGCCATGTTGTCCTCCTACAGTGGTACTCATAAAACAGGTGGCGCACAATCGGTGTTCGTCAGGTGATCAAGCGCATCTGTTTCAGACTCGTACTGGACGGAGCGCTACAGCGGGCACGGCGCGGCGTGGGCGGGCGCGCTGCGCGCGGGCGCGGTGTGGCGCAAGGCGGGCAACCTGCCGCCGCGCCGCGTGCTGCTGGCGCACGCGGAGGCCGACCTGCGCGCGCCGCCGCTGCACGCGCTCGCGCTCGCGCGCGCCATGATCCGCGCCACCGCGCTCTACACGCACCAGGTAACCGAACCCGCCACCTCGCCGGCAACTCGAACACTTCCCGCCGCCACAAATGCACTCTGACCAGCGCCGACCCCTGTCGTGCCCCTTCGTGCCTTCGGCTGGAGCGCAATCTGCGTTCGCCAAGAAAGAACCCGGTGAAGCTGTGAAGGCTGAAACTGCTAGCTAACAGCTTAGAGTCTAAATTGGGCTAAGCCTTAGACCAAATTACTTATTACATTACAGACAGTCACAGTAGTTCATCCTTAAAGGGAACAGGTTGATTGATTCAGCGTGATTAGGAGACGTTGATTTGATTTGATACGATACTTTACTTATAATAATTAATAATTATCAGCTTCTGGTCACTTAGGTTTATTTATTCATGGTTTTTCATACATACAATAATGATCTTAGTTAATGTTTCTGCAAATAGTCTGAACACCGCCTTCTACATTTCACCTAGCGCCATCTATCGGACATTATGAAAGTAACCTTAATGACTAGTGTACTACGTTAGACAGTTTTGCGATCAGTCTGGTTCTTGGATATTGGAAGTCTGATTTCCAGGACTATATTTCTGATCTGGTTTTTGGCAGTATTCGAAACATTTTGGTCTCGTACTTATTGGTGTCAGGATATTCACATTTTGGGACTTTCTAATTCCGTAAGATATTCACTTCAGAGATACTTTGGGAAGATTTCAAAACGTAATCCCCCAAAATCATAGAAAGTTTTCTTGCATTTACAATGGCGAAGGAAGACACTTTTCTTCTGAAAAGTGCTAGGTATAATTGATAGAACTAGGCGATACTTGGCGGAAATCCATTGTTAACCTATGGGGAAAGAGGACCCACCACTGACCCTCGGCTTGTCAACCTCTTCGATTATAAACCAAACAAGTTTGATCGATAATAAAAGAAGCCAACAACACCCGAACTCCTCTAAGATGTTAATCGAGAAACTATCTATCACGAGTGACGGGACCTCAAATAAAATGCAATTCTCCGCGACACTAAGCGAATCTATAAAGTATTCGACACGTGTTTCGCCTCTAAACGAGGCATCCTCAGGACCGCTGGGCTACGAATGAGCGACGATGCACCGCACGCGCGCCTTATATAAGCAACCGACCGCCATCCCCACTACCCCCGCTACTCTCGCTACTACGTGAATCAATTGAGCGACTAATTTGATGATGTGAAAATAAATTAAGCAAAGGGGAAGTGTCAAAACTAATCTGTTCGTTCAGCAACTCGTTCCTATTTCGTCTAACAATTTCTAATCGCTCCAAAACAGACAATCTAATAAATAAATGGACTAAAACATCTATAAATTGTAGTTTAAAGTCCTCAATCTTTTTCTTTATTCTCGTTTCCTCAGGTGTACCCGGACGAAGGTCATAACTTTGAGCGCTCCACGATCCATCTCCACATGACTATGGAGCAGTTCTTCGATGAGTGCTTCGGGCCGGTGGAGGTCGCCGACTGGGACTCGGGCGGGGTAGGAGGACTTTTCCCTTTCAGGGACTAGTCCACGGTTGAGGGGTAATTTACCCCTAAATTGTGGATTGACGGTAAAATAGCTTTTGTTTTGGGCTCCAATCACTTGAGCTTATTTCATCAAAAAGTTTATGCAATATACTGCCAATAGATGGCGCTAAATGTAACTTGATGTTATGCGGACTTAATCTGTGTAGTTATAATTTAAATTTAAAACAAATATATAGAAAACCACCCATTTACTAACGATGTTCAAACCATAGACATTAGTACCCGAGAATTATAACGTTTAGTACAAATAACGTTATTTGTGCTATTGGATACAAGATGGCGCTATTGATCCTAAATAAAAACTATAAAAAAAATAAGCGAAGTACGATCAATATCAAAGAAATTCTTATCTTAAGAAAATTTAAATTTATAATGTATGCCAAAATAACGGCTTCTATTCCCTAATGGTGTCTGTTATAGTACGGGATAATCTGTCGATTTTCTAATGTTTAATGAAAATATTAAGAATTTATTTGATTTACATTCTTATTCGATTATAGGCAGGTGCAGTTGAATCTGTCGAATAAAAAAAATTACAATGATGCGTCGCATGGAAAAGGCACATAGCTGTGTTGCAGATGGAAATAAAATGAGCCTAAAGCATTGATAATTAGATAAAAATATTGTCAAACAATAAATATATTACTACGACCGTTGATGTATTAAATATCGTATTAAATTTTAATAAAACTAAATGTATTAAGTATATAAATATAATGTGTGGACAATTTTGAATCTTACCGTCATTATACGATATTTAAAAAAAATACTATTTTGTTAAAACCACATTAATTACTTATATTTCGGCAACGTTATGACGTGCTAAGCCCATTGGTTTAAAATATAATTTATTTAAAGAGACTTGAAGATTTGACTTTGTGAACTGTTCTCAATAATCATTTCATTATTAACTAAAGTACATTTAATTAATAATACTACACAAAAGTAACTCAAAATTGTCCACGAACAAATGATATTAGGGGTAGAAATATACCTGTCCCTGAAAATTTTCTTATGATTATTATAAGGAGAAAATAAACTTATTTTAGTGTTTAACGTATCAACTTTTGTCTAAGCTACTCATATATTTCTATTTCGCTTTCAATGTCGAAGAAGTAGCTTTAAACTATACTTAAGCACTCATCTTTAAAGACTTAAGTTTAGTTTTGATTGTTCTAGTCGTAACTAGGCACTTAATCTAATCTGTGTCTGTATTATTTTGGGCACAATACATAATGATCTCTATTACCTGTATGTTTAAGCTCTATATCCTTATGCTGTACTAGGTGTAGTTACTAAAAAAATATAACTTCTAATAAACAAAAATAAATAAAACCCAAAATATTGTCTTGAAAATTCTTGTAAAATACTTGCATTATAAATTTAACTTTTGAATGCTTTTGCTAATATTATTATTATTATCTGTGTATTACCTACAGTATTTTAAACGATCCTACCTCATCTCATGATAAACTATATAGGTCTATAATTTATAATATAATTCTCATTACACCTCCAACAATGCCACAAACAATATCTGAGTATATTGAAGTAACACTGAATTAATTTGGCATTCAAAAGTTAATTTTAGATATTTATCCACTAGTCTTTTAAAACTTCTACTATTTCATTTATAATTAATGCTGTCATGTGATTTCTCGAAAACAAAAAACTAATTTATTTGTAACACATACTTACCAAACTAATGAATTTGTTATAATAATAAATGTTCGATCGATGTTGAGACTTAAATTATTAAGAATGTGATAGGTGTTTTTAATTATATTGTATATAATATTGTAGTTATTAGGCGAGTATCTATTGAATTTTAATAAATGTAACACGTTTTGGCAAATAATAGTGATCTAACGAGAATGTAGGTATTCCTACTTTGTGTCCAACAGTATTTTTGTAATTCATAAGTGCAATTTTAACTACACAAAATAAAAATTAAATAGTAACAAGTTGATTACTGACATCGTGCGGAGATCATTATTGAGATATTGAAAAAATATTATTTTGAGCATAAAGTTAATAGGTAAGGTAGATTTAATATTTAATTGGTTTCGGTTGTCGAATTATCAGAACATTTCATTATACCCTACACGTGACCCTGGGTGGTGCCAACCAGGTGACAACTCTACTGGTGGTAGGCTTCAGCCGTGGCTAGTCACCACCCACTGAACAAAGCCATGTCGCCAAGTGGCCTAGCCGTGTTCCGGCATGATGATCGGTGTTGCCATTCATGGATGGCGGGTCAGATCAGTTGCGCTGCATGTGCCAATGAATGTAGAGTCTCTATCTACTGCCGCCTTCCTACCTGGGCAAGTATGCTCCATCGTAGATCTCATCATCACTTACCATCAGGTGAGATCGAGATCAAATACTTGCCTATAATGAAATAAAAAATTCAGTAAGCTCGAAGTTATCTTTTACAGAATCAAACTGTAACAATTGGATTCTGAATACCTAGATTGATTTTTTCGATTTGATTGCTCAAATTAACATATTAAGTAGGTAATTATTTTCCTAGACAACTTGTACCAGCACTTGTAACTATTTAATTTGTTTAATAAAAATAGTGTCAAATAGCAAGCATTACGATTAGTGTCGGTATTGAATTTTGCTTACCTACCTACTGTAGTATGATAATTTTCCAAGCTTACCTAGTAGGTATACCAGCTTCGTTGTGCTTTATAATATGGTTGAGAATTATATTTTTTTCTAATGGCAAAATTTAACGCCTGAAATTAACCTGCTGTACCCCAAACTTGTTTTTGAAAGTACTTTACAGCTGCGTTAAATAGTAATATAGCATAACAAAGCAGTAGGTAGGTAGTTAAGTGTGTAACCATCCTGTGGGTGGCATGTCAATGTGCATTGTTTATTTATGTTGAAAATGTTGTTTTATAAAAAAGAATAGTAAAAATTTGTTCCCAATTTTTCTTTTATTATACCCCGATTACGTAACATAAACAGAACCAGGAATGCAACCAAACAGCGAAATAATGTTGATTAAAAATCTCTCAATATGAAGATAAACCCGTAAAAGAATAACTAAGTTTAGCGACATCTGTTATGCAATAGCTAAAACATTTATTCAAGTATCATGACAGCTATCCCCGCTACCGCCCATTAGATGTCATGTCATGAAATAAAGTTATAACTCACGGTGACACTGTTTTTCAGTCCGAGTCGTTAATTATTATTATTAATCGCGAAGTTGATTTTCTATATTTAGTGACATTCATTGTGCTTCTTTTTCTTTCTTTGCGAAATGAAATGCGATGAAATACAATAGAATAACATGCAATATGGCCTCACCCACAAATTTGTGGGTATTTTACCAGTGTCAAGTATTTAAGAGCGATTTCAAATTTAATAAAAATTATGAAAATCCGACAAAAAATTCAGCTATTACTATTGCATAACAGATGTCATTATGAACATACATACAACTGTAGTTACATTTACTTTCCTTTTTGGGACTAACTAATTCAGGGCCGCACTCGCTAGTGTTTAGGTTTTATTTAAATCAATATTAATAGGGGAAATTTTGTTTAAATAAACTTAGGCCCAGTAATGTTTTCCTATTACACACTTCTTGAGCTAGATATGAACTCTACGCCTTCTAGTCGGTAAGCATGTGTGTAAAGAGTTCTTGTCTCTTTATTTTGTTCTCAAAATGAAAGATTAACTACAGAATGATCTGGAATCACATTTATTATCTTACAGAGAGGTTATCACTTATATTAACGCTTTGATTCTATTCTATGGCCCGGAGAAAGCGCGTCGCTGACACAGGCGTAGCACCCACTTGCGGATCTGCACAACATAAAGTTTATTATTATAAGTACCTCATTAATATAGCACCTCTGCCTACCCCTTGGAAGAAAAAGGCGTGATGTTTTGGTATAATTAGATAGGCTACTTTAGTAGGGAGCTTAATTGTTGGCGCGCAGAACTTTCGGTTTGAGTTAAGACATTTCTACACCGAATTTCTGTCCCACCGGTTATTATTTGACGACCTGATTAGCTCAGTTGGTAGTGACCCTGCCTACTGCGTCGAGGGTTCCTGGTTCGAATCCGGGTATGGGACAAACTTTGTGCGATGAGTTTGAGTGTTTGTTTTCATCAAGGATGTTTAATATCTATATAAGTATGATATACTGGGTTCGCCCCCAGTCCACTGTACGGTACCCATAATACAAGTGTTGCTTAGTGTGGGAACATATAGTTGGTGCGTTCGTCTGGCGATATTATATAATATTGTAAATAATTTTGGTACATAACTTTTTATTGTTGGATGGATAATGGGTGTGCACAAGCGAAAATGGTTCAAACTAGCGAAACAAACTCACCACGACACAGTTTACTTCCAGCGGTTGTTCTCGTAGTCCCACTTGGAGGCGAGCCCGTCCACCGGGTTCACCTTGAGGTCCAGCATGCGTCTCAGCTGCGCCTTCTGGTTCTCCTCGTTCAGGGTCTCAGGCACGGGGCTGTATACTACACAAGTGAACATAACACACTTTTAATGCATGGCAAAACATTATTACCACCTATATTCAAGTACTTTACATTGATAAGGGTATTACAAAGTATTTTTAGAAGAAAATTGCTTTGTAATACTATTGTAAATTGATAATAATTATTATAAACTCTGTTTCATAAAAACAACTCAATTGACATGCTAATGAAACACTCGTTTCACACGCGTCAGGTAACGCGCGGAGGAGTTGTGATGTGATCGAATTGTATTCGATACACTGCACGCTTTTAAAATTTCAAAATTTGTAGCCCATGACTTTCGGCATAAATGATTTCTATCGTTTTATGATGGGCATTATTTAGGATAACCTTTATCATACTATGCCACTTTGTTACTACATTCTGTATAGTATAGTGTAATGTCAACGATGAAGGGAGCAGTCGACTCACCAAAGAGCTTCATAGCCATGTAGATCCAGACGGCGAGGGAGGCGGCGGCGATGGACCAGCCCACCACGCCCTTCCACTCGCCCGAGGGCGCCTGGAACTCGGCGAAGGTCTGGCAGTACGCGGCGCGGTACAGCGCTTTCTTCTCTTCCAGGGTCAGCTTGCGCCAGTCTCCCTTCTCCTTCTCGCGCAGAACCTGAACGCATTGTGGAAAGAGAAGGTAGTATTGTCGTATTTCTCCATTCTGTATGATTTGCATTCTGCTTTGAGTTTTAAAAACAATCCACGATTTTTTTCACTACAATGAGTAATATGAATGGATTAATATTTTGGATAAAGCCACTGGAATAAGTAACCAGGTGTTATCTAGTATGTCAAATTACAGTTGCTTTTAATTCCTCTAGCCCCCGAATTTATAGACATTCTATAACTTTTTAGAATGTCTAAAACTTAGGAGGTAGGTAGGTCTTGGATTGGCTGGTAGGCAGTATACCATACCTACTCTTCTTAATAGATTTACTTGCGCATAGGCGCGAGGATCCCAAGGCATTTGCCAAATCTCGCTACGTGGCAATCTGGCATTGAGGGAAACCCTAGGATATTCCAGGTTAAAATATTGACCCAGGTAATAAGCTATCATCATATGCCAATAATCATCAAAATCGGTGCTCTAGTTTTCCCCTGATGCACATTCAGAGAGACGAAATAATGGATTGGTTTTCTGTATTTTTTATTCAATGTAGACACAACAAATTAGTCTTATTCTATGACATATAGATGTTATAATTACCTGGACATCGGGTGAGTCAGCCTTGAATCTGATGGCAGGCATGGGGAAGTCAGCTCGGTCTACATAGTTGGGTTGTCCGTTGAATCCGTACCCTACCCACTCACGGTTGCCGATCTGAAATATGTAATTTATATTGATACATGATAACAGAAAAGCATTTGTAGAGTAATATACTTGGTTTACACCAGGACAGTACACAAGTGTCCAGATTTGCTAACCATACATTTTCTACTTGTTACTTGCATATTATCCTCATGCAAGCCAATCATTAAAAAGGTCTTTAAAAACAAATGAGTGCTGATTCAATCCCTCGCTTGCACCTTTGGGATATTATTTTCAATAATGACGATCATTTGCTTACTGCAGAAATTGAAGTAGAATAATTACTTATCACTTACTTTTGACAGTTCACCGACTGAGGAGGAGGCCCTGGCGCACACCGGTACGCGGACTGCATCTAGCAGCGCGCGGCGCATCAGATAGTTGGCCATATTGCTGTAGACATAAAGACCACTATACAGTAATATTAAATAGAGGAAAATACGTAATTGGTTTAGGCTAGAGTCAAACCCACAACCACTGGGTGCAGTGAGTCTCAGACTGTTTATGTATTATCTATGTTGGAGGAGATTGTTATCTATGACATAGTTGTACACTTCACCAAATTAGCCTGTCAGAAACACGTAATTGGGAGCATCTGTTAGTACTCCATAGTTTAAGTTTATTCGGTAGATGTTATACATACAATTGTTGTAGTAAGTAATAATAACAGGGTACCTATGTATCTAGGTTACATAAATACGTTTTTACTGTAAGAAAATAACTTTATACTATATACCAATAGGCGTTCATAACTACCTATTATGATAACTAACTAATAACTATTAATAAACATAAGCTTTGTACACCTGCATAATTAACGAATTAGGAAGACCTTTTCTGGGGACGGTTTCTATATAAATAGCAACGGAAAAATAGGTTATAAAATAAGTACAGATCCGACTAATCAATAGAAGAGTTACATAACGTGAACTTTTATAACCTAAAGTTTTTCTTTACTGATATTGAGGGCCAGTATTTAAAATTAAAAACAATATATTTCCCACCTAATTCAAACAATACAATACTTGTCCTTGCGTAAAATTGAATATAAATTCGAATTTAGAATGATCTACATACCTGCTAATGTAATATTTATTTTCCCTACTTACCTCTAGAATATAACGCTCAAATACACAAATGGCTGTAAATATTAAGAAACATAATGCGAGAGAACGATTTTTATTATAAAAAACTATTTCTTTACCTTTGAAACGTGGAAATTTCTCTTGAAAAATAATCTTATCACCACCCAATATGACTGAAAATTTTGCGCAACACAAGCGACATCTGTTGACAACTTTGAGAATCGATTATTACGTTCTGTTTCACGCATACCTACATGCAAAGACATGCGTAAAACCAAACGGAATTATCATCGAATCGAAGTACTTTCTTTCTAGAAGGGCGCCATAAGACTACTAGGGGATATGTGATAATATAGCACAAGCGTGCCACATTGTAAAATGCGAGCTTATCTCATGGATAGTTCGTCTTTGAATGCGAGGAATCCGCTGCGTTCAGATGGTACCTATGTGTAACTGTAACTAATTGACATGAAATGCTAATTAAAGGGCCGTAGAACTCAGAATTAGTATTATTTTATTAATAAGTACAAGTTTTTGAGGTAGGATTTTATTTATTTAGATAAAATAAATAAAATATCATGAGTAAAGTATCCACAGATTTACTGATGGGGGATGGGGATTCAAGGGTCAAGGGGGGATCAAGGGTACTTATATTTAAAAGTAACGAAAAAACATTGAACGTGGCAATGGCAAATTTGGCACTATTTTGCCAACATAAAAAAAGATGAAGATCTTTTACCTTTTTATATTATTAGTTTGGAATGTCCTGGTTAAACCGTCTGGATTAACCAGGACATGCAAGCCAAACTTAATTTCCGAAATTTACTTGTATGGGAATCATACTTGTGAACATTCGATTTCATGCAATCCACTATAAGTCGAGCAACCTACCCTCAGATAAATAGACCAAGATGTGTGCATACATATTTTGAAACAAAAAAATCAATGAAATAACTAGAAAACAATATTTTAACTTGCCGCCGCATCTTTATTATCATTCGCTTTCATTTCAAAATCAATAGCTTCCGACAATAAATGAAGTAAATCTTTTTCAGATATAAAGTCGATGATTTCGGTATCTGTAGTATTTTGTCTAAATGTAACATCATTAAAAGAATCCTTCGGAATGCTCAATTGTCCATCCGCTTTCTCATCTCCTTTTTTATTTTCACTGTCGGTTAGATAAAGCAACGTTAGTACAGAGTCATCTTGGTTTTTATTGCTGCCTGGCTTCTTATTTTTCTCAGAATCTCTCTCCGTCTCCCTCGCAGTTATATCTTTCGGTATATCTGTTTCGGATATCTCTTTCGGTTCAGCGAGGAGTTTTATTCGTTTATTATCATTACGGAATGGCTTAAAATCCTTTAACAAATCATTAAGTTTCTGAGGGCTACCTAAATTCCTCTTTTTCTCAGGAGCTATATCTTTAGGTTCGTTAATCTCTTTCGTTTCGTGCATACCGTCGAAATTTTGTTCAACGTCGTTATCGATTTCGATTTCAACACTAGATGAAAGATCTTTTTCTGTGACAGTGTACATCGTGTCTAATAATGTGTACTTGTTATGTTTCATAGCTGATGTTTCTTGGCTAATGTCAGCGTCAACTAGTTCAGTAGCTTGTTCCAATTGCACTGGAACCGGAAGCGTCTTTGTTGTAGCAGTGACCCCTGTAACTGCTTCTTCTGAAGATTCTGTAATTTTATCTTTGACATTTTGACTCGGGCTATCAATTAGCTCGTTGTATTCTTTTATTTCTTTGCTACTGAACATGGTAGCTAAGAAATTGGTGAAGAATTTTGGATCCTCGAGCATTCGTAGAGCGGCTGCTGGGTCTTCGACTGTATGCCACCGCTTGTCTTCGATGGGGTAAGTATAGAATGTGGTTCGTTTTCCACGGAGCGGCGGGAATGTTGGAAGCAACGGTTCTTGTTTAGGAGTCGTACTGCGCTTTGTATCACTTGGTAATCCATATAAATCGCTCTGAAAACACGACCAAGCGTAAGTATCTTAGCTACATAGCGTATTCCAATTTATAGTTGGAAATATACGCTCAGGCGTGCTCGGCAAGCACACTGACACATGTGTGTTAAAAAAAGGCACGGATTGGCCTGGCGGGCAGGCCACGGAAATGATTGTGTTTCCAGTTAATAGCTGAGGATGCTTCAATGAGACTCTCAGTACGCTTGAATTAATTAAAATGCTGAGCGAATATTTCAGGTATCTTAGAGTCTAAGTTCATCTAGCTGACCTAATAATTATTGAAGAATCTTTTATTCCGGGCGTGTTTAGGACGTAAGTGAACATTTAAGCTTAGTTTATTAAGTCTGGTGTTCTAAAGACCAGGGTTCAACTAATTTACTTCCCTATCATTGCTCCTGACGCCTGACATTACCTGGTCCATGATCTCTTCAATCCAGTCTGCATAGTACCCTAGCTTGGTGAAGACTGTGGGAGCATCAGGCGCGCCACAGACTGGGGAGCCGAAGCTAACAACTCCAGTCAAGAGGCCGTTGACTACTCCTGGGCCTCCAACGTCACGCTGTTAGAGACATTTTTTATGAACATTACCAGGTGTGTACCAGTAGAAAAGTAACAATACCGCTGACTAGGTATGAGACCTACATTGCACGCTCCGCCCCCTTTTGATAGGAATCCAGCGCAGAAGTTGGTCCTTGTCACGTACTCCCTACACAGAAAATATATTAATATACCTAGGTAAATCTCATTTTAGTAATATATACTAGCTGTTACCCGCGACTTCGTACGCGTGTTATTTAATAAAAAGCGGTCGTAGTCGCCGGTAACAGCTAGTCTAAAATAAAAGTAGCCTAAGATACTCCTTGTTTCATCAGCTATCTGCCAGTGAAAGTCCCGTCAAAATCGGTCCAGCCATTTCAGAGATTAGCCGGAACAAACAGACAGACAGACAGACAGACAAAAATTTTAAACAATGTTGTTTTGTTATATGTACCGTGTATACATCCAAATACACTTAGTAAAAAGTGGTTATTTTAATATTACAAACAGACACTCCAATTTTATTTATTTGTATTGTATAGATGTATAGATTACTTGCTAAACGACGATCATAAAATATTCGGGGAAACCAGCATGAAAACAGTCTCAAAAGGTCCACCAACATATATCAATGGATTATGGTGAGGATCCCTAGGTAATGATAGTCTACGTGGTTTAGCACCTTGGTGTACTTTGGGTGTTTTCAATATCTATACTACTCATAAAATCGATACAAACTTGGTGTAAACCTCCCGGCATTCCCTCAAAGGATAGAAGTCGAGCACAGCAAACGACAGTCGATTGTACCACGGATCACTCAGAATATTGGTTGACTGAAAGTCACACGATAAATTGTATCAACCAATATACAAATAAAAAGCAATTATTATATTAATTCCCACAATGGAATCAGACAGAGTTAGATTGTCTTCATAGAAACGAACCGACCGATTTAATACTCTCACACACAGATCACGAGAGATATGCCGTGCGGTTCAAAATGTATGGGAACTCGCTGTCTCCGCTTGGTCCCCACCACTCGCCACAAAACACATGCAATTACATAAAACCGACCAATATGAAGTCTCACACACACACGCGTGCCAATAATTCGGTGCGTGCTGCGTCGTCGCCGCACACAGCGGCCGTACCACGCGACGCACCAGTTTATTCAAAGTATCGTTAGACGATCTATCCATTGCCTCGTACATTCACTCAGTAGCGAACATAGGTGGTACTTAAAGAGCCATGTATTTTGTACAAAAATAAAAAAGTCGTTGTGCTACATGAATACTAAAATAACATAATAAAGGCATTAAATATTTTTTGATTTGTTGTTTTTAATGATTTTAAAGACGAATAAATAAAATACTTAATACTGGCTGGTGAAATGAGATTCCATCTTTCGCGTAGTTCACTTTGCTGCTAGTATTTTTGCACACAACCACGGAATAACACGGCATTTAAAAAAAAAGTTAGAGCTCCGATACCGAACGTGCAGTTGCAGTCGACTGACGGCGAAAACTCTATGTTAGCGTAATTTTGGCTAAAGGTGAGCGCAAGCCCACCGCTTTCATAACATATCTCCTCTAATATATCTGTGCTCTCACAAGTCACAACTTGCCTGATTTTTTTTCTGTACAGAAGTACCTACTTTATATTAGTGCCAACCACTTTTGGGGTCGAGTCACCTTCGTCCGTATGAGAATTCAGTACCCTCGAGATACCCTACACGTGACCCTGGGTGGTGCCAACCAGGTGACAACTCTACTGGTGGTAGGTGGTCGGCCGTGGCTTGTCACCACCCACTGAACAAAGCCATGTCGCCAAGCGGCCTAGCCGTGTTCCGGCATGATGTTCGGTGTTGCCATTCATGGATGGCGGGTCAGATCAGTTGCGCTGCATGTTCCTAGTGAATGTAGCGTCTCGATCTACTGCCGCCTTCCTACCTAGGCAAGTATGCTCCATCGTAGATCTCATTTTCACTTACCATCAGGTGAGATCGAGATCAAATACTTGCCTATAATGTATAAAAAAAAAAAGTAGGGATCATCCTTCAATGGTGTATAATTTAGCTTGTTCTCCAGTCCTCTTACTGACAGAGGTTTGCTAAGGATGTAGCTGAGGCCAGCTTATGAATCATTTGCCTTGTTTGATCAATTCCTCTCACAGCTAGGTATAATACTCTACAAGAACTTACCTCCTTGGCACCCCACCCAACAATTGTAATTCCGTCCGTATTATCTGGCATCGGTGAACCTATCCTATCTATATCTATCTTCTTCACCTTATTATGACTTTTCTTAAAGTTCAGGTGTCTGATCATCCTCATCAAAGCGAGATTATTCATCAGATTCTTGGGATCGTAGGTCGGATGGAAGTAGATCTCTAAAATAGGAATGTTTTCGCCACCACCCTCATAGAATCTGCTGCCAACAGTCACTGTGAGGAACGCGGGGTTCTCGCGGAAGAAGCGGTTGTTGTACGCCCTGATAGAAATATAGATTTTGTTAATCTCCATGAATATTACGTACGTGTAACGAATTAAAAAAAATGATGGATTGATTTCAGATTTGCTTATACCGTTACCGTGTAAAACCTACTTTCCTACCATTTAAAAGATAGATTGTCTTACTTATTTAACAAAGTCTGTGTCTTCAAAGCTATTTTAAAATTTGATCTAAATAAAAGTCGTAAGTCTAAAAGGTTTGAGGAAATGTTTTACGCGATTTCCATTCCTGTAACAACTTACAATTGTAGACACGACGCCGCCGTGATGATCAGATCCGACTTGATAATGGATCCGGCGCACTGGAACTTGTTGAAGAACTGGACGCTCGCCATGAAGGGGAAGTGCTTCGATTTGGTGTCCGTGCCTTTGTAGATGCGACGAGCACTATCCCCTGTGAGGTGAAAAAATAAGTAGGTACCATACACGTATTGAGAATTTACAAAGACAAGCTTTGCCGAATGTCCTGTTAGTTCTGTGGCCTAATATAGACTGCCTGAATCCCCTATTTATTGCTATTAATTTGGATGGCGGGTCGGATCAGCTGCGCTGTATGTGCCCAGTGAATGTAGCGTCTCGATCTACTGCCGCCTTCCTACCTAGGCAAGTATGCTCCATCGAGATCAAATACTTGCCTATAATGTAATAAAAAAAAAAAAGTTAAAAGGACAATACCTTGAATAGCTGTGTTATCCTAAAATATATTACCTATCACAGTTGCCAGTTTCTGGTATGACGCCTGTATGTATGCAGACTAAACTACATATTAATTTAATTTAGAATACTCACTCCAAAACTCGTCCAGAACATTATCGTCATCATCGGCAGCGACCTCATTTTCCGTGAAATTAGATTCATATTTATTTACCAACATTTTCAAAATATCCCCATTAATAATCGTATCTTCAGATAGATAATTAACATTATGTTTCTCTTTTAAATCCCTAAGTTTATTTAAAAACGTTTCAACATGCAAAGTTACCGTTGCGTCGTTTTCTTCATCGTTGTTATCTTCATTTAACAGTTCATTTAATGGGTTTGTAACAATAGAAGTATTATCCAAGCGCTTTTCTCTAGTCAATCGCACTATTTCGTTCAGATTATCGTGGTCTCTCAGCGCGAGCGATACGAAAAAGTTATGAATAGTTGAAAATTGTTTTAATCTGGGTTTACCTTTAACATCAGTTAATCTCAAACTCGAAAACAAATTGTTTACTGTGTTTCTTATTATGGATTCAGTCGCCGCTATGTTATTTTGTTCTGCAGTTGGTAATTCAATGAGACTTTGGACGACAGCAATTATGTTGAAAATTATGAAATAAAACACTTTAATTTTGAAAGGAGACATGGCGAATGAATTTCTATTCTATATAAATGCTTCTAAACTTAAATTATGTATTTATTATTTGTAAAGGTATATTTTGAAACGAAAAACGATTATATTTAAGTGTTGCAAAATAAACTGTAATTTTTTTTATAGTTTTCGTTTTATTTCTTATCCTATTTGTTGCGAAATAAGTAATATTTTCTTTTATCAGCTAAATAAGTAGCAAGTTTCGAAATTGAAGTGAAAATCGATTTATTTAATTTGTTTTATTGTTTATAGTCGAACGGTTTAATTTACATATTGATAAATATGATCAAAGTGACACAATTAATTCTATTACTTATAACAATAACAATCGCAAATAATCATAGAAGCCATCTTGCTAGTATAATGAAGTCTAAAAAGAACTTCATCAAAAAAACCAATGAAAATCTTCACAATATACTGAACCGGATACTCGAGTCATTGAATGTGGATGCAAATTTTACTGCACGAGCCGAAATTCAACTTCTGTTGACGATGCATTTCGGTTTAACCAACATAGCCGAGAAGACCTGCGAAGTATACGAAGAAGTTAAAAACACAATCAAAGTTACTGATAATAAAACCATAAATGAACATTTTACATTACACATTTTGAATGAAATATTGCATGAAACGCCTTTCAAATTAAAGATAATTGATAAGATATTTCAAGTTACAGAAGATAAGATTGGGACAAAAGATATCAAAAGTGAAGAAGTAAAAGAGTTAACAAATGATTACTTGATGAAGCTGAATATATTAAATATAAAGGAATTGGTTCATAAATCCACACAAGATGAAGTGAGTGATGACGATGACACGTCTGCACCAAACATCAATCTCAAGGTATGGGGTAAGTATCTGTAATTAATTTTAAGTATTACTTAATAGGTAGTTAATTCTACAAAGTCAATGATGGCTCACAGATTTAAACCTTTGTACAATACAATAGAGGTTATCGTTGTTGTTCCTTCTTTGAATAAATGCAAGTGAGACAATTTATATCATATTCATGTTAGTGAACTTACTCAATTATCGTCAAAGTCTATTTAGATTCGCTCTTCAGATACATCATCGTACGAAATCAGCTCGGAAACTCGAAGAGTATACAACGGTGTTCAAACTAAAGTGCAGTTGTATCCTTTTATTGCGAGCATCCACGTGATGGGGGATTTCATTTGCGCTGGCTCCATCATCAGCACGAACCTGGTGATCACGGCAGCTTCGTGTTTGTATATGTAAGTATCAATCTGCTCAACGTTTTGCCAAGCCATTATATCTTCCTGCTAGCTTTATTTGACTAGGAGCAGAATGGAGAAACATGATTTAAAGGACCTTTTAAAACATTTCCAGAGCGTACAACACAACTCACTACAAACAGAACACTGGAGCAATTGTTATAAGAGTCGGTAGCGACTACTTATCACGCGGTGGCAAGGTTCTACCAGTTCTGGAGATCTTCTTCCACCCCTCCTATGACCCGGTCCACTTGTGGAACAACTTGGCGATAATAAGGATACAGAGGCGGTTGAGGTTCTCTAAGAAATCTGAAAAGATTAGGAGGATATTGGTGAATAAAAATTCTGAGATATTGCCTCACAAGGCTGATGAGGTCACTGTACTTGGATGGGGAGCAATGGATGTAAGTTGAGATAAGACTACCTAAGTATTGTATTAAATTTACTCGAGATTTTGAACCTCAAACCCATGTGTACGCTTTGTTCTTATACGAACCCTTTCCTCCATAATAAATGCTTGCTCTATCTTCCTTCAGCTATCAGCATTTACACGCTTTTTGTTTTGGATTTCAGGAAGGTCAAACCTTAGATCCCCTGCAAATAATATCGTTTGCCACACTTAAGATTTACGACATCGATAAATGCAAGGATATATATTCAAGGTAGGAAAAAATACGCAATACGCACAATAGAAAGATCTATGCTCGGCGTATTAGAAATGAGGAGATCCGTACATGAACTATACAGGGTAACAGACATAGCTCAAAAATTTAAAAGTTGAAGTGTAGTGGGCGGGGTACATAGCTCGAAGAACAGGCAGAATGGCGACTATGAGCTGGAAGACGTAGTGTAAAACTGCGCCATACAAGAGGGACTGATGATATCATAAGCGTTGCAGGTGGCCGATGGATGCGAGTGGCAGAGCACCGTGATGTGTGGATGTCATTGGGGAAGGCATATGTTCAGCAGTCATGTCGCGACGCGTCAGTATCGTTCGTTATAAACTGATCCTTTGTACTCTACGGAGCCCCACCCTCATGAGGGCTTATGAACTAAACCAAAGTATTGTTACAGAGATTACGTTACCGATAAACATTTTTGCGCTGGCTTCTTAACGGAAGGAGACGGAGCATGTAATGTAAGTGGATGTTAAACACTATTAACGTTAAGTAGGTACTCCCAAAGATATTATCAAGCCTGGACACTTTAAGGTCAATTTCGCATGGCAATAATAATTGGGAATTCTAGCGCTTCTGCTTGCTACGGCCTTTGTAGAGAAAAACGTCTTTTTTTTTAATGCTCAATGAAATAATCTTAATGTAGGGTAGGTATGCAGTACTTTGACTTGTTTAGACGTCGCGCGTCGTCTCAATTTTTAGGGGGACATCGGAGCGCCAGGAGTGATCAACAAGTTTCTTAGCGGCGTGGTGAGCTTCGCGTCGCCAACATGTGGGGCTCCCAACTCACCCACTGTGTTCACCAACCTGGGATACTATGCCGACTGGATTGAACAGATCTTAGAGAAGGTATTTAAATGCATCGTTTTGATAAGATTCAACAATTCGTAGCTACTAGTCAAATTGAAAATCCATACATAAATATTGATATACTGTAACATGGTCGTAGATTTACATTGAATATCATTGGGGTCATTTCCCGTTTAGTAGCATCAAAGATTTTACAAAACTGTCTGCTTGGTCGCGCATCCCTGGAAGTCACGGGCGCTGGTAGTACTTATAAAATAATGATGATAAAAAACAACGACAATGCTGCTTACAGATCTTAAATGACTGACTTACTCGGAGTGGTTTCGGGTTCGATTCTTACGTGGGCTAGTTTAAAAAACATCTTCCTTGTCCTGGTCTAGGTCGTACTTAGTTGGTGTGTTCATGAGGCTATACTGGTGTAGTTAATAAAATCATTGTGACCTTAACCTTCAAACGATTCCTTCCATTTCAGGATCAAAGATCAGATAAAACAACTTTCACACGCACAGCGGCAACTAAGAGCAGTGCTTTCTTCATCCCTTCCCCTTATGGAGAAAATATAAAAATAAAATCTACAGATCCAGAAGTTATTACCAAGAAGACTGTTTATTCTAACGAACTGAGTGTTGAACATAAAAACAACACAACAGAAGAACATAGAGAAGATACCTGGGTTGACATTTCAGATAATTACGAACAGGAATTTAGCACTAGTATCAACGACTTTAATAACAAAGTACCATTAAATGCTAGAGATAAAGAAGGTGCAGCAAACAGTACTAGCCTTGAAGTACTAACATAACCGACGGAAATATAAGTGAAATGAATAAGTTATACAGTGATGATAATGTGTATGTTTAGAAATCTGAACCTAAAGAGGTACAAATAATACATGGTTTTTAAATTTAAATCGGCAATGAAGTTTAACATCCAATGATTATAAACCTTGCTAAAGGCAAGTTAAGTTGTCGAGTTTCCCACCACTGCTTGCCAACATCCTAAATATATTAATAGAAAAAGGTTTAAGACAAACATACTGTCTAATGTGACCACAGTGGGAAACCAGTTACATATATTAGCGATCAACTTGTTTGGTTTGTAATTCTTTCTTGATCTCAGACTGAGTCCCTCCCCCTAATGGTTCCAAGATGGATTCCCGCCAAGTGTTGTCTTTTTATACTTAAATTAGGTAACAAGCACAATAAATTCAAACTTCAAAAAAAAGGCTTGCAGGCACCCCAAAAATTTCGATTGTTCTCACAAACTAATTAATGCATTTTTATCAATTATTTAAAAAAAAATGTTTACATGATCCCATCGCCAAATCTAAAAGATTTATAAAAAATAGCTGTCAACTAGCCATCGATAAAAGAAACAAATTCAAATACGGAAAACGTCGTTTTGACACCTATCAGGTACACGACACGTCACAAAATGTCTATATTTACAATAAAAACCCTTGAAAATCTTATAATACGCCTGCCTCCGAACGTTAGGGCTCTTCACAACTTCTGCAGAACGGGCTACCGGGACTGGGTGGGACATGGGGTCAACGGGATGGCTAATTATAAGGACGATCCCCAATTCCCATTCCCCGCCGTACGGTTCAAGGAGAACACGAGGGATATTTGTGTAAGTAAGAAGAGCCAGGAGTATCAAGATATGCATCACTTTAATAATTGCTGACACCCGGTAGTATGCACGAATGTGACACCACGACTTTTGCTCTCTGTCATATGCCAGTTTTACATTGAGGCAGTCGCACACAGTTAGTCGACCGACGGTCGTCGGTCTTAGATCACGCCAGCACCTAGTAGCCTTCCAGAAAGAGTGTGTAATTTGGGGTTGCAGATCTCTCGTCTTTGTCGCTCAGTATATATGCTCGTGTATTCTTACTTACCCTAAGAGACTCCCACAGGCGCTTCGCGAGAAGGAAAAAGGTGATTGGAGGATGCTCTGCTGTGAGGAGAAGAAGGCGCTGTACCGGGCCTCCTTCTGCCAGACCTACGCCGAGTTCCAGCACCCCACCGGCACGTGGAAGTTCATTCTCGGAATAGTCTTCTTTGGGCTAAGCTTCCCCTGCTGGGCCTTAATGTTTAACCACTTCTATGGTACGTTCAACTGTTAATTCTACGTAACTCCTTGTCTTACTCAATCCTGCCAACCGTTCCCACATTGTTCTCACCTAGCCATAACAACGTACTGCACAAAATATATCTTTTTAATTGGAAACAACGTCCGAACGGGCGATACGATCGTAACATAATTTTGTGATATTCTGATGAGTGAAAAATTGTTTAAAATAACATGTCATAAGTGCTCCCGTAAGCCTATTGAAAATAAATGATTTGTCTTTGACTGTGCATTTCACCGGGATTTTAATCTACACACTGTTTTTCAAAGCGATTGGTCGGTCGATTTGGCAATGGTTTTCTCTCCCTGCCCTCTTCGAGACCCTCACACATTGGGAGAGTATACGGCTGTCTTGCTTAAAATTGTTATTTATTACAGTATGGGAGGCGCTCCCTTCGTCTTTATCGAAGGTCTCACAGAAAGCCCAGCTACGCCGAATGCTGGAGTTGAGAGTCAACCCGATCGATGGCATATCGTCCAAGTGGGACTACGACAACGACCGATGGAAGGTAATTGGAACTTTAACTCCTATAGGTGTTACAAAAACTACTTCCATCCATTCCACAGATGAACAAAGTAATAGTTCTCTCGAACAGATATTTCACTCTGCAAAGACATTGAAATAAATAGCGACTCTTGAAACAACGCATTAAAGTGCACATTAGCTAGAAAGAAAGAAAGAGAAAGAAATAAATTTATTTGTGAAAACACATTTGAACATAAATAATGTACATTTGAACATAGGTCCCATATGGGACTACAAGTTTGGGTAATATCCAAATGATTGACACAAATTGGCCCCAACTCAGCATGGGCTGATTGTAGAACAACCAGCGCTGCTCGCTCCCCGCTGCATTTTATGGGTAACTAGCGTAACTATGCGCTTTTCTTTTCATCGCATAACTCTTTCTCTTGCAAGCGCGAAGCGTATTCATTTACTGCTTTGTTGATATATTTGTTAGATAACGCCCATCTCTAACTACTTTAAGCCAATTGATGCGCTAAATGGAATACAAAATAATAGTATCGGTGCGCATCAAATGGGTGCACTCCCAGGACTGCTCCTGCGCTTCACTGCGACCCTGCGACACGCATGTGATATAATCAGTCCATCTTGTGGGGGCTGTCCAACGTATTCCGGGTAGTGGTCACCATTCTATAACCACGCTGCCCCAGAGACGATCGGTACTTCGAGCTAAACGTGCCTCGCCCACTACCACTTCATTTTAGAAATTCTTAGAGCTATGTTGGGTACTCTCAGATTGTCTTCATTCCATATTATCCTACCGCGTAACGAAACCCTGAGCATACCTACTCGTAGCTATCTTCATTGCGCCCGTGGCAAGACCTTGGTACTTACATAATTCTAATAATTATTATTTCATCTTGTTCCAGCAATAAATAGTGGTGGTGACTATTCATAGCAGGGCACTGTGTTGCTTGAAATAATTTTGCTTGTTCGATTAGCGATGTTTATGCCTTTACAATTCGTGATTTAATGTTTACATACTTATTCATTTAATTAATAAATAATTTCGCTTTTTACTTGGTTTTATTTTTATTAAGTACTTACTTAAGTGATAAGTATTATAAGGAAAGCTGAGAAATTGTAGTGTAAAGTTACCGACATACATAGGCCACAGACTTACTAATTAGAACTTAGTTTATTACAACTAACTAATAATAAGTATATAAATAATGGTTACACTGAGAAAAAAGATAGGTAAATGCAAACCTAATAATGTAGGTAATGCAAAAAATAGTTGAATACAACCTAATTTAGGTTTTCTGAACCTAGTGTAGGTAAATAGTTTTACCTTCGATTGGGTAAATACAACCTACAGTGTTTGGTAGCGTACTATATTCCGTAATTTTAACCTATTTTACGTTAAAGAAACCTTTTTTTTTACCTAACTGTTACGTTAACGGGCCGTCACCTAATATACACATTTAATTTTACCTATCACTATCAGTGAATACTACCTAGTATGATTACACATAGCTTAAAAACACCTAATAATAGGTAGCTTCGACTAAATTGTACTTAACCTAAATAATTATTTGGAATTAAAATTGTACATTCGGTTCCTATAACCTAATAAAAGGTTGTAATAACCAATAAATTGTTTTGTATAAACCAACTAGGCATGGTGCTATTGAGAAGCACAGCCGTAGAAATCATTTTGAAATAACCAAAAATACAGACGTTATAAGTTAATTATATCAGGATTTCAGTTCAAGTATTGTAGGAATGCATATTTGATACAAATATGATGCAAATCGTTTTGAGCTATTGACACGAGTCCTGCGCGGTGAGCCGTGGCTCCTGTGCCAAGTATATAAGTCGGCCGCCATTCTGAAACCTTCAGTATTCAGTGCTAGCTCTGAAAACAACAATTAATATGAAGTGTGCGGTAAGTATCATATACAACTACTATACGAACACAGTGTCAAAGGAGAAACAATTGGAAAATCGTAAAAACTGCGTTAGGTTTAATATTTTTGTCTATTACATGAATCGTTTTAGTTAGTTGCGGAAAAATACGTATCTACATAGGTCTATGGATTAATGTTTTGTTAAAAAAGATCCTATTTTGTACCTTAATCGTGAATTGTCTCTGTAAAGAGTTATAAGAGAATATACTAACGTGAATCTCACACCAAACGAATTGTAGGTAGCTATTAACAACCTTAATATTTGAGAAAAATACTGGCTAACTTGTACTAATATTTTGCCGCCATTTCGTACTTAACCCATCAATATGTTCTCTTGTTCCAGGTGGCAATAGTTCTCGCTCTCTTCGGCCTGGTGGCCGCTAACCCTGTCCCACCGCTGGGACTGGGCATTGGTAACTCCCAATTTCATTTTAGACATTATTTGAACACTAAATTCAAGTCTATGCATAGAAAACCTCAGTTATAAGGTAAGCGGCATTTCTAGAAATAGACCTATTCGCTTGCCCTATAGCAGACTCTCACATGGTCGGTTTCGAACGCGCGATAAATTGAACAGAACTATATAAGTAAGATATTCCACCTGCAGGCTGTTTAGTATTTTTTTTTCATAAAACTCTATTACTACTTAAAATGCAAGAAAAAATATTACCATCTTTCTGGCGCGGTTGGGAAAAATATGATTTATTTAGTACTTTTTTCCTTTAAACAAGTATAAATGTACAAGTATTGCCTTAAATAAGGTTTTCCAAGGTGTTGTTATACCGGCGAAGTGACAGTAGAAACTCAAAGAACCTTCAAATCAACGTAGCTTTTAAATAAAACAAATTTTACGGATTCTATCGCCTTTATTTTTTGTTGTTACGTTCCCGACGTTTCGGCTGCTTTACAGCAACCATAGTCACGGTAGGGCTGAGGTGGTTGACGTCCTGGTGTCATAGTTTGAAACGGGGTACCCTCATATTCAATTGTTGCTTGTTTTAATGTGTAATTAGTTTTATATAAATGTGTAGTATTCGCGTAAATATAAGAAATCAATATCAACGTAGCTACTAAACTAGCTCCCTGAAAAATACATAGGTACGTTATTATTTGATTGAAAATTAAATAATGATTATTTTTTATGCTAACCTAACCCAAACAAACAAATTAGCTGCGTATAATAACTCGCCAATACTTACACAGAACCAGAAACATCAAAAGCGGTGCCTATATTCAACCATCTCTTGCAGGCTCTCCTGTGTACTTCAGATCGAGTATCGTAAACCACGGCATCACCGTGCCCGCCCGCCCCATAATTGCAGCCCCCGTCGTCGCCAGCCTTGCCCCTGTCAGTATGGGATGGGGCAGTTATGGCGATTACGGTCTGAGCGGTTACGATCACGGCGGTTTGGGCGGATACGGTATCAGCAGCTTGGGCGGCTACGGACTCGGCTACAAAGGCTAAAACCATAGACTCATGAGTTGAAACGACGACCTTATGTAATTTCTAGATATCTCTATATATAATTTTGTATATAATAGGTATTTTTCTTTATAGTCCCGAATGATTAAAATATTTATTTAAAGGTAATCTTTATCGGTGTTTTTATTGCTTGAATAAAGTGTTGACAGAATTTATACACCTAGCCGGTAAGTACATTTTTATGTGAAGATTGTAACTTTGGTGAACTCAGATTTTATTTAACTGGTAAGGTAGGTCCTGCAAAAGAGAAAAGGATATCTAAATAGGTAGGTACAGTTATCTACTTTTGTTAGATACTAATGTAGGTACCGATTGACATGTAAGTTATTTAGTAATAACAAAATATAAATCAAATTCGACAATTTCATTGGCTGACGTTATTTAATATCTGTGATTACTTAGGTCGCGACCTTCAATTTCGTTTGAGTAATTTATTTTAAAAAATGCAAAGCAAGCCGCAGGAGCTGGCCACTAATAATGATCCACATCGTCACATCAACATCAACATAGTTGCTGGAAGCGACACGTTGCGCGCAGGAGGGCTGAGAGAATGGTGAAGGCGTTATTATAAAGCCAAAAACACAACCAAGCTGGGCCCCTAGTCTGCTAACACAATCGATTCATAATCGAACAGCAACCGCATAGTAACTGTCACTTTTGACAGATATAGTAAGGGATATCTGTCAAAAGTGGCCGTTACTGCGGTCTAATTAATGCGGTTGCTGTTCGATTATGAATCGATGTGTTAGCAGACTTGGGGCCCTGCACAAGGCCAGCGTGGTGGACTGTCGTCCGAATACCACTCGCATTGGTGGGGCGTGGGGAGCGCTCCCGAAATCATAGCTCTTTGCTCATATTCCATTGGGACGAATACCACCCTCGTAATGTGGTGGATTACAGTACACTCCAGCCTACCCCTTCGGAAATTACAGGCGTGCCTGTGTTTATTTAGATATTGATTAAACTTTTTGTTGCATTTTAGTTTTACTTTGTTGCATCATTCTGCGAAGCGGATGGGAACATCACTTCGGCAGTTAGTGCAGCAACAAATTCGCCGGCGATTACAAACAAACTAACAGGAAATTCTGTTTCCAAGTGAGCAGTTACCTATAATTAATTATTTATGAGAAATGGACATAAGTAGTTAATTTGGTTCGGTTGCCCTCAAATAATAATTATTTTACTAGTTAGGTAATCATTATTAGCGGTGGTATAGGTACATACCATACTTATACTAGGAAGTATTTGTACCCTCGGGGTGCTCGGACGACTGGGGCGTGGCTGCCCACCGCCATGCGCAGGGGGAGCGACCAGCTGCTCCCCGAGACGGGCTCCCGCAAGGGATTGTCCGCGGGGCACAAAAGGGGCGTCGGTGCGTTCCGTTCGGAGATCCTGGAGCACCTCCAAAATGTGTCGAAGGCGGCCGCGGGGGGGGGGGGGGGGGGTTATTATGTTAAGACCCCACATAACCCGGCCTTCTTCCACGCAAAGGCCAGGCATCTCTGGATCATTAAGCCAATGCACAGGTCGTCCATAGGTATAAAACCGATCGTGGAAACATAAAAAATAGGCCCATGTATATATATTATAACTAGCTGTTGCCCGCGACTTCGTCCGCGTGGTATTTAACAAAGACTCAGCCGTTGGCAACAGCCTGCTCGCGTTCTGATCCCGCGGGACGCATTGCAGATTGTTGCTATCAAACTTTAATCAGGCGCAGCGCTGCAACATTGGTTTTAATTTTTTTTCGAGATCCAATATTTTTTTTCTAAAATAAAAGTAGCCTATGTTACTCCTTGTTACATCAGCTATCTGCCAGTGAAATGCCCGTCAAAATCGGTCCAGCCATTTCAGAGATTACCCGGAACAAACAGACAGACAGACAGACAAACAGACAGACAGACAGACGGACAGACAGACAGACAGACAGACAAAAATTGTAAAAAATGTTGTTTCGGTATAGGTAAATGCACTTAGTAAAAAGCGGTTATTTTAATATTACAAACAGACACTCCAATTTTATTTATATGTATAGATAAGTAGATATGTTTAGTATAATATAAAAGGTAACTTATAAGGTAACTACTTCAATATATTCTTGCCCCCCTAAATAGTTAGGCATGAAAGTCCCGACTATACTAACTATATACCGACTAATTTCAAAAGATTCAGTATATTTTCAGAAGCCAGTTTTCAATATGTTCCGACAAATTGCCGTCGTATTACTGATAAACACGTTCAGAAATGTTGCATCACACGTCTCCATCGAGGTTTCTGGGGCCTCCGACTCCGCTGATGAGTGTAAGTAGTACATAAGTATCCTATAACAATTACGCTCCTCCAGCCAAGAACCATCTATGAATTAAAGTCGCCCTCTTACTGCTGAACAAAGGCCTCCCTCGATGACAGCTACAGCTGGATAACATCTTAACCCTTAGTAGCCTGATTTACGAAGGTGATTTATTTTTAATATTACTGTGTTTAATGTTATTGTGTTTAATAATAATGACATTTGATTTTTTTTTTAAGTTCGTTGGAAAGAATATTATACAACAGTAAAATATGTACAGCCAACCTATAAAAAAAACTAATAATAATGTGAACATTCGTTTTAAAAGATTGGTATCAAAATTGAAACTCTAGGCTATTAAGGGTTAAGCAATTTGGGTATAAGTCGTCGTCTCGTATAATTATAAAAATGGCGGCTCTGCGCATGCGACTGCGACCAATACAAACGGAGCAAGTCTTACAGCGCCTCTAGCGGACGGTATCAAACATTAAAATCTATACACCATCATCATACCACCATCTATACATCTGTACACTTTGTCCACCGCTTCAATGGAGACCACGTATTATTATTATGTTCTTATAGACTTTATTGGTTAGATATCTTTCGAATTAGTTCGCACTCGACTTAAATCATGCAAAATTGAACTTTATTTTAGTTGATAAAGAAACGAACGGTCGCCGCATCCCGCTCATCAAGGAGTGGCAATACGAGGGCCTGCCTATTGAGGTCCCGTACAAAAGATACATAGACTACAATATCAATGACACGGCGAAGCCTGAGACAACCACTACTACTACTACGACCACTACTGGTAAGAACCTTTTATTAATATGGTTCCGTGAAAACAATTGAATTAATTATTTTGCTAACTCCTCAGCTCTACCAAAATAATTGATAGGTATGCGTGTTGTTATGTGCTTGTTTTGGTTTTGTGTTTCAAGGCTGTTTTATCCATAGGAAAGTCTTTGTTTCTTTAGTCCTCTAAGAACTAAAAATAAGTAGGCAGTTAGTTTGTGCTTTAAGTAGGTTTTGAAATTGCAAAATATTGACGCAGAATGCCTAAAATGGCAACCTTAGGCAAATCTAATAATGGCAATCTTAGGGCAACCATCCGCCGATTCAGTGATCTGAGCGGCCTACATTCAAACCACCGAGCAGTTGCCAAATGTGAGGGTGTGATGGCTCCCGTTATGAGATCCTTTGAACGAGTATCTTCCTATACTCTCTATAGCCATAGCTTTTGAGTCAGGCAATAAACAACCCTCTTCTCACCGTAGCAAAGTCCGCTCCAGTCTACCCACCTCTGAATCGTCGCTTCCGCCGCATCTACAACCCTGACGAGGAAGCCAACGTAGAGGAATACCCCTTCATGGCGGCCCTTCTGATGAATAAGGAGTTGTGGTGCGGGGCTGCTATCATTGAGAGGGATAGGGTGCTGACTGCCGCTCATTGTCTGCAGCTGTGAGTAGACTCTACACCCTTACAGAAACTGATAGACAAATGGAAGGATTCCCTTGGAAAGAGGGTCACAGGAACCTACATAATCCCCTGCTATCACTTCTGGAATTACTGGATCACTTGGTAAAGCAAGGATTATTAGGATAACCGAACCAGTTGCCCAAGGACGAGTGAAGTCCGCCAACCCGAACTGCCACCTTTAACTATGGCTATTGTGGTAGGAACCTATATCAACTATCTAACCAGAAGTGCATGTATGCGATAATAAGCTCACTACGACACTCGCAGTACTCCTTTCCTGGTGGGTGAACATTTCCAAACCTACTCAACTTTAAATGGTCCTGATCCTGGTCATGGCCCTGAAGTGGTCCAGGCACCAGTAGGTGGACCACTTCAGGGCATAGTTTTGAAGGTGTTGCTTTTAGTATTATCAAAGACATTCATGAAGATAACAAATTTTCTCCCACAGGCAATACAATAACCGTTTCTTCCGTGAATACGTTAAGATGCTGACTGTTCGAGTTGGCTCCACGAACGCCACGTCTGGTGGCGAAGTCCTTCGCGTCACGGAGATCTTCTTCCACCCCAACTACAAGCCCCAAAGTTTGCAGTTCAACTACGCTGTACTGAAGCTCCATAAGAACATGACCTTCGGAAAACGGGAGCTGCATCTTGAGAAGATAGAGTATTCCAGAGACAGCGTTGTGCCTGTGGATAAAACGATTAAGTTTTTGGGATGGGGATCTGTTTTGGTAAGGGTAACTTTTAGATCAGGTGTCTCCAAACTCTTTAGCTGACTGGCCAGACAAATTTCTCCTTAAAACCCTAATGGCCAAGATCTAGCTTATCAGATTGATTCTTAAGTGCTGATCTAGGTTATGTCATGTGTGACCAGGGTCTCAGCGGTGCCGGAGGTCAAGTGCTGCTGCAAAAGGTGGAACTGCCCGTTTACGATCTCGCTGACTGTCAAGAAGTATATGGAAAGTAAGTAGATACCTTGGTAGTACTCACACAACGAATGTAGAGTTACAATGTGCGTACCCCCAAATAGAGTAATACTTTCTAATTAGTACTTGGTACCTATGTGAAAAAGGCTATAAAACTATTTGATATTTGGCGGCCTGATTAGCCCAGTTGGTAGTGACTTCGAATCCTGGTTGGGACAAACTTCGTGTGATGGGCACGAATGTTTGCACCCAAGTCATGGATGTTTAATATCTATATAAGTATTATATACTGGGTTCGCCTCCAGTCCATTGTACGATACCGATAATACAAGCGTTGCATAGTGTAGGACCGTATTGTTGATGTGTTCGTCTGGCGATATATATATTTGTTTATTCTAAATTATTTTGCAGGGAGTTAGTGGGTCGGACTAACTTTTGCGCTGGCTACATAACATTACCCAAAAACGTTTGTAACGTAAGTATGAACATTTTTGCTCATCGTCCAATACATGTGAACTAAGCACCTACAAGTACGACAAAAATATCTACAACCTTTTCCTAGACCCTATTAGGGTAAGCAGGAACCCAATAATGTAATCGCAAAGTTATTTTAAAAGTCTGGTAGGTATATAATAGATTCTTTTTTTTTTATTACATTGTAGGCAAGTATTTGATCTCTATCTCACCTGATGGTAAGTGATGATGAGATCTACGATGGAGCATACTTGCCTAGGTAGGAAGGCGGCAGTAGATCGAGACGCTACATTCACTAGGCACATGCAGCGCAACTGATCTGACCCGCCATCCATGAATGGCAACACCGAACATCATGCCGGAACACGGCTAGGCCGCTTGGCGACATGGCTTTTTTCAGTGGGTGGTGACTAACCACGGCCGAAGCCTACCACCAGTAGAAAGACACCACCACCAGATTCTACTTGAGCCAAGTTCTGTATACTTTTGACAGTTTTTGCTAGCAAAACCTTTCGATGGAACATGGAAAAAATTGTCTAAAGCTCCTATAGAGAATAATCTAAGGTGTGATTAACACGATGTGTAGACTTTTTGTGGCCTTGCATTTATGCCCATTGTTTTGTCTTTGCCAGCACGACGCGGGTGGGCCAGCGGTCATGGACGGGAGGCTGATAGGCATACTGTCGTTCTCCGCCAAGCGCTGCGATCAGCCGGACCAGCCGGCTGTATTCTCCACCGTGGGAGCTGTGGCCACTTGGTTGGAGACACTTAGCGAGAAGAAGATACAACTACGGTAGGTGGTGTGGATGATTCTATATTTTTTCCAGCGTCCGGAACCCGGTATGCCTAAGAGGTTTTGATTAGGTTTTTGAACGAAATAGCTGCTTTCAGATTTGTCTTATTCATGAATTGCACTCTGCTTGTGTTCGCAAATACGGATTAAACCCATTCGAAAGGGTGTACCATTTAACAGACACCTAAGGACCTTTAACTAATTTCCCGCACCCACCTATGTCTTTCATAGACAAAGTTAGTTTTTTTTATATTTTGATTAAAAAAATTGAGAACCCAGAAAATCCCTTCGTAAGGGAAAGTTACGTTATAAAGCCATTCGTTTGATGGGTACGTACAATTTTAAGGAATTTCACTGACTGCCGTACCCCTTGAACGACGTACCCAGGTCCGGTGTTTCCCCTTAAAGTTTTCATACGATACGGGAATCGGAATGCTACTAACATCGTTCCGAGTGCATTTATACAGGATCCATAAAAAAATAGTTACTTAGTTTGAGACCTTACATTTGGCGATATTAAAAATATTTTATTTTCTCCTAAAATTTACTTTGTAAGTCAAGATAAGACAACGTTATCTAACGTAGACGGAGAATAGTTATCCAACATGTTATTCTCTATTGTATTTTTTTTTTCAGAAACACGGCAATAAAGTCCCACGAAACAGCCATAATTCAATGAAACAAATGAAGTGGTGTTACATCAAAATATATTACACTAATACTGTCTGTCCACACCGCCCGCCACTGCCGAGAAAATAAAAACATTCAAAACATACTTTTTCAAACTTTATATATTTTCTATTCAACATACAACATTGAATAACATACAATTTAAATAATACATTTTTTTGTGGTGTCGTTAGCGGATCTTCTTAGTATTGGAATGATACCGAGCTGAATTCTTATATAATCGATTAATAATTTAAACTATTGAACAAAAAGCAACACTTGTATTTACAGCGAACGGACAGATATTTAATAAGCATTTGCGAGTCTTTTGACACATCAGACGGTGGTTTTGGCGCAATATCGATGAAAAGTGTCGCCGCACTATTTTAAACCGCCAAAATGAACTTGCGCATGCGCGATTTTCGCAAACCTCAAACGTTAAACGTCAAAATGTTCATACCAAAATCGCGCCATGTATATGAAGTGTCAAAATCGATGTATTTAGAACGGTACTAATAATCGATAGTCGAGTCGATTTAATTTTAATTTCCGCGCCCCATTGTGTGTTTAATCGCGTGCTGAGCTCTGCCGTGTCTACACGCTTACCGATGAACAGAAATATCGTAACAATAACAACTAGTTAGGTTCGCACAAGTATATAAACGCGATCTTTATAATGGATGTTTCTTTTTTTTATAAAATAAGGGCGCTTAGTCTAGGCGATAGTTGACGTGCAGCTCCGGCTTGATGTCGTACACCAAGCTGAGGATGTCTTTGATCACCTGGAACGAAAAAAAGCGTGTAAGAACTCATTAAGAGTTATGCTACCCACCACACCTTTTTTTTAATATCTACTATGTAAAATTTGCAGGCCAGTAATTTTTTCAATAGTGCAAACCATTTGCCCGATTTCTTCATACAAACTTTGATACCCCGGTTGGCCCCCCTTAGGGGTGGAATTGAGATATAGAGTAGAGAGCGTCTTGAAATATCGATAAATAAATTGAGATTGACTTTGCGTGAATTATATTACTGCCTAAAAATTAAAATTAAGACTACTAAAAATCAACAAAAATAATATTGCCGTGAGTGCAAAAACTATGACTCAGTAGCATTTGAATTTAAGTCTATCATTTATTTAAAGATGGAACAACTAAATATAATCGACTATACATATTCACTTAGCGAATTAAACTAGTTAGGCTGTGTACATACCGCCTCCTGTTGTGCCCGCACCATGTTGTTCATCTCGGCGATCTTTACTTTGGTCTCAGCATCGATCTTCGCGGCTACGCCTTCCCGTGTGCCCATGTGCTGTGGATACACACACCATAATACAATCAATAGATAATGATGATGAATTGTTATTCTATATAGTTACTACACACCATTGATTGTTTATAGGACTATGTCAAGCAGGTGGACTTCTTTCGGCTGATGAATGCATGAACTAAGATTTATTCCGTCATTATTTTATCCATTATTTATCAAATTATTTGGTTTATATTTTAGAAGGTTGGCATGTTAATGCAAGCCAGGGGGGTAGCAGGTAGCTCCCCAATATAGTTTTACACATACATTTGCATGTAAGGTTCCACATTTCGCCCATAGTATTGGGTCTCATCGTAATGGAGGCGAGCCTACAGCCATTATACTGAATGAGGAGGTTTTAGGCCAATGTCCACCATACAGGTCCAATGGAGATGCCAGATTCCGTGAATGTGTGTGTTATACTATTATAAATGCATGGATTATCTATACTATCTTGTGTGAAGTAAGTATGTACATGATGTTACACTGATGTTTATCTCAATAAATTCTTATCAGAATTGTAAAGGTTGGTTGGTGAAGTTGGTCTTGGTCTTTGTATAAGATTGTATATTTTTTTATAGAAAAAACCTGTTTGAAAAATAACCTGGTCAACGATATACAATACAAGAGTACAAACCTTGGCCTCAAACTCTTTGAACTGCCTCTCGCGCTCCTGTCTGTACTTCTCCACCTCATCTTGGGCCTCCTCCTTGGCCTGCTTTAGGCGTTTCGCTTTCCCTGTAAATATTAAATAAAGAAGTAAAAAAATGGGTGCAATGTTACTCAAAGTACAATGCACCGCTGCCTAACTCTAAAGGGATTTCTGGTGTGATGGTAGTCCTTATTTTTTATTTCACACCTATTGACCATCACACACAAGCCAGATATGTTATGAATGCAAGATAGGTGATACACAACAAGTTTGACAATTGAATGTGTGATTAATGAAGTGAAAACTCCTTAAAAATTCTACTGGTCTGACATTAGAGCTTATATTGGCACACAAACCTGAACATTATATATTGCCGTCCTGCTCACAGTTGTATTGTGTGAACAAGACATTTAAGTTCTCAATTTAAATAAATACAGAACTACATGCAGTGTTATTGTTTAATGTCTATAAGGTTATCCTACTGAGAGGAAAAGAGATGGTAGCAGGAAGAGTATTTAATAAATTCATCAATATCAAATCTCTATTACAGAATAATATGTACTAGTAGGCTAGTTACATATACTTTTACAGAAGAATTATTGACAATGTTAAATTCTAGTATGTACTTTCTTTCACACTAATGGTCACCAAGGATTGATGAGTTGAAGTCTAAGATTTTAAGCCCTGCTTACCCAATAGTGACATAGTTATCCTATCCTATTTGAGTTGCATTTCAGTATTTGGCAGAAATTGACAGTGTTTTAAGTCATCAGTTATATTATTGGTGACATAAGCTATCAAGAAACTGCAAATTCTTGACACAAAATGGAAATATTTGGTATT
This sequence comes from Pheosia tremula, assembly GCA_905333125.1. Taxonomy (NCBI): domain Eukaryota; kingdom Metazoa; phylum Arthropoda; class Insecta; order Lepidoptera; family Notodontidae; genus Pheosia; species Pheosia tremula. Next base: position 6,760,767 of record HG995421.1, on the reverse strand, counting down.
GTAGAGGCTTTACCAAGTGTGATTTAGTATAGGCTGAGAATGATGATAAATCAGCACCAACCTTAGATATTAATTTCTCCCAGCTCCGGATTAGACAAGCAAGCAATAATATAGTAAGTCTTTCTACAAGATTGAAAGTGTGGCAGACACCAATTTTTAATGATTTTTAGGTAGGTATTAGGTTCATAAAAGATATAACTGGTTCTTCACTACTTTAGAGAAATCAGGTAGTAAGTATGACCTTATCTGTTGCCAACTAGATAAATGTACCTACTTACAGTATTTTTAGGATCAATAATTTATGATCAAAGAGGGATTATCGTTCTACAACATACAAATGTTAATTAAAGATGGTTAGCCGACGAAAAAAGTCGACATTACGATATTGAACAACTCATCTTGGTCAAGTAAACCGTAAGTAACCATGTGATGCTCAGATACGTAATCAGATTATGCACTAAATGAATTCGTGTGAGATTCTACAAGAATTTCGGTATTTCAAGCTGAAATGCTTTAAGCATATGCCCAAATAACTCGAACATAGCAACCATCATATCCCTAGTACTCTGTGGTAAGTAGTGCGAACGAAAAGTACAAACAAGGCTAATTTTGCATTGAATACGGAGATAATTCAACTTACGCTTCCTCGCCTCGGACACCTTTTCAGCGGCGCGTTTTTCAGCCGCCAACAATTGTTGGATCCCCTGTGTCTGACTCGCCATTTTAGGATACACACAAAAACTATGTCGAGCGAGAATCAAGACCGAGACACAAATCAATAGGCGCAGTATGTAATCCGGACGAAAGTCATATGATTATTTTAGTACCATAATGTTGTCACGATTGGCGCTGACAGCGGCTCGTGCTTTCCGCTTATGCGTAAAACGAAACAAGTAGATATTCGATTTAACATGATTTTTTTATTAATTATGCCATTTAAAGCAAACATTTATATGCATTTAAATTTAAAAAATACATTTCTATTTTATATGTAACACACGTTATTTATAACTGCTAAGAATATGAATAACTTTAAATAGATTTTCTGAGTAGAACGAACATTTTTAGGATCGATTTGTTTTATAGACAATAGATGGCGCTGGAACAGTCTCAATAACATCATCTCAATCATTTTCAAAGATATATTATACTACTTCAGAAATTACATTTTCATGACTATTAATTTCACAGACCGAAGCAGTAGAATAATTATCACTTATATTGCGAAATATCCAATGTCTAAGCTGACCTGCACTGACTGTACAATATTTTTGTAGGCTAGCAACTTTCAAACTAATGTCAATCTACGTCAAATTGCAAAGGTTTTAGCGGGTAAAACATAATCTAAATTTTCATCCGAATACAAATTATTTCGGGTATCTATGTTTCTTTTTTCACCTTGACCCTGGCATATTATGCTTACATTTTATTTCATCGCATTTAATTTCGTAAAGAAAGAAGAAGGCGACGAAGACCGGTGGAGCCGTTTTAACCAAAACTTTAACTTGTACTACCAAATCTTTGTACTTAGCCGAACAAATTAACCCCATCTTATTGTTTAATTCAAGAAGCCTGATAAGCAGGTCAGTAGGTACTACTACCACCTATTTACATCAAATTTAAACACAGAATTGTAAGTTTCTTTACACTGAAATCAAACATTTTTGCAGCCAAACGCTAGTGAAAGCTAAGGTACCTTGGTACATATTTGATATCAACTAATTAGTTAGGTTAGTAACTAATCGCTATTTAAACTTGCTTTTGCTACTTCTATGCCCAGGGCTCCTAACTACCTATGTGTAGGTAATTATGTCAGTCTCATCAGGGCTCATCGAAATGCAGCAATATTGTTAAATTAAGCTTTTAGCTATCGTCCTATGACAATTTGGCATGTCTTACCGTCAATTCAAGTAAGCTTAATTACTGTAAGTAATTAAAAATTCGACTATTTTGTTTACTCTTTTGAATATGCAATGGCTTCACCGATAGCTTTCTCTCTCTCTCTCTCATATAGGTGACCGAGTGAAACAGGAGATTGTTCCCATACGTTCACAAGCAAGAACACTATTGCTGACATTGCTGTGAACGCAGTACACTGAAGTTTTTGTAACGGTGTTAATACAGAGCTGTCTATATTAACACAGCGATGAGTTATGTGTAAACACTATTTATTTGTATTGTTATAGCTCGCGGTACGCAGCACGCGCCCCCCGCCTTCGTAACGTCACTGTTTTCTTTATCATTTCGGTGGCAAACTTAACGTAGTATGGCCGTCGTATGGAAGTATTCACAGTTTTACTTCCACAAAGAATACGCGATAAACATTGCACAGAGCGAATTAAGAAAGACATTTTTAAATAAATTCTTTACGCGAGTGAGATAAACATTATTGGACAGGCGCTATACCGCGAAATTGAATAAAACGAAACAGCACGCGACCTCATTTGTATCTATTTTTACAGTTTTCTCTTAAAAAAATATTGTCAAAATGTGGTTAGTTAGTCAAGCTAATTCTGTGATCCTTGAAGTCAGAGTGGAACCTAATGCGATTGGACAGGACTGCCTTGAAAAGGTAAGAACTTAAGTTTGTTACACCATCGAGTTCATAAATTTATCCTTTTCTTTAGTGATTTCTAATAATGTTTACATCATCGACATATAATTATTTACGTACCTACACAGTGTTAGTTATAATCGATACTTATTTACTGTTTTATTTTTTGATTTGGCATCTTATTAGCATTGGTAAATAATTTTTTGGTTAGAAATTTAATTATTTACAGCCATATGTTCCATGAATTTATTGAGTGTCATTTACGTAAATGTATTCAGCTGTTAACAATAAAGAATCGATATCTAATTTCAAAGTTTTACCTATAACAAAAGCATTGTCCGAGACACGTTTGCTCGCTACGTCAGAGTTACCTTGCGGACTTTGGACCCGGCAAATGGCATTCTACACGCCTTACCTTCGTGATAGCGATGAAATGTATAAACGTATTCCTTCTTGTTGGTTTTTTTACGCTGACAGGTTTTAATAGATTCATAATATTGACGCGATTATCACGTTAGGACCTATTTGACCGTTTCATTTGACTGTTTCAACATTCTAGATTTTTTTTTGTAATTTTTGAATTATTTCGTGCATTGTTTTGGCGCCAGAATACTTGAAGCGTTTGTGTTGGCGCGTTTCCAACCAATCTATTGTTTGCATTTTGAATTTAGGACGATATTTCGTGATTCTGCAAGCTATGATACGCATACGATATAGTTTAATACAAGGTTGATGCTGGTAGGTAATAACTATTGCACAACATAGGTACTCTTGGCACGTTAAATCTGATGTAGTTGCCATGGATGTAATATGTCTAACTAATATAAAACTGAGAATTTGTATTTTTCATTTATCATCTCTGTCGTAAACGAGTCGTACTATTAGGTCAAGATTAAATATAAGTACCTACCTACCCATAGGTGGCCATTACAACCAATTCACAATTTTCCCCATAATCATAATGGTATGTCCATATTAATGAATTCGAACTAAAAAAACTAGACTTGACTAGAACGTAAATGTACGTCGATGGCTAAGGATAGAGGATTTAATCTTGCTTGGTTTAACTTTGTAAAGCTAAGTAAATATTGTTACACATAATCTGGGTAGGTTATCCCACTAAAGTTAGTTGGATAATATAGAGCTAAAAGGTCTATCATTTAATCAAATTACTAATGTTACTTCTCTTCTATGACCCCTCAAAATAATTTTCTAGTAGGCTGTACGCCATGTGTCGAATATCGGTCATCGTTGTAAGCCACTATAGATCCTGCCGATCTTGGCTTTCTGGAGTGACAGTGGTGGAAGACGCGTGGTTCGTCACATAGCCAATAGAACAACAGCTCTTCCTAATTTCCATGTTTTAAAAGAAAACATGAAGAGAGTCCATTATGACTAAATATCAGTTATCAGTTGTGAAACGTTATTTTAACTTCAGATAATGCTGATGACTCAATCTACTAACAACTTCCACAAATCAAGGAGTCGTTACACGTTATTCACGCCGCCGTAACGCCGGTGATTGTGTGCCGAGTCCAAAGTCCAACACTCGAACAACAGCTGTGAACTCTCTACCGTGCGCAAGAGCACGTGCACATTGCGTGATACCATTCGGAAAAAAAAACGATAACCGACCTTATCTCTACACCTTTAAAACCCATTTTGCAGCCTAGGACTATGAATTCTCAGAAAATGTGATTATGGTCTCTATAGCCTTTAGCGATAGAGGTTTTGTTTGGTCATACAAAATTTTGATTCGTAACGTCTTTCCGTGTGGCAAACTCATTCGTACCGCCTATGGACGGATCTAATTTATAAAACCTTTGGACTTTAGACCGAGTGATTCGACTGGTTTGTTATTTACTCCTTGAGCAGATCAAATTGATCTATTGTCGGTAATTTTTCAAATGACGATATATTTGTCTACCTACTGCTGAAATAGATATGCCTATAGCAACAACGAAGACTTGATTAGGAACAGCCTTACATTTCAAAAATCGCAGACATATACCTCCAAATAAACTAGAAATAAGATTTTAGCTCTTGTACGCCAAGATATACCTACGACTACCTACTAAAGCATCAACATTTTAAGATAATAAGTACGGGAATGGTAACTAATAAACCATAGTCACTTGCTTCACTCATCACAAACGGCCCATCGTTTCATTTAGCAAAATTTACCGTAATGGTTCCAGTTACCACTAGGAAACCCATTAAACTAATAATATTAGCACTTCTTTGAAATCAACTGAGTCATGGGACCATTGCCATTGAATGGTTTGTTTTTGGAATTATTATTTTTATAATAGAATACTTAAAACAAAAAGGATCGACAACTCATTTGGTGAAGTAATTAACGCTGAGAGAATTGCTCATAGCCGTGTCATTGGGGAGTTCCATAGAACAAAGGTCTGTTCTTTTAGTAGGCCCTATTTTTATTTTGCCTCGCTTTGCAATCAAAATTGGAATATAACTTTTGTTTAGCTATTCTTCTTTTTTTTAATTTTGGCAATCGGCTACAAAATTATGCCATTATTGCCAGTGCCGAGTATTTCTTGATAATTGTTATAAAAGAATAAGTAACCCTGATGATGATAATGAAATTAATCGGCTACCCCTATTTGTAAAGTTGTGTATAATTTACTGGACATCTTGGGAGAACTTAAAAAGTCAAGATATACTAATTTATTTGAATTTCCTTCACGGGTCCACGTTTATTATGACACAATGGTTAATATCCCACTAATATTACAAATTATATATCAAAGAAATACATTTACTAGAAAATAAAACAAAATTGACAACATCACGGTTCAACTTCCCGCCCAGAAGTCTTTTCTACCTATTGGCAAAATTATTTGCAATATTTGTATTAGGAATATGGAGAAGACGAGTTTATAGGTATTATAAAATTCAGTAGCCTAAGGAAGTTTCAATCAAGATCAACACTTAATTTTATACCGGTAAGGTTGATATTACAGCGATGTACCGTCACAACATTAAGTGGGTCCAAACTCCATGGTTATATTTAACTCGGACTAACCACATAGCCAGTAACTTTATTACTGAGTAAAGAGGTTAATTGATTCATCAGCTATTTGTGTAACTGCAGTTTTAAACTACTCTGATTCATTTTTATAGTCAGAATCTACCTTTTGAATTTGGCATTAGGTACCTACCTACATACAACAATCATAGTTGCACATTATTATTGATTTTCACGCAATTTAGAAATTTGCATATCCACATTAGGTAGATACAGATAATAAAAATATTAATAAATATTTGCATTATTATAAAGTAGGTGCTTAGAGTAAGGTACCTATTTGCATTACAAATTATGCAAAACTTGAAAAAATATGTAGGTGGTATATTTTGTTTACATCTAACAAATGCACTTCTTAGTTTATTTTAGTCATATCCATAAAATTTATTTCATTGCTATATCATCAAAACAGAAAAACCTAGCTACGCAAATGGTTTATAATAGAAAAATAGAAAATGAAACGGCTTGCGAAATCGATTTGCCGATTGGAAATAATAAACATCGCGTTTATAATTTTATTGTGAACGTGTTTTGTTGTCATGCGCATTAAAACTATCGTCTTTGCAAAATACGCAGGCCATAGGTTACCTTTATGTTTCATTTCAGACATTGTTCAATCAGCCCAAATACCTACTCGGCGCAAAATACTCCCAATGTTGAACTTTCCAATTGGTGCTGTGGACTTTGGAACGTGACGTGAGCACGGCCTTAGTTGTGTAACGTTCATTGTTTGTCACAATATCCTTCTGGCGGTTTGTGCTCTCCTAGTACCACCGATATTTGTAACAATGAAGTGTTTATACTAATACAATTTTATCTGACAGTATGAAACTGAATGTACCATTATTATTTATCCATTACCATAAAATGGCAACCTTCCATTATAATTAAAAGTGTGGGCATTTTCGTATTCCTTTCCGCGAAAAAATTCAACCTAATTTTCTATTTTCGTTTCGATTTGAATAGTTTCCACTGGACATTTGGAATGACGAAAAGAAAAGATGTGACATCAGCTTAAACTAAAACTTTATCACTCGTCCCGAGGTTTACGAGATGCATTGTTGCTACTTTCACTTCGTTCCGACGAAAAAAAACATGGCTTTAGGTACGTTCTCCTTTGAGAGCTTTATAATTTTCTCTCCAATTACATCTCTTGATAAAATAATTAGGATCGCATATAAAATTGCAATACCTTAATCAGCAGAATCTGGTCGAGCGTATACGACTAAGCCTTGCTTCAATTAAAAAAAAATGCAAACACAATTGTCGATTTGTTGATACCAAATTTTTTTTTTTAAAGAGACATGGAATTCTATATTTACATTGTGATTAAAAATGCGCCAAAGATGCGCAGGTTTCATTTTTGGTAAGTATACCCTATCTGATTCATTCTGTATATATATGATATTGTTACAATATTTCGTTTATATTATTTTCATTGAATACTTCGTGTAAGAGGCGCGATTAACCACTTCATTGTGTTCACAAACGGTACATTATAAGCTGGAACAATGAGCCCATTGCGATGCGTATGCGCCGTGACTCTTAATTATGTTGATTATAATTATATCACGTATAAGTGTGGACTGTATTCTTGGTGATAATCTGCAATTGTTTTCACACCAACTGGTGATGCCAAAATTCGGCCATATCCATTGCTGCAGGAATATCCTGATTGTAGGTCCAAATAATGAATAGGTGTCCAATTAAGTCAAAGTTTTTAAATCCTGATGAAGTTTTAGCATGTACCTACTTATATTTAATTATGTATTTGTGTATATGAACTTCTCGCGATGTTGCCATGGGTGTGAGGTCTAAATCTATATTAGAAATAATAGCAACTCCAAAAAATACCATAATCGTAGCAGTTATTCGGGCACTTCGTAGAAGCATATTCGTGATAGGTCCTTTTTAAGTTATTCAAAACCAACATACTGGTATCCCACCTTTTAAGTTTTCGATAGCAGTGCATAACAATACAAATGCATCCATTGTCTTCTATCTAGACTTTAGACTCAGTGACGTCACGTTTCACGCTCCACTACAGTTGATGGCAGCCGATAAGGTCGCGCTCAAAGGTGCAAGATTGTCGATGTAAGCCAAGGTTCCAATCACTAGCGCGCATCGTGGATTCACGATCATATTGATAGTGAGAAATAGCCCTTTATTTGGTTGTAATATGATAGGTCATTGGAGGAAGCCTATGTTCAGCAGCGGTCATCTGATGGATTCATAGATGGATAGGGTAGAAACTAGGGTTTACAAAATGTTTAACGCTAATTACTATGTGATAATTCAAATATTAATATTTAAAAGGATGCTTTTAAGGGGTATAGATACAGTAAGCTCGCCCGATAATGTTCTAGGCTATAAGTTATCAGTCTTTCACCTACTTTTTTTAATCAACTGATAAAATGTAAAATACCACTCAACAACAGGTCATTATGGATTATGAGTATGTCAAAAGAATGAATTATTATCATAATTATGATTATTGTAATGTTGTCGTCATTAAACCTATGCTTGTGAGATAAGCAGTTCTTGAGATTAGTTTAAATTCCTTTTTAGCTGTAGGTACAAATAATGGTCGATCAGGCGACAATCTGTCAATAATTTAACGACTGCTGCTATATGTGAAGTTAGCAATCTCAAATTGTCAACATATAAAATTAAAGACGCACTAATTCGTCTAAATCTTTTATATTCCTCCATGTTGCGTTTGCTCGGCTATCCATTAGTATTAATACGCAGATTCTCTAGGTTGAACCCATTAACACAAGTTATTGCGAAACAGCTTTTGCGCAACTTATTGCGAAGAGTGTGGTATCACTGTCGCTGACCGGGTGAGGAATAGTGCGATAAGAGATGCATGTAAGCTGAAGGAAGATGTCGTGACTAAAATTGATAAAGGTATGCTGTGATGGTTTGGCCACGTTGAAAGGATGGATGAAAGACGACTGACAAAAGAAATATACCGAGCGAACGTGTACGGTGGTGTCAAATGGGAGCGCCCCAAGAGAACCTTTCACGATTAGATAAATGGTCTATTCCAGAAAGGGCAAGTCTGTAGCCGCTTCAATCGACGGCAGTGTATGAGGAGATGTTTGAATGTGGATGAAGCGAAAACGGTACGCCAGGATCGTATAGCAATAAGTGGTCTCTGTCTACCTTAATGGCATACAGCCGTGAGGATATGTATGTATACGTATTGCGATTATTAGATTACCACCTGTGACATACCAATCTGTTGTTTTCTAAAACGTGTTTATCTGTTTATAGGATTAGTTTCGTAATAAGGATATGAAGCAAAGGAACATACGATTTTATCTGATAACTAACTGTTTTTCAATTCAGCGTCGTAGGTAGTGCTTACGTAATATGCAGTCAAATCGATGATTTACCCATAAATATAAATACCAACTACCTCAGCACAGAGACAGTTGAGTTTTTGATGGACACTTACGAATGAATATTCTTTAATTTGCTGAAGTATAGCTCGGGATTTGGCTTAGAAACGAAGGGGACATAGTGACAGCCAAATTGGTAGAATGTTCGCTTTAGAAACAAGTCTTACAGATTCATCGGGAATGTCTAGATATTGTGTAAGATTATAATTTTCAATCATGACTATCACACTCTTAAATGTAAAGAACAACATGATGAGGATACCTGTATAAGCTGAGAAAACTTAATCTGTTCTCGAAGGACGTGCGAAGTCCTCTAACCCTCCAAGGTGGGCCAGCGTAGTTGTCTAAGGTTTAAACCCATATAATGGGTAAGCCCTTCCCCAGAAGTAGGAAATTAAAGGGCTTCTAATTATTATTATGAAACATGCATGACTTTATCGAGAATTAACAACAAAACACCTATTATGTTTAGAAACATGATCTCATGTTTTTACCAAGTTTGCAGTAAATATGAAGCATATTTTTTCCTTAACCCTAAAAGTACAAAGTACAGTAATTATGATTGACATTCTGATATTGTTCAACCTTTGCAGGCTTTCCAGGAATCCTTTATTACTTGAAAACCTAAATAAATGGAAATCGTCCGGATAAATTTATGCAGCAAAGTATCACTAATTTTCGTACGTAATTCATAACTAAGTAGCTATTTAACTGCAACTCTGTATGCTTTATCCCTCAAATAAAAATCTTAAGTTAATCTTAAATACATTTATTAGCTATCTAAAAACATGATATAAATAATTTTAATGTAAGCATTAACAACCCGTAAACTACATAGTAACCGGCAATAAACGATACTAAACTAACTACAATTTACGGTGACCCGTGATAACCCTACTTCCGAAGCATAAACAGTACTTAGCCGGCAATCTATAATGTAGATAGCATGATTATGGCCACGAGCATGATGCAAAACCGTATCAATTACACGTTTTGATAGATTGACAAATGTGTGTGATAAATTGGGTGCAGAGGGTATCATAGTACCTTGACTTTGAGCGGGATATCGGACAATTTTATGATTATCGGCGGGTTTTACTATAGTTCAGGGAGTTATGTAATACTCGTAAGATATTCATTATCGTCATCCAGGATCAAACTTGCGTAAGTTAATTTAACTCGTGTACCGGTTACTTATCAGATGTGCTTCGAGTTATTATTACTTTTATTAATAGGACGCTGTGTGATGTCCTATAAGTAGCTGATATTAAATCAAGGACTGATCTACATCCATTGTTATTGTTACTCATAGACGTGCCTAGATTATCTTTATCACCGTTTCAGATAGGTATAATACAACTGGTATTTGCTCACAGTATTAAATATATTGAGTTTCTGCCCTTAATTCATTCTATAAGTATTTCAGTCCACTAGTATATTTCCGCTAATTAACATAGTTGTTTAGTATCTTCTAACGCTGCCTTATGCAACTCTACAATTGATTCAATGTCATAAGTAACCATAAAGATTAGATGGTATAAAATATTATCATTTATTCATCATATTAAAGATTCTGTGTGATAATGATTTGAATCGAGCCTTGGACTTTGTAACGCTGCTACCATTGTAATGCATGCCAAAGTTTTTATTATGGATTCTAGCTTTTAGATGTATATCTATGTGAATAATTGCAATATTTTTTGTGACTAGGTTTGAGAATAATAAGTTTATTCAAAAAGTCTTTTTTTTTTATATACATTATAGGCAAGTATTTGATCTCGATCTCACCTGATGGTAAGTGAAGATGAGATCTACGATGGAGCATACTTGCCTAGGTAGGAAGGCGGCAGTAGATCGAGACGCTACATTCACTAGGAACATGCAGCGCAGCTGATCTGACCCGCCATCCATGAATGGCAACACCGAACATCATGCCGGAACACGGCTAGGCCGCTTGGCGACATGGCTTTGTTCAGTGGGTGGTGACTAGCCACGGCCGAAGCCTACCACCAGAAAAGTCGTGTTTGATCCTTATCAAATTGACAGATATAAAACTGTTTTATACCTACAATGATACGTGCCGGATCTTGCGTACGCGTGCACTTAGATCAAAGTCATTTTAAGGTGACTTAACATAATAATTACCTGGTTCTAATTACACTTATAAACTTGGTTATTTTAAAGGATTCAATCCCAGTTCACAGTTGTGAGATAAGTACTTTAGAAATTCGTCTCAAACTATACAAGCGTTACCTTTGACATTTTCGTGTAGACTTCTCCAAAGCGTTAGACTCTATCATTTATCTAAATAGTATAGTAAACACTAACGCAAGTGATGGTTGAGTGTAGTTTCTACCTTGCAGCATGTAGGCGGACCGGTGTTCTAGAGGGGATTGCATACGTGATCGCCGCGGCGTACGACTTCATCTTACCTTTGGGTATCGCGCCGGGCACTGTACTGGGGCCACTATTATTATTATTACACACTTTAATAAAGGTAGTCTCTTTGGTTACAATTTTACAATGATGCTGATGGATCAAGGACTTTAGGTTAACGTTGATCTTCTATTACAGATAATAAATTATGTTATATGTGTCAAACTAAACAAGCTTTGATGAATAATGATTATGGTAATTATAATTGTTATTGCCAAAGGACTTTTATCATTTGGTGCAGCTATAAAAGTTTCAGGTCAATCTAGCAACATATGTTGTTCATTATTACATTACAAAACTTTATCGTTAACGTTACATAATATTTAAACCAAATGGCAGACCTGTTTTGATTATCAATTTTATACCAAATTAAGTGTTACTATAATCTCACTTGAAAAGTTCAAAAGCCGAAAAGCGTCAAGTGGGTCAAACACTTGTACCGATTAGACAAGACATATGCTTGTCATGGTTTATTCCATGAGTTGATATAAAGCAAGTATCTTAAAAATACCAAATAGTGGGCGGATAGTACAATTAATTATTCGTAAATTAGATCCAAGAATTACGCTTAAGAAAAATAGAAGAGCAAAATTATCTTTATCCGTAAATGGTGTGACTGCAATAATTGAGCCAATTTCCAGTAATCGTTTCGAAGTATAGTTTAACTTAAACTTATTATTATCGTTCTAAATCCCGTCTGCCTTCAAGCAATATATTCAGAAGCCGTCATGCAAAGTCAAGAAACATCAATCTTGAACACGCGATCCAATATATTATGATGTATGATGTGATTTTTTGTCCATATATATTATGATGATTGTTTCTACGTATAAGTGGTTTCACATGATAAGTATAATACAACACTAATTTTAGTGTCACCTTTGCCATTATCGACTAACAATTGTTTCATGTGAAACAATTAGTAGGTAGTGTTTTTTTAAGATTCTCCATAAAGACGATTGCAAGCTAATGATGATCTTTGCGGCCATCTCTCATTCGAGACGCCACGCCCAATTCTTTTGTTGTCAAACCCATTGTCACGTGGTCGCAGCCATTATTATTTCTTTTGTTTTTTAATTTCGGTCGTTGAGTGCAATTTTAATTATGAACTGAAATAAGTACCTACTCGTTTGTTTCCGTCTATTCATTGAATACCTAAATAACATGTTCGTTCAATTCGCGAGATATGTACTTACAATAATTATGTTTAACGTTGCTAGCCACATAAATTACTTGAGAAAAAAAATTGCTTCTCTAGACATTAAATTGATAGAAGGATCTTAGGAATTATTGCAGATCTTTAAACTGCGGAAATGAATACTAAGGCGACTTAATGTTTAATAATGACAAATTTGTAGGTACAATTGTTTTTTGCGCTTCCAAACAACACATTGTCGTTCGCTTGTCTGCTCGGCTCGTAGTCGCTCTGTAAAACCTAATCCACATAGTGATATTATACATTGATGTTATTCGTTAATCATCTCTTACGTTGCTACCACTATTACTCGATATTATTTAATCGTTCGTGCAAATCTAGCGTCGCGAACTTTTAAACTAGCAACAGGTATTTTCGTAAGACTATAGCGGGATGTTTAACTCATTGATCGCTTGTCTGCTCGCATACGTGGGAGATCCCACGTTGCTACGTCACCGTGCACGCTCTTACCTCGTGTTTTTTATTGGATCCCCTCCAAGTTTTGGTATTTAAATCTCAATGGTTGAACCCTTGGTGAGGCTAATATACGAATCAAAAACTTGCGTTCGAGATGGAACTTTTCACGTGTGGTTTAATTTAAATAGATTTTTCGCTCTTTGCAGCACGTTTAGAAACACGTGGCCGGGATGTGCAAAGCTTATTAGTGTAATTTGTGCCTGTTAAATATATAAAGGCTTTTTCATTGTAAAACAGATGATTATTTATAGGATTATGGAAGTTATTTTATTCAATTGCTGAATTCGTAAAGATAATATTGTAATCATTTATTTGGTACGTATTTATTGTTATACCTTTGGTACTTCTGGCTGTTCCCCGTAGTCTTGAAACAAATTATTTTACTTTGAAAATTATAGTTGAAAGTCGTCCATATAGTGAAATTTTGGCACTATTCCAGGATTTTTATTCTCATTCTGGTCTTGCCAACTTAAACGGACATTTTTAACCTTCAGGCTTACATTGCAAGGTTTTATTCTTATTTGGTAAATCTGAATATTTTTATATCTCCGTAAAGGATGATGGGTCAATAAATGCATGAAGTTGAATTTTACTTTTGAATTGTAATAAGCTAATATTCCAAAAAAAAATCTGTGAGATTAAATCACATTTCATTTTACTCATTCCTAGGCATAAGTTGTCCTTTATTTTAACCAATGTGTTTAGATCTTCTAAAGTATTTTGTTGTGGCTTTAATTAGACAACTTCTTCTGGCCTTTTACAATCTGTAGACACTGCTATAATAGCACGCGTGCTTTTAATATCATCCTAATTCAAATGTGGAACACACTGACAGATGACGTCATGGAACTGGTTTTCTTAACTTGTTTTATTGGGCATTGTCCTATTGAGGCCCCATAAAATTTAAGGTATACGATTACTTTAAACTACATAACCGCCCAAAGACTGGGTGAGGATTTTATAGACCGTTATGTAGATACCAAGCTATACTACTTACAAAAACTGGAGCCAGGCAACCCTTGACAATTTTATATCCTGTCGTAATATTTCATATCTCTGAAGTCTGGATTATTAAAAAGATTACCATCGAATCCGGTTCAATAACATGTAAAATGATCGCGTATTCACCTGGCTTATCGGTTGCTTTGCAACTTTCGCAATGATAATTTCGTGACGTCAGAGACAAATGGACTGTGGATCGAAGACATAATCGCTAGAAATAACTCACGCAGCTATACTACTATCAGACAATGCAGAAAAAACTGTCATATTGATTGAAAATAATATTCGTGTATTTAAAATGATTTTGATGTTGTTGCACTACCTATAGCATAGTCGAGTTCTGCAAGCAGTTGCGTTGAAGTAGGACCTCTTTACAGTGTGGTGTCACACCTACAAAATCGGTCAGTATGTAAGTACAGTAGGTGCCTAACCTGGTCACTGCTGATTTACGTTCTATTTAAAATAACAATAGCATCCATCGCCCAATAAAATATCAAATCAAATCAATTCCTACCTACTCAAGGTGCTCTACTGCTGCGTTTATAAATTTTATTTTAAAATTCAAATGCAAGGATAACTTAGAACCCAAAGACAATAGCAACTTTATAGCGTAGTTTGCAAATTAGTCTACCTTGGGACCATTTAATTTGAATAGAGATATGGTGGCAAGATGGCGGACAACTTAGCGCGCGAACACATTTAAATCCAGTCTTGGAAGGACAACTTCATTGTAATTTATGGGTGTTCGGCCATATTCGTTAGGTTAACTGCTTGATACGTAGTACGTAGCTTAGCAATATGTAAATATCGAATAAAGTAGTTGTATATTTATAGAATTATTACTTAGGATGCTAGTACATGGAGTTGTCTGTTTATTTAATAACTTAGCATTATCTTTATAAGGATCTGTGGTTTGTTACCAAAACACGCAGGAATAAAAATATGCGGATTTATAAAGCATCATCTAGTAGATTCCTACCTATATGTCTCTATATTGGAATTGCGAAGACATATGCACTGGAGGCAAAATCTAATGTTCTTTTCAAATGTTCGTTTGATCTAAAAATAAAGTTATTACGCAACTCTAACTGGCTTTAACAAAAAAGCACGACAACGTATATCTTATAATTAAGTGATGGAGACAGATTTACAAAATTCAAGAATGTTTTAGCTTTTCATGTGATAAGTATTCTTGTGAAAATCATCTATACATATAAATAAAATTGGAGTGTCTGTTTGTAATATTAAAATAACCGCTTTTTACTAAGTGCATTTGGATGTATACACGTTACCTATACCGAAACAATTTTTTTTACAATTTTTGTCTGTCTGTCTGTCTGTCTGTCCGTCTGTCTGTCTGTCTGTCTGTCCGTCTGTCTGTCTGTCTGTCTGTCTGTCTGTTTGTTCCGGGTAATCTCTGAAATGGCTGGACCGATTTTGACGGGAATTTCACTGGCAGATAGCTGATGTAACAAGGAGTAACATAGGCTACTTTTATTTTAGAAAAAAAAATTGGATCTCTCGAAAAAAAATTAAAGCCAATGTTGCAGCGCTGCGCCTGCTTAAAGTTTGATAGCAACAATCTGCAATGCGTCCCGCGGGATCAGAACGCGAGCAGGCTGTTGCCAACGGTTGAGACGTTGTTAAATACCACGCGGACGAAGTCGCGGGCAACAGCTAGTCCATCATATAATTTTGACGTTTGTACCTATGAAGTTAATAATGATTATTAATGACTAAGTTTATAGTTCCGAATTCATAATTTACCTGTTTTGTGGCAACTACGCAGTAACTATATCGAAACGTACTATTACCATTATACAGTGTAGTACACGAATAACAAAGACCCATTTCTAATTAAACTTGTTTTGTTTAAAATTCCTTTTGTGCTGGATACTTAAATCGTTGAAAAGTAAAAAATTACCCTAATTTCTCATTTACTCATCGCATTTTATTTAATTCACGGGCGAAACTAGCAATATTAAGTCTGCCACTAAGTCGTCTACATATAGCCACACCCAGTATACTTACATGAT
The DNA here is from genome assembly GCA_905333125.1 of Pheosia tremula. NCBI lineage: Eukaryota > Metazoa > Arthropoda > Insecta > Lepidoptera > Notodontidae > Pheosia > Pheosia tremula. The sequence goes on along the minus strand of HG995421.1, from coordinate 6,744,611 downwards.
ATTTTATACAACACTAATATGAAATCTAAACACGTGTTATCTGTTTACTTGTAAATTAGCTCCTCATAAGTATATAATAGCTTATGTCACCACAGCGCATGGCAAATATTGATTGAGTTGATAAACCATTCGGATTCAGCGCATAGATACAGCTTGCAGGGATGTTTTGAATGTCGTCATTTATAATCTTGACCATTTTATCTTGGAGTTTGAAACAGATTGTCTTATCAACAGTCATATGGATTTGAGTATATGTGTAAATTTTGATATACCTATGCCTAAATGTCTGTCCTGTTTAATACAAATCTTATGCTAGTCGAAGTGCTTTTCGTGTCTGCTCCTCCAAACTAAGGCTGTGTCCCCAGTCGGCAAACTGTCAGCGGCTGACTGAGTTAGCGGCGTATCGGTTTAGTACGCCGTTATTTCCATCTATTTGAAATGGAGTATTCACAGTTTGCTAGTTTGCGCTCACTCTACGCAGTTTGCTGTGTTGCGCGCGCCGATTGATTCAGTGAGCGGCCGACTCACAGCAAAACCGGTTCCAGTCGGCGGCGGCGATATGCTTGTTCGCCGGGCGTAGTGAGTCCGTTTGCCGCAAACTGTCAGTTCTGACAGTTGACAGTGAAAATTCAGTCGGTCGGTTGACCTAAATAAGCGGCTAACACATAACAGTTTGCTTGCGACGCACGCAAATTGATCCGAGTTTGCAGCTAACTCGAATTTCAGTTTCGCCACAAATTTGCGGCTCACTCAGTCGGCCACTGACAGTTTGGCGACTGGGGACACATCCTAAGTCATTAGAGAATAACATGTAGTGCAAGTTATCTCCATAGCGACGTCGATGTTAATATAAATAAAATAATCAGTGTCGTGCGTATTCCCTCCACAATTATCAATGCTTGCGTACGTTCAAGGTTTTCATTGTTCCTAACGCGACACATTAGTTCAATATCACTGTTATTTTATCTGTTGCGTCCTTTTCCTTAATTAGATTGTATTGTTTATTGTTTAATCCCCTAGTTGTATATGGTGGTCAACGTGCAGGTTTTGTACATCTCGGGAAGGATTCGAATACGGAAAGGTTGTTTGTCGCTGTAAAAAGATAATAATAGGTGACCACCGATGACAGAATGTTACTTGCTTAACTTCAACATAAGATAAGAGCCTTTTGTTCTGTGCTTATCATCACCTATCTCATATATTTTAAGGACATACACCTCATTAAGCCCAAAGCTTATGAGCCACATACTTGCCTTTGTGTATAAATCCAGCTTAGGCTTTATTACGTCACCATCCAATATGGCTACCGGTAAAAACAATCTCTCGTGCGATAGGATTTGGATCTATTGCATTTGGAATAAAGTTCAGTATTGTCTGAATTGTGTGTTTGTTGATATTTAAAACACCATAGATTGTTAGCAATTTATTATTAGGTATTACGTACGTTTATATGATTAGGTACCTTGTTATCAAAATTGAGATAATTTGAATAAAATAACCTATTCAAATAATGTTTTTGACAATTAAATACATTTGAATTTTGATGTAGCAGTGTTAAGTCATTTATTTTCTGCGAATTATTATACATAGTAGGTAATACGAAAATTCCCAAAATTGCTTGCGTAAAAAGTTTTGTATTGAAATTGATAAAATTTAAATTTCGTTCAAAAAACGTAGGTTTATAAATATTGATAATAACTGCCTATGATTTGGCAGTGAATGACTATCATTCGCGAGGAGTAAGTTTCTGAACTATCCGAGAAGAGACACGTGCGAGCGATCCTCGGACGGCCATCGACCCGGCCGCAATGCTCCCGGGAAAACTGGTTGTCAATTTAAAACGGGTCAGGCCGAACTCGGAAAAACATCATCAGGATGTCCTTTGATGACAAAGGATCATCTATCCTTTTGTCATCACCGTGTAAAGAGACACAAGTTGTTTAGAGGACTGATAGAATAATCGTAAGGCAAATTTGAGAAAATTAATTATAAGTAATAATCGTTGAAAAAAAACATAAAATATCGTTTCTGGTCGTTTATAGCCCAGCAAAATAAAACAATCACCAGTGTTTTATATTGGCATTTATTTAAATGTCAGCGTAAGTCATTTGGTAAAGAAATAGATGATTGAAATAATGTTTCAACTCAAACTTTATCACAATAATCATCCGTATTTGTTTTTATGTCCGCAAGGTAGGTGTAGATACGCCATTCTTACGATCAACATCGTCATTACTGAGTCCTGTGTCTGCTGGGGCCAAAAATCTCTTAATCAAATCAATATTACAAGCTACCTTTTGGTTTTGATATTAATATTACGCTAAAGCCCTTATATAAATACGTGAAGTGATAGATTTTACTACTTACCTACTGATAACCTTTATCAAAATTAAATGGTAGTTGGATCGTGTCTTATTTCATGGGACTTAACACCATCGGCGAAATGGTCTTTCGAGATTACAGGTTTCAAAAGTAATCGCTCAAGAATCATATAATACAGTAAGATAACGAATAAGTTGGCACACGCGCAGTAGAATTGAAATCGCAAACTGGACAGAACTCTGCGAAGGGCATTGCACCTACTATAGAATCCATTAAAGGAAGCCGGTTGCCAACTCTGAGACAAAGACGGGAATCGAACGTTGATCTTGCGCCAGCTAATTGAATCCATTCCAGGCGAACAGTTATATACTTGGATGCCTCAAAATGACAGTGACAAAGGCAATCCTAACGACACAAGTAATTAGGAATCGTTAATAAATGTTCTAATTCCGGCAGTGACAGATCCATGTTGATCGACGTTTTGACGTAGTCAGAGATAATTTATCAGATCTTATGCTATGTGCAAGGGGCCAATAGACACGTCCTTTCATCACTGCCTATAGCAGTAGGTATCTACGTATTTTATATGCTGTTATGAATATCCTTAAGAACTTCAAATTAAATGCCCTTATTTTATGTTGTATCGGTTTGTTGGATTCATACTTACCTATGTAACGTTGTAATGTATCACCTGCTCATTTATAGGTCGTAAAATCTTATGAAAGGGTCTCTGCTACTGGAAGCAATTCGCAAACTGTATGCTTATTTTATAGCGTCTATACATATATAACCATTTATAATACGCATATCTGAAAATATAACAGTTTCATCGTCCTCATAAACCACTGTGAAAGAAATATTTAAAATGAATTCCAAAGAAGGAATAAGTGGTCTTTATTCAAGACTTTTTGTCCTGAATCTTGAGGAAGCTATCTATTGTTCTAAGATGTCTTTCAAGAAGTGGCTCACCTAAACTAACTATTGGTTGTGTGTGCAAAACGTTACGACCTCCGATGACTTCCTTATCCGTATACCAGCTGTTAAGGAAGGTATTCATATTTTAATTACACAACAAATTTAGTAAACCAGTGCCATAATGTTGGTCACTAGATGATGTGTAATTGAAAATAGGTAGAAACATAACTGCAAAAAACTACTTCAGTAACATTTCAGAATCCCGACCTAGCAGGTACGACAAAATGACTCAGTGCTTGAAATAGACCTCGAATAGGGAGGTGCCTATCATCTATTTGTAAGGTAGACTTTGAACAATACTATTTACATGTATCATTCGTATTCCAAAATGGGTCAGTTGTCGTAATTTAGCAACATGCAAAACCCTTCTCATCTTGGCTGTAGGCACTAAAACAAAAATAGAAATGTAAAAACATTGAATCAGAAAACGGCTCGGAGCAACCCAGATGTTTTCTTGCTGTCTCCCTCTAACGCTCGGTCGAATGGTCGAATCACGCGCAGGCCTCGTGCACGCCACGCACGATCGGTCGCTCAGCGGATCACGAACCAGTGGTGCATACAAAAACTGTCAAATATTACCTAAACATTTTATTATTACAGAAACTTAAGTTATATATTTACAATATATACATTTCTGGGCTGCGAAGTGGCATAAGTTGGGCAAAATGGTAAGAAAACAAATCAGCGTCCAAAATTAATTAATATGTGTATTGGAAGCTAGCTCAAAATAAATTAATATGTGTATTGGAAGCTAGCTCAAAATAAATTAATATGTGTATTGGAAGCTAGCTCAAAAGGTTGACTATTTTTGCAAAAAACGCCCCACTTCATCAACAAATACAAATCCTGAGGTCGAGCATCTGCCATTTCTTGTTTTTGTTTAGTTACTTATTGGAAGAAGGCCTTTTGTATTCTGTTCTTCAATGCATACCTAGGTACCAACACAGTGTTGAGCATGCAATAGAGATTATTTGTAATATTTAACTTGGTTTTTAATGTATCGATTTCAAATCGTACTCATGAAAATTGGATCTAGCCACTGAAGGATACATGTATAGGGCAATCAAATCATCTGATGGGATGGTTTGGTTGCTAAGTCCATAGAGGTACGTTTTCCCCGTTACTTTACCATTCATAATTAAAGTTTTAAAGTCTTCGAACAATCACAAGTGAGTTTCGGAAATTGTGTTTATGGAGTGTATTTTTTTATCTGCAATTTTTTATAATCTTATTTTAGCTCTATCAAAGCTCAACCTTATGATCTCATAATACTGTTTTTTTTTCAACGAACCGTAAAGAGTGAAAGAATTGAAACTTTCGTTATCATGGTGAGAGGTCAATGATCTATAAAAAAAGTCCGACTTTTATATCGCAGTCAATTTATTTTTAACACAAATTATGAGAATGCCAATGATAATACGTAATTATTTTTATGGACTGATAAAAATGTTACCAACTTATTTTAAATGTTACAATGTAGAAAAAGAAATAGAATTTATGCCGACCAAAATAACTAATATTGTTCTTTCAAAAATAACCCAATTCCCATGATTCAATGCGAACCGTTATGTTATTACATTTAATTAAACTGTGAACTTATGCAAAACAAAAGGATATTATGAGGTTGTTTACCGAAAATATAGACTAACATCCGGTTGAATACTCGTATCAAATAACAAAAACTACCTATTTAATGTTTGGCTTCTGAAATTGGAATAATTATCGTGAAAATAGCTGCGCATTGCAAGCTATGCAATCTCAGCGAATATTCAAAATATTTGATCAGCACTTATTGAAATGTCTATTATAATGAGGACACGATAGCTAGAAGTAAAGGAATAATTAGCCAAAAGGCTTCAAACAACATGATCTCTATTCACTCATATTTATAGTTTCCAGATCCAGAAAACCCAGCACTTGGGCTACATTTAGTCTTAATACTTACTCTATATAGTAATAACGAGATAGTGCTTAGTGAATATCGGTTCTTACAGTATTCCAGAAAAACAAACTGCCGTCTGCATAACTTATAGTTATTTAAAACGGCTAGTGATTAGCTATGGCGATAGTATGATATTTATCTACCTTACCTTGAACATAATTGTAAAACAACATAATAATAATTGTTATGCAGAGAACGGCAAATGGATATACAAATACAAACAAGGATTAAGTACAGATATTAGCAATGGCGATGTTATCAACCGACAAACAGCGGCTCGGGTGACAAAATATTTACTACGACGCGCCATGCGCAGGAGTCAGCAACGTGACACGCGAGCTGCGGTGTCAATGAATGATCTAGCAGATTCAATTCCATCTACTAGATTAGTTTACACTGGTTTGCTTGAGAGAAAATACTATGTGGACGTGAGAGGCTTAATTAGCTGCGTGTATTTCACAGTAAATATATCCGAACCTCGCAATTTATAGAACTTTTTAATCAATTTGCGAGGACTTACAATGACATTACAATCATCTTTCAGAGTATAAATACTGTTGTAAATGGACGATTACTATTTAAATTCTGAGATTAATGTACGAATTTATTATAAACTAGCTGTTGCCCGCGACTTCGTCCGCGTGGTATTTAACAAAGACACAACCGTTGGCAACATCCCGCGGGACGCATTGTTGCTATCAAACGTAATCAGGCGCAGCGCTGCAACATTGGTTTTAATTTTTTTTCGAGAGATCCTATTTTTTTTTCTAAAATAAAAGTAGCCTAAGTTACTCCTTGTTACATCAGCTATCTGCCAGTGAAATTCCCGTCAAAATCGGTCCAGCCATTTCAGAGATTACCCGGAACAAACAGACAGACAGACAGACAGACAGACGGACAGACAGACAGACAGATAGACAGACGGACAGACAGACAGACAGACAAAAATTGAAAAAAATTTTGTTTCGGTATAGGTAACGTGTATACATCCAAATGCACTTAGTAAAAAGCGGTTATTTTAATATTACAAACAGACACTCCAATTTTATTTATATGTATAGATTTGCAAGTGACAAAGCTGTTCTTGTATGTACAACTAATTTTAAAGAAGAGTTACTTTTGATGTCATTAATTACTTCAGTAGACTTTGAACTTTGTTTATTGTAATCAAAATACGATTTGCTGTAAATAGTTTTATCGTTATCTACATCGATCAAGTATCAAGATCTAAGGAGCAAACAACATCCCTATGTTCTGTGAGATAATAATATCGGTATCTACCTACTAAGTACATCAATGAGTGTGAACAAACACATAGAGGAGAATCATAATGTTTTCATTAACATTCCATGTAGATCAACGTGTATTGATCGATAGCAACATTCCTATGAAAACAGGTATTCTCCCTTAATGTTTGTTCAAAAGTCAGTAGCTATTATTAGTTTATGGAACAGACAATCCTTTATCAAAACTACATTAAAAATGTTGTACATTTCTAAGGGTCGTGAGTGCTGTTATGAGAGTCTTATCTCCATCAACTACATTTCCATTATTTAGTACAAGGTAGGTGAGCACTTATAAAATATTCGCGATACATGTAGAACTATTAATACGTCGTAACAGTTGCGATTCGTTCATGTTGATTCCTATATGTGCGCAGTTAGACATACATTCTCACAGTTTCATTCAATGTTTTATATAACAAGTATTTCCACGAACATTCCTTATTATTGTTTATTTAGGTGCTATCGTTTAATCGTTTGTTTTAAAAGAATATGAATTTTAAAATAAATTTAGTTGGCGTATGTATGACACAGTGAAAGACCTTATACGATATTATACCTTTTAGGAACAAAAATAGGCATGAAATGGGCCGTTATCCAGGTGGCATCTGCAAAAATATTGCACAATGAATCGTACAAGACGCTAACATAAACATGATAATTATAAAACGTGTTGTAACGAGCAGACACCATACCTACTTGCCAAATTATAAGTTCTTTTGGTTCGCACAACTTTCACCTCCAAAACGTTTGGCTGTTGCTAAATTAACGTTGGAGATCGGAACGCTTGGAGCTATACTTATATTACCACAGAACCTATAATTATGTGATCAATTTCAAATGTTTTGAAAGTAGCTTTTAATCTGAATTAATCCTGTACTAGAAAACTGAACAAAAAGAAAACATGACTTCCTCATATGAGATTATCTTACAGACTTACATACCGAAAGCCCCAAACGAATAATCTTTTATATGTTTTGAGCAGAACTTTTTTTATAGTTGCATAAAACTGAATCTAACTTATATTTACTTCGTTTCAGGTATGCGAAAAGCTGGAGATAGGCGCCGAAGCGGACTACTTCGGTCTCCGCGTATCACCAATCTCGGGCCCCGGCAGGTGGCTCAACCTTCGGAACCCCCTCGACCCCCACCGTATCCCCGGCGGACGCCTCGACTTGCGCGTCAAGTTCTGGGTCCCACCACACCTTCTCATCAACGAGCCTACCCGCCATCAGTTCTACCTGCACGCAAAACTCGACCTTACTGAAGGCAGACTGGTCGTAGCAGACCAAGAAGTAGCTAGGCGGATTATCGCTTACATAGCTCAAGCTGAAACTGGTGACTGCGATCCAGACCTACCTCCAAAACATATCTACGAAGAGTGTGATAAAATAGGGCCTCAGGGAGAGAAACCAGAAGATCATGTTGACAAAATTATTGAGTATCATTGTGAGATAGCGGCGATGCGCGCTTCGCAGGCGGAATACAGGCTCTTGAAAGAAATATCCAAGCTGGAGTCTTTTGGCGAAGAGTTATTTTTCTGCAAGCCTGTAACACAGGTTAACAACGCTCATAATCTATATAGCCACCTACTGTACCATATACAGCAAGCGGAGGAGCCGAGGGCGCGGGATGAGCAAGAGATTGACGGTGGCGCGACTGTTGGTTGTCTGACATCGGGGCAGAGTGGGGGAGGCTGCGGCTGCAGACTGAGCACATGTGTTGGTGTCAGCCCTCATGGAATAGTGGTCTACAGGCCTGCTTGCAATGGTGACCAGGATATTGGCGTTGAGAAACAAAGGTTGGTACATTGCGATTGCCTTAAATCGTAAATTATATTGATTTTCTACTATTTAACTATAGCACTCTCAATATCCATGGTAAGGTATAAAGGCGTATGATCTGAGCTGCTATAATTAACATTGGTTATAACATAAGCCTGGTGGATATATTTACAAGTTTTGTATATCAAAGTAGGTTAGTACAAATATGTAGGTACCTAGGTTTATGAAATGCTGTAAGCGAACAATCGATATAATATTATAAACTTGCCTATAAACTTGAAAAGTGGGCGTTTAATTACGTTGCAAACGATTCAAGACACGCCTTTATGTAAATATCTGATGAATAACACGTATTTACTACAAAACGGAATACTTTTAATGTATTACAGTTAGTAGGTACTTATTAGTCATGATGGTTAATAATTAAAATTCTAGGTTTTGACGCACAAATTGCAAAGGTTAAAAGTGAGTGGTTACTATCGGGGAATTTACTATCTACTATCCTTAAAGTGATTAAGGTCGTTTTCGCGTGACCAAACTTAGATAGTTCATATTGCCTCTTTACCTGTATCGTTCAAATTAAAGAAAACATAGCTGGGCAGGAGTTATCAGATGTAATATTATATAGGTAATACAGTTTAATACTAGGTACGATGAGTAATTATTTTTCCTTCAACAATTACATCGTTAACCTAGTATCGATTTTCTTTCTTCTTTTGATTCCTTATTCAAAAATGGCCGTTTTATTTTTATTTAGGTAGATTTAAAAAAGTTGTCGTCATTGGTAGCACGGACTGTTTCTCCCAATAACCAATATTACTAGTTTTTATCGACTTTTTTAGTCAATTTGTTATTGTTAAGTTCTTATAAACAAAAATATTGACCTCTTGTATTCTTTTGACTTTGAAGTTTTAAAGTCGATAGCCTAAGGTATTGGGTATTGTTCACTAAATTCTTCTTGAGCTGATTGCTAGGAGTACCTATTGATCATTCGTGAGATAAAGCTACTAACGAAATTATAATTTTTTTTGTCAAGAGTTTATTTAGTTTAATTTATACACGTTTATTGCAACTATTCATAGTACAGTGTTATATTGGCTGTTTGCATAACAAAAAAAAACTACGAAATTATATGTTCATACATTATCAACAATGAGGATTTTCGTCTCAGACGTTTTATCATTTACAAAAATATTGTTCTGAGATAAGTCATTTGCGAATGATAAGTTTCATTTACTTGTTTTTCAGAGAAATTCTCGCTAACTCTGATATCATCGTGTTTATTGTTCTTTGTTCTACTATTTGACCTGTATTTTACTATGTCGTCATTACGGACCGTGTCATTGTTCAACTTCATCTTAACGTCTAGCCTAGTTTACAACTCACTTTCCTCTTCTTTCTATTCCAGCATCCCCTACACAGCGATCCACCGCGCGCAGCCTTTCCGCCGCAACTTCCAGATGTCCTACGTCACTGGGGAGGGCAACGAGGCGACGCTCCATGTGAAGATGGCCACATCGGGCCAGGCCGCCGCCTTGTACCGCGCAGTCACGGAGAAACACGCCTTCTACTGCTGCGAGACCGTACGGACTGACGTCACAGAGCAGTTCATCAGGGATCTGAAGGTATGTACCAGGATGCCTTCGTTTGGTGTCAACGCTCCTATCTTTACGACGATTCGATATCGGAAAATGCCTATACTTAATTAGAGTGTTGGACTATTGTATGATTAGTTTGTGGGCTTGTGTTATCGGACGTAGTTCTACATGTTTAACCCGATTATTGTAGTTATTTACTTAAATAGTTTCTAAGTATTAGAGCGTTTGCGAGAATTTACTGTCGCCTAAATTATGGCAGAATCTTATAGAAGTAGGTACCTTTATGCGATTAAAATGTACTTATTTAACTTCACATTAATCGCGCCTGACTTACGTCACGTTCGCACTTCATAATGACAACCTTGTCGGACAGTCGGAACTGAGAAGACTGTAACTGTTATAATGAACCCAATATTACCAGAAATTGTATGTTTTAACCAGGAAGTTTAGGTACGGAAGACGTGTATTAAAATTATTGAAAGAATGTGGTGACTAAATACCTATGAGATTTAAGGTCTTTGTAGTACCTAGGTGGGTAATTACATTAAGTTTTTCCGTGGATTTTCCGAGGATCAAATTTTAGTAACATGGTTGGAGATTACGATCCTGGCTTATGAGAATGCCTGCAGTGAAGAAGGCGGGCGTCACAAAAAATGTGTAACTTACCTGTATAGACATAGAACTCGTTTTAGCAGTTAGTAGTAACTTGTTATTGTAGGAATTCTCTTCATCTCCAGAATTTTTGAAGATATATGCCAACATTTAGTAATGGTCAAGTACTGTATAAGCACAGTTTGGTAGGACAACAAGCGTGGACTTTGGTCTGTTAAATATGCAACGAGTTTCGGCTGCGGTGACCCTGTTTGCGCAGTGGTTAAAGATCCCCACCGCGGACGTTGTACCGAGCTGTTGGGTATTCATGTGTATTTACAATTTAATACAGTACGTACGTAGGTTACATTAGAATTTGTTTTTGTATTTATTATCTATGAATATATGTTACGGTTTTCAAATATTACAAAGTCGGTTACAAACTTTCGGTAAACATTAGTTTTTAGTATGTAGGTATCTCCTCCTTAATATTTCGTAGCGTGCTTTAGCATAAGCGCTATGAGCCCCAAGTTAGTTACCGGACTCAAAATCGAATGGCAACTTGACAGTCTTCTTATACTGACATTGCGAGTCAATTATGTTAATAGACTCGGGGATCTGAGGTACAATTCTATTCACTTGTAAATATTCCGTGTCGTATTCCGCCATAATGTGCGAGTGACTTTTTAAGGTTGCCAACACGGAATCATTCCGAGTGAATTAGAGTCATCTCTCTGGTGTCGTCGGCAGGGCCTGATTAACCCTTAGGCTAATTAGGCTGCAGCCCTGGGCGCAAGTATCGGGGGGGGCTGAAATCGTGTCTTCGCATGCACTATTAATCTAGCATCATTGCATCTACCTACGTATTTCAACTAGACCGAGACAAAACACTAAAACTAAATGCGCTGTGAACTGAAAAAGCTTCGGAGTCCCTGATTTTAACATAATATACCACTTTTTAGGCCGACCGTAACACACCTGGCGGGGGAGCGTCCTCATAATTAGCCTAGGGCGGTCAGAACTCTTGATCAGTCGCTGGTCGTCGGTATGGTGGAGCAATAGCTGATGTGTATGTTCGGTCCGCAGGGCACCATAGCGTCGATATTCAACGACTCGACGACGCTGGGCCGGCGCTACGTGTTCGACATCCGGCGCACGTGCCGCGAGGTGCACGACCGCGCGCGCCGCCGCGCGCACGCGCACGCGCCGCCGCGCCGCGCGCCGCCGCCGCTGCACGCGCAGGTACCGCGCCGCATACCGTTCACCATTCAATATTGGTACCACTCAAGTAGCCAGCAAAGAAGTCGCCTTTTGACTTACCGTTTGGGGCCATCTATAAATTACGTCACACGTTAAGGGGGAGGGAGGGGGTCGACGAAGTGTGACATTGTGTGTCAAGGGGCGGGGAGGGGTCCCAAATTTTGTGACATCACATTTTTTCAAAATATAATATTTTATATCTAAGTATTACAACTATTGATGTTATTGAAAAGCAATTGAAATGGAAATAAAAACAATTTCGGAACACTGCTTTAAATTTCAAAAAAAATCTAAATGTAAAATTGCAAAATATGTGACATCACGCTAGGTAGGGGGAGGGGTCTCACAAATGTGACCAGCTATGAGAAGGACGGGGAAGGGGTCAAAAATTCATGAAATTCGTGTGACGTAATTTATGGATGGCCTCTATCCCCTCAGTCTCACTCTTTCATTATGAAATACTGTTTGAAGATGATTATTGAACGTAGTGTTGTCTTTGTCCGCAGGAGTCCCGGAGTGGGTCGCGCGGCGGCGGCGACCCGCTGGCGTGCCGCGTGTGCATGGACAGCGCCATGGACACGCTGTTCCTGCCGTGCCGGCACGTGGTGTGCTGCCACCTGTGCGCGCCCAGGTACACGCCGCACCAACACTACAGACCACACCATCATACGACTATGCCTAAGACGCGGTCCCACCATCGACCATACAACACTATCTGGCTGTCCTAGGAATGGCTATACAACATTCACTGTCTTACGAATCGCAGCGGCAATCTTGTCATAATATGGCAATTCTTGGCGTACGATTAGTAATTCGACAATAACTTGCCAAAAGACAATCGCTGAACTACGATTCAAGTTCAATAATAGTGAAGCCAGGTAGAGAGTGCCCTCGTTAGAGTTACCTATTTAGAAAATGTATCAATCGTTTTATTGCCTGCCTAACATAATGATCAATGTTTTGTTCTCTAAATTGTTACAGATGCAACCGCTGCCCACTGTGCCGGTGCGAAATAGAGAAACTGATGCACATCTTCCTGCCAGTGGAGTGCCAGAAGAGTCCTGGCCTTATAGTGAAATGAGCCCGACGTCGAGCACTCACGGATTCAAAACGATGCGAACGCGAATCACTCCCCGAGACGAGGAGACGTGTGTGACGCACAATAAAAAAATAAAAAAGTCCCGCCATTTCGTGGAACATGAGACCGCGAATGGCGCCACCAGCGTTGGTTCTCTTTTTATTTTTGTGATTGTGGTATTGACATTCAGTCAAGTGGCCTCCGAAGACAATAATGTGTGTGTGTGAATGTCTAGTCACTATTTTTGACTTGAAGCGCATTTTTTTACGAGGAATGTACCCTCATTCCGTTATGTAACGGCGGTACTTATTTATCTTAGATTTTAATCATCAATATGTTTATTGGCTAAATCTAAGTTAACAAAAACATGAAAAATCTAAAATTAATTAAGTACGTAAGTACCTAAGTAATTATAAAAAAAATCCTTCGTTTTAGAAGGCGAGCTAGATTTAATTACATGTATGTGATAATAATTCAATTTTTTCTCAACATAAATTTGGAACACTGCATTTTTTCTTGTTTATTTTAAAATTTCTTGCCTTTATCATCTTTATTTTTTGGAAACTATGTTTTCTGTATCGTAAAAAAAGTTAAGGATTCAGTTATTTTAAGTTTTTAATATTGTAAGACCTGTGGTCTCTAAGTTATTTTAACTTGAAAATGATAAAAAGTAAGTAAATATATCTACTAAACCTGAAACTGTTGTTTTATTTTAAGCACTACCTATCCCCATCATTAACATAATAGTGATCATATAACGTTTTATTAATCTACCATAGAGATGAGACAAAAATATGAACACAGGAAAAACGAGACCGAAAAGGAGCATACGTAATAAAAAAAAATGCTTAACAAAAATTGTGTTAAATAATATTTTAACAACTTAGGTATTATGTATTGACAGCAACATATACTGTAGGGTAAGCAGGAATTTCTAATGTAATCGTGACGCCATCGAGAAAGCATGCTGTCATACTTATTAATGACATTAGTGGTGTGAGAGGGATGGATGGCGTTACGCTACCGAAACGGTACGTAAAAAATATTTTAACAAAAAATCGCTAACGCTATGAGCAGAGGGGTGGTGTAGTACCTCCGAGGTTGAGGGGCAGCATCCCGAAAGATATCCCTGTGCTTGAAATCGAGATTGTTTTCCGATCCGAGCGAAATTTCGCCCGGCGGCCGGCGCTCTTAGCATCGTCTGCCGGCTCCACTTTTTACGACGAAAACAATGCTGTACTTATAAAAGCTAGCAACACTGACACGAAAGACTTTAAACTATTTATAACATGGTTAAAAACAATAAAACAACTTTTCTGCACTTTAAAAAATGTAACAAAGGTTTTCACAATATTCAAACGAAAAAAGGAAGCTATGATACCACAGAGATACCAATAAGAGAACAAGATCTATGACACTTGGTAGATTGTAGTTAATATGGCGGGAACTAAACTACAAGCCCAATAACAGAACAGAACTACTGGTACCTAACAGAATTATGGGAATAATAATTATGAACACACAGGTATGAGAGATATTTCTTGCTCTTGGTCGTGTTTTGGCTGATTGCCGGCGCGCGGTGGAGTTGCCCTTGTTTAGATAGAGAACGAGTATATACAGAGTACTTTGTATGTTTATAAAAGAAAAAGCATGTCAAAGCTATGAATAGTAAACATAGTAAAAAGCCTACAATCCGAGTCAAGAATTTGGTAATTTGTTAATGGTTTGTCTCTGGTGAGGGTAGTAATTTTATTTTTCTTGTTATTGGAAGTGTTGAAAATACATTTGTAAAAACTATAAAAACATAATTTACGGAAAAATAACAACAAAATTTAAGAACAATACGTACTTTTTATATTTATTATATTTTGGTTTATGAATTCTGGCTGAATACAATATTTCCATGGGCATTAAAAGTTTGATTATCTATGGTTAAACAGTGCTGCCATTGAAGCAAAATAACACACAAAATGGGGTAATATTATTAGCTAGCTTTTTACCGCGACTTCGTCCGCGTACAGACGTAAAATAAAATATTATCAATAGGCATGATGACTGATTTTGAAAAACTGTTCTATAATATTCTAAGGTATCTACTATTTCCAAAAAAATATATTATTTCGGCAGGAAACTAATTTTTATTAGAAAAAAACGCTATTTAAATTGTAGTTTTAAAATTCGCTCCAAAACGATCGCCGGTGTCATGACGTCTGCTTGTGACGTCACTATTATGCAAACTGACCGTAAACACATCAAATCAGAAATTTACGTATATAAATATTGTAAAGAGTATGGAGTTTATCTTATTACTCTTTGCTGATAATGTGCGGTTGCTTAGCAACAGGTTTTATATTGTTTGTGTCAAAAATGGTAAATCCTTGTTCCATGTTTTGAGAACACAAAACTATGTAATTGATCGATAGAAATCACGAAATACTTTATAAACGCAGGTAAAAACAATTACTAAGTGCAGAGATCGTCGAAGTTCGTACGAAACTTAGCGAAGTTTACAATGTGTACATGCTCGTGACGTAGTTCACTCTGATTGGTGTTCAACTTATCATGGCGGACTGCTGAATTTTGTTGTTTTATTTTATTAAATAAATTATCAATCTCGCCCTAAATCTGTAAATAAATACATTTTTCAGAACCTGATAATCCTATCTCATTAGATAAACACATTATTTTAGTGATTCTTAGTTACTGTCATCATGCCTATTACATAACGTTGGATTGCATAGGCCTACTGGAAGTCCTTAGCAAATGACGTACGATTGAAATAATATTCAAAAGCCACTCAACGAAGCCCAATACATAGGAACGAATATTTGCCCCCATCGAATTCTAATGAACATATTCTCACTTCCGGTATGTTAGAGGTGAATTAAGATGAATTATAGTTAGACAGCTATATTTATATAAACAGATACTAAGGTAAGTCTTATTCTACCTCTGACACTGACGCAATCAGAAATACACACGCAAATATCATGTCAAACCAAACATTTTAAGCAACGCAATTCAGTTATTGGACATTTTACTACTTCTTCTTTCTTTGCGAAATCAAGTGCAATGGAATAAAATGGAAAATTATGAAATATGGCCCAAAATTTTGTGGGTATTTTGCACAATGTCAAATAATGAATAGCGATAACAAACTCAATATTTTTTTTTGAATTTTATTATATAATGGGGTAATTTTTTTCATACGATGGTAAGTGACATCTATCCCTGATCGTTTCGTACGAACGCAAGATGGCTGCCAATTTATGTGAACGCAAGGACATGTAGAAAAGTGATATCCGTTTGTGATATTTCGTTTATATTTGTGATAATAACGTTATATATATTATTATTGTTTTGTGTAAGTGCCTGGAGAATGTTTTTGTGCAATAAAATATGAGTTATTAATGTTTTAAAAGTAGTTTGTGTAATCTTATGTTGAATGGATGGTATAAAATGTTCCTTGTTGAATTGTGATTTTATGAAGTGATACTAGTTCTTGGATCGCTATGACGCTTGTTGTTGGATGATATCTGTGATTTCACGTGAGTATACAAATTTATCGTAATAATTTTGTCGAGAATTGTGGTCGCAATTTGGGGTTGAAAAATGGACTGTGGTGTAACCTATTTGCCTATATAGGGATTTCGGTGGCGTGGCTGTGTCGGGGCGCCGGTAAGCCGGTCCATCAGCCCCGTTTACAGCTGTTCAATTCCCACGCACCTAAAGCTTCGCTTTTGACCAAAAACACTGTTTGTGCCGTTATTAGACGTTGGAATCATACAAATTTATGTTTTCTTGTTCATTGATAGAGTAACAGATGTTTTAGTGATGAAATATAGATGTAAATGCTTTTTGATTCGTCTTTGAGTATCGGCATACAGATTGTTATCTTGAGTGATGTATTTCGCGTAAGTACTTATACGAGTGGCGTACGTATCGCTTGAAAAACAAATGGTTTTTCTGTTACTGTAAGCTCGCTCAAAAACCCGTGAAGCATCATATTTCATGAATATTTATCTCTCTCGTCTTGATTTATGATGCAGCATTTTTATAAGCCAGCTATAAAACATGAATGTAGTCATCAACTATCTTGTTCTAAGCAGTTCTCTAAATAATGACCTACCAATCAGCTTTATTTCAAAGACCAAACATGCCTTTTTTTGTCCTCTAAAGCCGTTTGTTTTTATTTCTTTTGCATCTGTGTCAATATACCTGTATGCTTTCAAATATTAGCGGTTAAACCTAAGTAGGTACTATAGGTACAATTCCAATAATTTTTTGTGTTTGTACCCAGTAAAAACACTTCTAAATTATGTTCAGTCTGTAAGACCCTTACTTCTTACCTTTGACTATGTCTGTATGGACTTATAATTTCCCCTCGTCTTGCACATACTACATAAAATAGGCTAATGATTAAATGCTGCAGGTTTATCTTGAATGCAAACTAAAGCAACTTAAACTTCTTATACATTTATCAATGTGAGCTCATACCTGATTGAGAGACACAAACATATGAGCATAAGAATGCTCAAAGTAGTTCTTGTAAAACTATTCTTATTCTTAAAACAGCAAAAGTCCTACCCAAATATATCTATTAGGCTGATAGATCTTATACTGGTAGTGTTGTTACCTTGTTTATTGGCTACCTACTGTCCTTCAAAATCAAGCAACAAAACATGTTCTAGGGGTTAATGATATCTTACAGTTTTAAGGCTCAACCACATTATTTTTCGTTCCACAAAAAAACACATGATGTCTCTCTATGGAATGGAATACAGACCATGTCTGTCACCTGTTTGTGAATGTTATGTAAACAACGCCATTTGCTCAGTCAGTCTGTGTGGTATTGACATGTAATTGCAGTTTGCTGTGATAAAAGTTTGTTAAAATGTTTTATCTTTCCATATGGGTATATGTTCTTTCTATAATTACTTTTAGGGTAGACAGCATATTGCCAGGGGTGTAGTTCTAGAAGATTTTTTTAGCAGCTTTTAATCTCTTACATTTTTTTTTTATTACATTATAGGCAAGTATTTGATCTCGATCTCACCTGATGGTAAGTGACGATGAGATCTACGATGGAGCATACTTGCCTAGGTAGGAAGGCGGCAGTAGATAGAGACGCTACATTCACTAGGCATATGCAGCGCAACTGATCCGACCCGCCATCCATGAATGACAACACCGAACATCATGCCGGAACACGGCTAGGCCGCTTGGCGACATGGCTTTGTTCGGTGGGTGGTGACTAGCCACGGCCGAATTATTAACATAATTACATAATGTAAATAAAGGGGGTGAAGGTTTACATTCCCTTATTACAAATCCTGCGATCAGGCTTCAAATTTGCTGACATGGAAAAGTTTCAGTAGACAGATCCCACATAGACCACTGCAAAGCCTATGAAAATATGGCTTGTTGAGTAACACAGACATTAGCTGTGAATGAGGCTCCTCTCCCCAGACAATGGCACACCATCCACCATCTGCCTTGCCTTGGCCACTGGCACAATTAAAGGCCAACCAGAACACAAACGAACTGGCTACACTTTGAACACATAAAATATAATTTTTCATGTTGACATGAGTGAACAATGGCATGTTGAAATAAGTTTGATGGCTTTGTGTCTGCCTGTAGTAGCATAACTGCAAAATGAATTAACTTAGTCTGACCATATTTTTCTATTGTGACACTCAAGTGCTCCAGGCGCTCCAGTATAACATCTGCTCACATTGATAAGTGTATATCTATTTACTAGAAAATACTTTAATATGTACTTATGAAGAAAACTATTGCCTTATCTTTTGTTATTTCTTTGAAAAATACCTTAAAAATAAAACCAAGTTTTAACAATAGTTAATTAACTCAATAGTGAGAATGGTGATGTGTCATTGACACTAGAGGCCTTTGAATTTGCCGTGCAAAAATAGTTAAGTATTCCTTCCGACAACACAACCAGGGATTGCTTTGTGAATGGAATTTGTGAGTGTGATATAACCATTTTTATCTAGGTATACCTTTCTATGTAATTCATTCATTTCATTCATGATGATGATGATGTTGATTCATTTGTGATGCAATAATAATTACAAAACAAATCTTCTAAGGCTAGTTTAAGGTTATTGATTGAATGGGTTGTAAACAGAGCATTAGTTTAAAAAAACCTTTAAAGCATAAACTTGCTTGCTAAGTATTACATACACAAGCTTTTTATGCTGCTCGTCCTAATCTTACCCTACAATGAACTCTTGCGATCCTCTTTAAAGGCATGTGAGACATTCAATGAGCAATGAATATCGTCAACCTCTCGGCTCTAGATGAGCATTCGAGCCTAGCATTGGTTAGTCATATTTTATTAGTAACGACCGGAGCTTACATCCACGCATGCGAGCATAACTGATAGAAAGACCCTTCAGCACGGCTCAGGGAGCATTCATGCGCCCCTAGGTATTCCAATCGCACCAGCAGTCTTTAGATTACTAGAGATGGGCATTATCTACTAAAAATCTCGATAATACATTCACAAATTTGACTGAAAGGTATTATGATGTCATACAATAGATGGCGGTGTATAAAGACGACCATAAAAGTGGTTTTTCAGTTTTGAAAAAAAATCCTAGCGTATAAAAATATCACTGAAGCCGCGATTTGGATGTCGAAATTACCTCCGGGTCCGGCTTGCGCATCTGGAATATCTAGATTGCATATGTGAACGTCATATTCTGCAATGATTATCACTTGCCTAACAGTGAAGGAAAACATCATCAGGAAACCTAAATGTCAGAGAGAACCCCTGAAAGACGTCTGAAGTCCACCAACCCGCACTGGGCCAGCGTGGTGGACTATAGCCCAATCCCATCGCATTGATGGGAGTCCCGTGTGAAAGAATGAGGTACTAAAACGTATTTTTATTATTATTAATTTGTAATTAATAAATTACGAAAAGAGTCCTTGCCATCCCAGGTGGGCAAATTATACTCGATCTGAGGGTGATTTTTTTGCCTGACTACATAAAATATTTGAAATTGTTAACAGTCTGATTGCTAGCAATCCACGAGAAAAATAAACAATGTTTATAGGTACCCACCTACCTGCGCACACGCAGTACCTATTGCAGCCTAAACGCTGTTTGTCTCCTTCTATTATATGCAATGTTATTGCTTTTTCAGTTTCGACTTTATTTAATCTATACTTCTATACTAATATTATAAATGTGAATGTTTGGATGGATGGATAGATGGATGGATGGATGGATGTTTGTTACTCTTTCACGCCCGAACGGCTGAAAGGATCTGGATGAAATTTGGCACAGAGATAGATTATAGTCTGGAACAGCACATAGGCTACTTTTTATCACGGTAAAATGTTTGGATCCCGTGGGATAGATGTTTTAATTTTTCATACTTTTTATCGCGGGTAACACCGCCGGGCGCAGCTAGTAATGTATATAATATAAGGAAATTATGAAGTATCGAGTTCGTCCCCAGTTCATTGTACGGTACCCATAATACAAGCGGTGCGTAGTGTGGGACCGTATAGTTTGTTTGTTTATCTGGCGATATATTATTATTGTATCAGGAACAGCCTGAACAATACTTGCCCAACTCGTAGTTAGTAGTAATGAGTCAGAAAACATTAAGCTGCTCGAAAAATGTCTTATGTTCCTAGTGTTTGATGTAAACCTATGGATTATCCATAATGGGGTTTCATCAAGTGTTATTATTCTATTAAAATATTTTCTTTTCCAAATAATGCGTTTAGTCAACAATGCGTAATGGGGGCCGGTGAGCACCTGCGCTGTGCACCTGGCTTTATTATATTGCTATCGTCGAATGGGCACTGTATTGAATACCTACCAGGGGATGTGTCCGTCAAATGCGTTTTAAAGCGATTCGTATTTTTAGGGTAATTTTAACGTGTGGGTAGGGTACTTTATAAGAGAAGGCATAAACGTATTAATAAAAAAAAAAAACTTAATTCGGATAGAGGTACCAGATATTAGCTATGTTATCTGCAAAGCTAACAGATTCTGGTAATACACCGTTCACAGACCAGCAAAGTGCTTGAAAAAGAAGTGTGGATCTGCGCACGAGTTTATATGAATTAGGCATGCGCAAAACTGGTATTTTTGTAATCTATACATATAAATAAAATTGGAGTGTCTGTTTGTAATATTAAAATAACCGCTTTTTACTAAGTGCATTTGGATGTATACACGTTACCTATACCGAAACAACATTTTTTACAATTTTTGTCTGTCTGTCTGTCTGTCTGTCCGTCTGTCCGTCTGTCTGTCTGTCCGTCTGTCTGTCTGTCTGTCTGTCTGTCTGTCTGTCTGTTTGTTCCGGGTAATCTCTGAAATGGCTGGACCGATTTTGACGGGAATTTCACTGGCAGATAGCTGATGTAACAAGGAGTAACTTAGGCTACTTTTATTTTAGAAAAAAAAATTGGATCTCTCGAAAATAAAATTAAAACCAATGTTGCAGCGCTGCGCCTGCTTAAAGTTTGATAGCAACAATCTGCAATGCGTCCCGCGGGATCAGAACGCGAGCAGGCTGTTGCCAACGGTTGAGACGTTGTTAAATACCACGCGGACGAAGTCGCGGGCAACAGCTAGTAATTAATATTATTGATACACATTATGTAAATATACAGTAGATAAGCTTTTCTATTCTCTTTTTAATTTATATTTGCGTTGTTCATATTGCGTAAATAAATATTAAAAGCTCTATAATATAATTATCCCTTGATTATGTTCTTTAAAACCCCTTTACATATAAAATTATTAAGGTAAGTCTACTGATTTTGAACAGTACCTACATACTTTCATCCTATAACCGATGGGTGTAAGTGTGAAGGATGAATTTTCAACCCATTCATCGTTTTAGGGATTCCACATCCTTAGGTTTAATTCAGTTTTTTTCTTCGTTTTTGTTGGTCTTCCGATCCGATCCAAAAGGCTAATTCATTGGCAACACTCAGAGATACCTTTTTTGGCCTCTTTGAGGTTCCTTGAAAGTGCGCTGTACTAGCTAGTACAGTTTTTTAGTCCACGTCTGCTATAAGAAGCGACTATTGTGTAGGCTAGTGCACCTTATTGGCCTCACCGAAACCTGGGGTGACGTCATCAAAGTAATCAGCTCGCCCCAGTGCCTCGCGGACCACGGCGCAAGAAAAATAAGTTACAATTTCTAAGAACTCAAAATACATTCTAACATTCTGTAACATAAAGTGTTATACACTTTAAGTAATTTCTTTGTTTGCTACGTTTATAAAGTATCTGGTTTGTTAGACGGTGGGGTTTTCAGAGACAAGGAAAATTTTGTAAAAAAAATCATCTTAGTATAAGACTAGGTTGGTTCAGCTCAGCCGCCATGGCCATCATCGACAATATTCTGTTGTGAGTTCTGCTTAACGTAACAATTATTTACTACAATATCGGAACAGCAAAGATATGAGTGATGCACCATACCTCAAAGTCCTAACGCATTCAAGCTTTTACCTCGACACGGCTCTATTGTATTCAAATATTGAGAAGGCCTACACAAAGAAGACATTTCTCGAAATACTTGCAGGAACGAGGGAGGAATAGACATAAGGCACCATCCTTGCAATAGTTATATTCTAAGCTGAATTAATAGCGATCCCACACAAACGATCTGATCCATAACCGACTATATTTAGTATCGCGACTGATATTCGCCGATGTAATACGCCGAATGGGGCGATTCATCACCGGCGGCGTGACACTGACGGATTAGAGGCGGGCGAAAATCGTTGGCCGTTGCGCGCGGGGCCGCGACGATAGCGACTCTAGTATTTGCTGTGGCTCAAGCGTAATCCTTTTACGATAGCGTAGGCGTGTTCGTCCCGCTCGCACCACAGATGTCGTAAATAAGTATGACGGTGACGGCATGCTTTCTCGATGACGTTACAATTTCATTAGAAGTGCCTGCTTGCCGTACGGAACGCGTTGGGAGGCCTTGCAGAATTAGCACTTTCAGATGACGTTATTCGCGAGAGCGATGTGACGTGGTTGTTTTACTAGTATAATATGTACTATGTTTCAGTCGTATTGATTAAAGATAAGGTGTAAATATTTGTGGCGCAATTGTGATATCAGTTAATTCTCCCGCGCCGATTGCGTTTCACCTGTTCTTCATCATACGATGCCTGATGTGCTGCTAGAACCTTATAAAAATACTTTTGGGTATTTGGAGTTGTATACATTCCTGTTCTCCGAGTTATCCTAACGCTTGAATATTTTCACACCATCAGTGGTTTTGCTTGCGCTGAATTACTCTATCTATTGCGTAAGTAGATACATAATGACTATTTGATAATTGAAATCTGTCGTGTTTTAAACAAGTAACAGCATGCACTAATAGCCCCACCTCGTCAAAGTGTTCCTAAGCAACCAGTTTGGAGTCAACTCATTGAGCGTCTGTTGACCGGGCCGGTAACCATTCATATGTCCGACTCGAGTATGATTTATGAATTAATTCTATTATGTTAAGCACGGCGCGGCCTGCAGCGGAGCGTTGCGAAATTAAGCGCATTGCGTGCGCGGGTTATAAGGTCGCCTCGAGATAACTGATAGTGCTGCGAAGACCGCGGCTGGGTTGTGGGCGCAGCGGTCAACATTGGCGTTGTCTTGTCATATTTGTGAACTGGCTGGATCTGCATGTTGGCGGTGATGGGCCCACCACCTGCCACATGTGTTATAAGAGTATCAAATGTTTCCTTCAAATCCTTCTTTGACGAATCTTTTTGAAGTTTATGGTCTTTCGCAATTCGTGCTCGTGTCGCAATTTCTCTGTCAATTGTATTTTATTCCTAAACCAATAGTACTTACCTACATACCAAACCATTGAATGGATAGTGCTTATGAAAAGAATCTTTGTCCCGGCACATATCTCTCGGGGTCAGGTTGTTAAGCACTCCGATAACCCAGCCCGTGGCTCCGACGTCATCGCACCCCGTATCTTGACCTCACACCTCTTCTCTACTCCACTCTACTACTGATCAGATAGATGCTGTTTCATTACGTACCCATTAATATATTTTTTTAATTTGATAATTGGTCAAAATAAACTAACTTTTTTGATGTGTGGTAAAGATTCTAAAGATAATAATTAATTAATATCGCCAGACGAGTACACCAACTATACGGTCGCACTGACACAGTAAGTACCGTACAATGGAAACATTCGTGCTCATCACACAAAGCTTGTCCCTACCAGTATTCGGTCACTTCACTACCAACTGCGCTAATAATTTCGTCATCAAAATAAGTCTTTGCTATTTGCTGTCGCTTTAACTTAAGAAACGTTTAAAATTTTCTGGTTTCTAGCTAGGCGGATTGTGAATACGGTGATTCAGTTTTGCCCTTTGAACCTAGGACCTATTAGGTACCTTACAACTGCATTTGGTCGTACAACGTTATTATTCCTGTATTATTGGGCAAGTCACTGACACTGTTTTTAAGCTCTTGAACGTAACACGTAATTCTGACTAAATAATATGACTAAACGACGGGCTGGATACAAAAACACGGGGAATGCATACACAAGTTTATAAACTCCAAATCGCAACAACTTTCCACAGTCAAAGAAATAAAGCAATATGAAAAAATCTAATTACGCATACATGTATTGTAATATGAGACCCGCCCACGGCCGGCATACGTGGCGCGAGCTGGTATCTTATCGGCGCGTGTGCCATCTGTCTGAGTCGTGGTTTCTGGCTGCACACGTCACGACCACGACCCAGGGCCCCAAGTCCGCTAACACAACCGATTCATAATCGAACAGCAACCGTATAGTAACTGTCACTTTTGACAGATATCCCATACAATATATGTCAAACGTGAGCGTTGCTATGCTGATATATAGCTATAGGCTTCCTGCTTATCTTCGTTCAACCATGTATCCCTAAGTATATACTTTGGGTTGGTAATTTTTTAACCAGCTACTCGAGCCTGCCTAGCCGTTCCTATATTTTTCTAACATACCATAACAATGTACTGCTCAAATTTCTTTTTAAAAAGAGCAATCATGGATTTCTTGCCAGTGCTTCTCCATAGGAACGGCATTCCGAACTGGTGTTAAAGTTGTTGCTTAGCGATTTGTGACATTTTGACGATACATAAGTACTTTTCTGAATAGTTTATAGTAATAAATAAATATTCTGATTCTGAAATGCGTGCATTGTAGACTAGAGCCTGCACTCGTAGATTAATGTTATGGACATAAACCATCCGTTTCGTTAAGTAACTCAATATTATACTAGCAATTTTTTCCTACCATCTTTTCCACCTTTTACAAAGTTCGCCCTCGTATGCCTCACCCTTTTTGGTAAAGCGATCTTTAGTGTGTCACGAGAATCGACCAATTTATGTTGCGACTAGTCGGCCAAGCGGTTGGTTCGGGTGACTTGCTTTTCGTTCACAATTCATTTCAATTTTTTACCTCTACCGTCTTTAGGAGGGGTCCGCGTCCGCCTTGCATTTTGAATACAAGGCGTTGTTATCACAGTGACTTGTATTTTTTATGACGGAACAAATCTTCGTACTGACTTGTTATCTGGGTGCAAGTATTAATTCAATACGAACACTGCTCTCTCAGTACATCGGCCGGAAATATAATGTAAGTGCTGCTTATATTTGATCCGACAACACAACATATGTGAACACCCATATATTGACAGCTGCAACACTAGGTTCTTGCATTTTGTCGACTTCCACAAAGATAGCAGACAGACAGTTTTGGCAATTTGGTTTTTATGTTTAGGGAGTTTAAATTTACTAAATATCGCAATTTGGCGAAAATTCTAATTTCCGAGGAGCTTGTTTAAAAAAAAAAAAAATTAAAACTGAATAAACAATTATTTATAGCCACCTCAGTCTGGGAATTGCTGAGTACAATTTATTTTAATTTTAGACTTAAATCAATATTTATCAAGCAGTACCGACTTACATCCTACCTACCATACCTACGCCACGTCACTAAACTATAAATCATCCTTAGACGCCGACGTAACGAGACCCTTAAACATTTTGCGTTATTGTTGACCCGTGACCTTACCCACTAAACGCCGAGATCGCTCTCCCCCCACCGCCCTTCCCGCCCCGGGCCCCCGCCCCGCCTGCGCAAGCACACATCTCACGGAGACGGGTCACGCGTGCGCGAGGCTCATGACACGCCTCCAGCGGCGATGTGTAGTCAGTAAGCACAATATATGTTTGTTTAGCACATTATCTATTCATCGCATCGAACCGGAGCTAGCCCATTATATTTTTAAAGGACATTGCGGATGTGTGAAAGTTGGTGCGAGGTACTGAATCTGAATCTGTGTGTGAGCCGTGTGAATTAGGAAAACTGTTACAGAATTACACAAAACACCAACGTTCGTGGAGGAGATTAGGTTTTTAAAAAACTGGCCATGACCATGTCGGGTATATCGTTGCCACAAACTATTTAGGTTTCTATTGCCGTGCCTACAACGAAAACTTATAGCAGCTAGGTAAACCCAGATAATGAATTGTCCAAAAATGTCGCGGGACTATCAAGATAGTCCCGCGACATTTTTGGTACATTTTGGACATTTTTGGTACCATGGTAGTACCCTTGGTACTACCATGGTACCAAAAATAGTAGTACCAAGGTAGTACCAAGGGTACTACCATGGTCCGCCAAAGATTGTGTGTGGTAATCTCATTGATGCTTTACCGTCGTGATAATTTTCTTTGTAATTTGATTTAATATGTGTAAGGGTGCCAAATTTCAGGAGTCTCTTAATTAAAATTGAGAGGTTTGAAAATAATTGCGGATTCCAGAAAATGCACTGGCATAATAAACAAAGTTCTTATTACCATACCATAAACCTAATAAAGAATTAGTCGCAGCGCTGACAGGGCCTTTGAACTTATTTAAATTAACAATTCATAGATTACTTAATCGTTATTCAAATTCGATACCTACCGATATAAAAACATTTGGTGTACCGGCGCGATAGAGTTGCTATTGGAAAATGACGTCAATGTCATATGTCCCCTTTATAACTTACATAACTAATTTATTGCTAAATTGAGCGTAACGGTTTTCTGGGAAATATTGTGAAGAATATGCTTCAATTATAACAATCACAATCAGAATATTTTTATTCATGTAAACCATTAAGTACAGTACTAATGAATCGTCCAAATAGTTACAAAATGCTAAGCTAAAACTGTACCACCCGTTCGGAATGCCGTTCCTATGAAGAAGAACGCGCAAGAAACTCCATGGTTGCTCTTTTTAAAAAGTTTTGTTAGATTTTTGAGCAGAACATCGTTATGGGTACATTATGCAGTTGAGAACACAGGTGATATTATAACATATTGTTACTTACAGGTAAACACCACTAATTCAATAACATTATTTTATTCATTAATAGCCTGATGATGTTAACGTCATATGACCGGTAATGTACACCATAATTACTTTCTATCGAAAAGGCTTTAGGCCCGAAATTTTCAATACAATTCGAATATTCACGCGATGACTCGTGGCCGGCGAACTTATCTGTCACTTGTAGCGCATGTCGTTGGTATGTCGTCACACCCACACATCACGTTCATGTCCCGTTTCGTGTTATGTAAACTCTCATCATTGTTTGTCCATAGCAAGTATCATGACATATATATGAAAATATGATTTTGTGTTAAAAGTATAAAAGAGCACGCTAACACCTCCGAAAGGATTTTAATGGTGTGAGTGGTATATATGGGTGATAATCTTTGAAGATGTTTGTTTTATACACGACGATTCTCAGAAATATTGATTTGTAGTACTAGTTGTCGTGATTAACACTTCGTGTTAAAATGGAGTTAATTTGAGAATACACGATTAGAATGAAGGCTTCGTCATATGGTTTGCTTTTTGTCGGTGGGCGACTGTTGTGACAATTACGTCATCATCTTTGGGTTAAGCTATCACGCTGCAAGAAGTTTATAATAACATACGTCAATATTTAAGAAGTCATCGTTACTTAATTCAATTTCGAAATCCCAAAAAAGGTCCTTGGATATCTGGTAGTAGGTTAAACGATTCGAGACATGGCTTATTTCATGCCTCAACAGTCATGTCCGTCTCGGATGATATCATTCGGGTGGCATTGAGAGCAGGGGTTTGGCGAACGACCGCCCCAAATACCATGCGCTGGAGTATAGGGAGTTAAGTTTCACAGGCGCTAAAATATGTTGACAACGGGAGGTAGAAAAAAACTTATACCATAAAGCAGAAGAGAAACAAAATAAAAATAATGTCATCAACGAAGAGTGCTGTTGCTGTGATTCCGAAGTTCCATATATAAGAACCATTACGCTTGTAATGTCACTATTGGAGGTGCATTGCAATGCACCCATATTTTGCAGATAGTATTTGTTGAAATGAGGACCCATCCACAGGAACAATCGAATATTAGGTACAAACTACGGTACAAATAGCCAAACTTGCTTTCTATATCAGGGCGATGCGTGATTTTGGACACGTGTGTCATGGCCTATCTTCAGAATGTTGACTTTTAGAAGCTATGCAGGCACTCCGTTTATTTCCTGTTGAAAATCTCAGGGGATAAATTATATGAACATTACCTATCTAACTTTAGCCATAAAATACCGAAATAACTGAATACATACTAATAATAATATCGCCCGATGAACACAAGAAACTGATACGGTCCCACACTAAGCGACGCTTATAATTTAATTATAGGTATCGTACAATAGACTGGGGGCGAACCCATTATATAATAATTATATAGATATTAAACATCCATGTCGCGGGTGAAAACATTCATGGTCATCACACAAAGTTTGTGTCTACCAGTATTTAAACCCGGGACCCTCAGTGCAGAAAGCAGGGTCACTGCCAACTGCCCTAATCAGCTCATCAAATAATGTAGTATCATTCCGGGTAACTATTATAGTTAGAGCGGCCTCTTACAGCAGCGGTCTCCTTCCCCGCAGCCTTCTTGCTGTTCTCATGTCGTAATTGGTAACCATTTCTCACAGACCAACTTCGTGTGCTGTGCCAAATTTGGAGCAGTCCTGAACAATCGTGCTTTAAGCATTGTCACGTGGATTGGCATACAATAGACCTGAATTAGAGTGACTGTGTGCCAAATTAGGAATAAACCGATTGGGGTCACGAAAGCATTTAAACTTTTTTTTTTCAAAGGCCTTTGCGCCTTTTATGATATACCATAACCTTTTCTATTCGACTAAGAGGAAGGAGGTTGATTACTTTAAATAAGAAAACTCGCAATTTATAAATTTGACATGTCTAAATTTTGCAATTTCTAGATAAGTAGTACCACAAATCTAAATGTAGTGGTTTCTTGAATAGAAATGAAGAAAAGATGAAATTTAGAATTGTATCACGTCATAGTTAAACCTGTTAAGCCTTTTGTTTTTTCAGTAACAGGAAAATATTTAGAGAAGAAAGTACGTAGCGGAAGGTTGTAGAGAACTATAAATTAGTTTTAAGCTTCATAAAACATAACACACACAGTCTGGTAAATAAGGTTTGTCTCTTCCCGGACACCCATAGAGAGTCAGTTTATGAATTAGCATTTGAACTTTAAAATAATCATATGACATTTTGTCCGGGCTCCTTTTCATTTCATTTCAATTTATCTTACCTAGAACTTGAAACTGCTGTCATTATTTAAGCACTGCAAAATAAAAACATCAGCAGCTACACAAAATTGCTATAGGCCCACACGATAAAACAATGATGGTATGTACTCGCCTCCGCCGGCTCAAACAATGCTGAAATACCTGGATAAATCAATATCGCGCACTTTTTCACTTCAGACACCATCGGGAGTTTTTTTGTTTTGCCCGTAGAGTTGGGTTTAGCCAATGAGAGCTAGCCATTCTTATTACCTTTCAAGGTGCCGTTGAATTTAGGTTATATTAGGAAAGTTTAATACTTTGACTTGCTAGAATGTATTGACTATCTTTTTAGCCAAAGTTGCGCCGCAACCTCGGTAATATATGTCCGGCTTCTGTCAAACATGTTTTAACTTTAGGCTTTTCTCGGTAGTATAAATTTATTTTCTAATTCGCTATATTGCTGGTTTGCCTTGCAAACAATGCAGCTATCATAGTATATGTGTTTAAAATATCTCTACAATAAATCAATAACCAATCAAATCGGACCTGCGTAGTTTTCGTTTGCGGCCGCACCGAAATTTGGGTCAGCGAATAAAATTGTAATATGATATGTTTCAATCGATACAGTCCGACGCCATTTTAAAACGCTCGCCCATTTAAAATATACGCAAGTTTAAAATGGCTAAAATTAATAGCGATATTTGTACATATTTGCTGGAGTCCTGTATTCATCAATTGATGCCAGCTTTCATCATGCCGCCATGCGAATTGAAAGCTCAGGATATGGGTATATAAATTATTATTGGATAAAGTGTTTCGTTATTTATTTATAATTATTATTTCATGAAATTTGATCCTGTAATGTGAAATTATTGGGAAAATAATAGCCTGATTTTCAGTACAGTCATTTCAAGTGCATGGACATTTATTTAAGATTGCCTTGCATCTGAAGAAGTCCATTCAGAGGCAATTTTATCTGTAAATAGGTCTAAAATTTCGTCAAATGTCAAACATTAATGTTGAATATATCGTGTTACAATCTAGATGTGTACTTCTTAAACTATGGAGCACCAAGAATAGTATAGACTTTTTGTTTTTTTTTTGTCCTTATAAAGCTATAGTGGTCGAGTGATTTACGTGCCTCCCTTCGAATGTATGTTGATGAGAGTATCGCAATGTCTGATATTGGCAACAGTTGTATTTTAATTTATTGATCATAGATAATCAGTTAAAGGTAAAGGAAAAGGTGGGAAGGGATTTGTTTGTGTGTTATGTTGAGCTATTCCAAATGCAGCGTTATCATCATTATCTGGTCATTTGGAAGGTTCTCAAACAATTCATGTACTAATTTCATGGTTTAATTTGCATGACGATGATAGCCTAGCCTGTTTTACCATAATAGGTTTTTTGCTCAAACTCATGAGGGCAAATAAGATCGTTAATCCGGAGCCACATTCTAAACGCTTTATGATTATTTATTAAAGACGTCGACTTCCCCAGGATGTTTATCGACGCTGTTAATAACTTCTTTGTATTGTTTCATACGCCATCATGTGTTTGAAAAACGTTGCGATGTTCCGTTTTGATGTATTTTTTTTTGTATCATGTGTGTTTTTATTTTTAACTCTACTTAAACGTCTCTATACTGCTAATAATGTTTGTGTGGGAATGTAGAAATGCAAGCTATAATAGGTAATCTCCGTATTTATTTTTACATTCAGCCCACGCTCATATTTTCCTGGCCTAAAAATAATATTTCATCGGATTTATTTTCTCAGTGGCAAAGTATATGCAACGCCACACCCACAACCGAAGTCGGCCATACGTCAATCCACGATAATCGAAGTTTTACCAAATCGCTTTGACAGATCAATCGACACGTCACGCAGTTTTCACATCCAGTGGTGACCAGAAGCTCGAGAAACATTGAAATCAAGGGTGTCACCCAACAATCAATACTTTTGGAGATTCCTCATCTGTTATAATATACGTTCATCTTCTTTACCTTGACACTGGCAAAATCACCGAAGATCGGTGGAGTCATTAACTTAAAAATTGAATTGAGTAAGTCAATGCGGTTTTCTATGTTATAGTACAGTACCGTTGGTGCTTACCTTAGAGATTGAATGGTGATGAAGCTAGTGCACTCATTATTTCAATGACTATACATACTTGCCTTGATATGTTTTGCACATGCTCCGCCAGCCGTAGCCGCAGCAGCCATTGTTGCCGTTTTCATCACGTTAGCCTCGCTTTCAAGGCCCCCTTGCCAAATATCTTGCCAGTTTCAGTCCATACTTCATTCTGAACCACTTGCGCGATGGTGTTGCGCAAAATATGTGCATGTTTTCATTATCAATAAAAAAAGTCGTGTGAGTACGCTGCAATACACGCTAAGCGTTGAAGTAAGCCCGTGGTATGACGGCTACCTGCCTTAGATAATGTGGTCCGCGAAGCATAGTAAAATAAGTATAATTTGAAAATGTATTGGGGGTCAGATAGTTCTGAATCAAAATCTATATATGTTTACATCGGTTACGCGTAGAAAATATATTCGCAAGTCAAATGCCGGGTTAACTTGAGGCTTACTTCAAAATACCGCATTTGTGTATAATAGCCCCCTTGTTTATCGAATACTATGAGATTTGTTTCTAGTCAATGTCTTTACCGTATTCCCATGTCTGGTTTATATCAGCCTTTTTTTTTGGGACTAGGCCCGCCACACACTCCCGCCACTGCTACTCCTGTAAGCCAGGATCTACAGTGGTGTCCAACGTAGACACCGAGGTTTGACCCTCGGCGAGTCCCGGGATAAAGTAAATTCTCTTGGATCCCGCACGAATTTAATCGAAACATAAAAATTGGAGGAGTTGGAAGAAAATTATCCACTTCCCTCCATTACAAAGCGGGAGACATAAAAGATCTGGTAGATACATTTCCACAGAAGCAAGACTCAGCCTGTGATGTACTTGCCCAAAAGTTGACATTATCCTTACTCATACTTGTACAGTCAGGTTTATTGTTCGTGTCTCCGAATAAGAAACGCCTGCATTGTTATTAGTCTTGAATAAACCATTCTTCTTTTCGTTTCCCACACAATCGGGTATCGTTATGTCCATTGGATGTCACTTTTACTCTTGCTTTTGGCTTTTGTGTAAGACTTAATACAGGCTAGATGGAATACAATGGGGTTAGAGGATTCTTACTAGGAGCTCATAATGTCCGTAGATCCGAAGTGTTTGTATTATTACAGTAATTGTAAGCTTTTCTAGGTATGTGAATTTACCTAATTAAATAATGAAATTCGACATTTACGACAAGCCTAAATGTTGTACAGTACATATTTATTTTCAACTGTAATTCTTGGATACGTCGTTCCGTCTCTTTTCTACTCCATGTGAGCGTTGGGTTAGTGGAGCATCACTTCTCATTCTTTGGATGTCGTGATCGGCAACTACCGCTTGGATTCATTTGGGTGCAAAATTGAGTGAGCAGAATACGTACGATTACGTATACATCACGACGGTCGAAGTAATTTAAAAGACTCGTTACGATTGTACCCAGTGTGTGAGCTCTTATAGTACTTCGATGTCGGGAATTGTCGTGTTCGATCGTACGCATTAGGTCGACTCTGGTATAAAAATGTAGCCAAGCACGCTCGACCTAAGTGAAGTTATCCTGAAACATGAAACGTATTCGGTTATCCTATTTAATTTTAGTTCTTTTTTTAAAAGGGGATATTCCGATGCTTGTCAAATATTTAAAATATCCTGTTACAAACCTTTAGGCAGTACTGTCGTCATGTTACGTCTGTCGATGTATTTACCTATATTTATCTTTAGAAATACATTCTCCAAGGAAATTCTACGTTCTCCCGGGAACATAGCATCACCGCGATTGCAACGCGAAATGTTTTGTTACCACACATTTTTGTTCGTGTGAATATTTATATTCACTTAGCTCTCGACGCGCCGTATTTTCTTTCACTGTACAATGCATGAAATGCAAATATTATCTTTCTAGTTGTGTAATCGTTGTGTGAAGGATTTGTTGCCATTCTGTGGTATAAGCGTCACGAACCAATTCTTGATTCGCTTTGAACATTTATTTGAGGCCGGGATACCGATTATTGTACAAAATTTCCCTGTTTAGCAAGCTTGTTATTAATATAAAAATCGTAGTTTCAAATTTCGCAAAAATCTCGGATCAAATTTAGAAAGAATCCTATTTATATCATTAAGCCAGTTTCCGACCAGTTCAGGCGGCAGTAGCTAATGCTACGACGTCATCAAATTTATGTTTTATTTCCTCCTATATTGAGTCATATTTCACGCTTCCATTCTGTGACATACCGGCGCGTAATTACTTGAACCAGTCGTTAAATTAACTGTACCTTGTACAGTACAACCCCTGTATACCTACAATCTATACATATAAATAAAATTGGAGTGTCTGTTTGTAATACTAAAATAACCGCTTTTTACTAAGTGCATTTGGATGTATACACGTTACCTATACCGAAACAACATTTTTTACAATTTTTGTCTGTCTGTCTGTCTGTCCGTCTGTCTGTCTGTCCGTCTGTCTGTCTGTCTGTCTGTCTGTCTGTCTGTCTGTCTGTTTGTTCCGGGTAATCTCTGAAATGGCTGGACCGATTTTGACGGGAATTTCACTGGCAGATAGCTGATGTAACAAGGAGTAACTTAGGCTACTTTTATTTTAGAAAAAAAAAATTGGATCTCTCGAAAAAAAATTAAAACCAATGTTGCAGCGCTGCGCCTGATTAAAGTTTGATAGCAACAATCTGCAATGCGTCCCGCGGGATCAGAACGCGAGCAGGCTGTTGCCAACGGCTGAGTCTTTGTTAAATACCACGCGGACGAAGTCGCGGGCAACAGCTAGTGTACAATAAAAACATTAACATTTTTACGACGAAAGACGTTTTTATGACTCGTCATTTTTTATAGTTCCGATAGCCGTCGCCGGGGCTCCGTATGATGTATTTGTAAACAATCATAAAATTACGATTGAATGGTACAGCTGCCGGCTTCCTAAATACGACCAGTATAGTGTCTGGGTTGATTAGCATGTGCGCATCGATCATGCCGTAGCGCGAAGTTTGTTTGAGCCTTCCAATATTAAAAAATATACATCGACTAAATGCAACTCGTACTCCTAAGTATTTGGCGTTCTGACAACATAAATGAATAAGGTTTTTTTGAAAGAAATGAGGAAACCAATTTCGGTAGGTTCGTCAAATTAAAGAAAGCAAATCGAGCTTCGAAAGATTTGCAAATGCGTCATAAAAAGTCCGAAAAAGTTTTATTTAGTGAGCGTCATAAAAAGTTCGTCACCAATTTTGATCAGCACCGTCATGGCATCCAATTTTTTACTCGACTGCGCCAGAAGGTTCTTAATAAATTAGTTACTTAATAATTGCAGTTACTTGCTATATAAACTAAAATCTAGATTGCAACATTTTATCTCTAAAGCCTTAATTTAAATCGATATATTTCACAATTAACTCGTGGAAACGTGACGATTCCAGTGTTGAACTACTTTCAGTTTTACTTTTTTGTCATGTTAAGTTCGAGCTTACGAACGAATGCACAACGAAAAGTATACATTTCAGCGAACAATGTTTGGGTCCTGATTTTCACTCCACTGTGGGCACACAAATGCAAACATGAGCATAGGTGGCTATTAGCACTGTTTGTGTAATACACTGTTATCTCTTGACAGCGAATTTGAGTTCTCTCCAGAGTTGACGCCTGTACAAAACTCAAGAGCGGTCACAAATACTCTTGCTCTGTGGAAGACATCAAATTGCCCACTCGCATTTCTTTTGTAACCACCTCAAACGTTCTACAAACATTAAGTTTTTACGACTACGCCCATTTGCGCGTTCAGGTATTTCGAAAACTCGCCAATATCGAATGTCTGTTGCTTCAAAAAGTTCAATGTCTCCCGCTAATGCATAGCGAAACTCGCTCGTGTGTGCAGAGGAACATATTTCTAAGATCTTTTAAGCGTCGTAAGATGTTCTTAGAATGGAAATATCGAAGAGAGGCGATACTTAAAACAATGAAATAAAACAATCATGTTGTAGGTGCGCAGACTGACGCTTCGGTTAAGGCTATGCAAATATTATAGAATATTTTGTTTGCGTACTGCAGTGAATAGTGTTTTGTGTCTGCAAAACAGGGTTTCTATCTGTTTCGTTGAGCAAATAATACGTTTCATACCTAATATGTCGGACAAACCATTAAATATTACATTGTGTTCATTCTGAACAGTTTTGTAAAATAAAATATACACCCGCTACGATATTTGTTTCGCCAAACATTCAAGGCAGTTAGATCCCAAGTTCTGGCATGCGGGAGGAGGCTTGGTAGCCATACACAATGCCAGTTACGCAACGAAAATGTCGATATGAACATTTTAAACATGGCACTTACTAAAAAAGTTTTCTGCGTATGATCTTTAATTCCTTTCTTGTTTAGAAAATTATTCACAGCTCTAGCGATGCCATTAATTTATATGCACACCCAACGACCGACCAGGGCCTCAAGTCTGCTAACACAATCGATTCATAATCGAACGGCAACCACATAGGAACTGTCACTTTTGACAGATATTGTATGGGATATGGGGATGTCCATTCCAGGATAGCAACGATCTTACGTGATCTGACAAATAGGTGAACAGTTGCCGGGAAGCGTATATTGGAATGTTTGTCCGACAGTGACGTATTGCGCGTTCAACACCTAGAAATACTAACGCCATGAAGGGACATGCTGGCCGAGCATAACAATATACACTTCCGAGAAATATATTATGAGGGTCTTCTAAAGCTGTTGGTGGAGGCATTAAACTTCGTCCTCACTCCCTTGAACATTCAAGGTATACTTCCTTGTTTTGACAAACGTGCCCCGCGGAAGCCCCACCAGTGAGCGGCCCCAGCCCGCGACGTTTTGAATTTGAATAAACTAAACTTACAATGAATATACTTTGCAAGTTCGTCAATAGGAACGGAGAAATAAAGAACAATTTTGTGCACCGGTGCTGAAGCCAAAGTTGCTAAGTAGCCGTGTTAAATATGTAAATATTTATATATAAATATCTCCAGACATTGATAGCAGCGATAGCCAAGTGATAGCAGTGATAGCCAAGTTGGTAGAACGCTTGCCTCGGTAACGAGGATTGCAGGTTCAAACCCCGGCTCGCACCTCTGCAATTTTTCATGTGCGAATCTCATTTTCAACCATGATTATCACTTGCTAAGCGGTGAAGGAAACATCGTGAGGAAACCTGCATGTCTGAGAGAACCCCTCGAAAGATATGTGAAGTCCGCCAACCCGCACTGGGCCAGCGTGGTGGACTATGGCCTAATCCCCCCTCGCATTGAGGGGAGGCCCGTGCCCAGCAGTGGGACATTAAAAAAGGGCTGGAATTATTATATGTTATCTCCAGACAAAGATACCAAATTACTTTTATCAAACCTTAATCACTGTAGTCGTACCTAATAGCTTGTGTGTAGGAGAAGATCAAGTAATTTACTAAAATATTAAGTCAGGTTATGGAGAAAATCGAAGAGTGGCCTTCCATTTTCCGAGACCCAAATATACACGATGGTGATCTTGTTATAAGATATCTGTCCCGAATTTCATAAAAATCCACGCAGTACATTTTGGAATTCCGTATTTTGGCTATACTATATCACGACAAGATCCGGACTATAAGCTTTTATATAGCTTGCCAACTTTATCAAAATCTGTACAGTTGCTTGATGTCCCGTGATACGCGAACAGACCGAAAAAATTGTGGATATGGCAGCTTAGCATGGAAAATAATGTCCGCTAGGATTTATTTGCCAGAAATATGTAATGTACAGACTCGGCCAAGTTACAGCTCTATTACACAGACTAGACATGTATCGATCCCGATCGTTACTTAATAAAAATATTCATAAAAACTTTTACCCCCGATTTGAACCCCTGAAGAGACGAATTTTCAAATATCTTCTTAGTCTCACTCGCCTACGACATATAAGATAATTTCATGCTCCTAGGTCCACCAATTTAAGCTGTGTGTTGTCTGTCAGTCATTGTTAAGGGTTTTGTGAAGGAGATAGATTTTCCGGCCACCCACTTGTAGAGATTATTTTTAAGCCCAAAGACGTCATGTCTTTATCTACACTCCAGCCGCATGCTTACGCACACAAATAATGATAATATATTCACCTATATATATACCTGACATAGCAATTTCTTAAGTACTTATGGAAATATTTAGAATTTGATAAGCTGTCCTGTTATGTAACTCTGTTTTAATAATTTCGTGTATTTCTATCTATTAATAAGTCGATAGAAATACGCATGATGATTGAAACAAGTTAACAATACTGTTCAGAATCTGTTCCCATACTTTCTTGTATTTCCATTGAATAACACGTCCAATTAAGTCGATAGAAATATACGAAAGTATTGAAATAAAGTTACATAATAGCCCTACAGGTTAATTTTTTCTGACAAAACCCGCACTGGATCCCCTGAATTAAACTGAAACTGCGAAATATCCGAAACATCTCTGATATCGGTGGGCATGTTGATATTCAAATATGAATTTCGCCGAATCCGTCCAAAAACGAGAGGGTTTCAAACTAAATTGATATTTTATTTTTTCTTTCGCCCGCCGATGGGTTAGTTTGGGTAATATAAGTACATCAATATTTGAATAATATTGAGTCTATAACGGTAAGGGCTAGGGGTGGTACAACTGAGTCTTTTAAGCGAGAGTAATAATTTCCTTTCAGCGATATTAACTAATAATATAAAATAGTAGGATTGACAAAACTACCTTAACATATTGATCGCCTCATTAAATTCCATTGATATCGGTCTAGCCATAGAATCATAAAAGGTCATAACATTTCATAGAACTTTTCACTATTATACTTGCATTACTATGTTAGTAAGAGATTCATCCAAGGGCTGCTTCAATAATAACAATCCCCGTTGATTTCAACATTGATTTGCAATAAACGGGACTATATTAGGAGGGACTCTTGAAATGATAAAGTTGGTAGCCCTATACGAATTAAAAAGTATGTTTTCCTATAAAAAAATAATATTCAAAGCGAATACCCGCAGTTTTGTCGTGTCGGGGTTGATGGGGTGGCGTGGGCGGGCGGGGTCGGTGTTCCAAATTCGCCCCCGTGCTTTATAGAGCCGGGGGAGAGTTTGATACAAATCGTAGTCATTAATGTTGAATAAATATTTATTTTATACAGAATTGTACGTATCAAGGTTGTGTACCAATTATATTGTAAGGTTTGCTTTCGAATCATTTTAATGGGTAGTGGTAATGCAACTCGAGTGGGACCCATTAGCGGTAAGATTTGATGCGGTCTAGATTTTCAATGGGTCCCGACTGTTAAAACTGGATTTGTTTTATTTTTCAGTTTTGACGCAGTCGGGTTTTAATTTTTTTTACACGTTTTTGTTATTATTTTACATGTTAATAAGACCTATTATGCGATTATATAAAAAACTTTATCACAGTTTTATTATAAGTTAGTTGCAAACAACTTTTAGTGATTATAATCTCCTAAATGGTTAATCAAAATGAAAAATCATAAAAAAAACAAATATAATTTTCAAATGCAATAGGCATTTGAAAATTATATTTGTTTTTTTTTATACCATACTCAACATGGTGCAATGACTTAATTTTTTTTTCATAATATCTCGTCTGGTAGTCGCCATATTGAATTTTAATTCAAATTGATTAATGTCAAATGACACTCGCATGATTAAGACGAATCGATTGACGTTAGAATCATCAAAATCAGCCCACGCGTTTAGTCTCTAGCGCGCCACAAAGGAACAAACATACATACATAGGCTGATAAGCTCAATACCCTCCGCAGTCGGGTAAAAAGTGAGCCTTTGATGAGATTTCAGGTATTTTAAAATTCACCACAATGCCAGCACGGGGTGTTTGCTGGTGATAAACGTTTTAATGACCTAGAACTGCGACCATCGCCTAATGATATTGTCATTTGACCAACAGTCAATGACGACCGTTTTGAGGGTGAAGGTGAAGATGACGATCACGCTCTTAGTATGTTAAAGAACCCCACCACTGAAGCCCTTCTAAAATTTTAGGTTTACTTACAATGACGCTGAACGCATAGTGAATCTCAGCCACTGACTTCAGAATACGACGCACCTATCATTCTTGTGCTAACTCACGCCAGCCCAACGTGAGTTCAGAAGTCTTACAGGTATTTCACGACCTCGTCGTGCCTTTATTTTTATTCCTCCGGAAAATTACTCAGTCCAAATCATAAATCATGGAGTCTTAAATACACATTATTTCCATCAAAAAACAATATTTATCACCGTTCCAAATTATCATCGTCCTTCGCCACATTATCATTATTTGTCTATTACCGATCGATGCGTCAAATGGGGTGTCATTAAAATCTCATAACAGTTGTGCGCCGGTCGGCCACCGGACCGAACCGGTTCCGCGACCGGTACCCGCCTGATAACTAATGTAATCGCAATTATCTCGCATAACAAATGCTACGTGGTGTGTTGGAAGTAAGATGACGATTCGAAAGTGCCTACTTGTACGGTAAGCGACATGCATTTGGAGCGATTATGTTTCTCTGTTAGCTAGCGTCCGCCAGGCGATTTTTCGTGATCAATGGAGACGAATTGTCCGAAATACAATTTCGAAACAATGACTGCGGCTCCTTTGTCAAGAGTATTGCGACATAGGAGAAGAATGTTAGTCTACATAATTCTAAGAGATTGGATTTGTTAATATCTCAAGTTGGTTCAAGGCATTTTGCAAATTAAACCATGGAACAATAACAAAGGAATGGAAATTAGACAATATATAAATAAAAGATGGAAGACGGCGATATGTGAAGCTCTTTAAAGCTGTGTGCGTGAATTGTATGTGAGTCATAACATGCACACAAGCAACGGTTAATCGGCGGAGTATCTCTAAAGGGACGCTGCTGTTAAAAATATGAAAATATTCGATATCGAATAGTATTCAAAACTCGTACGTGACCCCTAGGGATTTACAACTGTGCAACCGGATCTACGCGCACTTAACTTCATGTAATACCTTTAACATGAAACACTTAGCGAAACAAGCAAGATCTTCATGAAATTGCATATAATTTGTTAGACATTGACGACTTTATGCGCATATAATTTAGTCATCAAACGATCACACTGTCAGTGCAAGCGACATCGCATGCGGAGGAAACGTGACCTCAAGCTGTTTGTATGTGTCGACTTAAAATAATACACGTGTTAGAGATCATTTTTTAATTTATGTTTAAAGATGACAGCGTTACTTGACCGTTGGAAACTAGATAGTTAGGTACTTAGTACTGCAGATGCATTCCCAGCCTCAGAGGTCGGATCTTTTAACATACATTTTCATTTGCTTGTTGAACTATTGACTCTTGTTCTGCATCTTCATGCTGGCTGCATAATATTCTAGTTATTAGATACACGCAGTATATCTGTTTCAGTAAAAAAAATTGTTTGTTTAAAGTTATTAATTGGAATAAAAACCGTTCCCTGAGACCGTAAGCAACCCAGATATAAAAGGTAATTTTTGCTGACCTGAACATAAAATCTGGATAAAAACATAACTAGTCTAACAGCCATATTTAGGCGTGTGTGGCCAAGATTTAATTTGGTCAGGATCGGATAGGAATGGGCTTGAGCGTATAATTGAGTCTACATCGACTTACCTACCCGACAAACTAGTCTGAAAACCAATGCACGCCACTGGTGTAACGTTTTTTTTTTTAATATTATTTATTCACGTAGACCATTATGTACAGTACTTATGAATCGTCAAAAGTTACAAAAATATTACTTTACCACCCGCTCGGAATGTCGTTCCTACCCTACGTCATAAACAATGTCCATATAACAACACAGCCCTGTATATGTATAGGTACCGTCAATACAAAGGGCCCACAATTAGATTCGGTATTATTCGGACGCGTCACATGCAAAGTGGTTCGATAATAAATTTGCGTGTGATGAATACATCTACAATGTAATAGAGGATGTGATAAGTATTTGTAAAAGGATAATTTGGGTAAACAGAATTGATTAGGCATAAATATTATGCTAATGAATGCGAAATACCGCTGATTTACTCGTAACGAAATCTCAGAAACGGCGAAGCCTATATACTTACTTGAAATTTGTTTATTTCGTGTGCATAGGCTCGCGGGAAATAGCTAGTTCCCTGCGTTTATTCGTAAACAGAATTACTTAAACAACCGAATCTATTCTAAACCTTGATAATAGGCGCGTAATTTTAATTTCTATCGCGCTATCATGTAATCTCCCAATACATTCCCTGGCATTTCGAAAACCCATCAAAACAGGACAGTGCCAAACCCAGCATGTACAGTCAGCAGGCGCGGACAATTAGTGCCGCTGCGCGTCATGCGTGGATCGATTGGATTGTCTGTCCGTCTGTTTTTCTGATTCACTATGTGTTTCACATACCCGATGTACTAATAACAAGAGAACCAGTCATAGAACTTAACAATGAAATTTCAAAATATTTTTACAGAAGATAAGCGCTATATCGAATGTTAATGTTTACAAACATTACTCTTTTAAAAGTAAAATCCTACGAAGTCATCGACATATTTGACCGTCGGTGAGTCGCGAGGAAAAGCTATATGTATGTATTGTCTTGGACCCTGCAATAAATGTCTATACTATAAATATATGAGAATGGAATTCATCGTTATTTCCATCGAGTCCATAGCTGTTTGCTGAGATGTTGTTACAGTATTGCAGGAGTTCTTAATGAGGATAAGACTTTTAATATTCATTGAGAAATTCCTACGTTCGCTGGCCGATGGTAGCCTGTCTCACCTTTGATTCTTACTTACGATCCGTGGCAATACTGTTTTCATTTAACTATTTCATATTTAGAAAACTACTTTGAAGTTACCAACGTTACAATTGCTTTTGTATAATTAGACGTTCAAAATGGTGATGTTTTTGCTTCCACGAGGAAATTGTACATCAAAAGATATCCCGCGCTTCATAAATAAGGGTATTTGTTTTTCCCTGAGCCACTTTTCCCTTACGTTTATTTCTAAGGAAAATTGTTTCATCAATATTCCTCTGTTGCCCCATAAACTAACGAATTTTGAAACAAAACTTAGCGATATTAACCTTATTGTGTTTCTAGAGATGGCGAGGAAATTGAGTAGATACACAACTCGATTCATCCAACAAATTGCTTTAACTCTACGCTGTATTCTCTAGTTGTGAACCTAATTTCTCGGAGCAGCACTGAGAAACTAATAAAGTTATTTTGATGTGATTTAATATCACAACAGAATAACTTTGTTTAGTTACTTAGTTTAGTAGATCATGTTAGTCATCAAACAGCCCGGCTTCAATGTGCCTTCGCGAAATTTTGATTAAATCACGATAGGGCTTATTGTACCTTATCGTCATAAGTTACTTATATTAGACATTTGGAGTGTATAATTTTCTTCCAACTCCTCCTATTTTTATCTTTCGATTAATTTCGTGCAGGTTCCAAGACAATTAACTTTATACCGGGACTAACCGAGGGTCAAACCTCGGTTTCTTCATTGGACACCACTGTAGATCCTGGCTTACAGGAGTAGCAGTGGTGGGAGTGTGTGGCGGGCCTAGACACAAGCACTGCCCGTCACTTCGTACACCTACACTTTTGGTATTTTGACAGCTAAAAGCAGCATAGCATGAATGGATGTCCATCTTTTTCGCAACTTTTGCCAACACCGCAAAAATATTTTGTTTTAAGCTGAATACTTTCGTGTTGATAGCTCTTAAGTTTTATCGTATTTTCTTTTGAGCGTTGGCTAAGTGCCAGGGTCCGCTCCTTAGCTAAGTTTCTCTATAAGGAGGTGCTTGCCGATGTAGAAAGTTGTGGGGAGTGTTACTTGGTAACGGCCGAACACTGAAACGCTACTCAAATATTTAAATCAGTCTCGACTGTTGGAAACGGTTTACCTTATATTTGTCGTGAGGTGATAAATTAGGCCACAGACTTTCGTTTGAGTATTCAGTCGTAATGGAGTTATTGAAATTATGTGGGAGTTCGCAAATATTGGTATTTTTTTGGCAGATTAGGGTTTAGTTCTAGAAATGGTCATTCTGCGACCTTAGTATGAGTTTCAAACGAATTATGACACCAATAGAGTTATCAAATATTTTTATAATTTTACCAGCTGCGTGTATAGCTAGATGTACTAGTGTGAAATGTATGGTAAGATTCGATCGCTCGATCGGTATTTGTATCTGTAAAATCTTCTACTAAATTTAAGTTTATTGAGTTCTGCAATAACTTAAAAACAATTTAATACCTAACTTCCTTTTTTATGCAAGTTTATTAATAAAGTTAAGTGATTCTGATTTCTGGGAAAGATGTCAATTTATTATTTTTAACTACCGGTAAACGGGCTTATTAACCTATTTGATTTCATCAGCATCGGTTGTAAGAGCTCACAGGGTTTTGTTTTTTTTTTGCATGCGAATCAGGAAAATGGCGGCGCACTTTTCAGAATTCCCTCGTCGGTTATGTTCCGTGAATATCTTAATGACAAATTTCGCTTCGCCAGCGACCTACATTATAAAACAAGTATATAATTATGGTTGGCTTTAAACTGAGGAACTTGGCGAAGGAAGGATATGTACGCGTCAAGCGAGTTTTGTGTCGAGTAGCTATAACGAGTAATTATTATGTGCGGCTTCTCTCAAGATACCAGACACTCCTTCTTAAAGAATAAAGCACCTATATTATATGACTCAAGCAATAAAATGGTAACAAATCAAAATAAACAACAGTTAAGGGGCATATTTGGAAACACCACAATTTACAAAATAATGACGGTATTCTTGACAATGTGGTGCAGATTACGACGGTTATTTATAAATTGATGTCAACCC
This sequence comes from Pheosia tremula, assembly GCA_905333125.1. Classification (NCBI taxonomy): domain Eukaryota; kingdom Metazoa; phylum Arthropoda; class Insecta; order Lepidoptera; family Notodontidae; genus Pheosia; species Pheosia tremula. The sequence goes on along the minus strand of HG995421.1, from coordinate 6,700,095 downwards.
TGCGCTGAGTTTACGGTACTCACCCAGTGTAAAATATACACTGTCACGTTGTGAGACAACCTTCACGTGATCTTAATGACGTTTTGGCGAACTTAAACCTGCACTAGGCCAGTGTAGTGGACCATGCTTAAATTCCCCTTAAATGACTAGAGGTGTACCTGGTCCAGTATACAATCAATAGTTTCCCACCCCTATTACACTCCGACAATGTACTATCGGAGAAATGTGCATGCACTCCAGTATCTTCGAGGAATACAGGTTTGATGGTGTGTAAAAAGAAAATTATTTTATTAATGCATTTTTTTTTTCTTCCTAACAGTGAGGCGGTGGCATGGAGAAGGCCAAAGCGTACATAAAGAGCTCGCTGGCAACGAAGCCGGCGTCGCCGTCGCGCGAGAAGCCGCCGGCGGCGGCGCAGGCGCAGGGCGACGAGCAGCGCGTCTGCTTCGTGTGCGGCTGCGGCGGCCTCAGCGATCAGTACACCGTCAGGGTCAAGCCGGATCCGCAGGTCAGAGCTGGGGGGAACGAGACAGTGATACTGTCCCGTGACTGGTTTCTTCAACGAGCCAAGAAACGCCTCAATTACACGTGCAGGACGTTGCAACTTATTTCGTGGGTGACATGCTGTCACATAGGCATTACCAATATTCACGAATCTATAACTATATAAGACTATATACTAATATAAGACTCCACCTCCTCGCACCCCGTAAAAAAGAGTCAAAACACATTTATAACAATTGCCCGCGAGTCGCCGTTCGTGTCATATGTCAATCGCTTTACGCACGCCTTCAATTGGTGACCGGTTATAACCAGCTAACACATGACTTGTAATTGCGGAATTGGGAGACAAATGAAACTGACCACTGACGATTGACACTCGTTGTCCTGATGATGAAACTTCCATGCCAACGAGACTCTAGGCATGTACGAGTTCGAGACTAACAGTTTCCATTGAGCTGATCTAGAGAAGTGAATTGTGAATATAGGTTTAGGAACTTCCTCTATCTATGATCCTCGATAATGGTAAATAAGAGAGAGTTCTATGTTATCCAAAAAAGGCCATGATCAAAAAATCATCGATTGACTAAGTAAGCGGCCCTAATGGAAAAAATATGGTCTTAATCAAATAGATATAATTCTTATCTCGGTTTATCTCAACTAGATTTCCAGTACTATTGGAATCGATATTATCATAATCAAACAATGATGTTGTTGTATTGAGCGACTCAACGGATTATTTACAAGACAAACCGTATTACTTCCAAAAAATAATAAACTTTGTTACAAAAATAGATAATAAATTCAATAAGATTCCAGCATTCTCGTTGCAATAATTTAGCGATGTTTATGTTAATTGCATTATAAATATTAAAAAGCAAATGAAACCAAATTAGGACATTACAATAAATTATGTTACAAACTAGCTGGAGAACTGGTTTCTATACTTTTATTACTATTTTATTGACGACAAAACAGGACATTCTCAATTCTACGGTAATTTACTGTATGCTAACGAAACTGCTTTTTAATTATTATAATTATCGTCAACCGATACAAATGTATTCACGAGAGAAATGCTTAAATCATTTACAATCTAGTTCCAGAGACAAATTGCAGATATATTCAAAGATAATCTAGTATTGCATTTTGCCTTAAATGAATATTAGAAGACCTCTTAAATGATTATGCGGTGGCATAACCTAACTAACCGAAATCACCAAAGCTCCATATTTAACGGTGAATTTCAAAACACGTTTTCAGCAACAAACGCCTTGAACTCTAACGTAATCGTATCTGTATCGAAAAAGCATGCTGATACTGTCATTCGTATTTATGAAATCTTTGGTGTGAGCGGGACAAATTTCGCTTCCGTTAACGTAATGCTATGTAAATAGATAATGTTTGAGCCACTGTATTTTATTTGCTCGAAATATAATAGCAGACGAAGCAACGGAATCGTATTCACAACCTTGGCAGCAACGAATAACATGTTATTTTATCAGATAGTGTAATCCTTATCGGGCTCCGCCATGGGATTTGTTGGATGTTAATGTGACCTCATATTATTTAGAGAATGTATCGGCTTTTTCCTATGTCACTTCTGACCACGACCGTAATTTGCGAAGATCAGATTCTAAACGGCAGATGGTGGAGTGATTTTTAACTATTCGAATTCGATAACGGAAACTGATTCGAAAACTACCCGTGACAGATTGCTATCGCTAAGTATATCATTTATTCGTGAACCACACCATATGTCCGCGATCGAATGTTTTCGTACTGTCATCCGAGCGATATTTAATAATAAAATAGGCCTTTGACAAGCGACATCAACATCGGAAAGTTTTCGAATCCGATATCGATTAGGTATGATTACAACTACGCTGATTCGGAACACCCACTTTTACCCACCGGACTTAAATCTATATGAACGCTATATTTGCGTACGTGGTAGGCGGTGAACCGATCGCTATTAACATATCTATAGTTCCTTCTATTAGATTGGTCCATAGTGTTAATTTCTTTAGCCATATTTTGCGATGTCCACTCAAACTGGCGGTGTGGCTGTTCCAAGTTTTGCAATGTTCTTTTTTCCTTAGCAAGCAACCCACAATAAGGAAATCATAGTTCCACGCGTGCTGCCTGCACAAAACGCATCTAAAAACACCAACGTTCTGTCTGTTCCCATCGGATGATCGGCACATATTCGCTACCATTTAAGGCGTGACATCCATAACACATCGCGTTTTCCCATCAACATTTTCCCACATAATGCACGTTTTGTTGCGGACGTGCTTTTGTACAATCAAATGAGTGGAAGAATAGCAAATGTGTGTGTGTGTGTAAATCGCTTAAGATTTGTATCGTACGTGTATTCTTCATCTCTGCTTATTGCACGTGGAAGTTATTCACGCTACCACTTTTAAATTGTCTCGCGATGCGATGCATAGCTTTGCTGTTCTGAAAAACTAACATTACCTTGAAATTCATCTCGAAAGTCATCTCGAATGTAACTTTCACAATTAAAAATGACAAATTACTCACTAGGCGAAATTCTTCTCATTTCTGTCATCACTCGGTGGCGCTAGTCTCTCACTCATTCTCACTGTACTCACTCATTTCTCAGTGGCAGTCAGTAGTCACTCATTTTAAACTTACGAATCTATAATCTTTTCGCGGATCCACAAGTGCTTTCGCAAATGAAGATTTTAGAATAGCATAGCAGAGCAGTTGGGATTCGAATAAACAGCACGTACAGCGCTAGGGTGCTGTCGGTCCCACACCTCTCCCGCACCGGCAGCTACCTCAGGTTGTGTAGTAGTAACACCATATGTTCTTCTGAATGGTGAAATTGTCTACCCGCAGTGCAACGAGCCGTACTTCCCGTTCCTCGGTGCCCACGCGCCCCCCAACGGATACCGCGCGGAGGGTGACGAGGAGGGCCAGGTGCGCTGCTGCTGCGTGTGCTACACGTTCCTGCGCCAGCAATGGGAGCAGTACGACCGCGAGAACAAGCCGCACAGCCAGCGGTTCTACTGGATGAAGAGGCTCGACGGAAAACCGTTCATAGGTGAGTGTCTCACAAAGTGTGCTCATCAAATTCATTGTAAGTATATTCTATTTCCAATGACATTTCATTCAGAAGATAAGTGCTTCATAATGTTTAATAAAATCGACGACCTCATTAGCCCAGTTGGTAGTGATCCTACTTCCTGAGCTGAAGGTCCTGCGCTCGAATCCTGGTAGGGGCAAATTTGTGTGATGAGCGCGAACGCTTGTAACGAAAATAAAACAAATACCTGAAACATGGATGTTTAATATCTGTAAGGTATCCATAATATAAGAGTTGCTTAGTTTGGGACCGTACAATGGGGGTGTTCGTCTGGCAATATTATATAAAAAAACTCCCCGTACAAGTCTATAGGGATGAAGTGTTATTTTTATGTAAAGGTTGTCGATATGAGTGAAGTAAATTTATCAGTGACTTGTGCGAGGTATATGCCTCAAACTTTAAGTGTAATTTCTAAAATAATGATACACATAATTAGAAGTCTGAACCATCAATAAAATAAAAAAAAGCTATTAAAAGTTATTTAAGGTTGTAATAAAACTAATCTTACGGATTTTATCGCGTGCATTATACTTTTTTACGTTCCTTCCATTATTCCGTTCGTTCCGTTCATTATTTTAGGTTATGAGAACTCTGAATAATGTTCAAATATACCATATTTGAGGCAGAATGGTTAAGGAAAGTTTAATAGTGTCAACTAGGGGTGAGTCAGTTGTGTTTGGTTGTGACGTCTGCTTGTATCATGACCGACTGCGTCCCACTTGTGTTTAGGTTAAGACACACCTTAATGTATTTTTCTCACCAAGTCACAATTTACCTTTCTTTTGAGTCTGGACCTTTGGCCAATTCTCTTAGTCGTATGCTTATTCTTTTGAATACTCTTGAAGAAGACGCGTATGTGCTTCAAGTACTGCCAACCTTTTGTTTTGATTTAGGGTTTAACCCTAGTCGTTTAAAGTACAACGCGTTGGTAACTCCCTGCGGCGCACTTAACATGAGACGTGTCTCCACTCTTTTTATATTTGTTCGGCATGCAACAAACTCCAGAGTTCGTTCAGCGCGCATCTCGCTCGCCGAGGACGATGCATTCCGATTTATTCAGAGTGGATGTCGTAAATCCGCCGCCTTTCCGCCTCGCATCGATCCCTCGCTGGATAAATAATATTAAAACAAGGCATTGAACCAGCTCGCTTGTCTCGCGGAGAACATTTCGATGCTCGATGTTTTTGTTGAAGCAATTTGCTTATTGTCTAAAACTGGTGGCGTTATATTGGTATGATTGTGTCTATTTATCTGGTGCCTGACAGATGATAAGATGGATAGGTATATGGAAAGAAAGAAGATGCTGTCAGCTACATGTGTTTACTTTTATCTCCACCACTCGTTGAAAGATATCAGTTTCCGTATAGTCTTTAGATTTTTGTTGGAAGATTAAAATCACTTGTTACAATTGAAAATCCTAAACTAGATCGAAGTACAAGTAGTGCAGTGATGTAGTTTTATAGCGTGCGGTCTGTGTAACTACCCAGCATCAATGTCTTCCATCCTTCACTCGGTACATCGCAATAAATTTTCCTCATGCTGTATCCGTTATGAGTACGGGGGGACACACCAACAAACGGATTTATTGATTCGTGTTGTTTGTGGATGATGTATTGTTCTCCCGCTTCCTATTATTTCGTTTCGGTACTACACAGGGGTTTAGGTGCTAAGTAACAGGCTTGTTAATTGTAGCCAATGTTAGACCAAAGTAAATACCACTGAGAATTACACAATACACATACGGGTTGGATGGTAATGACGCAAAAGTTTGAACACATTTTAAATGGCTATCCACTAAATAATAGTAACGCAAAACGCAAAAAAAAATTCAGGTCAAACCCCATTGACCTGAAAATTTTATCTTAAAGTATAATTCGTAACGAGCATGTTCCATTACGACGCCTGTGGCTCAAGCAGCATCTTTTAACGATGCGTCACGGTAAGGGAAGCGTCTTCTGTCCCGCTCATATCAAAGGTTTTGTGAATGAGAATGACATCGACGGCTCGCTTTCTTGATAACATTAGGATGAAATTAACAGTTCTTGCTTACCCTACTACAAAAATCTACGTAAATTGTTAGCTTCGACCACTGTGCTCCGCTGCGCTGCACTGTGCGACGACGTGCGACACGTTGATCTGTATTGATTTGTAATAACACAAAGGGATTTGTCGAAAAATTTACACCCGGATGGAACATGCGGAACCCATCGAACGAATGACTCGCTATACTAACTATACGAATACTTTGTTTATTAAATGTTAAATTATGTTCAAATGATAGATATCTGTCGCCGGTTTTACAAGTGGTTAGCCTATCTGTCGAAATATACGGTTCCTATAAAGACCAGAGAGTGTATGTTGAGGGCGATAATGGTTTAGAATGAAACATCTGAGTGTATGGCGAAAATTTTTTGAACACGCAAAGTTAAATGCAAAAGCAAACCCAGCGAATATTTATTTATTCAGTAAAAACATTTTACCCAGCAAAAATATTATCCCTGAAAAATATTTCTTATCAAACATTATTCCCGCTGTCAAAACGGCCCGCGTCTCACAAAGCGACTCCCAGCGGATTATCCGGGAGGACGGGCCCTCCCGCGGCACTCTTTTGTCTCGCTCGGCTCCCCGGCTACCCAGCGATGGACGGAAAAAATGTCCTATATTTTTTCATCCTCCTTTATTTTAATATATACATGTAACGTCGAGCCCGAATTATTGTGGAATTCTTTCGGGACGACAAGTTTTAATGAATTCAATTCTGCATTGTGGCTTTCGAAATTTTTAAAAGAATGAAATTGTATTCTGATGCCTTCAAAGAACCTGATTCTGGATATTTCCGCTTGTAGCTGCTTTCATTGAAATGTAAAATAAGGGCAAATTTAACATCGTTTGGGTGGTTACCAAACACCATGTTGAAACCGCTGCCCTTTGAATATTGAATGACTACATAAAAAAGCTGAACTTTACCAGTTCGAGAAGGCATGTAAAGTCTTAACAACCGACCGCTTTTAAAGACTTGAAGTTGGTATAAAATTTCTTTTATAGAAAACAAAATGAATTCCGATGCGAGAATAAAAAGTTCAATTTACCTAAATAAAATTTCAGTGAAGCACCTATTCTTCGTACACTGTGGTGTCAGGAAAGACTACCACCATTTCTCGTAGAATTCTGTAGTATGTGGATGTCGGAAACAGCAACGGACATCGTGGACTCCAATGACTGCCTGGTTACGGCGGCGGTGAGCTCAGCTATCTACTTATTTTATTTTGTTGCAACGTAGATGTGCCAAAACGGTTTTTATCTAGAACGTCTCCGAATTACCCTCCGGGGATTCCATTCCTAGTGTTCAATTTGTAAAGTGCGCCATTGCCGTCGCCGTCTCCGTGTCATGCCGCCCACGAACCTAAGGCCATCTTCGGTATATACTTGCGGGGGTAAGCCGTGAATTCGTCATTTATTATAGGTGTGTAAGCTCTGAGCGCTACAAATCAATGATTCAATCGGTGACTGTCGTAATAGAAAAGTTAATCAATTTACATTCATGTGTGCATTCCTGGTGAAAACATCATTGTAATGTTATTGCAAATGCATGAAATCATCTATAAATTAAGCAGTTTATATTTACCAGAGTTACAAAACCCAAGCCTCCGTCATGCATATTCTCCGGGCCATGTTTGAACATTGCTTCGCAGAACCGCTCATTGTTGACCGCGGCGGGCACCACAATGCCTGTTTTGCTATGCTTGCTTTGTTACGGCATGGACCCGTGCTAATGGGTGCTTAGCGGTACTGGCTTAGCGGGTAGGCAGTATACTGTGCTAACAGAAGCTGCCCTTATATATTTTCTCTTACCAAAAGCTTAATTTTCTGTTTAAAATTGTCCTAGCAGTTTTCTCTAAATGCACGAGTGGACATTACGCTGCAACTGCTAACAACATCCACCCATAGCGCTGACTATTTTTCTTTTAATCAGTTCAATATTGAATTTACTGAAACCGCTCCACATCTGTCGCTTGCACGGAATAGCGTCGATATTTGCTTAAACAGGGCTGCGTAGAACCGATCCTTGTGGTCAAGATGGCTTTATGTTTGAAAGGGCAATGCCAGTTCCCACATCTTCACTGTGCCACGACATCTACCGTGAGTTTATTTCCTTGATTATACGTGACGAGTAAATGGCTAGACAGTGCTCTCGGCCGAGTGCTTGGTGGGTGTAAACAGTGCTTGGTACGTATGATAAGTATTTACTTGGCCGAGCACTCAGCCGAGAGTCCTGTCTCGACATTTCGCTTGTTTCTTGTAATCAAGCTTTATGTTCAGGCATGTAAGCTTGGCTCAACCGAATGATAACACCATCTCCGCTTCGGACGATTTGACAGTTTTGTTATATGACAACTGGCAGTTGTTATTCAATTGTGTTCGCTGATTTGGGGCCCAGTAGCTGTTATGATCTGGTGATATAGTATAAAAAATATTGCGAACATTAGCTGTAACGTGTAGGTACCAGAACCATTTATTTTCTAAACCATCGTGATGCGAAGAGAACGCATGCCCTCGTTACTATACAATGGTATTCTTTCAACGTCGTGTTGTCGCCTGTCTCTCGACCCCCGACACCGAGGCACGGCGCCCAGGATTCTTCGCGGGGCCGAATTCTTTGATGTTGTACACGGTTTATAAATAACCTCTATATGTCGGTCCCGGCTCGCGAACTATGTTAGCATCAGGGCTGGCGACTCAAACCCAAACGCATTGCACCATGCCCAAGAATACATCATAATCGTCCATGAAATATGAAATGTCCGAACTAGACAGCAACAATCCAACAGTCAACTTTAGAGTACAAGTGGAATTATATTATTAACATAAAAACGTTATTGTGCCTTTACAGCCACGTCAAAGCGAGAGATATAACAGGTATAGGTACCGTTTACACATAAAAGTCGCATTCATTCGCCTATTAACCCCAATCGCATTTAATTAGCCTGTAAAGTAAATAAAAGTGAAATTACATGCGGGCCGAGTCGGCTCGAACCGGCTCTTGTATGACCTTTATGGATTGGTCGAAGCGACGCGAGCGAGCGACCGACTAGGACTGTTACTTTGAATGAGCAATTTTCCTGCGGGGATGCCTTACCGTCGTACGCTCAAATGCTAGTCAAATTTAAGGGCTTCCTAATTGTGAAGCATCATACAGAAAACATGCAAGATGACGACTTAAACTGTTAATTATTAATTGCGTAGCGTTTGAATGTTCCACAGGAATGATTTTAAACTAGGTGAAAACATGCGGTAGACCATACCATACTGAGCCATAACCAGTATGGTATGTACTCATTTATACTGGATTATATACTTACTACGGACTATTCTCTTCACATTAACCACCTGGTGGGTTTTTTAAATCATTCGCAATCGATATCGGAAACGGATCTGAAACTTTCCGATGTCGCTGTCGCTCCCGACGAGCGTTCCGACGGCAACTTTAATAAAACGATTCGATATAGATCGAGAAACATCGAACATAATTTTAATAGCGATTGCGATAATCCAGTTCATAAGTTTTCGATTCCGTTTCCGATATCGATTTCGAATGGTTTAAAATGACCATGCTGGTCTTGGTTATATTGGGTTCGCTCCAGTCTATTCCCATTGGGTAGTACCCATCATGTTGCCTAATTTGGAACCATTCTGAAGATAATTATTAATTATCCCCAATTGTCTGCTTTGGGACCAGTCCCATAAAGAAAAGTTGTGTGCTGACCCCCAAAGAATAAAGGACGATGAGAGCTAGCTAATCAGGGCTATGTAAAACTGGTTAACCGAGATAATATCGAGTCTAGACTAAATAGGTCATCCCTAGAAATGGAATACCGCAGCGTCAACCCTGCGTGCCTAGCAAATAGATTTGTGCAAATATAAGTTACACGAACCGCCGCGTACCGGCCGCGACCAGTTATTAGGCACATAGCGAGCTTTTTATAGGTATGTAATGCATTGAGTTGAGCCGACATGACATGACTGACGTGAGTTCCCCTATAAGGCCTCAGCCTCGAATTTAGTGGGCAGCGGGGCGGCGGCGGCGGCGGCGCGGCAGCGGAGCTTGTTGGCCGGCCCGCGCCGCTGTTTTCGAGAACCGGTTCATTTGATTTTACGCATAAGATCCTGCCGCTCCCGCGCCGCTGCCGCCCCGCGGCCCGCTAAATTCGAGGCTGAGGCCTTACACTAATGCCCGAATCGCCTGACCGTGATCGCTGGTTTTAAGTAACTTGTTGGATGATATAACCTTTTATATTAATTAGCCAAGTATAAAACTCGTATTTTCATGTAATGTTATTTAGAGCAGGTAAAGGGCCCGTCAGACACCGCATCTAGCTGAACAACGGGCATAGTATTTCGGTCATACATAAAAATATATCACGTGTACAAGGTTGTAGGCGTTGCTTTTTAAATGGTGATGGTTGGATTCCCACGGTATAGTAACAAAACCATCTTAAAATCCACCGGGTGGTTATCCAATCTCAAAGTCCAGTTATAGGTGATTGATTAACAAAATGTACACAGCAGTGCGCCTGCCATCCAAGACTAAGGAGAGACCAGTTATTAGTGTTCTGCTAACTCCTAATTACCCATTGAATCGTAGGTATTAGAATAATTACTGGAACCGCCAGCTGAACTAATGTGCAGCCCAGGCATAACGAATAGAATACATGCGAACAGCATACATGCGCAAAAACAATTGCGACATTATTTTGTAGTGAACTCTTTAACCGCGCCACAAGCCACACAGACGGCACTGCAGATGCATTCAGAACAATTGATAATTCTATATATAAACCTGAAACGCGCTATGAGAGTTTTCGGAGCACGTAACATAAATACAAGGTCCCAACAATAACCGTTGGAGCATAGCGGCCGCTGCGCCAGGCATACCACCAGCCTGGCTAAAAGATTATCCCTTTTCCGCCAAAATTGTATCTATCAAGAATCACATAACATGACCCCGCCTCTATCAAACCGCGATCGACCGTCGCTCGTGCACATAAGCGCGTGATTACAGAGCATTTATCACCCTATAAGATAGGCGAACATTACCGTGCGGCCGTCTAGAGACAGCCATTCATAAGCACTGGCCTCGACCCGACCGGTCAGCGAAAGTGGTGTTGTAATCAGCTGAACGAATTGAGCATTCATTGATTAACTCAAATGTTAAACCAAGTAGGTCGTATGTGTCACGTAAACCGGGACATTGACGCGGATAAGACCACCTACAGCTGACCTGTTCCGATCCCTGATAGAAAAGACAGTTGTCAGAGCTATACAAGAATATAAGTCTCAGTCAGAGTTTTAGGGCTGGTTTAGGGAGGCGCGGTGCGATGCGCATGAGAAAGCAGGCCACGACGCATTGCCTGAACGAGCCATTAGTAGTCCGTATGTCGGGTGATGCGTTTATTAAGTCCATTTCATAAAACTACAAATCCAAACATATCCATGGCAGTGCAAACCAGCAAGCACCTCGAGAATAAAAATGGCAGAGACAAGCAATAGTTTATCTCTAGAGGTAAATAGACAGACTTGTTTCAAACCCATACTAAGGTAACATGAAGACACTATCTCAGGCACACAAACATCGGGCGCACCATTTCTCTCAAAGGAACTTGGTTATTGACCATTTCACTTCGTGAGAGTGGGAACGCATACGTTGGCAACTCCCGCCTGGATCCTTTAAGACCCAGCGTGATCGGCAGTGGCAGACCCCGCTTTCTACCGATACCACCGATACCTTGAAATCGCGGTCCTCGTGCTGACGAAGTCCATTTCCCTTCAACCGTTACAACGATTAACAGCTCTATACCGTGCCAATACAAAATAGTTGAGCGAAACAACACTCGAATAATGATGTGCTAGAGATAGCCATTCATAGGTGCGCGCGCGCCGTGGCCTCGACCCGGCTGAGCAGTGAAAGTGGCACCGCAATCAGCTGGCCGGCGGGACCGCGACACAGTGCACTGCACACAGTAGTACAGCTAGGAGTAAACTAGTATATTTTGTATAAAGCTACAGTTACTGTAGCATAGAACAGCGTTGCTGCTACGTAAGGTTTGGGGTAATCAGAGCACCAATGTTACTGCCACATATATTTAATTTCTTCCAAATACATGTACATTTTTATAAGAAAGGAGCATTGTGAATGGATTAAATCTTTCTATAAATTATGGGGAAATTAATTAATTACATATTCGGTGAGGTACGATGTGGAAATGACTAAATCGTCAGATAAACACATCAACTATACATGTGCTCCCAAACTGCATCCAACAAAAACCATCGCTTGCATTATACACACGGTACAATGTACTGTGTGTGACGTTATGCATTGTTCAGCTATTCACAAGCTCCTGAAACGCATGGAACAAACTTGTAGTGAAAGTGGCCTATTAACAACTCTGTATGCAACATTTGTGTATTTATTATAGCAGTTCTGAAAGACTCATTTTCTTATGTTAGAACTACTAGCAGTTTGCATGCTGCACGACTGCCTTTACGGGCTGTGATGGAGAACTAACCTGTGACCTCTAGATAAGCCTAAAAGTCCTAGTATGAGGTGGCTTTTCAATAGAGCTTTGCGAAGAAATAATCCTTAAATAGGGTTGCTTTATTTTCCTAGCTTCGCACAGCGCAGTGCTAAGGCGGATTATGAACTCATATTTTCAGGCAGTTTACTTACCAGCCTTAAACTTATTATCTGTATCATATTAACGACCTAAGTTCCCGCTAAATAGTAGTTTGTCTCATGGTACTTTGTAGTTGTAATTTTAACCGACAAAGTTCCTGTATCCTACCTGGAAATGAGATCTCATAATACGCCTCGGTGAAAATGGGCTTAGCGAAGCGGGGTCTTTGTATAATGCCAGTGAGAGATGTGTGCGAGTACGGCACAGCTTCCTCGTACTGATCTGATGGGATGTCACCCTTAAATAACTCGCTGTTTAATTCTGTATATGTCTGTACGACTTATTACAACAACAATTTGTTTCAAAATTGGAACTGTGTTGAATTGCTTTATTGTTTGCGCTACACTGTGGGACCCGGTAGCGAGTTACAAGTAACCACGTTTTGCTTTTGTGGTACAGGGTCGCTGGGAAATGCCGAACAGGTCAGTGGAATATCACCCACTGCTGAATTCTAGATAATACTATCATGGTTTGCATAAAATATTATAAAAGAGGAATGGGCTAATTATAATGTCCATTCATCCTACTTATCTTAGACTGACTTGCCTTAATGTAAAAAATATTTTTCATGACTAAGTTGGCGCGTGGTATTCTAGTGCGTTAGACTTCCCTACTAGCTATTACTACCTATGAAGCTCCTACTACTAGCTATTGATACCTATGAAGTAGAATCTGATAAAGTAACTGAGGTTGTTTTAGTACTAGCTAGCAGAAAAACTGTTGGAGGAACTTGTAGCCTAGTTGGTAACCCTAGCCCGATAGATCGTGCTTTTAAAGTATGTTGCCCAAATCCAGTTTGTCCATCATTCTGATATCTATGATCGAATACTACACATTAATATAAAACTATTTTTTTCGGATTGCAAGACCTCAATACAGTGTAAGCACTTTCTGCGTAGATCGGACCGCAAGCAACAATTAGTTGTATATGAGGGTGCCCGAATCGTCGGGAACGTAAAAAAGATGAAATAAACGCGATAAAATCCGACAAAATAGTTTTATTTCAGAGTGTGTTATAGTTGGATGCATTAAGTATGATATTTAAATTGATGCCCGTTTTTGGCTATTTGGCACAAATGACTGGAAGAAAAAATTGTGGCTGTCATTGGTTAAGGTGATTGACGATCACGCCAACCGTACTGTCCCAAACTAAGCAACGCTTGTATTATACAGTGTAAAGTGTTTGTAACATTATGAAGTAAGTATAATTTAAGTTATGTTGATTTAACTCCCATGTTTACTATACTTAATGATCAAACGAACTTACCTGTACGTGAAGTTCGATCATTATTATATGAGCAGCTTCATTCGACGCGATTTCTTCTTTTACGTATTGTAGCCGAGTCCTAGGCATTGGCTTCACACACAATTTTATATATATAAAACAGGTAAATCAGAAAAATAATCTGGCAATACTAGGTAGGGTAGTTTTCCTAATAAACCACACTCGGCGGTACTTCATTCTTGTTTAAAGCAGTAATGTAAATAAATAATTCTGTTTTTTTTTTTTTTTTTTTTCATAGGCTGGGGGTACCTTTGGGTGGGTTTTTATAATCGCGTCGAATGAAGCTGCTCATATAATAATGATCGAACTTCACGTACAGGTAAGTTCGTTTGATCATTAATTATATTTCGCAGCTTCATTCGACGCGATTTCTTCTTTTACGTATTGTAGGATGTTCAGAGCAAAAAATAAATAAATAATAGAATTATAGTAGTTAGAACAACTCTATTGAAAATAAGTATTTCTGAAACATAAGAACAAAAACATTTTTTAATGACGACTTGACAAAATTGTATTTGCGAACTGATTGGGATCATCAATCAACTCTTTGTTGTAAAATTTAGCAAAAACTTTGGATGATTCTGACCAGCCAGCAGTTTTGCGGATTACATCCAGGCTGACACCGAGTCTCCTAGCAGTTGAGGTGGACGAGTGGCGAGTACTGTGAGCACAGAACACTGACGTGTCAATACCACTGCGGCCAAGTGTACTTTTGATCCAATTGCTAAGTGTCTGTGAAGTTACTTTTGAATACGGATTTCTGTATGAAATAAATAAATCATTGGTGGTATTACTACGTAGCAATTTTGTTTTATAAAATATTCTATTAAACATCTGGCCGGACAAATTTCAGGTTTTTCATTATAGAATGGTAGTTTTAATAAAGGTTGTAAATAATTTACTCGAGAAGTTTTAATTAGATCTGGAATTGTAATAAGTATGTTAGTATGTTGTATTTTTATATTATCAATCTTTATGAGTGAGAAGGTTTGAACTCGATGAGCGGTTACGAGTGCTAGTAACGTGAGTGTCTTTTTAGACACCATCTCTAAACTAAGTCGATTGTTAGGCCATTGTTGACTTAAAAATTCTAAAACGACACTTGGATCCCAAGTAACACTGTATCTAGGAGCAGGTGGTTTAAGTCTAAAAACACCTTTCATAAACCGTTTTAGATCATCGTCATTCAAAGTTTTCGGAAAAAGAAAATGTAAAGCGGATTTATGTGAATTAATTGTGCCATATTTTGCACCATTTTTAGAACACTGTTAAGAAGTCAATTATCACGGAAATAGGTCCGTTGAGGTGATCATGGTTGTTGTTTCTACAATATTTGACCCATAACTTTATAGAACCATCATACTGTTTGTATGTATTTTCTGATAAAGATGATAACATTATATCGATTGAACTTTGTGAAAATAATCTTAATTGTAGCGCTTGCCGGACAATCTGGCTGCAATTAATGTTAGCGATCGATGGAGGTTGTGCGAAATTCTGAAAGGAGATTTTTAAATAAATTAATATCTGGCTCAAAGTATATAGGTTCTGAGACTAAGAGTCTTTTAAAAATGGGGAACCAAGGTTGTGTGGGCCAGTTTGGTACGACCACTATACCTTCAGACCTATCATGTATTATCTTTTGTAACATCTTTATTATTAATGCGAACGGAGGAAAAGCATAAAACAACAATTTCTTCCAAGATAATGTAAATGCATCTACTGCGTAGGCATCAGGGTCGCTTTTCCACGATACATACACAGGAAGTTTTGCATTGCAACGGCTAGCAAACAAGTCTATTTCAGGCAAACCAAATTGTTTGATGATTTGCTGAAAGCCGCTTCGCATAGTTCCCATTCAGTATCTGCAAACTTTTTTCTTGACAGGCTATCCGCTTCGCAGTTAGCCTTAGTATTTATATATGATGCAAAAACTACTATCGTACGCTTCTCGCACCATTCCCACAACGCTCGAGCGATTTGATTTAAATGTGAATATTGGACTGAGCCCATTCTGTTAATACACGAAATAGCTGTTACGTTATCGATGCGTAATAGTATTTTACAATTTTTTAGATTTTTTGCATACACTTTTAACGCTAAGAAACTAGCTTCCAACTCCAGCACATTTATATGTTGGACGGTTTCTTCTGTTTTCCAGAAACCATACGATTCCTCGTTATTACAGTAAGCGCCCCAGCCACTCATTGATGCATCTGAGAAAATTTCTAATTTATATTCTTCAGATGTTAAAGGTTGGGTACGACCATCGACATTGAGTATCCACCATTCTAAGTCATTTTTTA
This sequence comes from Pheosia tremula, assembly GCA_905333125.1. Classification (NCBI taxonomy): domain Eukaryota; kingdom Metazoa; phylum Arthropoda; class Insecta; order Lepidoptera; family Notodontidae; genus Pheosia; species Pheosia tremula. Next base: position 6,684,153 of record HG995421.1, on the reverse strand, counting down.
CGTTGCGAGGAATATCTATAGTACTGTTATAGCTGGGATTGTTTAACAAACATACGTACTTATGCCGTTCTAATTGTTTAGTGTACCCCCATGCGTATTGAATAGCAGGAGCCGCTGACACTAAAAGCCCAATCAGACTTGCAAATTCTCTTAACTTACAAGTTTTCTTTTCCTGAAGTACTCTTACTTGTTTTTTAATTTTTAACTTTTTTGTTTCAGGAAGTTCTAAACACATATTTACAGAGTCAAATACAAAACCAAGATATTCACATCTCTGAGTAGGAATTATGTTACTTTTTTCATAATTAATTATGAAACCTAGCTGTTCTAGTATCCGAATTGTGAATTCTACATTCGTTTTACATTCTTGAAATGACGTACCAATACAACAGATATCATCTAAATATATAACAGAAATCATATTTCTATATCTTAAATATTCCATCACTGGTTTTAAAATTTTAGTAAAAACATAAGGACATGTACACAGACCGAACGGAAGACAGTTAAATTCAAACAAAATATCATTATAAATGAACCTTAAATATTTTTTATAATCTTCATGTACTGGTATTAAAAAATATGCGTCTTTCATGTCTATCTTGGCCATAAAGCAACTTACTGTTATCATTTTTGACACGGTTCTGTAATCTTCCATTTTAAAATGTTGAGGGATTACAAACTTATTTAAACGTTTTAAGTTTAGAATGAAACGTTTGGTACCGTTCGGTTTCGGTACTAAAAATATAGATGACAAAAACTGGCGATCATGCGGTGTACATCTAGTTATGGCATTAATTTTCAAAAGTGAAATTATTTCCCTATCGAAATCTAACTGTTCTTGATGCGTTCTAGTATTAAAACTAGGCTTTACGTAATCAATAGGTTCTACAGCGAATGGAATTGTGTATCCTTTAATCCATGATATTACCGTCGGGTCGTCGGTAATATCCAGCCAATTTTGTGTAAAATATTGCAAGCGACCAGCAAAGCATACCTCTAGAGGCGCCTGCGAGTGCGCTGGCGCGGCGGCGGCGGCGGCGACCGGTCCAGTACTTCCCGCTGTTGAAAGCTGCTCCTCGTGGTGACGCCGGCGCCGGCGGCGCGCGGTTGGTTCAGGGCTGTGTGTGCCCCCGCACCGGCTCTGCCCGTCGGTTTCCGTTGCAGGGGTCGCCAGTTTACCTGACCTTGATTTTTATTTTTGATAAAGTTATTTTTATTAAACTTATGATTACGCATGATTTTGTTCGTTTTTGTTGGTTTTAAATCAGTTCCAGACTTCTTGATGGTTTTGGCAGTTTTTAATTTTTCAGTGACGTTTTCGCCGAATAAATATTTATCACGCACCGTTTCGTTCATAGTTTCTTTCATATCGCTATTAATCGACGAAATTATGAAGTGTCTACGAGTTTTTGTCTCATTACTTATTTACATACTTTTGACTATCGCATAAAATGCGGCACGCATCGCTAATGGGTTTAAGCAATTTCTGTGGAGAGAAATCTTTTTCTATTATGCTATCTACAGCCTGTGATAATGCAGCGATGGCCAAACCAATTTGGTTTTGCTTCGCCTCCAACATATTATCGCGTCTCACAAGATTTTCAGCGATAGCTGCTTTTGTTTCAGCATTCAGTTTTGCTGCGATCAACATTTCACAATTTGACGGTATACGGTACTCTTTTAATAACTTATCTTTGACCTCAGCCGGTAAACCTTTTATAAGGATTTCGTGCCATCTGGCTGCAATGTCCTTGTGAGTTGGTTTGCCCAGAACGGTTTCGCTTTTGGGTGCATCACCCAATATGGTAAGGATTTCTTCGTCTAGGGGCTGAACGTCGTTCGAAATCGGTACAGCAGCTGTGTCTAACACGATCTCATCATTTATGGGACCTGGAAAATGTATTATATTATGGATATGGTATGTATAGTACCTAACCCATTTGTATAATCTTTTGATATCTTATCAAAATAAAAGTAATGAGGGTAGGCATAGTCCCCGCTGGACTATGCGCAATCAAGCGTAACAGATACAACCCCGCTGGTTGTTCGTATTACAATTAAAATCATTTTCGATGTCGATGGGTGCATATGTAGAGGTAGGCACAGCTCCCGCTGAACTGTGCGCTTAATGGTGACAGAGACAACCCCGCTGGTTGAATCGCATCACATTACATTCCACCATATCCATCGTTAACTTGTATCAGCGTGACAGAGGTAACCCCGCTGGTTTCTCGCATCACTAATCGATAAAATCAGTTTTGAAAACAAGATTAACGAAAATGTTGGTAAAACTTACGGTCGGTACATTCATCCTCCGATGATGACGATGAAGATATGATTCGATGACGACTTTTTTTCTGCAGATCCGATTGCAGGCGATGTATTTTCTGGCGAATTTCTTCCGAAGAATTTCTTTTTCTCTTGCTCATTTTTTTTTTTTTTTGAAGTAAGGTAGTAACACTACTTAGTGACGTGCGAAGCCTTTGCACACAAAACACGGAATGAAATACCGCCGAGTGTGGTTTATTAGGAAAACTACCCTACCTAGTATTGCCAGATTATTTTTCTGATTTACCTGTTTTATATATATAAAATTGTGTGTGAAGCCAATGCCTAGGACTCGGCTACAATACGTAAAAGAAGAAATCGCGTCGAATGAAGCTGCGAAATATAATTTGTTGATGTCATATAATAACGTTTAGTGGCAATTTCTAGTGAATCCTTTCTTCAAGCAGACGGTTTCAACATATTTCAAAACTTACGATCATGTATTTAAGCATATTGTGGTGGTGTCCGCAGGCGCGGACATGTCGTTCCAGGGCGAGTACGCGGCGCAGGTGCTGGGGCTGACGGGCGAGGGCGGCGCGCGCGACGAGCCCGCGCCGTCCCCGCGGCCCGGCTCGCGCGCGCACCCGCCCGACCCGCCCGCGCCGCACCCCCCGCCCACCTCCTCGCCGTACAGGAAGGACGACAAGGACAACAACCATGTCGTTAATAAGTTTAATAATGTGAGTGAATGAGAGAATTCTTTAGGTAATCTAACATCATTCTGCCTGCGGTCGAATGGAACGCCCCAAGTCCCAATGCATTAGGATGCAAGCGAGATTCTCATGGACCTGGCACACAACCAGAATTTCGTTTTGTTGCATAGAATTTCCAAACAGCATTGGTAATTGAATCCAAAGCCTCATGAGCGGCTGGCGGCCTTCTAACTATTCTAGTCTAATCGGACCAATGTGATGTCCCTCTTTGGACAAAGTTCTCCATTTAGTGTCTGCATCTGGTCCTTTTTTGTGCTAAGATTCTGCATATAATAACATCTTAATCTATCCAACACTTAAAAACTATCGTGAAACATTTGAGTCGTACTACCTCGACTTCAGCTGCTCGTTCTGCTAACACACTGGTCAACCATTGATAAAGAGTCATGGTCTGCTAGAGACACCCATAACAATTTGTGTTTGTTGTTTTGTAACAATTTGTAGCCGCAATTGTATAGGCGTCCAGTTGCAGTCTGTATCGCGCGGCACTCCATGCAATCATTGCTAAATGTGGTGACAATACGCTACATTAGTGCTCAGCAAGATGCAATTTTTATAACCATAGAACATGCAATTATATGCATCGCTATTAACAACTGCAGCAGCGGTACGGCGGCGCGGCGGGCGGGGCGGGCGCGGCGGGTGGGGGGGAGGAGGGCGTGCTGGACCTGCGCGCGCGCGAGCCCTCCGTCATCTCCGTGGGCTCGCAGCACTCCGGCGCCTCCGAGCCCGCCGGCTACCTGGACGCCGTCAGGTGGGACACACACTCATCTTAATTACACTCGCAGCAACGAAAATAATACTTGTGACAGCTGTGAATAGTTTGGGAATCAGAGATCAACATCAAATAATTGTATGATTTTGATCTCCGATTCCCAAACTATTTCGTCGCACGCTACAAAAAAACTAATAAATGTATAATAAATCAAGGTGTGATCGTATTCTCTTTCCTAATTTACATTCATTGAAACATTCTTGTGCGTAAGTGCGTGCCCGGCTTTATGTTACCACATCCATCGTACAAAAATATGCTACGCCAGGTATTCTTTGCTCGTGTCACATGAATAGCCCAAGACTACGCTATCTGCCATTATCGACCAATGAGCGGTATCAATTCTATTGAACCTCTGCCTGCCCCTTCGGGGGTTAAAGGAGTGATGATGGTGTCTGTTTAACTAATCGTGACGTTGCCTTGGGCCATCGTCGGAACCTGCCGTCGGTCCTTGGTGTACCATATAACGAGTTATTCCAGTACCATGGCTCGAACTAACCCAATCATCGACTGGTTCCAGGTCCACAGTGTCCGTGTACTCCGGCAACTCGAACTCGAGCTCGGACCGCGACATCCTCGACCTGTCGATGCCGGACAAGAACTCCATGACCGAGGTGTGCTACGTGTGCGGCGACGAGTACAAGCGCGGCACGCTCTACAACCTGCATACCAAGGAGCCGAAGGACAAAACGGTACGACTCCATTCATGCTATGACCGCCTGGTACTTATATCACAGATTGGCATAAATTTAAAACTGTTATCATGTTGAAATGAAACTAATCTTACGGGTTTTATCGCGGTTATTGTATGTGTTTTATGGTTCTACGTAAATATGAGGGTACCCCAGTTCAAACTATGACACTAGGATGTCAAACACCTCGGTCCTCCCGTGACCATGTTTGCTGTAAAGCAGCCGAAACGAAATATACAATAAGCGCGATAAAATCTGTAAGATTTGTTTTATTTCAATGTGTAGTATTCGCGTAAATATAAGAAATCAATACTGTTATCATAATTAAATTCTGTCGTAAGGGTTACTGAGTTTTAGATTATTTGGATGATAAAGCAGCTTGATACTGAACGCTGATATAATTAGCGCCAATTGCCATGTGAAATGTCTAAACTGAAATAAACTTTATTTTACTTTACTTAATGGCATGTCAGTGTTGCGAATGTGTGCCTCAAAAGTCAACACACTGATTCTGAACAAAAAAATATCTTTTTTAGCTTGCATGATATTTGGCCCGCTGACTTTCTTGTCGGCTCTCCTCAGTTAAGGTCGCGTTCCAATCGGTTGTGAGTTGAGAAAAAAATTAAAATGAGAATCTGTAAGTGCTCCCGTAGACCTACACGAAATAAATAGTTTTCCTTTGACTTACTGGGAAGTTGGTTTTATCAGCGAAGATAATCGAAATCTACTACAAGCATCATGATTTGATCTGATAGAGAAGGAAACAGATAAACAAAGCAATCAGTTATAGACAGTTGCCTTAGCTCTGTTGCCGTCGGGTATGTTAGATTTGTTAGATTAAAGTCATTAAAGTATGATCTATAGGCGCTTTAAAAACAAATAATATCGCCAGACGAACACGCCAACTATACGGTCCCACACTAACCAACGCTTGTATTGTGGGTACCGTACAATGGACTGGGTGCGAACCCAGTATATCATACTTATATGGATATTAAACATCCATTACTCGGGTGCAAGCTTTTCCCTACGGATTTGAACCCGTGTCCCTGGGGACATAATAATCATCGCACTATGGGTGAAGAAGTTCTTATGTTTAATAAATTCAGGATGAAATATAATTTTCACACACCACCTCGATTTAAGTATTAATAGGTAAGATATATAATTATTTCAGTTTTATGGTTAACACTTGGTAATAATAGTCTGTAATATGACGTACTCGTTGACGTCAATGATCTATACAATATACATACAAATAAATAAAATTGGAGTGTCTGTTTGTAATATTAAAATAACCGCTTTTTACCAAGTCCATTTGGATGTATACACGGTACATATACGAAAACATTTTTTTTTACAATTTTGTCTGTCTGTCTGTCTGTTTGTTCCGGCTAATCTCTGAAATGGCTGGACCGATTATGACGAGACTTTGGCAGATAGCTGATGCCACAAGGAGTACCTTAGGCTACTTTTATTTTTGAACCCCCCCAACCCCCGCCAACGATTTAATATCACAAGGGCTGCTGGCTAAGAACGCGCGAGCGGGCTGTTGCTAACGCTAAGGCCTCAGCCTCGAATTTAACGGGCAGCGGGCCGGCGCGGGAGTGAAGCTCGTTGGCCGGCCCGCGCCGCTGCCGCGCCGCTGTTTTCGAGAACGGTCCATTTGATTGTACGCATAAGATCCTGTCGCTCCCGCGCCGCCGCCGCCGCCGCCCCGCTGCCCGCTAAATTCGAGGCTGAGGCCTAACGGTTGTGTCTTTGTTAAATACCACGCGGACGAAGTCACGGGTAAAATATAAGGGGTAATGTGATATTCTATATTCATTGTGCTGCGCAGACGCATGCGCCGCGGTGTTGTTTGCTGTCTGTGAAAACACATGTGCAAACACCTCCTTTACGGTGTCATTACGAAAACTTTTCGCCGCTGAAACGTTAATTTATGGAAACAAACTTAATTGTTTGTTAAGTATGTTTAGTTTTATGCACCCAAAATTGAAATATATTTCGCAGTTGTCCACGCTAGTAAGTAAGTAAGAAGTTTCTGCCATTTAAAATGAACCAAGTTACGTTAGTTAGTTCTATCAAATGTTGTTTTAATTTAATATAATAGCTATATTTATCCATCAATATAGTGTTAAAAACAATGATTGCCACGTTTTTAGAAAGCTCACCCTTAAAACAAGGATCGCAGGTTCAATCCCAGCTCACACCTACGGGTTTCTTTTGAAAATCTATGAATGTAGTTTTTCTTATCTCTAAAGTCGACGACATGGTTCCTTAAAACATATGTTTCTATCCATTCTAGTTTCAGAGTACCCATACTGAGTCACATTGGTCTTACACCCTGTATATAAAACATCCATGACCTGGGTACAAACATTCGAGCTCATCTCACAATATTTGCCCCCACCATGATTCGAACCCGAGACCCTCGACACTGACAGCAGGGTCACTACTAATTGTGCCCACACACAACAAACCCTATTACAAGAATCGATTAAGGATAATCTTAAAAGGAAATATTTCAAAATATTCGCGATTAGCAGTGAGTTTAGTTCGAACTACTACCGCGGGATGGCGTTAGTGGTATCGATTTTATTTATATAATATAATGTTTTACGATACACCGACATGATAATGAATACGTAGTAGGGTATCTGCGGACTATAAAGAAATGTCAACAGAGTGCGCACTTGCTAAAAAGTGGCGCAGGTCACGTATCGATAAACTAGGCGTAGTTGAGGCTGTAACTAGGCCGACACCCGCTGTCATGACGTACAATGGCACACAAATAGCTTTATAAAAAAAATCCAACCCAGTTATCTGGGTAGTCTTTTTATTACTACAATCGTCCCAGCAGCTGGTAAAATTTCATTTCATTTCGTGATTTCCTGTGCGAATCTCATTTTCAACCATGTTTATCACTTGATCCTCGCTCGGAGAGCACGTAATGCCTATACTTGTTGCATATTGTCAATTCTTGAAAAATGCTCAATGAGGAGCTATGGGCTCCCGTACAAAGTTGCATCAAAGAGAATTTATTAACATGTGGAGTTATGTTTTTTAAACAAATCCGGGTTTAGGTAGATATTTAAAAAAATATAAATAAGATGCGTATTAAATTTATTGTATGACAGATAAAAAAAACCACCGCTGCTACTTCGAAATCACACTTCCAAATTGTTCAATATGCGAAAACTGTGCAGTCACAATTAAGGTGATGATATATTCAACTATGTTTATTACCAATCCGTTAGGCTTCACTGTTGCTATACAACATATTAGGGATGCGCCAAACAACGATTTTTAAATGAACCGAATACCGAACATTATTCGGTTCAGCACTCACCGAACCAAATATTCGGCCGGATTATTTGTATGGTGCCGGTACAATTTACGCTCTTTTCATGCTCCGATTGTACGCTATATGTAGCCAACTAGGTAGTATTATTAGGCACAGTTTTCTTTTTTATTTTGATTGTCATTTAATATCTTTTTACCCGACTGCGCCAGAAAGAGGGTAATGTTTTTGATTGTTTTCTAAAAAGTCGTTTGTACCGTTCCACCAAAACACTTTTAAGAATGAGCATACATGAAAATACATACCAGTGGTTCTAAGACCATTATTTTCGGGTCTTATTTTAATATTTATTAATTAACTAGCTGTTAACCGCGACTTCGTTCGCGTGGTATTTAACAAAGACACAACCGTTGGCAATAGCCTGCTCGCGCGTTCTGAGCCCGCGGGACGCATTTCAGGTTGTTGCTATCAAACTTAATCAGGCGCAACGCTGCAACATTGGTTTTAATTTTTTTTCGTGAGATCCTATGTTTTTTCTAAAATAAAAGTAGCCTAAGTTACTCCTTGTTACATCAGCTATCTGCCAGTGAAAGTCCCGTCAAAATCGGTCCAGCCATTTCAGAGATTAGCCTGAACAAACAGACAGACAGACAGACAAAAATTGTAAAAAAAATTGTTTCGGTATAGGTAACGTGTGTACATCCAAATGCACTTAGTAAAAAGCGGTTATTTTAATATTACAAACAGACACTCCAATTTTATTTATATGTATAGATACTTATACTTACGGGCTAAAGTAGAATGTTGAGTAAGTATTAGGGCTTGATGAAACATATTTTTTTTTTTTAATCGGTTAATATTCGGCACGTTCACCGAATATTCGGCCGACTGCCCAACATATAAAATCTTGCCGAATGCGAAATAATTACAGAATGTTCGGCGCATCCCTATAGCAAATTCTATATTTACACGATACCGTGTCGACGGTCAAAGCTATCACCCATTATCTGAACTTGGTGTTCACTTCTGTCATTATAATATTGTAATTACTTGTATGCTATGCGTCCAGTAAAGTCCGGTTCGCACTGCAATCAATTAAAGTATTGGCCCGAAGGATAGAATTAGATCTGCCGGGTTATTTCGGGGAAATTTTTCGAAATCGATAACGGGAACGGAATCGGAAATCGCTTCGCTTTGATGGCCTTTTTTTCTAAACCATTAGTCAATAATGGATTTTGTATCGAAAACTATATCCCAGGTTTTTTTTTTTGGTTTTCGTTTACTAATACTGAATTTATCTTCGAAATAACTGTATGAATTACTAATATACAGAGCTGTCCGACTTGTAGAAACAAAAACAGTATAGAACTGCAGGCACATGACATCACGGCCATATGTTCCTATCAGCTCCCTTAAACGCTTGCTAGTTAAGGGAGTGCCTAATCAGGATATTCCAGCAGTACATACTAGATGAGCGACCGTTATTCAGTGCAACTATGCTTCCAGTTGTTTTGAAGCCTTGTATAGGGATTAGGGTAGTTAGTATAAGGTCAAATCCTAAAGTGCGAAGAGATTTAAATTTGCGCCGTAGTAGCGGCAACAGCGAGTTATAAATAAGCTGTATTTACACGCTGCCATCGATCCTGCCCTAACACAAACATGACCTTTTTACACACATACATATAAATGTATATATAGATAGGTATTTACAGTTCAATGTATATGTCGATAGCGTGACGCACTTGCGCGTCCATTATTGAAGTATTCCAAACGATCCGAGATAATGCAGTAATGATTGATAAACAAAACGGATATCCACCGTTGTAAGGCTTAATATATGGAAATAATTTAAGGTTTTCACTAGGAAAATGTATCTCGCTGTAACTAGTCTTCAATCACTTACACACCAGGGCCCCAAGTCTGCTAACACAATCGATTCATAATCGAACAGCAACCGCATAGTAACTGTCACTTTGGACACATATTGTATGGGATATCTGTCAAAAGTGACAGTTACTATGCGGTTGCTGTTCGATTATGAATCGATTGTGTTAGCAGACTTGGGGCCCTGAAGCTTGATTTAAGGAAATGGAGTATACGACAAAAGCTTCCATAACTCATGGCTGTCCCGTCTTACCATTGTTTGAGTGTATTTCCCATGGCTCATGCAAAATTGATTATAATCCTTTGGATGCTATAGTACGAATAACGGCAATACTCATAGGATATGCAAATAGTTGAGACCTTAACTATTTTTATGTTGACTTAAAATGAAGTAGCTTTCTTTTTAGGGTTACATTTTAGTTCTCGGTAGCCGCCGGTAAAAGTGTCATGTGTATGACACAACCAGCTCTGGATGGTGATGTGTGTCGACTTTGTGATATTAAACGCAATAATTATATTGAGCGTCCTTGATCGAAGGGCTCGTTTTATGTAAAGCCACCCATCCCTATTATCCTTAATAACGGCACTAATCAACGTTGACTGTCTGCTGGCGAATAGCCAATAAATTGAAATATCTCCGCGGAGGCTATCTGCCGGTCAGGAAGCAGGTCGAAGGTCCCGCGGGGTATCGCGCAGTGGAAAATATCTCGAGTGTCGTGTTGTCGGTGACCTTGCGAACCCGGGCTGAGGGGTTATCAGCGGGCGATGCGGTGCTGCGGGACCGAGTTGGACTATGTTATTTATAAAAAGAGAAAGAAATCATTATTATTCATATTATTATTATTACAGGAAACTTATGAAAAACGGTATACAACAGAGTAGGGTATACGGATTGCGGAATGTTGTTTGTAAGAATGAGAGGGTTATCCATATTTTTGGATGTACTGCATTAGATTTGGTTGGGAAAAGTGTCAGTTACAAAAAGTCCTTAGTAAAATTAAGAAATATGGGTTAAGTTTCAGTTCGTAGCAGATACATTAAGGCATTCTGTGACTCTGTTTGTGCACACGCATTTCAACATGTGCTCGCAATGGACGAAAAAGTCTCCAGCAGACACATATAATTTACATATTGTAGGTCCTACCTTCACCTATTATTGTTATACTAGCTGCGCCCCGCGGTGTTACCCGCGTTTACATTTTACCGGGATAAAAAGCCTATATATCGGCCGTTTTGGCGTGATTGAATAACAAACATCCATCCATCCATTCAAACTCTCACATTTTTAATATTCGTGGGATTTCTATTAATGCCTACATCCTGATGTTATGTTCCACTGAAACACTTAATTTTCGTCTCACCACATTCGGCATAGAAACAGAGCAATCGACACAAATCTTAAAATATTATTTTACTAAACAATTAGCGTTGTAAGCAACAAGTCTATATGGAAGTTAAATAGAATAATATGATATGAATTAATACAACGTTGCTAATGTCCCGAACAAATAGAAATACTGTTACTCAATCTGCAAAGTGGTAATGTTGCCAACACGACGTATGACGGTGTTCGAACGTTGAATTATTTTTGGCCATCTGATCTACCACAATGTATCGATTAACACTTGAATGTAAACATCCCAGCAATATGCACTGTATAAGACCTTGGAGTGCATTAAGCTTGCATCCAAATAGATTACAGAGGCAATTCTTGCACTAGCTTCAGACTCTTTATGTGGACTGCTTAGAATTAAATTTGCCCGCTGCCCGTTTAATGTTTTTGAGAATTTCCACAGAACCCATATTAATTTTAAAACTACGGAAATAGCACGGCCTAAATGATAGCTTTGACTAAATATGTGACGAAATCTATTCAAAGTGATACTGTAGTGGCTAATTTACTATTTATTTAAGTCTAGTTTATCTGTTCCTTAACTTGCGCGAAGTCTTTGATTTCTGGTTCAATCCCGGGAAGGGCTAATTTCGAAATGAAAAAAAAAAACCGTTATTACCTCTAATCTCAGGGATTTAAAATTATTCGAAATCCATATTGGAAACGGATTCGATACCAAATTTTCCGATAACGGTGCCCAACTAGCTGCCAAAAGGTTATTCTGAATAGCGGTCGCCTGACAGTTCGCGAACTTTCGCTCGCGGCAGCGATTGCGGAAATCCGCCTTGAATGTTTCCGATTCCGCTTCCGATATCGATTTTGAACGATTACACAATAACCCTGCCGGTTTTAATGTGACGGCCACCAGTCCATTGTACGGTCGTTATATATTTTTTATTACATTATAGGCAAGTATTTGATCTCGATCTCACCTGATGGTAAGTGACGATAAGATCTACGATGTAGCATACTTGCCTAGAAGGTATTTCTTCACTCTCGACTTGAAATCACCCAGATTATAGTCGGCGTGTGTGTGTCGATGTTAATGAAAGCAATTGTGTGTACAGAACAATAAGCAGGCGTACTTCCCGATATTCGGCGAGCAGCACCCGCGGCCGCCGCGCTCGCGCCCCAAGGACGCGCAGGGCACCGTGCGCGCCTGCGCCGCCTGCCACCACCACCTGCTGCAGCAGTGGGCCGCCTACCAGGTCAGCCCCGCCTTGCCATACCACTTGCACTCTATTTTGACTTTATCAGAGTCATTTTAATCAAATATTGGGCACCAGACTAGAGATTGCAATCCGGTGTCATTTTCCAGTCCGATTGGAGCCGGCTGGACATATAAAAATGCATCGTGAGTGAACCACTTTCAGCGCCGAACGACTCGCACGCATTTATAGTACCCACTCATGCAACAGCCTCCCCCCTATTTCGTATCTATTCACCGTTTAGTGATGCCGGACTTGCTGGAATACCGGTTCCGGTTGGATTGCAATCCCTACACAAAGGAAGTCAGTAGAGTGTTTACACAAAAGCTTGTTGATCATATATTTTATGAAAATGAATATCTCTAAATGTGCTTCTTTGGACTTAAACGTGTGTAACACAGTAACATACCGTGAAATACGGTAACCACGTCGCGATGACGCAATATAATAGTCGTGAGCCACATGAAGAAATTTGAATAAAAATACTAGCTGCACAAATGGAACGAGTCAATAGCACTGAATATATAAAGTCTGTTGACACACGAGCCGCGGTGGGAGCCGCCGTATTTGCGCAGTTGCGTAGCCCGGCGCGGTCCCGCTGCGCGCGCGCCGATCGTCCACAAACACACTTGCCACTAGTAATTGTCTCGCCTCGAGAACATAACCTGAATGTGTTTTAATTAGAGCCAACCGAATTAAATTAATTCAAAATGGCAATTTTCTTAAACGCGTCAAGTAATAATTTCCCATCAATTTAACAAATTCCTTACGGAAAAATAATAAAAACTATGAATTTAGGGGTATCTTTAAAGTGTAGCTGAATACTATTAGATATTCTGTACTCGAGTCGAAAGGTGTTCCGATGATCACCATTTATATGATCGCTTGACTGCTATCGCATATTACGTGATAATCACTCGACAAATATGATTGGATCCATGTACAAATACTATATAAAGCGGTGTGTGCACTGCTTATTTGCGGCGATGAGAACATTAGCGTGTATTATGTGACGCAATTATTATAATGATAAACTGCGGAGGGCGCCGGTGGTTTTACCTTTGATAATTTTTATTAGTATACACAATTTGCAAAAAAGCTTAAAAAAGTATAATCTGCTTCTCTAACACTATACATCCCTCTCTATGGTCTACTGATTTGGGGTTTCTGTCTAATTTGAATTACATTTATGTTCCTATGTATATTAAAATATCTTGCTCCCCTTCCACTACGAATGTTATACTGTGATGCGCTTAAAGCGGAAACGTTTTGTGGATTCAGTCATAAATGCTCGTATTGTAAGATCATCACATGGCTAGGATTCTATCAATCACTTTACCTCCATGCCACGTCGCATCACCAGCTATCACTGGTCGCTATCGCTCGTCAGGATGCCTAGTGATGTTTTATTTTTATAATTGGTCTGGTTAACTTTATCGAGTGTCGTCGCGGGTCGCCGAGGAGCGCCGGTTCGAATATATTCAGATAATTACTAGATGATATAAATAAGGAATACGTGTACCTAATTAGTGTTGTCAATATTTGTCTGATTACTCTATTGCCTGTCCTGTTACTCTGTTGATGCATAATGCACTATTTGGATTAGACCACGAAAGACAAGGCAATAAAACATGACTTTTATAAAAGTTTTGCAGTTAAAATCTGAGAACGAAACCTCCGAAATGCCCTAAAACATCGTATTCCCAGTAGCATACTTAAGATATTGCTCTGATTATAAACCTTTTGTTCTTGAATTTTAAGAGTATCAGTGGGATACTCAGACAAAGAAATAATGTAGTGTACTGTACTATTCCTTCGTCTAACTTGAGATAGTACATTATTGAAAAGTGTTAAGAATTTAATCACAGACAAATCCTTGAGTTAGATCATAAACGATCGATTATACGAATAATTCTTACAAGGCTTTGAGTATTCTAATGCCTAAATCAGCATCTTAATATAATGTAGTCAACTAAGCCGAGAAGCATTTAGCATAGCGATTACTGTTATTATGTCCGCCAATAAACATAATTGAACCACTTACTATTCATTGAATTAATTCGTTCATAAGAAAAAAAAACACCAGTTCTATTGATTGACCGTTGATTGCCCGAGCGATGTTTGAATAATTTATGAGTTAAGATTTAAAAAAACATCATTTATATGGGCATAATGCTGTCGACCTGTCGACTACTGCGATAAAGTCTTAGCGCTGAGGCGCTATTCATTTTATTTACTGACATTTTATTATAGGTAAGAAATAACCTATTGCTAACTATGGCTGACAAAATTACTGCCCAGTGTTTTATTAATGCGTTATTACTTAACTTGCTTACAGTTAAATATGTTCAAAATGTTAAATATTGGCGATTAAAAAAAATATCAGCACAGAGATGCAGGCATTTGACGTCACTGTCATAAGTCAGCGCGTGTGTGACAGGGAGAGTGCTATCCCATAATTGTATCTACCAAACTGAAAACGAATATACAAAGATATTCGTACATAATATAACACAATAAATTAGTTATTTGCATTAGAATCGCAAATCGCATATGAGGATGGAGGTAAAAGCCGGCACAATGTTTCAGAACTTTCACAGCCCCGTCATCAACGTCAACGTACAATATCGTAATGCTTGAAGATGTAATCATTGATGGAGCCTACCGTTTGACCCACAAACGATAACGCAGCCAACATCGACTCAGTCTCGTTCGATACGCCACAGAGGGCGAGCGTCGCTTAGCGAGATCCAAACTCGTAGATAACTTATCGAAGTGTTAGAACTCATAATGGATGTGTGTTCGGTGTGTGAACATATTATATACATGTGTTGTGTGTGAATTGAGTGCTCAGTGTCTTTGATTTACTCTAGTGTTTTGTTTACTGATGGATTGTTTGCAATGCTCTTTCGGATGTGCGGAAATGAAGATAGGTCGCCGGTAAATTGCAAGGTAATACACGAACTGGTTTTATAGCTTCGAGCTATGTTGTTGCTTAGACTTGAAAGTTTAGGATTAAGCACTTTCTTTTCTTTTTATTCTGAAAAATCCTTCGTAATGCCTTTTTAAATTGAGTTAAATTTCTAGCAATTCTGGGGTATATGCTTGTTAATACTTGTATTCGATCAGCGGGATTTTTTTTTAATCATTCCAAATCGATATCGGAAACGGAATGGAAAATTTCCCGAGACGAATTTCCGCAACCGCTTGATTTTTTTTTCCGTATATACACCATTTTTCCGCGATCGAAATTTCGAATTGAACTGTCATCCGACCATTATTTTTATTAGCATTTTGACAGCCCTTCGGGGGCGACATCATCATTGAAACGTTTTCGAATCCGATTCCGATACCAAATACGAATAATTCTAAATAAAATTAATATGTATTAAATTCAATCGATCTCATTAATATTTACAAGTTACAGAAAATATTACCATTTACATCACAAATACATAAACATTTATTTATTAAGTGACATGTTGTAAGCAAGGTAAATCCCTTAGGTACGATCAATTAGTAAATAGAGAGAAATGTATAAAAGCTTAATCAATTTGCGATGGCGTTGCAATTAATTGTCAGAAAACGTGTTCTTTAATGCAATTGTAAATGAACGAAACGTTTTGTATAATTAGGGAATTTATCCATGATAATTTTATGGCTAATTTCTAAGAAAACTGTCCTTTTGGACTGACAACGCTAGTCTTGCATTATTTCGTTAAGACTTAGTTGTTATATAAATTGACAATGAATTATCGGTAAAGTGCCAACCGGCCAGCGTCTTGGTTTCATCAATAAACTGGTTTAATATAATTCCCATCATCTAATATATTGTCATTATCTATTTTCTATAATAGCAAAAATGGTTGTATGTTAATCTTATAGCGTATTTATATTAAACCGTTGACATGATGGTATTACGTGACACGTCGTTTCTAAATGGGAATAGTTAAAACACAGTATGATAATCGGAAGCCTGAATAATTCTATAAAATAACTTGGAAAATATTCATGTCGCAGACGGATTGTAAAGCCCGCGCTTTTAGAAAACGGCTAGGCGCTTTACAAAACTCCTCAGGTCTGTGAACCGGGGGTAATACGTCTAGTAATATTATAATGGCGTCCCGCATTCTTTAATGCGGCTGGTTAGCGTGCGCCGTTTTGTACTGCAACACTTTGACGTTCCGCCGAAGGTAATACGGCGTCCTAATTATTCGGTTCGGACTGCTTTAGGACACACACTCGGGGATTCGGGGCACCAAGACTTAGCTGGTTTAGTTTATGTTTCTGGTAACCTTAAACCTAGGAATAGGATTAAGTGCTTCGCCACGCGAAACATTTTGCAAAGCCCCTGTATAGCCATTTGTTTAAAAAGCGGATTCTACAATGCAGCTGCGACACACATAATAGTTGGTCCCAATACAAATTGCGTAAACATTACGAAAAGTGCTTTACATAAATAAATACAGCATAGCTGGTTCCTATACCAGTGTGCTCGTCCTTATCATTATCATCAATCATATGATATCAACACTAGCATCTCCTGTTTGTCTCTGCGCTACAACAACTGCACTTCTCAAGTTTGCTCCGACATCACCGTACAGCAAAGGGCTTAAACACCTTCATTTATTGTTACGTTATGTTATCCGTGCGTGTTATACTATTATCGTATTGCAAATAAGGTTGTCTATTAGTGGTTTTCTTTTTGGTTGGTAAATATACGTTGGCAGGATCTCTGACCCAAATAAATTTTGTGGCTATGGACACTTCTGTTCATTTGTTGCTCCGTTCTAGTACCTAATCATCAGTCTCCTTATAACTTTCAGACTTTTCAAACTAAGTACTAGCTTAAATAACGCCACGCGCCGGAGAATTGTTATGATGGCATATATAATTTAAATCAATCTCATGAAATTATATTGCATTTCATCAACGGCATTGAATTCGCTGCCAAAAGATTTTTTTTACGACATTTTAATTACACCGTTTATATCGACCTTCGCCAATGTATCCTAGCTTTAATAGTGCCGCGCGATCCATATGCATGATGACGACTTAGCATAATATGAATCATTAAGTCGACTATCTCGCCGCGGAGTCAATGATTCTACGCCGAGTCAAGGTCTGTGAGTCGATACTTTAATTGTATTATCTTGTCTATTTTATTGGCGAGATAATATACTTCAGACGTTAATTCAGAATTTCATTTGTAGAAGTGTACTGTCAATTGCTAAGGTTTAAGATTCTTCACTGTATACGCACATAGCTTTTATAATTTTAACTATAAGTGTTAGACCGGCAGTAGCTTGATCAGTCCTTCTTATACATATAGGCATCGCATCGCTTTTACATATTCATGTGGACGTTCAGCATTGTTGCTGGGAGTGAATGTTTCACAATGGCCGGTGTGCTCAGGTGGCTGCGACTGACGCATGGGACCGCTGCGCCGTGAATTAATTAGGGTTCCATTGCCATATATTTTGTAAGACTTCTTGGACGCTTGCTGGGTGCAGGACTTTAGCTATCAGTAATATTGGTGGTCAAGTGGACTAGGTTTATACAGCTTGCAACTTGCATGCAAGTTCACAACTCAAGGTGCATGAAATTGGCACGACAGGTGCATAACGGCAACGCGATATTATTGTCCTGCAAGTTGTGACGGTTACGGAAATTCTTATTTTGAGATTGAGATTATTACATTTTCATATATTTTTTTAAACCAAGCCTAACATCAGCTCGGTAGATGTGTTTAATTAGCTCTTTGATCCTCTGTCTCCTTAGTACCCATGGTGAACCATTACCTCCATTATCAGCCTAACCAGTCTATTCCCTAGTACGCTAATGTAGTTCCTTTTTTTTCTTTTTTTTTATACATTATAGGCAAGTATTTGATCTCGATCTCACCTGATGGTAAGTGACGATGAGGTCTACGATGTAGCATACTTGCCTAGGTAGGAAGGCGGCAGTAGATCGAGACGCTACATTCACTAGGCACATGCAGCGCAACTGATCTGACCCGCCATCCATGAATGGCAACACCGAACATCATGCCGAAACACGGCTAGGCCGCTTGGCGACATGGCTTTGTTCAGTGGGTGGTGACTAACCACGGCCGAAGCCTACCACCAGTAGAGTTGTCACCTGGTTGGCACCACCCAGGGTCACGTGTAGGGTATCTCGAGGGTACTTAATTCTCCTACGGACGAAGGTGACTCGACCCCAAAAACCCCTGCAACCTCTTAACCTGCTACAGAACCATAATTTAACAAACAAACTTGCAACATTAAAAATGTTAATTCCATATTTGCATAGGTGTCTGCCGTCTGTTTGTTTTACTCGTAGACTGCTTACCCCACAAATATGCGTCAATTTTCCACGTGATGGGTTTTCATACGGTCTTACAATGGGAGGACTAAACTATAATATCGACTAACATATATTAAACTGTCTCGTTCTGAAATCTGTATTAATCCAATCTAAATTATGTTCGCTGCTCTTGATCTGATCTTCATTACTTGTGCGAATCTCATTTTCAACCATGATTATCACTTGCTAAACGGTGAAGGAAAACATCGTGAGGATACCTGCATGTCTGAGAGAACCCCTCGAAAGATGTGCGAAGTCCGCCTACCCGCACTGGGCCAGCGTGGTGGACTATGGCCTAATCCCCCTCGCATTGAGGGGAGGCCCGTGCACAGCAGTGTGCCATTAAAAAGGGCTGGAATTATATATGAATTATAAATTTTGTTTAATAGACGCACGGGTACAATACTCAGGTGCCATGCTTTTACCTAAAGCTTGCTTGCGTTTGGTGTTTTTTGCGCCATGATAATGATGACTGGAGTACATCGATTTCAGTAATGCTATTTGAATCACACGGAATAGAAGCTGTAAATAAGACACATGTATTGAGAAGCTAATCTATCAACACTGCACGAAAGAGATAAGTGATGATACTTCATAAGTGGTAGTATTATTGCCGTTGTTCAAAGGTATCTATCATGTGCTGTATGCAAATCATCTCAGCTTGCGTAACGTTGACAATGTAACGGTTGTCTAAAAGTTATTTATCGTAAAACAGTTGATGTAATCGCGTTAATGCCGCGCAAGCCGCCGTTCAATCTTTTAATACTAGATAATGACGTTTGGTAATACACCATAATTATAGCAATAATTATGTTTTATTTTATAACGATTGTTTATGGTGAACTGATAGAGAATAATATACCTGTAGGTACTTACCTAATTAAATAAAAAATGAATATATTGTATTCAGTACGTGTTCTTGTTAGGCTATCCTGTTAAGCGTCTCAATTTAGCATTAGTGAGGCGGCTTCATAGTCGATATAATGAGTAAGATATTAACTAGTGGCTGATAGAACCAAAGAGAAAAACTCAGCAGGGGAGATGAGAGAATAAGAACGGTATATATATGTATAAATAAATAAATGATGATAAAATTTATGACTAATGCCAATAGATCCCTTCTTCTTCTAATTTAAGGGTTAGACCCTTGTCGGTGTAGCTGATGAAGCTCTTTCCACCTGTCTCTATCTAGAGCAGCTTCTTTCACCTCCCTATACGACATGACACCCATCCTTTCTTTTATGTTTTATCAATAGATCCCAAAAGCATTAATTAATAAAACAAGTATAAAATTGTAAAATTGCAAACGCCAGGGGTGGGGTGTGTGAATTTACAATGTTATACTTGTTTAATCTTTTTTACACGCGGAATCGGTTAAATATAATATCGCCAGAGGAACGCACCAACTATACGGTCCCTCACTACCGCAACGCTTGTATTATGGGTACCGCACAATGGACAGAGGGCGAACTCAGTATATAATACTTATATAGATATTAAACATCCATGACTCGGGTTGCTATGCGGGTAACATTCAAGCTCATCACAGAAAGTTTGTCCCTACCAGGATTTGGACGCTGGACCCTCAGCGCAGAAAGCAGGGTCAATACCAACTGCGCTAATCAGATCGCCGAGTTGAGAACAAGTCAATCAATATTATGATTTGGAATGGCTTTGTGTGATAAACAATCAACACTATCTGAATAATATCTAAAGCTGGCTTATCGCGGCTTATTAAGTATTTCTAATGACTGATAACCGATAATACTAGTTACCTACTGTACGATAAATATTTCATCACTCGTGTCCAGCAGTCACATATGGATTTCACTCATCCTGATCTGTGACAGTCGTGCCGTCCCTCGCGACTATTCTATGAGCCGTAAGACGCCCACTGCCGGACATAGGCCTCCCCCAATGATTTCCACACATCCCGGTCCTCCGCCACTCGCATCCACCGGCTTCCTGCTACGCGTGTGATATCATCGGTCCACCTTGTGGGGGGCCGTCCTACACTACGTCTTCCGGTTCGTGGTCGCCATTCTAGAACCTTTCTGCACGACCCACTTCAACTTTGAAATTCTTTGGGCTATGTCGGTTACTTTAGTTCGTCTGCGGATCTCCACATTTCTGATTCTATCGCGTAGCGGAACCCCGAGAATCTCAGCTCACTACATTGCGCGACTCGCGATTGCCGCTTGCAAAAGTTAGCGCTACATTTAACGTGTAAACGATAATGATTTGAAAAAATATGGGCTCGGCCACTTACACCCATTTAGTTATTACCTGGCACAGAATAATCGATAATCTTTATAGAGGTTGTTCACTATCCACGTCACTGTGAGAACCGCCAAGTGTTATATCCACACTTATGATAAACAAATACATGATTGTGTTATCGTCACTTATCACTGTAGCTACATCAGTCTGTTATCTTTGCGTGACGGGGCGCGCATCGGTCGCCGGCGGTGACATCTAGTTTGGTACTGGTTATTATATTTGTTGTTAGTATCGAATCATTGCTTCTTATTTTGATGAACCGTCAAACAGGTATAATATGCGTACTAAAAATACTAAAATGAGTCGATATCATCCTTAATAATATAACACCTTTTAATGTCCCACTGTTGGACAATCGTATCCCTACAATGTGATGTACAATCATCTTTATGAAGTTAATTTCCATCGCCCGCAATAAAAAACAGAACATGCAATAAATTACGAAAATAAACATATCCATTAACTATCTAGAACAATATAATAATAAAAACAGTTGGCTTGTGAAGTGCATTGCGCGTATCGCGGGCTGGCGACCCCCGCCGGCCACCGCCCCCCGCAAAAAAGTATAAACCCGAGATAAACACTGACCTCTCGTAATACTCCAGGGACCAGTGAGTGATAGATATTGTTGACAATTTCAAATGATTATGAATTAAATAATTGTTTATGCTTTTGGGTGAGCATCTCGTGTATAATATTACCAGCCATTTTTAATGTCCCACTGTTGGGCACGGGCCTTCCTTCAATGCGAGGGGGATTAGGCCATAGTCTACCACGCTGGCCCAGTGCGGGTTGGCGGTCTTCACACGTCTTTCGAGGGGTTCTCTCAGACATGCAAGTGTCCTCGCGATGATTTCCTTCACCGTTTAGCAAGTGATAATCATGGTTGAAAATGAGATTCGCACATGAAATCCAGAAATCCTAGAGGTGCGAGCCGGGGTTTGAACCGATCCTCGTTGCCGAGGCGAGCGTTCTACCAACTTGGCTATCACTGCTATCATAGTGTGTATATTTAATAGAAATAAGTTGAAGCAACAATAGCAATATGGTAACACTGACAAATAATGATAAAACTTAAAAATTAAAATGGTTGCCTGACGAGAAGACCACAAAAGTTTCCTCTCTACTCCTCCCTACTCTAAAGTTATGACGTTTTTGCATTTGTGAACGTGACTACGACTTCCTTCAATTACATTTTTAGATAACTACTAGCTGCGCCCCACGGTGTTACCCGCGTTTAAAAAGTATGAAAAATTAAATCAAGTCTATACCACGGGAACCATACATTTTACCGGGATGAAAAGTAGCCTATGTGCTATTCCAGACTATAATCTATCTCCGTGTCAAATTACAGCCAGATCCCTTCTGGCGTGATTGAGTAACAAACATCCACCCATTCAAACTTTCACATTTATAATATTAGTGGGATAGGTACCTACCTACTTTGTTGCATGATACAATTGCTACAAGTAGATAAATAAAATATTGTCACAATTATCAGCTCAGAGTTCAGAATTCAAGGCGTATCGATTTATAAATGTGTTCCAAGAGCAATTACGCTCCGGAATACCTACCGATAGTTGGGTGCACAGATATCTGCAGCGCTCGTTCGTTTACATGATCTCGGCGTCACCTTTGATATCTATGACCCATGTTCATAGGGCAAATGGATATGATGTCTGATTTATAAATGATGCTGTTCTAAAATAAATATCTAATTAATTAAATGGTAAAATATATTTTGTAGTGTACATATGAATATGTAAATTGGGTTTTTCTCAAACTTATATAATGTGTTTCGCAAGGCTCATTCTTGTGACCTATGTTCCATTTGATTAGTGAGTAGATATTGTCGAGCTGATCAAAATGTTAATAACTAGCTGCGCCGTGCGGTGTTACCCGCGCAAAAAATAATATTGATCCTTAGCGTCTTTTCCATTGAAACCAATCTATCCCACGGGAGCCATACATTTTAACGGGATAAAAAGTAGCCTATGTGCTATTCCAGACTATAAATTTCATCCAGATCTGTTCCGCCGTTCTGGCCTGATTGAGTAACAAACATCCATCCATCCATCCAAACTTTCACATTTATAATATTAGTATAGAAGTATAGATGGTATAACATCATTTTATTTTTACAAAGTCAAAACGTACGGACTGATTCTAACATGGTAATGAACCTCTTAAAATAATTTATCGTTTTACTGTGCACAGATAAGCATCTGATGGTATCTGCCGAGCGACACATACCGTTGGGATTTGGATATCTACATGATTGTGCAACCGCCGTTATCTGTGATTTGTTTTATTCGATGGATACGATATAGATAAGTCGGCGGATCTTGTAAACAACCTTGCTAATATACATATTTAAGTAATTTAGAATTTCCCAACGATATCTCGTTGATTTCTATTGAACTGTCTGTATAAGGTCAAGGCTTGGGCGCGAAATTGTGCACTCGTATTTTGGTAATCGAACCCCCAATAAATGTAATAACTCCGGTGTCACTCCTGTAAGCACACATCTACTGCGATCATCAAGATGTCAAGATTTGAACAACGGTGTGTTTAGGAGTAAGTTTTATTGTCTCCGAAAAGGTAGAATTATGATAGTTTAATTTACACGTCCATATCATCAATAATTCATACTTATATTCTAGTTAAATACTTGTTTTTGTGAGTCTATGTAAATGTATCGTATTGGCATAGAATATTCAATATTATACAGGAAATAAAAATCATGACGGCCCGACGGTATGAGAAAGCCCACCCCGTGTCGTCTCCCCGGGCATAGATTGTCTGTCCCAACATAGAGTTCGTGTACAAATGTTTTCTTCCGTATTTGGAAGTTATCTCGTAAAGGAGTTTTGAAAATTCTTCGTCGCGGTACACCTAAAGCGTTTAGAATACTTAAGAAATGATGAAACATTGTACTTTTTAATGTGTGTACGTAAAACGGTTTGAATATTTTTGTTCCCAATCACTCAATACTCGCTGGGTCTGTAAAACGTTTTGAAGATTTTTGTTCATTAATTTTACCCAATCACTCAATGCTCGATGTGCAGCACGCCGCGATACACAGTTTGAGAACCTTAGAAGTAGTACTTAAGTATAAAGCCATCCTTGTATGCACTACCGGGGCCCGGTATCGGCAAAGTACACACACCGTCGCAAGTATAATTTCGTTATCAATTACTTGAGCCAGTCAAACACGAGGGTATCGCGGCCGACCCGCGCGGCCATCGCGCGATAACCCCGCGATGAGAGTGCGTGACACGTAGCACGTGGCCGAGCTTAGTGCTTAAAATAAGCCGACTATTTCTAGATTATTCACTAGGGACATACATGATATTCCCGTGATAGGATAGGTCACGTGTTTGACCCAAGACTACGTCATCGGCCGTATCAAACTGTAAGCGGTGTTAATTCTATTGACGATGTTAATTCATAGCAGCACTGATCACGTAGACTTGGGCCTTCCTCTGAGGAGAATACCTCGCGTAGCATATTATTGTAGTATGGGCACATAGCTGCCACCACTTCAACTAACTGCGGCAAGTGAACGGATGTAAGGCATCGTATAGGATAGTAGTGCGTGGGTTATGAAATGCAAGTAGTCGACAAACAGTGTGCAATGGGTATAAATAGGGAAGATAGTACACACATTGAGAAGAAGATTGAAGATACGAGAAAAGATCGATCACAAAAAAGCCGTTTGAAATTAAAGATCTAATTAAATACTTTCAAGTCCTTTAATAGTGTTCAAAATACGTTCAATTTCAAAGAAGATAATGATTTGTGTGGATACCATAGCAGAATGTGTTACTGCTAATTCTCAATTTGCTATGAATGTCAATCTTCAATAAAGAAGTCATAGCATATTTCCTTGTCATAGATGCGCGGCGTGCCAGCGAACGAGCGCGTGTACACCCTCCGCACCCGTCCCCCCTCACTCCTCCCCCCCTCGCCCCTCAGCCTCGCCAGCTCCGGCGACAAGTCGTCGCTGGCGGCGCACACGCACTCCCCCTCGCTCGAGCGGCCGGCGAGCCAGCCCTCGGCGCCGGCCAACACGGCCAGCTTCGTGTGCTACGTGTGCGGCGTGGGCGCGCCCAGCTCGCAGCTGCGGCTCGTGTACTGCTGCCCCAACCCCGAGCGGGAGCCCTACTACCCCTTCATAACCACGTTGAAGCCGCATTCGGACGCGAGTCCAATTAGTCCACAGGGTAAGACTGCTGATGTTGATTCGTATTCTGAAGTCTGTGTGGTTATCGATATCGGAAACGGAATCGAATACTTTCCGAGACATCTGTAATATATGTACATTTTTCTCCATATTTCCGCGATCGAAAGTTTTTGGAACTGTCATCGGAGTACTACATTAAGTAGCGTTCTGTCAGTTCATCGAGAGCGACATCAACCTGGGAATGTTTTTGAATCCGTTTTATGATTTCCAATGATTTTAAAGAACCCCGCTAGGTCTGGTGTTGGCTTCAGGCTGCTTAAATCCTTTTCTTTATGTCTATTTGGTTAGACATCAGAGCGCAAAGTTGCAGCATGTTTTGAGCATCAACTTGAAACTTGCTTGGTAAAATCAGTAGGCTATAGGTTGCCAAAATCAGATTGGAGAATATCAATTCTCAAATGTCTCTAAGTGGCAGATTAATTCGCTGCAACACTGACCAACAGTGTCTTTACTAAAATCCTACTGAATTAAGATAATATTAAAATTTTATTCCAATGTAAGCCGGAGAATAAGGAAGAATATCCGAGGCTAAGTCGTGTTGTCCACATTTGTGCAGGAATGGTGCAAATCTGCGCGTCGTGCTACAAGAGCATCCCGCACAAGTACCCCGCGTACGGCGAGAACGGCGAGCCCAACGCCGCGCACAACAACACGCACACTAACAATATTAGGTGAGGCTCTCCACACTCTTCACACTCTTCACTCATTGATACGAGCTGAAGACCTGGTATCCTATAGTGCCCTAAACGAGACGTCTCCTGAACAGTGTACATCTTTCAGTATCCTCGTTTTGATTGGTTGCAGGTTTAAGCCATACGATATAAAATCCTCTAGTTCAAGTCAATCAAATAAGCGGCCGTCGAACGCGTTGTCCAGTAGTCCTCACAGTCAAATCGTCTCCGGCGAGAATGGCATGGGACTATATAGGTACGTCTCTTGACATTCATTATTCAATGTATCGTCCAACAAGTGTGCTATAAGGTAGTTGACCATTGTTGAAAAAACTTAAATTTCTTGAATCATTAGTTCGAACTCTTATTAATATCACATATGTTCGCTATTAATGTAAAATCCAAGTAGTGGTAGGAGACTGATGGTGTTCTTTCACTGTCGCAGCCCTGCCTGTTGGTGCCGTCACTATGTCCGTAGTTTTGTACCGTTTTCTTTAGTTTCTGATCGGAAATTTTCAATGGCAAAATTTTTGCAAACTGTTTTGGTTTTCTTCAAATATTGTCTCACTGTCTGTCCTAAAACTTATAATATTGCATCAAAAAAACTGTCTCCAACTCTATTTTAGTGTGTGACGTGAAATGGTTGTTTCAGATGTTACGTGTGCGCCGGCCTATTCCAGCAGCAATCCATGGAGTGGCTGTCGACGACGGCGGAGTACATGAACTCGCACGCCATGCACTTCCCGTGCCTGGCGGGCGCGGGGGGCGCGGGCGGTGGGGGCGCGGGGGGCGCGGGGGGCGGCGCCGGCGCGCCCCGCAGCGGCCGCGTGCTGGCGTGCTCGCGCTGCGTGCGGCACCTGGCGCGCCAGTGGGAGCTGCTGGACGCCGAGCGCGTGCCGCTGGAACATAGGAGGTCAGTAGCCGCGTGCTGGCGTGCTCGCGCTGCGTGCGGCACCTGGCGCGCCAGTGGGAGCTGCTGGACGCCGAGCGCGTGCCGCTGGAACATAGGAGGTCAGTAGCCGCGTGCTGGCGTGCTCGCGCTGCGTGCGGCACCTGGCGCGCCAGTGGGAGCTGCTGGACGCCGAGCGCGTGCCGCTGGAACATAGGAGGTCAGTAGCCGCGTGCTGGCGTGCTCGCGCTACTTGTACTCCGTGTTCTGTGTACTGGGGACCCATAGGTCTCGTCCCCGCAGGCCGTGTGGTCTTGACTTTATTGAGCACTACGGAGATGGATAGTAATGATGAGCATTGGTTTCAGATATAATATACCATCGCCGCTGCCGTCCAACTCCTCGATGAACGGCGAGCGAGTGATCCCGACCCCACCTTCGACCACGTCCGACCGGACGGTCGCTAGTAATAGTGGTATGTGCTCACTCCTTTCCATACCTTTTTGAGACTTTCTCCATCTTGACTGATTACTCTCCATAAACAACTCCATAACTTCCATTGGCCAAAACTAGTTTTGACTGTAACATCCACAATCCATTGATTAGTTTGGGACGATAAAATCGTAGTGTTTGTCTGGCGATATTTAGTAATGTTTGCGTGTTGTTGCAGCGTGCACGTCAATATACTGTTTCCTGTGCGGGCTGCACTCGGACTTCACGCTGGCGCGGATCCTGTACGGCCAGCCGCAGGGCAACGCGCCCTACTTCCCCTGCCTACTCACGCACCAGGTACCCCCTACCCCCTACCAGCGTCCTAGATATACAGGCAGGTCAACAGCTATGACCTATTACCCGCCACGACCACTATAACTATGATATTTACACATTTTCAAGTTAACGTACTTAAAAT
This sequence comes from Pheosia tremula, assembly GCA_905333125.1. Taxonomy (NCBI): domain Eukaryota; kingdom Metazoa; phylum Arthropoda; class Insecta; order Lepidoptera; family Notodontidae; genus Pheosia; species Pheosia tremula. The sequence goes on along the minus strand of HG995421.1, from coordinate 6,656,494 downwards.
ATGCCATTTTCAACCTAAATCGTGCACATTGAAATAAAACGAATTTTACGGATTTTATCGCGTTTAAATTATGTTTTTTTACGTTTCCGACGTTTTGGCTGCTTTACAGCAACCATGTCAAATCGTGCACTGTATCTGACTAATTAAGAAACGTGATATTCAGAATATATAAGCGTTATGTATATTTAATGAAAATTATGGAGGCATTGAATGTTTTTTTCAATCCCGGGATCGAATAAAACTTTTTTTTTTACCAGGTTTGTATTCCATTATTGTTAAAGAAGCATGTGCTAATAAGGTTTGTTTTCGTTCGGCAGAGTCATCCAAACGCCGAGCAGTTGCGTGAGAACGGCTCGGCTCTAGTCTGCACCTTCTGCTACCATTCCCTGCTCAGCCAGTGGAGGAGGTCAGTACCTAGATTATCAAGCCGTTATAACGCACATTTTTCTCTAAAAAGTTTGTTATAATGCCATTATAATCCGTTTTAACTGTATATTAATGTATGGGCCATACTGCAATTCAATGGTAACGTACGACTAGGGGTTATTGTTAAGAAGGGCTGCATGACACAGATCAGCATAATGTACACCTTAAAATTTACGAATTGTAACCCTCAAATCATTGAATGTTAATCTATTCAGTAAACAGACGGTCTGATTAGCGCAGTGGTAGTGACTCTGCTTTCTGCGCTGGGGGTCCCAGGTTCGAATCCTGGTAGGGACAAACTTTGTGCGATGAGCACGAATGTTTGTACCCAAGTCATGGATGTTTAATATGTATATAACTATTGTATACTGAGTTTGCCCTCAGTCCATTGTACGGTACCCACAACAGAAGCGTTGACTAATGTGGGAGCGTATAGTTGGTATGTTCGTATGGCGATATTTATTTATTTGCAATGGAATTTCAAACCCCTTTTCTTCTAGAAAAACAATTTTTAATGCCATTAATCTAAACTAATGTTATAAGGAGTTTAGGTTTGTTTGTTAATGAGTTCTGTTAGCTTGGGATAGAAAATGTGTGATTCGGATGTGGGGAGCTATGTCCGGATGTACAGATCCTATTCAGAAAATTATTTCACTTATAGATAGCTGCGTTGTATACGTAATGCTAAAGGCTACTTTTCATTATCACTAGCTTCTACCCTAGGTACCGCTAGGGTAGAAGCTAGTGGAATATAACATGAGTTTGGTTGTAAAATGTGATTGTGGTCAGGTACGAAGCGCTGGGCGGGTACCCGCCGGAGCGGCGCGTGTACAACACGCACGACTACCACTGCCACCTGTGCGGCATCAAGACTTACCGGAAGCGGGTGCGGGCGCTGCCCATTAAGGTACGCACCACCGACAAAAGCTCACATTGATCCACAAGGCGAGAGGAATCTCTCGACACTTCTGCTCGCCTAGTACTTTCCAATTAGACTTTGGAAAAATTACGCCATGTTTTATCGTAAATTTGCATTATAAGCCCATTACTCAAACGTTACTCAAATTTGAGAACTGTTTAATTTAATAAGACACACAAACAAATGCAAGACAACGATATGTCAGGACAGATAGACTTGAATGTTTTTATGAACAGCGCCATAGTGGCTTAAAAGTCTCTATGATTCTCTATGTTATTATGATTCCTCTATGGTTTTCTATTTTATTTTTCATGTATGAAAATAGAATTTCAGACTCCATCTAATGTTTAAGACAATCTATGCTAAGATTTTAAAAAAAGTTGAATAAGGGTAAAAATCAAGGGACTTTTGTTTTGATCAGTACCAAGAAATGTGTCGTTCCACTGTTGTTATAATATGTATACTCTGTATTGTTTCAGGAATTCCCATTCTTAGTGCAAAGGCGGACTGAAAATTCATTATTATTAGAAAATGGCGACTATGCCGTAGTATGTTTAGACTGTTATGAAAGTTTAAGGTTAGTACACGGCCGTCAGTTTGTTTATTATATTGTTTAGATCGTTTGGGTGGAGTTTTCGAATACGTGCCTACCAAAAATAGTACCAATAAGCGGAGCGGACAGCGGGATATATCGACCAATAGGATCGCTTAGATTTTGATCAATGCTATTGGTGTAACAACGTAGTAGCGACGCAATAATTAAGTTCGTTACTCTTTGTGCGTTCGTACTGAACCGACTTCGTTTAGTTTTTTATTTGGAACACAGTGAAAAATTTTTCGAATTATGTAACATTATTATAATGATATTCGCTATTAACGGTAAAAGCAAGTAGTGGGGTGAGCTGTCTCTGTCGCACCCGCGATTGCTTATGACGATAAAATCCCTTGGCACTACAATCGAAAATTTTACAAGTGATTTTGTAATTTTTTAATATATTTCGTATATATTTTCACTGTTAGTAATCATTGATCACAAATTAGATTATTGTGCTATAAAAATACGTATTCTTTATTGTAGGGTATTGATTTGTCACTTTAGGTGAACACTCACCTGTTAAATTGTACCATAAGATTATACTAAGTGAGTAAATATGATACCCGCGTACATCTATTTGTACTCAAAAGATTGCTAAGAAGCGTGAATCTGATGCACTAGAATGGTTCAGCGCAGTGTCACATCTAAATCACGCAGTTAAATGTTATAGCTATAGGAGGGGGGCGAGCGGGCGGGCGGCGGGCGGCGGCGCGGCCCCACACCATAGGTACAGCAGGCCTGCTACCTACTCTTATTTCCACCTGCACACTGGACTACCTGACTATTTCGTATTTTATCCGATATCAATGTAGTACTAGATTTGAGCGCTCGAAACGATAACTGTGTTCCACAGAATTGAGGTTCCGGAACAACACTTTTTTCAGTATAAGACTGATATTCTCGAAATGCGAAGCGGACTAAAACTTAAGCAAAATAATAAGATAATGCAAGCGAATATTGCAGTTGAATAGTAGGTAAAAATAAAAACAAGATATTATTATTTCATTGAAATTACGTAAGATTGCAACAATTCAAAGATTTTGTTTCTGCACATGGGCAAGTCCAATATGCAGAAACAAATGTCAAATGACTATCTATCTTGTTCGTTCTTACGGCTGGACGCTGGGCGTCCTGGGCCCGCCCACACCGCAATCGGAATATGGTCGTTGTTCTTATTTGCTATTCCAGTGTAACCTTTATTACAATTATTTAAACTCACAGTACAATATACTTATCCTAATTAAAAAAAACTATTTTGTTTCCAAACATTGTCGAACAAAATTACAATATAGACTGAGACAAATAACTATATAGTGGTAACCAGTTAACATGGTATGGTACTAATATTTAGGGCGGTAAGTGAATAGTCTGGAAATAAGAGTTCGCAGTACGCCCCCGGTAGGGCCTCGGCTCGTTCAAAACTACACGCACACCACCGACTTGACCGGCCCACTGAGCCCCAAGTGGGGCCCCTAACTATGACCTACGTTGGCAACCGAAGTTGTATGTAATAAGTACCGACTGCGTGGGTACTTAATACCGGTAGAAGGATACCTACTGTAAATGGGAGAAGGGGGGGGGGGGTTCATAGTTTTAATTAATCTGAGTGATTTTTAATTTAATTCCATGAGTTGAATACTGCTTTTGTATTATTATTTAGTATGCTTCCAAAGCGTTCATAAAAGATTTACATACATCGATGTATGTACATATTGATTGCGACAGTAGACAGTAGCCGTAGAATCTGGCTGTTTCTATGATCATGATCGCGGTGACAGCATAGTAGATGTGTGTGTGTCGCGTGGTGTGGCGTGGTGTGGCGCGGTGTGGCGCGGTGTGGCGCGGTGTGAGGTAACGTCGCGCGGTGTGTGCGGCAGGACGCAGGCGCAGGACTACGAGCGGCGCGGCGTGCCCGTGGACAAGCGCGAGTACAACTGGCTGCAGCAGCCGCCGCCGCCCGAGGACAGCGCCGACGTCACCATCGCGCGCCTGCCCTCCGGCGACCGCTCCGACAAGCTGGTCAGTACACCATGCACTATACACACACTACACTTGACTACAATACACTACACTGCACTGATTACACTACACTTACACTACACCAGGCTACACTACACTTGACTTCTCTAAATTAATCTGGACTACACTAAACTACGCAGGGCTACACTTAACTACGCTACACTGGACCATACTACACTACACTGTACCGTACTACACTACACTCGACTACACTTGACTACACTAAACTACACTACACTGCAATACACTGCACTACACTACACTGGACCATACTACACTAAACTGTACCATACTAAACTACACTGGACCACACTACACTGCACTCTACTACACTACACTACACTTTTAACGACACTTTCATTTTACTAGTTTTTAGGATATAATAACACGTAGTCGTATCTGTACATTAACGATTATTGGACTACGGACATATTGGGATACAGGGATCGATTCCATCATTTTGATTTATATCTATTTACTGAACAGATTTTGGTGAAACATCGCATCGTGATAATTTACATACCATTTCAATGCATGTAACTTTTATCTGGGAAGTGCAAAGGACTCCCAGGATAGCCCAAAAACTAAATGCGTCACGAGCACTCCTAGCAATCAATATACCGGCCGGAATATTGAACACGCAACAATATTCTCTCAACAATAGGTCTCTTTTTAATAAATAAAAATGGTCAAAACAACACACGAGCTGTACGGTCCCCAACTAAGCAACGCTTGTATTATAAGAACCGTACAATTGATTAGGGGCGATATATTTAAACATCGGGTACGACATTGCTTATCGTACAAAGTTTTACCCTACCGGAATTCGAACCCGAGACCCTGGGTACACGAAGCTGTGGCAATCGGGTCGTTTATAAATAGTGAATGATGGTTGGTCGCCGGCGCAGATACCTCAGTCGCTGGTGATGTCGCGCGGCTCGTCGAAGCGCAACAGCCCCAAGCAGCCGGCGCCCGCGCACGCCGACAGAAGACTGACGCCGGCCAAGATTGAGAAACCAGATCAAGGTATGTCATCGCACTCAGTAATAAACAACTTTTATTTTCAAAGGAGCTGTGCCCACGAAATCATAATATTACAACTAGACTTGATTTCCAGTTCAAAATTATATATTTTTGTGTCGATTTGAAGCGCCACCTCGAGCGTTTCTGGAACTAAATTTGACATTTAATGCAAATGGCGCTTGCGTTGTTACGAGTGTGTGTAGTGAAGAAACAGAATACAGTTTTTATAAAAAAATAAAGTATAATGTATCCAAATGGTTGCGGGTTCAACCCTTACCCTGACCATTAAACTATTGACGTGAATTCATTCGTAAGGTTTGTTTAGTTAAAGTGACTTACGGAACTACTTTTTATATGTCTATCGCACATCACTAGTATTTTTTAACGAAAACGTAATAGCTAAATCCCTTAACATGGATATACGCATCTTCGCGCAGATATATTATTAAGGCGCTGAGCTCGGGGGAGCTTATAAAATAACACATAACAATATCGGCCTGAAAATGGTTAACCACCTGTGGAAGTTTAGAAAGTGGCCCCCGCCCCTGTGAGGAGGGTGGACCTAGAATAAGCATATTGTATGGTGTTCGGTTTTGTGCCTACTTGGACTTTGCCTCCTCTAGGCAGACGGAGATTCGTACACCCTTCCTATTAAGTACTCGGCTGACGTATATCATTTGTCTTATTTTGTAAGAATTACTTGTTAGAGCTTGTTTCTAACATATAATGTCTGTGTATGTATGTGTGATCGCAGCAAATCCAGTTTTATGGGTACCGTACAAAGGATTATATCTGAAATTTGTTTCGGCGGGAATCGCACCCGCGGAGCCACGAGGCGAACTCTCAGAATCTCGGTATTGATACAAAGACTGAGTCTTAAACCACACCCGGTTCACTTACTTTGTACTTCGCATGTAGGTACAAAACAAAGATCATTATATGTCGTCGCTTCTGCCCTGTATCAGCTCTGTTCCCCGCCCGCTCCGAGGGGAGTGTAATGGCACACCGTCTTAAGTGCGCGGCGGTATCGCTTACGCCCGGCTCGGGCATTCCATCGACCCGCGGCTTTTTATATCCCGCCCTGTATTGTGTGTGCTGCCGACCTACACTCACAATCTTGCCCTTTTTGTTTACACTGCAGTACTCTGATTTCACATACAGTATTTGTAATATTACGGTAACTATATAATAAAAATGAAATGATGTGCGTCGGTAAGCGCTTCAATTAGTGTAAGATATTTTAAGGGGTCTATTGGTAGGCTATAAAGGTCACTTTCTCGAAAAAAATATCAAATTATTTGTAATTTAAAATTGTGTTGATTTCAAACACTGTGTGCACATATATGTTATACATAAGCATGTTCACTATCGCCTACTTGTTAGCCCCTTACAATATTTTTGTTAAACCATGTATAAATAGAACACTGAATTTCAATATAACATCACTATACATTAATTTCAACATCGCTACCGCATAAAGCAAACCTTGCTCACTCCATCGCGATTAAAGTTACATTTTATCAACTGGTGTTATGGTTGATATCAGTTTGTAACATTCACCAGGGGTTGTATCGTATGAGGAGCCGGTGATGTTGTAACATATTGGTGTGTCGTATATTGGTTACCGTTTGGTCTAAGGTACGAGCGGATAGCGGGTAATCTGACGTAGACGTGGCTTGACACAAATTGAAAATAGACAGTGTGGCTTCTAAGAGTTTTCTCAACTCTCTAGCGACCATGTAAAATATTTGTTTGATAGACTATACAGCGGCTCTAGCTATTGCGTAGTGTTTTTATACCGTCGCTATGTAAAATGTTCGTATGGTAAAATATACAAATATATTACTTAGACTCTAGCGACTGGCGTCTTAAGCTAGCATCGAACCTTATGGTGGAGATACTGAAGTGAGTCTTGAGAGCTTTATGTGACTTACAATCGAGAGTGAGGGACACAGACTTGACTTGCTTTTCCTTCTGTGGGATAATTTTGACTTTGGAATGCTACCAAATCACGCTCACTTCTCATGCACTGGGGCGGGCCTTCTCCCGTCCGCTAGTGACGTCAGCGTCATACGCCGTGCAGCGGAATTGATCGGCGTCAACGTTCATTGTAGCCCGTACTCCCCCCGCCGGGGATCCAATATCGAGATTCTTGCTGTTATTAATACAAACTTAGGTATTATAACGTCATACGGTTGTAAACACTCGATGGCTCGATGGCTGAAACAACAAGATTATAATTTAATTGGTAATATTTTTATTAAATGAAACAAAATATTTAAAATATGAATTTAAATATAAAGAACTAGCTATCCCGATAGACGCCGTACTGTCCAAATTCCCATAGAAAAAGCAATTTCGGATTTTCCAGAATGTTTAAATTGTTTCGACAACCTTATTCAGACTTTTAAATAAAACTAAATTTACGGATTCTATCGCGTTTATTTTTTGGCTTATTCAGACTATCACCAACATTTATAAAAATAAATAATCTAATCGGTCCAGACGTTCTCAGGTAATGCGCTTAACAAAGAACGTATAGATTGATTTGTAAACCAGCCGGAAGATCTACAATCATAATTAAACCCCTTCATAGATTTCAATAAACTCAGTATAAACCACTCAATTCCTTCAGAGATATGAAAATTAGCAATATCTCAATGCGAATCCCCAACAATGTCTTGAGTGGAGCAACCAATTCGGAGGCTCCGGGGCGCGCGACGCCGCGGCAAAGCCGGGATTATTGGAAAGCCATTTGTGGCGGCGCTGAGAGTTGTGCGAGGCGGGGGAAACGATGGTTGGCCCGAGTGGTAGCGAGGAACGTTATAATTATTAGTGGAGCCAATATAGCACCATTCGTCTTCATGGGAACGGCATTCTTAATGGGCGGTGAAATCTTAACACTTTCTGATACTGAATGGTTTATGTGTATACAAAATATTCTGATCCTGAAAATAAAAAATGCGTCATGTCGTCTCCGAGACCTTCAAAAACAATTGAAAGACGCAAAACCGTTTAAAAGCAAAAGTGGTCGACGACTGTCTTTCTTTTATACTCCTAAATACATCTTCAAATACAATATATTATATCGCACATATAGCTATTTGTTACATTATTCCAAATTGTATTTTTTGAACATAGAGAACTGACAACTTCCGTAATGCCGCCTTCTCTAAGGCGGGTTGTCTTTATTCTCCGCACTTCGCTATCACTCGCACCCTGCCTCCGCGCCCGCTGCTCTCGGCGATCGAGTGAATTATAGACAATAGACGTGCCGACTGGGAGTAAACGTATTTTCTCTATGTCAGCCCCGAGCCTGAATGTGATTCGCGCTCGATGCGAGCTAATTTCGGGGCCTCAGTACTAACTTTTTTGATATAATATAAATTATATAATTTGATGATTTTATATGATTTGATATATAATTTTTGATATAATATAAATTAGATATTTGATAAATTTGATGATATACCTACTTGGTATACTAAACATATTAATTTACACCTCGTGAAGGTTTGTGATTGGCAGGTTTTATACCAGTTTCTTTGGCGTAGCAAATAAAGCATAACGTTACTAACGCAAGGAGTAAAAAGTAGAGATCAAATACTTATATTTCTCTCCTTTTTGCTATCATTCGTATCATATTATTTCTAGTTCTTAATTGGCGCCCTGAGTCCTGGCTATGCAAGCTGTAGCACCGAAGTGTCGTCCGTCGGTTGCACTTACAAATAGTTGCCACTTGTTACCACTTGAGCGGACTCTCGGCCGCGCTAACTCGCCGCTGCTCATGTACGAGTATGCCGACCGTGTCGAGGCAATCCCAAGTTTCTGTCTCATTAGTAGGGTGTCTAGGGATCTCATCTTAATTTTAAATAGCGTACTTGCGTTTTGCGGTTAAGACATAATACGGAGAAGTCAAAGATGGAGTTTTATAATCATAGTGTAATAAACCTCAATTACAGGAATATTGTAATAGTTACTTTTAATTTGTTAGTGCTTAAGCCATCGCGTTGTAAGCGCCACGACGCGGCTGCAGAACGTTAGGCCAAACTTAGAAAATGTATTGATTCAGCCGCTTTATGAAGAATAAATGCAATGTGCAGACACTACCAAGTTAATCTTGTTATTTATACCTAATCAATGGAGAACGAACGTTAATTAGGTAGGTGCTGTCGTCAGGTGCAAGTTCCCACAGGGCAGGCGGCGCGTGTGGCCGCGTACATGGGTATACCTCCGCGCACCCGCCCTGCGACACGTGCATGTTTCATGAGTATACCCCACTTCAGTCAAGTTGATACACTTGACTTGCAAACTGACTTGCATAGATAAATAAATGAGTGCCGCTGCAAGAGGGACACAACGACTTATACTTTATTATTGTATTTACCAAAAGTAACCCTATAAGCAAAGTTACTAAGTGTACGAATGAGCGCATTCCGCTCACCGAAGCAACACTAGTTGAAACTTCGAACAACATCCGACTTGCCGCAGGGATGTGTCTTGAAGCCTCGGAGCATAATAAAACAGTGAGCGTTTAGCGACCGCGTTCCACGTACTGCGTTCCGCGTTGTTTAAAATAGCATGAGACGCTGACCCCCTGATCTTTGGACTGCCGCTACGAAGTCCATACGTTACAAATAATTGGTGGGACTGATAAATGTCGTTTACGCGACAAGTTATCTCACGTCTCCCGCTAGAAGTAGACCGGTATACTTTATTTGACCATGGGTTTGTGTTTATGCTTCTTTCCTAAAGTGGATTTACAAATACAGTGCATCATTTAAACATAGTAATATCGCCCGATACCATATAGAGTATATTTCAAAGAAGATTTGCACTGTTCGCTTTTGTCAAAGCTGTATAAGTAGCAACACGAATCACATCGATGGCGTCGGGGTTTCAATCTAATATTGATGCGAATGGAAGCCAATATGTCATTACGAGGCGCCGAGGGCTGCGGCCGCGCCTATTTTGGCATCGAGCCGGTGGACTTGTCGCTTTATGGCTTGTATCGGATTTGTATGTGATCTTTTTCTCCTAAAAAAATACAATTTCATATAATACCTACTCTAACGATAATAATGCGGTATATTGCGTCAGAATGTGATCTCTGGTCTTGAAAAACTTGACACCTCTACGAAGGGCTGGTATTTATAATGATAATTGCTAAAAATATAACCAGTTTTTCAACTATAGATAGAATGTCAAATCCTCAGGCACTGTGTAAGTCTAATAACATGGCAGTTTAATGCTGCTCGTTTTTCGAAATACATTCAGCACCAATGTGCAAAAGGAAGAAAGGGTTTCCTTTCATAATGCAAAAAAAACTCAGCATTCACCATTATAGAAAAACAAGCAACGTCCAACTTACATCAAAAGCTCGCTCACAGTGTCAAAAGTGTCATTGGTCTCAAGCGCTGTGTCATGCGATGTCTGCGATAGCGCGCCTTTGTGGCTTGCACTCGGCGCTAACAAGCCGGCTGGAAAACCACAACATAGAGCGGACTGCAGATACCGCTGCCTACTGTCGCAAGTCGCAAGGAAAAATAATTTAAAAATATCTTTACTAATTAGGTAGTAAGAACTTTTAATTTCGTTTCGGCTGCTGCAAGAAGAACACGAGCCGTTATTTATTCGTTGCTAGTTCGAAGACATTTTTTACCGGGACTACTTGATTCTCGGTGTCTTCATTGTACATAACTTTACATTTTAGAACCTGAAAATAGTAGTGGTTTGGGCTTGTTTGTGGTGGTCTAAAATCCTGGAAAATATAAGAATGGTGAATAGTATCGTATATTCGTACATCAGGAAATTGACAAGTCATAAAATGTATTCCTTACCGGCCGATGTACTCATTTTTAATAGACAAATCTATTCTAGCTTACTAATCTGTTTTGACGTTACAAAGCAATACGAGCATTTAATCTTATTAATAATGCGTCGGTGTGTGCAGTCTACCCTGCACTCGTCCAATCAGTACCCGGCGGGGTCGCGTCGCCCGGCAACCGAGCGCGCCGGGAGGCTGCACGGCCTTTGTGTCTGCTCTGCAATATTGATACATCTATATTTGCGAAGCTTCTAGATAATTGAGTGGAGGCACAGCTTTTGTAATGCGAGTTCGAAACAATTTAGATTCGTTTCATCAAAATTCGTATTTGCTACATAAATAAAGATCCCATGTTGGGCGCCAATGACGATTTTGGCGCCCATCGTGAGACTACTGGTATTTATTTTTTACTTACAATTTCTTAGACGATACATACGCAACTATTCGAGAGTTGTTTGGCAGTGACGACTTGTTAATTTCTACCCTACCCCCGCCCCTGCAGTGACGCCGGGGTTAAACTATCTGTCATACCGCCGCGCCGCCTCGCTAATTGTTATGATCCGATCGGCATTTGGGTTTTGGCTTAAGTGTCATTGATTCATTTAACTAGTGAAAATAGATTAAGGGGAAAGGGCAGGTATTGGAACAGTTTGTTGAGGTACCGAACTACTATTTCAGCAAAGCTCGTATTAACGCACAGTATGGTAATCTTGCAGAAGTAATTTTTAAATACGTTTTCATTGCTATAAGCACAACATTATAATCGAGCCTGCTTGCTCTCGTGCCTTGTGCCGCATCCCACCATCTGGAAATTGTATGCTAACAGTGAACTCACGGCGTTGCACGAGGGTAGTTTGTACACCAGTCTACCACCATTTAACGAGGGGGGCGCTAGACGCCGCGCGCCGACGCGCCCTGAATTTAAAATTATTGCACCGCCCAGGTGAAGTGTGCTCGCTTTATTAAAGCTTATTGTGGCAACCAACTGTTAAGTCTTGATGAGATCATTGTGTGGTGTACAAATATAAAAAGTATCTCTTATTTCCATTTTACAAAAAAAAAATATTCATGCAGCAAAAAGTCCACATCCACAAATATTGTTGAATGATCTAGCATAATAATGAGTTCGTGACTGGAGTTAAATGTCTAATGCAGAGGAATCCTCCTCGGGGTGTTGAAAGATAATTCCACTGTACCGCAAACTTGCACACTCTACTGGAACGTGTCCGCGGTGGAAGCGTCGAACTTCCACAGGGATACGGGAGTGTCGCTCTGCATTCCCCGCGCGTGCCGAGCCGACGCCGAGTGTTTGCCGCGACCCCACTCTGTTCTATACACTAAACTAAAGGGATAGCCGTGTCTGTGCATGTAGGAGTTGGTTAATGTGCCCCATAAGGTCATCTTAAATGATGACTTTGTGATTTTGTCTGTTATTTCACTATTACTTGGCAGGGTCGCAGTTTGTAAGGGCTGGTTTGTGGGGCTTCGTTAAGTTATTTGGTGGCTACCTTGAGGAATATTGTTGCGTGGGAGAATGCAGCAAGCATTGCTCTGATCGTCACGCTGTGACCACAAGCAGAGAAGAATTCATAAACATAACACAACATTGCCAACAGCAATCATTCTACACGGGGCCAGACGTTCCCTTCCTTGTACAAAGAGCTACATTATACCTTCGAACTAAGATATTAGTCCTTTCCCAAATACAAACAAGCGAAGTCACTTACACGGTAAATTATACGTACAATTCGGACTCCCCCACGGCGGGCGGGACGACGCCAAACAAACGGGAACTCTTGCCAGCTCCTACTAAATGGACATGTGTCATACTATCTTTGAAACCAGTGTCTATAATATTAACTTTACACTCTGTTTATATGGTTGCAAGGTTGGATTTTGTGTAGAAGTTATGCGGTGTTTGAATTGGGTACAGGCATCAAGACGTTATTGCCGTGCTACCCCCTTTTTACGAGCGCTTAATCCTCGGGTCGGTGTGTGTAGTGGGCTGGTGTGTTTCCAATTCACTGTACGGCACGAGAAACGTTATTAGTATAATAATACATTGAGTTTAACTCTGAGAACATTGTATAACTGTTGGTTGGTGACCCTAAAGGCCTATACGAACAGCACAACTTGGCAGCCAATCTGTCGGGCCGATCTGTAGTAGCCCTACAGATTGAGTGCTCAGTTGTGCCGTTGGTAGATGCTTTAAGAAATAGCTATTTCTAAATCAGGTTGTATTTTTCTAAAGGTATGGCCATTTAAAAAAATACAATTCGATTTTGAGTGTATCGTGTATGAAACGTGTCGTTTATAAAGTGCCGTGTTGCCCGTTACAATGCAACCGCGTCATGCGTGGTGCGCATGCGCGCGTGTAATGCGGCCGCGAGGGCCCGAGGAGGGGCGCCGGCCACCACTCTGTTGCCGCTCCCGTCTAACTCTACATAGATATACCTTCCGCACAGATCGCTCGACGCCGACCGCCGGTGGTGCCTCGGTAATAAAACACTTGGGAAAGAATTCATTGTATGTGGTCATACCTAAATGATACAGAGCTGAATCCCGACCATACGTAACTATTAGTAGTCTTTGAACCTCGCATGATATCAGTATTAATAGGTATTCGGAGATTTAAACTAATGATTTGGAAAGACCGCGGTGCAGATTCATATTCCAAACCACATTACAAAAGTGCCTGGATAACATGAGTTAGCCTCGAAGTTCTCGCATTTGGCGCTACATTTGCAAAGCCAACAAACTTCTGCTTCTTCATACAAACACCCGTAGGAATAGGCAATAATGGATTGAAAACGTCTAGCTCCAAGTCTTGCTATCAGCATGTTAAAACAAATGAAGACACAGAACATCCTCATCCTAAAGAGATCAAATCCCAAAAAGGTCAACCATTAAAAAAGCTTTCAACCTCTAAATTGCCGTCTAAAATCGTGAATACAAATCACCTTACCCCCGATGAAATAGCTTGAAAATATAGCGACCCCGCCGCCACGGCCGCCGAGTTTATTTAATGCGGGCTTTACGAGCGGCCCCGAGCACGGCCGAGCCGGGCCCAATGAAATTATGCCTTCATCAGATTACCAGGCTATTCGAACTCGCCGCTTTTTTTTCCACTGCCGTACTCACTGCCCTAATGAATAGGTTTAGTCAGCACATTTTTTAAGATTCCGCAATGAGGAGAAAAGTGACAATTATTTTAAGTCGCCTCATAAAAAAATCGTATGCAATTTTATCTCCTTCACATGCTTTGGTATTATGAAATACTCCAGCACTATTTCGGATTGTGTAATGAATAAGTATTTATTTGTTTTGTTCCGTTCATCGTATTGCAAACTATTTTAATATCTTCCACGAATTGTCAATAAAATGCATAGTACAAGTATTGCGCTATATTATTAAGGATCTAGAAGTTTCCTCTAAGGAAGAAGACGAGTTAGATTCAGGGCTTGATTCACAATCTGCTGAGAATCCCTATCCATATCATATTTGTCAGAATTTCTATGGGTACCTTCCTCTTCCAACAGGCGACACCATAGACAGACAGGTTGACAACACCCTAATAGTATTTACTCGTCGACGGTAAAGCAAAATAAACGATAATCTATTAAAAATGTCCGAACCCTTCGAAAAATATACGGGACCCGATTTCCGCTATTGCCCTGCGAAGTTTTTTCATCGTCTCAAAAGGCGCTTCTCGGCAGATTTTAATTGAACCGTTTCATACTGTTATTGCAGCTATCGAGACGGTAAGTGGGGTATTCGGCTTAAGGAGGGTGAGTGGTAGGTACCAGGCAAATTATATTATCATTAGGGAAACATAAACGGTGAACATACTATATGACGATACAAGTGTGGCGCTATGAGAGGCTTTATCACTCTAACGCCTTACAAGATCTCCTATCTAGCGATGTGGATGTATATCAAGATGTCCTTACAAGCTTTTAATAGTTTGACTGTTCAATACCTACCCAAAATAACTTCTCTAAGCATGATAAATAAATTTTCGTTTTCGCATTGTATTTGTCCCAATCCTAAACATAACGTAGCAACGTGGAATTGGCAACAATTGACGCGGGATCGAGTCGGTGCGGTGCGGTGCGGCGCGGCGCGGTGCGGTGCGGCGCGGCGCGGCGCGGTGCGGCCGCGACGATGCCATTCGTTGGCTTGGAATTATTCACGTTGACTTTCTGACGGGGTGCATAGTTCCTAGTTGTTCGTGCCGGTAGAGATGTGGCCGTGATTCTATCGATAAATGGATGAATTGGATGTCTTTTTTAACAGTACCTTAAGAAAAGCTTTTTCCAGAAACTAATAGTGTAATGTCCAAATATTCTGCGATGTAATTCATTTTTTTCTAGCCCTCGAACAAATCTTTATCATGCAAGTATGGAAACGGAATAGTGTAAACTCATTTCTTGGAGTAGTTTTTTTCGATAACATGTTCTCACCACTATCTCGCAGTGGGGGCTGCGGGGTGGTAGGTACAAAGTTTCCCCGTGATTAGCAGACGAGCACTCCCGCCGCTGCTGTCGCGTTTGCATACACACACACACACGTACATTGTTTACATATGTACATATACAGGATACAATACAGCGCATATCCCGGCGTTTGCGATATTGGCAGCTCGTTTGGCAAATGTTTGGAGCCAAGTCATGGGAGATAGACTTATATGTAATAGGGGAGGTAACTTGTGCTCGGTATTGGACAATTTAAGAGAGTTTGCGAACACGTTTGCGAACACATTTTCGTAGTTAGTAGACACTTTTCTAGAGGACGTTTTATTCCTCCCCTATACCTATATTACAATAGGGTGCGAATTACCTTAGCTGGCAGGGTGGTGTGCTAACGATATGTCCGTGATGTCACAGCGGAAGATGACAAGTGCGTTTCGGTAATTTACATCGAGCCACGAATAATTAATTTGTGCTTCTTGAGCATGACTATAGATATTAGACATCATATATTTTTGTGTTTATTAAGGTTATTTTCTTTTTGTTACAGGTAAGCTTCTTAGCATCGTAAACGTTATTATTTTCAAACGAATGTCGTCTCTATGCCTGTATATGTTCTACTACACGGTAAGTGATCAGGATATTGAAAATCTAGGTCATATAAATTGTTGTGCTAGCCAAATAATTCATCATATTATACCTTCCCCTCCTATACGGTGTCCTCGAGCTAGTTGCAAAACCCCCTTGACATTTCTAAAGCACAAGCCGGAGCGAATTAAGCGCTTGTTCTAAACTATCCGGTGAAGCTAATATCTAAGCTAATCGCACAAAAAAAGGCTGAAAACAACGTTCTTTAATGATATGGAGAAATGTTCGTGACTTAAGAGCTGTTAAAAATCTATTAAAGCGAATGTCGGCTCCACGTCTCTCGCTGTTCCGCGGCACGCACCACCGCGCATGCGTTCACCTCAGTGGTTAGTGTCGCCGGCCACGACTGTACTTGCCCCGCAGAGTTCCCGGCGAACAGCCCGACCCCGGCCTGCACTCCCGACCCTGGGTGACCCTACAGCCTTCAGGGGATCGGACCGCCTACTACTGTAATCATAATTGAGTATTTTACCGGCTCTTAGCGTATCTAAACGTGCGTGAAGCGGTAACTACTGGTACTTTGTACGCGTTGTATATTTTTGTTGACGCTTGACGATTGTACAACGATACTGGCGAGTTGGTGTTAACGATGTAGATGCCTATAGATCTCCCGTTTACTGTTCCGTCCCGTCAAGTCTAATTTTGCGAGAGGTTTTCGTTTTGCAGTTACGTATCTATTCATTTTTAATAATGTTTTTTTTAGAACAAACGAGATAATTATATGTTCTTGGCATTTCCACAATGGAATACCCAAGATCAAGACTTTAGGCAACAATACTCGCAGTACGTTGCGAAAATATGTCCCTAAAAAGGCGTAAACAATATTTACATTATTCCGAACGGTAGTTGTCTGCTGCCAAACAATTCAATTCCGAGCGTCCAATCAGAATATTGCGAGCTATCGATGTATCGAACATGCTGGGAGCGACGGAGCTCGCTGAAAGCTCATTGGTTTGTTGATGAAAAGCGATACGGAGAATTGATGCACCCTTTGACGTCACTGAATAGTAATTAATTGTCATTTATGATGTGTTTTTGACACTACGAAAATGTGGGAAGTACTACGAAGACTTTGTTATGGAAAAGCCTTTTTGCAATAGCTAAAACTACATAACGATGCGTACGATAGTGTCATGACATATGCCTCGGACTGAGGCAAACGAAACCAGCAAATGCATCTTGAACTCGAGCCGGTGAGCCTTCACGCAGTGTTCGCGTCACTCTAGTGCAGCCTTTCCCAAAGTGGGCGATAACGCCCTCTTGTGGGCGCTGCAGGCCTAAAGGGTTAAGTTAGGGTTAGGGTAAGAGACCCAGAAAAAAAATGGGGGCGTTGTGTAGAAGCTTTCAATAATTTATTTAATTTGAAGTTATAGTGGTTTTTAAGTTGGTGAAAAAATAGGGGCGCTAAAAATAATTCATTCTCAAAGTGGGCAGTAGACAAAATAAGTTTGGAAACCCCTGCTATAGTGTCTAGTAATGCTTGTTGCTCTTTGCAAGGCCTCTATAATATTTATAAGAATATAAAAAGAGATGAAATACACACAACGCAACCAAAGGTGTTCGCGAACTATAAAAAGGATTGCTATATTTAATTGAAACTTATACAGCGTGTAACAAAAATACGAAATAATATTTCAAGAGGTGTAAGTACTAGTGACACTGAACAACGTTTGTTCTAGCACATAGGTCGAAAAGTGATTAGGACTCGAGATAATGAGGTCTAAACCTTTGTCAAAAAAATGTTAAGTGCAACCCTACAATCAGTGTCTAGTCTTTCCAATTAAGACCAACGATTTCACAGACGTGACAAAATAGGATATGTTTCTTGCCTACGACACAAAAGGTTAACAATAAACATTACGCAAGTTACTGATATCTTTGATTTTAATTCAGCATTAAAATACCATTTATGTTACTCATTATTCTTCTAATTTTCATATCAGTTCCTATTTTACTAGTTATTTAGTACTCACCTGCTGCTTAAAAACTAATTATAACTAATATTTGTTAGTTAATAAAATGTTATAATTTCGATAAAACATTTACATAATAAATTTAAATGTTAAATTGGTATTTTTTGTATCAAGTCTGTTACCTTTACAGATCTGAGACAACATTTTACCAATTCATCATTCTACCAATAACTAGTCTTTGATACGACAGCGTAGTCCACGTGGACTTACGGTCAAAGTTCAATGAAATCCTTTGCGCTGGCGTCGCCGCTCCAATGATAAAGTCGCGCCAAATGTTCAATTACTCTCATTGGCTGGGAGCGACAAACATCGGCATGTACAAAGAAATGTCGGCACATGTCAAACAAAATGAGTGACGCCCTTTTAACACCGCTATTTTTATTCATTGAATTGATTGGTTCCGTCGATTATTATTTTTTATTAATTAATTAATGAAATATTTTTTTTCTGGTACCATTTAACGTTAAAGTATTTATTTTGTGTCTTAAATTTTGTTTAAGCACTTAATTAATTTTTCATTTTCTATTTTGCTACGCTCCATCGCTTATGTACGTGTATTTATTTCAAAGGGTTTTTTAATTGTTTTATGGGAACCCAACAATTCGGAAATGTCGGCATTTGCACATTTTGTTTGATTCCGCTTTCAAGTCGTCCAGTTAGTCGGAGTCTTTTAAGGTGTAAGCGCGTAAATTGAAGAAGCAATGCCTCATTTTTACTATCAAATAGTGAATACTACGAAATGATGTTGTGTTTGGGTGAAGCACGGGGAAGTATTCTCGAGGCGGTGAATATTTACCGCCATCAGTACAGTGATGGAAGGCCGCCTGCTGAACAGCGCCGGCTTCCATCATACACGTGCTTCCGCAATCTTTGCGTGCGGGTGCATAGGACCGGTTCCTTTCGCGGGACCCGTGGTGGCGTGGAGTTGGGCGCTGGCCGCCCCAATCTGCGCGCTGGGGCCGAGATTGAGACGCCGATTCTCCAGCATTTTTTGTTAACAAGAGGACGAACACTCGCCGTGCCGCTGCTGTGTTGAACGTCAATCACATGGTGGTGTGGCGTACTCTCCGTGACGACGGACAACACCCTTACCACTTCTATCGGATACAAAAGCTCACGCCAGCGGATTATGTGCCGAGGATGACGTTCTTTCAGTCGTACAGGGAGCGCGTATCTACTGATTCGCGTTTTACCGAGCGGATCCTGTGGACCGACGAAGCGAGCTTCACCAGCCACCACATACGAACCCACACGCCGCCACTGAAAACAACTACCAGCATCAGTGGAAGATTAATGCCTGGGCTGGTATTATCGGCGATTGTCTGGTTGGACCGGTAATCCTACCCCATAGTCTCAACTCCACGAACTACTTGGACCATCTGACGGGGTACGTGGAAGACGCAATATTGGAGTTGCCATTGTCGGAGTACTTGGCCATGATTTTCCAGCACGACGGAGCGCCAGCGCATTACACACGCGTCGACCGGCAGTATTTAAACGCCCGGTACCCTGAGTGGATTGGCCGAGGTGGGCCAGTGCCGTGGCCTCCTAGGTCCCCGGACTTAACTCCACTGGACTTTTTTCTCTGGGGTCACCTAAAGAGCACAGTGTACGCTGAAAAGTGCACCACGCGTGAGGAGATGGAGGACAGAATACGTTCCGCATTCAGCTCTGTAACCCCACAGATGCTACAGAACGTCCGGGCGTCAACTTTGCGCAGGATGATGCCCTGTATCGAAAAAGAAGGGGCTCACTTTGAACCATACTTATAGCATGCGTAATAGTGATGGATGAGATAGACACCGACGTAGTCTCAAGACTGTGTGCTGTGCTATGCTGTGTGATAATAATAACACCTAATTTGTTTTTTGTGTGAATACCATCATACGTGTAAAATGCGAATCTGGTAGGTACAAAGGTTGTCTACATATTAAGTTTTTTGTTATTGTTATGGTTACCATAATTACATACAAAATTAGGAATATGTAGCTAGTGAATTTGGTTCACTAGCTTGTATGGTAGATACCTACTTACCTATATCGTTTTGTTTGTGATTAAAATCGTTAAAACGCTGTAGACGTGCCCAGTAGGAGCTAATCTTTTTGTGTGTATACATACTTACCCACTCATAGGCAGATATCAGGATTGTTATTGTTGTTAAATTAAATAAAATAAAACTGTAAGTAATGAGTCGCTAAGCTTTCGAAAATCGTGTTATGATAATATTGTTATTAACTTGTTGAATTTGTTTGATTACTGTGTCTGACTATGTTTTGATTTCTGAAGTAGATTGGGTTACCTGTACCTAATAAAACTTTAATGATTGCATTTAGTACTTTTATTTATGTTATCACGACCCGGCTTAGGTAGGTCGCGGGAATCAGCTAAAATCAAAAAGCACAAGACTGGGCGTAGTGGAGGTCTATGGGGAAGAGGCCTATGCCCAGTTGGACGTCATTCAGCTGACATGATGATGATGATGATTTAGTTATTAGATAGGATAGGTACCTATGTTAAATATGCGAATGGAAGTCATGTAGAAATTTCACGGTGGGTACAGACAGGGTGATAGCGAGGCGCGCGGGCGGCTGCGCGGCGGCGCGGGCAGTGTCGCGGCGGCAGCGGGGAGTGTAGCGGCATAGAGGCGGGGGCGGCGGTGTTCATTCATACGCAGGGTTGCCGAAAAATGTTAGACAAATGGTTTTTTTTAAGTTTATATGGAAATATTTTTTCAAGATTTCGACTTATGTTCCCTGGGGAAAGTTCTTCGCTTTTATGGGTACATTCATACCCAGAAATATTATTTCGTATTTTTGTTACACCCTGTATATAACTCAATAACTGGTCCGCATCTGCGGTAGTGATGTGACGCCTCTGCACTTACCGATAACGATGTTTTGCAAGTGTCTAGCTAAGAGAAGCGATGCGATGAAAAACCCTCACCTATGGTTTAATTTTAATAAACCATTCTCATTCATTTCATTTATCAACCCTTGCGAGGGTTGCCTGTAGCTGTAGCTGTAGCTGTGTTGTGTGTGCTGTGTAACGTATATACGGTGTAACAGAAATAGTGTAAAATATTTTAACAGGTGCATCAGTAAATTATTTGGATCACGTTGATATATAAAATTATTGTGTAAATGATGTTTTTTTTAATATGGCGAACCGGCATCGTTTAGTCGTGCGCTCACTACGGGAATTATTTTTGAATTGCTAATAATTATATTTATTTACCTACTAATGAACCTGTCAAAATATTTTACACTATTTTTGTTACACCTTATATTAAAAGCATTACATGCTAAAACCTGTTACAGGAGCTACTTATCAAACTATTTATAGGCTCCAAACTGCTCCGATAGTGAAGCCGCCAGACATTCACTCAAAGTACATCGCGTAATAAATTTACCCTGCACACCACTTATCCGACTTCAGTGACAGCTAGGGTTGCCAACTGTCCGTCATTACAATGGAAATGTGAAAAATTACATCATCGTTTACCGAATGGAGAGTAAACGCGGATATTATTTCTTTTAAAATAAAGCAAACTATTTAAATGATTACAGCCGTTGTATAGGTATTATACAGGGTATACTAAGTCAGGAACAATGTCAAACTTTCGATTAGTCGAATTTAAAAATAAATTATTCTTCCCAAAAAATGTCGTTATCGTAAGAGATACCCCAAGAACATGCCTACGGGCCGCTGGCCCCGACGCTACTTATTTATCATCGGCCCAGGGATACAGCAATTAGTTTCGCCACTCGGACCCGTAGCTCATTATAAAAGTAGATAGCAAACGAAACTTATACCAGCCCTACAGTCTGCAGCAGCAGCGTTCGATGCAAGCATAATCGCGTTACCCGTAGCGCGCCCGTCGCGGGCCAAATCTCATTTTTATTAGGGAAGTAATGTGGAAAGAGTGGAAATGACACTGCACCGCACTTCCGAACGCCTACACGCTTATACAGGTGTCTGTTATCATCGTCAAACTGTAAGAAGCTCTGTACGACTCACCCTAAGGACTAAATTAAAGTGGTAGTTTGTTGATTCACCGCACATGCGCGTTGCGAACGGACGCTTGCTTGCTTGCTTGTGTTTTGTCAGTCGACGAACGGTCGCGTTAATGAGTGCACGCGCGCTCGTTATGTCCCCGTGATCCATAGTGATGTAACGCGTGCAACCATCGATTGTGGGATTGATTGTCATTTTTTAAATTTGTGTTAGGTGAATATTTTGTGTAGGTATACAAAAATTATGTGGAAAACTTGTGAAAATATATTGTGAAGTGCGTTGTTTAAAAAGTTATTATATTAAAATTAAAAACAAAATATGCTGTGTGTATACTCAGCTTAGAAAAGTTAAATATTGACGTACTCTACTGTACATACATAATATAATGGTAGGGTGTCCACGCGTCGCGCTGCCACTCGTCGCCCGAGTTGGCGAGTGCTACAGTTTATGTTTTAATAATGGAGGTATTAGCGGCGCGCGGATGTCACCCCAGACGGGGCGCGCGCGACTATTGTGTCCAAAAGTTTCGCGTTTCCAGGACAATGTTCTGTATGTTTTTCTAAGTAAAAAGGAGTCTCCTTGAGTTAGGTACCGTAATTTCAGATGCTAATTTCACACTCCACTTGTTAGATATGATAATTTGACGAAGCGCTTTAGTATCTTAGAGCTAGAAGATGTTATTAAATTGCTGGCTATAAAAGATTTTTTTTTTACGATTAAAAAAAAAATATTATAATAAATCTGTGTTAAGATGTCTATGTATAATCCGGAAAATTAGGCAGTAGAGTTCCATCCGAATGTGTTTCAAACAGCCCGCACCGGCACGCAATAAAATGGAACGCGCACATTTGCAGCGGTTAACGTATTTGTTGATCTTGTTTTAGTACTGAGACGCCGCTCGACTTCCAGCGCATGACACGTTTTACGATTGCCTTACGCTTAGTTTGTGGGTATTTCGTTTACCAATAGGCAGTTATCGAGCGGTAAAATTGGCTTTACTGAAATGTCAGTGTTGTCTTGTATCTTATGGTTCATTTATATCTAGCTACACTTGTGGGCCATAATACACTTCCGCTTTTGTTACTTCTGGAAGTGTTGGTCTCGCAAGATGTTAAGGGATATAAATCCAGAGTACCTGCTTACATCACTTACGCATGTTGGTGTAAGCTTTAAATTTCAGTAGGTATAATGTTAGTTCAGAAAGGGGATACAAAATTGTATGTACTCCAAAGTTTATCATCCTTTTAACTCCAGCCCCGGGTCAACGATAATAATCAAATAATTCCATCTCGACAATGCTCGCTGTAAGCTCGTGTACCGCACTCGTCCCGTGCCCAAAATAATTAATTTTAATTACAGCACTTAAAAATCCAGTTTAGTGTACATCTTCATTAAGCCGGGCCGCGGTGGCGGCGCGGCGGTCCCGCGGGGGCCGCTCGCCGCCACCACCTCCGCATTCCACCACCGGTGTGTGTAAATACGGTAGACGATAACGCTTTTACGTATTTACAGCGATGCGAACGCTTTTAGCTGGAGTTTTAATCTAAGGGGTAGGCTTGCCAAGTTGTGGAGGTATTGTTTATGAACTCATATTTACTCATATATTGTGGTGTTGTTAGCAATTATTTATGAAGAGATAGTATTTCTGGATTATCATGAGGCATTTCAAAGTAACTGAAACACTTCCATGAAACTTGAGGCCTCTTCCCATGGCACAACTGCCACTTGACATGTAAATGACAAACCACATTGCCTCTTGACATGCCAATTTGTAGGAACCCTACAAGTCGGTCCGGCAGATTGGGTTTCAAGGTATACCGTTCTTATAGGCCTTTAGAATACACACAAAAACGATATTTTCAAAACCATCGCCTTACCATCTCGTCTATTCACTCAACAGACAAATTGGTGTGATTTGTTGAATACTGGAGCTCTACATTTGATTACTATCATTAAATCTAATTAAAGCTCAGTAATATCTCTAACTTCCTTCACTAGTCACTTAGCATGGAGCAAGTAAAAACTTATCTACATTATCAGATATTATTCATCTTTATAATTGTATTATCATTTGTTAAATGTTATTTGGCATTTCTCCAACGCTTAAAACTCGTAGCACCCGATAAAGATCGAATTTATCTACAAACAATATTGAAAAACAAAGCATCGAATCGTAAAATTCCGATTCCGAGCAAGTTTCAATACGTAATTGAAACTCGTCGAGGTGTCTCGAGCCTCGGGCCGCGCTGCGCCGGGCGCCGGCGCCGTGTCCGCGGACGTACTCGTTTATTATTCTAATAAAGAATTACGATCGCGTCCAGCCCGCAAACCGACCGGGCCCTTCTGTACGTGGTTTTATGGCTTTTTGTGCGTGCTGCGATGCGGCGCTGCCTGTTTGTAGAGTCGCCACCTGACCGCCCCTTTCCCTACACCACTGCGCCCGCAATTCTCCCCTGGGCTATACGTGGTTCCAGTTTGCGGTCCTGCCTGTTGCACTTTCATAGTCACATTTAAAACTGATGCGTTCTCGTCATGACGAAAGTATGTGTCTCGCGAGCGATGGTGTTTTATGGTCACTGCAGCCGTCTACAATATAATAATGTCGGCACTATTATTTAGTTCCTGGATACCGTTAGGAGCTGCTTGGGTTACTTCGGCGTGAGGATTGTCACGTCGCTTAGCCATTGGCATTGTCTACTTGTTATGCAGTAGCTACACACGTACGCTCATGTTTAACTTAATTTCAGTTGTAGGGTCTCCGTTGTAAATAAAATACTGAAAGTTATTAGGAAGAAAAGAAGCTAGGATACTTACTCGTATATGCTGCTAAAATAACCCAGTCCATAACGAAATAGTTTTTACTGATATAATTTAAAGACATTTAAATTTATGTGTCGCATTCGGAATTCAAACATGACGCTCACTGCGGTATAGTTATTGTACTGAGTGCAATCACACGAGAATTCCGCGCGAATTTTGGTAATTAAAGTCCGATGTATTTGCTATCTAGTGTTGGCCATGGTCGGCACAACGATATCGATATAAAACACAGAACCGGCTTTGCTGAATAATTACGGTATCTAACATCCCAGACTTGTTCAGGTCCTGCGGAAGGTTCTGATTAAAATTCTCGTTATTAAACAATTTTCATAAGTTCAAGGAGGGAAAATAGACAATACAACAAACATCCTAAGGGTTGAACGGTTCTTTGGGCAAGCATACTGGTATTAAAATCAATGATACGATTGAATAAATTTAATCTATTCTATATTTAAAAATAAATATCCATCGTTGAGTTTATCGAGTGGGCAGTTTTTCAACCGAGTCGGGGCGCAGCTGTGCCTGCCGAACCGTTCCAATTATAAACGAACGCAATACGTAATTGACGCTTTTTTAAACGTCACATTCGACAAGTCGATCTTTTATTCGGACTCATCGATGCGGGAACGCGACTCATGTGGCGGTTCCATCGATACTTTATTTTAAAATGAAATTGAATAATGTGAACCAATATGCAGGTACGTTTGTTTTATAACTTCGGTGTTAAAACTCGTGAAGTTTGTTTAAACTATCCCAAGATACTACTTACTTTAACCATTTCACATAGGTTTCTGTAGTAGACAGAAAATTTATTTTCTCTCTTAAGGCATAGGTAGATAGGACGACACATATTTTCTATTCGCTACCCATTCGGTATGATAGTTAAATCTGTACTAACACAAATATCCCGATATTTACGATCTTCATTTATACAGTAATGAAAGGCGAAAATGCAAATAACCCGAACCCTATAAAAACGATCGATTAAAATCATTAAAATAAAAATGTAATCGGTAACCGTTATGAGATCAATAATTCTTGTGAACGCAATGTGACGTCAGTGTACTTATGAACGATGACGAGGCGCGCGGCGCGGACAGCCCTAGCGCCGCCAGTGCTGTGCAGTGTCGATACGCGAGTGATGTGCGTGCAGTGAGCGAGATGGATTACCGGGCGCCATCGCATCCTATGATGAACGTCGGCCCGCCCTACTACCAACATACAGGTAAATTAACACTGTTGACGCAAAATCCAATATCACAGATTATCTAATAGTTCTCTTATAAACACATATTTCACTCGGCAAAGACTTTAAAATGAAACGCGACTCTAGCTTTAAAGCAATGAAGTACACCTCAGAAAATCGCTGCATTTTAAAATTATTACTACGAAACTATACGGTGGTTGGATGCAAAGTCGGTGTGTGTGGTCCTACAGATTGGGAGCCAAGTTGTACTATTCACAGAGGCTAGGATAATCAGTGCATATAAAAATTATGCACCCAATAGGAACTACCTACGGTACGTAGAAAGGCGACTTTTATAATGTCCATACAATGAAACGCTTGTGTTACAGGGTACCTGCACCCCATTTTATTATTATGTAGTTTTATAAAAGTTGTTATTTTGACGCTATAACAGTCTAGGATATAAATAGTTGGGTTTCATTAGGTTTATTTGACATACAGCTGTAACTTAACAGTATTTACAATAATTTGTACACGACTCTATTACTAATCACTGTAGCGTTTTATTTGATAGCTTTGAAATCGTCTACGGAATGGCTTTAGGTGCCGCGATACCTCCGGAACGATAATGACACCCGTCAACCCTCCTGCTGCCACTGACGGTCGCCCCCGGTCCCGCAAAGTCCCTCTGCCCACCTGCTTATTAAAGGGAGCAAAAACGAAATGTCGAATCTTACCGTTTGGCTAACATTATTGGGTAAATATCGATGAAAAATTTACACACTTTTTTTAATCAACTGCCAATACATTTTCCGCTACCATTAAGTTCTACAAATTACTCGGTTCAAACGATGAAAAATCAACTAAACATTGCAATATCCACTTAATTAAGGCCTCAGTTAGATAGAGTTTGTCATGGCGTCTCATGGACCCTTAACTGTCAGCACATAACACTATATTATACTGTAATCCCTGTAGTAACGCCACATTAAAGCTTTATACATAGTCATAAAGATTATAATGTTAATTTTACTCGGGGTGATATTAGTGCCGCAACCGCTAACTGTTTAATTGAGCGCTGGAAGGAATCACGACAGCTCTGTGTGTTGGCCTTACACTCCCACTTGATGCCATTATGAAATCCTGAAACTGTATCGCATCGTTGTCGTCCTAGCGAGCTGCGCGCGCACGCTTCCACCACAGATTGTAGGTACCTACTAATTGAGCGCTTTGCTACCTACTATCGTCCCGACGCTGTATCGGGCGTCTATATACAGAAGGGTACCGTTTATTCCCGCTTCGTAACGAAGGAAGGTGAATAATTTTCTTTTTTTTTTGTACCTGATATTTTACCCCGGGACCCTGCGCCCCGGTCAAACCTCGGTGACTTTGTTAGACACCACTAGATCCTGGTTAACGGGAGAAGATACATTAATAAAGCCAATACGTCATAAGTCAACCTCTCGGTCTATAACGAGGGTGCCAACGCGGATGGGAAGGTGAGACACGTTTATCTCGCAACCGCGGCACATCATCGTCACCCAATTGCCGTGCGCGCGCAGTCGGTCGGCCCGACTACTCTTCGGTTGTGGTGCAAGCCATGCACGAGCGCGACTCGATTCAGCACACTTCACATATACGGTTTGAACTATAATCGCTTAATACAATTAATCGTGGAGTACCTAGAACAACCGGCTGTGACAAGACAAAATCGATTTTTATCTCATTCTTAGCCACCGTAAATACGCTTAGGAATAGCTCCTCGTGGGTATTGTGCCATGTCTGGTAGTTGCAGACTCTTTGAATCATTTTTTTCTCATGAGCCCTGCTAGCTTTAAGTCTAGCCTTTTGGTCAAGCATGTAACTTATACTCAGGTGTCCCCTTTTAGGCCATCATTCTGTTGTCCCGCATCATCTGTACGTAAGTGTCCAAGTCCATTGCTATCAGTTTGACAGGGATGATGAGTGAATGAGCAGCAGGAATTATTATTGTTCGCTATATCATATGACATGCACCAAGGCACTTGTGGAAAAGCTCGACAAGGGGGTAGCAAGTCCCGCCCGCCGCTACCCCTCGGGTATGGGGCATGGGGCACGGGGTGGCGGCGGTGTAACGGGATCCCGCCGGAAATGGCCGTCAGATTTGTCGCGCGCGCCGCCGGCCCGCCAATTAACGGCCGAAGCTGAATACACGATGTATAAGTAGCTAGCTTTACCCGCGGCTACAACCCTGTTAGTCGTCTAGGACAACAACTGGAGTGGCATATATAGGCTATATAGTAGTCCAGGATGCAAACCTTTCTCTGTACTTAATTTAAACCGAATCCGTTCAGTTGTTTTTGCATGGGTTCTGCTCAGTGAGCTTACTCACAAATCCACTTTCTCATTAACGGATGGTACTTGGGATAAGGGTAGTTATACGTTTTTTAGGTACCACTGCGATTGGTAATGTTGTAACGTTATCTCAGTACTTTTACGCAGAATTTTAATAAGATGCTATTCCGTCTCAGATTTCTAAGTGAGTATCTTTTCGTGTCTTGTTTAACCGACGGCGCAGAAAAAGAGTAATGTTTCATCTTACCATAATTATTGATGATGGTTTGCGTCTACCATATAATGCCATATGAATTTGAACACATTATATTTAAATTTAAATATTTACAATTAAAGTAATTAGGTGAACAAAAAATGTATGAAACCAAACTATGTATCAAAAAGACCTAGTCCGCGTGAATAGTGGCAAGAATGCCGGCTGCATTATCAAAAAAAATATTTAATAAAATTTAACAACTTAACAAGGCCATCGTACGGGGAAACACAACAGAAATATGGAAGGACCTGAGTAGGTTCGCATTCTCGTATCTAGTGGTCCAAATAGCTATGTTAGTAGCATGTATGATAGTATTTGTTGTACCAGTTATTAGCGAGGGCAAAATGTAAATTAACCTGCCACAATTTGTCGCCAGATCCCCACGGGCTGTTATGATTTAGGGGGTGCAAAGCGGGCAGGTAATATCCGTCGAGTCGAGACCAGTACACACGCTCGTACTGCGGCAGATGCTTCTCTCTCTCGCACTCCTGCGACCACGATGTAGAATAACATGACATAGAATAGGACATACATTATTACTGTGGTGAGATTTCCGGTCTCAGTTAGAAGTCTTCAGAGCTAGGAGTCCCATTGAAATACTGATGCCCGAATATTTTTGCCTATCATTCATTGGCTATTGCTAATATTAGCGATCATGGCGTGTGATTCTTCCGTAACCATTAAAAACCTTAGGTAAGAGAGGTTAGTGTCTTGCGCTCATGAGCATGATATAATAAGAAACGAGAAATGAAACTGCGTCAGCTGTGAAACAATAATACTATCTAACAAAGCTCCTAAAATCTGGTCACAACACGCCCCACGTCCGGATACCGTATAAAATAGCACGGATGTCCTTATCCTGCGGATCGTCGGCGGCGGTATAAAAAGCCGCCCCCACGCCACCCGCGCGGGGGTCGCGCCGCTCTGCCCGGTAGAAGTCACCCCGACGAGCTTCGACTCGGTTTGTTGCCGCCAAAGTGTCGGTATTTTATGGGTTCTTTTCTCTAGTGTCTGTGGCTCGGTGTTGACGCAATGTCCGTATAATGAAGAAGATTAGGTGATCTTGTACCCATAACATAACCCAATCTTGCTTTCCTTTTATATCCAGAAACTGGGATGTCTCGTTCTTTCCGTGACGTTATATCTACTTCATCTTTAAAAAAATTGAGAATCCATGGGGTTTCTTGCCCGTTCTTTTCCTTAGGAACGGCATTCCGAACGGTTCGTAAAGTTGTAGCTTAGCATTTTATAACAATTCTGACGATTCAGAAGTACTGTACTTAATGATTTACATGAATAAAGAGATTCTGATTATTGTATATTAAAACAAATGATAGTACGCAATATACATTTAATATGTCCGTTGTCTATGAGCGTGACGACAAGTTTTAGTTCACCTCCGTAACGAATCGCGATCCAATTGATCCGCCCGCCCCCGTTCCGTCTCGAAAGCGCTCCATCATCAAATCAAAACATTTGAGCGGAGCCTCAATTTAATAACGCCGTTGACGCTTATTTATCCAGTCACCCGCGTGTACACCACTAAACTTTTAATTAAAACTTGACGAGCAGCCGGCACCGGAAATTTCATCGTAAAAATAACCTAAAAATACACTTTACCACCCAAAGAATAGACACCTCATATTATCGTAATGTCACGAAAATAGACTCTGAAGTCGGCGCCGCAAATCACGTATTACCTTAGCAAACAGCCCCTGAAAATCTGGAAAGAATCCGTGTCTGCGTAAATTATACTTTATTGTTGAAAGCGTTGAGTTCACTTGGAGGGTAGATGTGAGGCGCCCAAATGGAAATTGATTCGATGCGAAGCGTAAGGTCGTAAGAGACTTGTACATCGTCCAATTTCCGTTGAGCCCCCGACAGATGGATCGTCCACCCGCTGTGTAGCGTTTGAATGGGTACGCGGGGAACGTGGTGGGTCACGGTCCGTCGGTGGTTCTGGTTAGGTAGGTATGACGCTGCGGTATCGGGGGGCTTGCTCCCGAAGTGGCGAGGGTATGCGATTACTAACAGTAATCGCCTTGATCCCAATGAAGTTGGTAACAGACTGGTGTGTCCCGGGGGCCCGGGGGTGAGGATTACGTGAGAACCAGAAGTGGCAATTTGTTTTATATTTAGCTGCTCAATGAATGTTTTGGATTGGATCTTAAATTCATATTATTATTAGAAAAAAAAAGAACAATTTTTATACGAAAGAAGTCGCTTAACAGGACATAATTTTTCCATGGACCAAAACAAGTCTATTAAAAAAAGAGTTTATCTGCTAAAAGTAAAGACGAGGAAACAATATATATCTAAGTTTTAAATTTGATTCCGCCATCGTTATACTTGCCTCCCGGAGGCTTCGCTCACATAGGCATAAACCTGCGAGCAGCTAACACCGGTAACATTGTGTTGCTCTAGAGTAGGGGGGAGAGGCGTACGCCTGTAATGGAGATCCGCACACCGTACGGCTGGTCCGATTTTACGGGAGAAGAGAGAACCGGTATTAATTCTTTGGGAGCGACATCAACATCGGAATATTTTCGATTCCGTTTCCAATATCGATCTCTAATGATCTAATAAACCTGCTAGTGTGGAGTATGTCTGTCCATCAGACCTAGGCACTTATTTACAGGTGGTGTCCCTGACCCAAAACTAACTAACTTGATACCCCATGTTGAAATATTAAGTAGTACGCGGTGACGAACATTGCGGCATTGCTTATGGCTCCTATCTGATATTCGCTCATAGTTTGGCCCACTAGTCACGGGGCGCAAATCCGGACGGGCCGAGACCACCTGCTGTGTGACTTTACCGTTGCTATTTGGAGATTAATCTGTGTTTATACACGTGCTAAGTTAGTAAAACAGGACCCAGTTCTGCTAACACCATTGACTCGCAATGGAATGACAATGTCTTTATTCATAATGAGACAATTGATATTGCTAAGGTTTCAATCCATTTGCAAGATCAATAAATAGCATTATCTGTTCAATATCTAAGCAAAAAGAACGCACAGTCTTATTCCCAAGTAGATTATAAGGATTTTCTTCCAATATGACTCGCATCAAAATACTCATACGAATCCCGTTTTAGAAGACATATGGAACTCATCAACGGTCATCAACACGCCGCGCGCGTTTATATCCAACGACGCACTAAACGTTACATCGCCGGAGCGATCACTGCACGCCATCACAACACCGAATAATGTTAAGGGCCTCTCGATGATACAATAAATGTATATTTAGTTGCGCCGATCACCCTCTGTGAGCACGTTTTAATTCTAAAACAGTCGTTATACCGACAGCGGCGCGTTTCAAAACGCATAAAAACGTGAATTTTAATGCTCTCGTCTGACGGCTGATTGGAACCATATGCCGATGATTTCATGCCAAATGAGCGAGGTATAAATAATGACGGTTGGGAACTTGATTTGTGTGCAGAATAGGAATTGAATGGTTCTGCTTCCCGAATCAGATTTCTTGTGCTTTGGAAATTATCATTATTATTTGTGTATTAGGAATACTGCGGATAAATTAACAAGACTCTTGGACCTTATCTCCAATTCTCGCCCAGTCCGAATATGACATTTAACATGGAAGTAATAAAGATGCTAGCAAATGATCTATTCTAACCAGGTCTAATCGCGAAATATTTGTATTACATTCAAGAATCAGGAAACCTTCAACCCTAACACAGACATATATGTGTACAAATATACCTACGTTACCTACACACGAACGCGTTCTCAGCCAATTATCTTCGTAGAGGGCGCGACAGGGTTGTCCCTATGAGCGTTATAGAAATGTGGCTATGTTAGGCTTGCATTAAGAATAAAGAACTTCAGACAAGACATTACACACAAGACTCCGCACCGAGCTCTCCGCTACCTCCTCGTTTTGATGGGTCGGATGAATCTATTGACTAGAAATATCAATCTGTTACTTTTCTACGTATCATCCAAAATGGGAAAAAATCCGCCGTTTTTTAGGCGCTGGAACCTAATGTATGACCCCAAGAAATATTACATTACTACATTTAAACTTCAGAGCGTCTCGCATCCACGAAATATTGTCTAATCTGTGACAGAAAGCGGGAGATTGCGGCGCGCGGGGGTGTTGACTTCTCGCAACTCAAATTAGCGCTTCAGACTGAATTAATTACCGCTCGCCGCTTCGGTGACAACCCTCATCTCTTCCCACCGTAGGGTTGTCGCTAAATTTGTCGCTGATGATTACCTACTCTTATCCATCTAATGAATATTATTCTGTTTGTTTCAGGTAAGAATGTGGGACCTAGTTGTTGACGACCAAGGAGACTGGTATAAAATAGTGCTTAAGATAAACTATAGCAAGCGACGAACCGCTACTTGTTCTATTATTGTTAATTGATTAATTAATCTATAAAATAATTCGTTAAAAATCGAAGCGTCAGTACTCTCTAAGATTGTTAGGCCAATAATGGTCTCGATTACCATCGCCATTGGGCAACCATTGATTTGGTTACATCAGGTTACCAATTGATCTAAATATTTCATCACAAAAGACGTTCAGTTAACAACGTGCGCGCGTCAACCCGTCGGCTGCCACGCGCGGGTCAATTGTGCCTCTTGTGACCCCCGACCCGACTCAATTGCGAGTAACCGCGTTAGTGATCTGCTCGTAAACTAGTATTTAAACCAACTAAATGAGTCTATATTTGTGGTGTGACTTATACTCTTCACTGTGTGTACCTACCTATACGCCTAATTTGTTGTGATCTTGCATTATGCTAAGCTATGGTGCTGTCATGGCGGCCTGGCGGCGTACCTAAAACAATCTTTGTTTTCTAAGAGTAGCCACTGAGTTTCTTCCCGGCTTTTCTGAGTGGAACTAACATTCCGAACCGGTGGTAACTTTTGCCTATTCAT
Organism: Pheosia tremula; assembly: GCA_905333125.1. NCBI lineage: Eukaryota > Metazoa > Arthropoda > Insecta > Lepidoptera > Notodontidae > Pheosia > Pheosia tremula. The sequence continues at coordinate 6,623,070 of HG995421.1, read as the reverse complement.
TAGTGATGTTTTGGCCTACGTGAATAACGACTTTTTCGTGCTTAGCTGTCACGCCGCACGCGTCTAGACTGCTGCAAAATGTCCATTGCGCAGTAGCAAAGCGACTATATCGCGTATACATTTCCTTTTTGATGCGTCTGATGCGCTTCAACTGCGCGTGAAGAAGTCTTCGCGTGCAATGACAGTAATAATTAAAATTTATCGCTATAAATACTTTCATATGATATGATGTCAACCCGTCGAGTGCGGCGCGCGGGTCAATTGTGCCCCGTGATCCTACGACCCGCCGCAATTGCTCGTAACCGCGTTACAGTTTGTGCGCGCAGTCATGTTTTATGTGCAGCTGTGCTTGTTTACTAACTTAGTAAATTATAGTCTGATGATGACTTCAGCAAACTTTTTGATGACTGCTTAACTGAAATACAGATAGTATGTCTCGTGCGAATCCGCTGCTTAGCCTTGTCGAATAAAGCTATAGCCAAAATAAAATCAGACACAGAACAAATAAATACCTTGAACAAAAGCAAAATTATTTTGTGCTCGAAACAAAGCTTTCCGTTTTACAAATCTAACACCTTGGTAGGGTTGTTGTTGATACAAATACCATTAGACCGTGGTCGGAGCATATGTGCGATTACATCGCCCTGTAAAATTCTCGAACGTGCTGCAGCCCTACTAATACGTGCCGACACGAGTGCATTAGGTAGATACTTGATAATAACACGGAATTACCAAAGCAAGAAATGCCTACAGCGACCAAGCTACATACAAGCGGCCCGCTGCGAGTCACACACACACGACCTGTCCCTAACATTAAATACCGCAACTGAGCTGGCGCAAATCGCCGTGCTACGTATGAGCGGACTGCCCCGTTCTTATGTAGCTTGGTCTCTGTATGGAGTATTTACTCGTGCGAATGTCTGCACTCGGGTCAATTAATATGACCAGTTGCATCTTCTAAACGGTCCATCTCACTTGTCCGCAGGCGTGAGTGCGAACAAGATACCAAAACGCGCGGACATGCCGCCGAACAAGGGCGGGCCCTTCGCGGCGGCGTTGCGGACCCTCGCCAAGAACGCGGGGCCCGAGGTGAAAGACGGTGAGTGAAGCACCCGTAGCCAGCCCACCTCCGGACCGCGGGGACCCTGGACTGAGACCAAATAATAACTGTACTATCGATACAAAACAACCGACATTTTGCCGTAAAAGTCTATGGTGCTGCTATTTGCTTGTCACAACGTAATATAAAGAATAGCCCACTGCGGGTTTATTTTAAATTCTTTGAAATGGGATACATAATCGAAAACATTGTGATGTAGATGTCGCTACCGACGAACTGTCAAAAAGCTTTTGAATGACAGTTCCGAAAATTACCATCGCGGCAAAATGGCGTACATTTTCGAACCATTTAGAAGTAAAAGATTGCGGATATCCGTCTCAGGATGTTTTCGATTCCGTTTCCGAAATTGATTTCGAATCATTTAAAATAACCCTAGTAGTCTGGTCACGTAAGACGTGAAGTCTATGATGAGCTAAACACGTCTAGCTAACTGGACGCTTGGTAGTCCCATTGCTAAGGTAAAGAATAGCTATTTAGTTATACTGAATGGTCAGAATGACGTAAACTATGTTTAAAATGGAAACGGTCCACGGTCCCCCCGCGTCCGTATCCTCCTATTTTTATTTTATTTGTATCTGTAGTCACGATAACACCCACAATCTACACTTGTTGGGTCCCGTACTTGTCCATTATGTATGTAAACCTCAAAATTACGAGGGGTTGAAATAGCAACTCTACGCGGTTGGTTTCAGGATTCCATTTATACAATCAAGGTTATTTAGTTGATTAATTTTAGCTTAATGGTGCTTTAAATACTCTAAGTGCCTCTATTGTTGTGATGATTGACCAGAGATAATAAATGTTGACTTGCTCTAGTCGATCTATAAAGTGTCATATTTTTGTGAATCGTGTTTAATTGGTATATTGTATCGGAGCATAACGGTTACGTTAAGGCTCTGTAGTGTCAATGTATTTAGAATTGATTACACTTTTAGAATTTTCTTGTCCATTTACTGTAGCATCACAAAGCGCTTTTCTTCTGTAAAATGCTTTGTAATACTATTGTAATTTTAATTAAAACTTGTAATGATTCCTTGGTTAGTATGTCTGTATACTTTAACATTTAATAAATACTACTAAGACTAGACTACTACTGAAAAGGTCTAATAACTAGTAGGTTGTTGCGATTTCTCTTTTTTATATTTTATGAAGTTAGAATGGGTTAACGAAAACCATTTGGTATGTAGCTTTCTACAAAAACTCTCCTAGCAAACCCATAGGCGGAGGTATTGGTAAAGAAACATTTGAAGACACTGCCGTTTTTGTGGATTGTTAAATCTCGCTATAGTTTGACCGTTTTAGGGCGCTTTCAATATATATGGTTGGTGTCAGACTACGGCAACCCGCTAGTAATGCAAACTAATTGTTGTTTGAGCAACGCACGACCTGCGCGCGTACAAACTTGACGTTGGGCTATTCTAGCATCGCACCATACTGTCAAATGAAAGAAAATATAGTCCACCACAGCCCGACTGCACCAGTTCGACACCCATCGTAACAAATTGAAAGCGCCCTCAACTAGGCTGGGGCTTGGGCAGTGGCGCGGCGAGGAGGGGTAATGCAACCCGATCTTCACTGGCATTTAATCGTGCATTGACTATTCGTTACCTCTTCTCCAGCACGCCTAGCACACGTACCCCTTAGCCACGAAAATATACATCGCTCTGCGATTTCAGCGACTGGCTTGGAGTCCCGGACACATGACAGATAGACCCTCGACTAAAAACATATGCAGTTCGATTTGGTTGACAAACCGAGGGCGAGTGAGGCCCGATATTGTTTTTTTAAAATGAAAGTTATGATCAAGTTAATATGTTCAGCATTCACCATTACGTTTATCGCTGGAAGCGCGAAGCATTGTTTTTTTTTCGTGATTTGGAGTTAGTATGTGGCCATTCTTAAACGGACAAACTATAGGGATAAGGGTGTGTACCCGGGGCTAGGGCTGATAGCGCGAGTGTCCAGGTACCACGAGCACGCCGGCGAGCGAACGCGAAGCGGGCAAGGATAAGCCAGCGCCCGCGCCGCCCAAGCGCGCCTCGCCGCACCATCTCCCCACCAGCGGCTTCCAGCCGTACAGACCCGATGACAGGTGAGCTGACGATGCTACTGTGTTATTAATTAGAACTATACCTACTACTGAAATAATCCCGAATATGTTTGTTACGAAATTATGCCATCTTAGTTAGTCCGGTCAATATAAACATTTGAAATAACAAAAATTCCCCCAGAGCCAAATTTTGGTGGAGAGCTGGGGTTTACCATTACAAATAAAGTTTTAAAAAGCCACATCGATCTATGTGTGCTACAAAAGTTATTCGGGGTCAAAGGTCAACACTAGAGGTTTTTTGGATTTTTCTCGAAAACGGTAGGTTTTATCAAAAAAAACCTCACACCAAAGTTGTAGATCGTCTTAGTTGAGATTACGTTCAGCGCATTGCGTTGTAAGTGCCGTGGTAGGGTTTGACTTTGACATAATGGTAGGTCTTTCCTGTGGTAGAAATTTTCTCCCATAACGTCAACCTTACACTGGCCGTGGGTTGTATTCAGTGCTTATTGGTGAGTGCGTTGTGTGTGTGCAGGCTGACGCACCCGGCGGCGGCGTCGTTCCCGCTGCTCGAGCCGTCCGCCTACTCGCCGTACGGGCACCCCGGCCTGTACTCCAGCGCGGCGCTGCAGTACAGGTGAGTACACTAAGCAACTGCGCTTATCTGCGACTCACGTAGGTATCTGGCCGAATACTCAAACGCTACGTAAATATTGCATGCCTACCGCAGATTACTTAAACTATACAGGTGCAGTAGGATCACTTCGCGGAATCATTTAAAAATATTTGCAGTAGCGACTGTTGCTACAACGCAATCAATTGTAATTCACACAGTGCCGCGTCGTTATCTTGCATGATAATCACAAAGCCCTCAAGTTTGAATTGCGTTTGAGAATTCCCCGGTAATATTTACAGGTAAACAAGTACTACTTGCACAATAGCTACTCTCCGCCCTTTACTGATACGAGTTAGGTAGCTACTTCACCCCGGAAACCTCAGACCAATATCTATAGGGCAGTCGGAGTAAGCTAACGCCAAAGATTTGTCCTATCACGTCCATTGCGCATTTCTAGTGAGAGGTACCGTTTGATACCGAAAATTGTGATGACGACGTGTCGTGGTAGGCGTGCGACCGAAGTGTCGGCTCCCCGAATAGTTTGTGATCGGCGGTGCGTGTGTGCGCGCAGGCTGGCTGCGGAGGAGCAGATGTACCTGGAGCGCGTGTTCCGCGGCGGCGTGGGCGTGGGCTGGCTGCCGCCCTACGCGCTGTACCCGCCGCTCGCGCCGCCGCTGCCGCTCGTGCAGCACGCCGCGCACTCCGCGCACGCCGCGCACGCCGCGCACGCCGCCCACCAGCCGCACGCGATGCACGACGAGCGAGAGAAGGAGATCGCGCTGCAGCGGGAGCGGGAGCGAGAAAGAGAGCGAGAGAGGTGAGTAGCCGCGTTGAGTTTGTCGAAGGTAGAATAAAGATATGAAAGGTAGTCAATTGCCTTTCAAAATCCTATCATACTACGGCCGGTATCAATAAATGGATCTCAAGTCTGAGCACGCTCGGCGAGGCGATTCTGGGGTGTCATTTTTACTACTTGAATGAAGTTTGCCAAGCTGAGATTGATTCTGATTGACTGCAAACTTCTTAGTTTTTGAGCTTCGCCGATTTGATTGTAAAGTGCGCATAACATTTGACACTTCCTGCAGTTTAAAAGCTGAAAAATATGCACCAAATCGTGAATAAAAATCTTAATGAACTGTTTTTCTATATAAATAATAGAAATGCTGATTACTTACGAACGACATAAAAAGAGAATCGAAGAATATATTACGTGTAGGTATAGCGATTGCGGAAACCGTTTTGGAAAGTTTTCGATTCCGTGTTCGATATTGATTTCGAATTATTTAAAATGGCACGGCGGTACATTTAATGTGTGTTTGGTTGGTAGCGATTTTCTCAAACGGCTTAAAGTTGACTGGGTTATAAGGGCAAGTTGTTTGATCGGAGTTTTTAGACGAAGATAGACGGAGTGTCGCGAACAACAAAACAAGCCGATTTGTGTGCAGTACGAGCGTATTCGCGAGTAGTTAAGGTTGTAATTCGCGTGAAACACACTCATCGGCTTGGTGTTTTGTGCATCAATATGTTGTTCGCTTCACTCCGCCGGTATGATTTGCTCGTCTAAGTGGGGGTTCGTGTGGTCGCAGGGAGCGGGAGCAGCGCGAGAAGGAGCAGCGCGAGCGGCAGCAGCGCGACAAGGAGCGCGCGCTGGCCGCCGCCGCCGCCGCGCTGCACCACCCGCACCACGCGCACCACGCGCACCACGCGCACCACCACCACCACCTGCTGCCGCCGCCCGTGTACGCGCTGCCGCGCCCGCTGCTGCCGCCGCCGCTGCTCTACCGCCCCTACCGGCCCTACCCCGCGCCCGCCGCCGACCCGCGCCACCACCCCACGCCGCCGCCCGCCGCCGACCCCGCGCCCGCCCCGCCGCCCGCGCCCGCGCCCACGCCGCCCGCCCCCGCGCCCGCGCCCGCCCCCGCCGACGCGCCGCCCGACAAGGAGGACGCCAAGGAGGACCGTCCGCAAGGTGAGGACCAGCCGCCCCCCGACCCGCCCGACACGTGAGTCCCTGGCGCCGCACCACTGCACTCTACAGCCCGAGACTGCTGACACTGTTGACTCGTAATTGGGTTGCAATCGCATTATGATTGTCACTTATGACGAATGGTCAAAGGTCGATTAACATGCCATTTGCACTCAACTGTGAGTCCATTATGTGAGCCTACCCGGGACCTGATATTGACGTCATGTCGACGCGATACAGCGTCGGATTGAATAGCGACGGCTGTACATTTAATTGTAATAACTCATTTTGAAATTGCGCTGTCAACATGTAATGTACGTACTTCGATTGATTTTAAGTGTATAAAATAAATACCAAATTGTTGATACCCACCTGTGTATCAATTAATGACCTATACGTGGTGAACGTTTTCGAGTGTGCGCGGCTGGCAACATCCGAAACTACAGGGAATAGAGTAAAATTCTTAAAGGACTCTCGAAACCGCATTTGATGAAAAATAAAACTGGTTTATTACATTGAAAAATATTATTTAAAAAAATAAACGCCTTACTGCTTTATCGCACCATCCGATATGCGAGCGACGTTATCGGATGTCCCAATAACAGTTTGTTTTTTCAAATTCATCCGGTATTCCTGGCTAGACAAATATTTTTTTCAAAAATCTATTGTTACAGTTTAGTTGTCGTTTAAGCATTTTTTGATAGTCCCTATAGTTTCGGATTTGACCATACACGCCCATTTGAAACATTCATTCTGTATACTTCGACTGAATAACCATTAAATAGATACAAAGCTTGTAAATATTAACCCAATAATGTTTTCTTTTGACGATTTCATAATGTTATACATATTTATTTATCCCAACGATTAATATGCGCAGGATTGGATCGCGCACTCCGAGCTACCTGAGAGTATAGACCGACAGATGGCGTTACTGACACATCGCTCTGTTTTAAGTGTCAGAAATATTGACAGCTGATTTTAAGACAAATAATTTTATATTCGCGATTGATAATTCGCTGCCATGAAGTTTTATCTCGTTTCGATGACACTTGGCTGTCAATATTTTCAACACTTTATGTACGTGTGGTGTCAGAACAGCCACCATTACGGTGTCCAGTGTATTTAACATTGAGTAGTACAAAGTGCACTAAGAGAAGTAAATAATCAAATCGCGATGGAGTATTACATGACACTATTGATCTTCTTTATGATATTAAATTAAAATGGAATTTGATGAGATAAGGCCTCACCTAATCAGTTGGACCCACATTAATTGAAATATTTAACACTCGGCGGTTCCAAATTAAATAATAAATAAATAAAAAACGACGATAAAATTAACAGCTTATATAGAAGTTTGTTGAATTGGTAATGAATGAATATGTGAAGGTCGCCAAAATGATTCCTAAGGTTTTCATAGCACAACTGAGAGACTGAGATATACCGCTTATATCAACAGTAGCGACACCAACTGAAACAGATAAGATTATTAAACAGATGTTTATTCCGAGGAAAAAATCGCTATTGGCATTTTGTTGGCAACGATTTTTTTTTAAATCGTTATATCGAAATTCTGTCTTTACTTGATCACAAATGTGCTATAGAAGTAAGGAAATAAAGCGTAGTATACCTTTTCTGAATCATTCAGTATAGTCCCTATATATTAGCCTGTGTGTGGCATTGCCCTCGTGAGTCTGCGCGGATGGGATCAATGGGGGGGGGGGGGGGGGTGGGTCATTCAATTACTAATTATTTAAAAATGAATATGTGTACGTAGTACAATTCTGTGTCTTTTACACCGCACTTAAAATCGTTTATTTATTTACATCTTATGAGCTCGGTAGCCACGGAAAGTTGAACAGTTCTTTGGATTGATCTTGTATTATCGAAATCCATACCGTTGCGTTGGTTTGAAATTGTAATGAATTCAAATGTAACACTTAAATGTATCAGATTAAGATCGGAATTGAAATTACTTTAAGAACGTGTACCTTAAGAATTTGTCACCATTATAATTGTAAATAATACCTAATATTGTACTTTTAATTCCGATCCAACGCAATAAGCTTCATGAGCAAGAGGCCACCTCTCCTCAAGGCGAGGGGGGGAAGATTGTAAAAATAGATTAACTTAGATTTTGTATTACAACAATGTTAATAAACACTGTATAGTTAAATAAACATTATCCTTAATTTTATAGAAATTTAAATGAATACTTTTAATGACATTGTAAATTGTGGAAAACTTTCTATAAATTTTCGGGTGTGTTTATTATTAGCTTTTAACTATACAACACTGCCACGCGTTTTATAGGATTCTTTTGAAGCTAAAGGAAGGTCTCCGTAGACAGACTGTTTCCTGACCTATTTTGGCCACACTTTCCGTATTAAACGCGTCTATGGAGGCTTTTCGGCAATAAGTCCAATTGTATATATACATAAGGTTCACATTGTTTATATTAATTATGAACTTCGATAAAACGTTTGTTATGGGTCTTCATACTGGACAGTGACGTCATCTGTGGTCGCGACAACGATTGTTGAACTGCCATGTTCCTAATTATAACATTGTATGTTGATTATCGTTCCAAAATAACATTTTTAAACAAAATATGCCTTATGTAGTATGAAGTACAGTTGAAACTGGAGTTGCGAATTTGATGCAATTTTGAAATCAAAAATCTTGACCAAAACACGTATTAAGATTTGATGTCATACAAAAATGGGATACAAAGCTGTTTGATACATTGTAGCTGTTGAGTGGTGTCACTTCATTGTATAACTCTGTCCCACTTTGGCACATGTAAGATCATGTCTGTAGCAATTTGTATTTTTATATAATTGTGATTGAGGCCTAAAATTGTGTATCAAACCGCGACATAAATTGTACGAGGCAGCCTCTAGGAAAGGCACGACTTGATTCACGGTGACATGCCAATGACTAGCCAACTTATCTACCGACGTGTCAATTGGTTGGGACCATACCGATCGTGAACCAAATCGTGCCGTTCGTAGTGGTGTTTGGCCGTGTCCAGCGCGGACCGAGTGACTGCCTCGAGCTGACAGCGAGGCTAATGACAGATGGCAGCGTTCGCGCGAGTAAACAGCGCGGCCGGTCTGGACACGGCTACGCCGCATTCTGTGGCAGGATTGCGATAAGGCAGACTGCTCCGCGGCCGCCTATAATAACGCAAATTCTCGTTGCAAGTGTACCTAGTGATACAACGTGTGAGCGGGACTCAGTATCGCGCGCTTGTTCTCGCCAACAGGTGGTCTAATACGAATGTTGATAGTATGCGAAACTATTCGATTATTACATTGCCGATTGAGTTGCCGCGTATCAAAACTCGTGCTATTACAGGGCATGAGTGCGAGTGAGCGCGCAATACTGCGTCCTGCTTACAGACATCGAGATGTGGAATTTACTATTGGGCTGATCGTGGACCGTAGCTGTGGGCGAGCGCAGTATTTATATATGATATCTATCTGAAGTCTAGCCGCAAGAAATGTAAGATGAAAATAAGGACATGAAATAGTCTGTTTAAATGGTCAACCCTATGGTCGTACACGCGCTACCGTCACTATGAACACGAGTAGTATTCGTAACGTCATACCGGTGCTGCGGCTCCGAACAAATCGACAAGCAACGTCTGCCCGGCGCAGACGCCGATAGGAAGGAGTTGTTATTTAAAATGATGTATAAACTTAGATGTAAAGATATATCGATCGACGCACGAGCTACGTAGCGTACAGTCGCCAAGCATCGCTCGCGCGGGCCCGCCGCGCGCGCCGCGCGACTCTCGCCTCTGCCGCGTTGTGATAACACCCCATTTCCGTTGCAGTATTCCCGGCGGCAGCCCGCCCCGCGCGCCCCGCCGCCGCGGCCCCGGACGAGCGTTGACAAAAAAACAAAAATACACGAAATTTTATATAAAAATAAAACCTCTTTATACGTTAACTTAGATAGTTATTATTAATTTTAGCTTTTAATAGGTGTTCAATATTTTTCAATCTTTACGTTTTTCGTTCGCGAGCAGCATTTAGGCGGCCGCCGCGGCCGTCGGTGTCATGTAAATATTATATTTAATAGTTAGATACGATATGGACAATACCTAACAAGTGAAAAAAATATGGTTTTATTGAAAAATACATTCAATGAAATTACCTGTGTGCATGCTAGACGCGGGGCGGCGGCGCGGGCTGTGACGTCACAGCCCGCGCCGCGCCGCCGCCCCGCGCGTAGTTATTTTTATTTTTTATTTACGCCACCCTCCCTCACCCCCTCCCGAGCTTGAACATAGCGCATGTAGTTAGCGTATTCAATGGAGCTTGCAGACAACGTTCGACGGATTCCACTCGACGATACACATCGATAAGAAAGAAGCCTTTCGAGTATATAATTAAGAATGAAAATCATTTGATTAGGAAATGTCAATCAAAGGAACAAAATCAACTTTAACCTCTAACATATAAGACTGAATCGACAATACGAAAATGTCTGCTTGCAGCGGTATTCAGCGGTGCCGCCGAGTGTAGCCATATTTTTGTTTGTCGATCTCAGCAAACGAAAGTTGTTATAGCAAATGTAAACTCATTATCTGGTGACTAGCAGAGCCAATTATATAGGATACATTATTTACCTGCAGAGATATGAAGTTATAGGCAAGTTTTCTTGGCATTTAGGTTCGCGACCACCTATTGCGATAAGCCCTACATTACATCAATGGCAGTTAGACATCCTTTAGAACAAAATGAAACCCCGTATACTTGAAGGAGGTAAACGATTTTTATAGGGAGCGTCATAACGAGCCTTAGATGTATCTACATACAACTTACCAATTGAATAAATGACTAGGAATATGTGGAATGGACCGATTTCAATTTAACCTAAGTATTTTAATGAAAATCATGATTGTAATAGCCAAGTTTATAGAGCGCTCGCCTCAGGGTTGCAAGTTCAAGCCTGGATAGCAGGTTCAAACCCCAGCTCGCACCTCTGGATTTCATATGCGAATCTTATTTTCATCCGAGATTAACACTTACTAATATGTTTAGGAAATCAATCAGAATATGTTTTATTCATGTGATCCATTAAGTACAGTACATATGAATAGTCAACATGGTTACAAAATGCTAAGCTACAACTTTACCACCCGTTCGGAATGCCGTTCCTATGGAAAAGAACTGGCAAGAAACTTCATGGTAGCTCTTTTTAAAAAGATCTTTTTAATTTTTGAGTGGTACATTGTTATGGGTACTATACAATGAACTTAGGGCAAACTTAGTAAATAATACTTACACAGATATTAAACATGCAAGACTCGGGTACAAACATTCATCCTCATTACACATAGTTTGTCCCTACCAGGATTCGAACCCAGGACCCTACGTACAGCATGCAGGTTCACTATCAACTACGTTAATCAGGTCATCATTATTGACCTGGGTTAAAAGCTATCACCACGCCAAGATTTATCTAAATCCGACCGGTAGATTTTTCGTGATAAACAGAACGATTTAGATGGCGGTTTCGGCTACGATCTAAAATTACTTACCCTAAAATCGTTAGTCTTATTAAGTCTATTGATACTCTGTGGTGAAGTTATATTCAATCAAGTAGGTATTCTCTATCTTCACTTACTTAGATACGAACCACGATAATGCATCACCGCAAAGAAATGCCGAGTTCAATCATATACCGACCAATAGCGCACTCAAGATTAGATAACTGCTGTTGATACAGATAAAAGGAAACTAATTATATAAGTAAATCGAGGGATACAGAAAGTTTAATGTCAGTCACACACACTCACTCAGATACGCTTACTCAAGTCAGTTGAAGTTTTACAATGCCGAAGCGTGGTAGTGAAACCGCTCAGGAGAAGATGGCTCGCTACCGACGGAAACTAATGAAACTCGCGGAGCAAGAGAAGCTCGACACCGTGGACTCTTCATCCGACTCCGGTACGTGATCCTCACGACTATATTTACCGAGGGGTGACGCAGAAGTGAAACTAAATGTAAAGTTTCACAAATAATGCACCTATACCGGAGTGTCGTGCGAGCAAGCATGCAGGCGAGCTCATTATATCTGATTTCGTAACAGATAATCCAAGGAATATTTAAATATAAATATATCTAGCACCTCAGAGAGGCACAGCGACAACATTGCCACAGTTTTGTTATAAAGTTTAAATTTGGTGTCGCCATCGTTACAGAACAAGACATATCGAAAAGACAACCTCAAAGGAAAACTGATGGAGCTTCTACAATTTCTGCTCCCACCCCAATGGAAGAAGTGACCACCGCTCCCGCACCAACCCCCGCCCCCGCTGCGCCCGCGCGCCGGCCCCTCGGCGCGCGCAAGCAGCTCGACCCGGCCCTGTTCGCGGCACTCGGAGAAGCGGACGACACATCAGAATTGGGTGAAAAAATTCATAATAGACTAGTTATAATATGGGAACCCATCCTCATTGATGGACTATCAGACAAGCGTAGAGATAGGTTGCTCGGAGCGTATCTGGTGCCCGAAAACTGCACGCTCCTTAATGCGCCCGAGATGAATAAAGACATATTGAACTATATAAAAAAGCAATACCAAGATGAGAGGATCAAATCGGAGCAGCAGCAGCTAGGAGTAGGCATCGCCGCCATCGGCTCGGCGCTGATGCTGCTGCTGGCGGACGGCGATGAAAGAGTCGTGAGAATATTAGCGGACGCCTGCCGGATCCTAACCGACGCGCACCATCAGAAAACTAAGCTACGGGGCAATCTCGTTAAAAAACAGCTTCCCGAATACCTTCAGACTATAGTTCAGGAATGCACAAGGGATGAAACGTTATTCGGGAACGCACTAGGTGAAAAAATAAATAGTACCGATCGGGCTGTCGACAGGCAATTACAACTATTCTATCAGAACGTCCGCGGCTTGCGCACTAAAATTAATTTATTTTATAACAACATAATTGTCTCTAATTATGACTTGTTGCTTTTCACTGAAACCTGGCTGCACAGGGGCATCTTGGACTGGGAATTGTGCGACAATAGATTCGATCTCTTTCGTTGCGACCGCGGCTCGCTGGGCGGCGGCGTGATGGTCGCGTGCGCCGCGCGCCTGCGTGCCCACGCGCATCCACACCTCGTCCCGCCCTACCTCGAATGTGTATGGCTTAAGATCCCTGCCCAGCAGCTTAATATTACCCGAAATTTACATATCGCTGTGGTATATTTGCCTCCCGACCGCTGTATACCAATCCGCGTAGATGACTTTCTTTTAACACTATTTAAAGTTAAAGAAAAATATCCTAATGACCACATCATCGTGTCGGGCGACTTCAACTTGCCGTGCGTTGATTGGGCCTGCGGAAGACCAATATTTATGAAAAAGGGTTTAGTAGAAATACAGAATTCAGCGCGTCGTTTGGTTAACACAATGTTATATTATGGTCTTAGACAACATAGTGTTATTACTAATATGGCGAATAATACTTTAGATCTTATTTTTTCTAATGCCCCACTGAATATTATGAGATCGTACTTCTCTATGGTGCCGGAGGATACCTCTCACCCAGCGCTAGACTTAAACACGTATGTTAATATTCCTCCATGATTTAAAATAATAGAGTTAATAGTGGAAAAGACGACAAGGCTATGAACAAGGAGCTCGCTGATTCTACCCGGTCCGTACTACAAAAAAAACTAATTACCCAGAGCACATGGTCGGCAATTATTATAATTCAAGCTATAGATCGCATCAAAAATGTTAGAAAAGATGGTGACTCTGTCGTATTCATACAATTAAGGCAAGCGCAGAGCCACCATCTTTCCTCATTTTATTATGTAGGACCTGTACCATTGATTCAAATTCTTTCACATTATTGAACGTATGTTGTCCGTCCGGACTGTTAAATACAACCGCGTATTTATAATGGGAATAGCTGATTCATAGACAGTAGAAACATACAAAATCCACTAGATTGTAATTTCCTTTATTCTGCCGATAAAAACTGTAAGTATGCTATAACACTAACGAGCTAATAAGATTTATTCGTAGTATAACTTAAAGAAAGCATTATCTAATCAGCAAGACAGTCTGATAAAAGGCACTGTCGCGAAATTATAGCCAATCACCTTTAAGTATGTTTAGGGATGGCGATAAGGGTATTCACCTATTAACACATTCATCGGCATAAACCAGCATTCTGTTATCATTTAATGGACCCGGTACAATCGACATGCAGGTGTGTCACTGGCTAAAAATAGAGAGATAAACACACAAAATGTGCTTAAAGATTTTGTTTTGGATTATAATAATATTATCCCCGGACGATCACACGGATCACACTAACTATACGGTCCCACACTAAGCAACGCTAGTATTATGGGTAACGCACAATGGACTGAGGGCGAACTCAGTATATAATACTTATATAGATACTAAACAGCCATGACTCGGGTACAAACATTCGTGCTCATTACACAAAGTTTGTCCGTACCAGGATTCGAACCCGGGACGCTCGGCGCTGGAAGCAGGGTCACTAGCAACTGCGTTAAGGCCGTCAAAGTAAGGTGAGCTTGAAGCGATAATATTAAAACTCCTTCACTGGGTATCTACCCTTACCAATATTATATAAGTACTTACACCAATTTTAATGATAGATTCATTCACTTGGGACTTCGGACCATGTTGACTTGTTCAGTGTATGTACCAAACTGACTCACATAATTACATAGTACCTACACTGAACTGGTCAACACAAAGCACTTATATATGCAGGTCAACATAAAGTTATTTCAGACTTAACAAACAATTTCAGCTACCTATCACAATCATTAAAACTCGTCGGATCAAGTCAAAAATACATTACACTCGTCACTCGCTAGACACGGTAAGTGAGGTCGTTTCCTAGATCCGGACCTAACAAGCCCTCAAACACCCGGGATACTCCATCTCAGACCAATTTCAAAGTCGATACTCCATACAAAACAATAGGAATAATGCAATTTCGCAAAGCAACGCCTGATTCAATCAATTCGCTCCATAGATAAGATACAATCAAATACGATCGATTATCAATGCAATGTCACTCCATTTTATTATATTTATCGTGTGAGAAAGCAAGCGCACGCGTGTCGCGATAATTAAGGTTAAAAATATAAAATGCCGAAGCGTGCGAGTGAGACCGCTCGGGAGAAGATGGCTCGCTACCGACGGAAACTAATGAAACTCGCGGAGCAAGAGAAGCTCGACACCGTGGACTCTTCATCCGACTCCGGTACGTGATCCTCACGACTATATTCCCCGCGGGGTCTAGCTTCATGATCGACGTACCCGGTTATAAATACCCACTTAGCCTTCTGAGTTTGTTTATCATTTTTATTTATAAAATATACGTATCCATCATTACAGAGCAAGAGACACCAAAAAAGCAACCTCAAAGTGATACCGATAAGAATAAGAGCTTGTATAGAAGTTCTGCTCCCACCCCAAAAGCAACTGCGACCTCTTCGGCTGCCCCCTCCCGCGAACCCGCCCCCTGCGCGCCTGCCCCCGTCCCCGCTGCGCCCACGCGCGCGCCGGACAGCGTCCGCAGGGAGCTTGACTCGACGTTGCTCGCAGCACTTGGAGATGCGGACGACACATCGGAATTCGGTGACAAAATTCACGACAGACTAGTTAAAATATGGGAACCCATCCTGAAAGATGGATTATCAGACAAGGACAGAGATAAGTTGCTCGGAGCGTATCTGGTGCCCGAAAATTGCAAGCTCCTTAAAGCGCCCGAGATGAACAAAGAAATATCGGACTATCTAAAAAAGCACTACCAAGATGAGAGGATCAAATCGGAGCAGCAGCAGCTTGGAGTAGGCATCGCCGCCATCGGCTCGGCGCTGATGCTGCTGCTGGCGGACGGCGATGAAAGAGTCGTGAGAATATTAGCCGACGCCTGCCGGATCCTAACCGACGCGCACCATCAGAAAACTAAGCTACGAGGCAATCTCGTTCAACCACTACTCCCAGAACATCTTCGGAGAGTCATTCTGGGATGCAAAAGGGATGACACATTATTTGGAAATGATTTAGCGAATAAAATACAAGCAATAAAAGCAGTCGAAATGGATAAAGAGCCGCCCATTGGGTCGCTGAGGTATTCGACTAGTAGACCCGAGTTCGAGTACGCAGGATCGAGTACCAGGGCTGAGGGTCCCAACGAACGGTCCCGGGGCTACGAGGAGCACTGGCCGCAGCCCCCCCAGCGCCCCCCGCACCAGCTCAAGGGCCGCAAAACAACAGCGCCCCGCAAGCCACGTTAACTAGGAACGACATATATTGTTAAATATCATTTCAACGAAATATAATAAAATAAGTATTGTTCAAAAATGATTTTCATAATGCTCCGGCCACACCTGAGGCTTAGTGCACTAATTATTGCCTTAATAATGTCAGTAAGCATATGTGGCCAAAAGTTGAACACGTCAATTTACTAACGTCATTACGAATGACTAGTCATTATCCAAACTTCAATCCCGAGTCCCAATTATCTTTCCATATTCCTGCAATAGTTCCTCCGCCTGCTGAGGTCAATTCGCTGTTTATGCTATCATTTTCAGCAGCTGACCTCAGCAGGTGGATAAAATAAAATTAAAATTCTCAAAAAGGGCATCTACGTGTTGGACACATGTCCTATCGCAAACCTTCCAAAGATTCAGGTACAGCCCGTGTGGTGGGACACAATATAAGTAATTTTAATGCCTTAATTTAGGCGTATATTGGCATTAACATGCACACTAACGTTAACCCAGATGTGGCCTGAACATTACCGAAATCCCTGTCACTCCGGCCTCATAATAGTTACAAAGTGCTTAACCTCTTTCACTGATAGAAAAGAAAATACACGAACTATGAATTGATATTAATCTATGACACTGACATGAACATCAAAACATCTAACACAGAATACCTACGAATACTTAAGCAACCGAAGAAACCACCAAAAATTCTGTACATACTGAACTATAAGAGACAAAGACGATGCGTCCCCATGGCCAGACCGATCCCGGACGCTGACCCACGAATACTAACAATCGACGAGGAGATCAAGCCCAGCGAGAGCAGGTCCTTCATCGATATCACGGTCCACGGCATCAAGAGCAAACCGACCAAGAACTTAATACTGGGAACGTTCTCGGGGTGGGTGGCGGGCGTGGCCGTGGTGCGTGTGGGCAAGATCGCGGCCTTCGGCCTGGGGGGTGGCGTGATACTCCTCCATTTCGCGAGCGAGTGCGGCTACATCAATGTGAACTGGGAGAAGGTTAGGGAGTCTGCGAGCCGCAGCCAGGCGTGGCTGGAGCGGCTGCTGCGCCTCACCAGGAGACACAGCTGTTACACTGTGGGATTCGTCGGGGGCTTCTTCTTCGGTATAGCGTCTACGTAGCGAATCGTAACTGGCTCAGCTGATAGTGACCGTGCTTTCCGTACTGAGGGCTCCGGGTTTGAGTCCCGATAGCCCAAGCTTTGTGTGACGTGTACAAATACTAGAGTCGAATGTTTTTAATTTAAGTAATTATATATTGGAATCGATCAGTCCCTTGTACGGTACCCGCAATACAAGGGTCGTTTAGTTTGGGGCCGTGCAGTTGGTATGTTCGTTTGGCGATATTATATTATACTATACTAATTATAATACTGTTTTTTTAAAGATATTTTGATTTAGCAGAGGATTTTTAGGTAAAGGTTGCGACAGTTCCAGGCGGCTCGGTGTAATGGCCGGAAAATGTCAAAGAAAAAATACAATCGAATTGAGAACCTCCTCCTTTTTTTGGGGTCGGTTAAAAGAATAAATAGAATGTTCTTTCTGTCACCTGCGCTAGCGCCTCCAATGTTATAAATATACCACAGGTTCTGTGGTCTATGTGGTGTATGTTAATGTGTGGATATGCTGTTCTATTCTATGAAAAAATAAGAATAAAATTATATACGACCACGCACAAATTTGCGGGTAGGTACTTTGCCAGTCCTAACATAAGGGGAAGGGAAGGGAAAGGTACACCTTATAGGTACATTTTTTTTTATGATAACATGTTAACGCCGACTCAGATAATTTTCTCTGACCCTAGCGTAGGTTAGTGGGCTTCCCCATTTGAAGACCCCCGAACTGCATACCACATCACTACAAGTGAAACGGTGCCCGCAACCTCAGTATTGTGGAGTGGCTAAATATACACCATTAGGTAGAGTCGAGGGTAAAAGGTAGTAAAGTCCCCAATTACACTTGATCCTAGGGCATGGGAGAGGGAAGGAACGGGAAGAAGGACCTCTCGGAAGAAGTCGCGCCGCCACCACCGGGACCCTGGAGCGACATCAAGTTCGTAGGTAATAGACGGTAGGTATACCTGACACTTATTAAGTAGGTATTTAATTAAACAGATTGGTCCAGATGATAGCTGGTCCAGGAGGGTTATTATCATCCATTTGAAGAAACGGAGTCTTTTCCCTGTCGCTCGCGACGAGCTGTCAAAAGGCTAATCCATCTTCTTTCTTTAAGTGCGACGAAATATAATTTGATATGAATATGCCCTCACCCACAACTTAGCGGGTATTTTGCCAATGTCAAGTAATTAATAGCAATAAAACATTCAATATTACACATTAATGATACAATAAAGGATGTCACATGATGGTATTCTTCTTCTTTCATTACGAAATGATGACGATGATGAACGGATGATGGTTTGAAAACTAATCGTTACATATAAATTAATAAATATCGAATATATTCAGGGCGATTCAGAAAGGGTATACTAAGCCTGATGCCTGTCGCATTTGTAAACGTTGTAAAGTCAGGTTTCAATTTTAAAAATATGTTTGCAACAAAATGACAACTGGCATTTATTTGCGATTTTTTTAATGATTACTAATGCGCTTAAAAAACTTAGGTTCCAGGCTTAGTATACCCTTTCTGAATCACTCTGTATAGCGAATGCGGAAATAAGTTTCCGATATCAATTTCGAACGACTTAAATCATCCTGCCCGAGTACATAATATATTATGTCTTGTTTAGTCTATACTACCTATTCCAGAACGGAAACAGGACTATGTGTGTTTATCCGTTTGTTCGAGCATCACAGAAAGCTGCTGGGCTAATTCCGATGAGCTTTGTGTTGCTGGGGAACGATAGGGGGCTGGTAAATTGAGAGTTTTAGTATTTCGGTAAACATGGAAATTTTGTTATACGTGTACAGCATCAGTTGAAAGAAGATCTTTGCTCAGAGAATGAGTACCATCATCCTTTGTGCTCCCACACGTTATTCCTGGCGAGGACTAGCACGGGGCTGTTGTAAGTCTACGGGGGGGGGGGGGGGGGGGTGATGACAGCTCACCAATCCATGGTTCAAAACGACGGTAGACGTAGAAACATTGGATAGCAAACAAAATATATCAACATTATACTTTCAAATTAACATACAATGGACTGGGGCGGTCCCAATCACACCCAGACCGAGACAAATTACATAAAATATCACTTTTGAAATTAGCCCACATGGGAATCGAACCCTTAACCAACCGTGGCAGTGGGCCGGCCGAGCTACGCTTACCACAAGAGAACCAAGCTGTTGCGTAGTAATGAAAGCTATTTAGGTAGGTAGCCTAAATCATGAGTAGGGCAGCTAAATTCACAAGTGCCAGTAAGTATAAATACAACATACTAGGTAGGTAGTATATTATACCAAGTATAAATAAATAAATATCGCCATACGAACACACCAACTATACGGTCCCACTTTAAGCTTAACGCTTGTGTTATGGGTACCGTAGAATGGACTTAGGGCGAACTCAGTATATAATACTTATATACATATTAAACATCCATGACTCGGGTACAAACATTCGTGCTCATCACACAAAGCTTGTGTCCCTACCAGGATTCGAACCCGGGACCCTCGGCGCAGAAAGCAGAGTCACTACCACTGCGCTAATCAGGCCGTCTAAGTAGTTAGTATATAGTTAGTATATAAGTATACTTACTTAGGTATTCTAATGTTCGATTACGAACATTCATATTTATATACTAGCTGTTACCCGCGACTTCGTCCGCGTGGTATTTAACAAAGACACACACAACCGTTAGCAATACCCCGCTTGCGCGTTCTGGGGGCGTTTCTAAAATAAAAGTAGCCTAAGTTACTCCTTGTTACATCAGCTATCTGCCAGTGAAAGTCTCGTCAAATCGGTCCAGCCATTTCAGAGATTAGCCGGAACAAACAGACAGACAGACAAAAATTGTAAAAAATGTTGTTTCGGTATAGGTAACGTGTATACATCCAAATGCACTTAGTAAAAAGCGGTTATTTTAATATTACAAACAGACACTCCAATTTTATTTATATGTATAGATTTGTATAGATTCTTAGAAATATGTCAATTCAACGATTTTTTTTAATAACAGCCTTTTCCTCTTTATACATTACAGTATTACAGTAACGTAAGCGTCTACTGGCCCGCTCATACAACAGACTTCTTATATGAGTATGACAGCATTAGGCGATGTTAGGAGTTCCTGCTCATCCTACAGTACTGAGTTACAAACATAGTGACGTCATAGAAGGCACGTGAAATATTGGTACTGCATGGTATAGATGTACTTACACTACTAGGTATCAAAACCAGGGCTCAGCTTCGAAGTAGGGCGCCCTGGCTGGTACGGGCTCTAAATACTTGCAAGTGTGGAAGTACTTGCTAGTCAGGCGCGAGACCCAGCTTCCAGGGCTGACAATACTTACATTGGAAATTGATCCTCATTCACATATACTTGGACATATTTAACAATACTTAAGGAACACAATCGTAGTGATGAATATAATATATTCATTGAATTTCCACGAATTATTTTTACTAGCGCGCCTTCAGTCGACGATGCAAGCAGACAGTTTTCCTCACAATGTTTACCTTCACTGGATAATAAGTTACTAGGAAATTTGACAATGCCAGAGGTGCGAGCCGGGGCTTATAATCTAGTCACTCTACTCCCAAAGCTAGCGTTCAATTAACTTGGCTGTCGCTGGTGATGATAACAAAGCTTGTAGATGTTTTTTTGTTATTGCAATATCCTTCCTATGCATGGCTTTATATAGAAATAATTACAGATGATAAAGAAACCGCCACTAAATGCTGCATCGTTTGTTAAGAATATTTTGTAAAATGTAATTAAAATCATTAAAGTACCTACATACGCATATAGACTTCCACGAATTAGTTAGAAACAACTTCTTGAGGATTTTAAAACATGTATAATTATACAATCAAATAGGAAATACCTAGTAATGCTAATTTTATAGAAAGTTTTCTTCCATTTACAATGGAAGTACAAAACTCTTTTCTTCATTATAAATTGATTAACACTGTGGGAGTCACAGCGACACGTCTGACCATCACAGCGTATTGGTTTAGTCTGCGAGCGCGGAACGCGGGCGCATAACGCTACAACACATTTAAAAAGGGCATATAGTATTTAGTTTAAATGTATTTGCAAGAAATCACATTGATAAAGTTATATACTTAGAGACAGAACGTAAGTTTACTTATACACCGTCCTGCTGACAAGATGATTGCTAAAACTATGTTATTTCTCATTATCTAATACTTATTTTTCTACGTCCACAGCATTAACCGTTCAGATGATGCCATCGCTGGAGCACGAGAGGCTTCTTCCGCCAGACCCGGTCCCACCGAAGCCGCCAGAGGCCTACAGACCTGAAGACCAAAGCGTATTTGAGAAACCGAGCTTCGTGCCCCCAAAACCCATCCCCCATTCACCAAAAATCTCACCATCATCGATACCTATACCTAACCCAAGTGTGACAGCTAATAAACAAGTGGAATCAGGATACCCGAGCTACGGAGGGTACTTGTACTCTGTCCCAGGGTTCTCGGCGTTCCAACCTGTCTCGTATCCGAGTGTGGTGCAGCCCAACCAAGCTCCCGTACAGGAGGAAACTAGCACAGAGTTCCCACCGTTCGTGAATTTACCTACAGATCCAGTGTCTTTTCAAACAGAACCTATTACATTAGGGGAAAGATTTTCACCAGCTAACGATATATTTCCAACAGTAAAGGAAGAATTTCCTAATGCAACTAGGAAGGATCCTCCTTTACCTGTAGGTAAGGAGTTCTCAACAAGTACACCTACTTCTGGAACCTTCTCTGACTCCAGAGAGCCTGTATTCACACCTGTAACTACGGCTACGGGCTTTTCGTTTGCACCGACAAAAGAGCATATACCGTTCCCACCTATACCAACCAGGGATTCAGTAAGCTTTGTTAATGTACCAACAACTGCGCCTACCTTTGCCTCAAAAGCTACGAGAGAACCAATATCACTAGTCTCAATAAAAGACACCGTTTACCCTCCCCTGCCTACGAAAGATCCTTCATCCTTCCCAGCGAAATCACCGAAGGATCCTGGCCCATTTTCTTCTATTTCATCAAAATTGCTTGGTAATCGTATCGATGAAAAACCCCAAAATAAAAAGATACCCAAAACTCAAACCGATTTTGAGGAAAATTTTACACCTGAAATAATACCAGCAATTTCGAATTCTGAAAAAAATCAAACTCAGAGCGTTGATTCTAAAATGAGCATAACATCATTGAAACAAGGCTCCGGATCCAAGGTAACTTCACCAGCACAAATTCCAAGCAAAGAAGTAAAAAAGAAACCAACTGAAAGATTTAGTTTAAAGACCAGTATACCGATCAGCAAAATTGATATAAAATGTATGAATACTTCCTCAGACTCAATGTTCCAGAGTGTGATGCCGAAAAAACCATTCAGCCCCGTATTCTCGAAGGAGGCGAAAATAGAAATTCAAAGCAATATTGTAATAAAATCAGCGACGAAGGAAACAGAAAGTAAGTCAGATAATAAGAATTATGCAGCTCAACCACATAATACACTTGCACCCACAAAAACGAATAACAGTATTAGCACATTGATAAATGCGGCTGAAGCTATAAACAAATCTGATAATCAATTTCAATTGCCCGAACCTAAGCCAGATGTTTCAAATGAGGTAAATGATGTTTCTGCAACAGCTCAGAGACCAAAGTATA
The DNA here is from genome assembly GCA_905333125.1 of Pheosia tremula. NCBI lineage: Eukaryota > Metazoa > Arthropoda > Insecta > Lepidoptera > Notodontidae > Pheosia > Pheosia tremula. The sequence goes on along the minus strand of HG995421.1, from coordinate 6,600,208 downwards.
ATGCAGTCAACATTGAATCAAATAAAATACATTTTAACAAACCTCTAGACGCATTCAATGAACAGAAGAACCAAATATTATTCATACAGAACAAAAATTCAACAAATCCAAAAATGTTGCTGACTATACAGCAACAAAACCCACAGGTGTTGCTACAAAGGACTAATTTTGATTCAAAAAACCTGCAAGCTCCTTCACGACTATCAAATCCGACAAAAAAAAGTAAAGAAGAAATAGTAAGCGACTCTAGCTCATCCTCTAAAGTGGTCGCGTTAAAAAGATTACACCAAGAGAATTGTGACGAGAACGACTTCGAGAATTTAATCACTGAAAACCAAATATATGGTAATAAGATAGTCGTGAAGGAGAAGTCTCAAGGCACATTGCAAGAACAAGACATAAAAACAAAGAAAATTATAGATAAACCCGCGCCAACTGAGGCTAGAACTACTAATGTAGTGATACAACCAAATATCGTTTACTTGAGCAATGTGCAATTTCCAAATCTCATGATGATTAAAAATAATACGAAAATAACACAAACGACTGACTCTAACGTAACAAAAATGACGACATCAGATAAGAATATCGTTAATGAAGCTAGTACACTGACAAATAACGATCTAAGCACTGCCAATAAAACAACTCAGCATAACGTCGCTATAAGTAAAGAAATACACATGTTGAATACATCAAACAATATGATACAAACTGTACCCAATATAACTAAACCAGAGGTAGTGATAACTAATCAGAAAGTTATTATGAATTCGCAAATATTGTATCAAATGCCGATGATTGACAGCGATAAAATGAATCAGCCATTCACGAACCGTGATTATCCAAAACTAATAACACAGAAAAACGAACTGCCTACACAATTTGATCAATCTAAAGCAAACGAGAAACTGTACATAGCTTGTCCATACCCAATGGACGCTAAATTGCAACCGAAAATAGTTATAACAAACATTAGACCAAAAATAGCAAAGTTAGATGAAGTCAGCGAGTTGGACTATTATGAGAAAAGGAAGCGTATGAGGCGGCTTAAATATCTGTCTAATCGAGACGTGAAAGATGTTAAAAATGATTCCAAGAAGGTAGATAAAAACAATGTTCTCGTAATCACTCCTGATAAGATGAAAAATGAGATTATCAAAGAGTTTGCGAATACAAAGGTTATAGTAGGGGATGAATGCAGCGAAAACGAAAGCGACGACTATGGGGAAGAAGAATTAAAGCAATACGACGACATCATTGAACAATACAGCGCTAATAAAGCGAATGAAAATGATAAAGCGCAGTTTCTAGCAAATTTCCATCTGGGTACATTACGCGCATGCAAAGGTAAGTAAAACGTCAGTACCTACTTTAAGTGTAGTTAAAAAAAATGCAATTAACTACTGGGTGATGATTTAGCCGTTCTCAAGACATTAAAACGTTGAAAAGGATTATAACCGATTTAGGGAAATTAATTTAATTACTTGTTCAGAATAGGTAAACAAAAATGTTCCTTTTATAGAGGTTGGATGAGGTATAACGAAACGCCGCTCACATTAAACACTGTTTACAGAGAAAAAAATGGAGATCCAAGAGAAAGTCCTAAAATACGACTCTGTGGCAGCAGCCTACATCGCAGTTGGACGCCTGGACGTGTGCCCCAACGACGCTCCAGAAAAGAAGCCTGTTATCCCAGCAGCAGCTCCTGCCGCGACACCTATTTGCTGTGACACGAGCCAGGAGACAGGAGTGGCGCTGCACAGGAAACAGATGTTCCTTACACGGCTACGGCTGAAGCCAGTCACTACACGGTATAAGGAAGGTAAGATCTTGAAGTTACAATACCTGTTAAGGATTTGCTACCAGCATTACAAGTCAGAACTATTAAGATACTTGCCAAGAAAATTCCATGGGATGATGTTAAAAGACCATCGGTTATCGAGCCACTCCACATTCAAAGCATTCAATTGACTAGACATTTGATGAGTAGGTACAGATAATTAGTCGAGAGAATGCTCGAAGAGAGAGACCGTCTCTGATGTGTTTGTTAATTGTTTTCAGGGTATGAAAAAGCATGGCAAGAGATAATGAAAGAGAGAAAACGTAGGAATGGAGCCGGAGCAGGCGCTGAAGACGAAGCCAAGCAGCTGAGAACAGCTGACGAACTCAATTTCGACCCTAACGGTCAGCTGCGGATACTGACAGAAATAAACAAATATGTCAACGAGAACAACAATCTGATAAAAAAGAGGTTTGATTCAGTTACACAGACTGATTCTAACGAAGACAGCATCCGTGTGCTCGCCGAGAAGAATTTCTCAGAGCTAAATCGCCTCTCTAAAATGGCCGACCGCAGCGTCAAGCTACTGAGCGGTCAAGACACGAAGAAGCGGGACTTAAACCCCGGCTTCGACAGTGAAAACATTCAAAAGATCCATAAAACTGAACCTAATTACCCGAAGATAAATATACCAAACATTTCGAAGATCGTGTCGTTGAAAACGACGCCGGAGTGTTGTGTTATAAGGTCGACACAGGCGACATCTATGGACGAGCCGCAGAACTCGGCGGCGGGGGTGGGGAAGGTTCCGATCGGTTCGACGGCCTGCGCTAGTGGACGCGACTTTAGCTGTCAGGTTCAGGAGATTCCACCGTGGCCTGGCATAAAAACCATGGTGGATAGTTATAAGGACTTCGAAGCGGGTGAGTAATATGAACCTAGTACGTTGTAGTGCCTAGTAGTATGTAGTAGTCCAGTATTCCAGCAGTGAGACATACGAACAGAGCCCCCCAAGTCTGCTAACACAATTGACTCGCAATGGAATCACACTGGCATCACTATTAATACTTTTCACAGTACAGCTAAACTGCCAAATACTTTATTGCGCTTGCGTCTTCACATTCTTTCTTGTTTTTACTTTTTAATGGCTAGCGCGAGCTTCCGGTGTTGCCCGATTATTCGTTCTACGGCTAGTGATGGCCATATTTTTATATTTAGTCGTCGTTAACATGCCGAAGGATCCTTGAGGGTTCCTCGTAATCCAATGAATACTCTGCCGTGAGCGCCGGCCTTTACTCTGTTGGGCGGTTAAACCGAAACAAGTCTAGCTATCCATTGCAACGAACCGACTAAGCTACGACTTCCTCCTGATTAAGAGTCCTGTAATACATTTCCAGCTCGCAAGAAAGTGATAGCGGACCTGCACCGGCGCAACACCGCGCTGCGGGTGGAGTCGTCGCACATCACGCGCGGCGTGTCGCAGGACGCGGACTGCGCGCGCGCGCTGCTCGCCGAGCGACAGAACCTGGCCCTCGAGGAGACCAAGCTGCGCCACTCTATACACAAGCTGTGGATAGCCATCGACGTCATCAGAAACTATTAGATGTTATTCGCCGTCTACACGTTACGCGTTAATCGACATACCAACTTTATATGTCGATTAGCGCGTTATTAGGCGCAGGTGTGGCCCGGGCGTTGCAAAAAACTACCACTCTTGGTTCAGTGGTGGTCGTTACATCCTCCTGCAGTCCTCAGTGCAGTGTTGGCAATTTAGCATATCATGCTAATTTTGGTATTATTTTTATGTTTAGAATATTTTTTAACGCCACAATATGAAGAATATTATGCGCCTCCCTTTAGCGCCGTGTGTGGGCTAGCCTATACTGCTATGCTATTCTGAAATGCTCATTTTCGAAATCACCTGTGAAACCGCGGTGAGATTATAGTTTTGTAGTTCTACACTAGCGCCATTAAGTGACGACGGAAGTGATAAGAATCACGTCGAGTGAGTATTCTGACGTTTCTTAATAGCATTTTAGCATTCTGTACGTAAAGTGCGAGTTAATTCGTAAAATAACCGTATACTTTTTGGTTTACGTACACTTTGACACATGAAATATTTCAATACCGTCCGCTAGAGGCGCCGTTAAATTTTCCATAAAAGATGACATATCCGTAGACTATAAAGTACCTATACGGAATTAGCTCGCGAAGCTATGTAACAAAATTACACCCGCCATCAAACCACCTCGACAGTAATCTCGGAAGTCACACACACGAATATTTGTTAGTGTGACTTTCGAAGTGATTTTTCAGAATAGCACTTCTGGGCTATGCTTGTGTGTGTACCGCTCCTGCAATATGTAGTAGGAGTTTACATTCCACACACATTCATGCATCTTAGGCATTGTTTTACAATGTGCTGTCAAAGGCCCTAATAAATATAGCTATGGTCAACCGTGAAGTTGTAAATTTTGTTTTACTTACCAAAATATGTTTCTCAGATATATAATGTCTAACATTAGTGGTATGTTAACCATTGTGTGATGATAAACATGTAGGAGTGAAGGAAATAGAAATAAAATAGTATAACTTGACTTTCAAGATTTCGCAAGGTATCCGGTAAATTGTCAGTAAAGTATCCACAGCTTTACTAATAGAGGCGGGGATTCATTTTATAATAAACATCGCCAACGATATCATCATTATCATCAGGGCTACTTATAAATATAAAACGACGCTGATGATGACACGACACTGGCAAAAATGACACTATTTTGTAGCCGATTGCCATCCTAAAAAAAAAAGACGAATATTTTATTTGTCTTACTTTACCAAAAAAAATTACTAACGGTACGAGTATGTATCTTGAAATTAAAAAAAATCCTTTATTTATTATATTATTAAGTACCTTGAATGTATAATTTTAAAGATCCGGGCTAAGCCGCTATTATCAGTTAAATTATAAAATAGTAATAATAATGACGTAACATTTAGGTATTCAAGTGCAATAATATGTATATAAGTTTATAAAAAGTGTGTATGTAGTTACTAATAAACATGAAATGACGTCGTAACGAGATATAAATAAAGATCATTTTGCGTAAAATTGTTTTTTTATTGGTCAATATAGGTACATATACTTATTAAATAGTTAGTATTCAGTATATTATCTAGTTGATCGCGAGTTTATTCAAAAAGAGAATGATATAGGCATCAGACGTATGGCCGTCGCGGCCAGTACTATAAAAAAACAGAACGCAAATACCAAAAATGCGTTCACAAATAATGTCTCTATGTCGTCACCACTCTGTATAAGTGGGATTATTGAGTACTCAATTGTGGGTACAAATGGTACAACACACTTTATATTTATAATATCACATTACAGACTTTACTATGTATTCATTTGGTGTTATGTTTCGTCTAGACAGCACAGTGCGGTGCCAGCGACTATAAGTGCGATACCCAGGATTGAACCTGGAACAAGGGACATCACATTCTTATTACAAGTAAGAAAGATTTTGAAGAGAAAGTTCCTTTTAGAAATCCCAAACTAAGGTCCCACTAGCCATGTGGTGAATTATATCTATATTGTTTTCCTGTTCCTTTTTTATGGTGAAGTCTCCAAAAAAAAATTTTGTGGGACTTTTACTAGCTACTTTAAGCGGGTCTCCTGCACATGTTTTATAGAAACATTCAACAAAAACATATACACAAAACATACAATTTCTATGCAACAGATGATTATACCCAGCCCCTTGTTACCCACATGGGAGAAAATCTTAAGATTTTTCGTCTAGAGAGTAGAGAAAACCACGACCTGGCGACCTGGCTTTACATACCTATGTCCAGTGGCTGCTCAGCGCCAATGCCAGCTCCGGTGATGGCGGTGAACGCGAACGCCAAGCTGTTTGCAGTGGGCACAGCGATGGACAGCGGGGCGCGCTGCACCGCCGCCAGATACACCAGTGAACCGGCCTGGTTCACCAGCCAAGGGACCACATACTGAGGATGAACATAAGAATACTTTCAGAACAAAACTTAAGAATTAGACCGTATTATCCAGAGGTTAAAGTATAGACTGCTTGGCTCACTGTGACGGTTGGTTGTTGGTTATACTCTTGCCTTTGCCTAGTGTGCCTGCGTTCTGGGATCGGCCCTAGTTAATTATATGGTATTGTTAATAGAAGTGCTGAAGACTACAGGGCATTACTATAATATTCAATTCATAAGTAACTGCAAAACAAGTATCAAATAATTTATTAACAATAATAATTGTCAATTATTTTTACAAACCCGCCAATTGGAGAGAAGGAATTTGATCTCGGCCCAAGCTTGGCCCAGTAATGTGCTAGCAGCCACGTTTCTGAGACCTTTTGTACCCTGACGAATGAATGGGTTTGTACAGCCCCATAGAATACCAGTCAACACCAAGAGACCTAAAATATTATTCCTTTTGAATTCAGTCAGCACTTAGTGTTACTATATATATTGATCGAAATTTTTTAAAAGTAAATTGCAACTATAATAGCCCGGTCTAGTTATTTGAACACAGACCACTGGGCTCACTGCATCAGCTGTTTTCCAATGTGATTTCTGCTTGCTCAAATTTCAGATTATTTATCCTGTTGAAAACGTCTCTTAACCGACATGCCAAAGTTATGTTAATAGGCATATATTTTTAAACTCTTTATACTCTTGAGGATTATATACTTTGTGTGGTAAGTACCAAATAGGGCTCAACGGGTGACTGTGGTGCTATTTACTGGGCAATACTGCTCGACTTTGGCTTGCTATTGGAAACAACACTTTGAATGACCAGGGAGAATTGTCCAGGATCCAATAATTGGATAGAACAAGTTGGATGCCGTGGTCAGAGAAAAAATCTGTATTCACGATAAAAAACATAGTTAAACTCGATATGACTTACCGAGTGCGTCGTACATGATGTCTGCTTTATCAAGAGATAGATAAATACATTACTCTGTGGATAAGGGGGTAGATTCCAAACGATTTTCGATATAGTCCGATATCCTAAACTTCGATTGTCTGCATAAACGGACTACTAAATCAATTGTTAAGTAACAGGTACCTATTATCTACAGACTTATACATAATTATAAATCTTAATTGGAATGAAATAGCTTGTACTCTAACTATTTAGCATTTCTTGTTTTTTTTTGTTTACAATATAAATCTGACATAAATCCAAAATATGTAATTGGATTTCCTTTTTTTAGATTGGCAATCAGCTACAAAATAGTATTTATTTTGCTAGTATCGAGTATTTTTTTTTTCATCATATTTGTGTATGACGATACTTAAATAAAATTACCAATTTCTATTAGAGCGGTGAACGCTTTACAGACATCTAAAGAGAACATTAAAATTGTAAAGTTTCATTATTTCATTGAAAATTCCTGCACTCGTACAAGATTATGAATGAACGATAAAATTAGAATTAGATAAGAATTGAATAGATTACCAATAGATTCAATTTTTAAACAGTGAAAAAAGGAGTAGGTTATAAATACAAAAACCACATTGTACCGACATAAATATTATTCCTTTATCTTATTCTACATTTTCTGTTTCCGATACAAATATCCCTGATCAAACATGGTTGCTATGGTTTCCAAAGGCACTCGCCTCGTCTCCATCATGCACAGGAATGACATGATAGCTGTTAGTAAGCTTATCACAGAGAACATGAAGAATGTTCCGTCGAGTCCGAGCGCCTCCACGCACGGCCCGAACAGGTAGAGCAGAGCGAAGTTCGCCACGAACATCGTGCACATGACCACCGATGACGTGAAGCTTTTTAACTGAAAATAACGGAACGTGGTGTACAAGTAGGTAGTATATTTCCCGCAGGAATAACATAAGTGTACTGGCATTTTGGCTATGGTACCGATGTGGTCGAAATATAATAGAGGGCGAGCCGAGCTGGGCAAATTAATTGATTTTTCATCCGAATACCCCTCAATCAACGGTGATGGAATACATCGTGAGGAAACCTGCATGTCTAGAGAACCCCTCGAAAGATTTGTGAAGTCCGCCAACCCGCACTGGGCCAGCGTGGTGGAATATGGCCTAATCCCCCTCGCATTGCGGGAGGCCCGTGCCCAGCAGTGGGACCTTAAAAAAAAGGGACTGGAATGATTATACCCCTCAATGTAAGGGAAATTGGGGCTGCTTGACAATCATCTGGACCAATAATCATGTCTTACAAGTTAAGCTTAGTTCAGACCATCCATTTTGTGTTTGCTGCCTAATAAGGGTACCTGTTAATATCTGTTACCTGTGGAGGAAAACATTCAGCCATTTGCACAAAAAGCACGTTGACGGCGCCAGTGTGGTAGCACACACAGTACGCCACCATGATGAGTGGGATCGCCCACTCCGGCGCCCACGCCCACCGCAGTAGGCTCGCCAGCACGCCCATGCACACGGCGGACATGAAGCACGAGGAGATCATTAGAACCTGGAGAATTGAGACTTTATCAATGTTGAACACGAAATAGGACAAAAAACGCGGGCCAAATAAAGAACATCAAATTATTATTGGGTTGCTGACGTATTTACCAGTCGCGAACTTAAATCTGAGACCAATTTATGGTTGAAAATCGTACAGCAAACATAAACCTTGAAGTACCTCTCAAGGTATATGTTTGCTGTACGATTTTCAACCTTAATTTTTAAATTTTAATATAATGTATGCTGGTATTGAAAATAGCTTTCAACCTTATTGTATAAATCAGAAACGGAATATTTTTTATTCACGTAGACCATTAAGTACAGTACTTATGAATCGTCAAAAGTTACAAAATACTGTGCTACTACTTTACCACCCACGTGATGAGTATCATAGATGGAACATATCTAAGAAATCGGTCCCACGTTTGCGACCTGCATGTGGTCAGTTGTCATAGCAAATCTGATCAAGTATATTCTGTTTATCCTTCCTGTCCTTGTCCTAAACTAAAAGGTAAAAGATGGCAGGTCTCTTCAATGTTCAATAAAAGTCAAATTGCATTTAAAAGACATGAAAAGATTGTTAACCTTTGGACAAGACGAGGATGAAAAGACTAGAATTGATTAAAGTTGTAGCTGTCACAAGTGTCATCATTCCTTGCCACATGTTCAGTTAAAGAGTGATAGGTATGGATAATAAACAATCATACCCTTCGGGGTACCAACTCCATGATAACAACGGACACCCCGCTGACTGTGGCTATGACGACTGCCAGGAAGATGGAGCACATGTGGGGCGAAAGACTCGGCGCCGCCCTGCTGAAGAACTGGCCTGCGTACGCCTGCACACCCAGCATGCCCATAAACACGCAGAGGATCATCAGTATTGACAGCGATAATAAAGCGCGTTGCGAAGATTTCGATGATCCTGTAATGGGGACACGTAGGTAAGCTATCACATAGCAACACATACATCCAAGTAGAATCATTGCCACGTATTTTTCCATAGGGGCGGGCGCACACACGCGCTGCGTCGGTAAAGCCTCCTTCGCTCGTTCAGTGGATAAAATATTTTGTAACTAAATTCTCCTTTTATACTAGGCAATCATAAATCGTGGGGGCAAAATGTAGATTGCAGGCATGATTCACGCTACATGAACAGTAAGCGGGTAATGTTATGGCGTAACGTCGCGTCGGTCGGTCGTCCGTCACTCTCCTCGAACATCTTCTCAGTGTCATTTGTGAAAAGCAAATTAGTTCCTGTTAACCAGGCGTCCATAAAACGAAAGAGGTTATTTTTATTCAATTAGGAAGGTCGAGCGAGGGTGCAGTGTTACGGACAAGAATTCCGGCATTTTGTCGCAACAACGAATCCAACGACGATTGCTACTAGGAAATTATGAATCAAAAAAGTTTGTTGATAAATTTAGCCCGGCAGTCTGTTCCACAGCGAGGCTTGTTTTCCTATAAAAATATTGTTGGTAAAGGTAAAATCTAATAATAACTTACGTAATATACTCCAAACACTCTGCTCATGTACCAAATTTTCATCATGATTTTCTTTCTCTTGTTTTAGCTTTAAATTTTCATCGTCAATAATTTGAGTTTCCTCCTCTAAAAATAATGCGATTATAATTATTTGAATTCATAAATGAACACGAACGTTCAATCTTAATTTGATTTGGCGGGATCGATTGAATGTCTGTTACCCATACCATAACACCACAACCACCGCAAGGCGGTTGAACGCTGCCCATTTGCATTCACTGGTACCAGGCGATTAGGAATGCGAAGAGTGATTCATTCTCCGCATAGTCACGCCCATTGACCATAATTTAATTGCACTCCCAAAATATACCCGTCTCCGTTTGTTTTAAAAAATGCGTAGCAAAGAAAGAGATAGAGAGTCAAATACTACGAAATTGATTCGATCAAATTACACAAAGAGGCTAATTCTATAAAAAAATCGTAGGAAATCGGATAAGATTATTTGTGAAATCAATTCTATGACATTAGAAATAATTATTGGCCTATTATATTGTTAAATACTTACCGTTAACAATTATTTTAATATTATTGCTTTGCAGTTGATTACGCAAATAGATAATTTCGTCTAATAATTCTTGTGTTATTGTAGATTTTCCACGGTAAAACTTAAGTGATTCTAATGCTTCCTGAAAGAAAACAAAGCAAAACATAGCAATTTCGGTACCTACGTATTTTGTTCATTCTTTGACGAATAACATATTTAATTAATTTTGTTGCCGCGTAGGCTTAACACGCAACATTAAACAAATAACACTGGCATTACAAAGCACATTTCTACTGAAAAATGCTATGCAAATTTATAAAAGCTTACAATGCATTTAGCATTGTAAGCTTTTATAAATTTGGATAGGTATTAATGTTTTTTTCCATACCAAATCTTAGAAGTAGCTAGTCTGGCAAGCAAATAATGTTATCACAAACTACACGATTGTCTGTTTGCATAGATTTTAGGTGATTTACATTTTTGTATTTGCCATCCCGAGAGGGACCGATTATTTGCCAGGATGAAAATGAGGTACGTACATATTCCATTATGTTGACTTGGGCTAGGTCCCAGCTATGGGCAAGCAACCATGACAAGATTTATTCAAATGTCTTATAGGTTTATATTTTTTGCTAAATTAAAACTAAAGCAAGAAAAACGTCGTCAAGAAACCTGAATGTCTGAGAGAACTTGACTGTTTCTTGATATGGTGAAATCCGCTAACCAAACCCGGCCAGCGTGGTAGACTATTAAAAAAAAATGCAAACAGTTACGTTCCACTGTGTACCTACGTAGTAGATTACTTCTGTGTTACTTTAACATTGCTATAATCTTATTTATATGAAGATATGTTTTACCACAATTCTTCTTAATATGTCAATAATTTAGGTACTCAACTTACGTTTTCGAGTCCTCTCCCCATCAAATATGCAGGTGTTTCGTTAAACAAGCACATTACAACTACGGTAGCCACTGACACGGTTACGCATAAGTAGTTGATGACGTCATAGCTGAACAACCATCCCTCTGTGTACGAGATGAGGGTTCCGAGATTGTACATGAATGGCAGAAGCGAAGGGAGGGTCCCCCTTATGGAATTCTCGCTGATTTCACTTATGTACACCAAGGACGTGGGTATGTGAAGTCCCATGCCGAGACCGTTAATGAATCTGCCTATTAATATTAGCGTCACAGTTTTAGCTGTTGCTATTAGGGACCATCCCAGCTGAAAAATTGAATATTCTATTATTTTCGGTGTTGTGCAATTTGATTTCTGGGCGTCATTAGTATCTGATTACCTCACCACTTAAAATTCGACCAATTTTGTTAATGATAACAATGAATAGTACATGATCTTTTCATAATCTAGTTGAGGGATTCCCAAACTATTTTGGGCAAGAGACCCCTTTTCCAAAATTAACTGCTAAATCAGACTCCCATGGCCAAATTACTTTCAAAAACCTATCTCTAGTTTTTGCTATTGATACAAATAATTACAATATAATAATTTCATCTTGTACGAACTTGTGTACGCTTATCGACTTGTTGAGTTTTTTAAAGGTACAAGAATAATACTTCCTACTAAAATATTAGTCATTCTTATAACAAATTAGTACCTACACGTAACACAACTTATACAGTATCTTGAATGTTTCTAATAAGTACTAGTGTTAATTATGGGCCTGAGGTTATGACCCCTGTTTACCTCAGCCCCACATACTAATAACGGTGGCAATAACGGTAACCTAAAGACGCTGACGGATGACTGCCAATGTAAGAAGCAAAGCCATGACCGCCCCACCCAGCCTAACATGCCAATCGAATTAACTACTCATATGCCAGGTAATAATATAAAACTATAGACATTATACCAAGTAGAGAAGAGTAAAATGACACTGTAGCTGCTGCCGAGGGATTCCTCAGGGCACCCAATTTACGGCGTGAAACCTTCAGTATCCTTTGGTAAATATAAATAATAAATACATTACCGCCATACAAAGTCCACTCAGCATCATAGCCTTCTTCCTGCCGATACCCTCGCTTATATATTGTGAAATAACTGTTGATAGCACAGCACCCAGCATCACGACCGACCCAATCAGATTGCCGTCCTCGCTGGATATCTCAAAGCCCAACGGTGATTGGTTACTTTGCAATAGTTTTAATGTGTAAGACGGCCATGCCAACCCGAAAGATCCCAGCAGACATAACACTGAAACTGTATTTAATATTTTTGATAACTCAAGTGATGTAAACCCAAAGATCAAAGCGGGTGTGGACAATGAATCGGGAATAAATGATAACTACCCTCAATAAATATGGGGATTTTTTATACAATTATAGTCAGTACCTGCACCAGAGTATGAATATAAGGTGAGTTAGATCAACTAAGTTACACGAAAAACCAGCTGCCTGGAGTTGTTTTTTCTAAAATAGATTAGCTATCTTATAGCACGGTAAGCATACCTACTACCAAAAACATCAACATACTGATTACAAATAAATTGTTCCTTACGTACCTATAACCGAAGCCAAAAGCTGTATTAGTATTCCTTTCATTTTCAAATATTTGTTCACTTATTTCTAATGGTATTTCTGACAACTAAACAATTGACTATCGGTATGCTACTGAGCACTCCATGCTGCGTAACTGCACAGTGGCTACATAGTATTTTATCTTGACATTACGAAAAGTAAATAACAAAATCTACAATTAAATATGTAAGTATGTGAGTTTTACAGATAAATGCTAGTCTAGTGTATGTAATAGTGACAGTTGCCAAATGTAGATCGCTAATTTTATGTAAAAAAATAACTACCTAGTCGTGCCCGCGACTTTGTACAATCATTTATTAGTTTTCTAGGGCGAATTATTTTATCACATATTTCTCTGACAGTAAATTAATATATTGTGTCTTATTAGGTAAATTACTACTAAAAAATTTCAGGCTTGTTTGTATCGGTGGTGGTTCTAGCAGATTATTTTTCCAGTCGAACGAAAATAACATCCTGATTCGTCTTCATGTTAAAGATTTTGACCATTTTAAAGGTTCTGTACCTATTCACGCCCAAAAAAAATGTTATAAGTATTGTTATATCAAAATGATAACGTTCTTCATTTATAGGTGTAAGTAACAAACTTGCCCGTTCTAACATTCGAGTCATTGAGCAAATAACTTAACGGGTAATACTGTTCTTATTTGCTTGGTGCACTTGACAAAACCTATTGTACCTAGGCACCTAGTTTGCACTGACTAATATCGGAACGTCCTTTTCTTCACTTCTCTCGGATATTGACGTGTATTGAATTTAAGTATTAAGTACACTCGTTATTATCTGGGCATCATGTCAGGAACCCAGTTTTGGATGTCTTTTGCTAACCATATCAATTATTGCAGAATTACACTCTTATGTAGTCAATATTATTTCTTTGCTATCGTGGATTTGACAGCTTTTATGAGATAGAAATCAAATAAACTTCTTCATAGTTATGATAGCCTGGTGCTAGGGGAGCGCATATCGTGGAACAGTGACAGTGTAAACTGTTGGTTAATTGGTAAAAACTTCACAGACAATCGATTTTTGGGTGTCAAAGTAGATCAATAAAATTATAAAAACTAATAAGTTGGAGGCTATTATATTGAAATTTAGTATAGCCACGAAAAAAATATAATAAAATGATTTGGAAATAAATTAAGTAGTGTAATTACCTACCAGCGTGTTTAACGTTTCCTTAATACAGGACACCTTAGTGATGTTAGTAAAACTTAACTCAGTGTTAATAGAGGTCTTTACTCAATGCCGAGCTGAAGTAAAGCTGAGGTTTTAAAAACTGTCACGATTATTTTGTACCGGCTGTAAAAGTATCGATATATTTTATCAATATCGACATGTCTCTTTTATTGTTATGCACGCCTAGTGATTCAGTGTTTTATTTTATTTATTTACTTAATTTGTTTTTCGTTTATTTTCATTATTATTTATACCAGTCCAACAAAAAAATAAGAAACGGTCATGTATGGCAATAATAAAAAGTTACTCAATATTCGTAACCGGCAACTATAGTAATTAATTATTAACTCTATGCCGTCTATAGCGTACCGTACTTAATAAAATGAGTAGATAATTTATAATTAAACAAGGCTTGGGTTTATCTTATGTATTTAGTAATTAAATTAAATTGTACAAAATTATAGGTACTTATAGAAGAGCATTCACCTGACTAAAAATCAAGGCCCGCCCACAGAGTAAAGTCAGTAACGCAATCAGTACGTAGCGGGCTGGGTGTTCTTTACGTACTTCCATTATCTTTCATACTCTATGTTGCATAATCATCGTAGCGATTTCTTCAAACTATGTACTTGTTTTTTTTTAAGTACACGCTTGCAAATATGAAGAAATCAGCTGTGAATTCTACTAGGATCGCATAGACAACAGGCGATAAACTAACAATACGCAAAACTTCGTTCCCATAATTTCCTAATCCCAAAATGTCCAACTGGGTGAATGAATTGCGGTATTTTTCGAGGTGTGATGACCTTAACCTAAAGATCTAGTAGATGGGCGTTCAACCAGGAGCGCACGAGGTAGGAGGAGACTCGCGTGCAGAGCGTCGGCCCTGGGTTCTCGGGGCACGATGGGGAAACCCAGCCGGACGTGACGGCCCAGAGACCATCTTCTGCGATTACTGGTGCCCCGGCGTCTGGCTGTTGGTATTAGGAAAACAAAAAACAGTTACTTTACGCTTGGGTACGGGGGTTTCAAAGAATTTCTGGTTCCTCAATAGTTTTCATAATAAATGTCCATAGAATGGCAAACACGTCATATAAAAATAATCTTTATGATTTTGTTATCTCTAAAACTTTATTGCGGTAAGTACTTATTTACTTAGTTTATTTGTGCAGTATGCATAGCTTAACTAATTTCGTAGCCCATCTGAAAAAAATCTATTGGTCTCGTCAATATTGCGCAATTTTTTTTTACATATAGAGTTAGCAATGGGCGTTAAGGTTGTTTTTGTAATATAGCTAGTATTTACAGTTTTACGCCTGCGCAAGCAGATTTAAAAAAATTGGGTTCGCTTGGCGGGTGCGTAATATGCTACACGATTGGTTGCCACTTGTCACGTGACTTCATTACTGCGCCCGAGCTGCCGAACGGTCAAGATACTGGATCCGTGCTGTTTACTAGAGAAACTTACCATACACACGCTGTGATGTGTGATGACCGGCCTCAGACAGAGGCTGGAGTTGTCCAACACTTCATTGAAACCTTTCATCATCACAGAGCACATCTCCCCCGGGATCAGCTTCTGAGTCGAGACCCTCATGCTGTTATACTTGATGCGTTCTTTGGCTGCCTCTGGCAGGACCTTTTTGTTTAACTGCAAATGTCATAATTTAGTAAAAATAAAATATTATTATTATATTAACTGGTTTATTTTCTGATACCCTCATCTCCTCTCTTAAAAAAAGAGTTGAAAGAGTAAATCTCAAAAAATATCCGGTTTTTTTCTAGTCTTTTTCCGCGAAGAAGGTAGGTTTCGATTATTCTGTGGTGAGTTCAATTAAATATACTTACAACTATCCTAGGCCAGTAAGTGGTCATAAACTTGGCGCTAACCAGCTTTCCTTGCAATTTAGACATGCCAATAGGTCTTATGAAGTTCGAGTACTCCACTGGAGCTGCCATTCTTAGCAGAGCGATGTCATAATTTGGCTTTCTGTACGTGTAAGAGGGATGGATTGTTATGCTTCTGAGAGGCACTAAAGATCTACCTCTTTTACAGTCCACCGACCCTAGTCGTGCTCTGAATAACTTTATCGATTCCCGTACACTGTAATGAAATGAGACAATTTTAATCTTTGTACAATAGTTGGTTTACTTATGTTAAGGCTATATTAAATGTTGTTTGTTGTAAGGATTTTTGTTGTTCATAGACGTTTTCATAGGGTCTTCAATGTCACACCTATCAAAGGCCTATCTTTTTCATAGTATAAAATAATTAAAGGTCATGCATTTTGCCCTTGTGAGTATGTACTCAACATCGTGTCCTTTACTATAAGGTTATTAAATTCTTTTGTTTAATGAATTTATTTTTATGGTCTGTGATAACCTAGTTATGGCTTGATCAGTCTCAGCTTCAATAATATATTGCGTAACAAAAATAAAACTTACTTATAAAAATCACCGGCCACGCTCACTATCCAATTTTTACCTACCAGGGCGCCAGACGCATAGTGCGCTCCCTTTCTTTGTATGGAGACGGAAAATGGAAAGTCAGTCAACGTGCTTTGCGACTCGTTGCTCTCCTCATTGTTTATGTTGCTCGGGTCATTGCAGGCTGCCGCCTCGATGGTGGTCGTATCATTAACTGCAAAATTACAGTTTGGCCGTTTTGAATCTTATAGGCATATTTATATGTAGGTAATATGGGCGAAAATTGCGTAGCTACGGTACACCAAATGTGCACGGTTTTCATATTCTATGAATGACATTCGACTTAGAATATTATTGTCTTTCTCAGTCTGATGACCAGTATCTCCTCAGGGAATTAAACCTAAATTACATTATGATGCTAATTACAGATGTGCTTTATTAATTTACCAGGCGTTTTTATTGCAGTCGCAAAGTCCTTAAAACTATCGTCATAGATTGTCATGTTTCCATTACTCTCAATCGACTCATCTAGTTCTTCGTGGGAGTGCATTATACCGTTGATTTCTTGATCTTCTCTGCTCTCTTCACTCTCACAGTACCTGCTATTAACTTTTTCACACTTTATTCTACTCAAAATAATTAAAACTATAACATTGATTAATTGATTCATTATTTCAAACTAGTAGTTCATAAATGCGAAGATGTTATTCAATAAAACCTGGATGAACACTGAAGTGTTTTATCAACGCCGCAGGTGTTAAGTACATTACACGAATCGAATCATTAAACGAATAGAAAAAGATGTTGTTTAATAGTCTATTGAAGCCACAAAATAGAAGATACAATTTGAACAATCGAGCTATTCTGAGACAGCTGGGGCGTAGCTATTGAAAAGAAAACAAAAGCAAAATTGAATTAGTGTTTGCGGAGGCGACCTCCTGCATATTATGATTTCCGTGGACATTCCATTCATATAAAAAAAAAATTGAAATTTGATAGACGCGGGATGTATAAACTTTTAGGTATAGGCTTTTTTTTCGTCGAAACCTGGGTACGTGGGCATTGGTCATTCTTTTTTCTAATAGATGTCGTTCTGCAGTCGTGGAACACGCACAAGAGAATTGAATTGAATTGTTGTTGCATATTCCCGAAACGGCTGTTGGTGTAGTATTAGGCCCTTAGGTCATTGGTAGGTACCTAATGAAATGATGAAGTATCATACCCACATGGTAACAGAACCCAATATTGTGCGTAACTAACCCGTCATGCACTTGTATTTGGCATAATTTTCTGGGTTTCTAAGATCTAGCTGAGCCAAAGATTAATACTCAAGAGTCAGCTGATTGGTGTATGCAATTATGTGTGCAAGTTGCTCATCATGAAAGTGATCGTATGGCGAGCCCTGTTGATCTAATTCCTTCTCGGCCAACTCTGTAAGGATCGGCGTAAAAATAAAACGTTAAAACAGCCATTTAAATTATTATAATACCTACAGGTATAGTGCAGTTACACCATTGTATTTAAGAACAATAGCTGCTTACATAATAAAAGAGGGAACTGTTATTGTTTGCTTAACTGTTTGTAAACTAGCTACTGATTAGTTGAAGTACCATGTAGGTAGTTCCATTTCTATGCAGGTATTTACTACACCAGTGATGCTGAAATTTCAAAAAATAAATCGGTAGAATTGTGTAATTTAACGAGATGGAAGGACAAAAAATGCAGTGTTTATATTTTAGTTTGTTTTTTGTAGTTTTAGGTTTAGATTTTGAATTTGTCGATAGTGGTAAGAGTTGTATTTATATTTTAATTTTGCGACCATTCGCAAAACTAGGAGTTGGTACATTATCTCACTACTACTAGTCCAAATCTAAGTTATTTCATATATTTTTGTTTTTGTAGCATCAACCACGATAAAGTCGGAGCTAGAGTGTGAGTTCCCCCCCAAAATGGAGGAGGACCTTACGCACATACGGAGGAAAAGACTCACAACAGAGAACGGACTAGTGTGTTTAGAAGACTATCCATACACTGTGTCAGTAAGGTACGTATATTTTAGACAAAGGCGGAGTTTCCATTAGGCCTACTAGTCTCGGGGCGTGGTGGTTGCAGCCAATTAATTGGGCCGGTCAGACTGCTCCTGCGGCCAGCAACATTCGCCAACAAGCAGCAGGAAGTCTGCTAGTCCGCCAATTATTCAAGAGAAAAAAAATAGTAGCTATGAACCTGCTAAACATTAAAGAGAAATCAAGGTGGAAGGAGGCCCGTGGTAGAACCTGTGACAAAGTGTTGGAAAGACAATGCCACGATGCAACGCTGTTCTGAGCTGCAGTCTCCATTGTTCATATGTTAATACCAACCACCAGCAGGAGAGGGCACTAGAGGACTAAGAAATGAACCTCGCACACCTCGAAATGAATCTTCCAGTTAAATAATAATCTACCATTTATTTTCAGATTACATGGGAAACACTGGTGTGGTGGCGCCCTGGTCGCCAAGGAATGGATCCTCACTGCAGCGCAGTGTTTTGATTAGTAAGTCTTCTTCGCATTCTCAAAATTGTGAGGAGGTGGTCTATGGTCGCAGGTGGACGTTTCATAAGTCCGACGCAGCTCGGGCCTATGGCGGTTATAGATAATAGAGGCAGCTAACCTGCGCCCAAAAATAAGCAAAAACGACGGTTCGTATAAAACAGTCCAGAGTGCCAACATGTAGATAGAATGGGAACCTTATTTTGGCCTACCAAGGTCACAAAATAAGTACTTATTCGGACTAATCACTGCAATGTAGCATATCAATGTGTGTGTGACAGCATTATCTTTCTCCATAGTGTATCCCAAGAAGAGGTGTCCGTACGCATGGGCTCAGTGTTCAGAGATTTCGGCGGTAGAATTTTATCCGTGGTGGACATCAGGAGGCATCCAGACTACAAGATGGACCAGTATTATCCGGAACATAACTTGGCTCTGGTTAAGGTAACTGTAGAGTTTCTTATCTCCAGGCGAGGCTCCAGGCTTGGCATGTACAAGTCTAGATAGTACTGAAGACTTCGATAACGATTTGAAGCAGAACTTGTAACAGAAACGGGAAGCTTTACTGGTAGATAATGTATGTGTAATGATGATAGAATAAGAATATTTGTACAGATACGATTGGGAAATATACATAAACAATATATTTCTATCCCAGAAAATAGCGTTTCACCATAAAACTATATGTGAAACTCGACGGTATAGACCTTTTTATAGACCTGTATTGTAAGAGCGTGTGACTTCAGGGCCCCAAGTCTGCTAACACAATCAAATCATAATCGAACAGCAACCGCATAGTAACTGACACTTTTGACTTGCGGCCCTGGTCCTCATTGACTAAGATGTAGCAATCTATCTCTAGATGCGTTTAACAAACAACCAGGC
This sequence comes from Pheosia tremula, assembly GCA_905333125.1. Lineage (NCBI taxonomy): Eukaryota > Metazoa > Arthropoda > Insecta > Lepidoptera > Notodontidae > Pheosia > Pheosia tremula. The sequence goes on along the minus strand of HG995421.1, from coordinate 6,580,344 downwards.
GTTTCCAGGTGAACCTGCCGGTGTCACCTAACAGCAGAATGCAGCCTGTTGCGCTTGCGGTGTCTGAAGCTGACCTGCCTCCCATGTTCGGAGAGACGGTTGTCACAGGATACGGAGCAGTGGTAATAAACATCTTTTAAGAAGGCCTAGGTATAAATAGTGCTTATAAAACTCTTGCAATAATCAGAGCACGGGGTAACCTAATAAGCCGAAAGGTTCGCCTTATAACCGGCAGGTGTCTAGTTTGATTTCAAATTCACCCCTAATAGCATTTTTCATCCCAAAAATCACTAAATTATTAAATCCCTAAAGAAGTTGTTTTGCACCCTTAGAAAATTAGTTTAGATTAAATTTGGACCCAAGTTCATATTTGCGCTGGGGCTCTTAGTTACATAGCTACGCCACTGGTAGGATCCTTATTAGATTATCTTGGGGATCCTCAGCACTGTTATATCTTTAAAGGCTGCAATTTTCCCAGGTGACAGGCCTAATCCGAGATGGTGAGAACCAGGAGCTCAGAAGGATGATAGTGCGAGAGTTCCCGCGGTCCGAGTGCCGCCTCATGTATGGCAACGACTACCATCTGCAGCATGACAACATGTGCCTGCAGAGTGTTGTGAAAGGCGTGGCATTGTGCGCTGTTAGTATTATGTATAATGTTTCCTTGGTATATATCATCAATCTCTGGGCCCCTAGTCTGCTAACACAATAGATTTATAATCTAACAGCAACCGCATAGTAATTGTCACTTTTGACAGTTATTGTATGGGATATCTGTCAAAAGTCGCAGTTGCGGTTGCTGTTCGATTATGAATCGATTGTGTTAGCAGACTTGGGGCCCTGGTCTACTGCTGAACGTATATTTATATTTAATCGCACAATTTAGTGGCCGTTCATATATTATATACGTACGAGTATGCCCTTGGGATATGGATACTGCAGTGATATAGTAGTGGTAATACTGATGGTGTGAACGGCGCAATTACACTATCTTCAAACTCCATTTCAAACAATTTTCAATTTTGTTACTAGGGCGATACGGGTGATCCTGCAGTGCACTTTAGCGGCACGAACCGAGCTGGTACACTTTACGGAATAGCTCTGTTCTCTGGTACTGAGGAATGTGCCTACAAGTCAAAGCCTGGAGTATTTGCAAAGGTATCAGGATGGATTTTACTTGTTTGAAGATCATTTGCTCGTTGGTTTACTAATATATCTTTTTTTTCAGGTATCTTACAGTCGGCTATGGATTGATAAGGTGATTAAAGACATACCAGAACAGGCAGAGAGTGCAGACAGTGGGCAGAACACCATAGCCTTAGATGTAGAATAAATTGATAATGTTGTGCTGAAATAAATAAATATGTTATATTGAAAGCAAATTACAGTTTTATTCACAACTAGCTGAGCCGACAGATGTTATCTTGTCCAACATTTAAAAAAAAAAATTTTATAAAAGCCTTATTCGGATTATTACAAACATTTAAAAACAGAAGTGAAATCGATGCTAGTTCTCAAGTGATGCAATTCAAAGAATAGCATTTATTTTTTATTTATATAGAAGATTAGCATAACGTGCAATGAATAGTGTACACGCGTTATGCGCTGCCGGGATACGAACGTGGTCCTTGGCTAGTCAATTCCTGTGGACTCGATGTCTTCTTTCTGTTCCGAAAAACAATATTTTGTAGCAAAAAGTAAAAAAAAAGATGTTATACAGATTTGTATGGAAACCACATGCCTTCTTATCTATTCACAAACATATAACATACGTATAACTTTTACCTGTAAATTGTCCTCGTGTTAACCGAGCATAACATCATCGTCGAATCCGTCAGACTTTTTTACTCTTTGGTTTGGCATTGGCTAATTGTCAAACAAAACGAAGAGGTTATGTTTGGAAAAAAAATGTAATTTTACCTAACTCCGCACAGATTTCGGCACATAAATAACTTAAATTCTAAAAAGTAAATAGTCTTACCCAATTTCCATGCAAAATGTGTGTAAACAAGTGTTCATGGGTGACGTTGCGTCTATTTTAGGACTGCAGTTATTTAGGCCGGATTCTGTCCAAAGGTTAAGGTTTTGCATGTGATTTAAAGTGCGAGCGGTTCAAGCAGACCCTGCCTCGCCTCTTAGCGCTCTGACATGGACGAATTGAAGAACAGAGCTGGTGAAAAACTGGAAGCCTTGCATGTAAGTAACTCTCCCTAACTTATGTTATTCTGGTACTTTCGCGCGAAAGTGCTTCGGTTATTGACGTCATTTTTTTCGTAGATATTTAGAAATGGAAAGTGTTTGTGTATGTATGATGTTATTATTAAAGTCTGTCGGTTTGTTTTTGTTATGACCATGAAATGTCATTGCCCCAATTAACGATGCTAATGACCATGAGATTATGTAACATGTCATTATGACCATTGCCTACACAATCTCGACTTTTAAGACGGAACCCTAGTATTCAAATCATTAATTGCTACCTTTTTTAATACCAAGACTTAGAATCAAGAAAACTAAATAGAAAAATAGGTTGTACAAAAACTTTGAATTTTTTTATAGCCCAAACTTTTGTTAAATAACTTTGGTAGTTTATGTTTGTAATTAATTGTAGTTAGCATACATTTACGATATTGTTTTTATCATTCAATGCTACTTGCAGGTAGCTGCTAAAACTGCTGCAGACAGCGGCAAGTCTAGAGTGCATGACATTTTCTATCAAACAGCTGAGGCTATAAAAAAGGTAAGCAAAATATTAGCAATGTCTTATTCATTTTCCAATAAAAAAATACATATTACCCTAGTGTTATTGAACTTGTAGTGACCTCATAAAACCTTGGTACATAAATATGTTCACTACACTGATACAAAGATGGCGCTGTATGTTTCCACCATCAACCATTCGACCATAAACAAATTACGATGAGCACATACATGAAACACATTATGAAAGTTTTATCTATACATATAAATAAAATTGGAGTGTCTGTTTGTAATATTGAAATAACAGCTTTTTACTAATTGCATTTGGATGTATACACGTTACCTATATCGAAACCACATTTTTTACAATTTTTGTCTGTCTGTCTGTCCGTCTGTCTGTCTGTCTGTCTGTCTGTCTGTCTGTCTGTCTGTCTGTCTGTCTGTTTGTTCCGGCTAATCTCTGAAATGGCTGGACCGATTATGACGGGATTTTCACTGGCAGATAGCTGATGTAACAAGGAGTAACTTAGGCTACTTTTATTTAGAAAAAAAAAATAGGATCTCACGAAAAAAAATTAAAACCAATGTTGCAGCGCAGCGCCTGATTAAGTTTGATTAGCAATAACCTGCAATGCGTCCCGCGGGCTCAGAATTGGCGAGCAGGCTGTTGTCAACGGTTGTCTTTGTTAAATACCACGCGGACGAAGTCGCGGGCAACAGCTAGTAAATTAATATAATTTAATTAAATGTACTGGGGCACAGCAGACACTTCAGCCAGGCATACCACCTACTTGGCTAAACAATTATTAAATTTCCGCAAAAAGAACACATTAAGTATACTCTGGCTAGATCCGGGAAGCGTTCCACGAGCTATGGCACAACGAGCTGATGGCGGAGGGCCGCGCGCGCGCCGCCGCCTGGTCGCGCGAGGCGCTGCGCCGCGTGCGCGAGGGCGCGCCGCCGCTGTCGCCCGTGCTGCTGTACGAGGAGCTCGTCTCGCTGCTGCATGACAGAGGTGGGCTGGCACGCTGGGACACAAGCATCCAAATACATACTACCCTACAATAGCAAATCACAACAACAATTATGTTCCTATTGCAGCGTGCATGTGTGATACGAAATAAGTTATAAATTTCCCAAATCTGCTGACAAAAGAGCCTCATCATTGAATGGCAATAAACATTCATGTATCAGGCTCTCATGGATGTAATGATGTTGATGATTGAATGTATAAATGCGAGATCGCTAACTAACGAATGCATGTAAAAGAAAGGAACAGGTAGTATATATGGGACGAAAGATTGTCCCCGTCGTTGTGCTTGCTTTATTTCGGCAAGTATCAGTTGCATAGTATATGGCTATATGAATTTGGAAGTTTGGAGATTTGCACTTATTTACCGACATTTTGTTTGTGAATCGCACTTGTTTACCGCGTTGTATTTGTGATTGTGTGTTGTTTACCGGCGTGCCGGCTCAGTGTGGCGGCGCAGCGTGTTGATATTCGCGGTGGGCGTGGCGGCGGGCGGCGGCGCGGGGCTGGCGCTGGGGCTGCGCGCGCGCGCGGCGGCGGCCGGCCCGCACGCGCGCGCGCTGCACTCGCACGCCGACCAGACCGTCATCCTGGTGGAGGACGCCGTCACACCCGGTGAGATACTTCACGAGACTTCAGGGGCTATTTGAAATAGATATCGGAAACGGAATCGAAAATCTTCCTGAGACGGATTTTCGCAATCGCTATATAAACTCGTCTTAAATGTAGGTACATCATATTCCCGCGATCAGCCGATCGCTTTTGACAGCTCGTCGGGAGCGACAACGAGATAAGAATGTTTCCGAATCCGTATCCGATATTAATTAATTTAAAATAAAATAACGACCCAGAGATTCTTCTTTTACCAACTGTTTTTATTTTATTATGGTGGAATATTAATATAAGAAAATGTATGAAACTATATGTATATATTACATTATGAATTATAAATTATATTGTAGCGTCCATTGGCATAGCTACAGAGGAGTCAGAGTGGGGCAGCCACCCCACCCTGCTCTATGAAGTCAATCGACAAATACCCATATCACCACCATTAAGAAACGATGTGTCTCTATAAAATCTTGGCACATCAGGGCAGTGACATATCAGTTTTGATTACTGGGATTTTTTGGCGAGGAAAACATGATGGTTTAATTAGTTTCCTTGGGTTGCTGCACCCTGGCTTCGAATATGGTAGTGTTCTGGTATGAGAGAGTGGTGGTGTGCCAGGCGCGGGCGCGGGCGAGGTGCTGGTGCGCGTGCAGGCGTTCAGCGCGGGCGCCGCCGACCGCGCCGCGCTGCGGGGCCGCGGCCGCGCGCTGCGGGCGCTCACCCGCCGGGGACACGTCACCGTGGGCCGCAGCTTCGCGGGTCAGTGCCGCCAGCCGCACGTACCACATTCAGTACTAGTACTTTAATTCGTCCAGTAGGACAGGCGAAGGAATCAACCCATACTGCCAATTCTGATGTTGTCAATGTCAATCATTAGTATTTTCTTGATCAAATTCACTTGTAAGTATAACATTTTAATATAAAGGCATAAGTGCCAAATCTTGAATAATTATTATCTTTAAACAGTTCAGTAATTATTTATCCATTACCACATTCAATGTACTCCTCCCCCATCTTATTTAAATATTGGTTTTACAGCTTTGGATACTAGCCCTTTTAAGCCGCTCGCCTGAAATACTAATATTTTTCCCATTTTCATACCAGCTCTGATGATGATGGTTCAATGAAATTCTCTTTGCTATTAACAATGCGGTGGATGCTATACTGAAAATATACCGGACATCTCGGACATTATAGTTTTATTTCAATCTCGGACATTATCTCATCTTTATCTCTTTATATAAATTTACGACATTTGTGCTTGTTTACAAACACAAGTAGTTGGAAATAATTTTTTGAAAAAAAAAAAAATCTGATTCACAAATCGTTTTCACACCTAACTAAAAGTTAACTTGGCAACATTGTAAAACACTCCATATTGATTTCGAATGATTTGAAATAACCCCAATGTGCCCGCTGTGTCGCCAACAGGTGTAGTGTTGGACGTGGGGCCGGGGGTGAGCGACCTCGAAATGGGGGACGAGGTGTGGGGCTGCGTGAGCGAGTGGAGTGGGGGGGCGGCCAGCGAGCTGCTCACTATACGCAGGTGCATATTATACTGTACAATATATAATTATATTATTTTTGTTGACTGTACACAAAAACCGATTGGCACAGTTAATAATCAAGGTCCCTGGTTCGAATCCCGGTAGGGGCAAACTGTGATAAGCACAAATGTTTGTACCCTGTATATACTGCCCATAATGGAATAATAATGGACATTGGTATAGTAGGTCAGCCATTTTAAGCCTTCAGAGTCTTGTTTAAATCTCTATATCCTCATGTTCTCCTAGTACCCGGGTGAGCAAGCGACCGCGTAGTTTAGCAGCGGATTCAGCTGCATCCCTCCCCTGGGTAGGGGGAGAAGCCCTGGCGGCTTTGGAAGCGCTCGAGTTCAATTCCAACAACTGTAAAGGGAAGCGGTATGTGCCACCAACTTGTTATTATTGATGTCCTGGTACCCTGGCGTCTCAGCCGAAAACATTCACTACCACATATTCTTAAGAACTTGTTTTTATCCCAGCCATTCGTCCAGAATCAGAATATTTTTATTCATCTAAACCATTAAGTACAGTACTTATGAATCGTCAAAAGTTACAAAATGCTAAGCTACTTTACCACCCGTTCGGAATGCCGTTCCTATGCAGAAGAACGGGCAAGAAACTCCATGGCTGCTCTTTTTCAAAAGATCTGTTACATTTTTGAGCAGTACATTGTTATAAGTACGAGGGGTGATCAAAAAGTAATGAGAATGAGATAGAATATAATGACTATTGATAACTTAATAATTTATTTTTCTACATACTCTCCGAGTCTCTCTACACACTGAGTCCAGCGCTTTTCCAAGGCTTCAATCCCTTTAAAAAAAATGTTTTGTGTTGGTCCTGCAAAAAGCTCTCCACGGCATCCATCATCTCGCTATCGTCTTCGTACCTATTTCCCCTTAAGTATTCTTTCAATTTGGGGAACAGATAAAAATCGCTAGGCGCCAGATCTGGTGAATAAGGGGGGTGGTCAACCAATTCGAAGCCAGCTTGCTGAATGGCAGCCATCGCAACTGCCGACCTGTGCGCGGGTGCGTTGTCGTGATGAAACAGCACGCCCCTTCGAAGTTTCCCTCCCCTTTTCTCTTTGATGGCATTCCTCAACTGGGGAATTAAAGCTGCATAATATTGGCCTGTAATAGTGGTTCCACGCTGCAGGTAATCAATCAACAATATCCCTTCTGAGTCCCAAAATATTGAGGCCATAACCTTGCCAGCCGATGCCACGGCACGAAACTTCTTCGGGGTCGGTGATGATGGCCGTTTCCATTGCGAAGATTGCTGTTTTGTCTTGGGATCAAAATGATGGACCCATGTTTCGTCCATTGTTACGAAACGAGACAAAGAGTATTCATAATCTTCTTGAAACTTGTCCAACAATATCTTCGAAATGTCAAGTCGATTTTGTTGCTGACTGTCGGTTAACATTCTCGGCACCCATCTTGCGGAGACTTTTCTCATATTCAAAGATTGTTTCAATATGGATTGAATACTTCCATATGAAATGCCCGTTTCTTGAACTAAGTATCAGATGGTAACTCTTCGATCGCTCAATACAATTTTCTCGACTTTCGCAACATTTTCTTGGGTGACTGACGTCGATGGACGGCCGCAACGATGTTCGTCTTCCGTGCTCGTTCTCCCTACTCGAAATTGAGAAGCCCACCTTGCGACAGTGGAATACGGCGGAGCAGACTCTCCTAATGTAGCCTCCAAATCGCAATGAATCTCTTGCGTCGTTAACTTTTTAAACAGAGGTATTTAATAACGGCTCGCACTTCGTTTTTCTCCATTTTCGAGAACACGTTCCGACACGAAGCAAACAAATGACTACATTCAGAAAAAAACAAAAGAGAATCGAAGTTTTTTTTCTTTATTAATATTACAAATATGTATCTGAGTTATGCCTGCAAGTATTTATTTTTTATCTTACCTAGGAGTATGTCATTCTCACTACTTTTTGATCCCCCCTCGTATGTGAGAGCAATGTAGGAACGGCTAGGCAGACTTTAGCAGCTGGTCAAAAAAAATAAAAAAGCCTTACAGTAAAGTTTCTTCTTCAATCTTTCTTCGTCCCTGTCTTTCTGTCGTCTATCTTTTTTTTGTTTTTTTTATTACGATATACGCAAGTATTTGATCTCGATCTCATCTGATGGTAAGTGACGATGAGATCGATGTAGCATACTTGCCTAGAAGGTACCTGTTCACTCTCGACTTGAAAACACTTTCATCTTTCTAACAATTTCCATCTCCCTCACATCTTTTTCCGTCTCTCTCTCACTATACATCATAGTATCTCCCTCGCTCATAGCATTCAGATGGTTGAAAGTGTAACTCCCAGCGGGTGAAGTACCAGGCGATGATGAGGGGTGTGGGTGTGCAGGGTGGCGATCTGCGGCGCGGCGAGCGGCGCGGGCTGCGCGCTGGTGCAGCTGCTGGGCGGCTGGGGCGCGCAGCTGACGGTGGTGGCGCCGCGCCACGCCGCCTACCTGCTGCAGGACCTGGGTAACTAGCATTCCTTATATACGGAAACTCTCTCGGATATTCTTTATATACTTCTATATATGAATGAAATGTCGGAAAGAGCATACTAGGTCTTGAACCTTTGTATCTTGCTTCAGAAGCGCATGTTTAAGGTTTAGTGTAGTGTGTGTATAGTACGCTTGCATTGGTTATTATGATGTGAAGTCACAATTTTCATATGTCGATTTAAAAATATAAATTTTGTCCCGAACAAAATGACAAATGTGATTATTTTTTAAAATTAATGTTACAAATGTACTAAAGAAACGCAGGTTCAAATGTTAGTTTTCCCCTTTTTGAATCGCGCTGTATATTATAAAGGGATAAAGTTTGTGAGTTTGGATGTACGGGGTTATCTCCCGAACTACTGATCCTATTCCGAAAATTATTAAACGATTGAAGACTACGTTATTGTTTTGATATGAAGTAATCCATTTTGTTAACATAGTTGTGACATATCAAATCTCTATTATTAATTCCGTGTACACTCGCTAACTGCTGTCACTACTTCATCACCATCAAAATGGCGAATATCAAATAGGCACAGAACGACGACGTTTATTGTCCAGGAGTTAGTAAAGTCAGATGGCCAAAACGTATGTTTATGTACCAGGAGCGCATGATTTCGTGGATACGAAGAGCAACGAGCACTTCCTGTCCGCGTGGGAGTCGCTGGAGCAGCGCGCGCTGCGCTCCGGGCCGTGGGACGCCGTGCTCACCTGCGCCGGCGCCGCCGCGCCGCCCGCCGCCGCGCGGGCCAACGCCGCCGTGCTGCTCAAGTACTGACAAGCTTCATTGTAAACCGTTCGGTGTCATGTACGCCTAGTATGCCACACATGTCATGCCCGACCGAGAACATACAACTGTCTACTTAATTAATAGATTTCCAAAAATGTTCTCAACTGCATTTTTTTATGTATTACTGCACGTATGTTTTATGTTAAGTTAGCGTCGCGACGCCGGGTAGTTAGCGTCGCGACGCCGGATAGCTAGCGTCGCGACACCGGATAGTTAGCGTCGCGACGCCGGATAGTTAGCGTCGCGACACCGGATAGTTAGCGTCGCGACACCGGATAGTTAGCGTCGCGACACCGGATAGTTAGCGTCGCGACACCGGATAGTTAGCGTCACGACACCGGATAGTTAGCGTCGCGACGCCGGATAATGCGCGATATTTGAGTTTTATTTTTAATAGTCTAGAACAACAATTTTGAGATAGGAGCAATATCTCAAAATAGTTGTTCTAGACTACTAACCAAATTTCCCCCCCTTAACTAAATCTTGTGTCCCCATCTGGTCAAATTGCGTCTATGTGTAACTGCAAGTGTTATGACGTCATTATGACAGGTCAACGGCCCCGCGTAAGGCGCTGCTAGATATCCGACCGAAGCCGCTGTTGTCGGACCGTCTGCCGCCGCCCTTCTCCCTCATGTTCGCCGCGTCCTTCTATACCTACCGGGTTTTGAGGGTGAGTTTATATCCGTACCGTACGAGTCGTAATCCCACTAATATTATAAATGTGAAAGTTTGGATGGATGGATGTTTGTTACTCAATCACGCCAGAACAGCTGAACGTATCTGGATGAAATTTGGCACAGATATAGATTTTAGTCTGGATTATCACATAGGGTACTTTTTATTCCGGTAAAATGTATGATTCCTGTGGGATAGATTTGTTTTAATTTTTCATAGAGCAAAGTATCGACATGATTTTTTGCGTAGGTAGATGTAGTTTAGGGGTCAGGATATGACATAGGCTAATTTTTATCCCGGAAAATGCACGGTTCCTATGGGATAGCATACAGGCACCGTGCATTTGCAAATGGACATAGAGGAAAAGGACATACTGTTTAATCGCGGGTAACACCGCGGGGCGCAGCTACTTGTATTATATGATGACGGTGATCGCAGTGGCTGTGTGGCTGCGGCACGCACACGGACTGGCTGGAGGAGCGGCAGCGGCTGCGAGGCGGCCTCGAGGCGCTCGCCGCGCTGGTGGAGGCGGGACACGTGGCGCCCGTGCTGGACAAGGTGAGACCTGGCTTCCATCCCCGGCCGCTGCCACTAACATCAGCACTAAACCCGTATCAAATCGCGGGCTGCGCCAACCCAGGCCTCAAAATACTCATATAATAATCACATGAGAATTTTTGTAGACCCCAGCCATTCAAAGCGCCCTACAGAGCAACATTTTTTTTTATTACGATATAGGCGACTATTTGATCTTGATCTCACCTGATGGTAAGTGACGATGAGATCTACGATGTAGCATGCTTGCCTAGAAGGTACCTGGTACCTAGAAGGTACCTTTAAATAAAGTTAATAAATAAAAATTATAATAATATCAGCACTGCAAACCTAAACAATTGCTTATAGGGTCAAAACGCGTAATTGACTGGCGCGTGAGTCGATCTCACCTTGGATGGGTGACCGAATTCTCACACACCCATAACAATGTACTGCTCAAAAATGTAACGGATCTTTTTAAAAAGAGCAACCATGGAGTTCCTTGCCCGTTCTTCTCCAAAGCAGTAGCTTAGCATTTTGTAACTGTTTTGACGATTCATAAGTACTGTACTTAATGGTTTACATGATTAAAAAATATTCTGATTCTGAGTCAATGGAAGTAGTGAAAAGAATCCTCTACAAGCACTCTCTGTTCACAGGTGTATCTTCCACAAGACTTCGAAAGCGCGTTGGCGCATGCGTGCAGCGACGACGCCATCGGGACCACAGTGATCCGGTTCCCATAGCGTTCACCGCAACATCACACCTAACTGTAGTCGAATTCGTTAAAAAACAGTAAACTGACAGGTAGAATATTACTTTAAAAAAACATATAAGTTCAAATTCTCCAAAAATGTACTATTCTAACTGTCAATTTATCGTGTCTATTTAAAAATGCTATTACAATGCTATGCCGTGTACTCTTAGAAGTGCTCTATGAGGCTTATGGGCGCCTAGTAGTTGAAATAATTAAATAGGAAAACTATTAAAATGTAATACTATATTGGTGCCTCTAAATCTCCTTGGACGTATATAGAGAGACAGACCTATGAGAGGAAAAGAAACAGCCATGCCATGTATGTTTTTATATATCTGTCACTTTCTATCGTTCAATATTTTCTGTGACAAAACCGGCATGGCATTTTAATATAATTTTATTGAAAAATAAATTACATAATTATAGCTCAATGTGTGAACATAGAAAATATGATCGTATGGAATTGTTCCTATTCTAAGTGAAGTTTATACAAATGTTTACACACACTTTTTGGTAAATTGTCCTATTATTAGGCTAATTACCCATCCATGTTAATGCAAATACAATTATTCTTAAGCTGTTTGAATAGTGTCAGCAGTAATTCTGCACAAAATCCAGTTTTCCTGATATATTTTTTTATAAAAATAATGTATATTTTCATTAGTACCAAAGCATGTCTTACTTAATAAATAGACAGCCCCTTGAAGTAACTCTTTGAAAATAGATTGTAACTCAAAATTTGAGGGTAAAATTGTATGATTTGAATCTACTTGCTCAGTCTCAATTAATTATCGAAAGTCACAAAAAAAATCATGAAATCACAAGACTGTCCAATATTGTAAACAGATCTGTAAATAGTGTAAATAAAATATTTAATAAATGGATTTGAAGGTGCTAAAAATGTATATAAATTACACACTATGAAAATAATGTATCTAAAATATAATACATGTTCCTAAATTTAGTAGATCATTAGTGATTTACGAGGATCTACAATTTCGTCCGCCCCTCCATAATGTTTAAAATACACTTATTTGTTACTGGATTGAATTATTTAATATATAATTGGGGGAGTGTATTACCTGAATAAACAACTGTGGACTTAGTTATGACCAAAGTAAAGTTTAAATTCGCCTAAAGAACACATGTGCATTTCTTTTCATGTGCCATCATTATATGATTAATTGAATTTTTAAGACCAATTTTACATAGATACGTGGATTTAACAAATCTGCAGTATGAAGAAAGACACTTATTACATTAAAGCCGCTGATATTTATATCAACATATACACAATTAAGTAAAAAACCTGATTAAAATAAAATATGGCCTCACCAACACGTCCAAAGGTAGAGATAGTTTAACTAACGTAAGTTAAATTGTATGTAGACAGACAAAGCGATATTAATTTTAACAGAATATAAATGTTTCTATCATATTTGTTTTTAATTTTATGTATGTAATAGTTCATAATAGTCCCCCTCCCCAATATGCTACCTCACGCTCTCAGTTCTGCGTACGCGCAGATTATAGGTACCAATCAGCAGCTATTTCTTTCATGCACACACTACCACGAGTAATGACGTCATGACCCGTGTGTAGTAGATATGATGAGAACCGGAGCCAGCAGGTCTATAATGTAACTCTGTTTTCCATCATTTCGTGTATTTCTATACACTAATTATATAATACCAGACCTTTTAATGTCCCACTTTTGGGCACTGGCCTCCCATCAATGCGTGGGGGATTAGGCCATAGTCCACCACGCTGGCCCAGTGCGGGTTTGAACCTGCGATCCTCGTTAACGAGGCAAGCGTTCTACCACATTGGCTATCACTGCTGTCCCACTAATTAGTCAATAGAAATACGCGAGACGATTGAAATAGGTTTGTAATCAAATAACAATACTGTTTGAAATCCGTTTCAATAATTTCATACGACATGATTGAAACAGTTACATAATAGGCCGCTGGTGAAAGGTGAAAAAAATAAACTCAATATAATTTGGAACCACATATATTTAGCGTACTCAACCGAGCAGATCGTTCAACAATAAGTACAGAACAATACAATTAGTAGAAATTACTCTCGACATGTTACATAATACCGTCCCACAAACCAACAAACCTCCTGGGCCCCAAGTCTGCTAACACAATCTAATCATAATCGAACAGCAACCGCATAGTAACTGTCACTTTTGACAGATATTGTATGGGATATCTGTCATTTGGATTGTGTTAGCAGTGTTGGGGCCCTGTTGACATATAGATTGTCGCAATATATTAATTTATATTAAACCGCAAATATATTTATAAAGTAAGCTTATCTTCAAGCTTTATTTAGGAGAAGGGGTTGACAGAAGTATACAAAAGTGTAGTTTCTTAAAAATAATATCAAGTCAAGTCCCTCGTCCAAGCGTATGTTGGACTTATACGTACCACATATGCAAATACATTGATCTAAGACGCTGCATAATACTGTTAAATTTATCTCTCTTAAAAACATACGAAAATAACGAAATACAATAATATTTTTTTTAATAAATAATAATCAAATAAAACAATAAAAAATGCAACAAGCAATTGGCAAATACATTATTAAAAGCGTTAAATATCATTTTTTTGAAATATTTTAATGGTAAAATCAAAGGTCAATGATTTTATTGCGGCGAGTGTCGACACGAGCGAGGACGAACAGCGAACGTGCGCACGAGTTGGTCGTGGCTTTTCGCCCAACCAACACGTGAGCAAAGCCTTCGTAATAATTATTAATATCACATTTATGTTATAAATCGAACACCAGAATATTGCTACAGCATTAAAACCTTAACCGTCATAACCACCACAATTTATTATAATATAATTAATTTACATATTCTCCATTGTACAAATAAATAAACACAGTGTTCGTACATTGCCGTACATAACTAAAAACAGTTCTACACGGTCGGGTGATCGATTCAAGCGAGAGAGACAGTGCTATAAGCAAAAATGAGACAATTGCGCAACTGTTTCGATCTCCGATCAATCAACTACCCGACTGTATAGAATAGAATCATCAGCTGAAGGATGTCCACTGCTGGACATAGGCCACCCCCAACGACTTCCACACATCCCGGTCCTCCGCCACTCGCAACCACCGGCTTCCTGCCACGCGGGTGATGTTATCCACCTTGTGGGGGGCAGTCCTACACTACATCTTCCGAGTCGTGGTCGCCATTATAAAAAAATTGTTTGACTTTTGTAGCAAACGGAATGTAATAGTTACCACCCAAATTTATAGAAAGATTCATTTAAAAGCATTTATCGGAAGGTGAAATGCTTTGTAATATCTGAAAATTAGTTTCAACCTCAATCAATGCAGAGGGTTAATTTTATTTTTAACTAGCTGTTGCCCGCGACTTCGTCCGCGTGGTATTTAACAAAGACTCAGCCGTTGGCAACAGCCTGCTCGCGTTCTGATCCCGCGGGACGCATTGCAGATTGTTGCTATCAAACTTTAATCAGGCGCAGCGCTGCAACATTGGTTTTAATTTTTTTTCGAGAGATCCAATTTTTTTTTCTAAATAAAAGTAGCCTATGTTACTCCTTGTTACATCAGCTATCTGCCAGTGAAATTCCCGTCAAAATCGGTCCAGCCATTTCAGAGATTACCCGGAACAGACAGACAGACAGACAGACAGACAGACGGACAGACAGACAGACAGACAGACAAAAATTGTAAAAAAATTTGTTTCGGTATAGGTAACGTGTATACATCCAAATGCACTTAGTAAAAAGCGGTTATTTTAATATTACAAACAGACACTCCAATTTTATTTATATGTATAGATCTAAGTACAACACGGTCATATGACATATTGAAGTTGAGATAATACTTTTGTTAGAGTCACACATCTTTATATAGATACGACGCCGTCGCTAATGCCGTATGGTTTTTTTTAAATTATTACTGATGGAGATCTATTTTACTACCATATATCTACATTATACATTGAGGACTATATATAAATTGTATGAAACAATAAAAAACTAGGATCATTTTAAAGAAAGAAGGCACTAGAGAGAGAGACGCCACTTTCCATATACCTACAGTATAACGGATGAAGTCGGGGTTTGAACCCGCGACCTCTCGTGGTGGGAGGACCTTTTCGACAGCTAGGATATTGGGACAATTCGCTTAGGGGAGGGCAATTACGACGGCGTTAACATCAATTTCATTATATTTCAGCTATATAATGTTATTATTTGAACTATGAATTAGGATCCACTAGTAAGGTATGTTGATGTCCTGGTACACCATATAACCTGATGATAAAAATATAAATAAGTTATTAATACATCTCAAATATTTTTTTTTGAATTCAACGAAGCTTAATCAAATTTATAATGGCATTACCTAATTAAGCAAATTTACAAAACGAAATCTTGACACAAAAAAAATATTACTAATGCACTAAAGAAGTGCAGGTTCAAATGATAGTGTACCCTTTCTAAAACACGCTATAAATATAGGCACAGAGGGAGAGGGACGCAGCTATAAAAAGAGGAGCAGCTGCTGCACGTCATATTTTTTCCTGTAGCTCTGTCCTTTAATCTGACTGCTGGCTATGGCAAAGTCAGAGCTGTCAGGGATTTCATTTTGAGTACTAGGAGACCGCTCATAGGGCAGAGGTCGATATTAGTTTCAGTACCAAACCCTAGAGTTTCCTAGAAAGAGAGACAGAGCGATAAGACGAAGAGTAGCAGCTGCTGCGAGTCTAATTTTTTGCATATTTATAAAGCAATGCAATTAGATCATAGAAAGGGAGGCCTGAAAGAGCAGAGCAGAACTATACGAAAAAACAGGCAGCTGACAGTGTCTTATTTCTTTGTATAGCCTTGTCCCTCTCTGTTATCATCTCTGTTACCGGGCGACAAACCATTTCGTTTGCTGTCAAAAGTACCAGGCATACATAAACAACCAGTAGCTAGAACTCACATGCTCAATATAGGAACAACTCCGGGAAGTACTTGGTGTACGGCGGCACGTTCTGCTGGTAGGACTTGGTCTGTCCGGCGGGCGAGCAGGAGCCGGACGCCGGCAGGAGAGGCTCCTCCGTGATCGAGTTGAAGATCTCTTCTAGCTTGTCTTTGATTTCATACTAAAAATAACAATAGAGAGTCTCTAGGCTAGCTTTTATCCCATTTTTTTTATTGCTATCGGCTTTCAGTCAATTATAATTCAGCTGATTCTGATATTTTTGAGAGGGTAGACTCACCCAATTTCCAGGGTAGGATCACTTATTTTTCTGAAATATCAGAAAAATAAGTGATCCTACCCTGGAAATTGGGTGAGTCTACCCTGAGAGCTCTGTGAAAATACCCTAGAAACTCGGTGGGCCCACTCTGGGAATTCAGGGAATTTACCCAGGGAAGTCGGTCAGCCTACCCTGGGAACTGGTTGTGCATATCTCGGAAATTTTTGAGTCTATCCTCAGAACTCTGTGAACCTACCCTGAGATCTTGTTGAGCCTACCTTGAAAATTGTTAGGCTATCCTCGGAACTCGGTGAACCTACCATGGGAACTCGTTGAGCCCACTCTGGGAACTCTGTGAACCTACATCGGGAACTCGGTAAGCTTACCCTGGGAACTCGGTGGCCCTACTCTGGGAACTGTTTGAACCTACTCCAGGAGCTCGGGGAGGAATTTGATGTGATTTATTTGGGCAATCAGTGAGCCTAGCTCGGTGAGTCTACTGCTCAAGGAGTTCAGGTGATCCTACCTTGGGTTGCGTGATGTGCACGAGGTGGTCGAAGGGCGCGGTGCGGAAGGCGTTGTTGAGCGTGGCCTTCTTCCGCTCGGCGTCGCGGCGCTCGGCGTCGCTGGGCCCGCCCGCCGCGCGCCGCAGCGCCTCCAGGCTCACGCTCTCCGCCTGCAGCGGGTGCTGCACACACACAGATCATACTACATCACAAACATGGCTTAATACGTGAGATGCTGGGACAACTCTGCCTTTTTGAAGATGGTGTGATGGAAATAGAGTATTCTTCGTATTTATAAATAAAATAATATGTTCGCTCCAGGTATTTGGGTTTTAATATTTTTTTAAGAGCAGGGCCCCAAGTCTGCTTCTGCTAACACAATCGATTCATATTCGAACAGCAACCGCATAGTGACTGTCACTATTGACAGATATTCCGGAATATGTCACTATTGACAGATAATACGGAATATCTGTCAAAAGTGACAGTTACTATGCGGTTGCTGTTCGATTGTGTTAGCAGACTTGGGGCCCTGCTTTCTTGCCATTCATGTAAGAGAGAGAGAGAGGAAGGGCGCGCAAGACATAAATATGAGTGAGGTGGCATCTGTCAATGTTATCGTGACATCTGTCAATGCTAGACTATGTTCCGTTATACTACACTAAACTCTGAAGATATCACTACAGCTGCAACTAATTACCGCGATAATGGCTATGAACAGGAGCCGCAAGGTTGCTGTGAACTGCCTACGTACCACAGAGCATACATATCCTATGTTTTCAACATTACGGGGTTATTTTAAATCGTTCCAAATCGATTTGGGAAATGGAATCGATAACTTTACGACGGTGACATCGATCCCGACGAACGGTCATAAGGCTATTCTAAATGGCGATCGGATATTGGCAGAATTGTCCAAAAGGACAAAGCATTATACCAAAATATAAAAAAGTACAATAGATTTTTGTCGATCGTAGAAGAATAGTGCGTATTTACAAAGATTTTCTGGTGGTAGGCTTCGGCCGTGGCTAGTCACCCACTGAACAAAGCCATGTCGCCAAGCGGCCTAGCCGTGTTCCGGCATGATGTTCAGTGTTGCCATTCATGGATGGCGGGTCAGATCAGCTGCGCTGCATGTGGCTAGTGAATGTAGCGTCTCGATCTACTGCCGCCTTCCTACCTAGGCAAGTATGCTCCATCGTAGATCTCATCATCACTTACCATCAGGTGAGATCGAGATCAAATACTTGCCTATAATGTAATAAAATAAAAAGAATGTATGTAGCGATAGCGAATAACCGTCTCAGAAAGTTTTCGATTCCCATTGCGATAACGATTTTGATCGATTCGAAAATAAGCCCGCAGATATTTGCCGACCGTTTGTTTCGAACGAATTAATTGTTGCTCGTAGAATAATAATAATCCAGTACATTATTAACAGTACGAAATGAAATAAATCAGATTATCTCAAAAAAAACTAAATTAAAATTCTATTTACATGTTAAATAATGTTCATTGGAATTGATTACCGTCTGACGCTTCTCTCGTTTCATATTGGGTTGGTCAAACATAAGCACGTCTTCGTGGCCCCAGTGCCAGAACTCATTGTCCGAACGCTACAGAAAGTATTAGGAAAGGACTGTACGAATAACGCGAGCGAGCGTGCGAGCTTTCAACGCGCCATTTTGACCGGGAAATTTTTTGAATCGTTAAATCAATCTTCGCGATTGAAATAAATCTTATTTTACAGATTTTATTTTAACCTCGGTCACGGGAGAACGGTTGCTTATCAGCAGCCGAAACGTCAAGAACGTAACAACATTAAAATAATCGCGATAAAGTATGCATAATAAGTTTTATATCAATGTGTTGTATTCGCGTAAATATAAGAAATCAGTATGCAAACTTCGCGATGTTATTTTGTCAGTAATTTCGAGTTACACAAATCATTTACAATCGATGTAATTATACTATTACTCAGGTCAGTAATAAGTTAATAACGATTCTTGTCAACAGGGCCCCAAGTCTGCTAACACAATCGATTCACAATCGAACAGCAACCGCATAGTAACTGTCACTTTCGACAGATATTGTATGGGATATATGTCAAGAGTGACAGTTACCATGCGGTTGCTGTTCGATTATGAATCGATTGTGTCAGCAGACTTAGGGCCCAGTTGTTCGAGCACAATCTTTTTACGTAACGTTTCGGTAACTACATACGACATTTCGTAAATAAATAGTTAGTGTTGACGGCATCATTTTGTTTACTATTCAATGCCGGCTCGCTTCGCATCGCTTGCTCGCTAACGACTGATGCTTATTAACACGTAATATTCACTTAAGTGGTAATAAGCAGGATATAGGATCAGGGCAATTAGTACGAGTTGCATTAATCTTTGATCTCGTGATCAAATAATAGCAAACATGCTACAGCTGCGCCTCTAGCGGAAACATGAAGCCTGTCTGCAAAACGTTCGATCGCTCGATCGATTTTTGAATACTTTACAAACTCATACTAGGTGCCCTGGATTAGGGTTAAATACTTATCGACGTATAACCTTGATTAGGTTAGAATAAGCTGTATGCGGACGGAATAAGGATGTAGCAAAGGGACGCCTTTGTTACGACGGCGTAAGGTAGTTTTTAACATAATCAAGGTGGTTCACGATCTTGAAGTATGATTGGATGTGATTCTGAATGGAATGGATATCATAAGGGCCGACATTATCTACGTACAGACATGACAATATTTTAGATCACAAATTATTATAGACTTCAGTTTTTTAAGTATCCCCGGGGTAATCTTCCATATCTCATGATAAAAAAATATTCTAGATATAGATCTTGGTAGTAGCTATCACCAGGCTAGGTTTAATTAAAATCAGCTAAGTGGATTTAGAGATTGATTTTTTGGTTACACCGTAGGAACCCATCCTTGAATAAAAAGAACTAAAGATGAACCTAGGAACCGTGCATTTTAGCCTATGTGCTATTCCAGTCTATAATCTATTTCTGTGCCAAATGTCATCCAGATCCGTTCAGCCGTTATGACGTGAGTTTGAGTAACAAACATCCATCCATCCAAAATTTCACATTTATAATATTAGTGGGATAGAGAAGAAGATACCAAATTATTCGAGTAATTAAAAGTGCTCTGCAAACTATTAGCGATGTGTGAATGAGTCTAATGAAATACATAGGAATATAGAACGTAAACCAGGGTTACATAAGTGCCGAAGTTGTGCATCGACGGTCGGTGGTTGTAGTTGTACTTCTCTATGAACATCCTGTACTCCTCGTCCAGCCCGTCGTGTTGCGTTTGCTATACATCGTAATTGTTGTTAAGGATGTTTGCATCTCACTCACACACTTTACCAACCGCTAAGAGAGAGTGAGACGTTTGTATGATAACTTGAGTTACATTGAAAATTATATCTACGGTACGCTAATTGAACCCTTAGTATGAGTTCAAATATCGATCGAGGATTGGAATGTTGGTATAGGTTCAGCAATAAAGCTGCTAGCCTAGCTTTTTACTGACGGAACTGTATCCCAAGCACAGTCCTTTTTACGTAGCGATTGAGTACGTAAGAGTCGGATATCCCTCTCACACCACAGATTTTTTAAATAACTATGACAGTGACAGCATGTATTCTCGATAACGTTACGATTACATTATAACTTTCTGTTTTCTGTTGTGAAACGTATGAAAATGTAGATCTTTCAATTGGTGTTTGATACGGAATAGTGCCATTTTAGCCAGTGTCAAGTAATTTTTTTTCTTGCCGTATTTTAAATAAAAATACCCCTGATGATAATAATGATGTTAATAACGATGATGAAATTTACCGCCAAAAAGCCATAGGTTTTTTTTTTTTCTAATATGTTGTACGCGACACACCGTCTGTTTTATTTCTTCGTCTCACGTTTAACCTAAGTGTTTTTACTATCTCGCTCACATCGCAATAGTGACAGTGACAGCATGCTGTCTCGATAACGCAACGGTTACATTAGGAGTTTATACTAGGGCTACAGGGCCTCCCCCTCCCTTTCTCAGGGAGGGGCGTGAAGGCCCCGCTGTAAAGGCGGGCGGTCGTCGGTGGGGGACTGGATGTAAAGGCTCTGCCGGTTTCCCAGTCCCCCTCCTCATAGACGATGCGGTAGTGCCGGGGGTTTTTTAGCCGGTAGGAGTCCGGCATAACCCGCGCCGCGCCCCCGCGTGGCCGGGTATCCATGAGGATTTCCCCCCGAAAACAAAAAAAAAAAAGGGCTACAGAGCCGATAAGTTAGTAGCGGTGTATTCTGTGGACTTCGCTTACCCTCTGCACTCCTGGTGAGCTGTTCGCGCTGTCCATCTCCGTGACGGGCCCGGCCGTGATGTCGGCCAGGCTGTCGCGGCCCTGGGTCGCGCCTGCCAACCAAATAGATATATAAACGACTAGCTGTTACCAGCGACTTCGTCCCCGTGTTATTTAACAAAAAGCGGACGAAGCCGTGTAGTCTAAAATAAAAGTAGCCTAAGTTACTCCTTGTACATCAGCTATCTGCCAGTGAAAGTGCCGTCAAAATCGGTCCAGCCATTTCAGAGATAAGCCGGAACAAACAGACAGACAGACAAAAAATTGTAAAACATGTTGTTCAAAATCCAAATGCGTTTAGTAAAAAGCGGTTATTTTAATATTACAAACGGACACTCCAATTGTATTTATTTGTATAGATAATTCTGATCGAATAACGACTTTATATTGCCATCCTGCTCTCACATAACGAGCGCGAGTAGGACAGTGATGTGAAATACACCCAGATGAGGATCAAACACGAAAGCACACAGTGAGATGAAAACCAAGTACATATTGTCTGATCCAGTAACCAATAATTTGTCTTAGTTTGTCATATAATTTACATTCCAAGACTTTGATCCTCATTAGCGATATTATCGGAAGGTGCAATAATACGAAATGTTTTTTTTTAAATCAACAGTTTTAATTACTGGGTAGCACTGACGTCCATGATACAAGTACGCTAGACTAATGATACCCTTTAAAATGACAGCTATCTATTTTGCCTATTTGAAGCGCCCCCATCGTGGGGGAAAGGAACTAAATCTGACGTAAATTGCAAATGGCCGTTGTTTTGTTTACATTGTCTCCGTGTTTATAAAGTGATTTTGATGGTTTAACGCGATTAAACTTGTTTGTTGTGTCGTATTAATATAGTTAATACATAAATAAGTGGTGTTAGTTAATAGGTAAACCATGAAAGAGTGCGTGTTATGCAAAACTCTTTACTAGAAGGGAAGTGGGGTTACATTCCACAAGTAAGTGAATTTACGGCTAATATTCAAGAAATTAAAACTTCTATTGATATTATAGGCACTTAAAAATATGTTACTAATCTTATTTATACGTGATTACAACGCATTTGTCTTTGTATTATCGGTTTTTTATAAACAATAAAATTCTATAGTGCTGTTAAAGTTCCTTGTCGATAAAAATTTTCGATATTTTTTCTATCAATATCTTAAATAGATAGAACATTCAAGAACGTAAAAATCGCCGAAGACAGATTTGTATTATCAAATACATATTATTTTAAAACAATGTTTACTAATTCACAGGTTTCCGACTGACAATAGAAGACTAGAATTATGGCTCAAAAACATTGAAAAGCCTAGTTGGCGTCCGAAAAAATATGATTACATCTGTTCAAAACACTTCTCTGATGACTTTTATTAAACATAACTCATGTACTACTTTGATGATTTTTATTTTCTATTAATACCGTACCTACTCCATTGCTTCCCAAACAACATTACATTACCTCATTTCTAATTAAAAAACAATCCTTATTTAAGTAGGATCTAGCTAGTCACACACCACCCTTTAGTCCGGTTTCGGCTTATCCTAAGATTACCTAACCTACCCATGAGCGATTCGGCTAATCATTATCATTATTTGCTTCATCTTAGTATTAACCACTCGACTATTTTGGACATTAGCCATTGTTAAAGCAATGGATCATAATTATTTTCATTTTACTGCATGGGTAGGTTTAAGCATAAACATTTTTATCGATGTATCATATCACTGTCCCATCTCTATTATTAGTTCCATTCCCCCTCACTGCCGCTATCAGCGCCAAAATGGCGAAAATCAAATAGGCACACGATAACCGGGCTTATGATTAGTCCAGCGATGTATACCATAGAGGTCAGTGCTGGGTAGGGAAATTATTTTTTTAAAAATCTTTTCAGTATGCCCTATAGTGTTGGATTTGGCCATCGTAGCTCAATTAAAAAAATATATATGAACTGACCCGCCTCCACCCAGCTGTGGCGGTGCGGCGCGGCGAGCGCGCCGGCCGCGTAGGGCGAGGGCGACAGCAGGCGGCCCGCCTCCACCCCGCTCGCCTTCAGGCACTCGCACAGCGCCATCTGGCGAACGAATACGGACTTCACTTTCACTTTACTAACGTATGGTGTGGTGTAATGTGGTGCGGTGTAGTGTGGTGCAGTGTGGTGTGGTGCAGTGTGGTGTGGTGCGGTGTGGTGTGATGTAGTGTGGTGCGGTGCGGTGTGGTGTAGTGTGGTATGGTGTGGTGCGGTGTGGTTTGGTGTGGTGTAGTGTGGTGTAGTATGGTGTGGTGCGTGCGGTGCCGTGTGTACCTGGTCCATCATGAGGTAGGGCAGCTTGGCGGGCGGCGCGGAGTACTCGGAGCGCAGCGGCGGCAGCAGGTGCGGCGCCTCCTCGCGGCGCGCCTGGCATATCTGCGGGACACACCTTCTATTCAAAAAGCTCCAAAAATTGCGTTATGTAATACTTGAACGGCCCCTTGCAAGCTACCTTGTGCAAGTAGTCGGCGAGGCGCGGCGCGGCGGCCGCGTGCGGCAGCAGCGCCGCCAGCGCCAGGCCGGCCGCGTGCAGCTGGCACTGCTGCGCCAGCGACAGCACCGGGTTCGACGCCGCCGACTGCTGGATGCTGGCCAAACAACGTTTTCTTAGCATTAGGGGCCATCCATAAATTACGTCACACGTTAAGGGGGAGGGAGGGGGTCCCAAATTTTGTGACATCACATTTTTTTCAAAATATCATATTTTATATCTAAGTATTACAACTATTGATTTGATTGAAAAATAATTTAAATGGAAATAAAAACAATTTCGGAACACTGCTGTTTTAATTTCATAAATTTCTAAATGTAAAATTGCAAAATATGTGATATCACACTAGGTGGGTCTCACAAATGTAACCAGTTGTGACAAGGACGGGGGAGGGGTCAAAAATTAATTAAATTCGTGTGACGTAATTTATGGATGGCCCCTTATAGCGGCCACTTTAGCCGCACCACAAGCTACACAGATGGCGCTGCAAACGCATTCAGAACAATAGACAATTGACATCACAATCCTGAATCGCGCTATAAGAATTTTCAGAGCACGTAACACATATACAAGATCCGCCCCCTGATTACGTAACTTGCAATAGCCTAGCGATAGCAGTAATCCCGCAATATTTGCTTTTAAATTGCTAATTCGTATTACGTAGCGCTGCGACGCCATACAAATCTGCGATTTGAAAGCAATTATTGCGAGATTATTGCTGTCGCTATGCTATCGTTAGGCCAGGCAAGATACGTAGGGGGACCCCCCACAGTGCTTGCGTCCACGTCGCGTCCCCTGGGCAACGACCCGGTTCTGACCACCGTAACGGAGTGGCAGACCGGTGTTCGGCTAAAGTGCACTGTGCGTCGTAGCTTTTCTTCGCGGTTACCTACGACATCGGCGGAGGCTATGATGCCTAAACCAACGCGTGACGCCTCCGGGCGTTTTATAAAAGGCCCTTCTCAGGGCCAACCCAAAGGCCCTTCTCAGGGCCAACCCAAAGGCTCTTCTCAGGGCCAACCCAAAGGCCCTTCTCAGGGCCAACCCGAAGACGCAACGGCGTCGGAGGCTAGCCGCGCGCCGTCTGCGGCTAGCTTTTATTGCGGGGCGGACGAGTTGTCGGACTCCGACAACCAGTCCATCATGTTTGGGTCGGACGCAGGTTCGACGGTGATCAGTCGCCAGAAATCGCGGAAGCGGGCCTTCCTGAAAGATGGGTCCGAAGGCTCCTCGGACTCTACGGGGAAGCCGAAAAAGAAAACAAAGGCCAAAAAGCCGTCCGTAGTGGACACCCACGACGTGGGTCTTGCAGACGCCCAACGCCAGTTGGACCTGGCTCGGCGGGTGCAGCTCCAGCAAGACCTGGAGGAGCAGGTTGCTGCCAAGGAGCAACGGACGTGCATCGCCCGGGCCAGGTCCGGGTACGGTGCGTCCAGCGTCCTGTACTCGGACCACTCCCTGGCCGAGCTGGACCAGATGGCTCAGGAGGACCAAGAGGAGATTGTGATGATCGCCTCTAAGTCCTCCAACCTAAAAGGGACTTTCCAAAAGTCCCTTAAATGCAGGGCCGCGAGCATGCGTGGCATCGTCGGAGAGCTGATGCAGCGCAAGGCGACCGACGAAACGCGGCAACTGCAGGCGAAAGTCAATCGCCTGCAGTCAGAGCTCAGCCAGCTGCATCAGAAGCTGGCTGAAGCCACGTCTCGGCCAAATCAAGCCGAGTCGAGACCTGCGGCTGTGGCCCCCTCCCCATCAAACCTTGAGGATACTTTTCGCAAGGTCATCATGGAGGAGAGGGCCTTCACGAGAGCCTGCTTCGCGGGCATCGAGGACAGGCTCTTGCCGGAGAAACGGCTACGACCGCCACTCGCAGCGGACAAAAGGCAACGCGAGCCAGGGCCGTCCCAACGCGAGCCGGGGCCGTCCTGCCAGAGGGAGGACACCCTTCTCCCTTCCACCGCCCCTCCCAACCAGCAGGGGTGGACGAAGGTGGTCAGCAAGGGGAAGGCCAAGGCCAAGAAGAAGGCAGCGGCTGCCCCTGCCGCCCCCGCCAACACCCCTCGCGGCCCGTCTCAGACGACGAGCAAGGGAAAGGGGAAGGGGAAAAAGTCGGCCCCCAAGCCCGCCACCGCTGCTCCCGCAGCCAAAAGGGCCCCCGCCGGCGCTAGGAAGAACCTCGTTCCTCCTAAGACCGCAGCCGTCGTGGTGACGCTCACCGCGGAGGCTGCGGAGCGGGGGGAAACGTACGCGTCCGTGATGATGCGGGCGCGTACCAACGCCGATCCCACCAAATTAGGGATCGGCCCAGTCTCGTGTCGGCGGACCCAAGCCGGGGCTCGACTCTTCGAGTTCTCGGGGGCTCAGGGCAGCGCCAACGCGGACCTCTTTGCGACCAAACTGCAAGAGGTCATCGCGGACGCGGCCAAGGTGGCTAGGCCCGTAAAGTCTGTGGCCCTAGAGGTGACCAATCTGGACGATTCGGTCACCAAAGAGGAGGTGGTGGCGGCGATTGCAGCGACAGGAAGCTGTAGCGTCGCGGCGGTGCAAGCCCGGGAGGTCAGGCCCGGCCGCGGCGGCATGGGCGCCCTTCGTCTTGAGTGCCCAGTCGCCGCTGCCAAAGTCGTCCTCGCCGAGGGACGACTAGCCATCGGCTTCAGCTCGGGTGTAGTCCGGGCACTTGTAGATCAGCCTCTGCGCTGCTACAAGTGCTTCGGAGTCGGGCACACCCGGGTCCTCTGTCCGTCCAAGGTAGATAGGACGGACAACTGCTACCGCTGCGGCAAAGACGGGCACAAGTCTGCCTGCTGCAAGGCCGCCAAGCCACACTGCGCGGTGTGTGCCGCCAGTGGCCGCCCGGCGGGCCACGTGATGAAGGGGAGGAACTGCAATCCTCCCCCTAAGAAGGGCAAAGCGCAGGCGCCGACCCAGCCTGCCGCTTCTACCGCCGTTCCAGAAGCTGGAACTACGGCGGCTGTGGAGGAGGAGGGTGCGATGTCCGATTGATGGATAGGTTCGAACATCGCATCCTCCAGGCGAACATCAACCACTGCAGAGCAGCCCAGGATCTGCTGATGCAGACAATGGCTGAGTGGTTGGTGGACGTGGCGGTGGTTGCCGAGCCGTACTCGGTCCCTGGCCGCTGGCTGGGTGATCGGGACGGCTTGGTGGCATTGGTCTCGCGGTCTTCCACAGACTCCCCTCCCCTCTCGCTTTTAGAGAGGGGACCAGGATACGTGGCCGCCGCGTGGGGAGATATAGCCCTGGTTGGGGTCTATTTCTCCCCGAACCGCCCTCTCTCGGATTTCGAGAACTTTCTCGAAATCCTTACCGCAGTGGTCGGGAGGGCGGCGCCGCGCCAGGTTGCCGTATTGGGAGACCTGAACGCCAAGTCGGTGGCCTGGGGCAACCCGGCCTCCTCTTGCAACGTCCGGGGCCGCGCTGCCGAGTTTTGGGCGGCATCTACCGGTGTGTCCCTCCTAAACAGAGGGACAGCCCACACGTGTGTGCGGCGGCAGGGAGGGTCGGTGGTCGACGTTTCGTTTGCCACCCCCGTGCTAGCCGCCCGCGTCGTGAACTGGCGGGTGGAGATGGTGGAGACCTTGTCGGACCACCGATATGTGCGGTTTGACATCTCCACCCAGGGCTCCCGGAGGACGGTCCGCTCGGGCCGGTCTCCCTTCCCACGGTGGGCTCTCACCCGCCTGGACAGGGAGGCAGCTGTGGAGGCGGCGTTCCTCCAGGACTGGCTCGCGCCTCGTGTTGGGGTCCTGGACGTGGACGCCGCAGCGGTCCAGCTGAGGGGGTCTCTTACCGAGGTGTGCAACTCCAGCATGCCTCGGTCTCGCCGCCCACCCCCCCGTCGCGCCGTCTATTGGTGGTCGGAGGAACTGGCGGTGCTCCGGGCCGCCTGCGTGGCGGCAAGGAGGGTCTACACGCGGAGTCGGCGGCGCAGCCCCCGAGATCCGGCCAACGAGGACGGCCTCTACGCCTTGTACGTAGAGGCAAAGTCGGTCCTCAAATCGGCAATGTGCGCCGCTAACGACTCGGCGAGGGCCGAGATGCTGGAGGGTCTCGACGGGGATCCGTATGGGAGACCATATAAGGCAGCGCGGAACAAACTGCGCCCCTGTGGTCCCCCACTGACGGAGACGCTCGAGCCGGCATTGCTGGATGGGGTGGTCCGGACCCTGTTTCCGTCCAGGACCGACTTCGCCCCACCAGTGATGGACCCCCCGCGGGAGGCGGCCCCGCCGGATGAGGAGGTCCCCCCGGTCACGGCGGAGGAGTTTGAAGCAGGGACTCTTCGCCTCCGCGGGAAGAAGACGGCCCCTGGACCGGACGGCGTCCCCGCACGGGTGGTGGCCATCGCCGCCTCCCAAATGGAGGAGAGGTTTCGGGACCTCTTCAGCGCGTGTCTCACGACTGGGAGGTTCCCGAAACTCTGGAAGGAGGGGCAGTTATGCCTCCTTCGAAAGGAGGGACGCCCGGTGGACTCCCCCTCGGCATACCGGCCCATCGTTCTGCTCGACGAGGTCGGTAAGTTGTTCGAGGGGATTGTTGCCGCCCGGCTGAATGGCTTCCTGCGGGTGGAGGGGCCGGACCTGTCGGACGCCCAATTCGGTTTTCGAAGGGGGCGTTCGACCATCGATGCGTTGGCCCTACTTAAGGGCCAAGTGATGGAGGCCGTTGAGGCGGGGGACGGAGTGTTGGCTGTGTCATTTGATATAGCCAACGCGTTCAACTCCGTCCCCCACTCGACAATCTTGGAGGCACTCCGGTACCACGGAGTGCCTCAGTACCTGCGCCAACTCTTGGTCGGCTACTTGGAGGACCGTGTTGTCCTCCTCGTAGACAAGACGGCCAGAGTCAGACGATACGGCGCAGAGTCCGGTGTTCCACAGGGGTCGGTCCTAGGGCCTCTCCTGTGGAACATCGGATTCGATTGGCTCCTGCGGGGAACCCTCCTCCGTGGCACGAGTGTCATCTGCTATGCGGATGACACTCTTCTCACTGCCCGGGGGAGGAATTATAGGGAGGCGGCCAGTCTGGCCTCGGCTGGCGGATCCTTAGTCTCAGGAAGGATCCACCGCCTAGGATTGAAGGTGGCGCTCAACAAGACCGAGGCCGTGTACTTCCACGGGCCTCGGCAGCGCGTCCCTCCTGACGCCCACATCGTCGTGGAGGGCGTCAGAATCGGGGTCGGGGCCCAGATAAAATATCTGGGCCTGATACTCGACAGCAGGTGGCGCTTCGGCGCGCACTTCAGCGCGTTGTCGACCCGCCTGCTGAAAACTGCGGATGCCCTCTCGTGGCTGCTCCCGAACCTGGGAGGGCCTAAGGCGCGATGCCGGCACCTGTACGCCGGCATCCTGAAGAGTATGGCCCTTTACGGGGCCCCCATCTGGGCGGACTCCCTCCAAAGGAGGGAGAACGCCACCGCCATCCGCAGGCCCCAAAGGGCCATTGCACTGCGGGTGGCGAGGGCCTACCGCTCGGTGGGCTTCGCGGCGGCGTGCGCTCTGGCTGGCACCCCTCCTTGGGAGCTTGAGGCGTGGGTGCTCGCCAGAGTGTACGAGTGGACGGCGCGGCGCAAGGCGCTCGGGGAGCGCCCCGCCGCGGAAGAGCGGGAGGCCGTCCGGCGAGAGGCGAGGGCAGCAATCGTCCACCATTGGACGGAGGACCTCGCCACCGCCGCCTTCGGCCGTCGAACGCTGGACGCGCTCGGGCCAGTCTTGCAAGACTGGCTCGAGCGGTCCCACGGATTCCTCTCCTTCCGTCTGGTGCAGGTGTTGTCCGGCCATGGATGCTTCGGATCGCACCTGCATCGGATCCGGAGGGAGGAAACCCCGGCGTGCCATGACTGCGGCGCGTCGGAGGACACGGCACAGCACACCCTCGAGGTGTGCCCAGCCTGGTCCGAGCTGCGCCGCAGTCTTACCGCGGTGGTTGGACAGGACCTCTCGCTTCCCAGCGTGGTCGAATCCATGCTGGGGGGTGAGGAGGCCTGGTCGGCGCTCGCCTCCTTCTGCGAGGAAGTGATGTCGCAGAAGGAGGCAGCGGAGCGTGCGCGGGAGGACGACCCTCTCGCAGCGCCGCTCCGTAGGCGAAGAAGAGGTGGGAGAAGGCGACGGTACGATCGTCGTTTTCCCCCGCCTGGTGGTGAATAGCGGGAGACGGGCGCGGGGGCGCCTTCTCCCGCACTGCACTATTCACCACCCCGTCGGGTGGGAATGGCCGAGCACTCGCGGTCGTTCCCAGGCCCCTCCCTTTTACAGGGAGGGGCGTGAAGGCCCCGCTGTAAAGGCGGGCGGTCGTCGGCGGGGGACTGGATGTAAAGGCTCTGCCGGTTTCCCAGTCCCCCTCCCCATAGACGATGCGGTAGTGCAGGGGGGGTTTTAGCCGGTAGGAGTCCGGCATAACCCGTGCCGCGCCCCCGCGCGGTCGGGTATCCATGAGGATTTCCCCCCCGAAAACTAAAAAAAAAAAAAAAAAGGCAAGATACGTAATCAGGGGGCCGGACAATAGCGGCCGCATTAGATAGGGTATACTATGCCTTCCTTCCATTCCTAAACTATTTTGGGCAAGAGTCCCTTTTTTCAATATGAACTGATACCTTAGACCCCCATAGCCAAATTACTTTAAAAATCTTATCTCTAATTCTTTTCCTATTGATAGAAAATAATAATTCCATTTTGTACGAACTTGTGAACCCTAATGACTTGTTGAGTTTTTCAAAGTACAACAATGATACTTCCTACTAAAATATTAGTCACTATTATAACAAGTTGGTTCACGTAACACAACTTATACAGGATCTTGAATGTTGCAGCTAAAATGTTGTAGCTTTAACACCCGTTCGGAATGCCGTTCCTATGGAGAAGAACGGGCACCTCCATGGTTGGTCTTATTCAAAAGATCTTATCCATTTTGAGCAGTACTGTTATGGGTATGGGAGAACAATGTAGGAACGGCTAAGGCTCGAGTCTTTTCAAAGGGCTTTTTAAAGGGATGGTTATGAAGTCAGTCTAGTTTACAAAGTTTGGTAACTCACGCCAGTATAAGCTGGGCGATGTCACAGACGGTCTCGTCGGAGGCGAGCTCGATGCAGATCAGCGCAAGAGTCGTGTATATCGCCGAAATGTTCTCCACCGTGTTGGACTCCAGCTGGAGGCCTGCGGGGTAGTATATAATAATCTATACATACAAATAAAATTGGAGTGTCTGTTTGTAATATTAAAATAACCGCTTTTTACTAAGTGCATTTGGATGTATACACGTTACCTATACCGAAACAACATTTTTTACAATTTTTGTCTGTCTGTCCGTCTGTCTGTCTGTCTGTCTGTCTGTTTGTTCCGGCTAATCTCTGAAATGGCTGGACCGATTTTGCCGGGACTTTCACTGGCAGATTGCTGATGTAACAAGGAGCAACTTAGGCTACTTTTTTTTTTGAAAAAAAAAAAATAAAAATGTTGCAGCGCAGCGCCTGATTAAGTTTGATAGCAACAACCTGCAATGCGTCCCGCGGGCTCAGAATGGGCGAGCAGGCTGTTGTCAACGGTTGTCTTTGTTAAATACCACGCGGACGAAGTCGCGGGCAACAGCTAGTAATATAATAATTCCAACCCTTTTTTATGTCCCACTGCTGGGCACGGCTCTCCCTTCAATGCGAGGGGGATTAGGCCATAGTCCACCACGCTGGCCCAGTGCGGGTTGGCGGACTTCACACATCTTTCGAGGCGTTATCTCAGACATGCAGGTTTCCTCACGATGTTTTCCTTCACCGTTTAGCAAATGATAATAATGGTTGAAAATGAGATTCGCACATGAAATCCCAGAGGTGCGAGCCGGGGTTTGAACCTGTAATCCTCGTTACCGAGGCGAGCGTTCTACCAACTTGGCTATCACTGGTTGCTGCACTGCTACAGGGTAGTGGGGAACAAGTACTACGTGATACCCATAAAAACTCACATTTTTGAATCAAATAATGGGTGGGTATAAGAATTTGCTCTTCCCGTGGCTGCTAGGTAACGTGACTGACCTAGTACTACGTCATCGGCCAATTTTCCCAATAAGCGGTGTTATTCCTATTGAAGAACACGTTGTGTTGGGCCATCGTCGTAAGAGAATACGTAGCATATTATTATACCATGTTTAAACATTATTTGTGTGATGACGTCATTGTCTATGTTCTTTGAATAAATTAAAGTAGGTACTCGGATATGGTACTCACCGTCGTACAGTGAGCTGAATATAGCATATCCATGTTTGCTGATGAAGATGAGGTCCTGCCGCGAGCACTTCTCCACCGACAGCCCCAGCTCCGCGTACTCCACGCTGCGGTCAGTGACATCACATCAAATTTATGCCTTCCTGGTACTTTGTTGAATTACAAGGCTGTGCGGCATATTTACAAATAAATAAAATTGGAGTGTCTGTTCGTAATATTAAAATAACAGATTTTTACTAAGTGCATTTGGATGTATACACGGTGCATATACCCTTAAGGTTTCCTCATTCTAGAGCTATAGCGACATTGACTCACGTGGGTGTAGCCAGTCGTTCCGCGTTCCCCCGCCTGTCCAGCAGCGTGTGCAGGATGCGCTGCAGCAGCAGGCGGGTGGCGGGCTCGGCGGCGCTGGACAAGCGCAGCAACGCCTCTAAGAACGCGGCCGGGAACGCCTTGCTCAGCTCTGTTGTTTTGTATGTTGTGCCCACCTAGGAGTAGTAAGAGTTGTTGGGGTGTTATGGTATCCTGGTAGAAATAGTGAATGAAGAGATCCGTAGACGAACTGGAGTAACCGACATAGCTCAAAGAATCTCCAAGTTGAAGTGGCAGTGGGCGGCACATAGCTCGCAGAACCGATGGCCGTTGGGGCAGAAATTCATGAAATTCGTGTGACGTAATTTATGGCTGGCCCCTTATGGCCAGGATCTACAGTGGTGTCCAATGAAGACACCGAGGTTCGACCCTCGGCGAGTACATGTTGGTAAGAGTACATTTTTATATTACAGTTTTGTTGAAGGGAGTAATATGTCATTTTGTGAAGTTATGTATTCCTTGTAGCAACGGATTTTTAAGGTGGACATGTTTATAACAGAGTAATAATGAAGATATAATACATTATAAGCTTTATAAATCACGGATTTACATATTCGTTATATAAGTTTTTTATGTAATTTTAAGGGATTTTAACTTCTATAAATTCGACCGCTAGTCTGCAACTTCAGGCAAATAATCAAATTGTACTACAGGTCGTGTGATAATGATACTCTTTGTCGATTTATGTGAACCTGGTATCATAAATAATAATATGCATAAATTAGTTTTAATTAAACCACGACTTCAGTCGAGTTTGGAAGCTTGGCTATAGATGTGAGCGTTCCTCAAGGCAGACTAGCAAGATTTATTATTCGAAATTATAACATGAAAAGAGCTCGAAAACTCGATCAGTAAAAGCTATTTCAGGGCTCAATATTTTATGGGGCTCGTAAAAAGGCTAATTTAGTGGCGATTTCTTGCTGCAATTGTATTTACCCTTGAATTGCGGCAATCTCAAGTATAGCCGGGCAATATAGCACTTATAGTTTGATGTAGTCGCAGCACGTTCGATGTCTAGACAGCTATATTGCCAGTTATTTAACCGGCATTGAAATTTTTGGCTATTTCAAATACGCTATAACATTGTAGCAAGGGAGTATCAAATTAAAGATTGAGAGTCGGTACATAATTTTTTTTGACCATTTACGGGCCCTTTTCTGGTGTATCAGGTACCTTCAGTAGGGACTTGAGCAGTATGCTCTGCAGCATGGAGTCAGGCCTGGTCCCCTTGGCCCCGCGCTGTCCGCTCGGCACCTTGTTCACAATGAACATCATAATATCTATCTTCTGGAAGTCCGGCAAGTGGTCGGCGAACTCCCCCAGAGCATTGATCAACGCTTCTTGATATAATTTCTCGTCCGTTTCTTTCTGGAAAACAAATATTATACTTCTGATTCATTCAGAAGGTTCTCGTGTATATAAACAAAATAAATTTCTTTAGCTAAATATTTTGCAATGCTGTAAATTGATGTAAACTTCAATAATCTTCCAGTAATTACTCGATTATGATTATATATCAAAATATGTGTTGTATGTAATTGAATAAATAATGAAAAAAAAAGTACCTCAGAGTCCCTGGCGACGGAAGCTCTCAGATTGGTGAGAAGATTATTGATAATCTCCAAAACAGATGGGCCTTAAATGACAAAAATTATTAAAATCAACAATGTTGTCCTGATAAGGGCCTATGGATATGAACTGGGTCCTGTATAGTTATTTTTGTGTGTTTATACCAGCAACAACTAAATGTGAGGGTGCCCCAGTACAAACTATGTCACTAGGACGTCTAACACCTCAGTCCTCCCGTGACCATGGTTGCTGTAAAGCAGCAGAAAGGTTGGGAACGTAAAAACATAGAATAAACGCGATTAAATAGTTTTATTTCAATGTGCAGTATTCGCGCAAAAATAAGAAATCAATAGGTATTTGTTTATTTCTAATTCGTCTTGAGACAGACTTTTATTAAGATTTTCAAAAATCAATTTAAATACTGCCAAAAATGCGTATTATTCATGAAAATAACGACGAAAAATTCCAAATCTGGTTGATACAGAATCAGAATATTTCTTATTCACGTAGACCATTATGTACAGTACTTTTGGTCCAGTATCCTGAGTTCGTATCCATTGTATCAGCTCTCGTCACGAAGCCACTCACATGCTGTAAAGTATGTGTCTGTGCCTGTATTATAATGATAATGGCGGCGTACCGACGCTGTCCCCGGCGGCGAAGGCCACGATGTTGCTGAGCACGGCGGCGCGCGCGGCTCGCACGCGAGTGCTGGCGCGGGGGTCCGCCCCGCCCCCCGCCCCACCCGCACCGCCCGCCCCACCCACGCAGCCCGCGTCTAGGTGCTGCATCAGCGCCTCCACCACGCTGTACGAGTACTGCGCCTGACCGACCACACACCATCATCATCACCAACCATCAGCTCTTACTCACCATAGGAATGACATTAGAGGTAAAACATATTTACGCGACCAGGTTTAAAAAGCAGCAAAGTCTTCACTTCGTAGTAGAAAGTACTTGGGCACGACTAGCAAGTACTTTTACGCCTGCAAGTATTGTACCAGGGCAGTATGACGCGGGCAGAGGTTGCGAGTTCGGGACTCGGTGCCCGAAGTATTCCGAAGTTGCCCGAGTGCACGAACCGAGACCTGTGTGCTACTTGGGCACGCACGTGCGACTCGGTCAGCCGAGTCGAATACTACCATATCCTTTCTTACTAGTATTGTAAATCCTGGTTTTCGACGCTGGTATTTTAACATTACCGTACTTGGAAGCTCTGATATTGAATTTTGTAAGTATATCTCATCCCTAAATCGCATTGTATGGCCAGACTGAAAAGTTTATATTGTAACAAAACCATAGCCTCACTGCTGTAACTCTATAACATATCGTGTAGGTAGGTGTAGGCCATGATTAGTTCTATTGAATGGACAAAAATCTTAAGTTAAAACCGAATATGATTTCCGCTAAATTAAGTCTCTGGACCTAAAATAATTTTCTGCGCATTTCTCGTATAAATTAAATAATTTCAAACATCTTTGGCGGGCATTGAAAGTATGTTAGGAACTTACCTGAATGGAAAACATTATGATCTTGAAAACGTGCACGGCGAAATCGGTCGGGATCCAAAGTTCGTGTCGATCGAAATGCCTGAAACAATAAAATTTGACCTGTTTCGTGTTTATGACTTCCTGGTACTTTGACTAAAAGGCGTCATTTCCATCCCTCCCCTGCAAACCCAATCATCGGTTGTCTGGCAGAAAGGAACAGAGCTATACTAAAAACAATGCATCTCATTTGCTTATATAGATCTGTCTCTCTCTCTGTCTCGCATCAGATTATTTCTGCCTACAACCAAACCGTTAGCTTTTTATAACTTGGCGTCAGTTCTTTCTTTGCGGAATTCTATATCTACTCTAGCTTTTATCATCACTACTTTCTTTTTATGAGTTCCTGGTACACTTGGGACTATATGATCATCAAAGTCGGGGGACATAACAAATGACAAAAATAGACCTTGCGGTTCTACGATGTGCAAATGATATTTTCAACCTTAAGGTGAGAAAGTAGTTTCTTGATCGACTTCAGCTATATTAAATCAAAACGTATGGACGCGGTATACGTGAAATTTTAGGTTAAAACTATGAGTTAAGGTAGCTGCAAAGGTAACGTATTTTAATTCGGACTGAATGGGGCGAACATTTTTGGACACAGATTCATAGAAAATTTATATTATTGAGTATTCGTCACGGGCAGTGACGAAACGGCTACTTGGCACTGAAGGGACGGGGAAAATATCATTGGTCCCGTCCAGGGTTCCACTGCGTATGTGTACAGAGTCCCCCTATCGCTCTGGAGATCTTTTCAAATCCATCGTTTCTTGTTCACAACACTAGCACGTTAGTTTCCCGTCACCGTCAGGGTAGGTATTCATTGAACACTGGTCAATGTTGTCATAACAGGACGTGCTGCCCCGCCGCGAAGTGTGCAGCGAGCTGTGTGTGTACTGACGTGAGCACGGGGCGCAGCACGCTGCGGATGTGGCCGAAGGAGGCGCGCCCCACCAGCTCGCGCAGGCACGCCTCCGCCAGCCGCGGCGGCGGCGCGCCCTCCCGCCCCTCCGGCTCCAGGCACGACACCGTCTCGTACTTCTCCGCAGTCTGACACGAATATAGACTGGTATTAATATCTCATACGGAGAGCGATTTCGAGTGCACTCCTGAGATTTTATGTTGCCCTAGGATGACATTTCAAAGCGCACTTTAAAACTTTAAGTTTTTTTTAATAAAACAAGTGATTTTAACTCTGTTTTTCTTATATTTGTGTGATGAGGTACATGCCTATAAACGATGCTTGAAAAATAAAATCGATTTGAGAACCTCCCTTTTTTTGAAGACGGTTAAAAAGTTAGAGGCATTTATGTAAATCGATATCTAAGAATCTTTAAGTTGTATGAGATTTTTTTTTCATGAATTGACAATTAGGATGCCTAACACAAAAAAAAGTAACGCTCCGCGCCTTCAGAGTCGAAAAAAATGTCTGTAAGACAAACTGTAAGATATAACAAACTAATTACCTGCATATTATAAAGTAGCGAAGGTACAATCTTGTCCATGTGCTGAGCTTCCCAAATGTTCTCCACTAGGTCGTCCGATACTGTTTTTCTTATAACACCCTATGTGCAAAAACGTTGATCATCAAACAACTGCTGCATACCTATATACTCCAGGTACATTTAAGGTAAAAATATAGCGATTGATTTAACCCTTAGTAAGTCTAGTCTTAGCCTGATTTACGAAAGTGATATTTTTTAATATTACTGTGTTTAATAATAATGACATTTTTTTTTTAATTTCTTTGGAAAGAATATTATACAACAGTAAAATACGTACAGCCAACCTATAAAAAAAAAACTAATAGTAATGTGAACATTCGGTTTAAAAGATTGGTATCAAAATTGAAACTCTAGGCTATTAAGGGTTAAGATTATCCACTGAAACCTTAACTATCTTGGTGTCATGTCTCCCTGGTAATTAGATAAA
Source organism: Pheosia tremula (assembly GCA_905333125.1). Classification (NCBI taxonomy): domain Eukaryota; kingdom Metazoa; phylum Arthropoda; class Insecta; order Lepidoptera; family Notodontidae; genus Pheosia; species Pheosia tremula. Next base: position 6,542,889 of record HG995421.1, on the reverse strand, counting down.
AAAAATACAACCGAATTGAGAACCTCCTCCTTTTTTTTGAAGTCGGTTAAAAAAGGAAGGAGGAAGCAAAACATAGTTGCAGTTGCCAGTTTTTTCGCATAGCTCTGTCCCGTTCCGGCCATATGGGTTGTATTTTACGATATTCCTTAATAGTACATCTTCCAGAACTTCTTAGACTCATGTAATCCTGGGACTCTTAAACACGTTTTTGATATCTGCTGGTAGTTTCTTCAGCTAATTGACACTCAAGGACTATTAGCGCATTTAAAGGGCTCACCTGCAACCCTTGGATCCCTGCCAATCGTATCTTGTCCCTGGAGGCCTTATCCACGTGGTTGCTGTGGCACATCGCCGAGAACTTGGACACGAAGAAATCGTAGCGCCGGTGGTAGGATGGCGTGTCCTCCTCTATGTTCGCGAACCTGACAAACTGGACATAGAAAATGTAGAATAGTATTCTATAGATGTGCATATTTATTTATTCCTATGTCCACCTGTTTATAGTATCCTGGTAACTGCATGTAAATATAGTTACTAGTCTATAAGCATTTAATTCCCTGTTTTCTGTGGTAAACAGTTCAATTAGGTGGTAAACTACTGAATATAGTACAAAAAAAAGGATAATTATTCATAACACAATATGACAAAACTTCAAAAATATTCGGTATTAAAGTTTAGGTAGTAGGTTGAGAGTAGAGTCATACTTTCTTCATCGCATTCGCGCCGACTTATAGCAATGACGTCACAACCACGTCCGCTAGCAAAAAAAAAAAACATGGATATTTCTGGCCAGCCTTCGCCATACCAGCTCTGGCGCGGTCCAAGACTCGCCAGTTACTGTCTCAATGTAAATCTGCCAAAGACATGAAATTTTCTTACACTTTGCGTTGCCAATCTCTGCAGCTGCGGGTCCGTGGATTCGAGCAGCTTCTGAACCATCTTGAGGAAACTTTCGACGAACAAATTGAGGGTTTGCGAGTGGCATGCCACCAGGAGTTGGTCCATCGCCTCCATGGCTATTATCACGAAGCTGGAAAAAGAAATGAGGGTGTAAATGTATATACTATCATTTTACTACTTTTCTACGGACGAAAATTATCATTTGAACGATACAGTGCCTTAGCAAGACTTAGCATTAAAGGTCAATACTGCGGCGCTACAATGACCTTAAGGTAGGCACCCCAATGTCTCCAATAGCACCTGTGTCGTTAGTTGTCGGGATACAGTAGGTACCAGCACGCTTGGTCTTTTTCCTTACGACTTCTGTACATAATTCAAATGGCAAAGGAATTAATACCATCGAACACCTAATAGGAGTTGCATTTTTGCTAAGGTTGGCTCATTATATAAGGTCCTTACGCAATTGTCTTACTTAAGTTCCTAATCAATTCAACTGTTTAGATGACAGACAAAAGGTATAATAGGTATGTGATTTATGCATAGATTTACTGAGTCTATGATTTATTTAGTTCATTGTATAGCTAATTAAATTTCAAATGCTAGATTTTCCAAAACCATCAAGAAGATAGCTCTATCTCTCTTTACCGCGTGCATATACCTATCTATGTGTTTAACTACACGAGTTCAGATTTTAAGGTTATCATTGAGTGTCGTGCGATAGAACACGGAAACGATATTGTCAAGATAACTGCACTCGATATTTATCGTACGAAGACTCAGAAGTTTAGCCCCTAATTCATAGAAAATTTAATTTATTTACAAATTTATTACAATGCAACTCACTTCAAAAGAAATTTCCCTTGTAATGTAAGTACTCAATCGTAAATAGACGACTAATAAATTTAGTCGATAATTATCAGTAAATGTCAATTTTTAACGATTCAAGCTGGTAAGTAGGGAGTGAACCGTACATAAACAGTCTGACCAGTTTGCAAGTAGACAAGTGGCAAGTACTTACCACTTGCCAATTAAACGGAATAGTTAACAAGTTGATATTAGCAGTACTATTGGGTAAATATTTCACACCCTAAAGTGCAGTCGCAAGTAACCTGTGTGCGGCTAGCTTTACAGGTCTAAAGAATTTAAAATTAATGAGTTGAGTCAAAGGCTGTTATTTATTGGAGTTTGTAATTAATGTTGCCCAAAGTCCAAATCCCGCAGAGTTTTATGTTTTGTACCAAACACTGACAAGGCCAAAGCTCAGACCAAGACTTTGACGATCACTATTTGTAATATGCCCTTACCCATGTCTTCTCCTATAAATATCTCTGGAAGCCTTCTGGAACAGATATTCCCCGATCCTGTCGAGTTTCTCCGGACTGGAGAGCGAGTAGAAGGTGAGCTTCTCCATGTTGGACTTGACGAGGCCCTCTTGCGGCGACGCGGGGAAGATGTTGTCGACCAGTCGCTTGTACCGGGGCCGCAGCGCGGAGCAGCAACCGCAGCAGCCTGGGGAGTATCAAGGAATAATGCTGAGAACATCGCCAGTGACCACGTAGGTGCGCAGCCGCGGGGAGCGGGGCTGTGCAAGCGCAACAAAGTGACACCTCGTAACTTACAAATTTCAAAGGCGAAAACAAGCTTATTTGATGGGAACATACTTGGTAATGGGGACCTACTTAGGTTTTAAACACTGATACGATAAAAAGGAACGTTTTCAAATGATTTTTACAGATTTTGTACGGAGCGGAACTTGGTCATTGACCAGGTATACCACATTTGCTTTGAAAAAAAAACTGCCTACTATAATTTTATGACGTCATATTGTATTGACATTTATCGGCGGAGCGTACAACACTGCCGGAAAATTATTCTACTCAGGTCTGAACAAAGCTTCAAGGACCCAAATTATGTTGATTTTATTTTTAATATTGACACAAATGGCATCAACTAAGCAGGTATTTATTGTTGAAATCGGATACTTACATGTCATGTACACTGTCCTACTAACTACGAAACAGGCTCGGTGTGCTATCTTCCTTATTGGGATCATTTTAAGAACCTTATAAGTTAGATCGTCTGTCAGCCTTCCTAAATAAGTTTTTTTTTATAGATTTCTTATGAATCAACTAATGGCACTTTTAGTCGTATATATTTTATTTACCACGCGATGAACTTATTTCTTTTATTTTGGCGTTGTTATATTCGATATTACGTGCTTATAAATGTGATATAGTTTTGTTGAAAGCTAGAATTATTTAGACTATCACTTTCTATGAGGTCCTTATACTTTTAGATTATTTACATAAAGTTTTGTCATTAGCATTGCATTATTTAGGTACGGTACGCTAACATAATGTAATTTATCGGTAAAAAATTGGTGTACGTAGGTACCCTAACATACAGTTTCCCTTAAAAATATTTTAATGTGAGTAGGTACTTAATATAAGTAGTTTTGTTTATGTGAACTAAAATATTCGTGTGAATTGTGCCATCATAAGGAAAATAATACCGTTGAATGTATATATATATACATGTATATATTTCCATAGGTACCCAACCAGTGATTTAACTCACAATGTCTACTTAAATAATTAACAGATCCCCATTTTCAAATTCACACAACTGTGATGACGCACTCGTATTAAGAACACACACGAGTTACCGATCACTAAACTGATTATTTTTATTTAATTGAATTAATATAAATAATAATATTGTTATTGAATAGATGTCCTGTCACAACTATAGCGCCGTCCGCCACTGAAATGCGTGTAGTACTGAGTGTCACGCTGAGATAACACGGAGCACGGGAGATAACAGGCATGATGCGTTCATGTGTTGTATATGTGGATTTTGGAAGAATTATTGCAATAAGATGTCGACGGCTGTCTTTTCGTCGCATGCACTCCTAGTACAGTGGTCATTTATTAGCTAGGTATACCAACCGATTAGCTAGGTATGTACACCTATTGGCTAAGTATGAACATTTTAGCTAGGCATTCGATTTTATTAGCTAGGGATGCATACCCTTTAGCTAGGTACGCACATCCATTAGCTAGGTATGCTCACCCATTAGTTAGGTGTGAACATCGATTAGCTTGGTATAGGTGGCAACGTGTTTAAAATTGTTTCGGCCGCACGCACCGCACGCACCGTATACGTAACAATACTATAAGTCTGGTCCGTTTATAATAGGCATGTTGACAGTACAGATATTTTTTTTAGTTTTATCTTATTTTAGTTTAAACCTTGCTGATCTAATGCAGGCGATTTACTTGCAAAAATATAAAATTGTGAGCTAGGTGTCCTTGATTCAGTGTATTTTTTATTGATCCATCTGCGTTCAGTTAGATCCCACCGAAATAGATTTTTAATTAAAATTGATATTTTTTTATATTTCTACACTTTAACAAGATATATACTAACGTTTCTGGAAATCAAGATTATCAATAAAGCATGATGACAGCTACCAATGTAGGTACAGGTCGCATCAAATAAAATAAACAAAGATGAAGGCTCTGCACATATTTAATTCTTTGAATTGAGCGTGCGCAGAGCCGCCATCTTGGCTCCTTTTATTTTATGCGACCTATCCAGAAAATTGTTTTTACTCATAATCATCACTAATATTCAATACGAGATGGCTATCAATCACCGTTAAGGGTTATCTGATGTAGAAACAACCTAATTTAAATTGCTATGATAAACCTTCGACACGAGGTATATAACCTTCTTTATCGCTAAACTAGATAAACGCGTCGTCTAGATAGCAAGTGAGATTTTTATAGCATTACGCTGGTATTCCCAAAAGGGGTAGACAGTGATACAGTTGTATGTTTACATTACTTGTTGTTGTTGAGGATTCACGTAGGAAGAAGGCAATAGTTAGTTTGACCTATCTATACTGGGTTGATTGGGCCAATTATTGGGGAAGGCAAGGTAGACACATACAGAATATATCTACACTAGCTGTTGCCCGCGTAGAAAATTAAAACTATATTTTCCGTATAAATTGTTGACCCCCCCCCCCCTTTTGGGTCGAATTTTAAAAAGTCCTTTCTTAGCGAGCACCCAGGGGCCCAGGGGAACTAGCGTGCCAAATTTCAAGTCTGGGTCTCATGATTCCGGAGATTTCGTGATGAGTGCGTCAGATAGTCAGTGGGTTTCGCTTTTATATATATAAAAGCAAAAAATAGATATATATATATAGATTTGTTTGTATACACGCATTCAATGACAGTCGCTAAACGCGTTGACAAATAATTGTCGCTAAAATGTTACTACGGAATAAATTTATTGATCATTGACCATGTAAGTACCGCCTACAGAGTGGAATAAGTACGTAAAACATCCTCATATAACTTCTCTATGCATACTGTTAAGTACTTCCCGGCTGGATAAAGAATTAGATTATGAATTACGGCTCATGCAGCCTGTAATGTTGGCATACTGCAGTCTATACTGCAACTCGATCGGGGTATAGATAACCAATTTATATATAGGTAAAGATTCAACACATTTTACGGAGTCTATTAATCCTATTCTAGGTAGGTTAAGGTATAGTTGAATCAATCACATCAAAGTAAACACAATTTAATATTAATGACTGAAGGCACACTTTTCACTGTGTTTTAAACTTTGACCTACGTATTTAAACACTCGAGCGGCGAGTTGACAACCGACTGGCTAAATATAATCGGGATATTCTCACTGAAAATAGAACCAGTTGTTGGAAGGGATGTTAGGGTGACACGGTTTATATTCATCAATATTCTATTACTCGCGCGTGTTTCGTTCTTGGTGTCTGGAAGATCAGAGGTGTCTAAGCACAGATTAAGTAATATTTCTTATGAACAGATATTTTAGTACGTAGACATTTTAATAAATAGCGACTCTTGCTGCAACGCAATAAAGTGCTCTTCAGCTCGCACACGGCTGCGTGTAACTTTGCGCAACAATTTTTTTTCGCGTAACTCTTCGCTCTTGCAAGCGAATTCCGGCACAACTGTGGTTAAGTACCTTTCTAAAGACAATATACATTCGCTTCTTTAAAAGCATACCAAATAGTAGACAGGATGCTATGTAAGTATCCATTCTACCCAAATTCAGACACTAATAGCACTTCATCAATAAGTGTGACTCATGAGTGCTAAAAATAGTAGTTTGTGTTTATAAATGTGACCTAAGGTTTTTGTATCTAATAATCTATGCTATTTGCTTGTACAACCATCCAGATAAATTGTTTGTAGTTTGATACTGGCAATATCATAGCAGCTGTTGTTGGTACTTATAGTGTCCTATTACTGCTAAAGGCAGTTAGAGAAACTCTTCAATAGCAAGAGTCATATATTCAGTATTTTGTAGCAATTTGTAGCAGCCTTGGCAAAACTTAATTAAGTCCAATTTGCATAAGTATGTCCCTCTTATTTTATGGCAATTAGTGAGAACTAATAAAACAAACATTTATTAAAATTAATTTATATTCCGAAATTATAATCTACAATTCAATGTTTTCGTTTATCTTCCCTGTTGTCCCTACTAGTTTTGGCCCTATCATAGTCATCATACTTCCTAGAGGTACCTCGACCTCTCTTGTCATCTTGTCTCCTTTCCCGAGATCTATCTAACTCTCTATCCCGAGACCTAGACTTGTGTCTCTTACTAGAATACTCTCTCTTCCTCTCATACGGTGACCGTGATCTTTGGTCCTTCTTCGATTTATGACTGTTATGGTATTTAGACGATAATGGTGGAGTTTTTGGTGACTTATCCTTCTTAGAGTCCCTTCTACCCTCTTTAGAAGTTGATGCTGCTGGAGATTCAGCTTTCTTTTCTTCTGCTTTTGAATTTTCACGATCTTTTTGAGCTTGGATATGTTTGTTGGCTTGGTAAACCTTACGTAATAAGTCCACTTTGCTTTCCAGTTGCTCAGGGTTGACCTTTGACCGTTTATACAACTGTAGGATCCTGGATGAAACTTCACGAATGTCTTCTTCAGTGACTTTAAATAGTAAGAACCAATGAGGGTTGTTGGGAAGCGGTAAGCCTATCTTCCGGGCTGTCAAATAGATGCAAGCACATGCTATTGTTTCTGGTGGAAATCTCATAAAGACATCAGTCCTCAAAGCATCATTCATGTAATTCCATGCCATTTGCATGAGCTGACGGTGCTTTTCATACTGCAACAGTTGTAAATAGACTACAATGAGTTTGTGTGGGTGTTTGACATGTACACAGAAGCCAAGCTCTTTGAGAATCCGACGCTCAGCCTTGATAACTTGATTTTTCAGCTCTATGTAATTCTGATCTACAATAAGAGGACTGATATTCTTCTGGCTCCTCACTTGCTTAATGTGATGGAACACGTTAATCACGTCTCTGATTCTACATGGTTTTTCTTCCACTTTAGATGCTAAGTAAACACTACCCATAGCCATTGTCTCCATTGGATATCTGACAAATGATTTTGAGTAATAGAACCTTTGTAAGTATATCTGACCCGTTGCCATTGCGACTTGGGGCAATTTGAGCAGGATCCCGGCGGTCTGAATCATCTCACATCCTAAAATACGAAGGTCTGTCTCCGTCTCAATGTCAAGGCCGTCAGTTTGAGAGGGCGTCTCCTTAAAAACATTTTCGGGCAAAAGACAGTTGTATAATGTCAGAATTATCTTCCCATAGTTTTTCTGGGGCTTCGCATGCGTCGTTGTTGTGGATTTAGCTTGACTTTGAGCTGTGGCAGCAGTCATTTTCGAAGATCCGTGCTTTCACTTTACGCACTAGTTCTATGACGTGTTTAATATGTTTAAAATGTGTGCTATACCATTTTTTACACTTTATATCACTTAATTCAGTAGAATTTATTTGGTATTTTAAGTTAAAATCACAATCTAAGACTAAAAATTAATACGAAAACACGCTGTTATCGGTGACTGACAGCAAATCAAGATGGCGCCACAGTCTGACTAGTATACGTCAATATCAGTCATCTAAATAAAATTTCCTTATTAAAATCGTGAATAAATTTATATTTCAGTGACTAATCACATACCTTGAGCCATTATCTTCTTTGTGTTTCAGCTTTTGATAGTTAAAGTAACATAAAAACTTTACATTTACAAAGAATATGACAAAGTGTCTGAGTCAGTCAATCGATTTTTTTTGGGTTGCGTTCTGAAGCGCAATGAGCCAAAAAATTCTCGAACGATTGTCCGACTATCCAAAGTGAGATTAAAGATCACAAAGTTAAGAAAATATTGAACATAATGCGAAATCATGATTAAATATGTAAATGATAGAACATAAAAAATATAATCAAATATGAACCTATGCCCAAACGTTGTCACCTTGATGTATTATTCCACAACAATAATAAAAAAATGCCTTTTTTTGGTTTTATAATGCAACCCGGAAGTCCTTGAGCTACAAGGTGAACTTTGCGCTCTGGCGGCAATTACAAGATGGGATAGTAATCAATAACTTCTGAGGAAAATAACAATTAAACGTAATTTTGGTGCGTAGCGTCGATCTGAAAGTGACTTTAACTATTAGCTATTTTATATACTAAGTAAAAAAATATAATATACTTACATCCTGGATCTGTACATTTTTGGATAAAGGCGTCCAAAAAATCGTGGCCTTCTCCAGCTTCAAAACAACATTTCACGAAAGACATTTTTTATAGATTAGATTTTAACAATAATACGTTTAGATAACAATGATAGGAACACAACGTAGGTATACAAATTATAATATCGCAATAATTTTTAAAGCACTTCAAATAAAGATAGGAATTATTTAACAATAAATAAATGATTATCTGGATATAGGGCCTATGAAAAATATTAGAATCTCACAACACGTTAACGCTTATAAAAATAAATATCTTCTTATTACTATTTCACAATAAATTAAATTGCTTTGTATTGTACTTAACGTTAGAAATTGACTAGGTAAATGTTAGCAAAAAAATAGGTCAAGATGTCACATTTCGGAAACGAGGTAGTTTTTTCATCTTCAGAATGTCAATGCGAAATCATAATAAGCTACAAACCGACCAATTTATATTATACTGAATGTCCAACAAGCTACTAGCAGACGTGAGATTTCGTTAATCGGTATCATAGTGCGCGGCGCGGTAACAAATCCATGTAAGTTTTGTAAATTGCGCACCAGAGGCGCTAGTAGTACATTACTTAGATTTATGTTTCTACTTGTCACAAGATGGCGTTTATTCTTTGTATTATCTATTCGTTGATAGATGACAGGAGTGAAGTTTTATTCTGATTGAAGCGCCGCGCCGTATGTCAGCATCACAGAGTACTTTCTATATACGGAAAATAATACGCTCAGCATAAAATAACTTGCCGTGTTTAGAGCTGTTACCACATTGCTGAGATCCCTGTTACCTGTTACTCTGCTATTAGCAATCTATAATTTGAAGTGTTTAGTGGTTTTTATCGCTGAAAATATTGCATAGCTACGTTTATAGTATACGTAAAGTAATTTCGTTGGATTATTTAATGGTATACTCATGTTCCTACCATTACGACCACTATTTAAAACCTCTATAGATGCTCTAAGTTCTGCTACTTTGTATATGCTATGAAAATTAATATTTGCAAGCCTATGACGCCTTCAACGACGAATTAAAGCAACGTAGAAGGTTCGGAGGCTGGATTTATCTTTGAAACTTGTACGGTACCCTCGCAATTAGATAATATTACGCACTCGGCTCGTATGTGTCTCAGTAAGTAAGTACTTACGCAATTTATCAATCTAAATCTAATAGGGAATTAACATAAATGAAGCGTCAGTTTGTTGTCGTTTTATAATAAAACGTCAATTCAGAGCCCTCTCAGAATTAAATAAAAAATAATAAATATCGCCAGACGAACACACTGACTATACGGTCCCACACTAAGCAACGCTTGTATTATGGGTACCGCACGCAATGTACGTTAACGTACGTTAAAAAAATACCTATAGCGATACAATGCTCCAGGGTTTGTAAAAACCACTACTTTTACTAACTTTGGAGTGCTGTATCGCTTTAGGTATTTTTTTAAGCAAACTTAATACATCCAGACATCCAATGCAGAAAAACTAAATTACATCGTAAAGATGTCCAAATTTTTCGTAAAAAAATAAAAACCATTGACATTTTGAATTTCGCGCCCAGACCTAGCGCTTCCACCTTAAATATTTTTTTGACTAATTTATGACATAAAATTGCAATGTAAACTAAAACTCGATTCGCTCGAGCGCGCTCGTCACTTGCACGAGTCGGATGTAGCGCAAAGCGTTGTGTTGTGATCGCATAGTTTACGATACATTGCGCGCTCAAGAATGACTAAATCCATGTAACCCATGATATTCGACATAAATGATTTCCTGAAATGGGCTAAAGAAGCACAGTTTCGAGGCTTAGTATACTCTTACTTGAACAACCTGTAAAGACAGACTATTCTGGTCCCTCGGTGAGGAAACATTCAGATATTAAGCCTCAAAGAACAGATAGCATGCCTATCCAAATATGTCACTCCTACAAAAACTTAAGTGACACCTCACCGCAACATCGGCGCCCCGAAATCTCGATCGCCACCTAATTCAATGACTTAACATCAACATGACATCATACGAATCACTAATCCCACATTAACCAATTTGGTTGTATGACAAACACATTCGACCAAATTCTAAAGCCAATCTGTTTTCCTCGCAGCGAAGCCTTTTATCTACGTAATAGGTGTTGTCTCAGTCCACGATTTAAAACATTCAGTCGACCTCGAGCTACGGACGAGAGAAGGTGTACGCTGTATCGCGTTAAGAACTGTCAAATTTCGCGCCGATTTTGTGTGTACTGTATCGATTGCCAGCACCAAAAATAATAATTTAATAGTGTAAATTTTGTGTATATTAATTAAAAATAAAGTGCAGTTCTATTTGGAATTTAATCGGTGTGTTTATCCCGGCTATTGGATCAGATAGATTTCGGTTTGTGATAGTGTTGTGTGATTTTTTTTTGATTAAGTTTTATTCTTGGTACCGTCTGAACTGTCACCGCTCGAGCTAGAAAAGGACATTTTCCGGTGAGTTATGTTTTGTTTCGGTTTTATTTATTTAACTCTATTAAAAATGTACGGCCTATAAATTACCATAATCATTGTAAGTTCTTTCTTAAATTATATGTTGATATTGATAACGTCATCTTTGATTTAATTATTTACCAGCTTAATTATATACAGTACACGTTATATATTATCATTTACACAAGACAAAGGACGTATAAAACTATATAAATATGAATAAGTAACTCTACATATTCGTGATTGTATGAATATAGTGTTATAAGTTACTTGTTATTCTTACAGGTATATTACGTTGAACAATTTGTAGAGCGCAATGGACCTTAATCCATTAACGGTACCCTTTGTTATATCTAGCTATAAGTATAGCAGCTAACCAGATTGCTGAAGGTCTCTCGCTGTGCAATCAATTGGGAGATAGAGAGCCTCGTATCTGTTTAACCAAAAGTATTAGTGCAGATTAGCAAGATCTGAGAATACTAAGGATAAAGACAATCAAATTAAATTTCCCCAAGTGGGTACAAAATAAAACACACCTCGACCCTACCATTTTGTGACCCATGAACGGGCAATTATATGTATTACATTGAATAGGGCTACGCTTTTCAGTCAAAGTTGCATTACTAGAAGACTTAATCTGGTATCGAGATGTATTTGTAATTATCCTGATTTCAATCAGTCACCAAAGCTCTAGAACTATGCTGGGACCACACGTACGCCACGCCGGATGCCACAGATTACAGATTACATTTTATTATTATACTTATTAGTCTGTTTCCATTAGCTTAGAATAAATTCACCTTGTTTTGACTTTATCAGCGCAATCTGTTCTTGCGAAGGTCGTAACATTTAATTGAGGAAAACCATAATACTGGGATGACGAAGTATTTAAAGTGTCTACCTAGGTTTATTTTACATATGTGATCATATAATATTTACGTTAGTGCGCTAAACACATACGTGATAAAAGACGATGGTTGTACGCAACCGTTTGACGATCCTACAACATACTAAAATAGGATTCAAGAACGTTTGATATTCCCAATTTGTATGGGAGTTTTAATCCTCTGTAATTGGCCATAAGCAGTTCCATCGAGGTTCGGACCAGTTACAAAACAACACTGAACAAATAACAAATCTAAGCGGGCACACAATTATAATATAATAATAATTCCAGCCCTTTTTTAATGTCCCACTGCTGGGCACGGGCCTCCCCTCAATGCGAGGGGGATTAGGCCATAATCCACCACGCTGGCCCAGTGCGGGTTGGCGGACTTCACACATCTTTCGAGCGGTTCTCTCAGACATGCAGGTTTCCTAACGGTGTTTTCCTTCACCATTTAGCAAGTGATAATCATGGTTGAAAATCAGATTCGCACATGAAATCCCAGAGGTGCGAGCCGGGGTTTGAACCTGCAATCCTCGTTACCGAGGCAAGCGTTCTACCAACTTGGCTATCACTGCTTCCACAAAATTATATTTACTTATAAATGATCACAAACTATTATTCAATCGCTCATGAGACCAATGCGTGGTTAAATACTATTTTAACACACCACACATTTGTTTTTTAATTGTATAATTCTATATTTCTGTCCGTAGAACCCATGAGAACCCTTTCGTCTAATTTTAATGTAATATGATACATTAGAATGAGGCATTTTTAAGGTGATTTAATCTTTATCCAGTAAGGTTGTTTATTAATATATTATTTAAAATCGTCGGCGAGTTTTTATAGCAGCACTTAAGTTATTTGGACGGCTTCATAAACAAGATTGGTATATAAATAATTATTTAGATTTTACACGGTTACAAATTGTCACCAAACATAATTTTCAGCCTTGTATAGGTAGGAAATGTCAAAAAATTGTAGGCTTAAAATACCACAAGTTAAACTTTAGTAATATATCTGCCAATAATATCAATATACTTGTATCTGTAAATTGGTACCATATACGAGTAAGTATTTAATATACCTACGAGTACCAGGAAAAGATAATGCAACAGGAATTAAACTGATGCATAATTTATCTGGTCAGTACCTATGGGGGGCTTATGCTTTCGGTTATTCCAGATCGTAATATCATCCTGGAACTCATGTTATCCTGGTATACAAACAGAGTTGCTGATTCAGTAACTGCTAAGAATAGACAGCTATCGATTTAACTATTGTCTGTAGCAAAGTTAACCTCTATTTACAGCATATGAATGATCAGTTTATAATCATAACTAAAGAACAGTTTAAAAAAAAACCCATTGAGTTTCTTGCTAACCGTTCTCAATGGAACCAACGCAGAACCGGAGTTAGATTGAATCACTAACTACAAAGATAAAAATATTAATTAAAGAGAAACTTGTTACTATTTACTGTACAGTCATACTACAAGCTTTCGATACATATACGGTAAGGACTCGAAGGAGATCACATTATGTCATCGCTTCCAGCTGACGTCACGCGCAATGTATATGGTCCTGTAAAAGTTTAGTTATCTGTTGTGTACTAATATAATTATATCGCCAGACGAACACACCAACTATAGGGCCTCTAAATAAGCGAATTAGCGCAAATGTTTTTATACTATTCCCTGCGTCGGTCGCGTCGCGAGCGATTTCATAAGCGCAACCAGAAATGCCGTATTTGTTGGGAAATTAACGTTTTGATTTCAAAGTGAATACTATTAATGCATTTTTCTCATATACGCATAACAATGTACTGCTCAATAATGTTAAACTTCTTTTTAAAACGAACAACCATGGAGTTTCTTGCCCCTTCTTCCATAGGAATTGGCTTTCCAAATAGGTGGTACAGTTGTATGTTTCTGAGATTAGCGCGCACACACGCAAAGACATATTTTCTAACAATCATCTATTTGGATTCTATTGCGTTGATAAAGGCCCCCAATAAACTTTTTTTTTGTATGTTTCTGAAATTAGTGCGCACAAACGCACAGACATATTTTCTAACAATCATTGATTTGGATTCTATTGCTTTGATAAAGGCCCCCAATAATAGTTTAGCGACAGCGATCAGTTACATTTTTATTATATGTATAGATATATGCCCAAGGAGAGTGAGGTTTATATTATGAGAGTGAGAAAGAGATAAAAAACGGACATATAACTGAGTGAATGTAAATGTGAGGTAACCGTGTACTATTAAAATCAATTTAATACGATTTTTACGGAGCAATGAAACCCGCTTTCAGCCTACATTTTGAACATAGCCCGATCGAGCAAAAAGCGTCCATGTGCGCAGGCGTAACGTGGGCTGGAAGCCGCAGCCGACCGTGTCCTAGTGACGTCATTACCCTCAATATAACGATTATCAATACACATTAATATGGACACGCAGTGTCACGTATAAAAGACATCAACGAGACCTTTCCAGCGGTGTTCTGAGCAAGCAAATCCTAATTATATATACAAACTGAAAAATATACATTCAAACGAGTTTTTAAAGCCGTTTGAATAATAAAAGTGGTTAATCGCGTAATATGGTTTAATGGTTTTGTTGGATTTATTACGTCTTAGCAGTTTACTCGTCAAGGATTTGGAAGGTCAACGAAGACTTTCAATCAGAACAGAGAATGACCAGTGTATTTTATAAACGTTTACTTTATAGTCTGCGTATTTGTCATTTATACTGAATAGCGCCCTTAGCGGTTCATAATTGAAACTTATATAAATAGATGGACTAGGTATGTAGAAGTTAGCTGTAACTATATGAGCACTTGTTGCACTCGGAATGTTATTACTTGCCAATCATTTTGTACTTTCCCGGGAGCTTTTTAGGGCTTTAATGCATCTGAAGTGAACCACGAAAAGCACTTGCCGCGAGCTCTGCGCATGTGTCGAGGTGCCCGGCAGCGGCTGAAACAAAAACACCGCTCAGAGAAAGTGAACAGCCTTGAGGCCGGTGTTGGGTCGGTGCGCGCGCTGCTGGTTGTACCTTTTTATATAAAACGATATATTGAACACTTCCTAATATGTGTTTTAAATAGGGTAGTGTATAGGGGGACGAGGATTAGGTACTAGGATGTCATAAAGTTATAGGAATGCTTAATAGTTCTTCTTTTTTACGAAATGAAATGCGATGAAATAAAATGGACATGCAAATGGCCTCACCCACAGCCCTTAGCGGGTGTTTTGCCAATGTCAAGTAATTAATAGCAATAAAACATTCAATAAATACATATTATAAATAAAATAATTAATGTGACATGATGATATGAAAATGGCGTGTCCAATAGTTTAATAGTTTATTCGGGCTAGGTTGCAAGAGGAGGTCCTACCACATAATAATTTTGCCCCTTAAATTATTTTAATCCGGATAACTACTAGGCTTCCATAAGGTTACAGGAATTCTTAACAGTTTATTTCAGTACGAAGCCACTTACACCCTGTATAGTTGTTTGATAAATGTTCTACCATCCTACTCTAACTTTTTATTATACAATAGTGTTGGTCTTCTATTATTCCCACGGCGTCATTATCCATTCACGCGGCTTGAACACGCGAAAACAAATTAAAAACGTTTTATCAACGCTTATTAAAACTAAATGCCTAAACTAAACTAAACGTCGCTAGTAATAGTATGATGTTATGTAAACAAAGAGGAGTCAAATATGCGTTGGATGTGTGCACACCACTGTGCTATCAGGTCGTCAAAAATATTTTTAATTTAATATTTTATACATTAAAGTTAGTAAGTTATTATTTATGTCACAATCTCATGAGTATCGAAATCTTGAAATAAAAAAATATTTAACCGAATTGATATCCAACCATCCACTACCTCCGTTAGGTATTTAATTTACACTCAACTATGCTTATTTTAAACTTCAAGTAACCAGCAGGTATGTATACTGAACTCTTTGTTAAAGTTTATGTAGAGCCTTACAAGTAGAATTATCAACTTGACTGCCAATAGTGACATAGCAATTGTATAACTTATAATAATTCGCTCATAAGTTCGCGTGCGCAATGAATCTCGGTTGAAACAATCGAGGCATGTGAACACCGCGGTATTTAAGTAGAGCTTAGCGTACTTAAGACTGTGCTTAAGATATGGCAAGTCGTTTTGTAGGCGATAAGTGATGTGGGAACGTGTATTGTTATTCATTAAATAGTTTATAGAGATCATTTTTTGCAATTTTCAACAGCTGCTATGTTTTTCATTATACTAGCCAAAATGGGGATCCTTTTTTGGCGGAAAAGGGAAGATATTCCAGGGTGGTATGCCTGGTGGGCCGGCCGCTATGCCCCGACCGTTATTGTCGGGATCCTGTATATAATATACTAGCTGTTGCCCGCGACTTCGTCCGCGTGGTATTTAACAAAGACTCAGCCGTTGGCAACAGCCTGCTCGCGTTCTGATCCCGCGGGACGCATTGCAGATTGTTGCTACCAAACTTTAATCAGGCGCAGCACTGCAACATTGGTTTTAATTGTTTTTCGAGAGATCCATTTTTTTTTCTAAAATAAAAGTAGCCTAAGTTACTCCTTGTTACATCAGCTATCTGCCAGTGAAATTGCCGTCAAAATCGGTCCAGCCATTTCAGAGATTACCCGGAACAAACAGACAGACAGACAGACAGACAGACGGACGGACGGACGGACGGACGGACGGACGGACGGACGGACGGACGGCCGGACGGACGGACAGACAGACAGACAGACAGACAGACAGACAGAGAGACAGACAGACAGACAAAAGTTGTAAAAACATTTTGTTTCGGTATAGGTAACGTGTATACATCCAAATGCACTTAGTAAAAAGCGGTTATTTTAATATTACAAACAGACACTCCAATTTTATTTATATGTATAGATTACGTGCTCCGAAAACTCTCATAGCGCGTTGCAGGATTGTATGGAGAATTGTCAATTGTTCTGAATGTTGTCTGCAGCGCCATCTGTGTAGCTTGTGGCGAGGTGGAAGAGGTCGGTACACTTTCATTACTGATTCTGAAATTAATCTACTAAAGAAATTAATAGCGTATATAGCAAAGCGTGGAGATTTATCGATCCATTGTTTTGTCGGCAAGTCCGTTTATTATTATATGTTTTTCTATTTTTTTTATTAATTTGAATAATAGATAATATAATAATTAAAGTGTAATAGAATGAATTACGGTTGAACTATGATCAAGCGCATACTGGATTGAGCAAAAAAAAAAAGAAACCATTCGTATAATCATTTTAAAACCGCTGAACTGGATTATAATAAACGATTCCTCTATAAATGTCTCGGCTCATATAAAACCATGTCCACGTCGCGATGGAGATATCAAAACCTGTAATAATAGTTTAGCGCGCGCGTGCGCACCGCGTCAATCATATTACACGTTCTGCATGGTGCGTGTGGGCGGGGCTCGCGCTTTAACGATCAAGCTCCTTGCTTTAATGCGATCCTGGTACTTTTTCTTATTTGTCTTGATGAAATATTTAAAAGGCGACGCTATAGGCTAGGCGAGGGGTTTAACCCTTAGTAGCCTGATTTACGAAAGTTATTTATTTTTAATATTACTGTGTTTAATGTTACTGTGTTTAATAATAATGACATTTGACTTTTTTTTTAATTTCGTTGGAAAGAATATTATACAACAGTAAAATACGTACAGCCAACTTATAAAAAAAAAACTAATAGTAATGTGAACATTCGGTTTAAAAGATTGGTATCAAAATTGAAACTCTAGGCTATTAAGGGTTAATTTGTAGTAAACGTTAAAATAATATTTTTTGAGTGAACCATAGACTATTTTATATTCATGTATTTGTTATTGCAAAATTATGATGCGTGAAATTATCAATCTTGTATTGATTTATCAAAAATGTGTTTCTTTGAAAAATTATGTGTAATATTAGTGGCATATTAGATGTTGTGTGTCCATAAACGTGCATAACTGAAGAAATTTTGAAATTAAATATTATAACTTGACTTTTCAAGTCCTCTCAAGATGACTGGTGGAATTTACTTTAGTGATAGAGGTAGGGGATTAATTTCATCGACATTATCATCAGGCGTACTCACAATTCAATAAAAACTACCGAGGAATACGCATCACTGGCAAAATTGCCACTATTTTGTAGCCGATTGATTGCCAACCTAAAGAAAAGAAGAAGAAAAACACACAAATGTCAAAAGTCATAATAATGGAGCCCTTTGAACGCTTAACACACCTTTGCTACGTGTCAATTTAAAGCCTCTCTGTTTATTGTAATATTTTCTACTTATTTGTCTTGAAGACATCGTAAAACAAAAAAATATGAATTTCCGCCACAATTCAATGAGTGACCCAAGTAACAACTATTTGTGAAGCGTTACGTTAACGCGTACGTAAGTTCTCATGAATAGTAATAGCAAGGTTTTCGATGACGATATGATTAATTCAGTAGTCAAACCGAACCTCGACTGCTCAACGCCAAAGCAATCCATTTCACAGTTGTCTCCTAAAATTGCGTATTGCAAACAGTGGCGTAATTATGTACCCAGGGCCCCGGCCCAAACATGAAATCGGGGCCCCATTTAAACAAAACGAAAGGTGAAAGGTTGAAGGTGCAAAACTACTTCATCATCAGCTCGCCATCACCCACTGCTTGGTATAATTAAGCAAGGCTAGTTACTACTAAGTATTATGTGTCAGTCAGCAGATAATATTTAATGCTAATTTCTAATAATGTTATGTTAATGGTCTTGGGGTTGGGGAAACTTTTGTGATTTCAGTTCAAGCTTGAGGTTTTATGTTCAGGGGCCAAAAAGATAAAAGTCGACAATTTTTTTTTATTACAATATAGGCAAGTATTTGATCTCGATTTCATCTGATGGTAAGTGACGATAAGATCTACGATGTAGCATACTTGCCTAGAAGGTACCTGTTCACTCTCGACTTGAAAACACCCAGATTATAGTCAACGGGGAACAAAGACGCGCCGGTAGCGTGTTCCATTCCTTGGCAGTTCGCACGATGAAAGTAGAAGCAAAACGCTTAGTACGTACCGAAGGAATGTCCACAGAGTAAGGATGACACTTCTCCGTGCGTCTTGTCGACCGACGATAGAATGGAGAATTCTTTATTCAACTACGATATTATGTACATTTTTCGCACGTGGATCGTGGGGGCCGGGGCCCCTTGAGCTTGGGGCCCCGCAGTACTCACCGGATAAGCCTACCGTAGCTACGCCACCGGTTGCAAACACGGCACATTCTATGTTATCAGGGTTGCATGTACGTGCATTTCGGAACGACAGGCCGCGCTAAATATGGTGATATTGGATAACAATTGCGATACAAGTTTGCGTCTTATCGACGACGTTAAATATTTATTGCAGTTTTAAGTTAAGTAAGCGGCGTTGGAATGGTGTTTTAAAATGAAGTTTCAATATTTAAAAAAAAGAAACGTTGAGTGTATTGATGTGTAAGTCTAGTGTTAAACTAGCCGGTTATTAATACAAACTTGTAACTATCCAGAAGAATTACCAGGATAGCAGAAAAGCGAGCATGTCATGAAGAACACGAAGGTGTAACACAATGCAAATGCATACTTATAAATAATTAGCTGTCCCGGCGAATGTCCTACCGCCTAAAAACAAATGTGATTTTTTCCATGTTTTAGTTATTCTGCTATGAGGGACGGCGACAAATTCAAAAAATCAGAGATCATAATAATAGACCTAACCGTTTTTGAGTATTTTATATTATATAAATTGCCGTACAAATATATATATAGTGAGCAGTAGATAAATGTGTTTTGGAAGCAGCTACAAGTATTACAAGTACACTGCGCCGACAAAGACTGTCGGTCTGACAGACTGACAAGTGGGCAGGTCATTCCATGCAATGGTACAGCTTAACTTCAGCCGCACCTTGCTCTTAAAGAGATGCAAATAGGCATTAAAACGCTGACAAATTGGCCAACCGCATGTGGAACAGAATCGCGTCCGCTTGCGAAACGCGGCCTTCGATCAGATGGATGCAGGTGCTTCGTGCGAGCCGTCGAGTCCGAGCGACAACGAGCGATACCTACTCAACATTTATACCTTTATACTAGCTACGCCCCGCGGTGTTACCCGCGATTAAAAGGTATGTAAAAATTAAAACAAGTAAATCCCACGGGAACCATAAATTTTACCGCGATATAAAGTAGCTTATGTGATATTCCAGACTATAATCTATCTCTGTTCCAAATTTCATCCAGATCCGTTCAGCCGTTCTGGCGTGATTGAGTAACAAACATCCATCCATCCATACAAACTTTCACATTTATAACATTAAAAATAAATGATTCTCCATTCAAATTTTGACCCCCCATTTCACCCCTTTAGGGGTCGAATTACCGAAAATCCTTAGTGATTGACTACGTTATATAAGAATTCCTGTGCACAATTTCATGATTCTAAGTCCACCGGCTTTGGCTGTGTTCTCTGTCAGTGCTAAAATATATTAAACGAAAGATTTTTATTGACAGTATAGACGAAGAAATAATCTAGACGGAGTGACGTCTAAAACAAATTAAAGCGCAAAAAAAAAGACGTACACGCGACTTTGCCTGCACGTAAGGACGAGAGGCTCCTACATTGTTCGCACATACCTATAACAATGTACTGCTCAAGTAACGGATCTTTCTAAAAAGAGCAACTATGGAGTTTCTCGCCCGTTCTTCTCCATAGGAACGGCATTCCGAATGGGTGTTAAAGTTGTAGCTTAGCATTTTGTAACTTTTTTGACGATTCATAAGTACTGTACTCAATGGTTTACATGAAAAAAAAAATTCAGATTATGATTCTGACGTAATTCGCGTATACTACACAAATCAGTTCGGTTTTTGTGCTTCAACCATTAGGGATGCCTTCGAAGTGAACCACAGAATATTTTGTCTGATTCCATGCAGTGAAGTTCTATCAGTGAGCACTGCGGATAACAAGTTACATCGATCAATGTAATGTCGGGTGAAGACGCCAAGTTCGATATCATTATGTAACTGTTTTTGCGATACTCTTGACCAACCGCGCAGTGTCGACAGTTTAAGGTAGTTTTTTGTGTCAAATGTTATTGCAATTCTGATATTGAATAATCAATCACCTTTCATAATGTAGACGTTTAACATACGTACGAAAACATATTATAAGTGGTTACATACATTAATAGAAGGTATTCAGAATCAGAATATTTTTTATTCATGTGAACCATTAAGAACCGTACTTTTGAATCGTTCAAAAAGTTACAAAATGCTAAGCCTCAACTTTACCACCCGTTCAGAATGCCGTTCTTATGGAGAAGAACGGCCAAGAAACTCCATGGTTGCTCTTTTTAAAAAGATTATTTACATTTTTGAGCAGTACATTGTTATAGGTATGTGAGAACAATGTAGGAACGGCTAGGCAGACTTTAGCAGCTGGTAAAAAAAAAGGACTAACTCTAACTATATTATTACAAGTTATGGCCACATGGGTCCCACATTTACAAATTACTTTTGTAAATGAAAATAAGAAGGAAGAAGAGAAAAATAAAATCTTAATTCAGAAAGGTATACCTACTAACCATCTCATCGTTATCTCTCGTCTATAAACAAGATAGAACAGCTAACTAGTGGTGTGCCCACCTACCAACACCAATTATTACAAGAAATATAAAAAGGGTACTTTAAAAAAAGAGAAACACTATCCAGTACCTCAAGCACAATCCATTTTAATTACCGTTTCGGTCACGTAACGTCTTCCATCCCTATCACACTATAGATTTCATGAATAAGTATGACAGTGATAGCATGTTTTCTCCATGACGTTACAAATAACATTAGCTTACAGATGTCTCAATGCAAACAAAACATCCAAGACCGACATGACCTTAGTAATGTCATCTTTTATAGAAACAAATGTACGTCTGCAACAAATATCTTTGTGTTTTAAATACAGACCAGACTGAATGGGATCGTGACAGTACGCGACCCCGGTTCTATCAGGGTTGACGTTAGCACTGTCCAAGAGAATAAGGTTCCTCAGTTTTCTTGTGGGCTTAGTACAAGTTTTGACAGGATACAATAGCTTTATTAGAAATCGAATCCCGGCTTGAACTTCCTCATTCCCGTTATTATGAATTCATGATTTGAAAATACGAGTTAGCTCAAATACCGATTTTTTTAAAAACATTACCATCGGTCTCAATAGTCCCTCGAAATCATGTCAATAGTTTATTACCCAAGGTGGGAATCGAACACGGAACCGCTCTACAAGGCAAGTGACGCTTCTGTTCTTAAAAGTACCAGGATTCCATAAATAACAAGTGATAAGCATAATTCTTTAATACACACAGGCTTGAAGGTCGGGTATCATCCCCATTGTTAAGATAACTTAAAATGTTCGGTTAGTTGCTTCTTAAATGTGTCTTACCTACCTGTCGAAGTCAATAATCATAAAGATTGACGGTGAGAATCGAACCTAAACTTGCGCGGCAGCTTAATAGTGTTTATTTTGACCAAAACGCCCACCTGAACTTTATACCTAAGTACTAGGATCACATAAATGCTAAGATATTCGCAATTGAGGTGAACGCCGGCCGCAGCCCTGCCGAGCCCGACAGCGTTTTGTCGTTTGCGCAATCGTTAGCGCGCCGATTTGATCCAGTTTTAGTTTGTTCAGACTCTAATGTGCATATGTTGTCTTAGTCACGTTTAGTGAGGAATAATGTTAGAATGTAGTTCCAAACGATTGTAATTACTGATAGGTAACAACTTCTATACCGAGCTCAGCTAGTACCTGACATGATCTTAAATAAACAAATATCGCCCGACGAAAACAACTGTACGGTACGGTCCCAAATTAAGCATCGGTTGTATTATGGGTAACGTACAATGGACTGGGGGCAAACCCAGTATATAATACTTTGAACATCCATGACTCAGGTATAAAATATTTGTGGTCATAACAAAAGTTTTCACCTACCAGGATACGAACCCAGGACGCTCGGCACAGAATGTCAGCTAATCAGGCCGTCATATAAGTATCATGTCAACGTAGGATCGTAATCCGTATGTTCTTGATAGTTTACCTACGAAGGATTTTGTGAGAAAACAGGTAAAACGGTTGCCTCTACCAAGATTCAAATCGCCGACCCTCGGTACAAAACTCAAGGTCCCAACTATGCCAGTGGAGTGGTCAAGTAAATAGTAAAACTTATGAAATCAGACCAATGCTTTTTGTCAAAAAAAACAGAAACTCTATTTTCAACTCATTTGCAATTCGCGCACTGTACTCCGACATATTTTAGTGTCAGAACAGCAATGTAAGCTGAATAATAAGCAGCCACTATTCAGCGTTATCAGTTCCACAGACATTCGAACTGTTTTTATGGAGATTTGCGAAACGGCCTTGGTGACTAGCTTGTACAACGTGAATGTGAATTAACGCAAAACTTAGAATTCGTTTACAAAAGAAACTAGAATTTGGTGTACTATTTTTAAATTGTGGTCACTTTTTGCAAATTATAGATGAATTTAACGCAATTGGTAGTGCCCTGCTCTCTGTGCCGAGGGTCTCGGGTTCGAATCCTGGCAATGACAATCTTTGTGCGATGAGCACGGATGTTTGTAGCCGAGTCATGGATGTTTAACATCTATATAAGTACTATATTCTGAGTTCGCCCTCAGTCTATTGTACGGTACCCATAATACAAGCGTTGCTTAGTATGGAACCGTATAGTTGGTGTGTTCATCTGGCGATATTATTATTTTTGAGATGTCTCTCCACACGGGTTATACCCGGATCTTTGGAAGGCTTACGTGGGGATATGAGTCCAACACGTAGAGGCCCTTTTTGAGAATTTTAATGTTATGTTAGCCACCTGCTGTATTCAACTGCTTATTATTCGACATAGTATTTATTGATACGCAGCCAATTTTTGTAGTGTAATTTCCAAGCGCAAGAAACCTATCTATGTATTTCTTAATAGACATCGATGCACTGAAACATTAAAAAAAATTACCTCTGCATTATAATTTATGTAATGATAATTGGTTTGCTAAGGCTATGCACCTACCAATAAAATCTATCATTAAAAAAGAACCTTGTGGCCCAGATAATTCACTTTACAATTTCTTATAAATACACTCATTAATAAACATGCTTCCATATTAGTCACGACAAAGTTCTCCATTCATACCCATAAACGTGAATCGTTCGATTTTCAAACGCGCTGTGCGCGGGCGCAGGACACCGTGACGTCACGAAAATGGCGCCTTCTAATTGGTTCGAAACCGTCACCTTGGCGCGTGAGTGCCCACGCGCAGAATTGCCATGTTTCTGCTATTTATATGATATTTTTTTTGTTAATATTTTATTCAACAAGTCGAGCTAAAAGGGCTGACCTACGAAAAGTGGTTTGCACACACTGGGCGAAGGGGGCGTACTACGATATCTTATTTCAATACTATGCTTATGTTGAACTATCTGGCAAATTTATATTTTAACCCAATAATACTTATCCTAATTAAAACCTAGGTAACTTGTTTCCAAACATTGTCAGGTAAAAATGGCCATTAAAGACTGAGACAAAGTACTATCCAGCGAAAACTTATGTCATTAACTGATACAGATGAGAAGTTGTAGTCCACAATCTGATCTGCCTGGAAATATAGCTTGCAGTACGCCTCCTGTGGTTGAAAACCGAGCTCTTAGGAAGGTTATGCCCAGCAGTGGACAGCATAGGATGATGATCCTATCTTGATATGTCCAGCACTGATCAGAATGTTGGTCATCGATTTTGAGTGAGACATAATTATTTCTGCTCAACTATAGCCTTATAAAGTGTGCAATAAAGTACCTGTCAGCTTAATTCAACCGTATCACAAAGAATTAAAGTGTAATATTCTATAAGTTAACTGTAAACTAAACATTGTAAAGCAATAAACAAGCATTGGAAATATCTATTAATGTTTATTACAAGGGATTAAGGTCGAAAGTTAAATCGTTTAACTGCGAATGTAAGATTGTTGTTTATTAATAATATTCGCAGTGGAGCGTGGGCGACGCAAGGTGACACCGTGACGTCACCGTGCAACCTGCGCGCGCGCACGACTCTATTACTGTTTCTTTATTGTTGTTTACGAGAAAACCTTGTTTTATGGCAACAATAGAACGTGCCAGTAACATCTCAATAATAATAAAATGTTACTTTAGAATAGCAAATAAGAACAAAGATCACGTTCCACCCGCGGTGTATGATGCTGGATCCCGCAGATGTCAATGTGGTACTTAAACAAGTTGTGGTTCCGAAACCACAGTGCAGTGGAACTCAGTGATTGCTTCGAGCACCCAATCTAGTACGTAGAGTTCGATGGCTAGTCTTGCAATGTACTCTATTATGACTGCTTTTTTTTTTTGATGACGGGGGGGAAATCTTCGATAGATACCCGGCCTCTGTGTGGGAGAGGGCCGGGTTATGTGGGATTCTTACCCACTAAAACCCCCCCGGTGGCCGCCTTCGACACATGTTGGAGGGGCTCCGGGATCTCCAAACGGAGCGCACCGGTGCCCCTCTTGAGCCTCGCCCCCTTATGGGGGCCCGTCTCGGGGGAGCAGATGTTTGCTCCCCCTGCGCCCTCGCTGCGCACGGCGGCGGGGAGCCACGCCCGCCGCCGTCCTCCTCAGGAGTCGTCATCGTCACCGGACGTCCGGGGCCCACACCCCAGTCGTCCTCGACCCCGAGGGTAGCCCGTTATTTAAGGCCTTGTTGTCCTACTTGCTGGGTCTCAGAGTGGAGCTGGTTCTCACTATAGGTGAATATATGTAATTAGCCTTATTAGACAAGTCTGGAAGATGACTAATACATCATATAGAATACTTAGATTGTTAAGTATATAGTATAGTTAAGTATACATAATAAGTACCTTCACCTGCGGTATCTCGGTGAAACTTAGTCTATAGCCTTCCTATTAATGAAAGAATTTTAAAAATGGCATTAGTGAATCTGGAGATCACCCCCGACATTCAAAATAACAAACCTCTTTATAAATTTAGTATAGACATGACTCATTCTCATACAAACAAATGAGGAAGATTACCTAAATAGGAGACAAACAACATAGTGATCGCTTAGTCTTGTCTTAGCTGTTATTATAAATGGTAGTATACATAGATTTATTGCATACTAGCTCTTGCCAGCGACTTTGTCCGCGTGGTATTTAACAAAAACTCAACCGTTGGCAACAGCCTGCTCGCGCGGGACGCATTGCAGATTGTTGCTATCAAACTTAATCAGGCGCTGCGCTGCAACATTGGTTTTAATTATTTTTTTCGAGAGATCCTATTTTTTTTCTAAAATAAAAGTAGCCTACGTTACTCCTTCTTACATCAGCTATCTACCAGTGAAAGTTCTGTCAAAATCGGTCCAGCCATTTCAGAGATTAGCCGGAATAAACAGAGAGACAGACAGACAGACGGACAGACAGACAGACAAAAATTGTTAAATATGTTGTTTCGGTATAGGTAACGTGTATACATCCAAATGCACTCAGTAAAAAGCGGTTATTTTAATATTACAAACAGACACTCCAATTTTATTTATATGTATAGATAAGCTATACGTATAATAAAGACTTAAAAACATTACTTTATTGACAAACTTCTTTAATAGATTCTTATAGTTTTTCTTGGCTATAGAAGTTGGATGCCTATAGCCCATGTATCCAATTATATGAGTTAGTTAAACAAGTTGATTAAATCAAATCCCCGACACCCGGAGTTAGTTGGGTGTCTGACTAACTTCGGCTGTCAAGTTGTCAAAGTTTTATGGAAACAGCTGCGCTCCGCGGTGTTACCCGCTATTAAAAAGTTAAGTTTAAAAAAACACGGTTCCTGTATGCTATCTCAAAGGAACCGTGCATTTTTCCAGGATAAAAATTTGCCTATGTCATTTTCTGACTCCTAAACTATCCACTACCAATGCAATAAATCATGTCGATCCTTTGCTCTATGAAAAATTAAAACAAATCTATTCCACGGGTACCATACATTTTACCGGGATAAAAAGTAGCCTTTGTGCTATTCCAGACTATAATCTATATTTGTGCCAAATTTCATCCAGATCCGTTCAGCCGTTCTGGCGTGATTGAGTAACAAACATCCATCCATCCAAACTTTCACATTTATTATATTAGTGGGAAGTGGAATAAATAAATAACGAATCGTATTGTCTACCCGAGCAAAGCTAAGAGTGGAACTCTAGTTAGTTTTAAGCTCTATGGTCCACAGATTTATCATTGAGCAGTCCGCGCCATGTCAGTACACATACAGTCGAAAGCGATCAATCTACGCAACGTTCTGTTGTGACACATGTCGGCACAATCCGAACACGGTGTAATGGCTGCGCATGCGCAAGCATGCATACGGTTGTGCGATTTGAATCAACACAGTTATAGAGCCCTTGATACGATGTTAGAGTCACGATAGAGTCTGTGCGCAGGATACTGGCACGGCAAATAGGGAGCTTAAAGTAAATCGTATTGTTTAAGAAAAAAAAATATGTATGTAAGGAGTAATCTCCGGAACCACTCATCCGATTCTGAAAATTCTTTAACTAGTAGAAAGTCACATTATCCATGGGTACTATATAAGAATCAGAATATTTTTTATTCATGTAAACCTAAAGTACTGAAGTACTTATGAATCGTCAAATAGGTTACAAAATGCTACACACACAGCTACAACTTTACCACCCGTTCGGAATGCTGTTCCTATGGAGAAGAACGGGCAAGAAACTCTATGGTTGCTCTTTTTCAAAAGGTATCTTAAATTTTTGAGCAGTAAATTGTTATAGGTATTTGAGGATAATGTAAGAACGGCTAGGCAGACTTTAGCAGCTGGTCAAAAAAAAGTACTAACTCTAAGTATATAATTGCAAGTTTAATTACAAATGGCTACATGGTTTCCAAAATTTACAAATCACTTTTGTAAATATACTATGATTCATCATCAATTATTATTTAAATTAACAACACATAATCGATTTGATTGGTAGGCTAGATTTTAGATTTTATCACCTACGATGTATCGGGTGTGTTCAGGGGTCGAACACTCTTTCCGATATCGTATCGAAAAATGTAAATGTCTTCTTTACATACTCTGCATTACCATCAGATCGTGTCT
Source organism: Pheosia tremula (assembly GCA_905333125.1). NCBI lineage: Eukaryota > Metazoa > Arthropoda > Insecta > Lepidoptera > Notodontidae > Pheosia > Pheosia tremula. The sequence goes on along the minus strand of HG995421.1, from coordinate 6,514,759 downwards.
CTTGATTGAGATATGTTAAATGATCCATTGCACTGCCGTGTTGCTTGTCGAATATTCATAAGATGGCTGAAGATATGCTTAAGATGCAGTGATAGCCAAGTTGGTAGAACGCTTGCCTCGGTAACGAGGATTGCAGGTTTAAACCTCGGATCGCACCTACGGGATTTCATGTGCGAATCTCATTTTCAACCACGATTATCACTCGCTAAACGGTGAAGGAAAACATCGTGAGGAAACCTACATGTCTTATTCCAATTTTTATTAATATAATTTATTTCTTTGGGAATGTTATCCTTATAACATAATGTTGGCTCTGTTGAAATATTTTACACTATTAGTTATACACCTTATAAATATATGATTACATTCAAATAAATATATTTTAAATATTACTATATTTTAACATCGTTAAGTTTAGCGTCCTAACACCAGGAAATCCATAATATACACACACCTGATTCAATTAGTGCTAACAGATCGGAAGTAGCAACCGTTCACTTTTCAATAAAAACATAGTTCCAATAAGGAAGAACATAGAAAATCAAAACATTTATGTAGTTCATGTGACCTTGACACTTACTGCATCGATAGCGGGTCAAGTGACAGACATGTCACGATTCTGTAATAATTAAAAGTATTAATTTTGATACCACTCGACAAGGTCAGTGCGTTCGTTCTTCAAAATCAACACCTATTGTAGTGAGCCTACGCAAATTGTAATTAAAACCTTATTGTGCCGGCTTAAAGCTCACAAATTGAAATTCCATTTTCAAAATCAACAATGAGCTTATATGTTTTGGTAATAGAGCCTTATTACAAAGATCTAAGCTTGTAAATGGAATGTCTTTGCTGCGAAGAATGACATATGACAATATTGACAGTGTTCAATGTGTGACCTTGTGGCGGCGTGGTTACGCCTTGCGGTCAGTACTGCCATTTATAGACTTCTTACGTCATAAAGGTCGGATTATATAATAATTTGTAAAGGTTAGAAAAGTTTGACGTGTTTACAAAGTCATGAGATACGACAAAGTTGCTGTGAGCTCCGCATAGTCTTCTATTGTATGAAGCATTTTGTGCATAAATAAAAACAATAGTATAATAAAGAGGGGGCCGTAGGATTAATTATTTACAATGCGGATTTCTGTATATCTTTTTGTTCATAGTCAAATGTCAAATTAAATCTTAAACCTTGTTTAAACTGGTTAAACACGGAAATATTGATAAATTCTTTAAATAACTAATTAAGTGCAACACTTGTTGCTGAATAAATTGTTTTTCTCGTGAAGGGTGTTTTATGTAATGATCTCGTGATTTTAAATATAAAACGATGGAGTCAATAAATATTATCAATTTGAGACCAAGTCCATCCACTATGATTGAAAAAGTAGTTCTTGCCTTTTTAGATGGGTGTTGTTCTAGCATCTTTGGAAGTCGTTAAGTGCAGCCAGAGCCTGAAAATTCTGAAAAATCATCTTATCGGTAGGTTAACGATACTTCTAGTATTTGAGTCTCGGAGGGAACACGCGCGGTAATCGCTACAAGCAAATATCAGTAATTAGCCATATCTAACTCTATTCTCGTTATACCTTACCCTACCTAAAACTCTATACTCATTATACCTTTATTTTATTTTTTTTATGTTTGTTACCTCAGATCTCCGTATTTTTTTCTAATTTATTATTTTTGTAACATCACAAAAAAAAAGTTTGCGTTGTTGCCATAGACGTATTAATTTCAACTGCTGTGACTTTAATTAAGACGGCCATATTATAATTGCTTCCCAGGGTGAAACCGCGGGCAAAACTTATCAACGACTAAACAAACAGCTGTTAGTTAAATATTAACGTGTATTTTAACACAGTTCCGGGGTTTAACTGGATAAAGTGAAGTAGGCGATTATTTATTGGCTGGGAAGCTCGTGGGACGAGCCGGTGTTTGATAAAGAGTGTGCGCCGCGTCTGTTTCATAATTGTGTCTGTGAGAATTACCGCGGTAAGATGAGGTAGGCATCCTGTGGGCGGGTGTGTGGCAAACACTTTATAATCTGCGCTTTATATTATAAATCTGTTTAATAACAACATAATGAAGCAATTAATTTGTGTTCTCTAGAGTGCCTTATTATTATATTTAACTAGCTGTTATTTAACAAAGACACAACCGTTAGCAATAGCCCGCTCGCGCATTCTGAGCCCGCGCCACCGGCAGCCTTTGTGATATTAAGTCGTTGGTCGGTTTCTAAAATAAAAGTAGCCTAAGTTACTCCTAGTTACATCAGCTATCTGCCAGTGAAAGTCCCGTCAAAATCGGTGCAGCCATTTCAGAGATTAGCCGAAACAAACAGACAGACAGGCAGACAAAAATTGTAAAAAATGTTTTGGTATAGTTACCGTGTATACATCCAAATGCATTTAGTAAAAAGCGGTTATTTTAATATTACAAACGGACACTCCAATTTTATTTATTTGTATATGTATGTATATGTATGTAGTTTGTGTTCTCTAGAGCAGTAATCTACATTGACTTGCTGACATCATGCCCCGACTCTCGTCATTGTGAAAGCGGAATGTATATAATATGCCCTTTTGTGTCAACGACATTTATGTGGAGTCACATTACCAATAAGATGAGCCTTACTCAGACGGCAAAGCACCGTTTTTCCATCAGCACCGCTACTCCAATACCACGTGCGGTACGTTGCCGTGTGCCGAAGGTTTAGAGCAGAGTTCCCCAAACTTTTTTGTGTCGTAGACCCCTTGCCATGTTTTTCCGTGTTGGGTAGACCCCCTACTTACCTGATATTGATTTCCGTCCTTTATAGAGTGACGAATTGAACAAGTCAGTGCAAGGTAGCGAAGCTCTGAGACTGCAACTCTCAGGTTTTTACAAGTTCAAAATGTATTGCGACCACAAAGCGAATACCAACATCCTACAACTTACACAATTTTATAAACATATATAATATTTTTTTTACTTCATAGGTACTTTTATAAATAATGTATATGTTTGATATTATAAGATAGTATGATGTAAGTAAATAGGCACTATCAGTGTATGTGTTGAGATCCACTATCGTGGACCCCCATTTTCATTTCATGGACCCCCAAATTTTTTTTCGCTGACGTAGACCCCTAGGGGTCGATATAGACCACTTTGGGAATCACTGGTTTAGAGGTTTAGTTCTTCTGACGTTTGGTTTAATAGTACGATCTTATTGGTCTAGTGGTGAGAAGCAGGGCTTGGTGAGGAGGATGTTACAGCCACGATCTTTACTTCATGGTTACCGCCCACCATTCGCATAAGGAGAGCGATCGGCGTTCCGCGTTCTTATGCGCGTGATCAAGCAGCAGGTGGTCAGCATCTAAGAACGCTCTTTATCGGCTTTGATTCGTCTCCTAAAATATATTGGCACTTTAGCGAAAAAGGGAAGATCTTCCAGTCAGGCGGATGGTATGGCTGGCGGGGCGGCTGCTATGCCTCGACGGTTATTGTCGGGAGCTTGTATATATGTTACTTGCTCCGAAAACTCTTATAGCGCGATTCAGGATTGTGACGTCAATTGTCTATTGTTCTGAATGCGTCTGCAGCGCCATCTTTGTAGCTAGTAGTGTGGTTAAAGTGGTCGCTACAGGACCAAATACCATCGGTAAAATGGAGGTGCCACCTCAACTTCTGCGGGGGATATATACAAACATGAATCCAATCATTTATCAGCCATAAGGCGTCCATGTCGATCGTAGACCTCTCCCAATAACATCAAAACCTTACAGTGTTACACGTCTGGCATCCACCAATTTCCCGTGACACATTATGTCATCATATAATACGATGATTCATAACATGAGGGATGGACCAACTAATTTTGGTTTACACTGTCGGGTGAGGCCGTTCTGCACGTCTTTCGGCTCATAGTCATCATTCTAGAACATTAACGGCTACCAGGTCTGAGGACCAATAGAGCATGAGTATACTTTAAAAACAAGATACCAAATGACTCTACCGTGCTCTATTTTCGTTACCAACATTTAACATCCATTACCGTAGCTAGCGTGTTATTTAAATTGAATAATTTGCATGTCGCAAGTATTGGGAGCCTTGGTGGACATTCACCGATACCTACAGTTAGTTAAATACAATCAGTTTGACGTGATAGAGCGTGATGTTATTTGTGTGTGCTGAGTGGTGATTGAGTTCTGTGATTGTTGAGCAGATAATTAATGAATGAGAAATGTTACCTGATTAGCTCAGTGGGTAGCGACCCTGCTTTCTGTGCTACGGGTCCCGGGTTCGAATCCTGGTAGAGACAATCTTTGTGTAATGAGCATGAATCTTTGTGCCCCAGTTGTATCAGTATTATATACTGTGTTCGCCCCCAGTCCATTGTACGGTATCCATAATACAAGCGTTGCTTAGTGTGGGACCGTATACTTCGTCTGGCGATATTTAAAAAAACCATTCATTTATGCAGAGGTATACATTTCTGCTTTAATAAAAATGAGAGATTATTTAGTTTGAAACGGTAATCTGGTAAATAGACTCTTAAATAAACGCCATTATTTGCCTAGACACAGTAATTGTCCGCTGCCCAAGGTTATGGCAGACAATTACGATTTGTATTACAAAGCAGAAAAACACCTGTTAGGTACTACATACGTACGACGTTATCGCTGTGAAATGTTCTTTTGAACGATGATGTGCCGGTCATAATGTTGACTATTTTCATATGAAAAAAAATCCTCTAATATAAAAATTATAAATGACAACTGCTTATATCCCCAAATTGGATTTCCGTGAACGCCCTCAGGGAAATCCAAAACTATATAAATAAAACAAAATCGTGTCAAAATAAAAAAAAAAACTGATTTTATCGCGTTTATTTTATGTTTTTTCGTTCCCTACGTTTCGGCTGGTTTACAGCAACCATAAACCATATGGTTGCTGTCGCATACGGTCCTATACTAATCGATGCTTGTACTATGTGTACACGTACCATCGACTGGGGGTGAACTTAGTATGACTCGGGTATAATTCGTGCTCATCAGACAAAGTTTGTTCCTACCAGTATTCGAACCCGGGACCCTCGGCATAGAAATCAGGGACACTACCCACTGAGCAAATGAGGTCGTCGTATAAGATCTTCGTTACTCTGGGAAGAAGATTCCTTCGAGATTGAAAAAAAACCATAACTCGTAGCGTACACATTCGCGGTTCTGCTAGTAACATTTATTTTAATCAACCAAATATATTATGATTATAATTTATTACATAGCTCTCAGAACTAGTATTTTTTCCCGGATACACTCAGCTTATGTTTTTCAAATAAAGATATCACAGATAATGTTATTTAGAGCAGCGGCCGCGGCCGGTGCGGGGCGCTGCGCACTCGCAGCTCACAAGGTCGCTCCGGTCCGACTTCGCCTCTTACTGCCGTTTGCATCGTCTATTAAATGTGCAGATATACATCGGTGTAATTAATTATCCTTTTTTGGGCCCCGAACACAAGGCTTAAAGTCAATGTGCACGGTGCTATCGAGATACTTAATACAATTTGTATATAATTATGTCAATGGAGGCATTTAAAAAAATATTAAAAGCTGACCCATGTATCGCCGTGTCTCCTGCGCATGTTGCATATATAATAATTCCAGCTCTTTTTTAATATCCCACTGCTGGGCACAGGCCTCCCCTCAATGCGAGGAGGGATTAGGCCATAGTCCACGCTGACCCAGTGCAGGTTGGCGGACTTCACTCATCTTTCAGAGGTTCTCTCAGACATGCAGGTTTCCTCACGATGTTTTCCTTCACCGTTCAGCAAGTGATAATCATGGTTGAAAATGAGATTCGCACATGAAATCCTAGAGGTGCGAGCCGGGGTTTGAACCTGCAATCCTCGTTACCGTTCTACCAACTTGGCTATCACTGTTTTTATATATTGTAACTAGCTGTTGCCCGCGACTTCGTCCGCGTGGTATTTAACAAAGACAACCGTTGACAACAGCCTGCTCGCCCATTCTGAGCCCGCGGGACGCATTGCAGGTTGTTGCTATCAAACTTAATCAGGCGCTGCGCTGCAACATTGGTTTTATTTTTTTTTCGTGAGATCCTATTTTTTTTTCTAAAATAAAAGTAGCCTAAGTTACTCCTTGTTACATCAGCTATCTGCCAGTGAAAGTCCCGGCAAAATCAGTCCAGCCGTTTCTGAGATTAGCCAGAACAAACAGACAGACAGACAGACAGACAGACGGACAGACAGACAAAAATTTTAAAAAATGTTGTTTCGGTATAGGTAACGTGTATACATCCAAATGCACTTAGTAAAAAGCGGTTATTTTAATATTACAAACAGGCACTCCAATTTTATTTATATGTATATAGATAATATGCAACATTATATATTGCAAAGCTATTAACGTTTTATCACCTCGCATAGAGTTTTACATCAGCCGATCAGGAAGCGAGAAGGACATAGACCGGTTCCGATTGATCGTGTTACATATCGCTTGATCGGTTATATAGGTCACAGGCCACAGGTACAGCGAAGACAAGGTCGGATCTTTGATGATGATTTATCTTTCAGTTCACTTCAAAAATAATTATAGCTTCCATATTAATACGTGTCAATTCAATTCAATCCTTAGGTTTTTTTGTTGTTGTTTTTGATTTCAATTCTTTTTGATACACAGTTTTTGTCATACTATTTTTGAGGTATTTTTTTTATTTTCATATTTAGTTTAACAGTAAGTAATTGTAAATTTTATTACATAAAGTTATTTCAACATAAAAATAATAATCTTAAGTTAAATGGGTCTATCGATCTTCGGCGATGTTGCCAGCTTCAAGGTGAAAATGAAAAAAAAACGCATATTATGTCCGATGAGCGAATATATAATATAAAGAATACATTTGAAGGGCGCTGAGAATCTGTAAAAAAATATTAATACGTTTAATTTTCATCGCTTAAAAACCTAGATGAATGGCATTCACAATATCAAAAGTGCGCATGGCAGTCGGCAGCCTGTTTTTTTTTCTGACTACGACTCCGGCTAAATATCTCAGAATGTAATATTTCATCTCTACACGAGACTGCTTTATATTTTTAAAACAATCTGCCTCGGGGATCTAAATACGTGTTTTATGTACCCCTCGTGTAGACACGTATAATGAGTAAAAAGGCAGAATAAACCACTGTATACCATGTAAACTGTGTAATTATTGAGATAAAAACAGTGCTAGCGAACTCGCGAGGAGACCTTGAACGGATTTTTGTGTTTTAAACTGTCTAATGGCACAGAAAACATAAGCTGATGAGGATAATTTGTCGTATCGTACGGGTATAAAATAGCAGAGGCAGACTTGACTTGTGGACTGCGTATTCTTTTGCTTTAAAAAATCATGAGTTATCTATGTGATAGCTTATAATAAAAATCTACACAAGATTGAAACCTTATTGAAAAAAACCTTTTTTCATCGGTTAACCCTTAGTAGCCTGATTTACGAAAGTGATTTATTTTTAATATTACTGTGTTTAATGTTACTGTGTTTAATAATAATGACTTTTGATTTTTTTTAATTTCGTTGGAAAGAATATTATACAACAGTAAAATACGTACAGCCAACCTATAAAAAAAAAACTAATAGTAATGTGAACATTCGGTTTAAAAGATTGGTAGAAACTCTAGGCTATTAAGGGTTAAAAATATAACAATCATCTGTACTGCTTTCAAAATAACCAGGAGAACATAAGGTAGAGACAAGCTAATCGAAGTCGCAGAACCACCTTATCGGTATTGACATAATGTCCAAAACCGGTCACCTAGTCCTAACCGGTCACCTTGAATTACCCATGGACGTTGTAATTTTTTTTTATAAGTTTAAAGGCATCGCGAATTATTTTAATAAAAGTTTTGGACGGGTTTATGATTTTAATGGTAGGCCGCGTGGTGGAATTTTCCCTAATTCCCTAGTCTAGCGGGGAGACTTAATTAGAAGATCTGTCATTAATTCAAGCCTGTATTACCCAAAATGCAAGGAGTAGGGCAGGTGTACTTATTTTCCTATACATTTAGCTGATGGTATTAGGTTCCACCCAATATACTAGGGTAAAATAGACAGACCATATGGGGCCAACCACAAAGCCATTTTCCTGTATTTTATTTTAATATTTTCAATAAAAAGTACTAGGCTATCATAAATCTAAAAGCGGTCGCTATTAACTTTGGTTAAGGCTGACTACTGCCTATTATTGAATGTGATTAAAATGAACAGACTGTCACGTGTCACTAAACGAGTGAACGATTGAATGGAATGAATTGATTGAATCAACTGATTATGTTTCAATAGGTAATTAGCGGGTCATAAAAAGTTTGACGTGTTTGATCATCGGATAGGTTTCTAAGGAATAATGATTACTAGCTATTGGAATGTTATAGAATAGACTCACTCACACCTAGCACTGTCCACTGACGTACCTAGCTGTTGAGTTAAGACCACTTATTTTCCATAATGAGTAACTGAATAAAGTAATTTCATGTTATGAACTTTCTTGGTTATGTCCTAATACCTACTAAAACATTTACCTTAGCAGATTTGTAATCATTATTTGAAAGCATCATCGAAACAATATCTCGTTTTTTTTTAAAACATGATGACAATTGTTACGTTTTGTGTACAAATTCTTTAGAAAAAACTTATGTACCAAATCTGACAGATGAATTAATCCCGTCCGTAAATATGTAGTTCATTCAACATCGACCGGCCTAGTGTCTTTTCAAACTCATTTGTTGGCAAATTCATCGACAAAAAACGAAGCAAGCCATAATGTTTTAAAAAGTGACGTGAAGTGAAGTAAACATAGACATTGTTTGTGTCCGGAGATGCCGTTGCTAGCTGCTCTTCGTATGTCTCCAAAAACAGTCACTAAAAAGAGAATTGCAACAGATTCGTATAAACCCTTTCGCCTTTATGGGAGCCTGGTATCAAGTGAGACATAAATGGCTGGTAGAGTTTACCTGAAGTCGCAAACAAGGAGACAAACAAACAAACAAGTGCGATGATATATGACTTGTTGTCAGCATCTAACTGAAGTGAAGTATATAATAAGCATGTATGTATAAACAACTCAATAAGGGTGTCTGCATATGGACGACTAAACAAGTTTGTTTAGTACAGAATTATACATGAAATACTTTGTAGATTTTTCGGAATTGTTAAAAAGATGCTTCATTTTATATTTATACTAGCTGTTGCCCGCGACTCCGTCCGCGTGGTATTTAACAAAGACAACAGTTGACAACAGCCTGCTCGGCCATTCTGAGCCCGCGGGACGCATTGCACATTGTTGCTATCAAACTTAATCAGGCGTTGCGCTGCAACATTGGTTTTAATTTTTTTTTCGTGAGATCCTATTTTTTTTCTAAAATAAAAGTAGCCTAAGTTACTCCTTGTTACATTAGCTATCTGCCAGTGAAAGTCCCGTCAGACAGACAGACAGACAAAAATTTAAAAAAATGTTGTTTTGATATAGGTAACGTGTATACATCCTAATGTACTTAGTAAAAAGCGGTTATTTTAATATTACAAACATACACTCTAATTTTATTTATATGTATAGATTAAAACTCACTCAGAAAAGCAGTGATAGCCAAGTTGGTAGAACGCTTGCCTCGGTAACGAGGATTGCAGGTTCAAACCCCGGCTCGCACCTATGGGATTTTTCATGTGCGAATCTCATTTTCAACCAAGATTATCACTTGCTAAACGGTGAAGGAAAACATCGTGAGGACACCTGCATGTCTGAGAGAACCCCTCTAAAGATGTGTTAAGTCCGCCAACCCGCACTGGGCCAGCGTGGTGGACTATGGCCTAAACCCCCCTCGCATTGAGGGGAGGCCCGTGCCCAGCAGTGGGACATAAAAAAGGGCTTTTTAATTAAAACTCATTATCATCATACACAAATGAAAATCAGCAGACTTCGTACGTCTGTTAAGAATTAGCCACTCTTAGACAGGTTTCCTCACAATGTTTCCTTCACCGTTTGATAATGGTGATTGAAAATGAGATTCGCACATCCAATCTAATAATCTCATAGGTGTAAGCCACGGGCTACAACTTGGTTATCATTCCTTTTTTTAAATACCTAAGTATATGATTGTATTTAATCAAAGACGAAACTTAAAAAAACCCCTTTCAAATTGGATCCTCTTTCCTTCGTTCCCGGTGTGTTCTGTATACTGGAAAAGTTGTCTTCTGAAAAACCACTAATAATTGAACCTCCGCAAAATATGCAACCGTTACCGTGTAATAGAAGTAATTGATGTAATATTAACATAATATCATAGTTTATGGCTAGCTAATTATGCTCCGCTACTTGGGTGGTTAAGCTGACTGTTAAAAATACTCGCAGTATAAGTTAATTACTTTTGTGAAGAAAATCCGTTGGAGGTCAAAAACTCTTGCATACGTCATGATCGAGTGTAATGATGTAGGGGAGTTCTTTATACATAAGAGTCCACTCGATATCATTTTCTCCCACTCCCAATATATATATATATCTATACATATAAATAAAATTGGAGTGTCTGTTTGTAATATTAAAATAACCGCTTTTTACTAAGTGCATTTGGATGTATACACGTTACCTATACCGAAACAATATTTTTTACAATTTTTGTCTGTCTGTCTGTCCGTCTGTCTGTCTGTCCGTCTGTCTGTCTGTCTGTCTGTCTGTCTGTCTGTTTGTTCCGGGTAATCTCTGAAATGGCTGGACCGATTTTGACGGGAATTTCACTGGCAGATAGCTGATGTAACAAGGAGTAACTTAGGCTACTTTTATTTTAGAAAAAAAAAAATTTCTCTCGAAAAAAAATTTAAACCAATGTTGCAGCGCTGCGCCTGCTTAAAGTTTGATAGCAACAATCTGCAATGCGTCCCGCGGGATCAGAACGCGAGCAGGCTGTTGCCAACGGTTGAGACGTTGTTAAATACCACGCGGACGAAGTCGCGGGCAACAGCTAGTATATTATATATATTATATTTTATTACATTATAGGCAAGTATTTGATCTCGATTTCATCTGATGGTAAGTGACGATGAGATCTACGATGGAGCATACTTGCCAAGAAGGTATTCACTCTCGACTTGAAAACACACAGAAATTACAAATACAAACATAAAGTGTTCGCGAAATCAGATCACATGTGAAATACTCTTAATTCTTTATAAAATAAAAACATCAGCCTCACCAAAAAGAAAAGTAAAGTCCATTATCGAAGTTCCCTCGAACCGGTAGGGCGTAACAAAAAGGTCCCACCCTTACTTTCTTTGGCTGCGCGGCCTGCGCGTGCGCACTGCGGGCGAAGCAAGGTGACACGGGCAATGGGTCGACGGACCTGGGACCATATTTGGACCTTCCTGGAGATTTTGTTCCGAAAAAAGTTTTTGTACAGAGCGGCACCAAATAATAAGGACAAACTCCAAATAAAAATTTAAGGTAATTCTCGAATCATTAACATGAATAAAGGTTTATGATGTTAAATACCAATTCCGTAAAGTAAATAATCATACTAGTAATTCATGACCTTAGATATCTGTAGATACATAATAGAATACTGATTCATAAACAAAACATAACTATATATTTACAATAGGGAAAGAAAATCTAGTTTTAAACGATCCCACTAGATAAGCGGTCATCGAAACCCTTTCAATTATCAGTTATTGCACTTAGCGGATGTTCTATAGTATATCTATATCCGTATACTTGAAGTAAATGGTTGTCGGATAAGCTTTTAAACTCAATGATACTGCAAAAGCTTATGAACCATGCACGTACAACATTTAATACTTTTCTTGTTCTAAAAAAGATAAGTTTTTCTTGACGCCGTATTCTGCGAAGTAACATTTACAGGAGATTTGGTTAATTCGTTTTATATTTATTATATTGTATGCAGTTATTTTGATAATGTACAAAGTTTATATTGATTTTTAGGGTAACAACATCACTGTGAAATATAACCGCCGAGCAAGCACGCATCAAACCGTCTAGAAAGCAATATATGTGTCCCCCATAGGCCTAAGTATACGATTCAAATGATTTGACTTTGGCTTTAAAAAATATCTTCTGTTTGTAATTCACAATTTCATCCCAAAACACGTCCATAAGACGATCCTATAAACTTAATACAGGTCCGAAATTGCTTTTTTAGCATACAGGAGTCCATAGCTCATGAATTATTGGCAACCAACGAACCACATTAGGGATGCAGGGGACGTTCGGCCAACAACACCGAGCGTCGGCTGATCGGGCCATTGTTTTGTAACGTTTTTGCCCAATTTAGGAGTATTTCTTTGTTTTGTTTTGTTGCGTTATCGTTATGCATTTAACATTTGGTTAACATATACAATTACGTTAGTAGTACATCCATTTGTTTTTTAATAATGATAAGTCATCCAAGACATGCACTCAAAAATAATTTTCTTTTGAATCATAAAATATATGACAATCCTCTGCCACCAATCCTGGCTAGGTTCTAGCACCAAAAAAGCCGGTAGCAGTTTTTTTTTTTAATATAGCCATACGCACACACCAACTACTTATACGGTCCCACTTTAAGCTTAACGCTTGTGTTATGGGTACCGTACAATGTACTGAGGGCGAACTCAGTATATACTACTTATATACATATTAAACATCCATGACTCGGGTACAAACATTCGTGCTCATCACACAAAGCTGTGTTCTTACCAGGATTCGAAACCGGGACCCTCGGCGCAGAAAGCAGAGTCACTACCACTGCGCTAATCAGGCCGTCAAGTTGGTTTATAGTCTTTACCACATAATGGGCGATAGAGCCAACAGATCCGACTCGGTATTCGGACGAACTCTCATCTTCTGTTGGTAGCAGAGTAGCTCCTGACTTGTACTCGGTCGCCAATTTATTGATTAACTTGACGGCCTGATTAGCACAGTTAGTAATGACTCTGCTTTCCGTGCCGAGGGTCTCGGCTTCGAATCTTAATAGGGACAAACTTGGTGTGATGAGCACGAAATGTTTGTACCTATGTCATGGATGTTTTATATCTATGTAACTAATAAATACTGGGTTCGCCCCCAGTCCATTGTACGGTACCCATAACGCAAGCGTTAAGCTTAAAGTAAGACCGTATAGTTGATGTGCTCGTCTGGCGATAATATTATTATTACACTAGATATTTATTTTACGATTATACCCAGTATCTTTCTGTACCATGAGTCATCTGAAGGAAGGAACGACATGTTTGCGATGATGAGTTCCCTATTAGCCACAAATATTGGCTCTCCAAAAACAAATTTTAGTCGAAGGTATTTGTCATAGTTGGTAGTGGTGACCCTGCTTTTTGTACCGAAGGTATCAGGTTCAAATCCTGCGAGGGGTAAACTTTGTGTGATGATCATGAAAGTATAATATACTGGGATCGGCCCCACTCCATTGTACGGTACACGTAAAACAAACGTTGCTTAGTTTGGAACAGTACAGTTGGTGTGTTCGCCTGGCGATATTTATTTAATTATTTTATTTATCTGGATGGAATATCTTTGACCACCAATTTGCAAAGAATCCGTTTTTGTTTTGTACTCCAAAATATTGAATACTTGATCGGCCGTACTCAAACTCGCGTCCCTTTCTCTGTCATACATTAAAATACTTAAGAGCCTTGCAAAACCTAAACTCGGACCATTTGCCGCCATATACGTATCTCGTTTGACCGAAATGCGGTGTCCTTGTGTCCGTACGCGGCCGGCGCTCGCAAAGCAACAATCTCGATCTGCAGTTTTTAAATTAGTTTTTTGTTTTAAAGAATAACTTGTACATCTGTCGCACTTATGCTAACCTGGTAGGTAAATATAATAATTATAATAGTAGACATTAAAATATAATAAAGTAATATAAAAATAATATAATATATTTCTGGATTTTTGTCAGTCTGTCTTCCTGTTCGTACATTACAGGTAAACTGCTGGACAGATTTTGATGAATCTCAACATAGTGATAGGAGAAATGATAATTTGACCCGGAATCAATATAATTATAGACTGCTTTTAGTCTCGAAAATAGACGGATAAATCCATTAGGCGGATATTAATCATAAGATTAATATCTTACAAACAAAATTGACCAGGAAAATGTAAGAAAACGCCCGGGATACCCAAAAAACAAATGCACGCGTGCAACGTTACCGGCAAAGCTGGTTAGGTATATAATTTTATCGGCTGTTAATAGCATTATTTAAATACTAGCTGTTGCCCGCGACTTCGTCCGCGTGGTATTTAACAAAGACAACCGTTGAAAACAGCCTGCTCGCCCATTCTGAGCCCGCGGGACGCATTGCAGGTTGTTGCTATCAAACGTAATCAGGCGCTGCGCTGCAACATTGGTTTTCATTTTTTTTCGTGAGATCCTATTTTTTTTTCTAAAATAAAAGTAGCCTAAGGGGGTGTTCGTCGTTTCACACCACAAACGATTCGCACCATGGTGTGAAACGACGAAGTGTTCTTTTTGAAGGCGTTGTTTCACACCATGGTGTGAATCGGCCAATGCTTTTTTAGACTTCGTCGTTTCGCACCATGGTGTGAATCAACCCAGGACTCTTTTTGGCTTCGTCGTTTCGCACCAAAATCAATTTATTAATACTTATTCAATAAAATATAAGCATGCACAAAAGTACTTCAAGGAATTATTTTTTATTTATTCAACTATTCTTAATCTGTCACCAGGGAGGCCGGAATTATGTATAAATTTATGACCACTAAAATAAGATGATGTAGTAACTATAGCAACGGTTAATATTATACTAAAGACTGAGTTTTATATTATAATTAACCAAATAAAATCAATCAATGCAATATAAAATGTGCCCGTAAAAAATGCATACATATCTCCACGCCCCAAAATTCACAGGTAATAGTAATACCTTTTGTGAAAAATTAAGCCAATCAATGGCCATAAAATCACTCACCAAATAAACAATAGAATGACGGACTAGGAATACAGGCTTCTGATTTGCAGATTACAACTATATTATTATTTTGCATGCCATAGAGTAATCTGTAAGGTCACAAGTATGGAGTTTCTATCCTGAGAGTAGTGGTGTTAATGTTGTGTTTTGCAAATTTGGGTGATTTATATTAGGTAAGTACATCTCAGAATATTTTTCTAACATCCGATATTTTGTGATTATTTTTAATAGTTAACGACATTATTAATTTATAATAAACTTTATCATTTCAGTCGCATCATAGTAATTTGTTATTAGAGATGCTTTTAATATAAATAATACATAATATCTACAAGACATATAGAAGTTTGGATAGTACGAAAAACTAATTTTTATTATTATTTAATAGGGCTTTCGTTAGAAACTGTAAAATGTCTGAGCAACCCTCAACTTCAACTGGTCTCGAAGCAAACATTGAGTTTCAAAAAACTAAGAGGGGTGGCCGTATGCTGTGTAGAGGTGGATATAATTATGTTTGGAAACGAACAAACAAAGATGGCTCTGACGTATGGAGATGTACCAAAAAAGACTCGAGAAAGTGTAATGCAATACTCAAAGTGAACCCAAATCCATTTGCAATATTACACGAGACTATCCATAATCATGTTTCTAAGGAACAGGCAGTGCTTGAAATAGAGCGACAGATGTATGCGTGTACTGAAACACTCCAAAACAACATCAATAAGCCAATAACGCAAATTTTCGAGGAATCTATTCAAGTCCTTACCGATAAAGGAATAAATTTAGTTACTTCATTAACTCAATTTAGTAATATAAAGAACAAACTTTACAAACATAGAAACAAATCGATAGGTGCTAATAAACTCATATTTGATAAAGCCAAAGATCTTGAAATACCGAAAAAATATGATGATTTGTTGTTCGCCGACTACGCATACAAAAACAAGCGCATTATCATATTCCACAAGAAAGAAATGATAAAATATTTAAAAGAATCCAAACGATTTTTTATGGACGGCACATTTAAGATTTCTCACAAGTGTTTCTATCAAGTATACACCATTCATGCCGATATAGGCAGCAACGAAGAATATGTCAATGTGGTTCCTGTGCTTTATGCATTGCTTCCAGATAAAAAAAGGAATACCTATGAGATCCTCTTTCAACTTATAAAAAGTCAAGTCCAAGAATGGGAGCCCACACATATTTCAATGGACTTTGAGGTGACTGCTGTATTGGCCATTAAATATTTAATGCCAGAAGTAAAAATCGTTGGGTGCTATTTCCATTTCAGTCGCAGTTTGTGGCGTAAAGCCAAAATGTTGGGGGTAACAAAATCAAGACTGGGCAAGATCCATGTAAGATTATGCACAGTCTTGTCACATTTGCCGCCAAACTCATTAGATGACGGATGGCTATATGTCATGGAGGAAAGTCCAAACACTGCTGCAGTCACAAAATTCAATGACTATTTTGTACAAACATGGTTTCAACACCCAGTTCTTTCAAAAATATGGAACACCTTTAATGAAATGCACAGAACTAATAACATGGTAGAGTCATGGAATGGACGAATAAAGAAAATAATTCCATTAAAACCGAATATTGGACAACTACTTGCAGGGATTGAAAAAGACGCCAACTTTTATTATGGTAAATTAAAACAACCTGGCAACATACAAATTTCGAAAAGAAAAGAAGAAAGCGTCAACAATATTTTAAAAGAGTTATTGGCTGACCAGATAACTGTGGGTCATTGCTTAGAAAAATTAAGGTAAAATTTTGAAAAACTAATACTAACTAAACTTATTAAAAGTGTTGAAATAAAACTATTTTTTAAGGATTTTATCGCGTTTATTTTTCGTTTTTACGTTCCCGACGTTTCTGCTGCTAAAAAATAGTTTTATTTCAATGTGTAGTATTCGCGTAAATATAAGAAATCAATTATTAAAAGTGTATTTTTTATTGGTGATTTTAGCTGTAAGCTCAGCCTGTGATTTCTTTTATTACTTTATTATGTAAGCATTAATAGTATTGTTATTAAATTCAACCAGTTATATTTTGTAATTAGTTATAAGTAAGAGCAATCTACCCCTAATCTGTGATTATTTATAGTTTATATTTTCTATTATTTACACTCTTTTATAGTTTTTAGTAAAAAATTACAAATTTTTTGATTCGAAATAATACTTTATCTACTAACAAAGGAGCTAAGAAATATACGTATTTTGTATTTTATTGCAGTATTTATTTTTATCCAATAACTGTTTTCTACCCGTCTGTACAAAAATAACTCTATATTTTAAATATTTTGATAGTGGTGCGAAACGACGAAGCCAAAAAGAGTCCTGGGTTGATTCACACCATGGTGTGAAACGACGAAGTCTAAAAAAGCATTGGCCGATTCACACCATGGTGTGAAACAGCGCCTTCAAAAAGTACACTTCGTCGTTTCACACCATGGTGTGAACCGCTTGTGGTGTGAAACGACGAACACCCCGCCTAAGTTACTCCTTGTTACATCAGCTATCTGCCAGTGAAACTCCCGTCAAAATCGGTCCAGCCATTTCAGAGATTAGCCGGAACAAACAGACAGACAGACAAAAATTGTAAAAAATGTTGTTTCGGTATAGGTAATGTGTATACATCCAAATGCACTTAGTAAAAAGCGGTTATTTTAATATTACAAACAGACACTCCAATTTTATTTATATGTATAATAAACTAATTTTACGTATATATAATATCCGTTTATATAATAGACGCGATGCAACTCCGTAAAATTGGTTTTATTTAAATGTTTAGTATTCGCGTAAATATAAGAATCAATATCATTATTACTATTTCTAGGGTGTCGGGACACACGTGAATTTTAATAACACCGTGTATAGTGCTATCATAAGTTAAAAGTCTATTTAGTTCTGCTGTCGACTTCGACTGGAATTTTAGTATTTTTTTTCATACTTCGTACCCACCTAGGTACGAAGTAAGAAAAAAAAAACTAAAATTCCAGCCGAAGTCGACAGCAGAACTAAATAGACTTTTGTATATAAATCTATTACGCATGCGCTAAATTACATTTAATGTAACATCGCGTCGCACAAAAAACACCATCCGCCCTGAGACTTTGAGTAATGAGTTCTTGCCGCGCACCGTGGTCGCGTTCACGCCAAAATATTGTGTTTTTAATAGCTACTGAATTGTTATTCCACTAAAAATATTTTTTTATTTCTCCAACCGTACGTGACGAGACCCGGCTGGCTCGTGTCTCAGATACATGGGGCTGTACAACGAACTTTTATTCTATACAGAATACTAAACTGACTGGCAATATCCCACTTAATATTAAAAATGTGAATGTTTGGATGGATGGATGTTTGTTACTCAATCACACAAGAACGGCTGAACGGATCTGGATGAAATTTTGCACAGAGATATATTATAGTCTGGAATTGCATATAGGTTACTTTTTATCCCAGTAAAATGTATGGTTCCCGTGGGATAGATTTGTTTTTAATTTTTTATAGAGCTTAGGATCGATATGATTTTTTTCATAGGTAGTGGTAGTTTAGGGGTCAGAAAATGACATAAGCTAAATAATTTTAATCGCGAGGCGCAGCTAGTGATACACACTTATATTAATAAAAAAAATCTTATTTCCAAAGGCCGTCGGTCAAAATTATATGAGTACAGATTGAGACTAGGTCTAGCGGGAGCTTATAATTCTTATTTCATTACGAAATGAAATGCGATGAAATAAAATTAATAATATGTTGCCTCACCCACAAATTAGTGGGTATTTTGCCAATGTCATGTAATTAATAGCAATAACACATTAATAAATACACATTATAAATAAATTAATGGCATGAAGATATGCAAATGGCGTGTCTAGCGGGAACTTATATGGTTGGCATGATGACGGATGACAAGTGTTGGGCCGCGAAGAGAATTGTTGGGAAATCAAGAGTTCGCAATACACCCCCAGGATTTTGCAAAAACATTGCAAATTTCATTTTCCCATCTTCCAAATTAATAGACGAAGTTGCACGTTTCTAACTGTAGTTAAACGCCTAGTATTAGATAAGCAATGTTGAATTGAAACGTGTCCGATCGCCATTATTCACGGTATTTCGCGCATTACAAACAAAAAGTCGATGCATAGTTTATTTTTTTTAATTCTGATATTTAAGCGAATTCCATTTGGTACGTACTGATGACTTATTACGACTTATGATTTCCTGGTACTTCTGTGTGAGGAAATAATTATACTATTACGTCTGTATAGCTGATGGGGTAGACAGAGGTGCATTGTTAATTAATATTAGGTAGATAGGTACGTACAGGAATAATAAGTAGTTACTTGCGACCTGATTATCTCAATGACCCTACTTTTTGTGCTGGGGGTCCCGGTTTCGAATCCTGGTAGGGACAAACTTTGTGTGATTAGCACGAATGTTTGTACCAGCGACTTGAATGTTTATTATCTAAATAAGTATTATATACTGAGTTCGCCCTCAGTCCATTGTAAAGTACACATAATACAAGCGTCGCTTAGTGTGAGACCGTATAGTTGGTGTGTTCGTGTAGCGATATTTATATATTTATTTAAATAAAAAGATAATTGATAGTGGGTATATGGGACAAACATACGCAAACATCTAGATAAGTAGCATCAGAATATCCAGCGATGATAATACAGAATCGATGAAAGTGATCATTGGGCCAATCAGATACAGAAAAATTCATAAAATATCAATTTTAAAATACATTTAATCGATGTTTTACTTCACGTGAAACCAAACATTTGACCTCCTTAATCGGTGACTAAGCCAACGAGGTGTTAACATTTAGTTAATCTCAATTTTGTTTCTCGCAATCCATAAATAGGAGCATGAGGTCACTATTTTAATAACCACATAATGTGACACCATTAAACCTGAGAATTGTGTATGTAGGTGGTAAATAAACTATTGCTAAACGCACGTGGGCTCAAGGTGCCACCGACCTCAACTGGCGAAAAATCTTCCTCTTTGATTATGTTTTCCTGGTACTTCGCTACCTAAACTACTCTACTAGTAATGATCATACATCCTCATCTTGATGCTATCCTGGTATCTTCTTCAACTGTCAACAATTTCAGGAACCGCACAGAGCGAGGTACCTGCATTATATATAATCTGTACCTACTGAAAAAGAAAAGAAAACATTGTATTCTACTAATTATTTACGAAAATAAAAAGAGGCAAAAAATATAAAACAATTGCATTAAAAAAAACCAAACTGCATTATTTTTCACTACAACCGATGTTGGTCCGATAATTAATAAACTATGATTACTTATCATCATGTATCAACAAATATATTTAAAAAAACGCTACTGCAAAAACACTTCGCTGAAAAAAGGAAAAATAACCTCAGAATTGCAGGCTGAGTAACCATTGACCGAACAACATGTTCTGTGCTGATCTTCACGTGAATATCAATTTTTATTACTACAAAAAATATGTTTTTTAAGTAATTATGTTTGTGCCTGCCCGCCCCGCCTGCAATTCTCGCGTTTATTTGTCTTATTTCTGTGAGGTGTTTTAGCAATCGGGGATTTGTTGATTAATTTAATAATTTGTTTATTTCAGACTTCTTTTATTTGTAATTAGTTTTTTTACCCTCTCTTTTTTTCATTCTAAGGCGCTATATCTACATATCATATACCCAATGTCACTGCCATAATTTATACGAATGCAACGATACCTCATATGTTAAAATCCATCAAACAGTTTAGGTTGTAGAGCAAGTCAAAGTAATAAACACACTGTAATAAATACACTGAAAAAAATACCCTCCTTTTTGAGCAGTTATTTGGGGGTCGAGTCACCTTCGTCCGTAGGAGAATTAAATACCCTCGAGATACCCTACACGTGACCCTGAGTGGTGCCAACTAGGTGACAACTCTACTGGTGGTAGGCTTCGGACGTGGTTAGTCACCACCCACTGAACAAAGCCATGTCGCCAAGCGGCCTAGCCGTGTTCCGGCATGATGTTCGGTGTTGCCATGCATGGATGGCGGGTCAGATCAGCTGCGCTGCATGTGCCTAGTGAATGTAGCGTCTCGATCTACTGCCGCCTTCCTACCTAGGCAAGTATGCACCATCGTAGATCTCATCGACACTTACCACCAGGTGAGATCGAGATCAAATACTTGCCTATAATGTAATTTAAAAAAAAATGTTGCAAGTGTTACTGTATCGATGTTATTAATTGGTAAAGTTGATCACTTTCTTCGTACCGACCTTCATTTGTTCGCCTCGATACATTCTGTCCAAAAAAAACTTTTGCAACAAGTCGCCGTGTAAGATAAACATCGCATTGTTTGATATATTTCGTTTGTTTACCGTTGCGACAAAACTCCGCAACTGCTGGACCTATTGCCGTTTGGTTTCTACGATTGTGTAAAACGAGCTTTGCAAAAATTATATGCAAGTTAAGGCGTGAAGCGGGAATGTTGCTATATCTATCTATCTTCTATCTTCTATCTATCTATCTATCTATCTATCTATCTATCTTCTATCTATCTATCTATCTATATCTTAATATATATAAATCTCGTGTCACAATGTTTGTCCTCAATGGACTCCTAAACCACTTAACCGATTATAATAAAATTCGCACACCATGTGCAGTTCGATCCAACTTGAGAGATAGGATAGTTTAAATCTCAAATTATAGTCGCAATTTTAATTTATTGCTAATTATTTGTCTGTTATTATTTGACAGTCACAATTATCTGTTAACTCCAAATGATTCTAACAGATGTCGATACCTTTCGACTGGGTTGAGTAAGTAATCAATAGATGGCGCTGCTATGGTAAATCTACTATTTACTACTATCTACTATTTTTTTACAAATACCATCTGTGTGAAAAAGCATAGTGGACTCCGTGTCTGATGTTCTCTTATTGTTCCTCTTAGATTGTTTACTATAATGTAATATAACAAAAACTTTAGCCACAGCAACGCGTGGCCGGGTCAGCTAGTATTTTAATAAATGTTACAACATGTTTATTCAATGCAAGCCTGCCGATTTCTAGAAATATCTGATAAGACAGGACAACTTTAGGAGCTCAGTTATTCGCACTACAATGTTATATTGCGTGATGTGAGGTAATTTTTATTTTATTTATTTTATGTTTTCAACAAATTTGATATTTTGTTATGGCAACGATAATGTTATCGACATAAACATTAATATATTATGGAACGTGTTCTCCTCATCTGTATTTAAAAGAGGTAAATGTGAGTATGTATATGTATATAGTAGGGAGTAATAATTTTGAAAGTTTTTCACGAAGTTGCATTGTCTCTGAGTTGCTATCAAGGTACAGCGGGCGTAGCCGCGGGCAGAAGTTAGTGATGTAACGATAAATACAGTTATTACCAATAAGTAATTATTAATATTTTTATGTTGAAAAAACTCGGGAATATTATTTTTGGGCACGATATTTCAACATCGCTGACCTTTCTGTTTTCCATAAACTTAAAACTAGTTTTTATTAACACATTGGTATGATCAACTATTATACCCAATATGGTTTAAGAACAACTTTCAATGAATGCTTAAAACAATTAAT
The DNA here is from genome assembly GCA_905333125.1 of Pheosia tremula. Taxonomy (NCBI): domain Eukaryota; kingdom Metazoa; phylum Arthropoda; class Insecta; order Lepidoptera; family Notodontidae; genus Pheosia; species Pheosia tremula. The sequence continues at coordinate 6,492,137 of HG995421.1, read as the reverse complement.
TATGAATTTGTCGCCACTCCGAGTGGCAGACTAACTATTAAAACATGAAAATAAATGAGATTTTGTCATACATCAGAGGTGGTACTGGTGGTGGTACTATGAAGGGTGGTAGCTTTTAGTTCCCATAATTGCGACAGCATACAAGAATTCACTGCTACTGGTAGCAATATATGAAGTATCCATTGTACGGTACCCATAATAGAAGTGTGTGGAGAAGGTAATCTCTAGAAATACTTATCCAATTAAAAAAATGATTACTTTAATAAAAAGCTATATCTTCTTTGAGTGATATAGGCTATGTTTCATTGAGGCATTAAGGGTGGACCCGCGGGCAGAGGATTTTCTAAATTTGGATTTCATATTTGAAATTGTTTTATCACGCCATATCTGTGATCTACAAACAGCAACCGAGATATATTGGACACCTTGAATATTGCTGTTTTGCTCATACTTTACGACTGTGAAAAGGATGGCATTCAGTTTAGTCCAGTTTAGTTTGTTGACAAAAAGAACACGATTATGTATCGATCTCTCAAAAACTATTAAACATCCCACAAAAGCCTTTTAACACAAATAATACAGCATAATAGACCTTATGATTCAACTAATTAAACTCTCAATGGAATATCGTAAATAATAAGGCCATTACTTCGATGTATCATAATGACACTGCGCCCGCGCCGGTGTTGGGTAAATGTTGGGCGTGGTACAAGTACTGAAAAAACAACGATTCCTTAAAATGAGGGACTATTGAAGGCTTACAAAGATTTGTGTTAAATAAAGTCAATTAATATATGAATGCTTGTTATATAGCTCTATGATCAAACAGTAATATATAACTAGTTACATAGAGTAGTATAAAAATAAATTACAAATTAAAAAAATTATAGGAAAAAAAAACATACAAAACATGGAATTTTCCATACTATTAGGCTGTAGAGTGCCCATAACGTTAAAATTGCCACCCTGAATGGCGATGCTGGCCTAAATGGCAACATAAATGAGTGCCAGAGTGCTGGTGATGATATATACAAGAGATGTTTCAAATTCCTCTATACATCCGATGGGCGCCTGGTCCCCGCGGATCTAACGCTGGTACCCTGCAACCAGGGAACCATATTTGCATATGAGTATATTGTCATTGACAAGTAAAAATTCTAGTCTTTATTATATACAATAATATCATAGAAAATAACTTAAATATTTACAAACTAAAAATAGACAGAAAATTACATTATTATACAAAAGTAATATACATTAAAAAGAGTATAGAAAAGCTACTTAATATTTCCAAGAAGTGTAAAAAAATTGGCCCATGCGGTAGCGTGCCCAAGATGCTGGCCGCATTTCCATTGACAAGTTCATCTTCTTCTTCTTTCTTTACGAAATGAGATGCGATGAAATAAAATGGATATGAATATGGCCTCACCGACAACAGCGAGTATTTTGTCAATATCAAGTAATTAATAGCAATAAAACATTTAATAAATACACATTATAAATAAAATAATGAATGTGACATGATGATATGAAAATGGCGTGTCCCAAGTACATCTATTAGACCCCACACACTATTACATCACACTCTTAAAACAATATCGCTGCCGTCAGTAGCTTACGCCATTCGAACGTTAAGTGAGTTTACTTGCGAATGGCCAATCGGTTTCGTAATCGATCCAGTGACCAAGTAACCACCTTCGCGGGAATGTGGGACGGTGGGAGAGTCGATCAGAACACCATTCAAATACTCAGTGCCGCTGTATCGTTCGTGGTGTACGTAGAGTTTTGATTGCAGTCGGCTCTAGCTTGATATGCCATCTTGGACTCTCCAAGACCAGTCTCAAAGTCCACCAGGCCATCTAAAATGGGGAGATTGATTATTTTGTATATAAGGTTAAACAATGATGAGGTACATATTGGTAGGTTATAAAGATCCTAACCCAACCAAAACAGTCAAAGATTTTTTTTTTAAATTTTAACAGCATATTCTTACTTTAAAAAATATCGTACAGAATTTACATCTTAGATACGTATGTACATACATTATTATGTATAGGTCGTTTTCGTTGTAAAGATTGTGTAAATAAAAGTTAATTAAAATATAAATAGGTGCTTGATCATAAATATATTTCTTAATCATAAAATACATAAATTAAATGATTGATTTACACGTATAGGTATTCATTTTAATAGCTCTTGAAATTGATTTCTAATAATTACGCGAATATTATTTTTATGTTTTTACGTTCCCGACGTTTCGGCTACTTTACAGCAAGCATGGTCACGGGAGGACTGAGGTGTTTGACGTCCTAGTGTCTTAGTTTGAAACGGGGTACCCTCATATTTAGTAGTTCTTTGCTCATGAAACAGTTTTTTGTCTGTAAATAACAGAAAACTTGTTTATCAAGGTTTATCAAGAAATATGTTTATATCTCTTCGAATATAGTTTTTCTGTCTGTGTTATAATTATATTGACTTCGCTTTTATTGTTACAGAGCTATCGGTGCAAAATGCGGTTCAAATCAAGTTTAGTGTAGAAGTCGCAGGAAAATCGGGACTCATGTACGTGAAAACGCAGAGGTAATTAATTTAATTGGTAACCTATAGCAATACGTGTCTAAGTAGAGTGAATATTTTATAGCACTCCAGTATTATTGGCTCTAACAAGTAACCTTACGCTATACTTCAGTTTCTATCAAACTAGGTCATTTTATTTGATAAATTCCATTTTATAGGACAATAAGATCTTATCATTATTTAGGTATATTTGGAATCTGGTATCAATAAAATAATGTCGTGGGCAAATGTTACTTCTGTTTATGTTATTTTTTATTATCTGTATCATTGAGGAACAGATAATTTGTCATATTAGTAAAAAGTCATTTGAATAAAATAAACATCTAATTTACAAAGTCTTGTCAACTATAAAAGCCGACAAGTGACATGATCTGATGACGGCAGAAAGAAACAGAGCTACATGAAAAAACCGACAGCCGCTAACGTCTACTTGTCTCTGTCGAGACGCGACATATTTGCAATCTACCATTCACCTAACATATTTATTAACTACGTTTTAAATGCCCGGGGTTCATCGGCACAACTTTTTCCAGGTAATCATACCGATGGTACGAAAACGAAAACCACCGAGTTGACAGTAACCGAACACTTAAACGAGGTACCAAAAACCGGGTACCTCATTATCCAATGACCGATGAAATTGTTATCAAGTCGGAAACTGCCGAAGATGGCGATAAGGTAAATAACGAAACAAGAGATACAGAAGCGAAGGAACCGAAAGAGACAAAAACGAGATCAGTATCGTTTAATAGGGACGTACACGTGAAACGATTCGGTGAGTCCAAATCGAATGTGAAATAGGGCTGTCGGCTGTTAAGAACGTATCTGGAAGATTTAGTTCCATTCGATGCACTATATGTTACTGGTATGAGAGGCCCCAATAATGTCCTAAAAAATAACGATAAACAAACACACCAACTTTACGGTCCCAAACTGAGTGACGCTTGTATTATGGGTACCGCAAAATAAACTGAAGGCGACACAAGCATATATATACTTATATAAATGTCTAATAGTATAATACAAATGTGTTATCCATGGTTAAATTTAGAATAATCATGGCGAAATATTGTTCAAAAATTCTGAAACTTACGTCATGGCCTCAATCCGAAATTGTTTAATAGCCTTCAAAATGGAAATCCTATCAGGGAAAGCAACACTCGTTTCAGCCCAGAAACATTTAGTGCGCTGAATTGTATTACATTTTCAAGCTCCGTTCTTATTCAGCTCAGACCTTTTCTGATTCACGAATGTCTAACCGATAATAACTATGAGGATATTAATGGGGTTTGTTTAACACACTAATTTTCATGTAACTGCTGTGACGTCAAAGACTTTTTTAATATATAAAGTAAATAACAAAATAACGGGAACATTGAGACTAATGTTTGACGATTAATATAACTAATTGTATTTTAAAAGCATTTTCATCTTGTTTCTATAAAAATCTTTATCTATTGCTTGATTTTGGTGGAGTAGCGATACGTTTTATGTGACTTACTCGGTATATACCCACAAGTGACTCCTGAGAGCCACGAGCACCAATTTCTACAACAAATACGGAGCAAGAGAAAACATCACTGATTTCAGAATAAGTGTAGGATATTATTCATACTTATTGAATATGCGTTTTGTCAGAGAACAAAGTGTAACAGATGGAATATAAAATGTATAATGGTCGTCATTAATAATGTATATTACGTGGAATTATTTAAATCGAAGACTTACATCATCAATAAGAATAACATCTGGTAATTATTTACCGACCTCACAAGATGGTTCAATGTGAGCATATATGGGATGAGCACGTTAAAAAAACAAAACTGCTAGGTATACGATGTAATAGTACAAAAGAACATCCATTCTTATCATACAAACCGGGTTTTTTGGTTTGCTTCGGATCCTATAATGTCACATAACTAGTTTTACGATTGACTAGTAAATAATGATCCAATGACATAAATTAGATATTATTTTGGTGTTATTAACTGTGCGTCAATTATCTTCTTACTGACGTGTAATTTACTGTCGATTGTCATGGAGGTATAAAACCAATTTTCATATATTTATAATAGCTATAATAATAATACCAGCTTAGCCCATAGTCCACCACCCTGGCACGGGTTGGCTGGCTTCACACGTCTTGCGAGGGACTCTCTCAGACATTTCCTCACGATGTTTTCCTTCACCGTTTAGCAAGTGATAATCATGGTTGAAAATGAGATGCGCACATAAAATCAAGTAATGCCTGTGGTGCGATCTGGGGTTTGAACTTGCGACACTCGTTACCGAAAATCGACAAATATTTGCTTAAAACAAAAGTTTTTTTTTATATAACACCCAAATCTATTAGACTACGGAAAATTATGACGATACATATTCTAATGAACGGAATAATGAATCTGATAAGGAACACGGTTAGGATGGGCACGATCTCGTGGATGACGTGGCAGAAAATATTAAAACAACAGTATATTTTAATAGGAAAATAAAAGGGCATTTGTGACTTCAATATGTCTGACTATAAAGCTTTCGTGCGAATAATCCGCTGTAAAAATGTGCAATTATTGTGTATCTGTTTGGTTTGAACAATTTTTAAAACGTCAAATTGACTCCGATAGAGGTTAGCTGTATTTAATAGAGGCAAATGGGGTTGCTATACGGTACTGAAATCCAATATTTTATGGAACTTCCTAGACAACATTGGTGAAGCATGCAGCGATTATTATCAGACTTTTTTTACGTAAATATAATTTTGTAATGAATGACTATGGCTACTCTATAAAAAATATACTTTTATGATCTACATTTACACGGCCCCACAAGTGGACCGATGATATCACACGCGTCGCAGGAAGCCGGTGGATGCGAGTGGTGGAGGACCGTGATGTGTGGAAGTCGTTGGGGGAGGCCTGTGTCCAGCAGTGGACGTCTATCGGTTGATAGATTTGATCTACATTTATAGAATTATCATTGTAAGTACAGTCGCGGACATTAATTCGGGACCCATTTAAGGTTGAATATCGGACAGCAAAGGCATACCATAAGAGGTACTATTTTGACTGACGTCACTGCTCTCAGATATGGCTATATACAAATACTAGCTGCGCCCGGCGGTGTTACCCGCGATAAAAAGTATGAAAAATTAAAACATCTATCCCACGGGAACCATACATTTTACCGGGATAAAAAGATTAGATTATAGTCTGGAATAGCCTATGTGCTATTCCAGACTATAATCTATCTCTGTGCCAAATTTCATCCAGATCCGTTCAGCCGTTCGGGCGTGAAAGAGTAACAAACATCCATCCATCGATCTATCCATCCATCTATCCATCCATCCAAACTTTCACATTTATAATATTAGTATAGATACGACCTTATTGCATTGTAAGTGTCATTGAAAATACGAAGAAAATGGGATGCATATTAGTGTTTGCGACCCTAAAACTATCTTAAAACTTGACGCGACCGAAGTCACCATGTATTACTAGTTTAATTATAATCGGTATCACTCGGACATAGCGAATCGGCATTCGGTTCTTTGTTTAACGATCGGTCTCAGTCCATCAGCGGAGTATTACGAAAACAAAATCGATCGATTGTAAATATTATTTAACGTGAAATCGATGAATGAAAGTGTTTAGAAAAGAACGAAGGAATAACGCTAATTGGGGGCTTTTAACTGTTGTGAAATGATTGAATATTTATTTTTTAACACGCCTTTTAACTATAAGAACATCGACAGACGAACACAGCAACTGTACGGTACCAGAACATGCAACGCTTGTATTATGGGTACCGTACAATGGACTAGCGGGATCATAGTATTATAATACTTACAAAGCTATTTAAGATTCACGAATCTGGTGGAAATATTTGTACTCATCACCCAATGTTTGCCCCTACCAAGATTCGAACCCGAGACTGTCTGTATAGGTAGCAAGGTCACTATCAACTGTGCTATTGAGGTCTTCGTTCAGTAAAACACTAACAGATGTTAAAGAATCATCCAGCTCGTGAAATAATGCTCCATCCATGTGAAAGTTTGGATGGATGGATGTTTGTTACTCAATCACGCCAGAACGGCTGAACGGATCTGGGTGAAATTTGGCACAGATATAGTTAATAGTCTGGAATAGCATATAGGCTGTTTTTATCACGGTAAAAAGGACATACTTTTTAATAGCGGGTAATACCGCGGGGCGCAGCTAGTAAGTAAATAAAAGTCTGATAAATATTAAAATCACACATCGTGTCAATGAAGAAGCCATTATGAATATATGTATGAAAGCAACATAAATATTCAATAGCATTCATGAATGCCAACGCGATGCAATTTCCATGCTAATACGAGTTTGTATTAAAACATTCCTCTGGTAGTCAGTGGAGCGCCAGGTTAGATACTTTTGGAAAATATTGTTAACTAGCCTATATCATTTTCTGACCCCTAAACTACCACTACCTATGCAAAAAATCATGTCGATCCTTTGCTCTATGAAAAATTAAAACAAATCTATCTCACGGGAACCATACATTTACCGGAATAAAAGTAGCCTATGTGGTATCCTAGACTATAATCTATCTCTGTGCCAAATTTCATCCACACCCGTCCAGCCGTTCTGGCGTGATTGAGTAACGAACATCCATCCATCCAAACTTTCACATTTATAATATTAATGTGATGATGGAGAAAAGTTTAATATCCCTATATTGTAGAAGAAACATACTAGTGAACAGTGAAATGTGGGTGCACAATGTAGCTCGGATAAAACCTTTAATAGTAATAAGAAAAGTGAGATAATCTCGTCCAAAGTACTAGGCATGCATAAAAAGAAGGTGTCCTTCAAGACCCCGTTCATAGGTGGTTTGGTAAATAAAATAAATAATAATTAAGTATCCTTCAAGTATTTTTGCCACCGTTATCTATCCATCAGCCGAAATATAGTCAAGCCTGCCTCCAAGGATCTCCACATAATACTCATGTCTTAGTCATTGGGATCAAAACCTGTAGCACAGTTTTAAGAGCCATTAATAATATACTACTCATGGAAAATGTTGTTATACAAAACAGCTAAAAAGTATATTATTAATATGAAAATACAATAACACTTTAGAAAAAAATCAAAGTGACCCAAAAAAATTACTGCACTATGGAACATCAAACAAGAATTGTAAGTATTTGCGATGACAGCTGTAAACATATAGGTACACTACTTTTGTTTAATTGTAGGATTTTTAACTTCAGAGGTTATCCCTAAGTTTGGGGCGGAAATTTGCAGTTTTGCATCTGTAGAGCCATTTCATTAAATATTACTCCAATTAAACGTAAAAACTATTTGTATACGTTTTGATAGATACAGGATTCTTATTTAAAAGCTATAAATCTATTTAGGGCTATTATCTCCCAGCAGTTGGTAACACTTCATATTGCATATCTTCAATGTTTAGAACGTCTATAACCTTCCGAGATAGCGGTCTATGTGAATTCGCAAACAGTCTTGCACAAGCTGACATGCAGATCATATTAAGCTCACCAAAACATCAATAACCACCTGACAAATACCCTTGTGGCAGTGATTCGGAGCAGCATTCCTGCGGCATGACGAATGCTCAGCACGAGGGCGCTGATCAAGTGACAAGTCAGGCACGCAAGCCTTGACCTCTGATGCCATCTCGTTTGCAACTTGCTCACATGCTCTCGTGTACTGTGTTAAAGAATGAGTGGGGGATGTAGTTGTACCATTACGCCTGTGTTTAGGCGTAGGCCACGCCTTATTTCGAACACAACATATTGTCTTAGACGGCGCGACCTGATTAGTTCAGTTGGTAGTAACCCTAATTTCTGTGCCGAGTCTGCTTTATGGAATCCTGGTAGAGGTGAACTTTGTGTGATGATCACGAATGTTAGGACCCGAGTCATTGATGTATAAGTATTTGTATACATTGTACGGTTCCCGTAATACAAGCGTTGCTTAGTTTGGGACCGTACTGGTGATGTGTGCGTCTGGCGATATTTATTTATAATCTGCTTCAAACCTCTTGCTATTAGAGTCTGGGTGGTCTGGTCTGGGTCTTCTACGCGTCAAGACCCAGCCAACAGGGCTACGAAAGTTCATACTTTTACAGCGCAGACACCTAGCAGAGAGGGACAGAGGATTAAGAAGAAATAAGAAGGTGGAAACGCATCTTATTTTTTTCGTATAGCTCTATCTCTCTCTGCTATGCATCCGCGCTGTCCTGTATAGATAGCAAGGTTTAAGTATTCTCTTGTTCACATTTCACTGATCATCGACATTGAACAGCAAGTCTAGTAGAAACTCCTATTGTTATCGTATCATTATCGAGAAAGCACACTGCGACTTACTTTCTGGGTGAGCGAGATGGCAAACGCATACGCTGTCGTCACGCTTCATAAAATAGTTGTACTTAGGCTACAGGACTCTATGATAGGCAGATCTGTTTGATCTAGTTCCGCTTACAAATCCTAACTAGTAACGCTCAAGGAAAAAAAAAACATTGACAATACCTACTCACGGTATCATTACTTAGAATAGTTCAACATAATCCATCAACAAACATAATATATGTCTAATTGCGGATAACAAAACAGCGAGACAATGTAAGTCCCCTCGCAAAAACTCCATTGTTGAGCGGAAGGGCGTGGTACGATACCATTTCGGCGAGCGAGGAGCATTTTAACAACTTCTTGCCACTGTTGTGATAAGATCTTTAGTAAATCTGAACTTGGACCAGTTTAGTTTTTAAGAATGGATGATAAAGACTTTGAGTGTCTAATTATGGAGACGACCTGTATAGCACAGTTGATAGTCACCCGGCCTTCTGCGCTGAGGGTTCCGCGTTCTGATATGGACAAATTCTGACAAACATTCGTGCTCATCACACAGATGTGATGAGCACGAATGTTTGTATCCGAGTCATGGAAGTTTAATATCTATATAAGTATTATATACCGGGTTGGCCCCAGGCCATTGTACGCTACCAATAATAAAAGTGTTGCTTAGTGTGGGGCCGTATAGTTTGTGTGCTCGTCTGACGATATTATTATTATTTCTCTCTCTACTAAGGTTATACCTGGACCTTTGGAAGGCTTACGCGAGGACATGGTTCCAACTCGTAAAGACCCTTTTTGAGAATTTTAATGTTATGTTAGCCACCTGCTGTGATCAACTGCTGAATTATAGCATAAACAGCGGATTGACCACAGCAGGTAGAGGAACTAATGTAGGAATATGGAAAGATAATTGCGACTATGGATTGAGGTTTGTATGGGAATATTGGAAGGGTTGCGGACACGTGCCATAATAAGTTTTCATCTAATTACTATTGGTAGGAGGTGACTCGCAGCTCTTTAGGTGGGCCCCCAAAAAAGGCCGTCTTATCATTTATTATTTCTTATTCTTATCATATATTTATTGTTATTGAGTGGTTAGTTTCTATTTTCTTTTTCTATCATCTTTCGCCACTATGACTAATGCCCCTATTTGGCAGAGACTGTACGCCTCAGTGATCCAGGCTAATTTGTCTAAGGATAAAGAATGTTCATAATGGCCGCATATTATCTTCACAAATATTTTATTTTTTGAAACATCATCATTCTGCTTTTTAGAAACATTCCGATAGTGATGTAATGAAAAAGAAAATGTTAATCTTGTAATAACATGCCTTACCTATATCATTTTGGTATCTCGAAGCGAACATAAAAAAGTCACATATTTATGTTTCTACGTACCTACCTTTCTAACACACGAATTCGTATGTTACTTTTTTCACACTTTTTTTACGCTAAATGGCTTTGGGTATAACGTCATTGCGAAATCCCCAATGCTTTGTCAAAACAGACGGCACATCGTTAATTCAATCGCCATACATGCATCACCGTGTTTTTTGTGTACGATGTATGATCTATCGTTTTTAGTGTACCGCATGAGAATAAGACTAAACTATTGTTGACTCCCCGATTCGCAGATTTGCTGGTACTGACCTTGCTTTCTGCATCGGTACTACGTTCAAATCCAGTGATGATCACGAATATTTGAACCCCCCCGTCCTTTATAAGTAACTAGCTGCGCCCCGCGGTGTTACTCGCGATTTAAAAGTATGTCCTTTTCCTCTATGTCCTTTTGCAAATGCACGTTTCCTGTATGCTATCCCATAGGAACCGTGCATTTTTCCGGGATAAAAATTAGCCTATGTCATTTTCTGACCCTTAAACTACCACTACCTATGCAAAAAATCATGTCGATCCTTTGCTCTATGAAAAATAAAAACAAATCTATCACATGGGAGCCACACATTTAACCGGGATAAAAATCCTATGTGCTATTCCAGACTATAATCTATCTCTGTGCTAAATTTCATCCAGATCCGTTCAGCCGTTCTGGCGTGATTGAGTAACAAACATCCATCCATACAAACTTTCACATTTATAATATTAGTGGGATAGTGGGATTAAATATGATATATTCTGGATCACCCCAAGTTCATAGTACGGTACCCAGAATACAAGCGTTGCTTAGTTTGGGTCCGCACAATTGATGTGTTTGTCTGGCGATATTATTAATACTCTCTTCCGACATAGCCTAATAGTGTTATAATAATAGTTTTATTCGATCGCAATGTCCTCTAAGAACAGCACACATCAACCAAAGATTAAAGTATTCAAAAAGTCCGCAACAAAAAATAAAGTGAAGTTATCAACCAATCAAATCTGACGCATATTTTTTTGTCACTGCAGTAAACTAAGCATGATGAAAACGATACTCGCTAATATCGTCAAAATAACGTCCCATTAACTGCTTCCAACCATTACGAACCGGTTCGTTCTGATTCAAATCATGTTCAGTGAAAAAAGTCAGTATGTAAACTCGACACAGTAGCCGAGTGTCATTTGATTCCCGATCAATCAGCCGATACGGTTGATTGTCTCGGTTTTCGGATTATTTGTTTTACTGGAATAACTAATGATGGGTGATCTCTTTGATATGGGAAACTTCTTCTTTCAGTCTGTCCAACCCACGGCTGTGTATAAGCCTCTCTTTCACACCATTCGTTACTGTCCCATGCTGCTCTAGTTCAACACGTACCAGCTACCTTTCTGACGTCTTCCATCTGGCTGGTGGTCTGCCTCTCTACGTCATCATATAGCCAACCGCTCTGTTAGCATCCTGGTCCATCTGCTGTTTTCCCGCCTCATCAAGTGCCCTGCCTGTTCTCACTTTAGTTTTGCGATCCCCACACCGATATCTACCTCTTTGCCAAAAGCCCATTGCGAATAATGACTTATAAAGTATGGTACGTATAAGGTGAAGAAATATATCCTTTGTAAATATATCCTTTGTAAATTCCCACTTCTGTGTATAGGCCTCGTAATAAAAAGCATTCAGGCAATCGTCCAAGTTTGACTTGGCAAGCTATTCATCATTTACATAACTTACATTGGTCACATATTGATTTCTTATATTAACGCGGATACTAAACATTGAAATAAAACTTATTTTACCTATTTAATCGTGTTTATTTCATGTTTTTACGTTGCCGACGTTTCGGTTACTTTACAGTAACCATGGTCACGGGAGGACTGAGGTGTTTGACGGCCTAGGGTCATAGTTTGAACTGGGGTACCCTCATATTTAGCTGTTGCTAGCGTTGCAAACATAAAATAAACGCGATAAAATCTGTAAAATAACTTTTATTTCGATTGGTCAATTGCAGCCCGTCAATTCTTCCCAGCTTCCTTACAATAGTAAAAGTACTCGCCGCCGCCGGCACTGACGGGTTGTTACGCAATAATATTATAATATGTTGCGGCATAACATTCTTACGTGTATGCTAAGTGCGCTGATAAGGACTTTGCGACATTAGCGCCAATACGAAATGTGATAGGTGAGGTTGCGATAGTCTAATTAATATTATGAACTTTTAATTGAGATCTTATTTATGTTGTCTGCTAATGTTAATCCCTTCTGGTCAATTTTAAGTAGCACAAGACTTGGAGTCGCAATTTGTAGATCAGATGAAAACAGATTCTGTTCTATAAGAATTTTCTTTTCAGGGTCAATTCAATTATTTTTTTTGTACAATATTGATTAGCATTTCTTGAGGTCTCCTCAAATGAAGTAGTTAAGAAACGGATAAATATGAAACTCCATTCGAATATACAAATTATTAGTCTGGATTGTCAGAAATTAAGTTACAATATTTCACAACCGCCATATTCAAACCTGTTATAATCCAATCACATTTACAACAAATGGTCTTTACATAATCTGGGTGTGGCGTAGACATAACAAGTCGTATATTAACACTCATCAGCCATCGCAACGTGAGTCGCTACACGTTTTAATTGATCCCAATCTTAATTACATGTGTTGTTAATTTTAAGAGGATGCAGCCTTGTCAGTCTCCCAGATAGATTGGCCCATTAAGGATGATCAGAACTTGGATCATTGCGATCGTTACCAAATCGTTCTTAGACCTGTTAAATAGACATATTTTTATATTAGTTGCATGCTCTGTGGTCATTGCTCTATGATACAAGAATGGCTGTGTCCATGGTGTGTCTGTCATTGTGTAAAAGTGGTATTAAATAAATCTTGATAATAATAAGGTCCAGCGTGTTTTCACTAACAAGACCTAAGTGTATGCTAGATAGATAGCTCAATTATCTTTCAATACATTTTAAATTATATTAAATTTATTTTCTTAGATTGGTCAGTTCGCCACTTGCGCTTACTAAAGACTTAGACATATTGATTTCTTCTATTTACGCGAATACTAAACATTAAAATAAAACAAATTTTGCGTATTTTATCGCGTTTATTTTATACTTTTTAAAGTTCCCGATGTTTGGGCTGCTTTAGAGCAACCATCCTGTCCGTGACCATGGTTGCTGTAAAGCTGCTGAAACGTCGGGAATTTAAAATACATAAAATAAACGCGATAACATCTGCAAAATTTGTTTTATTTCAACATCACTAGCACACGGACTTCTCGAAGCAGCCCTGACATATACGATCATCACCTATTTCTGCGCAAACAAATCACAATCTGGGTAAATTTCCAGGAGAGAGTTAAGTGCGGCGAGGGAAGAGGATGGAGTGATTTTGTAGCGACACGATGCACAATAAATAGCATTTTTTTTTCTACTACGGCAGTAATTGTTGGAGACAATAATATGCAGGATAGCGTTACATATTTCGCTGTCTCTACTTACATATAAAAAAATAAAACATTCACACAGATTAAGTATGTTTCGATATTTAATTGAAAATTCGAGGTGACAAACACCGATAAATTGAATGTCGAATCGCACACTTGCAAGTCATTATTAAACGAGTATCCTAATACGAGATAAAATCTATCGAAAATAAGTAACTGTCGCCCAAATAGAACCGGCCAATAGTTTACATTGATTTATGTGATACAGTAATACTTGACTCTACTTAAAAGTCATTTCGAAATCATAAAACTACCATATAGAAAACTTTCAATAAAAGTGGACCCATAACATGTCCCTGCGGCAGTCATTAGCACGCTGCGTAGGGGGCGGCCTGTATCGAATCTGGCGGCTCTCAGTCGAGCCTAAAAAGGTTACAGATGACGATCGAGTCGTATAGAGACAATTTCTGTATTGGCATTGACCTAAACGAGGATGCCTTTTGTGGTCAACCGTTTCGAAAGCCTCGAGCGGGTCCGAGTCGAGTATGTTAATGCACTTGCGACTTTTAATATAATTAATCATTGCGATGTGTGTATTGCAAATGGTTTCGTTTTTAATGTGTAATTGATGTTGCTCGTTAGTTTTTGAATTGACAAATTAGTTATTTATTGTAGTTAAGCGATCTTTGTGACGGGGTGACGTGTAATATATTTGTGTAACGTATATAAAGCTATTTGTAACTTTTAAATTTATTTCCTTTTGTCTCGTTTATCATTTTACTCGAAGTAATATTATGTTTGTGATAGCTAGGAGGGTTTTAATGATTAACTTCCTTAATTTACAAATATTTAGGGCATGAAATAGTCCCGTAATTATTCCAAAACGAAATCCCGCTTCCTGCAGATTGTTTTATTTTAATTTACTTTGTATGAAATCCTTATTTTATTCCTGACATTAATTAACAAGTGTCCTTCATGGTTATTAGTCCCTAACTTGTATGTTTTTACCATAATTTATATATATCAATATGCAAAAATAATTAAGGCCTTCACACATTGGCGCGTTGCTGATTTTATCTCAAGCGCAATCTGACGAAACTGCAAGTCCAATGACTCATGAACAACTGAAACAGTTGTCAGCAAACTCTTTTCCTATATTTTGGCATACAACATCATTACGCCATCGCGACAAGGATGCGAGCAGAACAATAGCTAACTGTACTACTGTACGCTCATCCCACTAGCGAGTGCCGCGTGACCTTACAACTGGTTCGAAATTATCGATCAACACACAATGCACATTGTTTTCATTCCTATGTGTACTCGATTTAACAGTAAATATTATCATGTTGCAAGTTATACGGCATTGGTAACTGAGTTAGTAATGTAATGCTGATTGATTGTGATCGAGTTTCAAGTTATGTTGGAGGTCGCAGCGAGCAGGTTGCTTGAATCACTACTATCTTCTGTCCCACTAATAACACAGGAACCTTCCAATTTACCGGGATAAAAAGTAGCCTATGTGCTATTCCAGACTATAATCTATTTCTGTACCAAATTTCATCTATATCCGTTCAGCCGTTCTGGCGTGATTGAGTAACAAGAACCATCCATCCAAACTTTCCCATTTATAATAGTGGGATTACAACCGGGATTATCAGCTTAACATGCCTTAAAGCACGGAGCAGCTCAGATGTTATAATGTTGTCTTCCATCCAAGGTGCGACCGAGCCACATATCCTATTGGTTTTACCAAATAGTCAAATCATTTATTTCGTATAGGCCTACTGGGGCACATAAAAATTGTCATATGCTTTTTTCTTAACTCTCCAACCGGATCGGAACGCGACCTCAGCTGAGAAGATCCGGCGAGATACTCAGCGAGCATGTCTTTTCGTTTAAAGCCATTAATAGGCTACGACCTTCTCCCGCAGCCAGACGCATGATTGCGGTACAGCTATTACAAATTGCATAAAACCTTACCTCCGATCGTTTTTTTATCGATTGCACAGATAATTAAACAATATACTGTAGACTTTCTTAATATGTATCTAGTCACAGATTTCATTGCGTATACGAGTATCGTATTTTATCGACTACATCAAGCCCTATAACATCAACATTATCACATAGGCACGTCTTCCTTTTCGATGCCAGCTAATTGACTCGGTTTGACCTTAAACATTAATTTACATAGGTATTCTAGTTTCCTAGTTACATCAAACACAAGTGCTGATACGTCCGCGTTTAGGAGATTGATACACAAAGAATGGCACCCGCTGTGGGCAGCGAACCTTGGACGCTTCCGTTGTGCGTGGGCAAGTTGTTGTGAACGATCTTTTGCACTTGTGGATCTAGTTATGCAGTGGCAAGCTGTATTATTTATGTATACCTAGTACTATATAGCTAGTAAACTCTGGCAAAACGAACGGAATATTATGCTTAATAGTTCGCAAGTAACTTCTGGAGTAGTAGACTACACTGACCATGTGGACACCAGGGACAACTTTCGTGCGTTCAAGCGTTTTTGCCATACATATTACTGGAATCAAGTTTAATCAGCTCACAAGTTTAGGACCAACTAGTATTTAAACTCTCCGTGGTGCCTTGCACCTGGACTTAGTTCAGCTGTAAGAGTCTTGCTTCTGTGGAAATTTGTCTACCAGATCCTTTCTGTCTCCCGCTTTGCAATGGAGGGTAGTGGATATTTTTCTTCCAACTACTCCAATTTATATCTTTCGATTAAATTCGTGCGGGTTCGAAGACAATTATCTTTATCCTGGGACTCGCCGAGGGTCAAACCTCGGTGTCTTCATTGGACACCACTGTATATCCCGGCTTACAGGAGTAGCAGTGGTGGGAGTGTGTGGCGGGCCTAGTCCCATAAAAATAAAAAAGCTTACCTTTTCAGTACATTAAAAGTTTAATGAAGAAGAAGAAATCAGGGATTCAAAATAAACTAGTCATCTCGTGATCCAATTTCAATCGCGAATATCTTTTGTAGGCGTGAGTTCCATTACCATTTGCTGCAATCTCTTCAATATTATTTATGCGCGAATTATTTAGACTTCCGGCGAGGGCGAACATCGTAATGATACATGACACCTCTTGGTATTTAAACACTTAGTTGTATCATGGACTCGATCAATGTGAAGGAAGTCGGTGTATGAAAGAAATGGGTGCAAAAACTATTCGCTTATTAAAACCTGATTGGTGGCGGGTGAGAAGTAAAGTGACAAGATCGCGGTGGAATATCGCAGACGGCATTCTGCTCCATCGCGTTTTCAGTATAACAAGCAAGACGTCTGCGATATTGAGGTCCACAAAATTAGCCATTGATTTTGCAATTTATTTGCTAGATTTATGCGTACTTAGGGTACGCGTGTTAGTGTTTAATATTGCCATAGCGTTGGCTTATGAATGATCTACAAAGGCAGTTGTTGTTTGCGGTACGATCTACGCAGTAAGTGCTCATAGCCTCGAGACACTTTAAGATACTGTGAGCACTTTCAACGTAAAACAACTAAAACAACAACTAAATATGAGGGTACCCCAGTTCAAACTATGACACTAGGACGTCAAACACCTCAGTCCTCCCGTGACCATGGTTGCTGTAAAGCAGACAAACGTCGTGAACTTAAAAAAATATAATAAACGCGATAATAATTTGTAAAACTAGTTTTATTTTAAATCATCATTAAACAAATATTTAACATATGTACACGTAAGTGCAAAAGAAAAGGATAATCCGTTTTCAAGGTTTTCCAATTCATTGTACAAACTTTTAGCGTGTGGATGTGATGCCTTTATGACTAATACAGTGACCGTCTTTGAGTTCCTTGTTTCGTAAAACTGTTGATAGAGTCAACGGCTCAAGTGGGTGATGAAAGAACTCTAGTGAAATTAGTTTAGCGCAGGCCTCCTCTACGGCTCTACGTGATCTTGTTACCGTCAATAATTTTGGTCACTTATGGTCTCCAGCCCCAGACGCTAGTATAGTCAGTATCTTCCATTTAAGAGGAACAGTAGATATATAAACATATCATCCTTGAAAATGTATCTAAAGAATTTGTATCTAATCTTTTTCTTTCTTTACGAAATTAAACGCGATGAAATTAATCAAGAGAGAATGAAGAGAATACGAGTTCAATCTAAAAGTAGTATCGTCAACAACTTGATTAAGCGACAGACTACAAGAGTCTCACAGAATAAGACGGCATTATTTTAGCATAACTCAAACGATACTTGCAACCAAAAAAATATTGAAATGAAACTAAATTTAAGGATTTTATCGAGATTTTATTTAGTTTAAATTAGTTAAATTTAGTTTCATTTCAATGTGTAATATTCGCGTAAATATAAGAAAAAAAAAATTTATAACTTCCACCGAAAATACATGTACAAGTATTATATTAGTATTATTCCAGTTTCTGTACTTGAGCAGTTAAAAACCTTGCTGTAGCGATCACACCTGTGCAAACACCGAGTCAGACTTGTCCATATGACATCACAAAGATGTTTATTACAATTTAGCACATGTTGGCACAGTCTGCAAAAATGAACCATCAACTCAGCTAATGGGACCAGCACCATCGTTCCACTGAATGTCTCGTATACCTTATTGTTTGACCTAACAGAAGTCGATTCTCTTTTGTCATTTTAATAATACGGAACAAGCAAACACACATGTATATTTATTTTTTTAGTAATGCCAGAACACACCAACTGTGGAGGAGGACCGTGATGTGTGGAAGTCATTGGGGGAGGCCTATGACCAGCTGTGGACGTCTTTCGGCTGATAGCATAGTATAGCACACCAACTCTACGGCCCCGAACTAAGCAACGCTTGCATTATGGGTACCGTACAGTAGACTGGGGGCGATCCCAGTGTATAATACTACCCAATATAGATATTAAACACTCAGGGCTCGGTCACAAGCATACCTGCTCATCACACGACGTACAGACAGCAGGGTTACTTACTATGTGAATCGGGTTGACAAATGAATGAACTGTGGAAATGGTCTGGCTGCGTGCGTAGATTATAATGTGTTCATAGAACCCTTTTCAACCTAAATAGACAGTGAATTCTGGCCACAAATTAAATAAGACAAAATAGTATAAGAAGTGTGTCATAAATATTGAAGATTTAAAGAATCTTCTATTTCTGAACAATTACATACAGTTCTTTACTTCTTCTTCTTTCTTTACGAAATGAGATGCGATGAAATGGATATGAATATGGCCTCACTCAAAACTTTGTGGGTATTTTGCCAATGTCAAGTAATTAACAGCAATTAATAAAATAATGGATGTGACATGAAGATATGAATATGGCGTGCCGTGTTCAAATTAACAACTATGTCCTATTCTGATTGATTGTAACCGACTTACAAGTGACTGCGCAATTAATAGTAAAGCCAGCGCTTATAACATGTTATATTTGGTTATATTGTAATTTTTAAAATTTATATTTCTATTTACTCAACATCTTTAAGTTATCCAAACACATAATGGCTGTTAACATTATATACGTATTATATATAATAACTAGCTGTTGCCCGCGACTTCGTCCGCGTGGTATTTAACAAAGACTCAGCCGTTGGTAACAGCCTGCTCGCGTTCTGATCCCGCGGGACGCATTGCAGATTGTTGCTATCAAACTTTAATCAGGCGCAGCGCTGCAACATTGGTTTTAATTTTTTTCGAGAGATCCTATTTTTTTTCTAAAATAAAAGTAGCCTAAGTTACTCCTTGTTACATCAGCTATCTGCCAGTGAAATTCCCGTCAAAATCGGTCCACCCATTGCAGAGATTACCCGGAACAAACAGACAGACAGACAGACAGACAGACAGACGGACAGACAGACAGATAGACAAAAATTTTAAAAATTGTTGTTTCGGTATAGGTACCGTGTATACATCCAAATGCATTTAGTAAAAAGCGGTTATTTTAATATTACAAACAGACACTCCAATTTTATTTATATGTATAGATAATACCAGCCCTTTTTAATGTCCCACTGCTAGGCACGGGCCTCCCCTCAATGTGAGGGGGATTAGGCCATAGTCCACCATGCTGGCCAAGTGCGGGTTGGCGGACTTCACACGTCTTTCAAGGGGTTCTGTCAGACATGCAGGTTTTCCTCACGATGTTTTCCTTCACCGAATATGAGATTCGCACATGAAATCCAGAAATCCCGGAGGTGCGAGCCGGGGCTTGAACGTGCGATCCTCGTTACCGAGGCAAGCGTTCTACCCACTTGGCTATCACTGCTATACCTATTATACGAAACTTTTATTTTCTTAGAAAAAACATTGGTATGGAATGATTTATATAGAATTAAATTAATATTAATGCGAGTCATCCTTGTTGAAAACCAGTATGAACAGTTAAACCGAGATGGATCTTGTTTGGACAACGGGCTCACGTCACGGCCTCGGCCGTAGACCATATATTATTAACACTATTCTAATATTTAAGGTAAATAAATATGTTTGAATACAGCATCCGTGATTTAAGGTTCACGGACTGTCCCGAGATGATGGATCTACATCATCATGATGCCCAAGCAAACGTAGTGAACTTGATGAAAACATAGAACAACTAAATCAAAATAAAACTAAATAGTGAAACATGACTTTTCCAGTTCTCCCAACAAGTCCGGTAGTTTGTCAGTGAAGTATCCTCAACTTTACTAATAAGGTTAGGGGGGGTTTTTAGGACTAGTCTTTTTTTTTTTTACATTATAGGCAAGTATTTGATCTCGATCTCACCTGATGGTAAGTGATGATGAGATCTACGATGGAGCATACTTGCCTAGGTAGGAAGGCGGCAGTAGATCGAGACGCTACATTCACTAGGCACATGCAGCGCAGCTGATCTGACCCGCCATCCATGAATGGCAACATCGAACATCATGCCGGAACACGGCTAGGCCGCTTGGCGACATGGCTTTGTTCAGTGGGTGGTGACTAACCACGGCCGAAGCCTACCACCAGTAGGATAGGATAGGAGGATAGGAGTCTATGGATTAGGCCTGTATAGGTGAGGCCATAAAAAAATAGCATATATTTACGGCATAAAGCTTGATTAATCAGTCATTCGTCAAAATCATTATCAAAGTTCAGGTAATCGTGGTGATCCTTGCAGTAACATTATAGTGCATTCAAATGAAACAAGCTTCGCAGTCGTCGTTTTTTATCAACAACATTTATAAGGTTTCCATGAACCAATGATACCTAATACTGTTGTGTATAAAACCGTTACTAGTCAGGCTGAATTATAAAAGATTGTCTGTAAAATAAGGCTATCGGTGGCTCCATCAAAATATCATGTGTCGGTTCGTGGGTAACAGATTTCTGATATGGGAACGATACAGCTACAGTAGATGGCAATGTTAACCTTTAACGTTATCTTAGTTGAGCTGGCTTGGTACAGGAGCTGCATCCTTTCAGGTTCCATATTTAAATTTAAGGTGTCAAATTTAATGATGGGTGTTGCTTCCTTTCTTAATGTTATGCTATCTTGGTATTTATTGTTGTTGAGTCTAGTTATTCTGACTGCATTAAATTATGTTGTCCTGGTAGATTTTCTTCATTCTAGCATAGTTCAGGGTATACAACACTGACCTCTATATATGCGTATTTGTATATATAGACGTCAGTGGTATCCAAGCTTTTGATTGATAAAATACGTTCCATTTCACATAATTATTCTATTCTATTATGTACTCATAGAAATTAAGGTGTGTTTATAAGAAGTGAATTTTCAAAGAAAAAGTTATCAGCTAATCTAAAAGCCTTTAAAACGTCACTGCGCCAGCGCAGGCTCTTGAACGATGACGGAGTGAGAAATCCTTTCGGACTAGTGTCCTTACAAGTATTTCCGTGTGCACAGATTTTCATTATTATGTTAAAGTTTGTGATTACAAGTTAACCTTACCATTAGTTAAACTGTCCAACCTCCTAATCTCAAGCCCGAATATCTGAGATCCTGGTATCATACCTAGTGTGGATATTAAAAATCAAAGTCCTTAGTACACTCTCCGATATCTTCATCAGCCATGTGATCCTGGTACATTATAAGTATAATTCCCATCGGCCACAAGATGGCGTCATAAGTAACGGAGCCTATTACCCGTGCGGACGTTATTTCGCGACTCCTACGCATGTTACTCACCTTAGAAGTCAATACTCTTTGGGGATAAGCAAAAAAGTAACAATGAGTTTGGCAAATTGTGGGGTTCGAGTGATCTCATGTATGCTCTATGGTTATTAATATTATCATCACGACATGCTCCAAGTGAGAGCCGGTTAATTGAGTTTAATAGTATATTTAAGTTAGCATGAATTAACTTGTACTAGTAGTAGTATATTATTAAATAAATAAATAAATATCGCCATACGAACACACCAACTATACGGTCCCACTTTAAGCTTAACGCTTGTGTTACGGGTACCGTACAATGGACTGAGGGCGAACTCAGTATATAATACTTATATACATATTAAACATCCATGACTCGGGTACAAACACGTTCGTGCTCATCACACAAAGCTTGTTTCCCTACCAGGATTCGAACCCGGGACCCTCGGCGCAGAAGGCAGAGTCACTACCGCTGCGCTAATCAGGCCGTCTAATTAATATAATAATAAAATAATTAATAAAATATTAATTTAATAATGTCTAAGTAAAATTATATTTACATAAGATAAGAAGGCTCAAGGTTGCTCAGCGCGCAATGGAGAGAGCTATGCTCGGGGTTACGCTACGAGATCGAAATGAGGAGATCCGTAGACGAACCAAAGTAACCGATATAGCTCAAAGCATTTCAAAGTTGAAGTGGCAGTGGGCGGCACATAGCTCGCAGAACCGATGGCCGTTGGGGCAGATAGGTTCTAGAATGGCGACCACGAACCGGAAGACGTAGTGTAGGACGGCCCCCACAAGGTGGACCGATGAAATCACACGCGTAGCAGGAAGCCGGTGGATGCGAGTGGCGGAGGACCGTGATGTGTGGAAGTCATTGGAGGAGGCATATGTCCAGCAGTGGACGCCTTTCGGCTGATAGAATAGATTAGATAAATACATATGTATTTAAAACGAGGGCTTTCCTGTTCATAGTCCACTTCTCCAAATTAAATAATTTCCCAAAATTCATTAGTCATACCCGAATAAACAAAAATGTAAGTCATGTTTCAAAAGTACATACAATTAGATACAGTACAGAGCCATTTAAAAAAAGTGTGTCAAGTTCTAAATCTTGCACATACGTGGTTCCGCATTTTTTCGCACATCCTTATAAGGATATACCTATTCATAATATACAAACCGGCAACAAACAACAACTGCTTGTTGGCCCCACAATTTTTTTTATGATCAGCGCCTAAAGTCTGCCTAGCCGTTCCTACATTGTTCTCACATACCTATAACAATGTACTGCTCAAAAATGTAAAAGCTGTTTTTAAAAAGAGCATGCTTGGAGTTTCTGGCCCGTTGTTGTCCATAGGAACGGCATTCCGAACGGGTGGTAAATTTGTAGCTTAGAATTTTGTAACTATTTTGACGATTCATAATTACTGTACTTTATGGTTTACATGAATAAACATCCTGATTAAATAATGTATCTCTCTTAAATAAGAAGTCTCAGGAACAAATGTATGCGGAAAGAAAAGTTTTATTTGGAGCGAATATATATAAATAAATTAGGATCTCATGAGAGCGATCCCATAAATTATAAGTTCCTTAATGTAATTGACCCCTTAATATAATGCTCTGAGCTCTTCGGAGCGAAATCTTCGAGTGAAGGAGAACAACCCAATCAACCAATACCGTCAAAGTTAAGTGAAAAAGAAAGAATACTATTGGTTGTTGGCTCACGATTAGGGTTCATTAGGAGATAAGCAGTACTGCGGTTATTTTTAGAAGTTATGTCACAATATTCCTGTTCAACCGAAGTCGTCGACCACGGAACCCCAAAAAGATGAAAAAAAGTTGTTTGCGCCGAAAGTCTGAGCTAAAAATAGGCGTGAACACGGTGCAGCGTGACGTCACGATAAGGCTTAAACGATATTGGGGACAAAGCACCGCCCACGCGTGTGATAGAGCCTTATAACTGAAACCTCAATAAAAAGCATGCTTTAAAAATGAGTTCTAAAGTTCATACTAGAGAGTTCTTTTCTCTATAAGGCATGCAGAGATCTGAAAAAGGGTCTTCGTCACATGTATGTCATTCTTCTCATAGTGAACTACTATGACTTTGATATTGTATCTTGAATGTCATGGGTTTTATTTGAGATGACATGCGCAACATAATTCAAAACAAGATACAAGAACAACAAAATCATACAACGCTTTGTTTGCAAATTAATTTATTTCTTATATCCAAAACATTATCATTAACACGTTGACTGCGTTAGGAGGTCTAAAAGAACTCTAACGTGACTTTCAGCTGGTGCGGCGCCGAAAATCGTGTTCTCCACCTCTGTGCGGGAGGTCGTAACTTCTTTATTTCTATGTGTTTGACAGAGACAAATATACATACCTACTTCCCGCTGCGAGTTTGATTCAATAATGTAATAAAAAAAATAGGAGATGGATGAGGTCTCTAACGCACTGAGTTGTAATAATATACATCTGTTGCGTGAAGAGATCTTTCGGACCTCCTAAAACACAGGCGTCATAGACGCAAGGAGCGGAGCGCGGGCGGCGCGGGCGCCGTTAGCTCGCGCTCAGTGTTGTTCAAATGTCGATAAGGTGTACCTGCGCACTCCATGTAAAAAAAATACGCTCTTATATTTTGTCAGCGTGGTAGCAAAAAAAGTCGTTGCACAGGCTGTCACAGTAAATTACGGCTTACATTTAGTAGCACAGATGCATCCAAAACAGCCAAACGAATAAATATGTGTATGTGTGTGTGTGTGTATGTACAACTATGTGTGCAATGCGATCAAAAAATGTGTTTACCATGCTTCAATGAGGAACATTTTTCTTAAATATATTTTAGGTCACTATGTTTATTGAAATAAAACTAATTTTATGGATTATCATAATTCATCATTCACGGAAGGACAGTCACCATGGTCAGTCCTCCCGTGACCATGGTTGCTGTAAAACAGCCGAAACGAAACAAATAATAAAAAAACAAATAATAAACACGATAAAATCCATAAGATTAGTTTTATTTCAATGTGTAGTATTCGCGTAAATATAAGAAATCAATATTACTATGTTTAATTGATTACTTCATAAAAAGTTTAGCTATCGATAACTGGGGTTTTATTTTAATCCCATTACTAGTCACAACCCAAACGGATCTATCTTTAGTTGCGATGCGAGATTCAATGGATACCTAATTTTTTTTTCCTTATATCTCATAACCCACTTTTCATATCCCCATGCGTAGCAAACTTGAGATAGAACAGTTAATTCTCTATTATTTACAGAAAGAACATAGATTGTATCTTATTTTTTGAGAAAGATATGAGTTTTTTTAAAATACCTTATTTTAGGAGATGGATTAGGTCTCATACGCACTACAGTGAAGCTCGGTTATGAGGTCGAATAGGTCTCTACCGCACTGGCTGAAAGTCCTCTGAAAATGGCACCGCACTCAACGTGTTAATAAAATCTTTTATTTATCATAATAAGACAAACTTTATTTTTGGTATTTCTTCCTATGTATATTTAATTATTAGAGTTAGAACTTTTTAACCAGCTATTCAAGCCTGCCTAGCCGTTCCTATATTGTTTTCACATACCCATAACAATGCTCAAAATGTAAAAGATCTTGTTTAAAACGGCAACCATGGAGTCTCTTGCCCGTTCTTCTGCAAAGGAACGGCATTCCGTAAGGATGGAGTTGTAACTTAGAATTTTGTTACAATTTGATGATTCATAAGTACTGTACTTAATGGTTTACATGAATAAAACCAATCTGATTCTGATTCATATTATATGTAAACCACTGCAATGTCGTTGAGTCTATTCTTAATTCTTGGTTTTTTTAAATGCATCTATGATAATTAAATATTTATTTTATGAATAATAACATGTTGGCTGTGTTAGTTGCCTGATGTATCGCCAGATTAACAAAATGTGCAGACCACATCGCTAACTCAATAAAACGTACTTTTCTTGTTTAACCATTAAATATGACCCTAGATCTGTTTCAAGAAAAAATATTTGATTAATTATGCCTTTTCATATTTGTTCTTATTGTCAAGACTGATTGATGTCTACATATTCCAAATATTGGCAATTCAGAATACTCCCTTACTCAGTCAAGCCAATGGTAAAAATCAATTGTATTTAAATTAAATTATCCTTAATATAAGCATACAATGCTATTCCCAGGACGTCCAATGCATAATAAATTTCCTTCAAATAAACATGAATATTATTCTTCTTACAGATAAGCCGCGCGCATCGCGGGGCGCATCATCCGAACAACAAAAATCAGTCAGGAAGGAACCATTCACTCATCTATCAGAGCAGGAACTAATCAAAGAAGCCAATAAAGTCATAGCACAGGCCAAAGGCATCACTTGCACATCTGACAATCCACCCGAGAAGTTTTTCTCACTCCCACACAGAAGGAAAAAAGACGATAGAGTAGGTAGGAGGAATAGCGACGACGGGACTGAGAAAATACCACTTGGAAGGTCTACGAGTGATGTGAGTCCTAAAAAGCGGAAAGAACGAACGTCTCTCTCCACTATTTTTCGACGAGCACAGAGGACTAAAAGCCCTGATGCACCAGTTGTCGTCAATACTAAACAGGTTGCAGTCGTTAAAAGAAGCAAGAGTGACGTGTCCGATTTAAAATCTAATACAAAGTTGAACACGCAATCCAAACCGGTGCGGAAAAGGTCCGGCAGCGAGACGGAAGAGTTCCTTAAATCTTTAAGAAATAAGAAGACTCAACTATCTCCCATAATAGAAAGTTCACCAAGAGAAGATTACTTTAAAAAAACGCCGCCACTTGAGGTTTTTCAAAAGCAAAAAGCGCAAAAGGAAAAAGTAGGACAAAAGACGGACAGCAAGAAAGTAAATCCAGTAGAAAAGACGGACAGCAAGAAAGTAAATCCAGTAGAAAAGCCTCCCAGGTGTAAAACCACAGATCCAAAACCACCTACTCGAACTAAGAGAGGTAAATCATTAGAAAAAGAAAAATCTCCACAAATTACTGAAACACCTAAACGCAAAACAGAAATCAAGAAAGCAGAACCGGTTGATCAAGTTGATTCTCCTGATAAAAAGGAAACAAATATTGTTGAGGTAAAAGATAGGATAAAAGATAGCATCAGAAAAATAGAAGAGAACGTTTATGGTGATAAAGAAATGATACATAGCAGCCAACAACCACCTGACAAGCCTCCATTAACCAGAGGGCATACTGTCGGTAATTTAGTAAAGATTATTAAAAAAGACCAATCAACGCCAACAAAATCGCACTTAATCGCTCCTCCTAACGGAACTCATACTAATCAACCATTCTCATACATTAAACCGAGTGTCAGTCCTGACACTAACTTATTTGTAAGGACAGCGAGTCCTGAACGAGCACCTTCTCCAGTTAACAAAATGAATAAAGGAGTAGTGTACGCACACGTGGTGAGAGACCGTGATACAAACATTAACAGAATTAACAAACAAACGGTGCATAAAACTTTCTCACCATCTAGAGATAAGTACGGGCACATTTCAGATGAAGATGAAGGCTTAGGGTACGAAGATAGGAACAAGTTTCCTAACACTCGTATGTACGATTACGACTACAAAAATAACGAGAATGATGTGTTTACTAGCATAAAAGGTTACAAGGAAACAGATTCACCTATAAGGCCGAGGTTTAGGGAGTACAAATTAACAAGTTTCGAAGAATTCGAGCCGATTTATACTAACGAATATGCTACTAAAGAAAAATCTCCGGATTTAATTGACAAATATAGAGGTAGAGGTGATGGTATGGATACAAAGAAGAAGCAATATGAACCAGAACCAGCAAAAGTTGATTTAGATTTTAATGAGCTGAGCCACAGACGTCAGCTTCTAGAATCACGATTAAATGCCCGAAAAATCGAGCGAGAAAGGGTCGTAGAAGAACCAGTAACAAGGTATATAGATGAAGATCCTATTTATGAAGCGGAAAAACGAATGAAAGCTACAGAAAGGTATGTGAATGAAACTGTCCGTTACTATCGTAATACACTAGAAAGGGATGGTTTTGCTGAAAGCAATGTTACTGAAGACTACAGTAAATACGATTCAGGTAATAATAAAGTTAAATATAATACCGAAACAAGGACTTTCCAGAAAGTTCCAAAGGGAGAATTCGATAGGCGTGAATTTATTGACAGAATTGAGCCGAGGTTTAAAAATGATAGAAAAGTATTTCCTCCGGAACCTGAATATGAACCACCCAGTCTGGAATCTAACATTCCTAAGCCGATGATGCTTGCAGAAGAACATAAAGAAAAGAAATTCAAAGCAAAGAAGCCTCTTACTTCTAGTAACGATATGCTACAAACCGGACAAAAATATAAAGGCAAAGATGAGTATTTTGGTAAGAGAAAAGGTCATTACGCCTCTAATCCAGAAATAGCTCAAGAACGAGAAGAAGAGTACGCAAATCTTTCAAAATACGCTGATTCGTATCATTCACTACGCAGAGTAAAGAACAAAGAAAAATACAAAGAAGACTTCGGTATCAGACGCCACGATTCTGGCGATAGCCGTGAGTATTATCGAGATGAACGATCTCCGCGCCGATATGATATCGATAATCGATTAGTTGATTCAGGAATCGAGAACGATTTTCGTAAAGACTCTAGTGGAGAGATCCATAGGACGAGGCATAGGAGACACGAGAGTGATGACGATGTCAGGGATACATCCCTATTTTTGGATAGCGAAAGAAGGCACACAGAGGACAACTATCCTAGCGAACAAATATACGCTAACGGTGATTACTTATCAAGGTTCAAAGACTATAGAGATGAAGGGTATAGGAAGGAGTATACGGCAAGGGAGAGGAGTGCTGATGATGGGTCACATATTGAGCCTAAAATTGACAGATATGAAAAAAGTCCAAGTCGACTTGATGAAAAAGTCAGTGCGAAACCGCCTAAGGCGAAGAAATTATCTGGACTGGAAAAAGTGAGTATCAGTAAACTTAATTAACTTAATGAAATTGGAGATGTGCTCTCGGTCATAGTCATCTGGACTTCACGACCAGGTTGTCGCATTTCAACATGCTTTGAGTATGAGTTATTCCATTTGTTAAAGCATACATGTTTTGGATTTGTAGATGAAGCAGCTGTTCTCTCGCGACTCTTCAAAGAAGAGCAAAAAAGAGAAAGAAGTAGTCCAGCCAAAGACTCGCACACGGGTGCTCAAGAGCCCTGAACATCTTGCCAGAGATGACTCCGAGTACAGACGGTAGGTTGTACGATCTGAAGACATGACATCTTATATTACTAGATTTAAAAATAAACTACTATCCTTTTCAACATCAACCTACTGGTGGTAGGCTTCAGCCGTGGTTAGACACCACCCACTGAACAAAGCCATGTCGCCAAGCGGCCTAGCCGTGTTCCGGCATGATGTTCGGTGTTGCCATTCATGGATGGCGGGTCAGATCAGCTGCGCTGCATGTGCCTAGTGAATGTAGCGTCTCTACTGCCGCCTTCCTACTTAGGCAAGTATGCTCCATCGTAGATCTCATCGTCACTTACCATCAGGTGAGATCGAGATCAAATACTTGCCTATAATGTAATAAAAAAAAATAAAAATCCAACTGCAGGGCACAAGGACAGTGTAAAGAAAAACCTATGTCGTTTCATAGTAGACGAACTTTTACGTAAATACGAGTAGCACTGTGTATATTTCTTCGTATTGAGTCCCATTGCTCTGCTATTTCCTAGCCTCCCTTTAAAAAGTTCGCTGAAGTCGTAATTCCGCATCTAACTTCAAAGCAACTCGAACTATACTATTCAGTATTTTCGCCATCAATAAATTCAATATACTTACCAACGTTGTATATTAACTTCGTATCAAAATTCACCGTGACGCACGACCCATGGTGGCTCTAACTGCTATGGCTATAAGTATACCAAGTTTTTCGTTGTTCCAAGTACTATGACTCATTCAAACACTGTATGCTGTACATTGCAGTGCAAATTTAACATCACTCATTGGAAAATACGGATAAAATGTCCTTATTCGCTGGGATAAGATCCTACTTATTATGTGTAGGTAGTTGAAAAGTTACATGATTCAGGGCCTTGTCGTTGATGACTGTAGTATAGTGGCCAGCAAGGAATTATAAAGATAGTACATTATGTTCAATACTGTAATACAAGGAAAATTTTAAAAAGAAGGGAGGAGTTTGTTAGTAATAAAATAATTGCGAGTAATAAAAAAATACCCATGGATCTTACGCATGTAAACTGGGCTTCGTTTATATTTCATCAACATGACCTTTCAAATGCCCTTCAAAATTGATGTACACATCAGACCCTAGTGCAAGTAATGACTTATAATTCTCTCCCAAAGGTACACAGACCCTGAACCGAGCGAAATCATCGTGAAGAAGATAGACTATGAGTGCAAAGCTGACGAGAGGAGGCTCCGCGGCTCTAGGGAGGAGCTGGACCGTTACCGGACTCCAGACCCTCGGGACAGCGAAGTAGAGAGGGTCAGAGAAGTGGAAAGAACTAGGGAGCGGTACCGTAACGATTACGATGGAAGGTTAGCACTATACATTTCTATATACCTTGAAACTGGATGACCCTTAACTAATCGCTGAGACTTTGGCGAAATTTTATTAAGTACTGGTTCCTTATCCAACTGCTAATAGCATTGCTCAGTCCTAATAATTATAAGCTTAATATTTTCTTTTGAATCAAACTGTCCAAATCTTATAGTTTTCTGTATCCCTAGTAACACTAAATATATACAGGTACAACAGAACTATTAAAGAAGATAGAAGAGATGACAGAAGGGAAGACAGGAGATATAAGGAGCGTAAGGAGGAAAAGAGAAGATACAACTCTTCGGACAGGGAGAGTGACAGACAGTCGCGACCTTCGGATGGAGAGAGCGACCTGAGAAAATCAAGATCGAGGACTGCGAGGCCACTGGACTCGCCTGCTTTGGTAAGGGATCATGTACCACTTTCGTTGTCTGTTTTCCTAGTAACCTGTAGCAATGCAAAGAGGCGAAGACTGAGCTTAGAGGCATAGGTGTTTTAGTAGAGACGTCTTCCCGCAGAGGACAACGATAGGCTGATTTTGATGTCTCTAGCTAGTAACATCAGTGGATATCAGTGGCTTCTATTACTAATATAATAAAGGCGAAAATGTAGGTATTTGTTTGTTAGTTGACTAAAGATTTCGCAAATATGGGTGAACGAATTTGAATTAGATTTCGTCCAGACCGTAAGTTATAGATTAACCATCAAATTTATAGAGAGTTATAATGGAGTATTAAGCCATTATAACGCACTTTTTCTTCTAAAAAGTTCGTTATAATGCCATTATAACTGTCAATAAAATTGAGGTAATACTACTACTTTTACAAGTAAGTGAAATCGCTGGTAAAGTTAGTAAGGAATAAGACAATCATCAAATCATTTGTGTAACATATAGTTTAAAAATGTAAGATATTACGTATTTTTTTACATATTCGCTTTGCATGTTAAAATTCAAAATTGTCGAAACAGTATTCTATGTTAGGACAAAATCGTGCCCTAAGGAAACTAAGTCTTAGCAATGCGGAACATAGAACGCCGTCATCCACAAATATCTGAACAATTACTCTCACCCCGAGTTGACCTATTGTAGCTAAAGGTTATAGGTACCACATGGGGTCCTACTACTGGCACGCATTTAAGCTTCTCAGTGATGTGATTATTGAGTGAGTTTTATACAATCGTGGGCATCATGGCTCATCTAAAATGATCTTATTACGTTGAATACTGATCTGAACTTTTGCCGAGTATTTGAAACGTGAAGTTGTCAATTGTGTTTTATTAAAAAAAATGTGTTTCTTTGATAAATAATATGTACTATTAGTGGGATATCAATAATTGTGTCTCGATAAACGTGCATGAGTGAAGGAAATTGAAATAAAATAGTAATCGTTTTTTAGTATAATTAGTTAATTTTGGGTAGAGTACCCACAGTCGAGTAGTCGTCGAAATCATCATTATCATCAGAGGTACTTAAGATTTTATAACAATTATTTTGCATAGTTTGCGTATTGGACAAATTGAAGGAGGGTATCTAAGCCTCACTACCCAGATTACCCATATAAAGACTGGAAGAGGTGCTCTTCTAATCCTGCAGAAATATTTAGTTCAACGCCGTCTAGCGTGATATAAACTCGCACGCAAATATAAAGCTATACTACAAGCGAATACAATTCGAGTTGCAATAGTAGTGGTCATCATTACACAACGGGCCAATAATACCGGTGCTCCGACCATCACTTTCAAGTGGCCATTGATTGATAACTCGTATTTAAGGTCTTGAGAGCCCAGATCTTGTATTATTCATATAAAGTACTCTTAAAGTGGGTAGGTACACTTTTCAAGGTATTTTTTTGCAATTTTTTTTTTTCGTAAGCATAATTGCTAAATAATTTCTGCTGCGGTGTCCAACTAAGCGTAAGCTAAATTTATAGAATGACGTAATAACTTGTGACCTTATGGTTAATCAGTTTGTAGTGTCCTGCGTTCTGTACCGAAGGTTCCGATTTGAATCCTGGTAGGCTAACTTTGTGTGATGAGCACGAATGTTGTACCCGAGTCATGGACGTTTAATATGTTAGTACATGAGTCATGAACATTCATGCTAATCACACAAAGTTTGTCCCTACTAGGAGTCGAACCGGGACCCTCAGCGCAGAGGACAGGGTCCAACCACCCACTGACGTCAATTATGCCCGACAAATTTAAAACATTGATTAGTATTTGATACTATCAAAACTGGTACTAATCTCCCTGGCTCCGAACTCCTCGTAATCACTGCAGAATCACAACCTTTACGAGCCCACACCATTACAAATACTTCATCAAATAAGAATCCTTAATAAACCTCACAAAAAAAAACAAAATATTCAGGTAGGTAGGTAGGTGGGTAATGTTCAATTAAATCTTGTCATTATTTTGTGCGAATGATCTCAGACGTGATTCTGTCATTGACAAGGATTGCGCTCGGTTGTGTTGAAGAGTTTTTTTCTGTTTTTACTTGTGGCAAATACTGTTTTGTGTTTATGTTAGTTCTGTGTCGTCCTGGTGTTGGTTGTTATTAGTACAAACTAACAAAAGGTACGTTTATTTTATTGGCACTCATTTCCAAATGGAAATGAGTGCCAAAGATCCCCCTGATGGGGGTGGGGGCCAGCCTCCAGATATTAGTCATAATCATAGCCTTAAACCGTCGTTGAAACGTTCTGTCGACCCTGATCCGGAGGTTACTGTGAAAAAAAATAGATCTCCAGCTGAATCCGTTCAGTCTGTATTCACTAAACCTGGTTACGAAAGCGGTACAAAACTGCAGTACGGAGATAGTGACAAGGGACCCTTTGTTGTCTATGTATCTCGTTCGGAAACGGAGTCCTCAGAAGCGTCTTTAAAAGTATTGAAGTTTGCACAGTTTCTGCACAAAAACAAGGTTTCAGGTATAGTGGAAGGTGGAATAAAGTCTGTAGGCAGGAATAAAATTTCAATAGAATTTGGCAAAGCTGTAGATGCCAATAAGTTTGTTACAAATGATATTTTATTCGGTAAATTTTCAGCTTCAATCCCTAAATTTCTAATTTCA
This sequence comes from Pheosia tremula, assembly GCA_905333125.1. NCBI lineage: Eukaryota > Metazoa > Arthropoda > Insecta > Lepidoptera > Notodontidae > Pheosia > Pheosia tremula. The sequence continues at coordinate 6,458,546 of HG995421.1, read as the reverse complement.
CGTATGGGAGTGGTTAGGGATATTCCCACAGAATGGTCATTAGAAGAACTAATAAATGCTATTGATACTCCAATGAATTGTGGACAAGTTGTTAAGGCAAGACGATTAAATATAAAATCAAGAAATGAAAACTCTGTTTCATGGATTCCATCTTCCACGGTTATGCTAACCTTTGAAGGTCAAACTCTCCCTGAGAGAGTCTATTGTTATAGTGCCTCCTTACCTGTCTCCATTTATCACCTGCCAACCATTCAATGTTACAACTGCTGTAGGTTTGGCCATACTAAGATGCAGTGTAGATCAAAGCCACGATGCTACCGCTGTGCACAACCGCACCCAGGGGACAGTTGCTCTGTTCCTGACACAGAGTCTACATGTCTTCTTTGTCGTGGAGGTAACCATAAGGCAACTGATAATAAATGTCCTGAGCACTCAAGGCAAAAATCAATAAAAATGGTTATGTCCCAGGAAAATATTAGTTATAAGGAAGCTTCTGCCAGGTTTCCAACAGTTAATAAAATTTCATATTCGGATGCAACAGCCCGTACATCTCAGTATAACCTTGTTCCTCTATCCCAACCAACTCAGTCCTATGTTCCTCCTCCCCGCTCTCCCTCTCTTGTTCTCTCTCCAGCTAAATCGTCCTATAGGAAAACTGTTCTTCTCTCCCCAAAACCCAGACCAGAATTAGGGAAATCCTATGATATTGATGCTCATAATTCCATTGTCAATTCCCCTAAATCCTCTCAGCCAAATGGCTGTGCTTACTCTGAGCTTATGGATTCAACTCCATTGTGCACTCCTAATGATAATTTAATTGAGTTATTAACTTGCTCATTAATTAACATAATTTCCAAATTTAGTGATGCGTTACCGAACAATGTCGTTATATTAGTGCAAGAACTTTTACAAGCTTTAATCAACAAAAATGGCCCACAACATTCTCCAATGGAACAGTAGAAGCATTCGTCAGAAAAAACATGAACTTCTTTACCTCCTAAATCAACATAAACCAGTGGTATTTGCTGTCTCGGAGACATGGTTGAGTCCTGACTCCCGCTTTCGGGTCCCAGGATTTACATGCCTTCGGGATGACAGAAGCGACGGTTGGGCAGGATGTGCCCTGCTGGTTAGTAGGTCCATCACTTTCAACCAAATTCCTATTCGTACTCACAATTCAGGTTTTCACATAGTTGCCGTTAGAGCTCTTGATATCTCTTTTGTTTCTATTTACATTCCACACCCGAATCAGTCCCTTCTTAATGAACTCAACTCTATTCTTTCGTCTATTCCAGCTCCTTCGATCGTGTTAGGTGATTTTAATTGCCTCAACACATTGTGGGGTTGCCAAAGTGATGATCCCTCATCTTCTTATGTATTGGATATCTTGGATGATAATAATCTCTGTGTTCTTAATGATGGTTCTGCTACCCGTAGGGCTCCTCCTACACAAAATAAAAGTGTTCCTGACCTTTCTCTTGCATCTCCCCCACTAGTTCCTGTTCTATCTTGGTCAGTTCTACCTCACTCTTATGGTAGTGATCACTTCCCTATTCTTATTCAGTTAAATCTCACTTCATCTCGTGTTCCTTTACCTAATCAACCCCTACTAAAATACCGTGTTTGTCAGGCTGACTGGAGCAAATATTCTTTATTTTTAGATGGAGAAATTAATGCCCTTCCCTCTGTCAATTCCTCGAATTTTCTCCTCGTATATGATCAATATATCACTTGTCTTCACGCAGCAGCTTCCCAATCCATCCCTCTAAAAAAGTCTAGCAACCGAATTTCCTCACCCCCTTGGTGGGATGCGGAGTGCACCTTAAGTGTACGTCAAAGAAAAGCAGCTGAGGATAATTACGCAGCTAACCTAAATATGGATAATTATCTAGCATTAAAACGAACCGTTGCCCAAACAACCAGATTCCTTGCCAAAAAGAAGTCACTAGGATGGCGTAACTTTTGTGAATCTCTATCGCCTCGGTCTCCTAATAGCGCTATTTGGAAGAAAATTAAGGCATTCCGGAAATCCTATGAAGATCCAAATATTTCAAGTAACGATCCTGTTCTGTGGTTAGACGATTTTATCAATAAATTAGCCCCCCCTTTTGTTCCCCATCTGGACTCATTTCCTTCCTTCGACGTCCCCCTTCCTGCTTCTTCACCTGACAGTATGAATGATTTATTCTCTTATCCTGAATTATATTCCGCTCTGGATCATCTGCGGGACTCCTCTCCAGGTAATGATGGTATTCCATACTCCTTCATATGTAAGTCTTCTCTTTCTAGTCAACTTTACCTCCTCGATATTCTAAATACAATATTTTCAACTGCCAAGATTCCTGAAGCTTGGAAATCTCAAATTATCATCCCTATTTTGAAACCCGGTAAAGATCCAACAGTCTCCTCTTCGTACAGGCCTATAGCTCTCTCCTCTGTTCTTTCTAAAATTATGGAATCCCTTATCAAAAATCGGCTAGAATGGATTCTGGAGAACAGATGTTTATTACCTAATAGTCAATTCGGGTTTAGGAGAGGTTTGGGTACTCTGGATAGCCTCAGTATTCTTGTCTCTGAGATTCGACTTGCATTCTCGTCAAACGAAAACGTCATTGGCGTTTTTCTAGATATCACTTCAGCCTATGACAATGTCCAACTTCCACTACTCAGGCAGAAAATGCATCAGCTGAGTATCCCTGTGAGGTTAATTAATGTCATATGTAACCTTTTTATGATCCGTTCAATCTCAGTTCGACATCAAAATAATCTTCTTTCTCCTCGTCTGGTATGGAAAGGGTTGCCGCAGGGCTCGGTTCTGAGCCCTCTCTTATATAATATTTATACTTCTGATCTGGATTCTTCTGTCAATTCTTTCTGTAACATTCTTCAATATGCCGATGATATTGCCTTGTATGCCAAAGCCTCTTCCTTTTCAGATGCCACTTCCCGTCTAAACTCTGCATTGTACTACCTTAATCAGTGGTTAATTGATCACGGCCTTAGCCTTTCAATCCCCAAATGTAGGGCGGTAGTCTTCTCACGTAAACGTAATATCCCCCCTATTAACCTTTCTGTAGATGAAGAGCCGATTATATGCCAGGATAGTGTCAAATTTTTAGGCATGATTTTAGATTCCAAATTAACCGGCACACATCATTTAAATCATGTTGTTAAAAAATGTGAAAACAGCGTCAACATTATGCGAGCTCTCTCTGGCGTTCGATGGGGTTCGCACCCTACTACGCAGAGAACTTTATACAACGCTATAGTACGCAGTCATTTTGACTATGGCAGCTACCTATTAGAGCCTTGTAATAAAATGGCTATTGCCAAACTGGACAAAATCCAGTCCAAATGTTTGAGAATCATTACTGGTGCAATGAAATGCTCCCCAGTAAATGCCCTTCAGGTTGAGTGTTTGGACCCCCCCCTAAATTTACGTAGGCAATTTCTGTCAGACAGATTTTTATTTAATCTGGCTCAGTTTAACTTCCATCCTCTCCCTCCTATCCTCAATTCCATTTCGCGATCATTAAATTCCTCTAAATATTGGACCCATAAGGATCCCCCGCGTCTTGTTCAGAGCTTCAATAAAGTATCAACCTTACCCTTTCCTTTGACTCGATTAGACAAACAACCCATATTTGAGGTTAATTTTGATTCCTTAGTTTTTCAGCCAAAAGTCTTTTTGAATTTTGGTATTAGTAAGCATTCCCCTGGAGCCAACCAAATTTTTAACAGAATAATAGAAGAGGACTGGTCTGACTGGTTACTCATGTTTACTGATGCCTCCAAATTATCGGAAGATCACAATGTTGGGGCTGCCGTATGGGTGCCCAAATTTAAAATTATTTTAAACTTCAAGTGTTCTCCATCATTCTCGATATTTTCTGGTGAAGCAGTAGCTATACTGGAAGCCATTTTATATATAGAATCACACAGGCTTAACAAGACATTAATCCTCTCTGATTCCCTTAGCTGTTTGCAAGACATCCTTAAAGTCCCTTTCCGGTCTAAAGATAATTTTATACTAACCTTAAGAATTAGGGAAGCTCTACTCAGATGTCATTGCGCGGAAATTAATGTAGCCCTGGCGTGGATTCCCAGCCACACTGGCATTACAGGTAACGAGTCTGCGGACTCCTGTGCTAAGACTGCAGCTCAAACCGGTTGCGCTAATTACGACTCTTCTTTTGCTCGCGACATTCGTTGCTCAGCGAAATCATCCCTGCAGAATTCATGGAGTAACCTATGGCAATTAACCAGGCAGATCAAAGGCAAATTTTTCGGCTCTATTCAACCCACAATTCCATCGAGGCCTTGGTTTTGTAAGCACAAAAATATAAACAAATTAGCCACATCAGTTATTATTAGACTACGATTAGGATTTGTCTGTTCCGCAGTTTTTTTGGCAAAAATTAGAGTTAGAGATCATTCATTATGTGAATGTGGCTTAGATGAAGGTACCTTGGAACACTTGTTTTTTTCCTGCCCTAGACTAACTGTACCTCTATATGATCTCCTCCCCGATGTAGTCCCTCGTCCAGTTAACATTTCTTTTTTATTGTCATTGGCACACACTCCCCTGATTAAAATCCTCTATAAATTTATCAGTATTAACAACATCAGATTGTAGCTCGTCATTTGTATTTTCTCTTTATTTTTTTTTATTTATTTACTGTGTTGTCCTGTAAATAGGGTAGTTCTCTCCTTTTATTTATAGCAATTATGTGTTATTTATATCACTAAAATGTTGTTTTTGTTCTCTTACAGTATGCCCAAATGAAACCAGCTATCGAAGTACCGGTTAACTGTCATTCACTTACTGTATAATCAATTTTATTTTTATTTTTTTCATTCATCTACTTGTCTTTGGCAAAATCATCGGTAAACGATGGAGCCATAAATATCAATTGGAATTGGATCTCAGACGTGCTAAGCAGTGATGACGTCACCGCAGTGTCAAACCAATGGCATTGACCCCGGGGGACAACGAACCTATCGCGTACCAACCGACACATGATACTGTCCATCTGCCTGATCTATTTACATTATGTACAGTGTCGGTAAATAACGCTATACTCAGAATATACTAGAAAAAAGCAAGCTTTTGGCAGGTGGATCTTATAAAGCGGTTTAGATTTGGCTATGATTCCATCCATTCATCAGTTGGAATACGTCCACTGCTGGGCACGGGCCTCCCTTCAATGTGAGAGGGTTAAGCCACAGTCCACCACGCCTAGTGCGGGCTGGCGGACTTCACACATCTTAAGAGGGCTTGTCTCAGACATGTAGGTTTCCTCACGATGTTTTCCTTCACTGTTTAGCACGTGATCATCGTGGTTAAAAATTAGATTCGCAAGAAATGCAGAAATCCCGGAGTTGCGAGGCTGGGTTTGAACCTGCGATCCTCGTTACCGAGGCAAGCGTTCTACCAACTTGGCTATCACTGCCTGCCCCATTACTAAAATACATCACGGTCCACCGCCACTCGCATCCACCGGTTCTCTACTGCCAGACGAACACACCAACTATACGGTCCTACACTATTTTATGCTTGTATTATGGGTGTTGTAAAATTTACTAGGGGCAATCTCAGTACAAACCAACATACAATGTAGATAATTAGACATACATGACTCGGATACAACAAATCGTGTTTATCACCTATAGTTTGACCTTACCGGGAATCGAAGACGAGAGCCTTGGTACCGAAAGCGGGGTCACTAACAACTATACGCATATCTGGATCATTATATTTTCGGTGTGACCTACTGCTTAGTAACCAGGGCATAACTCTGAACCAGACCGAAGGAACCATCATCATTAAACTTCCCAATTTTCCTCGCTACGTTGAAGTTTAAACCTGCATCAATTATTTAAAGCACAACTTTCTCAAAACTTCTGATTTCCTGGTACGTATCAAAGGGCAGCCCGGCTCCTCAGCCAACATAAAGACGCAATTTTGTAGCGATTTTGAGCTGCAATTGTATTGTGGTTAAGTTGCCGGCCGGCCGATGGTAAAGGTGTTGGCAATAACATTGCAGCAAGAGTAGAGTATCCCTGGCAATATTGCTGCGCTGTAGTTCTTGCAAATCTGCAAGAACTCCAGCAAGAAAACAAATATATTTGACAATGTTGTTTTTCGTCTTGCATATTCACCAAGGCGCAAGAACCTTGCAGAAGTTTTAGGTAACTCTATTTGTAGCGCTAAATGGCCCTTTAAAGACAAAATACTATCGTGGACATGAATGATATCGCGGGTAAACACATAGGAAGTGATTGCAATTTAAAATATAAGTGTTGAGACCTCAAAAAATGTGTCATATAAATATTGTACGCGCGATCTGAGGTCGCGAGCCATATGGCGAGCAGTTCACCTTGCTAACACTGCCTGGCACATCTGATATGAATGAGTGTAGGATACGGTCTTGGCATTACGGTATTTCGGGATTAGGACGTTCTAGAATCGGCCGTTTTGTGACCTAGGATCGTTAATTACAGAGACAGTCCTCTATTTGCTAACATTCCAAGTTAGGAACTATTCGGGATTTGGCTTGCAAACTTAGCTATTTTGTTAAAACGATACAGGTACTTATTAGGCAGGGGATTAGGCCTGCAAAGAATCTCTCATAATCATATTATAAGACTTTGTTATTTCTACTTAACGTTGGCAAAATTCTTACTTATAGTGACCATGCTCAACCTCTTAGAAAGTTATTTCAAACTTATTCTTTCTAGGCTGAGAGGTATCGCGAGAGACGCCGGCTGGCAACTCCAAGCCCTACGCCGTCCCCCCCACGCCGGCAGACCATCCCTACCCCAACCCCATCCGGAAACTGGCTCAAGTCCCTCGACAGACTTACCAGGAAGAAGGGGAAAATCACAAAGGTAACGCCATCTCTGGAATAGGTGTAGTTAACTCTTAAATATAGTCAAGCGCCATCTGTGAGTAGCTTCTTATAATCTATCTATTAGAAAAACTACGTAATATTATAATTCTTACATAGTAATGTATTATTTTTGTATTGAACTGTCACTGCAGTACTGCAATGTATCTGTGATTCAAGTGTAAGATTATTCGTAAGCTAACCGTATACTATATAGTCTTCCGTATTTAGACATTTTGTATGGAGAATTTTATGTTTTAAATACCGTCCGCTAGAGGCGCTTTTCAATACTCCATACAAAATGTTTAAATACGGTAGACTATAAAGTGTACAGTTAGCTCGCACTCGACCAGCTGTACATTGCGAAAGGTATTTAGAAAGTTGCAATAAGCTATTTGACATCCCTGAATCCCTGTTTGTTAAAATACGAATAAAAAGAGGGTAGTATCATCACGCTTTCACCAGTAGGAGCATCAGAGATACATTTATAGTAGGTAGCACGAAGCCGCGATCAAAAGGTACTTAGCATTTGATAAAAAGCCTGAATGACGCTCGAAAATGATTTCAATACAAATGATTTGATTGATTGTCTGTTATGATAAGTATATTATATTATTAAAACAACAGTATTTCAAATAGAAGCTGAAGTAAGACGAAGGTAGATAGGAAGGAACTTTTAAAAAATGGATTTGATTCAGTTTTATAGGAATATTTTCTAATAGGTACTTATTCAATGTTCTTAGAAAAAATGCCTTAAATGTTCCATTGCTGGACTCAGGTCTTCCATAAATGTGAGGGAGTTGTAGGTAAAGTGCATTAAGCTGGTCTGGCGAACTTCACACGCCTTGATGCACAATGTTTAGCTAGTAATCATGGTTGCCATGAGGAGGCATGGTGGACGCCTGAAATACAGAAATGCCAGAGATGCGACCCGGGGTTTTAAAGCCGCGACGCGCAGCCTAGTTGATAGAATGCTCCTCTTGTAGAATGTGCGCGACGCACTTATCAAGGCCAGCATTCAAAAGGCCATCACTGTTTTTTTTTCTCTCGAATTTCAATATACAGACAATTATACAACCTTTTCTCTGTTCCAGGCGGAAAAAGAGAGTATAATAACAACCGAAGATGAATCAACGAGGAAGAGCTACTCGAAGCCGACGAAGCCCCTCAGCTCCCCCGCTAAGAACCTGCGGTTCTTCGGAGACACCGACCCTGACTCAGACTCCAATATCAAAACAGTGCCGAAACCAAAATTACACAAAACCCACGGTACATTACGCAAAACAATCTCAAACTCCAGCACGGGCCTCGACGAGGTTGACCACAGCGAGCTTTCCAACAAGAGCTACTCTTTATCGAACCTGCATAGAGAAGAGAAGAGTGAGTCCCCACACACGAAGCAGTATAAGAGGAATCTTCAGAATATATCAGAAATCCAAAGCAATTCGGAAACGGAGAGTCAGTTCGATCGGAATGTGAACAGTAAGCCGCCCATCAGCCCATATGAGAGGTCTCGAAGTCATAGCAGTTCTAAGACTCTGAAAGGGTCTAAAGCTGATCCGAGGAGACGGCACGAGGAGCGAGGCAGTTCTTCGGAGTTGAGAGGCAGTAAGCAGGAGATTAGCAGGGACTTAAAGTGAGTAAATTGATATATAGGTACCTATATGAAACGGACATTGTACTTGCAGACATTGTTTAATGAGACCCTGTGTGTAATCATAACATCACTGAGAAAGCATGCTATGACCGTCAGTCTTATTTGTAGAATCTATGGTGTAAGCGGGATCGCTTACGATAATCTTATGCTATGTAAAAGATCGTGCTTAAGTCACTGGTAATGTTAAATTTATCTTGTTCAGGCACAGACGCAGAACTCCTCTCACGAATTCCGGAGAGAGCAGCACTGAAGGAGACTCCAGTCATCAGTCGCAACGCAGCGTGGTCTACCTTCATGCTACTACTGGTAATAATCCACTTGCTATTTCAAAACCTGAGGCCCGTGGGGTTAATCGGCCATTATACTGAAAAGTGCAGGGAGATTGAACTAGGGCAGCAGCATTTCACTAATGGTATTCGATGTCATATGTAATCGGGGGCGAGCCTATTGCCATATTACCTATACCAGCTGCGGTTCCTCTAAACGCGAGGAGACTTCAATCAATAGTCCACCATGCATGGCTAACTTGACGCAGCTATCAAAAGAGCAGGATTCCTCACGATGTTTGCCTTCCCTGCACAAGGAATTATTATAAATTTTACTATTGCATGTGGGTACTGTTATTGTATTGAAGATAAACTATTCCATGTTTACAGTTGGTGACATCCCCCACCCGGGGCGCATAACCCGCAACCGCTCCAGGGACGACGTGTCCTCCATCAATTCTTCGAACCTCCAGGTCCGAAGCACCACCAAGAGCTTCTCCATCTTCGCTCCGTGGACGCCAAAGCACCACAACGAACAGCAAGACGTGCACTACGCACAGCGACCGAGGAAGCCGAAGCCTAAGGAAACACTGAAAAAAGCAGCCTCAACGAAAACTCTGGTAGACGATAGACCTCCAACACTACAAAAGAATAAATCCTACAGCCAAACAACACTCACACGGCGCCCACAAAATAGTCGGCTAAGCAGCTCCAACACAACACTGTACAAAAAACCAGAGAAAAGAATTAAAGAGAGCACTAACTCTACGGTGAGAAAATCTGTAGCGCGCGACGGCAAGAAAAGTCAATCGAGTGAGGTAATCAATCGAGATAGCGATCGAGAAAGAGTTTCTCGATCTATATCGATGCCTAAGGATAATAATAAAAAAGCTGGCTGGTTCAAATTGTCAAGTAAAAACAAGAAGCCGGAGATAAACTCTAGAGTGCGCTAATTTCAACTAACTCTTACAGAACTTACCAGGGCCCTAATCTGGCAACGCGATTGACTCACGATGGAATTGCAATGCAATCGTAATCGTCACTTTTAACCGTAGCCGGATAACGCAGATAGCTCTACGATCTACGATTTATCTCATACAAAAAGTGTCATGATTGTGCCATTAGCAGTCGATTATGATTGTGTTAGCAGTCATGGGGACCGATTTGACTAACGAATGACCCCATACAATAATTAATATTGTGCCCGAAGCATCAAGAGACGTCTATTTTATTTAAATTTCTGAACTCCTTGACAAATATCAAATTTTGCGCAAGTTATTCCCTTCACTACATTTTCAAATAAATGAATTGTGAGTGCCATACTCGTTAAAATAACGGATACAAATGAGATCATTTCAAATGTAAAATTAGGACTGCGACAATTATGTTCACAAAATAGTGTCTAAGTATTATTTTTTTATATTAGCAAGGGCCACGATTTGTTTTTGGAGGAAGTGATCGGTCGGAACTTGGATTCCCTCATCACTTCACCTTTGAACAGTCAAAGGCAGTCAAAAGTCAGTGTCAAAAGGCTGAAATTCAGACAAATGGAACTATCAATTAGATTTCCAATTGTCCCATAAAAAAATTGTATTTATAAGATGATTCAGAAAGGGTATATAAAGCCATGAACTTGCGCTACATTAGCGTATTTGTAAGATGAAAAGTCAGAATTTGCATACGTCAATTTAAAAAAAATATATGTTAGCATTATGATGCTAACATATTTTTTTGTAGCTTATGAGCTACAATTGTCATATTGTTGGCCCATACCGTTTTTGAAGCACTCTTGGAGGGCAGACGGCAATCGCTTCATGTAAATATTGATAATTAGCGGACTCTGAAAGCTGACACTAATACAAAATAGACATGAGAAAATCGCTAAGGGAGAAAATAATTACTTGAACGATTTTGTGTGAAACAAAATTGGCACCTATGTCTGATGTATAGAAGGTTAAATATTGGATAGTGAAGAAACATTGCCATATCAGTCATTGTAATATTTAAAAAAAAACCATTTGATTGTTTCTGGTTTCGCTCCATGTTGTAGCGGTGCTTTGTTTTTTGCAAAAATAATAATATAAGGTTACTATGAGTGCCGTTCATGGGTCAACTTATATTCCATAATGTTACCATTTTTCGATTTATTTAGTCATTAAAAATGCTTTTATTACTAATAAACATAAGATATTGAAAATATCTGTGCATAATATTCTAAATGTAATTGCTTGTAAGTACGGTATTTGTAAGAAAAACGCTTTTCAAGTGAAAGTTGGATGTGACATGGAAAAAGGAAGATAACACGAAACGATTGGAGCTCGAGGATTTTAACTTGTTATTAGATTAATTGATGGATAATAATGTTGCCGATTAAAAAGCGGAGATTTTAATAATTAATTATAATTTAAGTGATCTATAAATAAACTGTCTAATTTTAACAATTGTTTCAATTTTCAGTTCCTACTAGACACACCTAATAACCAGGTAAGTACCTACTCACTGACGTATTAGAAGTATCTATTACTTTACCATAGATGTAATGCCTACCAAGCCCTTCCAACATAGTGTAAATTAAATGATAAGTTTTATTCGACACAAGTTGGTGACATATTCTTTCCACAACAACACACACTTATCCTTCAAGATAGGGATTTTATGTTGATTAAAAACATAACTTATTAATTTCACCTGAAGCCGAGGGTTTAATACTTCCAACCATTTTTAAATTTTCCTACGACTTGATTACAATCGACCTAGTTACGCCATCTATTGTTCAGTAGTATAACTGTTTTCAACCGCCATCTATTATCTACTAGTTTCAACTAATCCCAGGATTTTATAATCAAGCAAGACGACATGAGTGTAGCCTATATGTAAGTGTGTGGGAAATCAGATTTTTTTTTAACAAAATCATGCAGTGCTTTTATAAAAAAAAATTACGATCAACGATAAAATAATTACCATTACATTACCAACGTGTACCGTGTACGTGTACTAAACGTTTTGACACATATTTGACACAAAGCTATATAATGTCAACGGCCAAATAAATGTCAAAACTGAGCAATCAATAGTCTCGGTTCGGGGGACGCCATTTTCATTTCTTCATGTCACATCCATTATTTTATTTATAATGTGTATTTATTGAATTTAATATTGCTATTAATTACTTGACACTGGCAAAATACCCGCTTAGTTGCGGGTGAGGCCATATTCATATCCATTTTATTTCATCGCATTTCATTTCGTAAAGAAAGAAGAAGAAGAAGTCTCGGTTCGTCGGTCACTACAAGAATTTTTTAATTTCTGTTAATAAGCCTGAAAAAAACGAATAATCGGAAAGGAAAACCTCAAATTGCTTGAAATATTAGTTGTTCACCATGGCTCGTCGGTATCGCGACGCCGCGGCGAAATTACAACAAAATGTCCAGAAACATTTAAAGGGTATGAAGGAACTTTCATCATCAGAAGACGAAGAACCTTACGAGTCCAGTGTCTTGGAGGGAGTCTTCCAGAGCTACTGGCGTGGTGGCGGGGACACCAAGCTGCTGAACAGGACAAAAAATCTACTGGAAGAAGCCATAAGCGGCCGGGCAGTAACCTGCCTCATTTGCATAGGTTCCATCAAAAGAACTGATGCAATCTGGACTTGCGACCACTGTTATTCTTATTTTCACTTATCTTGCATACAAAAATGGTCGAACGACAGCATCAGCCTACGTAGCGAAGAGACTCAAGGCCCTATATCTGTGTATAAGCCACTAAAAATAGAATGGTGTTGTCCGAAATGTCGAAATTCCTATTCCAAACAGGAGATACCGCGTAAATATCGCTGTTTTTGTGGCAAAACTGATGATCCACCATATCATCCCTGGTTAATACCTCATACTTGTGGAGAGGTGTGTGAAAAAAGGCTATCAACTGGTGAAAATTGTAAACATAGATGCTTGCTGTTATGTCATCCTGGTCCATGCCCACCATGTCCTCAGACTGTGAATGGAGTATGTTATTGTGAGAAGGAGCATAAGAGAGTGAGATGCAGCGCTGCTAAATGGTCATGTGGCCAGCAATGCAAGAGAACTCTCTTATGTAAAACCCACAAATGTGAAAACTTATGTCATGAGGGTGACTGTCCTATGTGTAGCTACACAAGTGTCCAGCCATGTCAATGTGGTTCTGAGAAAGCCAAGAGACCTTGCAATGACCCATTCTGGCAATGTCAGAAACCATGCAACAAAAAGTTTTCATGTGGCTTTCATAAATGTGAAAAGATCTGCCATTCAGGCAGTTGTGGTTCCTGTTTAAACTCAGGAACTAAATACTGCCCTTGTGGAGCTAACCAACGCTTTGTACAATGCCCAGATGTCATGGAAACTTGTTTGGGCACCTGCAACAAGAAGCATGATGATTGTGAGCACCGTTGCCCTGAAAAATGCCATAAAGGCCCCTGTCAACCTTGTCAAGTCCTGATACAGAAGCAATGCTTTTGTTCCACACATACTAGGTCTCTACCATGCAGCAAGGAGTTCAAATGTGAAACTAAATGCCGCGGAACAAGACCATGTGGGAAACATGGTTGTGCAAGAAAGTGCTGTAATGGCAACTGTCCGCCTTGTGAGAAAATATGTGACAAACCTCTTCAGTGTGGCAGACACAAATGTACTAATGTCTGCCATCATGGCCCATGCTACCCTTGTCCCTTAGAATCAAAAGTGACCTGTAGATGCAAGGAAACTTACATTACAGTACCATGTGGTAGAGAGAGACACACAAAACCACCAAAATGTGGCTTACCATGCAAGATTAAATACAAATGTGGCCACATTGAGGAGAACAAACATTCCTGCCATTTTGGTGATTGCCCTCCATGTAAAGCAATATGTGATAAGAACTATAAGAAGTGCACCCATCAATGTAAAGCTACATGCCATGAATATGTTGCTGTAGTTTTTAAGCAAATTGAGAAGCCAGCTACTCCATGGGAAGTTCAACCTCCAAAGACAAAAATAATGACTTTAGACTGTCCACCATGTGATACTCCTATCCCAATAGTTTGCTTTGGCGAACATGAGACTGATGAACAGGCATGCCATTCTGCATCAAGAAGACCTTGTGGGAGGGCATGTGGCCGGCCATTGAAATGTGGTAATCATAAGTGCTCTTTGCTATGTCACTTACATCAAACAGATCCGGATCATCCAAATGTGCCTTCAGATTGTAAGCAGTGTGAAAGGGAATGTTTAGTGCCCCGTCCAGAGAAATGTACCCATAAATGCAAAATTAGAGCCTGCCACCCTGGCACATGTCCGCCCTGTGAAATACTGGAGCGGTTATCCTGCCATTGTGGCCTAACAGAGGTTTACTTACGATGCCGAGAGATTGCTACTGCAACTGAAGAGATTCTATCTTGCAAGCAGCAATGTCCGAAGAACTTAGACTGTGGACACAGATGCCGTAACAACTGTCATTCTGGTCCTTGTGGCAACCAAGTATGTACAAAGAAAACAAAAATACATTGCCCATGTGGAAACTTGAAGAAAGAAGCCCCCTGCAACACAGTGAGAAGTGGAGAACCTAATGTAATGTGTGATAAGTCTTGTGAAGCCAAAAAGATTGCTGCAAAGTTGGAGAATGAGAAAGAAAAACAGAGATTAAAGGAACTAGAGGAGGAGAAGAATAAGAGAGAATTAGCTGAGTATGAGTGGAAATTGAGTGGGAAAAAGAAAAAATATAAGGAGAAAAAGATGGTGGCCAGTACTGATGATAGGAGCTTCTTGATGAAATTTTGGATGCCTATATTATCAGTTATAGCTGTTATGGTGGCAGCTTTATATTATATATTTTATGTATGATTAGGTTTAAAAATAACATATGAGACAGATAAAAAATCTCTTTTCTTTCTCTTACTTTAGAGAAGGTTGGCTTGCAGTTAGTTATCTACAAGTGAAAAGTATAGCCAGTTTTACTTTTAATTGGTACTATTAATTTACTGTCTTGTCTGTTTGTTATTAAAATTATTCCATTAGGCTATAATTATCTCTTAGTAGGGAATTTGTATTCTTAACTTATAATCAATGGTTGTTATTTTGGTTAAATGTGTGTTGTGTTTGTGTTAGTCATTAATTTATTTTATGAATGACACTAGTTACTTCATACTTACTGTTGGATTGGATTGATAGAGAGGGACAAATATGGGCTACTTAAATATGTTTTATGTTTTTTTCGTTTAGTACCGTCTTCGTTCAACCTAAGGGTTGAGATGTAGGTACTTATCATGTAACATGGTATAAGCAGTGGCGTATTATAAGATTTGGCGCTCCGGATCTAAGATCCTTGGGCCTATGAGGTTTGCCGCACCATAAATTAACGAAATATAGGTAATCAATTAAAGTACCTTAGTTGAGGGCGCCACTATAGATTATTTTAGTTCCTATAATTTTATAATTGCTGGATTTATAACTAATATTATTTTTTGTACTATATTTTGTTAAGAGATGCGCTTATGCTCAACTAAATTATGGACATTTTTGAGATTCTGATTGGTGTGATCATTCTAAGTTAATAGTGTATTCCACTTTTTAGTTTGTTTTAATATCTACTTTTTGTTTAAGTTGTGAGTGTATAGTTCAGTCTATATTTATAAACACCAATTGAAATACTACTCGTAGCTCATAGGGCTTGATTATTATAAAATAAATCTAATTTTAGAGAATACATTCTTGTTTTTATTTTTCAACTTATTCACATTTTTTTTTGTAAACAATAAAAACGCTGTGATCATTAGAACATAAATTTAAAATTCAGACACTGGCATAATTAAATGGCATGGGACTGCCGACAAAGGAAAAAAATATATAATCAGTCAATGTCAATTGTCACTTTCGCAAGCAGTTGTCTTTTTTCTGATAAACACTGGAAAAGCGGTGTATTATCTTATAATTATTGACTGATTTCTAATAATTATGAATTAAAATCTCTATTCTAATCCATGCCGTGTAATTAAGTAATCATTTACGGTATAACATAGGACTATTCCAGTCAAAATGGGTCTCCTATCAGACCCGGAGTACGGTTCAGTAAAATGGGTGAGGGTGCTGAAGAGAATCTACGGACCGCTATGCTTCCTTTGCTATGCTGGTGCCCTGGTATGGTTTGCTATGCTCGGGCATAAGGACTTCAACAACGAAACGTATTTCTCGGAGAATGCGCTCCTTCCTGGCTTGGTGACGAATGAATTTAATGGTGAACATTCCGCTAAACAGTTTTACAATGAATTTGTTCAGGAATTGGAGGTAATTATAATCTTGAAGTATTCCAAACTAGTCAACACTGCCAAGAAATATTCCACTATTATTAAAACTGTTACTGGGATCTGTGTAAGTACATTAAAACAAAATGAAGCAATAGGCTATTTGGATGCCTCTTTGTCTCTAACTGCCCAAAAGTTGTACTGAGTTGTATCAACAATATTTTTTTCAGGCATCATCTATTAACTTCTGATATTAATTTCTGTATTTCGAAAAAAAAACTTCTAGCTACCCACCGCTTCTTCAGAAAAATACATCATATATATCCAATTCCAGGCCACCTCTTGGCTACTGCAATAGAATGTAAAACCTAAACTTGAATAATTTCAGGATAAGTATGATGACAGTGATGAGATGCCGGTGCCATGGCTGGTGGCCAAGATGTCCCAGCTGCATCTAGAAGTGTACACACACAACTACACACTTAATTATCCATTAGGGCAGGGACAGGTAAGATCATTATTATATTGTGACCGTTGATCATATTGATTTATTCTTGTGAAAGACGGCAACTGGTTACTGGATTTAAAATGATAATCCAAAATCATTTGAGAAGGGAAGTAGTAAAATGCATTCATATGTAGAATACAGCATCCATTATGAATACACCATGTTATCAAAGTTATTGTAGTAGACGCATGGCATGTTAGAAGATACTAAAAAAAAAAAAACAACTTAAGTACGTAGATACAAAATCTGTGGTGTGAGCGGGTCATGACATTCTTATGTTAAAGCCATGGCGTGTAATTTTTTTGCACTTAGTTCACAATAAACTCTTTTTATGGGAAATAAAAGGGTCCCTAATGCATTGCATTATGGAATAGCAAAATTCTGAATGAGTTGTTGGCACAACTGGTTTTAAAAATATACTTAATACTATTTTATTTACTAGGTGTTCTATGGCACTAATGTGTATGGAATACTCCGTGCGGCCCGCACTTCATCGCTGGAAGCAATTGTAGTGACGGCTCCGTACAGGCCTCTCTCCTCACATCAGAAAGGCACAGCAGCTGGCATTGCTCTCATGTTGGCTTTCGCACAGTTTGCTCGACGTAAGTGGCAGATAATTTTTACAATATCTATGAATCCAAACAAATAAAATTGTCTTAAAATGCTGTAAAGATAAGACCGACCACTGACCGATGCATTAGTATGCTGTTCTTATGGAGAACAATAGGCAAGAAACTTTTTATGATTACTCTTTATTTTTTAAAGTGCTAATAATGTCTTTGGCATTGTGATTTATATTTATTACCTCATTTTACAGCACAAAAGTACTGGGCGAAAGACATTATATTCCTCATCACAGAACATGAACAACTAGGAATGCAGGCATGGCTTGAAGCTTATCACGGCTTGCAAAGCGATGTGGTATCTTTCCACAATAGTCTCGGCAGTTTCTGGACACCTGGTAGTCCCAGCATGGACTTTGGGAAGATGATGCCAGGTTTTGAATGGGGTCAAGATCATGAGAAGTGTTTGAATCCTGGAAAGTTGAAGGGCAGATCTGGGTCGATCCAGGCTGCTATTAATTTGGAGTTTCATACACCTAAAATAAGTAAAGATTTTAATTTTTTTCGTAATTTTCCTCGAAAATTATAGTTTCATTTAGTTGTTAAATAACTTTATTATAATTACAGAGTACATTGAAGTAAAAATCGAAGGGCTGAATGGACAGTTACCTAACTTGGATCTGGTCAATTTAGTCCACAAGTTATGTGTTAAGTCTGGCATCCATCATTCTTATAGAAACAGGTATTATTTTTTTCATGGTTTGTCCTGGTTCCTCCAATCCTTTGTATGGTAACATGTGCAATATGTTTTCAGCTACTCGTGGATGCGAAATCGTAACAAGATGGAAGACTGGAATAATGGTTTCTGGACAATGTTCAATATGGTATTGACCCAGCTTGACGGGGTAATTCATTTTATAATTTGGTAATTTCAAAGTCACAGCCTCTCTGTTGGGGTGAAAGGTCGCTCCAAGTGCCGCATTGTGTACTAGGAAAACATAACAAAAAAGTATCTTTACTTTCCAGGTTCCAAATGGTAACCACGGCCTCTTCCATCGGTTCGGAATCGAAGCAGTAACTTTAGAAGGGCGGGATGCTAACGACCCTGCCGGGATTCCTCCCAAAGTGAACGCCCTATCTACTGCGAACTTCTACCGTCTCGGTATCGCTCTGGAGAGTATACTCAGATCTCTGAACAATCTGCTGGAGAGATTCCATCAAAGTTATTTCTTTTATTTGCTGGCGGCTACAAACAGATTTATTTCTATTGGTGAGTACACTTACAGGGAACTTCTGTTGTCTTGGTATTCGAAAGAATTATATTATTGTCTGCCTGTTTTTTTATTCTTCATGGGTATTTTATGGGTATTTTCAGGTCAATATATGCCATCGTTATGCCTACTATGCGTAGCGATGCTCATCCGCGCACTAGCCTTATGGGTATCATTGCAACAAGACGGCGACGAAGAAAGAGACAAACGAACAAACCAAAAGTCAAAGAAATCAGAAAAAGAAAAAGATTCCGACTCCGAACTACCAGAAGACGATAAAACTAAAGAGGTGTCGCCAAAAAAACATAAATTGCAAAAAAAGAAAACAGATGAGTCCAGTATGAGTATTGTGAATATTGGGGCGAATTATTTGTTGGTACATTTGATTGGATATGCTGTTATGAACTCCCCTGTTATTTTCAGCCAGATTGGTGAGTAGCTTTGGTATGTTTCTGGCAAAGTAGGGCGTAAAAAAACTACCCTCTCAGAAAATACATCAGTTTTTTTTTTTATTTTCAGGAGCTAAATACTACGACCAACCATCTGAATTATCAGTATACTACGGATTAATAGCGATATCTATAGTTTTAACTATAGTTACTCCGTTCCTACCGCGCCTGGTACGCACGGGTCGCATAACTCACGAGGAGTTATCCCTAGTGAATATATTACTGCTGATTGAGCTAGCGACGGTGTGCTTGAGCGTGGGGATGCATAACTTCGCATTGGGGCTGGCCATAGCCGTTGTGTACACCCCACTCGCACTCATGACTAGCGTCGTGGTTAGAGGAAGTGGGAGAGTGAGGTAGGTATATTTTACTGTGTATCCCTACAAACATAAACAGCCATCGGAGACATTGTAAACAAATGAATAGGAACCTTAAGTTTTTTAAGACTTCTTTAAAAATGTCGTTACCATCTTAGGTATTGTGCCAATGTCTAGTAACAAAGGCCGCTCGCCACTGCACCTGACGGTTGCGGGTTCGACTCCCGTCAGCGCGTATATCGGTAGGATATTTTTTATAACCCATCGAAAATTAAACTTGTATATTTAACTATGTTAAAATTTAATGTTTTTATTTGCAGTGCAATGTATCTGTTCATGAAGCGTCTAGTCTGTATCCTGGTGCATCCTCTCGTAGCGATGTCGCTAGCTATGATTCTATACAGCCGAATACTGTTCCCCGAAGAAGCATTACTAGATGTAATAAGCCGCGGCCGAGACGCGGCCATGCAGGCGACAATGTTCTCTATAGTCGATTCTATGGTAAGCTCTTTAGATCTATGCCATCCTGGTACCTGTTGCAACACTGTTAGTCGGCTAAGTGCTGTAATAGTTGGGCCGTGAATCGGATGGTTGGTTAGAACATTTATTTGATACCTCTACCGATTCATGGTATCCTGGTAGATCCATATGCAAACCCACGTAGTTTCATACCTGATGGTCTCAGTAAGATCGCAATCCGATCAGCTGTAATGAAGAAAAATACACTTTATAAGTGTCCCCATAGGTCTATACAATTTACATTACAAATGTTGCCAGATGAATGTATGGTAGATGTATGAAGTACTTACTGGGATGGAAATGTTGTTATAGGTCTTTCGCATAACAACTATCTCTTGGTTTAGCAAAATGATGCCAGATGTCTCTAGCGTCACAAATGTAGGATTAAGCGCCATCTTTTGTGGAATATAAAAAAAAAACTGGGAAAAAAGGCCACGCCCACCGTGATGATGATGACGTCAGGACTTAACTGAAAATCGCCGTGCACAGTTGGTCACGAGTCCTAATAGCTATTGACTAGAGCCTAGGATTTGTTTCTGTATTTACTCGGTGGGACGATGTGAGATGCTTTCAAACATATATTATACTTATTAGATTTTCATATAATTTTCAGATATACGGCAACTGGCTGTTCAACTTGGTCACGGCGGCCATCTTGCCGACATGGATAATATTTTGGCAGATACTGTGTAATAAAGTGGATGCGCCAGAGTAGTACATATACATCCAATTAGATAATTTAATAAATTTGGGGTTTCAGTAGCGCTAATTCTACGCTCAAAGAATTGTGGATAAACTTAATTTGTTGACACTAAAAATATGGTCGTCTGGCTTACTCTTCAAGGATGTGACAAAGCCGGCAATATGTTTAGTTTAATCAAATTTAGTTCCTCCACTAACAGAATTCAACTGGAAAAGTATTAACAAGTACGATGATGTGATACTACCTCCACATCTTAATGATCAAATATGAATAGCTTCTAAGTTTTGTTAATGTTTTTAATTTACTACCTGAATATAATAAACTATTATAGATATAATTAACAATCTCTTTTATTTATATTTAATTAATTTGAGCATTGTTAGCGAAAACATTCTGGAACGATACTAAACTTCATTGGCAACAATAAATAAGTAGATACATAATAAATTAAGGAACTTCTTGGAATTAAAAGATGTATAAATAACACTTCAACTTGTGTTTAAATTCACCAAAATAACACTTCTATTTGTATTTACTTTCATCAAAATAACACTTCAATTTGTATTTCCTTTCACCAATATAACATTTTAATTTGTTATATTCGGCTCATTCGTAGCCCAGCGGTCCTGAGGATGCCTCGTTTAGAGGCGAAACACGTGTCGAATACTTTTGTAGATTCGCTTAGTGTCGCGGAGAATTGCATTTTATTTGAGGTCCCGTCACTCGTGATAGATAGTTTCTCGATTAACATCTTAGAGGAGTTCGGGTGTTGTTGGCTTCTTTTATTATCGATCAAACTTGTTTGGTTTATAATCGAAGAAGTTGACAAGCCGAGGGTCAGTGGTGGGTCCTCTTTCCCCATAGGTTAATTTTAATTTGTATTTGCTTTCACCAAAATAACACATCAAATTGTAATTACTTTTATACAATCACACTAATATTATAAATGTGAAAGTTTGGATGGATGGATGTTTGTTACTCAATCACGCCAGAACGGCTGAACGGATCTGGATGAAATTAGGCACAGAGATAGATTATAGTCTGGAATAGCACATAGGCTACTTTTTATCCCAGTAAAAAGGACATAATTTTTAATCGCGAGTAACACCGCGGGGCGCAGCTAGTAATACATATATTTGTATTTATTTTTACCAAACTTATAATAAGTATCTATGGATAATGGCGTTTGAATTCTAATGACACGGAAATACATTAATTATTATCAAAGACATATTTTTAAGTTACAGTAGGTGCAGCCAATATCCGCTAATGTATAAATACTCGGCGCAATGGTAACTTTATCTATACAGTGGCAAACCTGCTTATGAATACATTGAAACGCGAATTAATTTCCATTATCGTTAAACCTACGCACCGCAGTGCTAGTGTAGTGATTAAATGGTCATACAAGAGCATCAAGCAGAAGGCTCAAGGTCGCTCAACGCGCAATGGAGAGAGCTATGCTCGGGGTTTCGCTACGCGATAGAATCAGAAATGAAGAGATCCGTAGACGAACTGGAGTAACCGACATAGCTCAAAGAATCGCCAAGTTGAAGTGGCAGTGGGCAGGGCACATAGCTCGCAGAACCGATGGCCGTTGGGGCAGAAAGGTTCTAGAATGGCGACCACGAATCGGAAGACGAAGTGTAGGACGGCCCCCACAAGGTGGACTGATGACATCACACGCGTCGCAGGAAGCCGGTGGATGCGAGTGGCGGAGGACCATGATGTGTGGAAGTCGTTGGGGGAGGCCTATGTCCAGCAGTGGACGTGTATATCGGATGATAGATAGACAAGAGCATCAATAAGTATGGCTTATTACTTCCAAGTCATCACCACTTTTTTAAGTAAGTCCTATGTTTTTTTTTATTTACGCCCTCACCATAAACCCTTTCTACAACTGGTAATAGATGGTCTATAACAAATATTTCAAGTAAGTTTGTATATAATTAATATGTAATTATCCTGACCGAATTTCGGTCAAGGCGGCCAATCTCCATCTTCCCTGACTTTCATAGTCCGATGGGACGACAATCCGACATGATCCGAGAGGGATCAGGCGCAGTCACGACATTATTTATTTCTTCACAACAAACACAACAGTCCTTACAGAATAACCCAATACAACAGTATGGTCCGTCAGTATGGTTTTATTTCAATGTGTAGTATTCCTGTATATAAGAAATCAATATGAGTTTCAAATTATTTTCTCGAATTAATTATGATAACAACTAGGTAAATAGGCTTAGCGTCCTCTTCGGGTCACGAGCAAGTGATAATCATGCTTGAAAATGAGATTCGTACATCAAAAACCTGCGACACTCTTCTATACATATAAATAAAATTGGAGTATTTGTTTGTAATATTAAAATAACCGCTTATTACTAAGTGCATTTGGATGTATACACGTTACCTATACCGAAACAACATTTTTTTCAATTTTTGTCTGTCTGTCTGTCTGTCCGTCTGTCTGTCTGTCTGTCTGTCTGTCTGTTTGTTCCGGCTAATCTTGAAATGGCTGGACCGATTTTGACGGGACTTTTACTGGCAGATAGGTGATGTAACAAGGAGTAACTTAAGTAGGCTACTTTTATTAAAAAAAAAAGAAATAGGTTCTCACGAAAAAAAATTAAAACCAATGTTGCAGCGCAGCGCCTGATTAAGTTTGATAGCAACAACCTGCAATGCATCCCGCGGGCTCCGAATGGGCGAGCAGGCTGTTGTCAACGGTTGTCTTTGTTAAATACCACGCGGACGAAGTCGCGGGCAACAGCTAGTTAAAAATAAAAAGTAGGTACCTAGTATAACTACTTCTATTGGTATCTGCTCTACGAATAAACGAAAACATTTCGTTCTACCCACTAATGTCGCAGGTGTGTAGAAATGTAAAACTTGATGATATCCGGTTTCTATATACCTAGCAGACACATAACAATTAAAGATCTCAATATAACTAAATATAACTCGTGGTAGGTACCTACGCCCGCAGTGTCAATTAAATAATGTGACATGCGATAAACTTAAGTAATACCTATTGCGAGACAAACACTAACTGAACAATACGAAAACTGTTACCATGGATTCAATATTTTCATGAATGTTAGGTACTCGTATGCAACCTACGTTGTGCGAAAGTATAATTCCATAGAGTGACACATGTCACTCTGCTTACCCCTGTAGTGTGAGACATGTTCGCCTAGCCCTGCTGCACCTAAATATATAATAACTAGCTGTTGCCCGCGACTTCGTCCGCGTGGTATTTAACAAAGACAATCGTTGACAACAGCCTGCTTGCCCATTCTGAGCCCGCGGGACGCATTGCAGGTTGTTGCTATCAAACTTAATCAGGCGCTGCGCTGCAACATTGGTTTTAATTTTTTTCGTGAGATCCTATTTTTTTTTCTAAATTAAAAGTAGCCTAAGTTACTCCTTGTTACATCAGCTATCTGCCAGTGAAAGTCCCGTCAAAATCGGTCCAGCCATTTCAGAGATTAGCCGGAACAAACAGACAGACAGACAGACAGACAGACAGACGGACAGACAGACAGACGGACAGACAGACAGACAAAAATTGTAAAAAAAATTGTTTTGGTATAGGTACCGAGTATACATCCAAATGCACTTAGTAGAAAGCGGTTATTTTAATATTACAAACAGACACTCCAATATTGATTTCTTATATTTACGCGAATACTACACATTGAAATAAAACTAATCTTAAGGATTTTATCGCGGTTTATTTTTTATTTTACGTTCCCGACGTTCTCACTCACTCACGGGAGGACGGGAGTCCTCCCGTGACCATGGTTGCTGCAAAGCAGCCGAAACGTCGGGAACGTAAAATAAAAAATAAACCGCGATAAAATCCTTAAGATTAGTTTTATTTCAAGACACTCCAATTTTATTTATATGTATAGATGTATAGATTAAATTGGCTTACTACTAGATCAAAAGTGCAATGTTACTTGAATCTCGCTACGTTCGAGGGCGCTCGCCACCCGCACGAGTCGCGTATTGCGCGGCGAGTTATGTTGTGATCCCGTGGTTTACTATACATTGCGCGCTGAAAAATAACAATATTAGTAAACACATGCTGAACATAAATTACTTTTAAAATTGTGTGTTTTCCATTCCAGTCGCCTACACTTGTGTTAACATGGGGATCATAAATGCCTGGCCATCATCCCCGGTGATGCTCTTCAAGTCAGCTAACACCACCCTCAACAGGCCCATGGGGGAGACAGAGATCTCTCTACTCGGGTCTCTGCCCGCCGTTGGCTGTTTAATAGGGAATCCTATCGCCGGCTTCATCTTGGATAAGCTTGGTAGGAAACGGTCATCTATTTTCGCTTCGATGATGTTTGTGGTAAGTAATTATGTTATGATACCTACGTATTTAAGTCCTCACTAGGCTGAGCGTAAGGAATCATCTCCCTGGTCCACCGAGATGATGTTTTTGGCGGAAAAGGGAAGATCTTCTAGCCAGACGGGTATTCCCCAACGGTTATTGTCGGGATCTTGTATATATGTTACGTGCTCCGAAAACTCTCATAGCGCGATTCAGGATTGTATTGAGACTTGCATATTGTTCTGAATGCGTCTGCAGCACTATCTGTGTAGGTTGTGGCGGGGTTGAAGAGGTCGCTACAAGTTCAATAATACATAATATTGCTTAGCACCGCGCTCTGTCAGATAACAGCGCGAGATATAAAAAATACTATAGCTTCTAACCGCAGCTCCACGCGCGGTACCTTGATGAAACAGTTATAGCACTCGAGGAAAATGTAGCTTCGGAAAATGGATCAGTAAGCCCTACATAGAAACTCGAAATCGTCCTTTACCAGTATCTTAATTAAACTCTTAGCACTGCCTGAATGACTGACAGACAACACACACCCCACCCATGGACCTAGAGATTGGAAAATACCCCAGAGATAAGGAAGGTTTTTTTTAACTGGGGGGGTCCAAGTTTTAATGAGGTAACATTTTTTTTTAATTTAAGTTCGGGCACATCATCGCAAGGCCAGTAGACGTATACATGTAAAATCAAATGCTAGGTACATAAAAGTGGTAACAAAAAAAATATTTTACATTTTGCGTCAATGGTTAGTTAAAATGGTCCTAATAACCATACCGCGAGCTGGCAGTAAGAGTTTTGAACGTATTCTATCAAAGCCGTTCGCCTGATCGAATGTCTCTTAGGGTAGACTGGGTACGTTTGTGACAGTTTTCATTTGAGGGCCAACAATTTTGTTAGTATGGCAGTTAGCTATACAAAAGATTTTATTTATTGTGAAGAGTACATTTGCCTACGTATAAATACTAAACTTGTACTTCTAAGTATTATGGTTAACCTACAGGAGCAGGTTAGAAAAAAAAGAGAAAATGTCACAACCGACCACACCCCAGGGGCGGTTGTGACAGTACTTGGGGTCGGTAGTGACAGGTTCAAAAATACACGAAATAGTTCAACAATCACTTTTATTGCACGAAATATCCATTCTTCTACGTTTGTTACACAAGAACATTTAATATTATACTCATACTTTAATCAGTCTTAAATTACAATCAGTCCAAAAAGCTAACTTAATTTTTTTTGAGGTAACAATTGTCAAAATAAAAACTAAACCACTAATAAATGCTATATCACTTCTACAACTTCAATCAACTTCTATAAAAATATGAAACATTAATGTAAGTATCAACATACAAAATAAAAACAATAGAAGAAATTTTCATTTTAAATTTTAAATCTGAACAAAAACATATTTGACGATCTAGTCAGAGTCATCACAATTATGACATA
The DNA here is from genome assembly GCA_905333125.1 of Pheosia tremula. Taxonomy (NCBI): domain Eukaryota; kingdom Metazoa; phylum Arthropoda; class Insecta; order Lepidoptera; family Notodontidae; genus Pheosia; species Pheosia tremula. The sequence continues at coordinate 6,432,348 of HG995421.1, read as the reverse complement.
TATAATGGCGACTACCATCTGTGCACTCTAAGTGGGACCAGAGATCACATTTTACTTGGCACTTTATCCATTTTTCGCCAGGCCTACTGTCAGAATATGCGCCTACACACACCAGACAAAAATACTCTTCTTCATCTGATGACGGTGGTGATGTATTCCGTTTCTTCGCTTTGTTTCTTCCTTTTCCTTTATTTTTTCCTTTTAGTTCGTTAAGATTTTTCTTCACCTGTTTAGCCTTCAAACGTTTTTCTCTTTCTTCATATTCTTGCCTTACTGCCTCTTTTTCAGGCGTATATTCTTCTTATACTTCTATATAAGCTTCTTCATATTTTCCTATGTCACATTGGCCTCTTTCCGTCTTCCTCAAACGTTTTCTTGGCATCTAAAAGCCAAAAAAAGGAATTTTAATTTTGTCACAACGGTACCCAAAAAATATGTCACAACCGTACCCAAAGCATTCATTCGCAAAAAAACGATTACTATGGCAATATAAAATAATGTACGTACAAAGTAAGCACTGCTATTTAACCACTAAAGTTTAACTAATAATGAAAAAGAACACTCATTACGGTATCTGTACACATATAACAACAATCATTAAAAGACATTGAATAAAAATACTTACTTTTGAGTGTTAAAAAGTAATGAGGACCTCTGTTAACCCCAACGCCGCGCGTTGACTAACGCAATACTGAGAAACACGTTCAGACACGCATGGCGCTCCTTGCCCCCCGTACACCCTCCCCGGTATTCCTTATAGTTTCGCTAATATTGCGATTGTCACAACCGTACCCTGGCACAACCGTACCCAGTCTACCCTACTCCCGATATTAGGGGCGCTGCTGTGAAATTTATAAAACGATTAGAATACACGATGCTGTCAAAACTCCTACTAACCACTCTGAAGTTTAATATCAGCAATATATACCTACAGATATCTTGGTCCATCATAGCCGCGACTACACAGGTCGAGGTGGTCCTGGTAGCAGTATTCATAGGAGGCCTCGGAAGCGCTGTGTTCCTAATAAGCACAGTATTTATTAGCGAGATTTGCGAAGACTCGATCCGGGGGACATTGACCGCTGCCCCGATACAGTTCTACTGCATCGGATTTCTGCTCTCCTATTTAATGGGAGGCTATTTGGATTATTATGGAATGGTGTACGCGTGTTTATCTATGGCTGTTGCTGGTGTCCTGGTAGTTGCGGTGATAAGGGAGTCTCCGATTAGTCTCATGTCCAAAGGGAGTGAGGAGGTTAGTTATACTTTAGTTTTAATTTGTCAATCTGCTTATATTGTAGGTATGCTGCAATTTTACAGATATAAGACACGTTGCTCTGCAAATAATTTAAGGCGCTTTCGTTTTCATCGATAAAATGATCATTAAAATGTTATTTTAGGAGGCAGTGAAGTCCATTGCATTCTATAGAAGGCAGGCAAGCACATCTAAGGAAGTATTAAATGAAATGGACAAGATTCGCCGTATTTTACGTTTAGATTATGACCGTGGTAAATAGAGATTTCCTTCCTAATAAACTAGCTTCTGCCCGCGGCTTTTGGTGGAACATAGCTTAAATTACTCGGGGATAATGTAGCTTTATATCAGTGAAAGATTTTTCAAAATCAGATCAGTAGATCCTGATATTACCCCAACATACAAACTCACAATCTTTAACGTCTTTATAATATTAGTACAGAAATATAGAAATCCGAATACTGATTGTGGTCTTCTCTAGAGAAGACCACAATCAGATATTCGGATTTTCTCGACCTTGACATCAGTTGCATTCATATTTTATTTCAGATATTCAGCCGCTAACAGAAGAAACAGAGACAAGCGTCGAACCAGAATTTGCAGCAAAGAATTTATCTCGTTGGCAATTCTTTAGTAGGTATACCAGGATAGCATAGGTTAAAGAAGACGTCTCATACAGTATATAACCCACGATTTTTTTTTAAACTGACTTGCATAGCTTCGAGAATAAAGTTTAAATTTCATTCGCAGAAAACTCGACGTCGACCCAGCGGGAACTCTTGGTAGTTGTGGTCCTCAAAACTGCTTTGGTACTCCAGGGTTTGCCCGTGGTACAAGTGTATGCGACGCCGTTATTTGCGCAAGCTGTGTCCAGCGGCGTCATGGCGGCTAGTGACTGCAGTATACTGCTCGGTGTGGTTGCACTATTTAGCGGTTTTATCGGTTCATTCTTTACTGACGCTGTCGGAAGACGTGTAAGTGACACCTGATACATTCGTTCGATCGACGTAATACAGTTTTGCCTTGAAAGCTCTTTCGTCTTATAATATCCTGGTACATAAGAATCCCTGGGCTCAAGAACTCGAGAAAACTCGAAAACCTATTTAAGATTTAAATAAGTAGGGTTTTAGAAAACACACACAATCCTCTATACAATGTATTAATCGAATTTCATTAAGATTCATAACCTAATCATACTTTAGTCAAAAATTTCAATCTTGTTTTCAACCTCTCATATTTTTTGCGTCCATTGTCGCTGGATTGTGTTGTATAATACTAGGAACGCAGCTATTGAAGGACTGGGGACCAAGCTGGACGGTGCCCTTCTTCATATACCTCTACACAGCTTTCTACACCATTGGAGCTGGAACTGTACCCACCGTGGTTCTATCAGAAGTGTTTATGCCAGAGGTAAGCTTCTAAAGCACAAACCCCTTTGTATAGAGACCCGTGCCCAGCAGTGGGACATTGAAAAGGCTCATAATATTATTAAGCTTCAAAGATTCCTGTTTCATATTATGTCGAATTACTGATGCAGTACAGTTTAAAGAGGTAATGTTTGTGACTATAGATGTAGGAAGTAATCTTCCGGTCTACGTATCTGATTCTGAAGATTCTTACATTAATAAGAAGCTACATTATCCTTGACTACTTTAGGTTACTTTACATCAAGGTACCGCGAATGGAGAAGCTAGACAGATGCTAGTACAATTATGTAACCTAACACATGTCGCTAAAGGAAAACTTAAACGTAATATCTTCGTTATCACAAGTTGTCAATCATATTGTTCTTGTCAGGTGAAAAGTGTGATGTCCATGCTGGTAGTGAAATGGGCTTGGGTCTGCAACTTCACGATCCTGTTCATCTTTCATCCCCTGGTGTCTGCGATGGGCCTGCCACCAGTTTTCTTCTTCTTCGCCGCCATGTGCTTCGCAACGTCAGTGTTCTGCCACTACAAACTGCCAGAGACGAGAGGGCTACCTTTGGACGCTATTCAAGAGTTGTTCAGCAAGAAATAAGATGAGTGTCGAGTCTGTTAGTGTTTTAATTAACAGGTAATAATTTGTAATAGCCGTTGATGTATTAGTAAGTAGATCAACGGTAATACCCATCGATATATACTAACTGTGATGCCATTAAATTGCAATGATTTTCTATTGTTTTCTTATTTCTCATTGGTTCTCACTATTCTTCTAGCTGAATTGGCTAACGAGTTATTATGCTATATTTATTCGTAGTAGGTACCAGGTTATCTAACAGTGTCTTGAGGCCCCTCTCCTGAGGACCTCAAGACACTGTGAGCTCCTTCTGCGTAGATCAGACCGCAATGAACATGTATATATGAGGGTACCCCGGTCAAACAATGAAACTAGAACGTCAACCACCCCAGTCCTCCCATGACCGCAAGCAGCCGAAATGCCGGGATCGCAAAAATGATAATATAAACGCGATAAAATTTGTTTTATTTCAATTGATATCAGTTTTTATATTGGATACTTTATGAACCATCCTTAGATACAAATAGGATTTTTTTTATTTGGCATCGCCATAGGTATTTTGCCAGTGTCAAGTAATATAAATTATTTCTGTTTTTGAGCATATGCACAGGCCCAAATGCTAGATCCAAGTAAAATCCCTCCCATCCCTCAATCACACAAACTGGTTAGTGAAAAGCGAGTTAAGCTTTACCATAAATTTAATCCGTATTTACCATATCAAAATATATTACACCTACTTTGTTACACACTTCACACGACAGCCATTTGCTTAATGCTCCTTTTATTGTTTCTTAAATAACTCTTGGATCGCGTCCAAGGGCAATCCCTTCGTCTCAGGTAAACAGTAGTAACAGAATACGGCAGTACTGAAACATACGACGGCAAAGAAGAAGAATACTGGAGGCAGCCCCATCGTGGCCGCCAGGGGATGAAAACCGAAAAGCAGCGTGAAGTTGCAGATCCAGTTCCATTCCGTCACCAGCATTAGCATAACACTTTTTACCTGAATAAGAGACATAGTACTTTTTATTTTCCTGAAAGTTAGGCAGCATATCAGAAATTGTAGAGACCGTGGTAATTCAATGATGACGTAAGCTAATTTGTAATCATAACGAGCTTTTAAGCCACCACCCTCATGTCTTGAAAACCATAAAGTTTAGCTTGCAAGCTAGGCTTAGAAATATCATAGGTGGCATAACAAATATATTTAAAACTAGCTGTTGCCCGCGACTTCGTCCGCGTGGTATTTAACAAAGACAACCGTTGACAACAGCCTGCTCGCCCATTCTGAGCCCGCGGCATTGCAGGTTGTTGCTATCAAAATTAATCAGGCGCTGCGCTGCAACATTGGTTTTAATTTTTTTTCGTGAGATCCTATTTTTTTTTCTAAAATAAAAGTAGCCTAAGTTACTCCTTGTTACATCAGCTATCTGCCAGTGAAAGTCCCGTCAAAATCGGTCCAGCCATTTCAGAGATTAGCCGGAACAAACAGACAGACAGACAGACAGACAGACAGACAGACAGACAGACAGACAGACAGACAGACAGACAGACAGACAGACGGACAGACAGACAGACAGACAAAAAATTTAAAAAATGTTGTTTCGGTATAGGTAACGTGTATACATCCAAATGCACTTAGTAAAAAGCGGTTATTTTAATATTACAAACAGACACTCCAATTTTATTTATATGTATAGATATAGAAGATATTAAAGGCTAATGACTCCGGTACGAACATCACCAAATTTGCATCTACCAGGGTTTGATCCTCGGACCCTCGGCACAGAAAGCAGTGGCATTATCAACTGAGATAATCAGGTCATATGCCATTACCACTATGTACAACTATATAGCGTCGCTAATTTAGCAGGTGATGGCAACAAAATTGGCTGGAAGAACATCCATCATTGGCTATTACATCGACAGGGCGAGGACCAATAGGTATTAGGACGCCTCAACCAATACTAAGAGTTCAAGCCGGCTTTACAAGCTTCGTTGGTTCGACGTGTGATGCATACAATATAATTTTATAGTTATTGATTTCTGTGCCCGTATTTCATTTTCATACCAGGACTTCGTACATTAATAAGCGATATGAGCTAACCTTAGGCACAAACACTTCTGTCACGACCACTAGCGTGACAGTTCCAGTGCCAAGAATGTAAGAAAATATGTAGATGTTAATAAAGACTGGCACTATCCAGCTGGGTCCCAACTCCATCAGTAACTGTGTTCCTAGTACAATACAGCAAACACCGGACACGATAGGCAAATAACACATAAGAGGCTGAAACATAAAAATATCCCACTAATACTATAAATGTGAAAGTTTGGATGGATGGATGTTTGTTACTCAATCACGCCAGAACGGCTGAACGGATCTGGATGAAATTTGGCACAATGATAGATTATAGTCTGGAATAGCACATAGGCTACTTTTTATCCCGGTAAAATGTATATACTTTTTAATCGCCGGTAACACTGCGGGGCGCAGTTAGTAGGTATATAAGTAAATAAGCCTACTTAAGGTAGCAGCCTTGTTAATGACATCTTGATATATCTTGGATGAGTTGCTGAAATTATATTTAACATCTGATTTATAGAATTTATAGTCTTAATTCTTAAAAATACTGAGCCATTAGCGGCATTTCCACTAGTTGGATAGTGAGTAACAAATATTACAAATAAGATTTTCTTAAATTACGTTCAGAAAGTAAAGATAAATCTTACCCGTCGTCCCACAATATCAGATATGGAAGCGCTGATGATGCCAGCCACAAATGCCACGGCACCGGTCAAGATGCTGCACGCGTTAGCAGACATGACATCACTCGGCACAATCGTGGCAAACAACGGCTCGGCATAAACTTGCACTAAAGGCTGCCCTTGGTATATGAATGCAAAATTGAGGATCAAAACTACGAAAAGTTCCCGTCTGGTTGATGATGAATTTTCTGTGGAAATTAAATAAACGTAGAACGGTGGACATGAGTCAGAAGACATAGTGTAGCAAGCTTCCTACGAGGTGGACCATAGTTCTGGACCGTATCGCTGGAAGCTTGTGGTTGCGAGTGGCGAAGGACCGAGATTGAAGTAGAAGTGGGTTTTAGTTAGGGATATATTTTGGCTGATACAGGATGCGAGTTATTGACGAAAGACTAATTAACATGTACAGAAGGTTTAAAGTTACAAAACATTTGGTTATGAACAGTGCTTTGTAATACCATTGCAAATTTATCGAACCTTCTGTAAATTTAGGCGTATTTTTAAATACTGCCAACTTACTGAAATACTGCCAACGAGACATATTTCCTACAGTGACTAATTCCAGCTCAACTTGACCGTTCAACGTTGTCAGAGATTGAGTATCTGTAACAAATTACATTATTCAACCATTTTCTAAAATATATTCACTTTGTTTTATTAACACTAAACTTAAAAAAATCTTACCTTTCACATCTGAATTTAAAATACGTCTCATCTTATTTAATTCCTGCAATACCTCCTGAGATGTAATCTTTTGTCGTCTGTAGAACGCAATGGACTTTGCTGCATCCTTAAAAATGTAATGATTTACCACAAGAGAAAAGAAAATTCTTGTGCTATCTTTACTGCATCTTTGGTCCATAATGCATTAGCAATGAAGATATTAAAACAGGATTAACAAAATACAACTCACCGCTTCCCGGCCCTTCATCATCAGAGATATTGGAGACTCCTTCATCATCGCTGCTATTACGACCCCCACAACAGACATAGACAGGCAAGTATAAACAATCACGTGGTATTCCAAATAGCCCCCCAGTAAATAGGATATCAGAAATCCTAAGCAATATAACTGTATCGGTATCGAGGTCATCGCTCCTCGGATCGAGTCCTGGCATATCTCGCTGACGTAGACGTTCACTACCAGGTATACAGCACCTCCGAGCCCTGATATAAACATGGCCAGCAGAATGATTTCTACTTGATTAGTCACTGCTATAATTGACCAGGCCAACTAAGGGATATAAGAAAATGTATCATTAAAATTCGTTTCTTATTTTTGGAGGCAAGATATAGTAAAGTTAGTCTGGTTTTGGTAACCAATCCTAGCAGAACTGATAGCAATATCAGTTCTACTAGAATCTGTCAGTGGCACATATCGTTTGGAAGCTGGCTGCAGCAAAAACCAACCACTCATCAAATGACATGTACTTATTAAGAGAGCAGAAGCAGCCTTGCAAAGATACTTTGTGACTGATAGCATAGATTTGCAAGGCTGCCTCTGCTCTACATAAATGTACATGAATATAGCAGTGCTTTTAAGATAAGTAGCGACAGTAGCGACACTGTCACGGGAACAGAGCAACAATAACAACAATATAATGAGTAGATTACCAAAACTTATCTACGTGTACCAGGCAAGTATGATACTATAAGAGGTTCACGAATACTTACAACTAGAATTGAACTAGTCAAGATACATGATGTTTTTCTGCCGAGAACATCTAACATGAAGCCTGCTATAGGCATGGCTATCAGACATCCTATGGCGGGCAGGCTCCCGAGCAGCGAGATCTCTGTCTCCCCCATGGGTCTGTTGAGGGTGGTGTTAGTCGACTTGAAGAGTAGCTCCGTAGAGGATGGCCAGCCGTTGAAGATGCCCACGAGTGTGCATAAGTAAGCGACTGGGGAAGAAAAACGGTAAGACTGAAGGCCTATGTTTGTGAACAGGGCCCCAAGTTTGCTAACATAATCGATTCATAATTTATCAACCACCGCATAGTAACTGTCACTTTTGACAGATATTGTATGGGATATCTGTCAAAAGTGAAAGTTACTATGCGGTGGTTGATAGATTATGAATAGATTGTGTTAGCAGACTTGGGGCCCAGAATAACTACCCTTACATAAGTATAGCGATTAGCTTGTATCGAATAAAATAAAAACATAGGACCCACTGATCTGTCGAAAGTTAAAACACAAAAACTTACGTGAAAGTGTGCTTATTGCCTGAAAATATACAGCCATTGTATAGTATTTATGTTCATAAGATATTAACTACGAATTAAGTTACAATTCCTGTTGGCACCATTATAAAAAAACTATTCAGGTTTATTTTTACATTGCAATGTCGCGAATTTACCGACCACCGCGAAGCAAATGGAAGCCTTGTGATTAGGTTTCAAACTTAATTATTTATTTAAATTAAATTAGGAATAGGTGTCGTTGTTAGAAAACTGATAAACATTCTAACCCAAAAATAATACTGCATATAATAAACTATTATTACGTTTGGTTTTGCCTGCGTTATTAAAACATACCAGGATACTATAAAATATAATAGTCGGAATATTTTTGTGTTGTATTTCGGTAGACGTGTGAAGTCAGCTAACCTGGCCTGGGCCACACAGACAGAAAAGATAATAGGAATGAAGTCGATCAAGTAATTCGCTTGACGTGTTTTTATCGCAGTGAAATAGGTACCTAATTAAATGATAATTTTTAAACGACGGTGAAATATAAGCGGTGTTTGAAGAATATTTGTTTAAGCAGGGGCTGTGAAAAATGTCACCAAGCACAACTGGGGCCTCATCGGTATACAAGGTGATTTAGAAAGGGTATACTTACCTTTGAACCTGCTTCTTTAGTGTATTTGCAATCATTATTGCAATGAGAATTTCGATATAATTAAATAAGAAATCCCATATAATTACACTAATTGTCATTTTGTTGAGAAAATTTAATTTCATCGACATTTTCGAAATTCTGACTTCACATAATGACTAACAATGTGCTAAAGAAGCGCAGCGTTAAAGGATACGCATTCTAAATCACTCTCCAGGTATTGTAAAATCATTATAACCTTTATCATTTTTCCAAATTTAGTCCCGTTTCCTAAATATAAGCCTTCAAAGTGGTCGTTTACAACTAGTTACTTCTAAGCTAACGCTCGCAAAAATTCTAAGCGTTGCACTTAGTACAATATTTCAAAGACAATAAACACTGACAATAATATCTTTCACTGGTGGTAGGCTTCGGCCGTGGCTAGTACCCACCCACTGAACAAAGCCATGTCGCCAAGCGGCCTAGCCGTGTTCCGGCATGATGTTCGGTGCTGCCATTCATGGATGGCAGGTCAGATCAGTTGCGCTGCATGTGCCTAGTGAATGTAGCGCCTCGATCTACTGCCGCCTTCCTACCTAGGCAAGTATGCTCCATCGTAGATCTCATCGTCACTTACCATCAGGTGAGATCGAGATCAAATACTTGCCTATAATGTAATAAAAAAAAATAAAAAAAATCACGACAATCTACCTTAAGCACAATCTTTATTACGTACGGATTCGATAACGTCACCCCTTTCCGGGACGATAAGCGTGACGTTATCGAATGAGGGATCATATGAGGGATAGTACACCACAGATTTCAGATTTTAAAAAGCTGTGATAGCCAAGTTGGTAGAACGCTTGCCTCGGTAACGAGGATTGCAGGTTCAAACCCCGGCTCGCACCTCTGGGCTTTTTCATGTGCGAATCTCATTTTCAACCAAGATTATCATTTGCTAAACGGTGAAGGAAAACATCGTGAGGAAACCTGCATGTCTGAGAGAACCCCTCGAAAGATGTGTGAAGTCTGCCAACCCGCACTGGGCCAGCGTGGTGGACTATGGCCTAAACCCCCATCGCATTGAGGGGAGGCCCGTGCCCAGCAGTGGGACATAAAAAAGGGCTGGAATTATTATATATTATATGGATTTCATATAAGTATTGCACTGACATCATGTTTCCTCGATGGCGTTACGATTACATTAGAAGTTCTTGCTAACCCTGCATCTACGACTGTGTTGCTATAGTATTATGATTTATATATCTTTAAAATGACTAAGGATACATGAGTTGTGCATAACTCGATAAGCGCTTAGATGGTTTAGTCATTTCAGTTGGAGACGGCGTAAGGCGTGGGCGACGTGGGCCACCGCACACGGCCTCGCGGTCCAAAGGGACTAGCGCTTAGAAGGTGTAACTACTTATGCAGCTTTTGAGATTCAGTTTTTACCAAACTATTCATGGATAAAGATTTTACATATCCAAAAATAAAGCTAAAGTATACAATTTTAACAATTGCTTCACCAGGGGAAAGACCATTTAAAATGAAGAACCTGCCCCGCCATGGATTTCAGTTACTATGTTATTAACAAATTATAATAAAACTCTACATGACACCCATTATCATTATCTTTATTTCTTCTTAAACAGGTCTTGAATAATATCCAAGGGTAATCCTTTAGTCTCCGGCAAACAGTAGTAGCAGAATACTGCAGTTCCAAAACAAACGCTGGCGAAGAAGAAGAACACAGGTGGCAGCCCCACCGCAGACACCAGGGGATGAAAGACGAACAGGAGTATGAAGTTGCAAACCCAAGACCATTCTACCACTAGCATTGACATTACGCTTTTTACCTGAAAGAAATATAGTTTCAGAAAATTGTCTACATCGTTGGCTCAAAATGGCATCTTCAAACATGTATGAGTAAAAATTACGCAGGAGACTGTGGTATGACTTACAGATACAGTAGTTTTAGTGTAGTATCTGTGTAGTGTTAGTACCAGGATTAAATAAATACGTTAAAGGAGGAGCTAACCTTAGGGACGAACACTTCGGCGAGCAGCACAAGTGTGACAGTGCCAGCGCCGAGTACGTAGAAAGCTATATACAAGTATATGAAGACAGGCACTATCCAGCTCGGTCCTAGCTCTGTCAGTAACTGTGCTCCTAGTACAATGCAACAGACACCGGCGACTAAAGATGAGTACATTAGTAGAGGCTGAAACATCCAATACATTATGAATGGAATTAGATACTTGCTTATAAGGCTCTGTTTTCCTAGCCACAACTTATTTGTCAGATTTTGCTTACAGAATGAAATAAAAAAAATAAATAAAAAAAAAACATACAACCGAATTGAGAACCTCCTCCTTTTTTTTGAAGTCGGTTAAAAAGAGGGCTTACCCGTCGTCCCAGAACATCAGTTAAGTAAGCGCTAATGATACCACAAACTAGTACCACGACACCCATCAATATGCTGCATGTATTAGCAGACATGACATCACTCGGCACTGCCTTCGCGAACAAAGGCTCCGCGTACACTTGCACCAACGGCAGCCCTTGGTATATGAAGGCAAACTTGAGGACTAAAACCACGAACAGTTCCCGCCGAGTGGACGATGAGCTTTCTGCAAAAAGTTACTGGTTACCTCTACTTTTTCATTTCACGCGGTCACATATAAATAAAACAATTCAAATGCAAACTTACTGAAATACTGCCAACGGGACATACTTCTCGTAGCAAACAATTCAGCTTTAGCTTGGGCATTGACCGTTGTCAGCGATTGGGTATCTGAATCAATCAAGGTGCATTTAAGTCATAAAGAGTTATAAACTATTTTAATTGTAGTGTATACATACATACTATATTATTACAAAGTAAAAATGAACCCACCTTCTATATTTGAATCTATAATTCGTCTGATCTTATCTAATTCCTTTAAAACGTCCTTAGATGTATTCTTTTGTCGTCTATAAAACGCAATGGAGTTGGCTGCATCCTAAAAAATGTGATGATTAACAGGAGAAAAGAAGATAAGGATCGGGCCCGGAACTTACGACGGTATAAGTGCATCAGTATAGGATATAACTCACCGCTTCCCGGCCCTTCATCATCAGAATGATTGGAGACTCCTTCATCATCGCCACTATTACGACCCCCATAACAGACATAGACAAGCAAGTATAAACCATCATATTGTACTCCAAATAACCCCCCAGTAAATAGGATATCAGAAATCCTAAGCAGTAGAACTGTATCGGTATCGAGGTCATAGCTCCTCGGATCGAGTCCTGGCATATCTCGCTGACGTAGACGTTCACTACCAGGAAAATAGCGCCGCCAAGTCCTGATAGAAACATAGCCAGGAGAATGATTTCCACTTGATTATTTAATGCAATGATTGACCAGGCGATCTGGAAAATAAGGATTTATTTAATTTAAGTTTTTTGTAAGCCAAAGCCCTTACGAATAGATACTTGAAGCAAGGTCATTCACGTTAGGTCTTAACGAACTTAAAAAATAATAAATATTTTTGATCCCCTCGAAAGTGAATCAGAACAGAACAAAATAATAATAATAATATAACGGATTCCCCAGGGGATCCAGGACATCCATTGGTGGATCACAACGGAATCACTCAAAATTCCTACTCATGTGAAGTACCAGGCAGGAATGATAAACTAAGAGTTTCATAAGAAAATAATTGTTGCTTACGACTAGCATAGATGAAGCCGCGATAGCCGATCCTTTTCTGCCAAGAATATCCAACATGAAGCCTGCTATAGGGTTGATGATCATACAGCCAATAGCGGGCAGGCTCCCGAAAAGAGAGATCTCTGTCTCTCCCATCGGCCTGTTGAGCGTGGTGTTGGCTGACTTAAAGAGCAGCACCGTGGACGACGGCCAGCCATTAAACATGCCCATGAGTGAACATAAGTAAGCGACTGGAACAAGAGAAAAGAAAAGATGAGGAGTTGAGTTGAGTTTAAAGGTTGAAGAGGGAGTTAGACTTACGTAAAATTGTGCTGATTGCTTGAAAATATACAGCCATAGGTAGTTAGTATATTTGAATAAAGAAGTAGAATAATCCGGCTGGTATTCAGACGACCACTGTGATATTTATGAAACCCTAGTCGCAAGTAATTGTAGTTCAAATTATATTATCTATTCGCATGACTGAATTGAACATTATGTAAATTTCCAGGAAATTGATAAACTAAGTAGCTCATGCTTCGCTTGCTTAATATAACTACAGTATGATTCATAAAGGGTATACTAAGCCAGACACTGCGCTATTTTACCGCATTTGTATTCATTATGTGGAGTCAGAATTTTGATAATGTCGATTTAAGAAAAAAAAGTCTCCAACAAAATGACAATTGTGATTATTTGTGAACAAATTTAGAAAATACAAATTAGATTATACAGAAAAAAAAGCTGTGCTAGCCATGTTGGTAGAATATTTGCAACGATCGCATGTTCAACCCGGCAAAAAAATGTTTTGAAATTTGAATTTTGCGACTTGACCCAGCACGTTAATTGTCAAAGTCAAAGTCAAATCATTTATTTCGTAAAGTCCTAAGGGGCTCTTACAAATTGTCATTTGTATTTTTTATTAACTCTACAACTGGATTGGAACGCGACCTCAAACTGAGAAGAACCGGCAAGAAACTCAACGAGATTGTCTTTTTTTTACAGTATTTATAGGTACTATATCGTAATGACAACACGTAGAAAACCATCATCGAAACATTATTATTTCTACAAGAGCAATAACACCTATCTCCAGTAAATATTAGTTGATGAACTATACAGTGAAAACAAAACAACATGCCGACTAAATGAGACTGTACTTTATATCGTGGCTGTTACAGTGCATTTTCTGGTGTAGTCAGGGGTGCCGGCGTCGCCCTTTAATGGGCTCGCTTCAGTTAATAGTTCAGGTTTGTGACACACTGAGTCTTTAAGGATTAAGCAACACTGATCATTAGGTTACGCGAATACTGCACATTGAAATAAATATGAGGGTACCCCAGTTCAAGCTATGACACTAGGACGTCAACCAACTCAGTCCTCCCGTGACCATGGTTGCTGTAAAGCAGCCGAAATGTCGGGATCGTAATTCGAATAAAAATCGATCGTTTTATTTCAATAACAGTTTATTTTATTATTTCGGTGATTACCCTTCTATCTTTTCTCGACTATTGCCTCTTAGTGTGTCGCTACTCTAATTTGATTTCATATGCACGATTAACCAACCAGTTGATGCATTATATACTTCAAACACGATACAACCTAACCCTTCAGCGTATGTCGCTTAGGACTTTTATTCTAATAGACGCGTTGTATAATACTATAGCTATAATAAGATGGTCGTAAACGACAATATGGATACGATTATTTTTATCGCGTGCGTGACCCGCGCCGCGGTCTGTCATGTACTTATAGTGAATTAGAGATGTGGAGGAAACATAATATGTATAGTTATTTTGCATAACGGTTATTTTATAATTTCACGAACGAGTTATTCGTTATATTCTGCTGCTGCGGGGGCGTAGGACTGCTGCGACGATTTTAGAGAAGCTCTTAAATATAGTTCAGTACACAAGTTTAGTTTTTTTGATAATGAATAATAAACATCATTTTTAAAAGGTAACGAGTTTATAACTGCATTATAAATAAATTTAAACTTACTATTTATTTGACCGGTGAAAATATACTACTTATACTAGTAGGCAGTACGCCAGTACTACCTTTTTTGATGAGAATAAATTAATAATGATTATTTTGGCTTTGGTTAGGCTGTACATTGATATCTTACGGAGTTTAACCTTATTGCGTTTATATAAACGCGATATTTTTTACGTTCCCGATGTTTCGGCTGCTTTACGGCAACCATGGTCACGGGAGGACTGTGGTGTTTGACGTCCTATTGTCATAGTTTGACCGGGGTACCCACATATATAGTTGCATACGCTCGCGGTACGATCTACGCAGAAAATGCTCACATCGTCACATAATTATATTTATGCAATGGTGCAAATAAACGCAATAAAATCACTCAAATAAATTTTATTTCAACGTGTAAATCAATATGTATATTGTAAATATTTTTTTTATTGTTACCGTTTCACCAGTATTGGGATATCAGTTATAACGGTTACGGAAAATAACGTTCTGGCAACAGGTATGCACTAGTGATTGTCATCCGCGCTTGATTCGTTCGCCAGTATCGAATGAAACATCGCGCAGACCGCACACCTGTTTTAACGGTTATTTACTGTTATTGTTTGTTTATTTACAGTTAAACATTTGTTTGCCAACTATTTTTTTTTAATAATTTTTGCTTGCGGTAAGTGTGTTTTTATTATTTATTTTGTTGTCTACTTAAAGTTTATTGTTATTTTTGCGTCTGTGTTTTTTTGTTACATGTAGATTGGCATTTGGTATCTTCTTCTTTGGTATCTAAAAGATTTTTTAGCTATTGGCGCGCCAAATTTTTGCGCAGTTTCCTGACAGACTACCCCAGAGGAAAATATCGATAGATCAAAGTCGATCGATAATAAAAAGGAAAATTTAAATTTTTGATGCGTTTTCATCGATCTTTACTTTAAGAGTGAACTTGAATGTGAGAGCAAGAAGAAAAACAGGTATAAGAGTCAGTTACGAGTATATATATTTTAACCGACTTCAAAAAAAAGGAGGAGGTTCTCAATTCGGTTGTATTTTTTTTTGACGTTCGCTTTCAGAGTTGCGGATGATTTCGTTTGCTTAATCACTGAGATTGACGTGTTAATCTCGGTCTCGGAGAAACGGGACGAATTTCCACCAAACATAGTTAAGAACTATTTGGCATAATATTGGATATCAGATATAAATCACTCCGTTGTATTTAGTTCAGCCGTTTTGGAACCACGATATCACAGACAGACAATGGCGTTAAACTTAGTACAGCTGTTTGCCATGCGTTGGTTTTTAAAAAGTTAATAACATTGTGAGTAGAAAGGTTATACTTGCCGCTTGTGTACTTGTATAAATATATTTGTTTTTGTTTTTTTTTTAACAAAATGTAGGTTACTAATTTATTTAAAACAAACATCTATTACAAGTTTGGAGGAATGCCCAAATTTGCGAGTTACGCCATTTTGCCGCAATGGACAGTAACTATCATAACATAAAATAAAAAGTAACTCATGGAAATACATTGAAAAAAAAACTAATTTTAAGGATTTTATCGCTCTTATATTATGTTTTTTACGTTCCTGACATTTCGGCTGCTTTACAGCAACCATGGTCACGGGAGGACTGAGGTGGTTGACGTCCTGGTGTCATAGTTTGAGACGGGGTACATTTAATTATTACTTGTGGCCCGATCTACGCAGAAAGTGCTTACAGCGTCTTGAGGTCTTGCAATGGTACGCTTGGTCTTAGATTTAATAATATTAATTACTGGATCCCAAGTCGGTGGTAGCACCCAGCCATCTTCCCTATTGAAATTAGGATGTTTATAGAAACATGAGAAAAATTGGTGCCATATATAGACTTTTACTGGTGGTAGGCTTCGGCCGTGGCTAGTCACCACCCACTGAACAAAGCCATGTCGCCAAGCGGCCTAGCCGTGTTCCGGCATGATGTTCGGTGTTGCCATTCATGGATGGCGGGTCAGATCAGTTGCGCTGCATGTGCCTAGTGAATGTAGCGTCTCGATCTACTGCCGCCTTCCTACCTAGGCAAGTATGCTCCATCGTAGATCTCATCGTCACTTACCATCAGGTGAGATCGAGATCAAATACTTGCCTATAATGTAATAAAAAAAAAAGTTCTTTCATAAAATCACAGTAACGCAAGCTCACTCGGTTTATTAAATTATTGTGTAATGTGTTTAACTACAAACGTTACTTACGAGCGTTGAAGTAGAACCAAACAGTCGCTTGATTCTACTAGTAGGTGCTAGGTAAACCTAGGAACTAAGATTGCTTCGATAAGAATGATAGCTGGCCACTCAAAGTATGTAATATTTTATTATATGTATTACATGTATCATCGCGTATCGCCTGATAAGATAGGAAATAAGAAGCTAGAAGTTTGTTTCCAACGGGGACTGATTTGTTTCATCGTAACTATATAGAACCAAAATTAACTTCCTTGATCGGAACATAACATTCAAATTTTGGATATTAGACATATAGTATGGAGAATTGAAAATTTAAATACTATCCGCTAGAGGCGCTGTTCTGTTTGCCATACAATGTGTCAAAATACTTAAACTATATAGTTATAATTATAATACCAGCCCTTTTTAATGGCCCACTGCTGCCCAATGCGAGGGCGATTAGACTATAGTCCACCAGACTGGCCCAGTGCGGGTTGGCGGACTTCACACATCTTTCGAGGGGTTCTCGCAGACATGCAGGTTTCCTCGTGATGTTTTCGTTCACCGTTTAGCAAGTGATAATCGTGGTTGAAAATGAGATTCGCACATGAAATCCAGAAATACCAGAGATGTGAGCCGGGGTTTGAACTTGTGATACTCGTTACCGAGGCGAGCGTTCTACCAACTTGGCTATCATTGCTACTATATAGCTAACTTACGAATAACCTCATAGTTAACTTACAGGAATCAGGAATATTCGGGAATAACAAACAACATACGATTTTTGTTACAGAACTATGCAACAGAAATAACAAAAGTACCAGGATGTCAGGAAAGGCAGGAGTTCGATTCGAGGAGGCGGAGAAGAATAAGGGGGTTATTCTGACGTCGATAGCCGTGGCCAGCGCTGGGCTGGGATGGCTTACACGCGGGTCCCCAACCATGATGGGGGCGGTGGCCATATTCGCGGCATATTTCTTAACAGGCGATCGATACCAGTGGATTTATATATGGAAGAAGACTCACTACAGGGATTTTCTGTAAGTAATGCTCATCATTGGCCACTAGCCATATTGTATCGAAGTATATATTATACCGTAGTCGTGCTATATTGAGAGTACTTAATATTTATTTATAGGCTTTCTTATCACTATAAGATAAGTACCTCATTAAAAATATCTTCACACGCGACTCAGCCTACGGTATCTCTTATAGCACTCAGATATAATTAAGCTTTCTATTAGTGAAAGGAATTTCAGAATCGGATCAGTAAGTCCGGAGATTACACCCTATATCTAAACTCATATGACACAAACTTTGCATCTTTATAATATGAGTAGGTATAGCTACAATGATAATGCCAAATTATTTTAGTTGCAAGAATGTTAATATCGACTACTTAGTACCTAGGTTGTTACTATAGTAGCTACATATTTAAATATATGCGAAATTGAATGTCTGTACAAAATGTAATGTAATCCGATTCTACTTTCCATATGCACTCCTAGTCTATTTCTTGCTAAACAATATCTCGTGGGTCATAGTTTCTCCTTAAGGGGGAAGTTTAAAAATGGAATTGCTTATTATTTTAGACACGAGGAACGACAGAGTACGAAATAATGCGTCGTACTAAAAACTACCCGTTTAATTGTACATTTTATATCTATTCTTCTCTGTCCGGCATCAGATTATGCCCCAATTTAGGTACGAGCTTCGTGAACAAGACGAAGACGCTCTGTCTCAGTAGTTCATCGGTCTTGTTACTTTTGTTATCAACGGTCCAAGGGTCAGCGGTGTCGCGTCCACAACGCATACTCCGTCCATTCATTACGCCCTAGTACATGTAAACTGTACGAAGTCCGCCATTCTTTCACTTTCCGAACAATGGATGGATTTGTAGTTGGTTCGGTGCCTGTACAAACACTGTACACACAGTACGTGTATGGTATATTCCAACATACCTAATTATTTGATGATAAAATAAGCTTCGATTAGGCGTTAGATTACCGTTATCATCCGACCACCACATTCTCAGTAGGCACAATAGACAATAAAAAAAATACAAACGAATTGAGAACCTCCTCTTTTTTTTTGAAGTCGGTTAAAAATAGACGCAAAGAGAAGTTCAGGTTTGTTAACAGATTGTTTGTATCTTTAAACTACGACATTATTTTTTGTCTGGACATATCCATATGAATAATATTTTTCCTAACGAAACCGTTATTACCATTCATATTTTGTTTTTTTTTTTGTTTCTCATAATCCTAATAGTAGGTATGCATATAGCGTAGAATCGTAAACACCGGACGCGCTTCTTCTATTGTGCAGCTACAAGGTGCTTGCAGCAATTGCCCGTAGGACCTTGGCCTCTCCTGGTTTCCTAGTACATTCGTAATTTGTTTACCGGGGGAAGTGAGCGCGGTCTGGTAAAATTCCAGGTTGATTCCATTCAATTTTCTCCCTATAAATTCAACAGTTATACTTGTTGGCAGAAATTCTATTGATAACTTTAGGTATAATTCAAGAAGGAAAACTAATTTTGTATCATCGATAACAATGGATAAGTATAATTATGATATGCTATTAGTATTCAGAGTACCAAAATGTTGGGTACTCAGCTATATCAATAGCTGAAGCCGGATGACGGCTATTAGACGGAGAACCCAGCGCATGTAATACGTACAAGGAAAGAGGTGTCGTCGTAGTTGCTTTCAATGATTGAATGATTGGCTCGCACGTTATGCGGTCGTGTTAAAGTGTTGCGTAACTTCTTAAAGGCCCATGATTGCCTAGTAGTTTGCATATGAGAATGTACAATAAATAGTTGCAGGTACTTATTATGGTTTTGATCCGAGACCAAACAAAATAAATAGGCGGGCTAAAAATCTTCATAAAGGCTTTGAAAGTCGAGTTTATAGGTGTAGGCATGTCAAAGGTCAATTGTGTGTTGCAAACAATTGCAACTCAAATTTACAACTTTAATTACCCCCTCGAACAATGTTGCCATTGTTTTTTTTGCATTCACATGTTTCAGAAATCTAGACTCTTGTCTAGCCCCCAAATTTATAGACGTTATATTATAAATTCGTGGGTAGAATGACTTGTCACAACGAATACCTATATTATAGAAGTCATTATCATAAGTATAAACCAATAAATAATTAATATACACGAATTTATTATCTACTAGATAAGTGTCTAGTCAACTGAACTAAGTAGCTTTGTTTCGATGTAAAACAGGATTATGTACTTTCAGAGGTCTCAAGGTCCTTCTATACACAATAATCAGAATATGGCTGTGGGAAAAGCAGGGCAAAGGTGTGGTTACCAGGTGGACAGAAGTTGCGAAGATGCAGCCTGATAAGAAAGCATTCATTATGGGGGACAGGGCCCTTACCTTCCGTGAGGTAAATGGACTTTTTATGTCGTTCTATTTTATGATAGCCGTGCCCGCGAAGCCGTCTGACTTTATTTTTTGATGAAGTGTCCCGGAGGAACCATTACATTTTCCGATAAAATCGGATAAACCTATCCTGTAAAACACGAGCTTTTAAGCTATCACCATCCTGGTTTAATTAAATTTCGTCCAGTAGTTTTCCCGACCTAAGTTTGCGAGTTTGCTTAAAAAAAAACCTAAAGCGTTATAACAACATAAAGTTAGTAAAAGTAGCGGTTTTTACAAACCATATTGTATTGTATCGGCTTAGGTACTTTTTTAAGCAAACTTAATATATCGAGACATCCAATGCAGAATGCTAATATCGCAAAACACTAAATTACATCGTAAAGATGTCCAAATTTTTCGTAAAAAAATAAAAACCATTGACATTTTGAATTTCGCGCCTTGACCCTGAGCTTCCCCCTTAATCATTTTAATTATTTGTATCCACTTGTTTTCTTAGGGCGAGGAACTCAGCAATCGCGTCGCTTGGTACTTCAAACGCCAAGGCTTCAAGGCTGGGGAGGTGATAGCTCTGTTCATGGAGACACAGCCAGAATACGTGTTCCTATGGCTGGGTTTAGCCAAAATACGAGTCACCACGGCGCTTATAAATACCAATCTGAGGGGAGCACAGTTGACACACTGTTTGAAAATTGCAAGCTGCAAAGCCGTTGTGTTCGGTGATGAAATGTCCAATGGTGAGTGTTAAGGCGCATCCCTAGTTTAGTATCCGGCACATCACTAATTTTCTGAAACCATCATGGACGCCACCGCGAAACAAACTATTTTATAATTCCTAGTTTTTACTTAATATTATGATTGTATCTTAATGAATAAAAGAAGAACAGAAGAAAACTAGAATTTCATTATACGACTGGCCGGCGAAAGTTAGAAGAACAGTGAGTATTTAGTAATAGCCTTGTTGGTAAAACGCTTGCCTTTGAAACAAGAGTCGATGTTCGAAACCCGGCTGGCACCTCTGGGATTACTGGGATTACTGGGATTCCTGACTATTAGGTGTGAATCTCATAATAACATTATGACATGCTCTGCTCTGCTCTACATTAAAAATACCTATTAAATTATGGCTGAGGCCATATTCATATCCATTTCATTTCATCGCATCTCATTTCGTAAAGAGAGAAGAAGTACCCCTAATAATAATGATGAAATGCATCCCCACCCCTATCAGTAAAACTGTGGATGCTTAACCGAAAATTTACCGGATAATTCTCAATACAATCCTGAATCACGCTATGAGAGATTTTGGAGCAGATAACATACATATACAAGATACAAGGGCATAGCGGCCACCCGCCAGGCATACCACCCGCCTGGCTGAAAGATCTTCCCCTTTCCGCTAAAAATTAAAATCGTTTACAGTGCAATGCTTTTTTCAGCTATAAAAGAAATTCAAAACGAAATCCGTGACATACCGCTCTTCCAGTACAACTCCCCTGAAAGACCAGCTGCCCCCATCCTTCAGGACACCGCGCCCCTGGCTTCAGAGCTGAACGAGATGTCTGTGGAGCCAGTGCCTGATGTGGGGCAGGCAAAGCCAAGGGATACCTTGTTGTATATCTATACAAGTGGAACGACAGGTTTTCCTAAAGCTGCTATTATTACTAATATTAGGTGAGTGTGGCATAATGGCGTACGCATTATTTAATCTTTTGCAGGTTCTAATTTTATTTTATGACTAGCTGTTGCCCGTGACTTCGTCCGCGTGGTATTTAACAAAGACAACCGTTGACAACAGCCTGCTCGCCCATTCTGAGCCCGCGGGAAGCATTGCAGGTGTTGCTATCAAACTTAATAAGGCGCTGCGCTGCAACATTGGTTTTAATTTTTTTCTCGTGAGATCGTATTTTTTTTTTCTAATATAAAAGCCTAAGTTACTGCTTGTTACATCAGCTATCTGCCAGTGAAAGTTCCGTCAAAATCGGTCCAGCCATTACAGAGATTAGCCGGAACAAACAGACAGACAGACAGACGGACAGACAGACAGACAAACAGACAGACAGACAGACGGACAGACAGACAGACAGAAAAAAAAATTAAAAAATGTTGTTTCGGTATAGGTAACGTGTATACATCCAAATGCACTTAGTAAAAAGCGGTTATTTTAATATTACAAACAGACACTCCAATTTTATTTATATGAATAGATGTATAGATAAATTGTCCAGAAATAAGTACTGTCTAACTAAGACAACAAAAATGTGAACTTCTAATCTACATAATAAGCGAGAAACATTTGGTCTGACATTAGAAAGGCACAGGCAACTTATATTTGAATGTATCTGTCGGCTGTGGCTGCAATTTTTCGTAACACCAACTACACAAAGTACTAGGAACTCATAAATCGCCAACAGGTACCTCCTTATACCGTTAGCCGTGTCAAGATCTGCGCAACTCACGTCCAATGATGTAGTCTACGACCCTCTTCCCCTACATCACACCGCAGGCGGAGTGCTTGGCGCTGGGTTAGGCTTGGTCATAGGATGTACCGTTGTGCTGAGGAAGAAGTTTTCTGCTTCGAACTATTGGTTAGATGCGGCGAAGCATGGGTGCACTGTAAGTAATGGCTTTAATTACTTTTAGTATGTACTTAGGTCTAGGTTTTCAAAGCGTACTTTTTACCTATTAACAGTCGCACTGGCTTACACGATCGATCGAGTGAGAGACCCAGAGCTATTAGAAAAAAAGAGACAGCTACCGTGCGTCTGACAGCTCAACAAATTCGCTGAATACCAAGTACATCCTGGTACATCTACCAGGATAATAAGATGTTACAGGAGATGCTTGTTTCTAGGCTGCTCAATACATAGGCGAGATCTGCCGCTACTTGCTCGCAATGCCACCCAATCCTGGTGACCGGGCCCACAAAGTGAAAGTCATCTTCGGAAATGGACTAAGACCGCAGATATGGCCGGAATTCGTCGAGAGATTTGGCATCACTAGGGTTATGGAGTTCTATGGAGCCACTGAGGGAAACAGTAATCTTGGTTAGTAAGCTACACTTGTATACCCCCAGTTTAGTTGGGACCTACCACGCGATCTAGAGATCTATGTGAATTGTATAAGCTTGTATCCGTCGATTTATGATATCTTGGTATCGGTTCAAGATGGTGGAATCAATTCGATAACTACTACGACAGCCTGCAACTTAGCAAGTGGTTTATGACGCCAGTCAAGTTGACTCGCTACTGATTGACTTGACTCGTGTAAACCGAGCTGAAGGGTGTATTTTAATAAATAAACCTTTTGTAATTGCAGTAAATTTGGATTCCAAAGTCGGCGCCATTGGATTTCTAAGTCGGATATTTTCTACTATATATCCATTATCACTAGTCAAGTAAGTTATTTGCGATTAATGATTGATGACTTCGAAAGTTACGGCATTAAGTTCTAACTGTGCATTGAATTTATAGATGTGATGAAATTACTGGAGAGATATTGCGGGACAGCAATGGAAGATGTATCAACTGTGGACCCCATGAACCAGGTAAACATAACCTGTAGACGCTTCTTCTTTTTTAGGTTTGCAATCGGCTACAAAATTGTGCCATTTTTGCCAGTGTCAAGTAATTCTGGATAATTGTTATTGAATTATATGTGCCCCTGATGATGATGATAATGATGATGACGATGATGATGATGAACGGTACCCCCTACCCCAATCAGTAAAGCTGTGGTTTTTTACTGAAAATACCGGACATCTTGGGAGAACTTGAAAACTCAAGTTATACTATTTTATTTCAATTTCCTTCGCTTGTGCACGTTTATTAAGGGGGAAGCTCAGGGTCAGGGCGCGAAATTCAAAATGTCAATGGTTTTTATTTTTTTACGAAAAATTTGGACATCTTTACGATGCAATTTAGTGTTTTGCGATACACTAAATTGCATCGTAAAGATGTCCAAATTTTTCGTAAAAATATAAAACCATTGACATTTTGAATTTCGCGCCCTGACCCTGAGCTTCCACCTTAACACACAATGGTTAATATGCCACTAATATTACACATTATTGATCAAAGAAATATTTTTTTTGGAAAATAAAAATAAAATCAAATTCACGGTTCAACTTCCCTCCAAAAAGTTCCCTGTAGAAGCTTATACTCGTATACATATTTACTTATACCTTCGCATTGATTGACACAGGGTATGAGTATTTTGAGATCAAAAATAAATTGATAAACTTAACACAATAAAGGCAGCATTTTATTTCTACTTTACAGGTCTTTTTCTGGGCAAAATAGACCCCAAGAAAGCCATCTTGACTTTCGCGGGCTACGCCGACAAAACAGCATCAGAAAAGAAGATGGTCCGAAACGTGAGGGTCGAGGGAGACTGCTACTTCAATACCGGCGATGTGCTCGTGATGGACCATTATGGATATTTCTATTTCAAGGATAGAACGGGAGATACGTTCAGGTAACCTCCTACAGTTTATTACATCCTGGTTGCTATTGAAGTTGTACATGCTGCAAGGTGGTTAGAAACACTTCAAAACTTGTTTGGAATTATACAAATCCTAATACATATTGATTTCTAATATTTACGCGAATACCACACATTGAAATCAAACTAATTTTACTAACTAAACAAATTTTTTGGGTGCTACTACCGACTTGAGATAATTAACATAATTAAATCCAAAACCAAGCGCACCATTGCAAGACCTCAAGACACTGAGCACTTTCTGCGTAGATCGGACAGCAAGCAACGACTAAATATGAGGCTACCCCGGCTCAAACTATAACACTAGGACGTCAACCACCTCAGTCCTCCCGTGGCCATGGTTGCTGTAAAGCAGCCGAAAAGTCGGGAACGTAAAAAACATACTATATCTATACATATAAATAAAATTGGAGTGTCTGTTTGTAATATTAAAATAACCGCTTTTTACTAAGTGCATTTGGATGTATACACGTTACCTATACCGAAACAACATTTTTTACAATTTTTGTCTGTCTGTCTGTCTGCCTGTCTGTCTGTCCGTCCGTCCGTCTGTCTGTCTGTCTGTCTGTCTGTTTGTTCCGGGTAATCTCTGAAATGGCTGGACCGATTTTGACGGGAATTTCACTGGCAGATAGCTGATGTAACAAGGAGTAACATAGGCTACTTTTATTTTAGAAAAAAAAAATAGGATCTCTCTAAAAAAAATAAAACTAATGTTGCAGCGCTGCGCCTGATTAAGTTTGATAGCAACAATCTGCAATGCGTCCCGCGGGATCAGAACGCGAGCAGGCTGTTGCCAACGGCTGAGTCTTTGTTAAATACCACGCGGACGAAGTCGTGGGCAACAGCTAGTACGCAATAAAATCCGTAAAATGTGTATTATTTCAAACCCTACGCACGCATATTTTCCAACTATGTATGGAAAAAAATAATAAAGAATACAAAAACATAAGACTAATCGCTTTAAATGTGTTTTGCAGATGGCGTGGCGAGAATGTCTCAACAGCTGAAGTTGAAGGCGTGATCAGTATGATTATAGGGCTGAAAGACACCATTGTTTATGGAGTTAAGGTACGTAGGCCATAGAGGAGACTAAAGCGCCATAAAGCCTTCTATAGGTATACATAATACATAACCAGGAGTCAATAAATTGTGAAGATCTCAGATGATTAGGTCATTCGTAGCCCAGCCGTCCTGAGGATGCCTCGTATATAGAGGTGAAACACGTGTCGAATACTTTTTTAGATTAACCTTCGTTTCGCGGAGCATTGCATATTGTTTAGGGTCCCGACACTCTTGATAGATAGCTTCTCAACTAATAACTTAGAGGAGTTCGGTGTTGGTGGCTTCTTTAATTATCGATTAACTTGTTTGGTTTATAATTGGAAAAGTTGACAAGTCGAGGGTTAGTGGTGGGTGTCCTCTTCCCCCATTTGTTTACCAATGGATTTCCGCCAAGTATCGCCTAATTCTATCATATTATGTAGATGTCTCGTTGCTAGTGGCGAGATCCCTTTCATTATAGCGTTACACGCTTCCCCTCAATGCGGAAAGGATTTGGGTCACAGACCACCACGCTGGTCCAGTGTGGATTGGCGAGCTCCATACAATTTTCCGAAGAAGTGCAGCGGTTCGATTCAGAACATTTCGATTCGTATCCGAATTGAATCGATTCGACCACTCGCTGTGTTTACATAGTACATTTCATAATGAAAGTGTCAATTAATAACCGAATCGGTCGATACAAGACTCGTCGTAAGGTTGTGAATCGGGGGGGCAGGTTTCTTTCCGATGTTAGCTTTCATCGTACAACAAAAGATAATAATTACGGAAATGAGATTCGCACACAAGTTTCTCCAGCAAGTGTTTAAGATGATGATTTTATTTTTCAGATACCAAACATCGAAGGAAAGGCTGGCATGGCAGCCATTTCTGATCCAGAGAGGACCTTGGACTTATCAGCCCTCGCTAAAGGTTTAAGATCATCGCTCCCTGTATACGCAAGACCGATCTTCGTACGAATCCTGCCCGAAACACCGATGACAGCCACATTCAAGCTCAAGAAGAAAGAACTAATGGAGGAAGGCTTGACGTTGAGCCATAAAGACCCCATGTATTTTTTGGACCAAAATACGGGAGAATATGTTTCACTGACTCAGAAGTTATATGACGATATTATACAGGGAAGTGTTAGATTGTGATGATTTCCATTCCTTTAGCGAGTTGCAATTATAAAAATGGCAATAACTCTTCTGAAGATTTTGTAGTCTGTATATTATTAAGATTATATAGAATAATAATATCAGCCCTTTTGAAGTCTCACTGTTGGGCACGGGACTCCCATCAATGCGAGGGATTAGGCCATATTCTACCACGCTAGCCCAATGCGGGTTGACGGACTTCACACGTCATTCGGGGGATTCTTTGAGACACACAGGTTTCCACGATGTTTTACTTCACCGTTTAGCAAGTGATAATCATGGTTGAAAATGAGATTCGCACATGAAATCCAATAATCCCAGAGATGCGAACCCCGGTTCGCATCTGCGATCTTCGTTGCCGGGGCAAGCGTTCTACCAACATGGCTGTCACGGATAGAATATAGCTAGTATATTCATCAAGCAGACTACGTAGAAATACTAGGGGTTCATACTAAGGCAACATTATGTGCGGTAGTGTACAGGGGAGGGCAAATAATACTTTACTGATAGAGGTAGGGGATTTTCTTTATCGTCATCATCGTCATACCTATGACAATGTTAAAAATACTACTGATAGGCTTTGATGAACTGCTCAGGATCAATCTATGTACTCGTATTTAAAACAAAGTCGCGTTAGTTACACCATTTATAACTCGAGAACGAGTGGGCTGATTTTTAAGTTCTTTAATTTTTTTAATTGTCTCCGCCCGGAATAGCAGAGCAACTATTAAAATTCGCCGGGACAGCTAGTAGAATATAAAAATAATTGTGGGCGGTGTTTAGAACGAGTTATATATTGATTCATCATATAAATATATGACTCATATCATTTATTTATTTAAAAATGGTACAGGTCAGGCTTGGTGGTCACAGTGTTATGTTAAATACGTTACAAGATGATCACTAACGGTTATTTTTCGGTATGTAAAAAACTTTTTTTTATTACAATATTATAGGCAAGTATTTAACATCCATTGCAATTGTTATATGTAGGTAGGTAGGTATTTATCCAATTGTTAATAGGTGACATACATGTAACAAATATTATAAAAAAATATAATTCTGCGTATTTATGATACCTTAGCTAATCGCAGCGCTCAAAACGATTTTCAATGCAAATGTAAGCCAAAAATTAAATAGGAATTTTACTAAGTAAATCGTGCCTTCAGTAAAATAAGTTTAATATATTCAAGATTCATTATACCCTAGTAATTGTTATATAAGGTTTAACAAAAATAGTGTCAAATATTTTAACCGACGAATCGGTAAGTTATAGATTTAAAAATAATTGTGTATATGACGTTTGTTTTTTTTTAAACAAGGCGATTCAGTAGCGTTTGGCGTGCGCCCAGTACAGACTTTAATTCTTAAATGTCTTATAATTTGATTGATTTCTTTTTAAATGTTATCTTTTTAAATAAACCTACTGTTGGCCCCGTTAAAATATTTTACACTATTTTTGTTACACGTTATATAGTGTAAAATGGAGATACCTACTCTGGGTATTTATTATAATGATCCTTCTAGCTAAGTTAGAATCTCAAACTGCAAAAAGTTTTTTGTATATATTTGAGTGGTTTATATACATTCTGTCAATTACCTAGTATTGGAAATAAAGTTTTGTTTAAAAGTTTATTCGACTTTATATAGAAACCACCTTCACCATTGGAACAGAACACCACAGATAATCTATACATCTATACATACATATAAATAAAATTGGAGTGTCTGTTTGTAATATTA
The DNA here is from genome assembly GCA_905333125.1 of Pheosia tremula. Classification (NCBI taxonomy): domain Eukaryota; kingdom Metazoa; phylum Arthropoda; class Insecta; order Lepidoptera; family Notodontidae; genus Pheosia; species Pheosia tremula. Next base: position 6,403,776 of record HG995421.1, on the reverse strand, counting down.
AAATAACCGCTTTTTACTAAAGGCATTTGGATGGATACACGATACCTATACCAAAACAACCTTTTTTAAAAATTTTGTCTGTCTGTCTGTCCGTCTGTCTGTCTGTCTGTCTGTTTGTTCCGGCTAATCTCTGAAATGGCTGGACCGATTTTGACGGGAATTTCACTGGCAGATAGCTGATGTAACAAGGAGTAACTTAGGCTACTTTTATTTTAGAAAATAAAAATAGGATCTCTCGAAAAAAAAAAAAAACCAATGTTGCAGCGCTGCGCCTGATTAAGTTTGATAGCAACAATCTGCAATGCGTCCCGCGAAATCAGAACGCGCGAGCAGGCTGTTGCCAACGGTTGAGTCTTTGCTAATTACCACGCGGACGAAGTCGCGGGTGACAGCTAGTAATCAATGAAACTAATCAATAGGTATGTAGCGAATATTGACATTGTCAGATAATACTAGTATTGTCTTCTAAACATGTCTAGAAAATAATAATACTATGTTACCAGTTTTTTTTTAATATCGCCGGATGAACCAACCAACTACACGGTCCCACACTAAGCAACGCTTGTTTTTTTGTATTATGGGTACCGTACAATTCGTTGGGGGCAAACCCAGTATAAAATACTTATATATGAAACATCCACGCACGACTCTTACAAACATTCGTGCTTATCACAGATAGTTTACCCCACCGAGATACAAACCTGGGACCCTGATCACAGAAAGCAGGGTGACTACAAACTGTGTCAATCAGGTAGTCAACGTTGTCTTAATTTTTTTATGAACATGTCGTTAGTGACGAAATCAGTTAAATAATAAACAAAACATTTTACATACATTTAAAGCCATTTATTTCATGATCAATACAAAACGTAAATACACATATCCACAAATATTTTTTTCTATTGACTAGGTAATTAATAATTTGGCTTAAACATACCTATCGTCCGCCTATAATATTCTGTAACAACTACGAACTATTTGTACACTCGTGATTGTGCGAATTGAACAAACTTAATTGATAATGATATCGCCAGACGAACACACCAACAATACGGTCCTACACTAAGCAACGCTTGTATTATGGTTACCGTACAATGGACTGAGGGCGAACCCAGTATATGTATATTACTTATATAGATATTAAACATGTATGAATTGGGTACAAACATTTGTGGTCAATACACAAAGTTTGTCCCTACCAGTCAATCAATGGCAACACTGATCGTGACGTAGTCGTGGGCCATCGTCGGAAGAGGCTGGCTTAGCATATTATTATACCATGATTATACTTTCCTTCGTCAACTCAACTCATTGAAGGCTACCTACGTATCGCTCATGTGTGCCTGGTACCAAATGGATAATGCAATTAAAAAGAGATGGAGAATGGCAGAAAAATGACAAAACATTTTTTACAAATCACAATATTCGGCAAACTTCGTTAAATATTATACTTAAGTTACATCTTAAACAAGAGTATTTTTTTCCAAAAATATCATCACACCAATAATAAAATGTGTTATTGACTTTGTGTGAGCAAAATCTACTTGGTATATTATTCAATTAACACTAATACAACGTGACACAGAAAGGGCATAATAACACTTGAACCTGCGCTTATTACGCGCATTTGTATGATGTCAGAATTTCAGCTGAATCACGCTGAATAATTTATTATAGCTAAGTACATGAAACACGTATATTCTGTCCGGTATATTGCTATCAGTGGCAATACAGGAAATTTATTTTATTGTAATCCCCGAATTTATAGACGCTTTATAACTTTATCAAACGTACTGCGCACAACAGGTTTGCTTGGCGCAGTACTACATGACGTTTGATAAAGTTATAAAACGTCTATAAATTTGGGGGTAATCGTCATTATGAGAAGAAAATTGGCGTTCCAGCTTACAGTGCAGTGTATGCTTACGGAGGCGGGGCGACTTTTGTTTCCTATGCGGGACCACATAGCAACTACTTTATATAGTAAATGCATTTATTTAGTTGCGTTTAGAAATGCGAGCACGCCAACACTCTCAGATGGGGTGCACGCGAATTGAGTCCTTACGCACATACGTGTTTACTACACAAATCGGCTTGATTGTTGTCCCTCAACATGTTGTTCGTCTATATAATTTCTTCGTCTAAGACGATACTTTGATAAAGATCCTTTTTTTTTGTTGACGGGGCGGAAATCTTCGAAAGATACCCGGCGTCTGTGTGGGAGAGGGCCGGGTTATGTGGGATTCTTACCCACTAAAACCCCCCCGGTGGCCGCCTTCGACACATGTTGGAGGGGCTCCGGGATCTCCAAACGGAACGCACCGGTGCCCCTCTTGTGCCTCGCCCCCTTATGGGGGCCCGTCTCGGGGGAGCAGATGTTTGCTCCCCCTGCGCCCTCGCTGCGCACGGCGGCGGGGAGCCACGCCCGCCACCGTCCTTCTCAGGTGTCGTTGATAAAGTACCTTATATTTGGTGTTCCCAATATTTCCATGTTCTGTGTTTACTTAAATAGGTACGTGTCATGTACAAATATTCCCAATAAAACACTAAGTTTCAACAGTACATTCAAACTACGAATGATCGACTTCACTGAAGCGAATTGCTTATTAAACTTCGTTGCTGACTGTATCCAATCGCAATAAGATCACGTTATATTTGACAGTACCACCAGTTTGAGTTCTTATAATAATGATTAAAGTATTGATCTCTTATATGTACGCGAATACTACACATTGAAATAAAACTATTTTTAAGGACCTATGGGGAAAGAGGACCCACCACTGACCCTAGGCTTGTCAACTTTCTCAATTATAAACCAAACAAGTTTTTTCGATAACAAAAGAATCCACCAACACCCGGACTCCTCTAAGATGTTAATCGAGAAACTGACAATGGATTTCCGCCAAGTATCGCCTAGTTCTATCAATTATATTTTTTAAGGATTAAAACGAAAAATGAACGCGATAAAATCCTTAAAAAATAGTTTTATTTCAATGATTAAAGTACTGATTATGCTTAATATTACCTCAATTCCAATATTTAATATGACGCCATTTTACAAATCTTATCACAAAATAGTATATTTATTATTGTTGATATAACACGGAGACTTTTGAGATTTAGGGTAAATACATCGATATTTCAAAATTAATTATATGGCTTTTTTCGGCTATCGAACCATCTATCTTTCGGGTAAAAATATAATTTGTAGTTGACCCGAGTTATAAGCTATATCTATGTAATCTCTCATCAAAATACGTCCAGAAGATTCACTGTGATGTGCGAAAAGAAATATGACACCATTTCTAAAAATGAACGAACACGACCATCTTACAATCTTATTATATACATAATGGATTACAACTTCTTTTCATTTGAGGGAAGAAAAAAAATCTTTCCTTTATAACCGATCCACAAAAATGTTATATTATACAATCAGCATTCTCGATAAACTAAACACCTAACCTGTGTTAACTTCATTTTGATTGAACTGTGTTATAAGTTTTGTCTTCAGTAGGATAACCAAGAACAAAACCTCCTCTTAATTGTAACATCATCAAAAAATCATGCTGTCACCGTCATACTCATTTATAAAACCTAAAGTGTAAGCGGTTGAGAAGATGCTTACGTGACAGTAACGATCCTTAAAAATAATCTGTTTGAACCACTCCGTAATTTGAGCGAAATCATCTCATTGGCACTAAGAGTACCAGGGTACTATAAGTTCAAACAGACAACATGAAGAACACCATAAATATCTTGGAGAACCTCTGTCATCGTTGATCGCGGGCTTTTCTTTTTTTCCGTAATACCATTAGAGGCCCGTCGAGTGCGTCGTCAATCTGTTCTTGCGATTTCCCTTTAGTCTCTGGTATTATGAATAGTATGTACAAGGAGCCCAGGAATGTGATGGAGGCGCAAATGTAGTAGGTGCCATGTAGGCCTACGGCGAGCGCGAGGGTGCCGTAGTAACGTAGAAGAAGAAAACTGCTAAGCCACATCCAGGATATAAGAATACTTGATGCTACGCTCCGTACCTGAAACGAAAGAATTTGAGGTCAAAACGAAATGCGAATGACTTTAGGATACGGAAAGTTGGGGATCTTTATAAATTGGACGTATTCGGTTCACCATCGTCCTCATCAGCGGCGTATTCATGGCTAGCTACTAACAGTGATACGCTTACGACCAGGGGTCCATATGTGTTAGTGGTCATCTAAATATTATTGATTGAACATGGCTTTTGCACTATTAGTCAACCTACAATGTTGCTATAATTCACTTGTGAGGCATCAAGAACTATGAATAATGGTCTAGCCTCTGGGGTTTCCTTGTAACGGCTCATATGTCGTTCTTATTGGGCAGGCAAGGGAGATAAAGAATACTCACATTAATCGAAAACAACTCAGAAATCAGCACATAAGGCACGGATCCCAATCCAATATTGTATAAAAATAGCACTATTGATAACAAAACCACCGGAGCCCACAATGCTTCTGAGCTCTCCGTCTGAAGTCGCCCCGTCACATTCTGTACCTTCGACCATTCATGCGGATACTCTATACTCTGGTTTCCTAAACTGAGCCTGTACAAGGGTTTAGACATTTCATCCGAGTAATTCTTCAATTCTCTAATAATATCAGTGAAATTATCTATCGATTGGATCTTTTCTGGCATTTGCATACTCTTATCTTTGAAGGTATGGGCTCTTCTGTGAGGCCACAGCCTATGGGAGTACCAGGTATGCATATGTAGATTTGGGTCGCAGTAGACTCCTAGTATTGCGAGACAGCAGGTGATGCCCGAACAAGACCAGAGTAGTAGCATCTGTAATAAGAAACAAAAGGAATTTACTGGCTGGTGGCCACATTTTGAGGCAATTTATGTTAATATTTTCACCTTTCTGCCAAGTTTGTCGACTGTTACCGTCGCTACAGCGGCACCGAGCACCAATGCTGTGCCACACAATATAGAACCTGCTTCGGATGGTTCAAATAGCGGCCGAGGTGCGGTTCTGCAAACATAATTTAGATAAATGTAGGAGCTTTTAAACAATGAACCTATTTTTGCTTTTTTATCTTTTACTACCAAGCTGGATTGGTGATATACGTCAAACGTCTTCTGACTATAATCCCCTAGTTTTCTATGTCCCGTTATTACCCCGTTTGCCCTGCCAGCAACGGTTAGGAAAGATCGCAAGTCAACAAGTAGACTGACAAACAGAATGGGTATAATACACTTTGAACCAGCATTTCCTTAGCGCATTTGTTATCATATGAACTTGGAATTCCGATATGTTGATTAAAATATAATTGTATATCGGAAAAATGACAATCGATATATAAAAAATCTGACTTTACAGAATTATTACAAATGCGTTAAAGAAGTCTTGGTTTATGTTGTGAATATAATGTCTACAATAATTTCTTGATATCTTTAAATGTCGTACCCGTTGAAAATAGTAAAGTTATAAGCTGTAAGGTTGAGATGCGGCACAGCATGCGCAGAGTGTCTGAGCACGGCGGCCGCGAAGCTGTTGACTGCGCCCGCGCCGCTGCCGGCCGCCGCCGTCAGCACTATGCAGCAGGAGAGCAGAGCACGCCGGGAGCGACGTTGACGGACTAGGGAGTTGATGATATAAAGGTGTGGGCTACAGCAGCCAATGGCAATATCAACTTAAGGTGGAAGTGCTAGGTCAGGGCGCGAAATTCAAAATGTCTATGGTTTTTATTTTTTACGAAAAGTTTTGACATCTTTACGATGTAATTTAGTTTTTGGCGATATTGGCATTCTGCATTGGATGTCTCGATGTATTAAGTTTGCTTAAAGAATATTTAAAGTGATACAACACTCCAAAGTTAGTAAAAGTAGCGGTTTTTACAAACCATGGAATATTGTATCGCTTTAAGTATTTTTTTAAGCAAACTTAATACATCGAGACATCCAATGCAGAATGCTTAATAAAAAGCGGTTATTTAAATATTAAAAACAGACACACCAATTTTATTTATTTGTATAGATATATATTACTCACAAAGTTCCCTACAAACTGACTGCTCTTTCTTCTTCTCGGAGTTAGAATCCAATCCGCTGCTTCTCTTCAGCATCGGTTGGAAAGTATCAGACTCCTGTCTACGCATCGCCTCCCTCCTCCCGGCGTAGCAGTCGGAGGTGCGTATGCGCACCTCTTGTTGTTCAATCACGTCAGTTAAATCCTCTCTGAAGTCGGAACCGTCGAACCAGCAGATTATTTTTGCTGCATCCTAGAGTTTCAGAAACAACTTCTGTAATAATTGATAATTTTATAATAATATCGCCAGACGAACACGTCAACTATATGATTCTACACTAAGCAAGGCTTGTATGGATGCCGTACAATGGACGGGGGTGATCTCAGTATTTAATACTTAGATAGACATTGAAATAAAACTAATCTTAAGGATTTCATCGCGGTTTATTTTTTATTTTACGTCCCCGCAACCATCTTTCTGCGTAGATTGGACCGCAAGTAACAACTAAATATGAGGGTACCCCCGTCAAACTATGACACTAGGACGTCAACCACCTCAGTCCTCCCGTGACCATGGTTGCTGCAAAGCAGCCGAAACGTCGGGAACGTAAAATAAAAAACAAACCGCGATAAAATCCTTAAGATTTTGAGTTTTATTTCAATGTGTAGTATTCGCGTAAATATAAGAAAGCAATACTTAGATAGACATTAAACATCCATGACTTGGGTACAAACACTCGTGCTCATCACAAAATGTTTGGCCCTACCAAGCTTGAAACTCGGGACCCTCGGCGCAGAAAGCAGGTTCATTACCATCTGCGCTAATCAGGATGTCTATGTGAAATCTTATTAAAATTTACCATACGACCATTTAGCTTTATGCTATTAATATAGCCATGGTAGCTTTTAGTACGTACACTCGGTAATAATTTGGACAGATCTGAAGACATAGCTTTATACCTGTATTCGTCCCACGCTGATAAGGAATGACGGTGTCTCCGGGAGCCAGAAGAGCGATACCAGGAGTACAGCGGGTGGAACAGCCATCGATAACGATAGCGCATGCGCGGACAGGATTCCCCCTGCTGCGTACGCGAATAGGATTCCGCTACTGCAATGTTTGAGGTTAAAAGATAAAATATGGGGGATAAAAGCTCTATAACACAATTATATAACTCTACTACTACTATATACAACTCTATATTTGCTACCGCTATTAGCAGTGATAGCCAAGTTGGTAGAACGCTTGCCTCGTCAACGAGGATAGCAGATTCGAACCCCGGCTCACATCGCGGGGATTTCTAGATTTTCATGTGCGGATTCCAAGTTCAACCATGATTATCACATGCTAAACGCTGAAGGAATACATCGCGAGGAAACCTGCTTGATAGAGAACCCCTTGAAAGATGTGTGAATTCGGCCAACCCGCACTGGGCCAGCGTGGTGGACTATGGTCAAATCCCCCTCGCATTGAGTGGAGGCCCGTGCCCAACATTGGGGCATTAAAAGGGCTGGTATTAATATTATTATATTTGATACCAGCGGGTTGCTATGTGCAAATCTTAAGTAAACAGCCTCACCTACAAGCCAACGCCGGCATGGCTGCTAGTCCCCTCGTACTGGGTGCTATTTCAGCGCAGTATAATGGAGTCAGAGCTAACGCTCCAGCACCTCCTGCGCCAGCTGCGACCCTGGCAACCCACACTCCTCTCGGACCACACCATGCCGCTAGAGACCAGCTTAACTGGAATTCAATAAGCAGTTATCACAGCGAACCATCTTAATCTGATTGAGAGATAAGGATAGAGCTATAGAAAAACTAGGACACATTGTCAGCTGATTGTTTTATCGTATGCATCTGTCTCTTTCTATGGGACGATAAGTATTCAATTTATAAAATATCATATTCGACATTGTCTGCTATCCTGCTTGTTTCAATCCCATTATCATTAACTTAAGTAGGTATTTAACTTATCCTTACTCCATACATTCTAATATTACGACTGTTATCCCCATAGGGACGAACAGGTAGACTCTAGGATACTGTAGATACACATCCCTTACAGGAATGCAAAAATACATGCATTTTAGTCCATAAGGTCAAACAAATATTATGTACTTACAATAAAACTAATGCAGATACAAAAGGCACCAGCCTTGCGTCCCCTGGCATCAGCGAGAACCGCGAAGAACGGTGCGGCTGGTAATGCGACTAAACACGGCAGAGCAGCGAGCCATGCACCTCCTGTGAGCGCCTCGTTCCCTAGTACCCCCGACACCCAACCTGTGCTGCAGCCGTGTGTGAAACAAGATAGGTTATCTGAAAAGAGATAGAATAATTAATCGCAGCTCTCTCACCTTCCTACGGTCTATACTTCTTATTGTCTGACTGAGCAATCTTTCTCTTTTCCTTCCTTGTTTCTCTTTCTATCTACTACAGTGTATCTCTGTTTCACCAAATTTATTTCTCTTTCACAATTTAAATATGTTTCAGTCTCACCTACCAGATATTATATCTTTCCCTTTATTTCACCCTTGTCTTCCTCTTTCTCTCCATCGATATACCGCAGATTACAACAGTATAGTAGTGACAGTACAGTACAGCGATACTCGGCTGAATGTAGAGTATGCATACTATAGTATATTTTAATTAAGTATAGCGATCACCATGCTTACAAATAGACGCGGATATTATTCTGCGCATGGAGCCCCGCCATCGCTTCGACGCGGTCCTCTCGATGCGATTCCTAGAACGAGCAGAAGACAGAGAGAGATTATTTAATGCAGCTTTTATCGGAATAGTAGTAGTATATAAATAATTGAATATCGCCACACGAACATGTATGGTAATAAACTAAACATGTTTCGTAATAGGGCTACCATCAATAAATAATCAATATGCTGTCTGATTTTCTGATATCCTAGTAGTTGTACTATTCCTAGAAAATGCCTCAAAAACAAAAGGCCTGCCCTGCATCAATTTCGCGCCAAACGCTTAAAAGTTAGCCCAAAAAACGGTTAATAAAACTTTGAAGAAAAAAAAAATTGTTTGTGGGTAGATATAAAAAAGCAGGCTATAGGTCAGAGTTAAATGTATGCTTATTGCAGGCTACCTAACGCCGTGCAGTGTTTAGTAATGAGGTGCGAATATAAATAGCGATATCGATCAGCGAAGGAGTTTTATAAACATGCACACTTATTATGCATATATCCATGTGCGATTTTATTATTACGAAGTAACATTATTATACGACAACGTTTCACAACAAAATATCTATAATTTATCTTTAGTAACATGTTATCGATTTGCAACATAATAAACATGAAATTTTACCGACCTCGACTCGATTTATTTAACCGAGTATTTCCCAAGGGAACCTCGGTATCGGGTATTGATACCAGCTCATGTCTAATGCAAAAGTTCGTGTGAACCAACTTCGGAAGCTTATGCAAGCTATTTGTGGCACTTTCGGGAAACCGGCCGTGTACTGATAGATAAGGCTGTTACGTTTTATCGTGCCCTGGTACGATGCATTTATGTATGACTATGTAAATGCAGCCCTCGTTTAAAATGAATGTTTCGAGTAAATAACATAAACGTTTTTAATGTCGGTTTATAACCGTGACAACATTTTTCTACCATATTCCTACTTTTCATGTCTCAAGATTAATCTAACATTTATACATGGTAAAAAACACTCGGAAGAAAAGTGATAATTCTTCGCAACATAATCTTGCGATGTTGGGCAATAAATCGCCTAACATGTTGATCCACATGTCGGCGATAATATCGCAACAGTCCGACGCGTCGGCGGGGCGGCCAGGGTCACGAACTTTCGTCCTAGTTTACGTCACTTTCCCCCGGGCACAATTTCGTTCAACTGAATTATAACTCTTGAAAATTATGTAGTACGTATCCACGCAACCAATTTTTTAAGGTTTTGTAGAAATATCCAACAATATCATATAACATGCCGAAGATTTTTCGAATAATTTCTGTGTATGTTACTAGGAAAACATAAGTGCAGTGCCACTTTATAATCAACTACCGTATGAAACCAGTAAAATTTGTGGCACCATAAAGTTCTATTTTCAAAAACACCAGGATATTATAACTTTAACCTAGGTACCTAAATAAGTTGAACGTAACATAAAACGTTACACAACACTTAAGTCGTGTAAAAGTTAATAAATAATGCACGCGACACGCGAGCATGTTTGCTTCGGCTGTACACATTTAGGTCTTCCTTGACGTCAAAGCTAAAACGTTTAAAGCTTGAACCTTTTTGATATCTTTCCCTTGGCACAATAAAACCTGCTGACTAGCTCAAGAATATTTTTTTAAATTTTTATTACAATATAGGCAAGTATTTGATCTCGATCTCACCTGATGGTAAGTGACGATGAGATCTACGATGTAGCATACTTGCCTAGAAGGTACCTGTTCACTCTCGTCATTTATATTCACATTCACATTTATAATATTAGTATATAGATAAGATTACGTGTCGATCATAACGTCGTCTTTGGCCATCGGAAAAATATAATACGCGAACTAGTAGCACAGCCGGCTGTGACAAGGCAAAATGTAAGATAAATCAATTTTGTCTCATTCCCTCGTATGAATTATGGAAGGGAGAGGCCGCCTTGGTGCAACGTTTTACGTGACATAGGTTTTGTTTAGACCTGTGTGCTAGCCTTTCTGGCATAGCTTATGTCATGGTTTTAACAAAAAAAATTATCTGCTGTAAACTCATGTGACCTTAGTAGGGGTTGGAAGATACCAGCGCGAGATGAGAAGTCAGCAGCCTGAAATATTCTGACACTACCAACTGAGCTCATGGCTGGCTAACAAAATTGACTCGCAATCGGATAACAAAACAATGGCATTGTAATGGTCAATTTAGACAGATTTTGTATTCCAATAATATTTTTACATTATTCAGGTTATGGTAGGAATTTGGGAGCAAGTACATGATAATAAGTAACTCATGAATCTCAGTGTTCTGCTCTCAATGCGAGAGAGATTCAGACTACCTTCCACCATGTAACCATTGAACCTGCGCTTTTTTAACGCACTTGCAATCATTTCGTGAAGTCAGAATTTAGATAAGTCAACACAAAAATGAGTTGCCCATCATTCACAATAATTGTCATTTTGTTGGGAACTTTATTTTTAATCGACAAATCGAAATTCTGAAGTTACGCAGTGTTTACAAAAAGCCCACGTTCCAGGCTTAGTATACCGTTTCTGAATTATCTGTATCAATAACGCAAACGTAGCAATATTTGGTTTTTACGTAGTAACTTTGAATACGAAGTGTAGGTAGGTACTAGGGATTTATAGCAGAAAAGATATATAAAAAAGTTGTACCCCAGCAAACTATGCTCCTAAACTACAATTCAACTTTTTGCATGCAGGTCGAGCCGAGTTATCCAACTCCTATTTTCAACTTTATACCGCCCAATTTCCCGTGAGTCGCGACAGATGGTCCGACTACCAAAATTTTCCGTTTCATCAAATTAATTAAGGAAAATTTATGCATAACAATTGTTTTACCGTACCTTAATTAAATAAACATTATTAAAATATTGGGTATTAAAATTTCAACGACGATTCAGCTGCTTTTCAGCAACCATGGTCACTACTCGTCCTCCTGTGACCATTGTTGCTATAAAGCAGCTGAAACGTCGGGAAATCTGTAAAATAACTTTGATTTAAATGTGTAGTATTCGCGTAAATATAAGAAATCAATATGAAAACATTGGGCATAATTAACGATAATTAATTCCTCCGAGATAATCTTTTTAGAATTGGAAATTAGAGAGAAAACATACGGCTTATTGGTAACACCAAAGCATCTCATAATACATGAAATAAAAAGGACATAACATAAAATATCTGTAAGTGGAATTCTTTTGAATGAAGAGAAACCTATTATTATACAATAAGCAGGTCAGTTCTTGAAAAAGGCTATAGGTCCGCTACAATTTTAAATTATAATTAATCTTTTATTTATTAATTAGGTTAATTAGGAACTTGTTATTGCATGGCAGCCAAGTCTACTTCAGTTTTTGAGTTGGCTGCATTTCTACCTTGCAAACATTTATCTTCGTGACCAATATTATATTGCAGTATAAAGACTAATACCCCTGGCATATGTCAGTTTTATCACCAATGCCAGCGGATTTTAGGTCCAATGCATGTTCGAATACGATTCATTTGTATTATACCTTTAATTGAACGTCTGAAATCTCAATTTCAGACGGAAAATTAACTCATATTAACTTTGGGGTCGAGTCACCTTCGTCCGTAGGAGAATTAAATACCCTCGAAATACCCTACACGTGACCCTGGGTGGTGCCAACTAGGTGACAACTCTACTGGTGGTAGGCTTCGGCCGTGGCTAGTCACCACCCACTGAACAAAGCCATGTCGCTAAGCGGCCTAGCCGTGTTCCGGCATGATGTTCGGTGTTGCCATTCATGGATGGCGGGTCAGATCAGCTGCGCTGCATGTGCCTAGTGCATGTAGCGTCTCTATCTACTGCCGCCTTCCTACCTAGGCAAGTATGCTCCATCGTAGATCTCATCATTACTTACCATCAGGTGAGATCGAGATCAAATACTTGCCTATAATGTCATAAAAAAAAAAGTTTTTGAAAAGACTAACTTTCATAAAAAGCAATAAATTGAGACTAATCTATACATCTATACGAATAAATAAAATTGGAGTTTCTGTTTGTAAGATTAAAATAACTGCTTTTTACTAAGTGCATTTGGATGTATACACGTTACATATACTAAAACAATTTTTTTTTCCATTTTTGTCTGTCTGTCTGTTTGTTTCGGCTAATCTCTGAAATGGCTGGACCGATTTTGACGGGACTTCCACTGGCGGATAGCTGATGTAACGAGGAGTAACATAGGCTAATTTTATTTTAGAAAAACTTTTTTGTTATATACCACGCGGACGAAGATGCGGGTAACAGCTATTTGTGAAATAAAAATACTAGGAATCTATAAGATTTGAAATTCAAATTACAATTTCGAAAATTTATCATTTCAGCTATATACAAAAGTTATTGTATTGTTTTGTCTAAGCAAGACGTTGTGCGGTCATGACTCCCTAATATTCTATCGCGAACAACCCAAAACAATTTCATTTATTTCCTGGTACTATTTACACACAAACAATGCTCAACTGAATCAGTTTGGGTAGATTGATCGATTGAATCCGTAGGTTGAATGGAGAAGGGATCACTGATTGTTGGAAGATGCCAATTATCGGCGACCTAGATTGAAAAGAAACGGGGTCTCGTTCAATGAGATAATTAATGAGAGCACTCGTTATAAGGGATAGGCTAAAAGTATCTTACGAAGTAAGAAAATGCTTCGATGGATCAGGTTGATATGTTCCTTTAAAATTCTTAAATGAAAAAGAGAGGCATATTCTCGCGTCACGTTATAATTTTCGTCTAGGGCAACCAGATCAGAGGTCTTTATAGGGAAATTTTAGGGAAGATATATTTCACGAGTCATACTATTTTTTTCCCAATCTAGTTAAACTTTAATTGTAATCATCCAAAGAAATCAATCTAAATTCAACTTTAAAAAAAACACAAAATTTCTAAAATTGAACATAAACGTTTGAGTTCTTCATTTATTGACCCACTACTGTATTTCAGCTTGTCAACTTTTTCAATTATAAACATAAACAAGTTGATCGATAATTAAACAAGCCAACAACACCGAACTCCTCTAAAATGTTAGTCGAGAAACTATCTTTTAATCATAAGCACTTTAGCATTTGAGATAAATCATATTTCCAACCAAAATGGACGATAAATAATGAGAAAACAAAAAGAAAGAACATTGAAACTTTAGCGGATTATACATTTAATGAACGTGAAGCTTTTTCAATGTTCAAAGTTCTCAGATACTCATTTTTAATGCTGATTTCCATTTTTGAATCATTTACACTGGTACCTAATTTAGCACCATTTTGTTTCAAATGGACTTTACACGTGGAATTTACATTAACACTATATGAATATAAATTACTTGCTTTTGTTTGCGGCTCATAGATTATCGCACTCAGGGATAGACAGATATGATCAGCTGCTAAAGTCTGCCTAGCCGTTCCTACATTGTTCTCACATACCTATAACAATGTACTGCTCAAAAATGTCAAAGATATTTTGAAAAAGAGCAACCATGGAGTTTCTTGCCCGGTTTTCTGCATAAGAATGGCATTCCGAACGGGTGGTAAAGTAGTAGCTTAGCATTTTGTAACTTTTGACGATTTATATTAAGTACTGTACTTAATGGTTTACATGAATAAAAAATATTCTGATTCTGATGCAGATAGATATATTGATAATTCCATATTGCTCCACCACATAGAGTACAAACACAATAAAAGTGTCACAATGGGCGGCCTTATTACTGATAGTGAAAAAGATAATGTAGCTTTCAGAATCTGATACCTAGTTCCGAAGTTTACCCCATCCGAACGTACAAACTCCTCTTAATGTTGGAAAACATGCTAAAATAAAGCAAGGAAGTCAACATCTAGGAACATATCTGTGTGTACAGATTAATGTTATATCGTCTACCGTTACGTTGCATACATGCATGCTTTCATGTCATGCAACAGCTGACTCACTTGGTCCGCGTTCCGAGCGATTTATTAGCCCTTGATTTCATGTTGATTGAAATACAGGCCTCGCCTAGAAATGCGCGATGGAAATTACATGTTTCTATTGAGGATATTACGTCACATATCCATGTATGATTATAGACGAAATTTATACCTCAACTTAGAGGAGTTGTGAGAGAGAGGTGGAGAGGAGGAGTCAAGCATACCGTTGAAATTAGATTATCCATCCATGGTGTGAATTCATTCATTTTTAAGTGATCCCTTTAAAGGCTAAAAGGGACTTTATTTTCAAATACAGCTTATTAAAAAATAGTCCTTTTTAAGTGTTCGTATATTTAAGGGTCAGGTTACTGAATTAATAATGCGACGATACAAGTTCGATCAATATTGTGTGAAGCTAACATGAGAGCCCGCATATGAATAACAAATTATCATATATCAGCCGATGAATTCTCCACTTTCTATAAGACTAACCCAATCAGGATGATATACAGCCAGCTAGGCGATTTTATTAATTACCAGTGAACATAATTAAAAGCAATAAAAAGTTACCAGTAGAAACGTATACACCAACGCACGTACCAAGCAATCATGAATATCAAGGAGTTGTTCGGAAGTCAAATAAACCGGCAGACCTATCAAATATGAGGGGAAATACTCCAAATTCAATATCCGTGTAGGCGCGCGGAGAAATCGTCTCGATTCGCTGGGGAAAATAAATTTACCTAGAGGGCTGTTACTAATAATAAACGACGTGCAAGCTTCCAATTTAATTTCGGTTACCTTATAATTTTCTTTCGCGAATGGATGCGGCAAGAATATATTAGATGAAGGTATTATAAGAGCGTTCAACATTTATTACGTATGAATGACCTTTGGGAAAAATCATTACTTATTTTTCGCTAATATCATTCATAGATACATCCTTGTATAGAATACAAATACATAATACATATAGCCTCTTCTCGAGGATCCAAGGAATATTACTGGGAAAGCTTGGTCCAATAAGAAAAACCAATCTAGCAACTACCAGGAAAATAAATTACAGAAGGAGGTTTTAATCAGATTCTTTATAAGAGGTAAGGAAGCTACATTTGCCGGAAAAACTTAATCAAACATTTACCAGGAAAGTAGCATAAAGTTTTTTAGGTGTTCTCTATATGAAATGTGAGTGAACATTACTCGATCAACATTCGAGTATGATTTTATAGATCTCAGGCACGTGTAAGTCGCGGGCACCACAAATATTTAATAACAATTAATAATGCATTAATGAGTTTATATAAAATAGTACTTATTGTTTCGTAATAGAATATTTAATTTCAAAATTGATATTGATTTCTTATATTCACGCGAATACTACACAAAAACATAAAATAAACGCAATAAAATCCGGAAAAAATTGTTTTATTTCAATTCAAAATTGATCTTTGTCTACGTATACGTACTAAAAATTATATAAACAAACTTCGCAATGTAGATAGTTTGTTGTTGGCGAACACTTTCTAAAGCTATAACCATAAATGCTTTCGAAATAAACCCAGCGATCATTTTAAGCTATTGTCTGTGTCTCGTGTATTTTTTTTATACGAACACACCAACTATACGGTCCCACATTAAGCAACGCTTGTGTTATGGGTACCGTACAATGGACTGAGGGCGAACTCAGTATATAATACTTATATACATATTAAACATCCACGACTTGGGTACAAACATTCGTGCTCATCACACAAAGCTTGTCCCTACCAGGATTCGGACCCGGGACCCTCGGCGCAGAAAACAGAGTTACTACCACTGCGCTAATCAGGCCGTCAAAATTTGAACGCGTTTTATTAAAATATTTTTCACGCCCGTCCTTTCAAATGGTGCCAAGACTAGGGTAGCAGTAAAAACATCTCAGCAAATTCCACAAATAGTGACAAGACAATTTAATTTGTAAACGCCAGAATTTTCAGTGGTTTTCATTCTGTTTTCCTGGTGATTTTTATTTAGATTTCGGGTGCACGAGGCCAATTTATGGAGATATTTGTACAAAATAAATTCATGCTATAATGATATCGTAAAAATCTTTATCCACATACAGAAATTGCGGTTCCAAAGAAAAATATTATCCTTTAAGTCCATTCACGAACCTAGAACCCTCGGTACAGTTTATCTAAAGTGAGTAGCGGAGTATAACAATGCACCCACACGTTTGAAAGGTCATCTCCAAGGAGAATACACATGCATTAATATAGCGCTGCACTAGGGCTGACCCTCATAGATGTTACACCAATCCTAATATCACCGTGTTAACCCAACAAATAATGCGAAAATATACATTTCTAGTCACAAAAACGGTGTTTTGTTCATTTCACGTATGCATTATCTGTCTACAGATACAAAAATGTAGTATATTCGAGGAGTGCCAGTATTCGAATTCACACCAGAAAGTTGGGTTCCAATATTCATGGTCTTCCTGAGACGAAAGTTTTGCGTGAGTGAGACAAAACATGAACAGAAAATGGATGGTGCAAAAGGCGTGGTCGCTTGATGATTTCGTTCTATGCGCAAAAAAATGAGTTGGATTTTTTGACATATTGTGTCAACGTAGAATTCATGTATGTTCAATGAGAACTGTTCAAACAAATATCGTCTGTATACGCATATATAAAGGACCAAAGTTATCTGGATGGATCCGATCGGAATCGACCGGGCGCTGAGTGATGGAAAGATTCATATACTGGCACCCGTCTACATCGCCGGGGTGCCGATTCATAGGTGGTTTAATTTAACTAACCAGAGTAGCGGTACTAGGAGTTCATAATGTTATAGGAAATGTCACTGAATTATATTTTTTTCGCAGAGCACATAGACAACCTTGCACATTATATATCCACACGTTATAATTCAGCAGATTCAGTGGTTTATTAGCGATGCTCATAAATGATTGGGGTTTACATAAAAATGTACGTGTCGGATCAGAGTGATACGTGATGTGAGCACCGCAACGCTTATTATGTAAGAGATATAGAGATGCAACTGGAAAGGCTCTCGATGTTTTCTGGTATCCTAGTATTTTTGAAATAAAGAAGACAGTTTAAGATGCTTGCTTTACCGAGAGGGACTGAGAAGTCAGACTGGTGGCTGTCTGTTGTTTCGCATAGCTTTTTTCCTGTCTACGGCTCGAAGTAGGAGTTTATAGAGACATAATATAAATATTAGAAAATAAATCATAATAGTTAATTATTTAAGATACAATTTCATGTAGCAGATGCGCTGCGTAGCCCAGTTTTGTGGTGCCATTTCCGACCGCAAGAAACCTATCTACGTCTTTCTTAATAGAAATGGATGGATACTATCATATATGTATTTTTACACTTTGAAAACGCCCTTCTGATATTTGCAAACATGTCCATTTGAGAAAAAAATATATAACCTGATTTTCTCAGGCAAATGCATTGTTCAATTCTTTCGAGCCAAAAAACATCATAAGCCGAAGGAGATAGTTAAGTTAAGAACAAAAATCTGGTACGTGGAACGCAGAACGCCGAACCCTGAGCTGCCAGCATGTTCTATAAGTCCGTGGCCCATAGCACAACAGACATTAATTTCAATATAGGTTAACAAGGCGACCATTTTTTACACCGTTTTTTCGAGATGCTACCTAACGCAGCGGCAGTGAAACGTGATCTGGTAGGCATATCGCTGTTTAACCTCGAAGGTAGGTCGTCGATGAGTTTCCATGAAAATTCACGACATTTTCTAATATTACACTCGGTAGCAATGGATCCGGGTCACAAACATAAAACCCTTAATATCTCTGTGAGAATTACCGTATATGCGTCGGGCGTAAATCCACAATATTGAAAACCAGAAATGCTAATTTTGTGTCAGAAAATGTGGAAAATAAGCAAAAACAAATGCATTGAATTCGTAGTTCGATTTTCGAAACTGATTTATTTTGTTCTTAGCCTTTTTGTTTTAGATTAATTTACAGCAACCAAAAACTTTTATTAATTAATCGTATTCGAGAGTATTAAATAATCTATAAAATACTTTTTGATTAAGTGATCTAGGTAGTCTTAGTTTCTAAGATATTAATCTTGATTTGGTGAGCCAGTTTAATTATTCCCGAGTGTAGATCGACTAGCACGGAGAACGGAAAAATAGCAGTTCAATCAAATGGCATGTTTTTACGCTAAAACATGATTTTTCTAGCCTATACAATCATAAATTAGATACAAATATCCCAGAGAACCGTATAGACGACAAGTATTGAGCTTGAAGTCTAGGTAAATTCCTTCAGTCGCCTTTTTTGATATAACATAAATACTCGAAACGCTGCTTAGTTCTCAATACTCATATGTAAATATATTTTCATATTGTGTAGTTCCGCATTCTAACTAACTTAATAGATTTCATTTGACACGAATATTAAGTTAATAATTAAATTTATTTTTTGTTTTTTACGTTCCCGACGTTTCGGCTGCTTTTCAGCAACCATGGTCACGGGAGGACTGAGGTGGTTGACGTCCTGGTGTCATAGTTTGAAACGGGGTACCCTCATATTTTAGTCCTCCCGTGACCATGGTTGCTGAAAAGCAGCCGAAACGTCGGGAACGTAAAAAACAAAAAATAAACGCGATAGAATCCGTAAAATTAGTTTTATTTAAATTTATTATATATATTACTTTATTTATTTATTTAGATAGATAACAGATTAATAGATTAATAATCAACTTAAATAAATTAGTGATAAGAGAAAAGAGGTAACCCGTGAACACGAACACGTAATTAAGCATTCGTTAAGTTAATGTTTACGTTAATACCGTTGTTGTTACGTTAAAACTGTCTGTTATCAACCATTCTATCTTGATTATTACAAGTGCTACGCGACTATATGACGACAATTTAATTGTCATTTACGTGAAGAGTTCTTTGCTATTATATTAAATAAATGGCCTGTCGTCGCTCCAATACATGTTTTTTTTTTTTTTTTTTATACATTATAGGCAAGTATTTGATCTCGATCTCACCTGATGGTAAGTGACGATGAGATCTACGATGGAGCATACTTGCCTAGATAGGAAGGCGGCAGTAGATCGAGACGTTACATTCACTAGGCACCTGCAGCGCAACTGATCTGACCCGCCATCCATGAATGGCAACACCGAACATCATGCCGGAACACGGCTAGGCCGCTTGGCGACATGGCTTTGTTCAGTGGGTGGTGACTAACCACGGCCGAAGCCTACCACCAGTAGAGTTGTCACCTGGTTGGCACCACCCAGGGTCACGTGTAGGGTATCTCGAGGGTACTTAATTCTCCTACGGACGAAGGTGACTCGACCCCTAAAAATGAAAATGTAAATGTAAAATGAAATTACTCGCGAAGGCTTCTATTTCTTTTTGTTATGGTCTTTTTGCTTATAATTAATATGAGAGTGTGTAGGTTTGTGAGTACCAAGATAACATGAAATACAAGGAGATACTATACGTTAATGCTTAGACGAAGGAATAATGTAGACGGGGTTTCTGTGAACCGCGTATTGAATGAAGTAGAGAAACCTAAGCCAATTTGTGTAGTACAAGCAAATTACGACCTTATTACATACACGCGAATTTGCGTTTACTTATACACAAATCAGCTTGGTTTTGTGCTTCATTTAATACGTAGTCCGCTGTATTCCATCTGTCTTATTTCTTCGTTTAAGAGTAAATGCAAACTTAGATGACTGTGTTTAAATGAGATTCAAACAAAATATGCTTTACTCAAATTATATTCAGTCCAAGTCCAATAAAGAGACAAATAAAATTGAGTAAGTTTTGTTTAAACTGTTTCAATTTACTTTCAAACCCCAATTAATTTGACTTTAGGGTAACCTCAACATAAAATAGTAGGTAACATATTACGTCCCCCCCTACGCTTGGGGTGACATTCATCTCGTGTCTCGAGTGGCACCCTCCATCACCAAAACAATAGCTGTCGAGATATCTATCAAGATCCCAAGATATAGGTAAGGTCAGAAGTATATAGGCTTACCTGAAAATTTATAGACGGTTATAAAGTATTATAATGGCATTATAACGAAATTTTCAGAGGAAAAAAGTGCGTTATAGTAGCTTTATAATCTATTATAACTTTCTATAAATTTGAGGGTTATAGTTTAAACAAAATTGTAAACTGCAGGGCAACTTGTGGCGAGCTGTTGGTGAGTAGCGACACCACGGACCCGAATGCCCCCATCTCGGGGCAAATTTTCATAAAGGGCCTCTACGTGTTGGACAAATAGCAACCTTATGGACAAGCGGGCTCACACAATCATCTAATATTAGATTGTCAATGGATTGACGTTAAAAGCATTCTATCATTATAATTCTTCATCATGAAATCTGTGTGTGAGCAACACTGAAAAAGTCTAAATAAATCAACATTAACAGATTCTGCTCAGACCACTGTAAAATCAAACTTTTTGTGTGAACCTATACTTCTGCTACCCCACTGTTTTGTAAAATTTGTGGTTGGGTATAGAAGCTTTACTTTGTGTGGGCTGGTATGATGAAAACTTTAGTAATCAGCTGGCGAGACGCGGGGTGCCAACTACAATGCCATGCTGTCTTATCATTACTATACAATATGTTCACATAATATATTTATATAGATAGCTATATAATCTCACTTATATCATAAATGTGAAAATTTGGATGGAAGAATGGATGTTTGTTACTCAATCATGCCAGAAAGGCTGAACGGATCTGGATAAAATTTGGCACAGATATAGATTATGGTCTGGAATAGCACATAGGCTACTCTTTATCCCGGTAAAATATATGGTTCCCGTGGGATTTGTTTTAATTTTTCATAGAGCAAAGGATTGACATGATTTTTTGCATAGGTAGTGGTAGTTTAGGGGTCAGAAAGTGACATAGGCTAAATATTTTTTGTCGCGGATAACACCGCAGGGCCCAGCTTATATATTTATAAATACTTAAACATACAAATGTATATATATATATAATCATCACTGTTTCTGACCGGGTGACGAATAGTGTAAAATTAATGTTAGTTGAAGAAAGATGTAGAGATTGAAATTCTAAAAAGTTTGCTAAGATGGTTTGGTCATGTGGAAAGGATGGATGAAAGACGACTGATGAAAGAAACGTACCAAGCGAATGTGAGTAGTAACATCGGAAGGGATCCCTAGGAGAACCCTTTTCAATCAGATAAATGATCTAATCCAGAAAGGGTAAGTCCGTAGCACCCTCAGTCGACAGAAGTGTATGAGAAAATGTGTGAATGTAGATGAAGCAAAAAAGGATATACCAGGATAGAAGCATATGGCAATCTATGGTCTCTATCTACCTCGGTTCCTATTGTTGTTAGTATGAATGTTTTAACATCCAATGGCGCTGCTGTTACTCCACTGTAAAACAAAGCTAGTTATATTTTGATGTATTCTCATACTGGTAGCAAATTTACAATTAATATGATGGGTTAGGTAGCTATTTCAAGTCCATATCACAATAATAGAAGTTAGAATATAAAAGCAGTACAGTGAGAGAAGAGAGAGGGAGGAACGACGGGTAGGGGAAAGTGAGACATTGAGAGTGAATTAATTCAACGAAAGCTGGACCCTATGTATGTGAAGATAGAGTATAGGATAAGGGTTTTTTGGCACAAAGTCAAGGGTAATATTAGTTTATTCTCCTTCGAAGGGATTTAAAGGTGTACTGAAAGTTCTGGCGAAGGCAACGCAGGGAGTTTCGAATGACATCATCCTAGCCGATGCATTGTTTGTATACTATTTTAAGGCGCCAACATTCCATGCTGCCCTGGTAACGTTCAGCACACTTTACTAAGCGGTTTGTGTCAAAAACGCCGTGATATTTTCATCTTAAATGTCTCATCAATCATGCGACCCGTGTCCACTATTCGAATGTAGGCCTACACGCTTTTGGAACTAGCTCATATACCGATTCAGGTCAAGAGTTGTCAATAATTCACAGGTCCTACGCGTGGGTAAAGAAATTCGTTTGTTTCTTGGGACTTTCGTATTGATTTATTCCTTGGGTGTAAATTAATCGGTACCCACGCGTTATGTGTGAGTTCATTCGTAGGTACACCCATTTTTGATGTAAGAAAGAAGTGTTTTCTTTTTGACATTCATTTTAGATTAATTCGACTGCAAATTTTCTAAATGAGACCTCATAAAAATGATTTGCTGTCCGTCGGTAAGCGCATCAGTTGAGAACACCTGGAACGATTTGGCATTTTATTAAATATACGTAATAGTTTGAAGGGGAAAAAATGAAACTGTCTAAAAAATTGGAAGATTCAGAACATGACAACGTCAGCTAGTAGATAATGATAACCATAGAGTTGCTTTTCAAAGCGCTCTTACAGCAAACAGACGAGCAGATGTTATGTAAAGAAGCAACTTAGCTCATATTTTTATCGAATATTCTCTTCAAAAGAGCTGACACCAAGTTGCGGATGAAACTTGCATTGTAGTTACCAGGCAAACTCGAAGTTGAGGAGATGTAATTTAGACAAATTGCTCCGAAAGGAATGTTGTTTATAGTACGAAATTACGGGTGTTTTCGAGCAGTCACTTGCTGGAGTTTGCTTCCAAGTTTTTGATTAATATCCATGATATACAGCCTAGGTATCTACCAAATTTATGTTACTCTATGGGACAGACGTTTAGGATCCAATCTCTGTGAAAGGTTTGTTGAACTTTCGTCTTATTGATTAGATGACCTAAGCTTCACAATCCGCTAATCATTTTGTTTAGAAAAATTAAGCCTTAGGGTTTGAGAATCAATATTTAATTACTTAGCTGATCATTGTACCAAGCGCGTATCTTCGGAGGAAAATGCGCTTTTTAATCACTTATGTTAGAGTATGTGATATTAGAAGGATTGTCCCTGTTGGGTTAGAAATGTTCCACTTCTAGTCTAGCGTTGGGTACCTGTGAAGTCTCTTCAGTCAATTTCTCATTTGACACGGAAGAGTGGAGTCTTCCGGCATAAGCTCAAGGGCACAAGAATTTGGAATACCTACTTACAAGAAGGCTTCAACATTTGCTATACGTACTGTACTGCTAATAGTATTTTTTTATTATTAATTATTTTACACAATGTGAGTGAAAGCAGATATTCCAAATCTTTTTAAATGTTCGTAATGGCTCTGACCAGCCCTTGAATGATTGCAGTCGTGATATGATGTAATGAAGTTATATATACGAAGATTGTTACAACAATACCAGTCTATAATGACATTGAACATAAGAGCAACCACTAATGTTGTACCCTTCTTGAGAAGCTGTCGAATCAAGGAGAATACCTTTTTAACTCAAGCCTGCTGACCAAGGGCCTGGTTGGTACTTGAGTCAAGTTGATTGTGAAACGTAAAAAAGTAAAAAAAAAAATTAAAAAGCTTTGTCCCTCTCTGTTATCCTTATAATACTTCCCATCTAATATTTTCCATCTCCTTCCGTCTCGCTTCGAGTGTCTTAAGGTCAAGTGCACCATTGCAAGACCTCAAGACACTAAAAGAACTTTCTGCGTAGATCGGACCGCAAACAACAACCAAATCTGAGGTTACCCCAGTTCTAACTATGACACTGGAGCGTCTAATCTCAGACCTTCCGTGACCATGGTTGCTGTAAAGCAGCAAAAACGTCGGGAACGTAAAAATAAAATAAACGCCATAAAAACATTAAAATTAGTTTTATCTTAATCCGTTCACACTTTATAGGCTGCAGGAAGTCAAAGTCAAAGTCAAAGTCATTTATTTGCGAAGGAAGTGTTAAAAGAATTTATTATAACTGTTTTAAATCTATTGGGGTCGCGTTTCATCTGTTCCAGTGCCCTTTCAAATAATGTCTAAAATACTTGGCATGGTAACAGTTTAAAACTATAGAAAGCTACTTAGTATGCGTGTCAAGGCTAAGGTTATGTAACTTTCACTATTGAGGAAATGGCAACTTATTCGATTTTCAAACTTTTGTTTACCCCGAAATAACATTGAGCTTACGTGAAATGCTCTGACAGCAGTAATATCTTCTAAATTCATTTTTATTTTTAATTTAAGTCAAAATTGAGTTTCCACGCCGCTTTTTCCGTGAACACTTTTTGAGCTCCTATTAGATATCTACTTAGAACTATGGTATCTACTTAAAATAGACTTGTGGCATAAGAATTAAATGTCATTTGCCTTTTAGAATTATTGTTACATACTTTGTAAGCTAAACGTATTTTAACCTCTATCGCTAAAATATAGAGCTTTTTTTTGGTAAATAAAGGCTCACAAAGGTCTCAGTTCGCCGCAAGGCCTTCAAAGGACTTAACGCAAAATACCAGAGCGTTAATTAGTTTTGAGTAACTTTTAGTAAAGTTTTAGGTATATTTTAGTTTGGTCCTTGGTTCGTTTATACTACGGTCAGAGTGACCGCGAACTGCCGCCCAGGCGAGGCAGTCCCAGGGTTTGCCTCGGGCTAAGTACATGCCCCTACCAAGGCCGATAAGTCAGTACACGGCTATAAAGATATCCTGTAAAGGACATCTCTTAGTTTATGTGACGCGAGTTGGATGCTGTTATGACGTAGTAGCACGCTCTTTGCTGGTGCAATAGTAAATGGCATTTTAGGTTCAGCGTATACTGAAGGGAAGATTTGAGAAAGAAGTAAATTACCGGAATATTTTTATTCATGCAAACCAGTTAAGTTAAGTACAGTACTTATGAAACGTCAAAATGCTAAGCTACAACTTTACCACCCGTTCGGAATGCCGTACCTATGGAGAAAAACGGGCAAGAAACTCCATGGTTGCTCGTTTAAAAATATCGTATACATTTTCGTAACAGCTCATTGTTATTGGTGAGAACAATATAGGAACGGCTAGGCAGGCTTAACTCAAAAATACTAGTGATGTGTGATAAAGACTTATGAGCCCCCTTGAACAGGCTTAGGCAGCTTGTGCTTACACTCTAGTTCAAAAGCACTAGTAGGGATCGAACTTGCACCAGCTTGTTTACGAGAGCTACCCCTTGTAATGTACATAATTATCCCAATAATATCGGCTCTGACTCACGGCCTGCCTCTGATATTTCTTGTCACTACCAACAGACTTCTACCGCCATCTCTGGCGTGTTAGTTTCTTCTTCTTTTTTATGTTGGCGATCGGCTATAAAATAGCGCTATTTATGCCAGTGTCAAAAAAAATATTTCTTCGTTATATTAAATAAAATGTAGAAATGTATTTCAAAACGCCTCGTAGATATTGAGTAAGCAAAGCACTGTTACAATGTTTTGTATGTGGAGTCACTATGAATCCGCACTGTTTTAGTATAAAAAGAGAAAAGTAGCCTTGAAATAAAACTAATTTTAAGGATTTTATCGCTGTTTATTTTTGATTTTACGTTCCCGACGTTTCGGCTGCTTTACAGCAACCATGGTCGCGGGAGGACTGAGGTGGTTGACGTCCTGGTGTCATAGTTTGACGGGGGTACCCTCATATTTAGTTGTTACTTGCGGTCCGATCTACGCAGAAAGAGCTCACTGTGTCTTGAGGTCTTGCAATGGTACGCTTGGTTTTGGATTTTATGATGTTTACTACACTAATCTATACTATACTAATCAAAAATAAACCGCGATAAAATCCTTTAAATTCGTTTTATTTCAATGTGTAGTATTCGCGTAAATATAAGAAATCAATATAGGGTAGCCTTTATAGACATTACGAACTTCGATGTTTATACCTGATGATAAAACCCTTTTAAAAGTAAAACCTATACTTACAGGCATACGATCGATTTTGTCATTAGCTCACACTGAACACAACATTGTATTCATGTAAATTTTTTTTTAGACCGTGATCTAATTTAATCAACTTCTGAAATGTCAGTGCAAATGTTTTTAGTGAGGAGTTAACTACTAAATAATAGTTCTTAAGAAAATATTAAATAAGCTTGCACTTTGCAACCTGCCTAATTAGAATTTTAATCTTAATATGTGTTTACTTCTATATATTTGGGGATTGATGTCTAAAGATTGTTATCTTGCCATGATGGTTTTATAAAGTGTATACTATTTTTCAGAACTGTTTCAGAACTGTTGTTGATTATAAATTTACCTGATTACGTTGTAACGAGATGGGGGCAATGATCTTTTCAATCTTAATTAACATCTTAACCTTAAAAAAAATATCATCTATCGGTACAGATCGTTGTTTTTGTAACCCTCCACAGAAACTCACACCTTAACCAAACCATAAAAACTCTTAAGCATAATAAAATCCCAAAAAAATAACACTAAGAAGAGACGCAATCTCAACTGTACTCATCTCAACGAATGAGACCAAAATATATTATATCTCTACGAATAAACCTCCTCTAAATGGTTATACTCCGGGTAGTTTGCAACGATAGTTACTAGGGCATCATAAGTTATTGATAGGTAATTATAATGTGTCCCACCTGTGCATCTCCCGCGCAGTGCTGGAGCGGCGTCGGCATGTATTTACACTCGCACTGTCTAGGGCATACTGCCGCCTGTTGGTAACAAGGGAGGTTTATACATGTATAGAGCTGTTAATATAATGATAAAAATACCGTAAAAAATGTATGGCGCCAAACTAAGCAATGATTCCAAACCAATGCATGGATCGGCATTTTCATATCATCATGTCACATCCATTATTTTATTTATAATGTGTATATATTGAATATTTTATTGCTATTAACTACTTGAAATTGGCAAAATACCCGCTAAGTTGTGGGTGAGGCCATATTCATGTCCATTATATTTCATTGCATCTCGTTTCGTAAAGAAAGAAGAAGAACAATGGTTCAAAGCGATCACAGTACCAGATGTGCCGCCGAAATATGCCGCTTTGAACGTTCTACGCTCAAAACACTAGGCCAAAACTTCGTCTTTATTCTAAATAAGAAATACGGCTCAGTACAGCAGCCGTAGTGTCTAGTCAGATGGCAAGACACATTTGTCCCTGACAACTTCTCAAGACTCTCTCAGATAACGCTTCAGGTCTGAGCAACTCGCAGAAGACGTACATCCTGACGTATTTAATTTAGATACAAGTTCAGGTGGAATACCGAATTCATGTTTTGGTCAGCGTACTGTGAAGCGAAAATAGCTAGAATGATCAGTGAATTCTTTGTCAAAGTAAAATAATTTATTTCGTTCTTCGCTCTTTACGAAATGAAATGCGACGAAATAAGATGAACTATGGCCTCAAACACAAATTAGTGGTTATTTTGCCAGTATCAAGTATTTAATGGCGATATCAAAAAAACCGCATTGTAAACGACTTATCCGTTCTTAAGCTACAAATGCGAATGACTGACAGACAAAACTAAATGCGTGAGATTTGATCACAAACATTTCAATTGTTGGAATATTGTAGAGCGTATTAACAACTCTATAATTATCTAGTGTGTGAGCGGTAACGGTGGGCGGGCGGGATTGCTCGCCGCCCGCCCAGCAACAGTTTGGACAGGGTTGTTAGTGTTACAAATTAAAATGTACTTACTTCCCCATTTTATCATTACTTCAAGATCTATAGCGAACAGTTTCTTTTTTCCATAAGGTATTTTTTTCCAGAACGACCTTTTTTTCCTTGAACACCTATGAGGACCTTTTTTTCTTGTACCGGCCTTATATGGGTGACCGAATTATAGCATCTGGCCTCCCATATTTGGGAGGGTAACAATTTCAAGCAATTCAAAATGTGAGCCATCGAAGCTGAACTAGTTTTATGTACAGCTTATGGGTAAATGGACATTGTATTTGGGAGAACCTTCTACAGGAAATGGCGTTGGTAGGCCTTCCAATGTCATTCAATGTTTAGTACAGGCTTATTGGTCTACCGAGAAGTCAATCTTTAGGGAATTATTTTACACATAGCAACACTTTCCACCCCTCTGTAAATAGCTTCTGTTATCCAACCAATAGAAATTGTCGCCCTAACTTACACTATTATCTTCTGGATCGAACCATCGCATCTTTGCCGGATAGCCTTCGGATGCTGCAACTGCAATCATACTTATGCAGCGCGAACGATTCAATATAACCCTTATTTTTATAGCAGTAAGATCATTAAGGCTGTATCTTAGATGCTGGAATGCAAACGTGGCACAGTTGAAATATTCAATTGTAAATCTTATTTCTTTATCAATAAGGAGGTTTAGAGTGCAACATAAATTGGCTCTCCGTCCCAAATGACCCATATAGGCCAGTTAGGTTGTTTTAGAAGTTGTTTTGATTGACATCGGAAGGTTTTTTTTTATCATTTGATAATGGCTTTCTGCCGCGGCTCGTTTGTACAAGAATCGAATTTGCTCTGCTATGCGACCCTCAAACGTTGCAACGTGATGATACCACCCTATTATATACAGAACTATGAGCTATCCAATACTGAATGCCCTTTCCAAATCCGTCCAGTAGTTTTTCATTTATACAAAACAAACAGACATGCATATATTGATTTCGCAAGCAACAACGAAATATGAGGGTACTCCGTTTCAAACTATGACATGGGTGATCTCCCGCGCGCTCTGCTGCCTTCAAATTTCTCTTCACTAAAAGGCCCTCTGCAAAGATGCTCTCTTCGTGACACGTAACCAAGGAAAGTCAGGATTCGAGATTGAACGACGGAGATATACGCTGCTTGATGCTGAGTTCTTGAAGTATGGATTGGTTTGTAGACAGTGTTTAGGATACTCCAAGCATTCGTCTTATGTACACCTACGGGTATGCTAACGATTTTTCATTTTATTTTTATTCCTTTAAATCTTAAGTCAGATCAGACGCATGTGTAGCTACTATCATGGATGTATTCCTTCCATACTTAAGATATTTTCGTTTGAACGGTTCAGGTATAGGTGTCAGTGGCGCTACAACTAAGTATTGCCATACGTAAATTCCAAGCATTTTAGGTAGAAATGTCACCGATAGTAGAAAAAATTATAGCCACAAAAGCTAATTTTTATAATAGCTTAGGCTACCAAAAAACTAGTGCTTTGATGACAATTAACTCGCGTTACATTCATAAAACTAATGTGTTAGCTACCGGGTGGGGGCAATCCCATGGGTAATTATGTTTATTTTAACCCCTGTTGGGTATAGGGATGACGTAATGGGGCAAATGAACGGCTATTATCATGGAGCTATATTAATATATTACATATCTATGTCGTAGATTTATGATGTCATATTTATATGATTGTGTAATTAAGACATGATTCTAGCTTTGATCGAAAGCAGAACCTTATTGAGCTATGTCATCGCATAACTGGTTACATAATAAATCTACTCAGCGAATTTTGCGATTCAGTTTTTTGGCGCTCTCTCAGGAACCCATCTTCATATATCCCGGCACATGCTAGTAACATGCCAAGTTCCATGTAAACTATTTCAGTAGTTTTATGCATGACGCACGAACAGACAGACACGCAGAAAAAACAACCAAATACCCTTTGGGATTCGACCCTAAACCAAGTAAACGAAACACCCAATAAAAAGCACAATACACTCCAATGTGGCTCCCTCATTTATTTATGATATAAAAAACATACTATCACTAATACTGTGAAACTTATCACCTTAAGTACCAGGTCAGCAAAAACACCTGAACAGTGCTTCTCACCACTACACAAGTGACACACAACCCAATCCAAGCCTTTCTCTTCCGCTAAAACTACCAGGATATCATCAGCGTTCAAGAGTAAGTATTGTTCAATGAGCCTCCACGCATAGAAGAGCGAAACTTCCATAAGCACCATCGACAGCAAGGTCTGCGAATACGTTCTTTATTGGAAAACTTTTGAATACTATCACAAGTCCATAATAGCCTGGTATTTTGGTAGTTTGACAAAGAAATATAATGGTAAGTGAGGTTACCTCTAACGCGAAAGACACTGTTTTTCTATGCCATAAACTTTTAGGTATTATTACTAGTCGCCTCAAAAGTAAACATACACTTAGCAGATACACTAATGTCGATCCTAGGAACTGATTATCCAATATGCTCGCTGTAAAAAACCAATCAGGAATGTTTAACCAACCAAACAAGTAAATGGATGAACATAGATCCGAGGAATCAATCAGTAAATTCAAAGCGTAGAGTCACCAACCATCGCACAATATATGGAATTCGTTTAGAAGCAATGATAACGCTATAACAATAGAAATAGCACTTGTCATATCATCTTTATTTAGAACCTGTGGTAATTTTCCGTAAAATAGCTTCGATTTAAGATCCCATAACAAATATTTAATAAAAGACGTGCAATTTGAAAGCGACCTTTCATTATATTAAAAAAAACATGGCCTCCTACCATTCGAGGTATTTTGCCAGTCTTAATTGTTGCAGTTTCAATATCAGAATATTACACAAATATTACTAATTATAAATTAAAGATTACCAAACGAACCACACTTATTTACAAAATTAAACTAAATTTAGATGATTAATTTCAAAATCCTGTGAAAATAATGACGCCCCTATAAATTACCTTGCTACGTTGCGTTGTGGGTTTACTCAGTCTACGCATTTCAATTTTCAATAGTAAAAAGGTTTGTTGATACGTCCGAGCCATTTGAGCCATTGGTAAAAGCGTTATCGTCATTTTAGTGATATCGATTTAGATTGCAAATTTCTTCTGCCGTAACTTAAAAAAAGAAGTTGATATTATACTTCATTGTGACCACTTCAGCTATCGATGTTGGAAAATATGCTAGGTTATTTCATCGCATTTCATTTCGTAAAGAAAGAAGAAGAAAAATGCTAGGAGAAATGGAACTAATCATCCCTAACTACACAAAAAATCGTTGGCCAAAACCAAAATACGACTGAATCTCTCAAAATGCTCACACACTTACAGAGAAAAATCATAATTTCCTAAATATTCCGATCCGAATTTACGATGCAGCCATAAAAAGAAAACATAAAACATTTTATCGGAACATATAGAAACTCGTTACTCACGAATCAGAAAATGCAAATTAAAACGTTAGAATGGGTCCGAACATACTTAGACAAGTTATATATAGAGTCGTGTTCATTGTAATAGTTGTGGATAATTTTATTAATATCAAAACGTTACATGTAAGCAAACACGTATTTGTTAAAAGGAGAAATTTAGGAGCTCTCGTTGATTTATATGAAGATAAGCATGGATTGCAAGATGAAAGGGAGTATGAACCCTTCGGCAGCCAAGAAGAGATAAAAGCAATGCTAGAAGAGAAGTATAAGTTCAGGAACGACGAATCATCTACGAGGTTTAAAATTGCTCATGAAGATAGGGCATATCCAGGTTAGATTTTTTTGGTCGACACTTTAGTTAGGACATTACCAAAATTAGTAAAAAGTTTTAGTCCATTTGCAATGGCATTTATTCTACGA
The DNA here is from genome assembly GCA_905333125.1 of Pheosia tremula. Lineage (NCBI taxonomy): Eukaryota > Metazoa > Arthropoda > Insecta > Lepidoptera > Notodontidae > Pheosia > Pheosia tremula. The sequence continues at coordinate 6,371,695 of HG995421.1, read as the reverse complement.
TATTCTAAAGTATCAAATTCAAATGGTTTTTTTTTGTAAGCATCATTTCAGTTTAGATATAGCCTGACAAACGTAAATCAAGCAAGGTGCTTTAACAGGGAACATGCTTTTACCCATTTTATAGAAGGTTTAATCAATTTACAATGGAGCTTTGAAATGCTATTTTATATGGAAGAAAACTTTCTATAAATGTTAGCGTTGATCTTCAACGCATACATAAATGGGTAGAGCATTGTATTCCGTATTTAAGTCAAAGAATACGCAACCTGACGTAACTTGATAAACTAATACTTTTAGGGTACCGTGTTCCATTATAGAGCATCCTGTTCAAATGTATAACCTCACTAGCCTTAGTCTTTACCTTTGTCACCACCTCCTAGTATTTCCGGAGTTTCCCGAGGACCGTCACATCGAGTGGGCATTCCGCTCCTACGCAGTGCGCCGCATAGTCGGCGGTATGGAGACCAGCATATCCATGTATCCATACAACGTGGCTATATCCAGGAATGGCAAGCATTGGTGTGGAGGATCTATCATCGATGAGCAGTGGGTCCTCACTGCGGGTCATTGTTTGGAGACGTACGTAATAGAAGCCTAGAGTTACTTGACATTTGAATTATCTGATAATTATGGTTGAACCATTTTGTTTGCTATTGGACACAGATCTCTCCGATCTTAGAATAAGAGTTCTATTTGCAGAGCCTACGATGGTGATAAAAAGAAACTGCAACCGTTCATCATTCGAGCAGGCAGTTCGTTTTACAACAAAGGGGGATACCAGGCTCGTATAAATAAGGTAAAGTATCTTCAATGTTTTTTGCTCATGATGGAAATAAGTACTAGAAAACTTAATGATATGACTGCACGTAAATTTTTAGGTGTTCTTCCCGTCGGAATATACGCCAGGAAGCGCAGACTATGACTATTCACTTCTTCGTTTAGATAGACCAGTGCCCATTGGTCGAAATATAGCAGTATTAAATTTGCCTTCTAAGGACTTCGTACAGTCTGAGGGCGATATACTTATCGTCACTGGATGGGGGAGCACTGATGTGAGTAGATGATAAAACATACTGTTTGTTGTTCATGTAAACCTGGTAAATTTTTACGAGGATTTTGGAAAATTACTGTTTTTTTTTTCTTAAAACCAGGAGACCGGTTACGGTCACATCCCGGAGCGTGTCCGTTTCGTCCCCGTACCGGTTATGAAACTCGACGACTGTCAGAAGTCGTACCGATTTTACATCACGCCTAGAATGTTGTGTGCTGGGTACGCCACTGGTGGTAAAGACGCATGTAATGTGAGTACTTTATATTCCCGCTGCATAGCTCTGGCTGTCACATAATTATTCTTCTCCTCAGACTGTAGACTAGACTTATCTTTATGATATTTCTTTCATTATTCTTCCAAAGAATGAAACCAAACCGATTCAAATCACATTATTGTGTTCTCGTAAAATGTTTGAGTAGGGTATTCACGTTAAATATTTCGATTTTATAGATTAAAACAGTACACGGCATGTAATATGAGTTTTGAACGTATTCATATACCGTTCAGGTGATCGAACGCTTCCATACATTTACTAGAAAATGTAAAAGTTTCAGACAGGGACTCTGTTCGGAAATCTATCAGGGAGTAAATTACTCGATCGGTATTTGATGGTGTTATAACTCCGTACTAAGCCTCCTGAGCTACATACATGTGGCGTTATCGCTATAAGTCACCGCGTGTGCGACAGAGAAAGAATGTGACTCCACTATTTTTCTTTCATGTCTCCATTTATATACCTAACAAAATTCATAGTCAAACACCCTTTATTTATGGCAGAGGATATAGGACAGGGGTCTAGACTCCAAAGAGTACTTAACGTTTTTTAGAACATCGACATCGGGCATTTCAAGTTAGTTCAGTTTTCTCGAGCCCTACACACAGGGTATTTTTTTAAAAGATTTACGAGGTGAATTGTAAGATGTTGCTCTCGAATGACTTCGTGTGATTCTACTATTTGGTACTTTAGCAATTCCTATTTAGTGAGCCACTTTACGAATCTCTATAGAAAACTGTCAAAAAAAGCATTTCTGCTCATGCTCATGTTAGAAGATTCTAGAATTGCATGTTATATGGAGATTGATTATTTCAGCACGACTCCGGGGGCCCAGCCGTCCGAGACGGGGTCCTTCTAGGCATAGTTTCCTTCGGGGGCAAGCAATGTGGTGACCCCCGCTCTCCCGGCGTGTACTCCCGTGTGTCAGAGATCACGGATTTTGTGGAGAGTACTATCGTAAACAATGAAGCAAATTCTGTGCCTGAACTGTTGCCGAAGATAGAGAAAGCAAGGACTAGGGAGAAGGAATTGGCTAAGTTAGTTGATATTTTGAATTAGTTGAAAATTCAAATCAAGTCATCAGTGATTTTATTTTCACTATTACACAGCAGCGCCATCACATCTACAGCGCCATCTACATTTCAAATATAAAAAAATAGTTTTACAATATCGACAATAGATGGCTTAACAATTCTTAATTTAAAATCATCATAGGTATTATTGTTTCCTTTTTTTTTCTCAGATTCAAAGCACGAGTTGAGGACAAAAAGAATAAAATAAAGAATTGGCTTCGCGAAACTTTAAAGTCTCCGACGTTTATTGAACTCGCCAAGAAAAAACTTCGAGAAGTCGGTTTTAACACGAGAAGGAACTTTAACGAGGAAATATACAACACAAGTAGTCTTGATGACAACGAAATTGATGATATTAATCTTACAAACATGATTAATGACAGTATTTTAAATGAAAACGACGGAACTGAAGCAGATAAATTACTGAGAACTTTGGCATTGCATGAAGTGATGCTGAATGAAGAAAGCAATGAAGAGAAACCCGTATTAAGAATGAAGAATGACAGTGACAGCTTGGAGGCTTTTATTGCTTACATAAGTAAGACGTGAATATCGGCTCAATAAATTTAATTAAATTCTTAGTTTTATTATTTAAATGTAGCGCCATCTATGTTCTTATTTATGAAATTTAATATTATTGACGTTTATGCAGTTTGACAACACTAATTTAGGAATTAGTATTTTTTTTTCCCAAAAGTAAAGAAAATAAGAAATATTTTTTTTAGAAGAAGGAGCTGCTAGAAGCGCTAAAACTGCTTCATATTCATATTCAGAAACATCATACATGATCACTCATAATAAAAGAACACTAGCATAATCATTGCTTTATGCAAATGGTAAGAACTACCTGTTTTTTTTTGTAAAAATTACCAAAATACTTACTTACAATAATTGCAACCATTGCAGTGATTAAGTCAAAATGTTTTAGTACACTTTATGAATAGCAATACTCATTGATAATGTCTTTGACCGATTTGTGTTATACACGCAACGTATCATCTATGAGAGACTTGCGTACTGGCAGAGTTTACAATCCATTGTAAAACTGTGGTACCTATTGGTCTTGGTGAAAATACAAGAAAAATACAGCGGTTGAAAGACATTATTTGGGTATGTCTATTTATACCTATAATAATCTTTAACGGCCTTATTAATAAAAATCGCTTATTCCAAACATTATCAGAACCTACACTTGGATTTGTTATTCCCATAGTTACCGAGGTTTGACATCGGAGTTACAATGTTATTAATAAACATGGAGTAACCTCGGAAAAGCAATACATTCCTTACACCGGAAGAAACGCCTTCGCTATGGCAACCCATACATTTTAAAAGTAAAAAAGTATGTTAGTGAATGAACCAAATGAACCATAGTGATTATATACTCTTTGAAATGAACTCAATGCTTGGTAGTGACATTAATCACAGTGACAGAAAATATTTTGAGTTTCAAATCGCGACAGTCGTTGTTTGTGTTTTTCGTATTTTCGGTGGAAAAATTTGATGTTTCAGGTTTTTGACTTGAAAATGAACACAAAACGCCGTCGCTCCCTTAACTGGGATGAAGGAGAGAGGGTAAATCATATCTAGGTGTGTATAATTATTGGTACCCTGGTTGTTACTGAAAATGCCTTTTACTGATTCAGAAAATATTTTACCGTGGTTAAAAATATACGCCTGTTATTGGAAATAAACTCAGATATCTCAATATTATACAACCTACTGCTAGTTGTGCAAAACTTGCTTCTTTTATCAATTAATAAATATTATATTTTAAACTGGTTGTTATTTACAGATCGGATGCAATACTATGTAAGCAGCATAATACGCCATAGAAAAACTAAAAGACGTAGAACACATGAGATGTGTGGAAATGCGGGACCAAGAACCTGCAATTCTAATGGATATACACAAAGAAAAACTAGTGTGCCAAACTAGAAAAAATTTGAGAATTAAAAAAATCGCGATCATCTGATATCTTTTAAATAGTAATATTGAATGTTTGTTTTGTGTTTTCTTAGTTTTATGAGTAATAAACACCGTCCCTTATGCGTATAGTTTATATTTATTACCAAGTCATATCCACCAGCCAAAAGATATCTTGAAAGTATATGCCGATGGTGGAAAATGGAACCGGCAACGATGAGTATAGAAAGATTTAATGTAAATAACTATAGTAGAAATTTCAACTAAAGAGCGCATTAAAGGCGAAAGGCATTGATATAAAATAAGCCAGAAACGGATGAAAAAGATGGATTGGCGATGTTAATTACGTCATCCATGGATTTTAAGCAAATAGCGCTTGTAAAAAATTGTAAAAACGTGAAATGATTCAGAAATTGGATTCTATATATGAGCAGAAATCAGAATGACGGCTATTTTACTTTTCACTTTATAGAAATACCAGCTTTGTGTTTAATAAATAATAGTTATTCTTATTCAATACGTTTTATTTCATAACTGGCCAAATTACAAGAGCATCACTTGAATCTCTTCACGGCTCCATGTTCTTATTGCAGCCAAAACATTCAGATGAGGTGGTATAAATCCACCTCACCTTGCATCACCTGTTTAATCAGTTATTACCATGTCAATGATAAAAACAGCAGTAGATCGAGAAAATCTAAACACATATTTCAATTCAGCTTCTTGAAACTCTTCCACAGGATTATTACGAACTTTATAAAATTTCACATTTCTCAATAATCCGGTTTTTGATCTCATTTATTTCATCCATCACGCTCAAGCCATCAATATAATAATCTCCATCCATTTTATTTGCACAAAGAACTAATTAATATCTGCTTTCTTCAGAAAATGAAATTCGAAGGAATATATATAGCGAATATAGGTTAGGTTATTAGACATATGTCATCTTATTACATGCGTATTCGGACGTAAAACGATGTGCCGCGACGATTAAAATTTACTGCGAGAGAAGATTCGGATTAGCTTACTATCTCCTTACTGCATGTTTATTAATACTGAATTTTACTAATATTTCATTAATACTTAGAATGAAGCTAATCTTGCTTTAGTCTATTTTTATTAATAAGGCCGTAAAGGACATAAACACCTAGGTATAATATCCCTGAAACATTTAAAATTACCACAAAGAAATGTCCCAAGAATGTCCTAGACTGAAATTCTGATTTCATTTTACGACGCGGTCATAATTAGAAAACACAATTTTATATGGGTACTTAACTTACATTCATATAGAAACACACAAAACTCGTTAGCGACGGCTTGAAATATGCAAATCAAAACTATAAAATGGTAGCGAACATCCTTAAACAAGTTATACAAACGGCTGTTTTAATCATAATAGTTTTAGATAATGTAATAAATTTTAAAACACTAGGTATCAGTAACAATAGGAAACAGAAGATCCATGCAAAATTACCGGGAATAATTATGAAGTTGTATCAGAATAACTCCGGATGGCATATGAAAAGAGCCGATGAATCGTTTGACGGTCAAGAAGACATAAAATCAATGCTTGAAGAGAAGTTTAGGTTCAGGAATGATGAATCGTCTACGAGGTATAAAATTGCACATGTAACCAGAAAATATCCAGGTAAGAATTTTTTTTTTGTTCAAACATAATATGTACCGCATTTGTGATTTTTGAGGGATACTTTTGTAAATTTTGGGACCAAATATAGATGCACCTGCGCAATGATGCATATCTACCTCTCCTTTGGGGGATACACACATGATGGTAGATTGTTATCACATTGTCATTCATGACTCAAATTTGAAGAAGCAAATCTTATACGACACAAGCTTTAAAAGACTCTTCAAGAGCCTAAGGTGTATGTGATTCTATTAGCTTTAAATTAACCCAACAACATTTTGATCTCCTAGTACACCCAGAGAACGTAAAAGACCGTCACATAGCAATGGTGTTCCGCTCGTATGCCGTCCGTCGCATAGTCGGCGGCATGGACACGTCTATCGCTATGTACCCATACAACGCTGCTATATCCAAGCATGACAGGCAATGGTGTGGAGGGTCCATCATCGATGTACAGTGGGTGCTCACTGCGGGACATTGTTTGGAGGTGTACGTATAGAAACCTAGAAATAACTTATCTAAAGTCTCTAAGAAAATTACAGGTTAATTTTACATCCATCATTTGGTACGTTCTGCTCTACCAGTCCATTTTATTCTACCCTTGGAGAGCCTCCAATAAAAATATGAGCTAAAATAGTTTACTTCCAAGTCCTTGAACAGACTCCGAACTCTATGTCAAAGTCGTAGTGAAGGTAACGGTTGTATATTGACAGGGATTTCTGGCTCGGATCTCAGGTGTTAGTGTTGCATTTCTTTGTAAAGAATTGCCCATTAAATATTAAAACCGTCTCTTATGTCCTAAACTATATATTTAGTACGTTTTGCCGAGTTTAAAGCAATCTAAATTTACCATCCACACGATAGAAGGATCAATAGGGTAAGCAGGAACTTCTAATGTAATCGTAACGTCATCGAGAAAACATGCTGTCACTATCATACTTGTCTGTGAAATCTGTGGTGTGTGAGGGATGGGCGACGTTACGTTACCGAAACTGTACGTAACAAAGATTGTACTTAATCCTAAGAATTCACTTGAAACTTTATTGGTAGTGAGTAAATATGGAAATTGCAGTGCCTTTGACGGCGATAAGAAAAAACTGCGTCCTTTCGTCGTACGAGCGGGGAGCTCGTATTACAATAGAGGCGGATACCAGGCTCGCATAAACAAGGTGAAGTAATTTTAATGCTTAACAACAAAAATAGTACTAGAAAGTAATTATAAAAAAATGAATATTTCTAGGTGTTCTTCCCACGCGATTATGCGCCAGGGAATGTGGACTATGATTATTCACTAGTGCGGCTAGACAGACCAATGCCTATTGGTCGAAAAATAGCTGTACTTAACCTGCCTTCTAAGGACTTCGTACATGAAGAGGGTGATATGCTGATTGTCACAGGATGGGGGAGCACTAATGTAAGTGAATAATAAAATATGTCTGACCTAACAAATGTTGATTTTAATAATTTCACATCTCAAGAAAATATTTATCTAACTGCCCCAGGAGTCGGGAGACGGATTTATCCCGGATCGTCTTCATTTCGTTCCAGTACCGGTGATCAATTCGACGGAGTGCCAGAAGTCGTACAATTTTTACATCACGTCTAGAATGTTGTGCGCGGGGTACAGTACTGGCGGGAAGGACGCTTGTAATGTGAGTACCGTCCAAACTCATACCACGCTTTGATGGTACCAGATTATCTCGGTACTCATACACACTCGTAACTAATTTTACGGACTTTATCGCATTTATTATACTTTTCTACGTTTCCGACGTTTTGGCTGCTTTACAGCAACAATGGTCACGGGAGAACTGAGGTGGTTGACGTCCTGGTGTCAAGTCAAGTGAAGTCAATAAAATTTGTTTTATTTCAATGTGTAGTATTCGCGTAAATATTAGACTTCAATATGCTTTACGCCTCTGTTAGTATATATCTGTTTGTTACATCGCAGGTCTGATATTTAAGCTTACAATGAGACAGTATTTAGCTGCTTCATCGTGAATCGGTAAAACAATTACATTCAAAGCTCATTGTAAAATTATACTCGTAAATTTAAGACACGTACATTTGAATTGGAGCTCAATTTTAAGTGCCTTAAGTTGAAAAGCTTTAAATATTCAAGTTCAGTCATGTCAAAGATTTTAATAATGTAAAGCACTCTCAACCTTATTACCTTTACATGATTTAATAGCCTATTTTGATTCACAAATGGAAAAAGGTCTTTTAATGTCTCTGCAGACTCGGCTTGGGATTGTTGTGACCACGTTTCAACCGTACCTAGAGTCCAAATCGTAAAACTATCTGTTACATAGTTTTTTTAATCTTCAGCACGATTCAGGAGGTCCAGCAGTCTACGACGGTGTCCTTCTAGGCATAGTATCCTTCGGCGGCAAGATGTGTGGTGACCCCCGCTCTCCTGGTGTATATTCCCGTGTGGCGAAGATCACAGAATTTGTGGAGCATACTATAAAAAATAATGAAGCCATGAATGTACCTGAACTGGTACCGAAAATACAGAAAGCAAAGCAGAGGGAGTTAATGGTAGAAAAGTGAGTATTAATTTAAGACTATGAATCTCATTAAATACAATGCTATATTTGTTGCTATATCCTCTTTCAGATACAAAGCAAGAGTACGCAGCGTAAGGACTAAAATGAAGAAATGGTTTCATGGCATTTTTCAATCTCCAAAGTTTATAGAATTAGCAAAAAATAAATTACAAAATGCCGGTCTACTTACAAGGCGGAACTTTGGGCAATTATCCGCTGCAAGTGATCTTGATGATAAATCTTTTGATGAGATTAATCTAACGAACATGGTTAATGATAGGATCTTAGAGGATGGCGATGTTTCTATAGCGGACAAATTGCTGAGAATTTTAGCGTTGCATGAAGTTATGCTGGTTGAAGACAGCGGAGAGAAAACAGTATTAATGGTAAATAATGAAAGAGATGACTTCAAAGTTTTTATTAAAATAGAGCAATGATAAATTGGCAAAAATAACAATTTTTTTTAGGCAATTGCCGATATAAAAAATTAAATGAATAAAATATTATTATGTAAAATTTATTATAGGTACGAACTTTTTATATTTGAGTATAACGCCCTCTATGAGATCTATCAAAAACTGTAAACCAATGTTTATTTACTCCTTACAAACAAGCCGATATACGTTATACTGTTACTACTCACTACTAGATGGCGTTAAAACATTTTTTACATTATAGTTCTTGCTATTACGGTGGCGGTATAAGTACCAACTTTCAAATTTCTCTGAATCCACACTTTTAATATGTTCAAAAAAATATAAAAAATATATACGAAAGTCATGATAACTTATTGATGGATATCAACAATAATTAATAATGTTAACTAATGATCCATTGTCAGCTCAGTTAATAGATGATTACGATCTATATCCAATCAACTCATCGGCTTCAATGGTGCGAATAAAGCTGGATAGATAAAATAACTGAGCGTTGCGTAATGCGGGTACCAGGAGGGCATCATATTCAAGATGTTTAATCTTATTATTTTTATGCTGCAGCTCGGTTAGAAATACCAATCTAAGCGTACGCCGATATCCATTTGATTTTGCCATCAGAGATTTACTTTATTAAATTTATTGATTAAGCACGATGTACCACACAAGTTAAAATGACACTCTTTAGAGCATACTGTCAGTCATTCTACACGTGTAGTCTGTGGGTCTCGTATACGCAGAGGGCATGCAACGCCCTGCGTGTTCAATATAACAATGCCTTCAGGGTGCTGTTAGGGCTGCCTAGTTTCTGTAGCGCATCGGGAATGTTCGCTGAGGCAGGAATTGATGGTTTTCATGCTATCATTCGGAAACGATGTGCCTCCCTCTTCCACAGAGTGCGTACCAGTTCTCACAGCATCCTGAGAGCATTGAGTGATAGATGGGAGTGTCCGATAGTGGGCCACTGGATAGAGCTTCATGCACCCGCTGTGACATATCGTGTGTCATAGCATTGTGATATTACTAACAATAAGTTAAGGCTCATTTCATACTAACAATCAATATGGATCCAAATGGTCTGAAATAAAGATTTATTATTATTATTATTATTAATCGTTGTTTCAATTTTATGTATTAATCCTAAACTTGATCGTTCAATTTCTATTGCTATGTCTTATTCAAATTTATACAATTTTGTATTGTAAGACTATGTTCCCCTAGTCGACAGGAGCTATTTCAGTTCACTGCAGCGTCCACTAGGAGCTCAGTGGAAAGCGGTAAGTAGATACTTCGGTTATACTACCGAATTAATTTATTGTATTGTCGATGTTATTTATATATACAGAGTGCTTCAGAAATGGTATTTTTTATTTCACGTAATGTTTACGAACGCGAACGCAAGTTCAAAACTAAGTATACCCTTTCAGAATCACACTGTATAATACAGTGAATTAGTTTTATAATTTTCATTTACATACTGTTAAAAAAGTTTTTAGTATCTTTCGTCATTTGACACTAACATGTTAGTGTCAAATGACGAAAGATACTAAAAACTTTTTTCTTTCTTTTTGAATCCGGAATAGCAAGAACCACATTACGATGACGTCATATGACAGTAGGAAGTGCAACATAATTATCAACCAATCGCAACGGTCCATCGCGTAAAGATACAAGATTTATTCAACCGTAACGATCCTAGGTACCATCATTTTGTCAAAAAATTTACAAGTTACGTAATTGTGTCGACATAATATCTTGAGGACAGTATTAAACGTTAATGTTGAGGCTATATTTATTTATTAGCCTTATTTATTACGCTAATGTTGGTTGAAATAAAACTAACTTTACGAATTTTATCGCGTTTATTTATCGGAGTACAGACCTCAAGACACTGTGAGCACTTTCTGCGTAGATCGGACCGCAAGCAACAACTAATTATAAAAGGACTCCGGTTCTAACTATAACACTAGGACGTCAACCACCTCAGTCCTCCCGTGACCATGGTTGCTGTAAAGCAGCCGAAACGTTGGGCACGTAAAATCAAATAAAAACGCGATAAAATCCCTAAAATTAGTTTTATTTCGATATTAAACATTCATAACTTGGGTGAAAACATTCGTGGCTATCATGCAAAGTTTACCCCTACCAGAATTCGAACCCTGGGCCCTCAGCAAAGAAAGCAGGACCACTAACAACTGAGCTAATCAAACTAACATCATAATGTAAAGGATTTCTCATTATTAGTATTAAATTCTCAAGATTTGCTATGTAAATGCCTTAATTCGGTAGGCAATTTTTTTTTCAATGACGACTCGGCACAACGGTTAGTGAACCTGCATTTGGTACCAAAAGTCCTGGGTCCGAATCCTGGTAGGGGCAATCTTTACGTGATGACCACGAAAGTTTACTGAGTCATCGATATTTAATATCTTGCCTATATGAGTATTAAATACTGGGTTCGCCCCCAGTCTATATTGTACCGTAAGTGCCCACAAGGCATGCGTTGCTTAGTTTGGTACCGTACATTGTGTGTGTACGTCTGGCAATATTTATTTAACACTAGCTGTTACCCGCGACTTCGTTTGCGTGGTATTTAACAAAGACACGACCGTTGGCAACAGCCTGCTCGCACGTTCTGAGCCCGCGGGACGCATTTCAGGTTGTTGCTATCATACTTAATCAGGCGCAACGCTGCAACTTTGGTTTTAATTTTTTTTCGTGAGATCCTATGTTTTTTTCTAAAATAAAAGCCTAAGTTACTTCTTGTTACATCAGCTATCTGCCAGTGAAAGTCCCGTCAAAATCGGTCCAGCCATTTCAGAGATTACCTGGAACAAACAAACAGACAGACAGACAGACAGAAAGACAGACAGACAGACAAAAATTTAAAAAAATGTGGTTTTGGTATAGGTACCGTGTATACATCCAAATGCACTTAGTAATAAGCGGTTATTTTAACATTACAAACAGACACTCCAATTTTATTTATGTGTATAGCATGGCAATATAGCTTTAAAATTAATTATGACCTGAACGAAACTGTTCTAATCTCTTCTGTATCTAGCAGTTATGGCATAACGCCGTCCAACGCAGTTAGCTAACCAAATTAATAGTTACATAACATTTCTTGTTCCGTGATAACGAAATACTTTATGTTTTCCAAATAGATTGACAGATTTTAAGTAGGTAAAAATTGTCATTTAACTTCGGTTAAATGATCTTAATTTTATTTTGTTTTATTATAATTTTCCTTTTTTTTTTTTTTTTTTTTTTGTCCATAAGTCATAATTATGTTTAATATGGTATACAAATATCATAGGTGAATATAAGAAGTGCTTATTTTTATTTATTTATCCATACAAATAAATATACACGGTACATATATCAAAACTAAATTTTTTACAATTTTTGACTGTCTGTCTGTTTGTTTCGCCTAATCTCTGAAACGGCTGGCCCGATTTTGACGGGACTTTCACTGGCAGATAGCTGATGTCACAAGGAGTAACTAGGCTAGTTTTATTTTAGAAAAACGTTTTATGTTCAATACCACGCTGACGAAGTCGCGGGTAACAGCTAGTCTATATCTATATATCTTGTCACAAGATACACACAACACACACAACATATATAGACACAAGATATATATATATATATATATATATCTATATAGCTTGTGTCTAGATATATATATATATATATATATTACGCAAATGAAATCTGAATATCCCAGAAATTCAAGCCGAGGATTGAACCTGCACACCTGCACGCCGCGGTTGTAACCTAGGCTAATAGTTACAGGTAATCCTAGCAACGAAAAGCTACGCGTTCGATGCCCAACCTGGGGATAAAACTATTATTGTGAGCCCAGTCCTAGGACAACCTTTAGTTCAGTCGGAGAGGCTAGTAGAGATTACTAATAATGTTATATCAGTGAACGGTGAAGGAAAACATCGTGAGAAACCTGCACGTCTGAGAGAACCCATCGAAAGACGTGTGAAGTCCGCCAACCCGCACTAGGCCAGCGTGGTGGACTATGGCCTAAAGCCCCTCGCATTGAGGGGAGGCCCGTGCTCAACAGTGGAACATTAAAAAGGGCTGTTATTATGATATCAGTATTTTTTTTGGTAGTAAGCTGCTATCATTGCTTGTTCATTGCATTGATTAGGTATACACTACAAACAAATGATACAATTGATTATGCATTTGGTTAGTTGCCGATCTAATTAGCCCACTGACTCGTGAACTGTGTACAAAATGCAAAATACTACACACACTGTCTTCTAGTAGACCAGGGGCTCCCAAAATTATTTTGTCTACTGCCCACTTTGAGAATGAATATTTCTAAGCGCCCCCATTTTTTCACCTACTTAAAAACCACGATAGCTTCAAATTAAATTAATTATTGTAAGCCTCTACACAACGCCCCCGTTTTTTTCTGGGTCTCTTACCGTCCCCCTTTAGGCCTGCAGCGCCCACAAGGGGGCGTTATCGCCTACTTTGGGAACGGCTGTAGTAGACGAAAGTGGACATTTTAGTAAATATTGAGTTCTTTTGCTATCCCGGTGCAATGAGCAATTTAATCCCGTAAACAATGAGAGGACTCATTGTTTACGGGATTAAAAATGTATTGTATGTTTATAGGTACATTGTCCCGGTATATGTTAAGCTGAAACCCCCGGCTATGACCCGGTACGGTAAGAGTAGACACTGAGATTCTTGCCGGCTCTTCTCTGTGGAACCAAATATACTATTTATACCTGAGTGTATTGTTGGCCTACGTGAATAAAAAAACAATATTCATTTGTTTTATATACTAAACATTGAAATCGAAATAATGTTATAGATTTATCGCAAATTTTTTTTGTATTTACGTTCCCGACGTTTCGGCTGCTTTACAGTAACCATGGTCATTGGTCATGGGAGGAGGGGGTAAACATAAAATAAACGCGATAAAATCTATGGTTATAAAATAAATATTTTTTTATTTTATAACTAAGATCTTTTGGATTTTATCGCGTTTATTATACTTTTATACTTTACCTAAACGACGTTTAGGCTGCTTTACAGCAACCATGGTCACGGGAGGACTGAGGTGGTTGACGTCCTAGTCTCATAGTGTGTAAAGAGGAAGATTCTATGGACATTTTGCTTGCATCGAAAGAAGTACTGAGCTATTTGGTCTAGTTTCTAATTTGCCACGATGGGTACGGTGTTTAACGACACCTTTAGAAGGAATTCTATTACATACTTGTAATCTCACATAGTTTTATGTAATTACATTGAAACACAGTCAACAAGCAGTCTTTGAGTTATGATAGCCTGGTACCAATGTCTATATTTATTTTTATATTTACTCAGTAGTATAACTATGAAAAGGTACCTAACAAAAATAGTGTGAATAGTTTAAAAACTTTAATATTCTTTAGAAATATATACAAGGTGATTCAGAAATTCGTTATCATTTTTTGTAGTCAGAATTTTGAATCGTCCAATTTAAACAAAAATACTCGCAAAGTATCACAATAAACGCTAAAGCAGTGCATGTTCAAGGATGTATAAACTTTCTGATTCACCTGTATATCATGTTTTGTATCAGCTCTCATAGGGAAAGTTTCTACTGAGAATATTATTTATATATTCTTCTCATTTATTATAGTAACAACATGTGATCGTACTCAAGTAGGTACAACCTACCTCACAAATTAATGATTGGCAACACTAAAGTATAATCTTTGTATTACTTGATACAAAATATTTTAGTGCAGAGTCAGATCATAATCGACATCCTTTACCTCAAACACAATCTTTTTTACGTACTGTTTCAGTTACATAGCGTCTTCCATCACTCTCACACCACAGACTTCTTAAATAAGTGTGACAGTGACAGCATGTTTTTTTCGATGACGTTACGATTACTATAGAAGTTCCTGTACGTCGAGTGCGAGATTATTCGTAAGCTAACCGTATACTTTATAGTCTACGGCATTTAGATATTTTGTATGGAGAATTGAATGTTTTAAATACCGTCCGCTAGAGGCGCTTTTCAATTCTCCATATAAAATGTCTATAAACGGTAGACTATAAAGTATAAAGTTAGCTCGCACTTGACGTGCTGCTTTCCCCTACAGGAGGGGTTCCAAAAAAACATTTAAAATGGGGGGCATTATACATTATCTTATATCTATGACTTAGACCAAGGATCATTGACAATCATAAGTCTATATTACATAATCATATAAATATGAAAGCAGTGATAGCCAAGTTGGTAGAACGCTTGCCTCGGTAACGAGGATTGCAGGTTCAAACCCCGGCTCGCACCTCTGGGATTTTTCACGTGCTAATCTCATTTTCAACCAAGATTATCACTTGCTGAACGGTGAAGGAAAACATCGTGAGGAAACCTGCATGTCTGAGAGAACCCCTCGAAAGATGTGTGAAGTCTGCCAGTCCGCACTGGGCCAACGTGGTGGACTATGGCCTAATCCCCCCTCACATTGAGGGGAGGCCCGTACCTAGCAGTGGGACATAAAAAAGGGCTGGAATAATAAATAAATATGACCATCTATCTAGATCTACGTCGCAGATTTGTGATCTTTATAAATACCAAGAAGTACTCACCGATCTGCCTATTCATTTTTAACCGACTTCAAAAAGGAGGAGGTTCTCAATTCACTTGTATTTTTTTTTTTTTCAAAACTTCGTAATAGTCTGAACACGGTTTTGGGGGAAAGACATTCGAAATGTAGCCTGAAAACCTGAAAAAAAACATCAAAAACTGAAAGTTATCTTTGTAACAGGACAACGTCTGTGGTGTCACCTATTGAAGTAATAAAACCCAAACACCTATCACCGTTTTTGCTTACACATTGATCAAGTATACAAACGCATATTCGCACTTATAATTTCTAAGCACTTACAATCTGATCTTAATTAAATTATATATATTAAAAAAAAACACCTTACGGCTGCGTACACACATTATCTACACACACATGCACAACATCTAGTATACGTATAAGACCACACACATACGTGATGTGAGCGTGTGAGCCGCCCTATGTTGCAATCCCTTAAATAGGTCGAGCAGATACTAATAGAAAGACGCAGGGCCGGCGCCGGCGCAGCGACTGATTTTTATCAATACTCTGTCACTACTAAGTTATGTGCATAATTCTGATGTACACGATATCCTGACACTCATCGTTTCCTGGTTCAATATCCTTTCACAGAATCGAGTGCGAGTTTTTTTTAACGATTCGTTTACTGCATCGTTTGCGTATTTGCTATTTCGGTGCTGCCAGCTCACCTGGTGAAGATTTGGCTGAGAATGATATTTATAATAACATCTTCATTAAAAGAGTAGTCACTGAGATTCTCGCCGAATCTTCTCAGTGTAACCGTCACTGCAAACCGGCGGTAGCTTCTGACTATTGACAGATTTTTGGGGCTACAAGAATAAAAAAAAATATGGCATATTGAATGGTATCTAAAACTTTCGACCTTCCATATAAGGCGGGTAAATACGATAAAGCACCTATAATATAACCTCCCAAATTTATAGAGCTCTAACATTATCAAACTTCAGATAGTATTGCGCACAAGAGTATTGCTTTGCGCAGTACTATACGATATTTGATAAAGTTATAGAACGTCTATAAATTCGAGAGTTAGACTATAACACTCACAGTTTTTATTTCTTGCACCGTAAATAGCTTATGCAATTAAATTGGTCGGCCTCAACGTCTGCTGACAGAATTGACTCAGAATCGAATAGTAATGACATCGTAATTTTTACTGTTTACAGTACTATTATTATCTTTTTTAGACATGAAACTGTTAAGACGGGTCTCTTGCGTGCGATTGTCGATAATTTGAAATTCTGTTAAGTAACTATATGAAATACCCAAAAGTATTCTTTTTTTCATTTATTTAGGCCGAATAGGCACTTATGAATAGTCAGAAGTTACCACTCGGTCGATCGTTGGTTCTGTTGAGAGGGGCCAGCAAGAAACTCAATGGAAATCTCTTTGACAAAGAGTTTTCATTGAAATAAAACAATTTTTTAAGGATTTAACGCGTTTATTCTTAGTTTTTACGTTCCCGACGTTTCGGCTGCTTTACAGCAACCATGCACCAAAAATCCTAAAACAAATGTTTTATTTCAATGTGTAATATTCGTGTAAATATAAGAAATCAATATACCAAGAATAATTTATTTTCATTCAAACAACAACAAAACACCTGTATGTACCTCATAGAAATATGTGCACACTGAATCCGTCCCTGGTATAAAAACTTAAAAAGATTGTTTGCATCTTTTAGTTACAATTTTAGGTCACACACTATTCTGCGCATGTGTGCGCGCGAGTTGATAACATTATATCACGCTGTGGCCCACGGTGGCTGATCAGTGCTGTGCTGGCCGGCTTCATGGAGTATTTTTATCAGGCTTTCGTTGAGTCGTCATGGGTTTTCTTCATCTTTAATTGTAGGTTGGCTTGAATTGGCTACAAATAGTGCCATTACTGCCAGTGTCGAGGAAATTTGTTTCATCGTACACCATCACGACTAATTCCCAGAGGGGTTGACAGAGGTGCATTGTAGTGCATATACATTTCGCCGATATTATTTTGTACCATTATAATGGGGGCAAGCCTAACCTCAATATGAGAAGTATTTTATAGAGTTTAGGTGTAATTTCACACGACTTTCAAATGACGGGCAGACTTCCTTACGATGTTTGCCTTCACTACACTAGTACTTACAGCAAGTGATAATCATTATTGAAAAAGAGATTCGCTCATGAAAATCAGATAATCTCTTTATCAACGAGCACCCAGAGATTTCGTGATAAGTGAGTGAGTGAGTGAGTCAGTCAGTGGGTTTCGCTTTTATATATAGAGGACTAGCTGTCCCGGCGAAGTCACCGTACGTACCGCCTCAGAATCAAATGTATGAGAAAATGAATTTATTGGTACTCTATGAAAAATTAAAACAAATCTATCCCACGGGAACCATACATTTTACCGGGATAAAGAGTAACCTATGTGCTATTGCAGACTATAATCTATCTCTGTGCCAAATTTCATCCAGATCCATTCAGCCGTTCTGGCGTGATTAAGTAACAAACATCAATCCATCCAAACTTTCACATTTATTATTAGTGGGATTGAGGCAATCTTGAACATCCAACTCTACTTCTGTCTTCGCATTGTGGGTCTCATTCCGCCTAACAAGTTAATAGTTCCAAGGGCACTCACAATACAGGCCGCGGGTCAGTGGGCCTGCGCAGCGATTGACCAACTAATTTTGTATTACATTGCTGTTTTATTGTATGCAAATAACGCGTCTGGCGTCTGAACTCGGCTGACTTAGTTTTGTTAACTTTTTGTGTTTTTAAAAGTCATTTTTGATTTTTATACTCGGCTAATAATAGACCTTTTTAATGTACCACTCATTGGTACGGGCATCTCCTTAAGGTGAAAGCTCAGGGTCAGGGCGCGAAATTCAAAACGTTAATGGTTTTTATTTTTTTACGAAAAATTTGGACATCTTTACGATGTAATTTAGTGTTTTGCGATATCAGCATTCCACATTGGATGTCTCGATGTATTAAGTTGGCTTAAAAAAGTACCTAATCCGTAAAGATGTCCAAATTTTTGGTAAAAAATTAAAACCCATTGACATTTTGAATTTCGCGCCCTGACCCGAGGGGCCGACCCCTTAATGCGAGAGGGATTAGATTATACCCAGATGAAAATATAATGTTAAATTATAGATTATAGTAGACGGAGTGTCGCGAACAACATGTTGAAACACACAAAAAACTGAGGTGTGGAGTACGCGTGATTCACATGTACGTAAGGTCGTAATTCGCGTGTACTACACAAATCGGCAAATCGGAAATTTGTACAAAGTATCTTCAATACAGGTATAATCTCCTTTTATTCTGGAAAATTAAGCGCAGTGATAAAAATGTCCAAACAGACATTAACGTCGCAGGTTGATTTAAAATGTCGCGTTCAACGAAAAAAATTATTCATCTAATATTTCACTACACTCCTCCTCCCCCCTCGAGATTGTTACTCATTTTTATCCGACCCTGCCCCTCCTTTCAATCCCTACATGAATGATGGACGACCACATATCAACTTTGACTGGAACTTAAAATCATTTTTAAATAACATGACATATTACTTACATATATATATAAAGTTGTTTATTTCTTGTATTTGTCATCATCATAAAGTTAAATTCGTCTTGCCAGTCGTCTCGCAGCCTACTCAATTATCTCTGACACCCACTATGTGACACAGCTTACCTACATTTTGGTACTTTGCAAGCTCCATTAATCAGTCAGTACCTATATATACAAGATGTAAATAGCTTCGTACCGAAAACTAATACCATGGATTCATCTCATGATTCTGGACATTACTCTTTCTATTTAAAGTCGGTTTTTTAATAAAAAATACACCTTAATTACTAATTTAGACCCAAAACTGCAATGGAAATATAAACTCGATACGCTCGAGCAATGTTGTCACTCGCACGGGTGGGGTATCGCGCGGAGCGTTGTGTTGTGATCGTGTAGTTTAAGATACATTGCGCGCTCAAAAATGACAACATTTGTAAACTATCACTTTCTACAAAAATGATTTCTATAATGTTATCTATTCTATATTCTATATCGAGTCACCTT
The DNA here is from genome assembly GCA_905333125.1 of Pheosia tremula. NCBI lineage: Eukaryota > Metazoa > Arthropoda > Insecta > Lepidoptera > Notodontidae > Pheosia > Pheosia tremula. Next base: position 6,352,032 of record HG995421.1, on the reverse strand, counting down.
CGTCCGTAGGAGAATTAAATACCCTCGTGATACCCTACACGTGACCCTGGGTGGTGCCAACTAGGTGACAACTCTACTGGTGGTAGGCTTCGGCCGTGGTTAGTCACCACCCCCTGAACAAAGCCATGTCATTTATATGTTTTTTTTATTATCTAGAATTAGGAGTTGATTGCGCTTACTCAAGTAAAATCATGTATTTCGTATAGGCCTACGGGGGCACATACAAATTGTCATTTTCCTTATCTCTACAACCGGATCTGAACGCGACCTTAACTGAGAAGATCCGGCGAGAAACTCAGCGAGCTAATATTTTTTATCCATTATTTTTATCAATATACATGTATATATATTGATTTCTTATATTTACGCGAACACTACATATTGAAATGTAACATTTTTTTCGGATTTTATCGCGTTTATTTCATGTTGAACGTAAAAACATAAAATAAACGCGATAAAATCATAAACTGTAGTTTTATTTCAACCATGGTCACTACAAAAACAAGTCAGTAGTCAAAAATGTATTTAACTTAGCAACCTTGCTTGTAATATAACATTACATTTAATTCCTGTTTGAACCCTATACTAAGATGGTTTATTTTTTTGTTTTAAAATTAATGTCATCTCATTTATCAAACCCTGCACGGACCACTTTTAGTGCTTGACCCTTTATTATTTATTCAAATTTTCCTGCTACCGAGTACACCGAGTCACAAACTTTCATTTTCGACAAGTCAAGACTTGTCCTAACGAGTGACGTCACATGACATTAAAGAATTAACACTTTCTATACGAAATAGTACAACCCATTTGATATTTAAAAATACTGGTCGATACATAAGTAGGCTTCCACGGAATTTATTTTATCCAAAAATGCGAAAGCTTTCAATAAAAAATATTTTAAAAAAATGAGAAGGGTATAAATGTTTTTGTTTTATTAAAAATATTTTTTATTTTATTTTATTGAATATTGATTTCTTACATTTACGCGAATACTACACATTAAAATAAAACCAATTTTATAGATTTTATCGTGTTTATTATTATGTTTTTACGTTCCCTATGGTCCCTAAATATGGTCACAGGAGGACTGAGGTGTTTGACGTATATGTATACACACGATAAAATCTATAAAATTAGTTTTATTTCAATATTTTATTGAATTTATTAGATTAAATGTCTATGAAATCAAATTGTCTATCGTAATATTCTTCAACGATTAGTTTGACGCAAAACATAGCCTGCCATAGCCACATATAGTCCATTATTTAATGCCTTTTATGTGTGTCTTATAAGGCAGTGGGAAATACCACATCCCTACTACGGGCGTCGGCGTGGGCATGACACACTTTCGCTAGAGGCGAATCACGTTGCTATCGTCTTGTAACATTTGAATAGTACTCGCATCTACTTCTGCATTATTGTTCAGCCATTTTGGAGTTTGTAGCTATCGTTTGGTGACCATAAATACATATTAAATAAGTTGGTACATTGCGAAACATCATTGTAAAATTCGTCTTGTTTAATGAGGTACCGGTAATAAGGAAAAACACACCTCAAAAATATTAAAAAAAAGCGTCCGCTCGTATCGCACAAAAAATATTTTGCAGTTTCACGAACGACCGATTTTGTTGAATAACTGCAGCAAGTGGCATTCTCTATTTGATCACCGTTGCATATTACCGTACAAAATAGTGATAGCTATATTTTTTATTTAAAATTTAGACTTGACATAACAGCCGCTATAAAAATAAATAATAAAAATAATAACTATCGAAAAATTTCGAAATTCAATTGTCACGGTATTATCCAACAGTTAATTTACCGGTAGGTTAACTACTGTAAAGACGAAACCACAAACGGTATTCTTTTTTTAGTATTATTATTAATGGTTAAAGTAATGTACCAGGCGATCAGCTAGCGGGAGTAGGTTGTTGATGATGTTAGATCGTCGAGGCGCTACAAAGCTCGCGCGGCCTCAGCCGTTCGCGAAAGTGAGAGTGGGCTCGGTTGCGTAACGCTGTTCGACTCATGACGCCCTGGTACTCGGCGTTGTTACCTACATTCAAGTTCTACTTGCCTTTTTAGTCTAAAACTATTTAAAGTATATTTAAGTTAATTTAACATTATTGATTGACTTTTCTCCATATGTCCTAGAAGTGTTTATGTAACTTCATAGTGACTTTACTTACCATCGCAAGTTTTCTTCCTAGAATTTACTTACCTTGCCTAGTTCCAACCATGTTTAAATTCAAGACGTCACCTCAATATGGTACTATGGTAATATGGTGGACTGGTAAATATTTAAATCAATTTTTGGGCCACCTCATCAAATTATCTCATGGGAAAAACCAAATATATGTAATGGGAACTTTCAATAATTTCTTTGGATTACACAATTCGCTGTCGTCTTATGAAGTCCGGGTCAGGGGCAGTGAATCAGTGCTGCTGAGATCCGCATGCGTGACAGACAAGCACAATCATCCCAATGAAAACAAAACAAATTGAGAAATACCATAACTCTCTCTAATCGTCATTATTGTGTAAATTCTATGGCAATCATGGAATTTACACAATTACAAGTCAACAATCAAGGATTGGTCAAGGTATGTACGGTAATGTTTTACCCTAATGTAATATCCTATAGCAGGGATAGCCAAGTTGGTAAAACTCTTGCATCAGAAACGTGGTTCGCAGTTCTAAGCTCCGGCTTGCACCTCTGCGATCGCTAATCTCATTTTCAACTATGATTATCACATATGCTAAACGGTGAAGGAAAACAGCATGAGGAAACCTGCATGTATGAGAGTACCCGTTGATAGACGTGTGAAGTCCGAAAGACCACACTAGGCCAGCGTGGTGGACTGCGGCATAATCCTCCTCGAATTGAGGGGACGCCATTCTCCAATGTTGGGACATTTGTTGTGTTTAGTATTTTTTTATATGGCTGCTCCACTGGCTTTATCGTTTCTATTCTTATACTAGCTGTTGCCCGCGACTTCGTCCGCGTGGTATTTAATAAAGACAACCGTTGACAACAGCCTGGTCGCCCATTCTGATCCCGCGGGACGCATTGCAGGTTGTTGCTATCAAACTTAATCAGGCGCTGCGCTGCAACATTGGTTTTAATTTTTTTTCGTGAGATCCTATTTTTTTTCTAAAATAAAAGTAGCCTAAGTTACTCCTTGTTACATCAGCTATCAGCCAGTGAAAGTCCCGTCAAAATCGGTCCAGCCATTTCAGAGATTAGCCGGAACAAACAGACAGACAGACAGACGGACAGACAGACAGACAGACAGACAGACGGACAGACAGACAGACAGACAGACAGACGGACAGACAGACAGACAGACAGAAAAAAATTGTTAAAAATGTTGTTTCGGTATAGGTAACGTGTATACATCCAAATGCACTTAGTAAAAAGCGGTTATTTTAATATTACAAACAGACACTCCAATTTTATTTATATGTATAGATTGTTTTCTTCTAATTAATAAGATCCGCCAATTTTATATTCGCCTGATAGTTTCAGCTAATTTGTCGGATTTATCTCAGAGTTAAAAAACTAAGTTATATCATTAACTATCATTGTTTGGTTCCAAACAAGAATTATAACTTTCATAATAATAGTTCACACAAACGTAACTGAGAGTGTGTCAAAGATCACGTAGGCAGTAACGGTGCCGCGACCCCCGTAGTATTTCTGATAAACGCCTCTAGCGAGTTGAACAGAAACTGCTATATAATAACTACTAGCTGCGCCCGGCGGTGATACCCGCCATAAAAAGTATGAAAAATTAAAACATCTATCCCACGGGAACCATACATTTTACCGGGATAAAAAGTAGTCTATGTGCTATTCCAGACTATAATCTATCTCCTAGCTAAATTTCATCCAGATCCGTTCAGCCGTTCGGGCGTGAAAGAGTAACAAACATCCATCCATCCAAACTTTCACATTTATAATATTAGTATAGATTAAGCCTCGCCTCTATCGGGTCTTTTAAGTCATAGTCTACCCTAGCCTGGTTGGTGGACTTCACACGCTATCATGCACTATCTAGAACTCTTTTTCTAATGAAATTTTCCCTCTGTTTCAGTTTAATTCAAAAACACGTATAAAAGATTACTTGGCGCTCAAAAATGATGCATTAAACCTGTTTCTACATAGGTACTGGTACCGTCTTGTCGACTTGCTATGCGCTCTCTCGATAAATGTACCTTTAATTTAACCTCATCCGTCATTCGCAAAACGTACGCTCGACTCAAATTAATATAATTTCATACATAATTTATAAAGAGTTAAAAACTGGCTATGTTGACCTAAGGTTATAATTGAACTGTACTCGCTTTCGATTTGACCGTTTCAAGTTGATGTGTCAAAGTTGTTAATAATTCTGTGATATGTTTATCTGTGAGGTACCAGTAAGAAATAATCGAATTTGTATCTTAAACACGCTACGTAGTGAGTATTTGATAAAGACGTTACGACTCCCGTAACATTTATGTTATCCTGGTATTTTTCAGGAACAACACAAGCATAGTCGACTGATATTCATTACAATAAAATAGTTTACAGGCGCCTTAAACAGCCTATCTCTATCACTAGTCAAATATAGTACTATGCTGAATTTATGTCGACTATATTAGTTGAGTTGCTTCTAACCTGGTAGATTACCTTCAACAAGCTTTCAAGGACTTCAAGGTGACTTCATATTCAACTTCTCTACATAAACACCCCACCGAATCCTCTTAAAGCCATGCCTGTTTCTTAGCATCTATTGTCCACCATCAAGCAAGTGATAGCCAAGTTGGTAGAACGCTTGCCTCGGTAACCAGGATCGCAGGTTCCCCGGCTCGCAATCTCATTTTCAACCACGATTATCACTTGCTAAACGGTGAAGGAAAAACATCGTGAGGAAACCGGCATGTCTGAGAGAACTGCACTGGGCCAGCTTGGTGGACTATGGCCTAATCGCCCTCGCATGGAGGGGAGGCCCGTGCCAAGCAGTGGGACATTAAATCGGGCTGGTATTATATTATATTGTCTACCATTCTTAACACTGACGGCCTCACTCACAGACAACTCACAGTCCAAATCGGTGGACTTAGAGCCTTGTTATTTGGAGGATATATCCTTGGAGTACCCTAAATATCCTGGATGATGTCAAGGCACACATGGGTGCACTGATCACCGTCTCCGATCCCGGGTATTTCGCATGGTGTCGGCGTCTGGTACGGCACGGTGACTGGGTTACCGGCGCGGGTTGCGTCACACAAACCACTTTCTGCGCTGTCGCTCGCCTACTTATCCACTCACTGAGACGCAGCGCCGGTGGGAATTGGCCACTGCGAAATATTTTACTTTAATTGCGCCTCAGGTTGAGGTCGTGGGAGGGACCGAATCGAGCGAATGGAAATGACCTCACCGTGCGATCCAATGGTTTCGGTTTAAAATACCAGTAGCGTGCGCCAATGTTCTTTTTCAAAAACTAGTTGGCAATTGGCTTCAAAATAGTGCAATTTTTGCCAGTGTCGAGTGATTCTTGATAAATGAATTATAAGTATTATAATTATTATAAGTACTCCTGATGATAAGAATCCCCCATTCCTATCAGTAAAGCTGTGGATACCTACTGAAAATTTACCGGACATCTGAGGAGATTGGGATCGAGCCATCTTCGTCCGTAGGAGAATTAAATACTCTCGAGACACCCTACACGTGACCCTGGGTGGTGCCAACTAGGTGACAGCTCTACTGGTGGTAGGCTTCGGCCGTGGCTAGTCACCACCCACTGAACAAAGCCATGTCGCCAAGCGGCCTAGCCGTGTTCCGGCATGATGTTCGGTGTTGCCATTCATGGATGGCGGGTCAGATCAGCTGCGCTGCATGTGCCTAGTGTATGTAGCGTCGCGATCTACTGCCGCCTTCCTACCTGGGCAAGTATGATCCATCGTAGATCTCATCATCACTTACCATCAAGTGAGATCGAGATTAAATACTTGCCTATTATGTAAAAAAAAAAATCTAAATTTCAATTTCCTTCCTATCCTAGGATGGATAGATGTTTGTTACTCAATCACGCCAGAACGGCTGAATGGATCTGTATGAAATTTAGCACAGAGATAGATTATAGTCTGGAATAGCACATAGGCTACTTTTTATCCCGGTAAAATGTATGGTTCCCGTGCGGATCGATCTGTTTAAATTTTTCATAGTGCAAAGGATCGACATAATTATTTGTGCGGGTAACACCGCAGGGCGCAGCTAGTATGAAAAATAAAAAATAAAATAAAAATTGATTTAAAATATTTTCATCGAGCAAACGGCATTTTTCGCCGGCGTCAGCGCATAGCGTCGGCGCGGGGTTGCGTCACAGCAGTCAGCCGTGCCGCTCACCTCCCCCCACGTTGCGGCCACGAGGGTGGGGGCTGTTACTAGGGCTTCAGCATCCAACAGTGGTGTGCTGAAAAATGCTGAAAATTAACCTACATTTTGAACTTCGCGATGCTGGGTACTTAGTAACTAACATACAAATGTAGTAAGTCAAGGAGTATGCGAAAAGATACGGTGTGATATGGAAAGGGACTGAACGAGAAGTAGGTGAGGAATACGCGGCCGTATACAGGGTGGAAATATATATATACAGGCTGTAAAGACATGGTAACTTTGGGTAAAGGTTACCCTTAATGCCTGTAATAAAATTATAGAAATAATTTATGTCGAAAGTCATGGGTTACAAATGTTGTTACTTTTGATCGTGAAATGTATCGTAAACAATGCATTCAGAACACAAATTCGCAGGCGTCAAGTATCGAGTTTTAATTTACATTGCAGTTTTAGGTCTAGACAGTATAAAAGACCGACGGATAATTCTAACTCTGGGAGGTTCAGAATCATGAGTTGAATCCATACTATTCGTTTTCGTTACGAAGCCACCTACAGCCTGTATAGTGATTACACATGCGCTAAAGAAGCGCAGGTTTCTGGGTTAATATCAATCACGCTGTATACTGGAATAATCCCCAGTCCATTGTACGGTACCAATACCGTAAGCGTGCCTTAGTTTGATGCCATACAGTTGATTCTTTTATTATACATTACATTTAGATTATAAAAAACTTGAGAGGTGGAGAAACATTGACTGACATCCGTGAAAAATCACTGTGGGTTCCAGCTGAAAATCAGCGCCAGGCGTCTTCGAAGCCTGGCTTATGCTGAGCTGGACACCTGTTGGGCGCAGCCATATGACACACACGAGCAACCCACTATATATGACACACTATTGTTTAAATTTAACAATGATTAGCCGTTTATAGTTATAAGTTTGTTTATGTAATCTCGTGTCTTGTGTTGTTGCTAAATAAATGTTTTTTCTTTCTTTCTTCTTTCTTTATGTTTTGGGCTTGTGCTTGCACGTGTCACGGCTGGCTTGCGAGGCTGTGGCACGGCGAGCAGACCCCAACAACGCTAGCTACAACGTGGGCTAGTGATATAACAGGGAATTGCGCAAATTCTTGAGTTTACGAAATAGGGGGCAGGGTGGGTGGGAAGCCGACCACTCAATAAGTTTGGCAAAATGAAAACAAAGTGTAATTCGCCTAAAAATAGAGGCGAGTACTATTGGGAAATTACAACGTGCCCATAACAAAAATGTTTTTTTTTTGTTATTACGTTATAGGCAAGTATTTGATCTCGATCTCTCCTGATGGTAAGTGATGATGAGATCTGCGATGGAGCATACTTGCCTAGGTAGGAAGGCGGCAGTAGATCGAGACGCTATATTCACTAGGCACATGCAGCGCAGCTGATCTGACCCGCCATCCATGAATGGCAACACCGAACATCATGCCGGAACACGGCTAGGCCGCTTGGCGACATGGCTTTGTTCAGTGGGTGGTGACTAACCACGGCCGAAGCCTACCACCAGTAGAGTTGTCACCTAGTTCGCACCACCCAGGGTCACGTGTAGGGTATCTCGAGGGTATTTAATTCTCCTACGGACGAAGGTGACTCGACCCCAAAACTTTTAACTGGTATAGAGGGGTATGGGAAGCTATGCGAATATGGGCTTTAAGGCGGCGGTAATATCTTTGATTGCACAATGATGACCCAATTGCCACCGATGGTATTTCGCTTTGCTTTGTACTGAAGGTACCCGGTTCAAATCCTGGTAGCGACAAACTTTGTGTGACGAGCACGAATGTTTGTACCCGAGTCATGGATTTTTTATATCTTCATAAGTATTGTCTATTGGCGTTGCTTGGTGTTTTCGTCTAGCGATACTATTATTTGACATACTAATAATATCCCCAGACGAAACACACTAACTAACTGTACCGTCCTACACTAATCAACGCTTGAATTATGGGTACCGTACAATGGACAGGAGCGAACCCAGTATATACTTATATAGATATTAAACATCCATGACTCAGGTACAAACAATCGTGCTTATCACACGAGGTGTGTCTCAACTCTCAACCAAGACTCGAACCTGGGACCCTCAGCGTAGCAGCAGGGTCACTACCAACTGAGCTAATCAGGTCTTTAAACTTACTTTAAGTGTTATTCTTATTAAATTACAACTTAGAACAGCTGATACTATTAATTAAATCTCTTATCCGGTGTGTAATACGATCATCAAACATTTGCTAATATTGCATTTTGCTTTGTAAGTTTTTATTACTAGTTGCGCCCCGCGGTGTTACCCGCGATTAAAAAGTATGCCGATGCTCTATGAAAAATTAAATCAAATCTATCCCACGGGAACCATACATTTTACCGGAATGTTACCCGAATGTATCGGAAAACATGGACGGATGTTTGTTACTCAATCACGCCACAACGGCTGAACGGATCTGGATGAAATTTGGCACAGATATAGATTATAGTTTGTAATAGCACATAGGCTACTATTTGTCCTGTTAAAATGTATGGTTGTGATTTATTTTAATTTTTCATAGAGCAAAGGATTGATATGATTAAGCCTATGTGCTATTCCAGACGATAATCTATCTCTGTGCCAAATTTCATCCAGATCCGTTCAGCCGTTCTGGCGTGATTGAGTAATAAACATCCATCCATCCATCTATCCATCCATCCAAACTTTCACATTTATAATATTAGTATAGAAGTATAGATAGATTGTATAAATTGTATTATTTTGTACTCTACCCGACAAATCCGTTGTGCTGCCCGAATAAATGTATTTTTCCTTCCTTCAGTTTTTTTCAGGTTTCAGCATGCTCGTAACGATTGTTTACCGTCAGCTTAACGTGCCTTCAGAAGCACGGGGAGTGTCCACGTGATTCAGCAACCCATCCAAGACAGGACCGAGCCAGCATGCCTTTACCCTACAATCTGTTAATAACTGTAATATATAGATAATTTTCGTGTATACCCTGTGACCCAGAAAAATCGTGCGACCATTTGAACGTGCGCTTCTTTAGCGATTTTTTATTCATTATGTGGTGTCACAATTTTGCTATGTATTTGTTTTTTTTTATACATTATAAGCAAGTATTTGATCTCGATCTCACCTGATGGTAAGTGACGATGAGATCTACGATGGAGCATACTTGCCTAGGTAGGAAGGCGGCAGTAGATAAGAGACGCTACATTCACTAGGCACATGCAGCGCAGCTGATCTGACCCGCCATCCATGAATGGCAACACCGAACATCATGCCGGAACACGGCTAGGCCGCTTGGCGACATGGCTTTGTTCAGTGGGTGGTGACTAGCCACGGCCGAAGCCTACCACCAGTGAAAAATAAAATGAAGAATAAAAACATACATTTATCAGACGTCGATAATGTTCTTGTTCTTTATGGTTCCGTACCAGAATGGTAAAAACGGAACCCTTATGCGACTTTGGCCGTACGGACGTCTGATTTTTTTTTTAAACAATGCGTTCGAGCACGTGCCTTGTTCTGTGGACTTATTACGTGGTCTTTTTTTAAATTTAATAGTTATTTCATTTATTATTTTGAGATTGTGATCTTTATACAGGATAATTTATAAAGATTATACTAACCATTACACCTATAGTTCTATAGTGCGTTTGTTATCATTGTGCGAAGTCGGAATTCCGACAAGTATTCCAATAAAAATAAAATACTTACAAAAAAAAAAAATGTTGGAAAAAATTAAATAAAATAATCAACATTAAAATTCTGACTCCACTATGATCACAAATGCGCTGGTTAATATGAATCACCTTGTATAACCTACAGGCTGCGCCTCTTAAATTATGTTTTCTAACAATATTGCCGCACATCTATACTAATATTATAAACGGTGTTGGATGGATGGATGTTTGTTACTCTTTCACGCCAGAACGGCTGAACGGATCTGGATGAATTTTGGCACAGAGATAGTTTATAGTCTGGAATAGCACATATGCTACTTTTTATCCCGGTAAAATGTATGGTTCCCGTGGGAGAGATGTTTTAATTTTTCATACTTTTTATCGCGGGCAACACCGCCGGGCGCAGCTAGTATTATTATAAAACTCCCAATCCCCAACTTCACACAAGCGCCGTTATCGCTGTAATTTCTCAAAATCGCAACAGACACCGTGACGTATTTCCACGTGTTGCATATCAACAAATAAGTAAAGTTCCTATCGTCACGACCGATCGTTATCGATAAACGCAATCGATAAAAGAATCGAGATGTGACACTCGCGACTGCGAGTAAGTACGTGGTAATAACGATTCGTATAGGTACATACGTGTACAAACGTTGTGTGTGGCAACTATACATTTCTCAATGGTGGACAATGGTTGCTAAATAGATGATAAAAAAAAAACTGATAAGTAATAGACAGCGGACTAAAGTAGGAAAGAGTACCGATTATAAAATAAAATAAGTTATAATATTGATGTCTTATATTAACGCGAATGTTGCACATTGCAATAAAACATTTTTTTTCGGATTTTATCGCGATTTATATCGCGCAAGCAACAACTAAATATGAGGGTACCCCAGTTCAAACTATGACACTAGGACGTCAACTACCTCAGTCCTCCCGTGACCATGGTTGCTGTAAAGCAGCTGAAACGTCGGGAACGTAAAATCAAAAATAAACCGCGATAAAATTCTTAAAATTAGTTTTATTTCAATTATGGTTTTCTGCATAGAAAAATCAATGGCACAACCATTGATTCAGCTCGACCTCCAAAAAATGCATCATCAAAGCGTGATGACATTACTATTTCTATTGAGTCTAACAATAAGCTATCCACGACTAGAAGCCCAATTAAAATAAGTCCAGTAGTATAGCCGTGATGCTCAAATAAATACACAATTATTATAAAAAAAATTTGTTTTAGATTCAGAGACAACAAAGTACCTTAAGAACTTGGTATATTTGATTAAACATGCATAGACTAGTCATAGTTTTATAAATAGATGTAGGTATACATCTTGTGTGTAAGTAGGTAAGCAATATCAGCAAAGGGGATATTGACTGATAGAGCTTGCCCTTTAAAGGACAGATTATGGTGATATTGAAGTTTAGCTTCAATATCAACAGTATATTGAACCAACTTAGTAATGTTGATATGAACAAGTTAATTTAATCATAGATGAAAATAGAATTTCAATAAATACCTAACAATATTTGTTTACGTTCATTTCGATTGAAATAAAAAAAAATTTTAACATTTTTTTTTTTCTTTTTTCTTTTTTTTTTTCTTTAATTTTTTTTAACATTAACATTTTTTTCGGATTTTATTGCGCTTATAACATAAAATAAACGCGATAGTATCTGAAAAATAAAAAATCGCCTAAATATAGGAAATCAATATACGTTCCTTTCGTTAGTATTTATCTCAATCTTATCGTAATTAAACGCTCACGGATTTATAGTTGTTGTAGGTACCTAATTTCCTACCTACAAATATGTAGTGTTACATGTTAATAAAAAAAAAACCTCATCTTAGTACCGTACGTATAGATTTACTATAATACCTAGGCATGGTAATTATGTATAATGATTCTTATTTCTGAAACTGAATGACACTAAACATTACGTCAGCACTACCGTTACGATCTATTTACAAATCTATTATTCGCATAACACGTAATCAATAAAAAAAACCGCTGCAAAAATCAATTGGAAACCAAAATTAGCATCCCCCGGCAACCACGAAACTTTTACTTGCGAACTTTCAGCGGCAACTTCAGCGCTTCCTTCCGGCCAACCTTGCGTACATGCGCGGGCGGCGCGAGTCTCCAGTCCGCGCCCGACCGCCGCCGCGCACGCTCGCGCGCCACGTACCCGACGACGCATACCCACGTGACAATAGCCGCGACACAGGATTACTACGACGGTGCATGTGCTTTAGTGACGGCTTCTCAGTGCTTTGAAGTGGAGGCACGGGCCACCAGCGCCGCTGGGCCCGTGATCGGCCCGGGCGGCGGGATGGAGTCTCCGCAAATGTACGACGCGGCGGCAGCGCCGCCACCGCCACCGCAACCAGACTTGAAGAAGACAGTGGACGATAAGAGACAACCTTTCCCACCACCTGACTTAGACGAGCTAAATGGACAAGAGATCAGTTTGGACTTACAGCACCTCATCGAGGATCAATTCCGTGGAGATGAGGGCATGGCTTTATTTCAGGAAATACTTCCTGGTGGGAAGTCTCCGCAGCCGAGGTATAATAGGACGACACTCGCGTACATGCCGCAACCTGTCCACTCCGGAGCATCTTACGCTCCCGTGCAATCCAATAACGGACACGAACAAGCGCCACCAATCAAAGAGGAGCCTCCTGAACCACATGATTACCGGAGACCAATCTCATGCGCACAATATACTGGTCAATATAACCCTCAGCCTACAATCGGTGTGAGTGGACCGTACGGTGGAGGATTTACTCCATTACCTCCTCTGGGAGCACCACTGCTTCCTCCACTCCTCAAACACAAGCCTGCCCCGCCCAGAAGGTCGTCGTCAGGCAAAGCCCTAGACAAAGGCACAGACGAGTACAGAAGGCGGCGCGAACGCAACAACATAGCTGTTAGGAAATCGCGTGAAAAAGCAAAAGTGCGTTCTCGGGAAGTGGAGGAGAAGGTGAAAGCGTTGCTAAGGGAGAAAGATGCGCTGCTAAAGAGGCTGGAGGCGGTGTCAGGGGAACTGAGCTTACACAAGCAGATGTACGTACATCTGATCAACCTGAACCACCCGGAGATCACGGAGCTGTGTCGGTCGATGCTGCAGCTAGGCGCCCCGCAAGGGCAGGACCACAACCTTTGACCATAGGTGAGTTTTCAATGTGTGCATTCAACGCTGACTTGTGTGCGATACATCCTTTCTATGAGTGTGATTATTTTTTGTGCATGGAGAGTCGTAAAGGTTTTATATTTATGTGAGCGTTACGCAAGCTGTTGATTGTGCTGTCGTATTCAATTGTGTTTCCTTCAGTTAAAGTAGTTCGATTTGGATTAACGAGTGTCCTATTACTATTATCTATTAGTGCTACGTTATTAGTATTGTTCATGTTAACGTAGTATTCAACCGTAATGCGTTCATTATTTGACACAATCATTTGCATCGCATTTGCATTTTCACATGATGATTCAATATCATCGGAAATAGCGTCATTGTTGTTTTCTTAATTATACAAATTAATTAATTGTTTCTTAGCCTTAAGAAGTTATATATAATTGCTCCTATTAGGGCTTCATAATAGCATGTCAGGATCTGCTATAGATTAGAATAAATTATTTTTTTTCAAGGTTTTCGCTATTTACAATAGCAGCTTCGCTGTAGTTATAAATAACATAAGATAAGAAGCTATACAATTTCTGTCATATTTGACATCACCAATAACTTTCGTCACCTAGTTTGATCATTTGATCCACATTATGAGAATGAGTTGCCTATAAAGTAGCTATTAGAGCAAAATTTACAAAAATATCGAAATTCTTATTGTTTGTTTTCATTACTTTGTATCTCACTTTCTTTCAAGATTTATTCACCTTTTTATATTTCTGTTACCATTTGGTTGACATCGGTTCCTTGAAGGATGTGAAGAGTGGAAAGCGTCTCCTTATTTCAGGGTATATAATGATGCAATCATGATTCAATCACCAGCCTCCATATCTCGAACCACGTCAGTACACTCACGTGTGCTCACAATCACATATGTTTCTAAACTTATTATTGTATTAATCATTATTACATTAACTGGCACGTGATTATGTTATTATATAACGGGGTCACGTTAAGTTAAGCTTGAATCATCGTGAAAGTTTATTTCTTTCTCATTTATGCCGTAATACGTTTAGGTCTTATCGAGATCGAATATTTGTTTCAGTTTAATTTGTCTGGAGTTGGATATCGTTTCTGTTGGAACTGAAGTTGTCATGATAACACCCGTGCCAACAAACCTAGGTCCAATATCACTTCCAACCCTACTGATGGAGTTATGTTGGCTTGCGAAGTCTAGGATTTTCGTTTATACCGGCAGCGTTTTCGCTTGTCGTGCCTTTCTGCTAGACGATGGTCTTAAGAACCTCATCAATTAACTGAACTCTATTTGTATATTAGATTTTGCCCACAATTTACAGAAATAGGTGCGGAACGTAGTGGAGTGATATTTCAGATTCTCCCATTGGTTGATATGGAAGCCAATTCATGTCTTTTTTAACATTGTACGCGAACTAATACTGTAGTTTGTGTGCAAGCAATTTTAAAAGTCTTTCGAATAATATCAATACTTCATTATCAACCTCCTATTTTTAAATGATACCTGATGATCATGATTAGTGATTATCATTCTATAATGACTCTTGTTCTAACGTCGTAGTGTCATTATAAATGTTCATGTTTAATGTAGAATACGCGTTCTGCGAATCAAATGAACTTACTGTCGCTTTCGAAGCGACCGTGTTACGGTGATATACATCTGATTCTGTTGCAGTACACGTAAATGATTATCGTATGTGCGCTTGAGTATGTTAAGTAAGCAAGTAAGCTCGTAATGAGATCAAGCATTTTCTATGTTAATCTGAAAGAGGAGAAAGGGTTGGAAGGTTTATAGAAATTGAAATCACCAAGTTGCTTTAACTTGACCAAGTTTAGTTTTTGTATTCTTTTTTTTATTATATCGCCTGACGACCAAACCAACTATACGGTCCCGAGCTAAGCAACGTTTGTATTATGGGTACCGTACAATGGACAGAGGGCGAACTCAGTATATAACACTTATAGAGATATTAAACGTCCATGACTCGGGTACAAACATCGTGCGCATCGCACAGTTTTCCCCTACCAGGATTCGAACTCGGGAGCCTCGGTACAGGAAGCAGTGTCACTACCGACTGTTCAGTCAGGTCGTCGATGTTATTTTTGCATTAAATTTTTACGGTTCCTCTAAAATCCTAATATCCATCCTGAAAACGGGACCGTGAAAGATATCTTGATATTCAGGAATTGTTAAAAATCAAATTGCCAAACATTTTCAAAAAGGTATACTTTTTTATCGGGTTTGGTCCGCCAACCCCTCCCACCACTGTTACTCCTGTGAGCTAGGTTCCACAGGGATGACCAAGACGCTAAGGCTTAACCCTCAGGGAGTCCTAGGGAATAGCTAAATCAGCTAATTGCCTTGGAACCCGCAACCAAATTAATTGAAAGGAAATACGGACGGAGAGTTAGCAAGACAATTATTCGCTCACTGGCAACGAATTACTTGCTTACACGAAATGTATTTTGTGATAGGAACTGTAATCGTATCTTCGTCAACACAACGACCGGCCTTAACCCTGCAGATAAATATTTAGGTATTATAAAACGATAGTATTTATTTTGGCTAACAAGTCGTGTTCGTGTGGCATTGACGTTGTCAACTATTTAGTAAAATAACCGCTTTTTACTAAGTGCATTCAGATGGTACCTATACCAAAACAACATTTTTTTTAATTTTGTCTGTCTGTCTGTGTTAAATACCACGCGGACGAAGTCGCGGGTAACAGCTAGTCTTCAATATTACAAACAGACACTCCAATTTTATTTATATGTATAGATGATGTGACCATATGACACGATTCATTTGTTTAGTTCCACTCTTCGTCGACCATCTTCTGACGTCATACCCGGCTTTGTATGTCAACGCATAGTTTAGTTTGATCGAATTCTTTGTTTAAAATAGATATTTAGCAAATACCTACTCGTTTTTTACTATTATATTTGAATCTCTAACATCATTAAATTAAGAACATGAATCTTTAATTGTTTTTTTTATAAAAAAAATCAGTACGTCAAGTGCGAGATTATTCGTAAGCTAACTATCAAGTTTATAGTCTATCGTATTTTAAAAAAATGCATGAGAGAATTGAATGTTTTAAATGACATCCGCTAGAGGCGCTGTTCAATTCTCCATACAAAATGTCTAAATACGGTAGATTATAAACTATACAGTTACTTCACGAATAAATGCGCACTTGAGATACAGCGCGCTTTATGGCGAAATAGATAAACGTAAACTATAATATAATTTAAGGGATAAAATAATCAGCTGTCTAGAAGAACAGAATCTCTAGTCTAGAGTCGACCAATAGTTATTGTTTTTAAACCAATGGGACTTGAATGTTTAATGAGATTATTCTTTCTAGCCATTTTGATCAACTGTGGAGCATTTAATTCAACAAAACCTGAGTACCTACCATTTCGAGAAAGTCTCAAATAACACAGTGATTCATAGTTATTTTGGTCATGATTGGTCCCCTATTCCTATACCATACGATAGCTGAAATAGGTTATCAATGACATACAGGACGATCAAAGTACGCCAAATAGATAAGTTTGCCAAACATTATGTTATCTGGATACGGAACAGGAATCAAGAATAGTAGGTATGCCGTCACTTTGACGTTTTATAATTCTAGTGTAAAAATATGTATCTTTAAAAATTGCGTGGTGTTTTTTTGTACTAAGGGCCTGTTTTACATTGTACCGATAAACCCTATCCACAACTTAATTGACACATTTTTATGAGCCATCTGGCAAGAGCCTTGCTATTTATTCCTTGGGATCCATCAGAAATGTGAATGTTTAGATGGATGGATGTTTGTTACTCAATCACGCTAGAACGGATCTGGATGAAATTTGGCACAGAGATAGATTATAGTCTAGAATAGCACATATGCACTTTTTATCCCGGTAAAAAGGACATACTTTTTGGTCTAGTAAATAATCTAATAAATTTAAGCTAGTAAGTAGTAAATAAATGAGAAAAATGTTATACAAAAATGGGGTTAATTCCTGTAGTTACCAGGTTAACATAAAAATAGGGTAGTCTACTCAACTTTAAGTGTGAACAACATCTTGAAAGGCGAGGATGGACTACTCCTGTGGATTATCGGGTCTTAGAGGAACAGTCTCTTTATTGCTGGATCGAAATATTTAATATTCAAATTCGTTTGTGCAAAACGTCCGACGGCGACTTTCGTTTTCACCGTTGCGCGTCGCTGTGCCAAATGAGACTCTAACATTGGTAAATTAAGTTACTTTTTGCACGTTCAAATTGAAATTTTCGCCTTGTGGCCTACTTAATGGCTTCCGTCGGTTTGACTTGTTGATTTTAACTATTTTATGTTTGCACGCTTATGGAACAATGGTTTCGCGAGGCTCTGAATATGTTCGGAAGTTAGAAATTGTGGAAAAAAACTGCTGAATATAATTAGCTTCAATCTTTTCTCACATAACATAATTATTATTGCTTTCGGTCAAAATGAGTCAAATATATTGGGAGTTAATAAATAGATATTTCAGAAAATTACCTTATTAGGTATTTTTTAAAATGCATTTTAAAATGGCACCAAGATACCATAAATCACAATAGTAGTGCTATTTTCAATTCTGGCAATTTGTTAATTTATTGACTAAAAATAAATTTATTCGCACTTAGGCAATTCCTACATACCTATGAGCACCTAGTACTTGAAACTTCAAGTGTCTATTCTGATTGGCAAAAAGGCATGTTAATTTAACTGTCAGTTTAATTAAACGAAGTTGTTTAAGTTTAGAATTGTTGTGGTAGGTCGGCTATATTTTTTGTTATATTTATATATATACTTACTTAACTGTTTTTTATGACTATATAATACGTTCTGCAGTCTTGTGCTTGTTCGTAGTCGAATAAGTTGACAATTTTATTTATGACGTTGAGGTTCTACTTAACAAGTCAATTTAAAAGTTATTACAATAGAAATAGTAAATTATAATACTTATTTGTTAAATTTCAAAACGCAAAAATCAAAAATACGCTCGCGTCACACCGATTTTCGATTATGATGTCGAGCTGTGTAATCGATTTCACATAATATTAAGTTTATTCACCAAACTAATACAAATTTATTCGCATACATTTTGTGGACATAATAAATAATCAGCCTACACTTCGATGAATCAACTCGGAGATACCTACTGTGTGTGTATAATGTGCGGCTGTGGGCGTGGTGTGTGCGTGTGTGCGTGCGGCCCGAACTCCACTTTCACTTTTTTTCGTTAATATGCCTTTTGTGTTTTTGGATGGTGTTATGTTGTATGAGGCTATCAAAATATTGGGCGCTTACATATTTTCTTTGCAAATAAATTGTATTTATACTCTCCAAAATTTATTTTATTTATTGATCATTTTCATAAATGGCAACGCAATTTGGTATATTTTTTTTCTTTTTTGCAATTATTGACTCAATGGCGTTTAAGGAAAATAAATTATATATTTTTCACGCTTCAAACCATAAAGTTATTGTAGAATTATTTTTATGCATAGTTATTCGTTTCTAGAATCCACCAGACATCCGTTTCTTACAAAACGCGGTAAGCAGAACAGGGGGCCGGTGCCAGACTGCGCGCGCGCCGCCTTGCGCAACCGCTCAGTATGTGTGTCAAACGATCGACGGACGACTTATGTCATGCAAGAGAATGTTGGCTGTTTGTTTTGATTGCTTTTGTTATTTTGTGAGAAAATTAAGTTCTTTCAGGATCATATGATATGAGGCAAATGTATGTTTTTTTTTACCTAGAATGTGGGTGAACGTAGAAAATTAAAAATAAATATTGAAGCAGAAATTTATGACTGCTGTGACAAATAGTTTGCCAAATAAGGCATTAGTGATTTCAAATCGTTCAGTCATGTCAAAAATTGCACGATTATAAAAGCCAACTTATGGTATTTGACTGGCTACTTTATCAATTAAAAAAATAACATAGCTATGCGATTTAAAAACATATAATACTATGAGATTTGTATTTTTGCCCAAACAAAGTTCTGGTTTAGTTAGGATATGAAAATATATACTCACAACTAATACTAATTCTAAAATCATCACCAAACTAAAATTGGTTCTATGTTGCATAACGCGTAGCGCGCAGGCGCAGGAGCCGGGCGGCCATGTTGGAAAGTTTTCGGCTATGTCCGGGGAAATCTGTTACGAGCGAACGATTCACAAACAATAAATCATAATACCTACGTTTTTGGATCAATATAATTCGAAATTGGGTTCACCAAATTGGGGAATTCGTTTTTTTTTTCGAAATGTTGTTGACAATAAGTTGATAGCCATATATAGGTAGTGACGCAGGAGCAATGTTATATTTAAATCAGTAGAGGATAGAAATAGAAACTTATAATATGAATTAAAAAACTATTCTACGTGTAACCCTACAATTTAGCGTTGTCCACACTTGACGGGTTCTTTCATATACTTGTGGCATAGACAATTATTCTTAACCGACATCAAAAAGGAGGAGGTCCTCAATTTTTATGACTTTAGACTATGTAATACAATTTTAATGTAAGTACCTATTTATGTTACTGGATACACTGTTCCCATGATATCGGTTTCCTGTATGTAGCTTATCAAATTATTATTTCAAACGTCAATTTTATAATTAATTAGTTGTAACATCGTGAATCATTCTATTCTATAACGATGCCATATTGAAACCGGATTTACTTCTTGTTGCTCTATGCTATCTTAGTACTTTCTGCAATAGAGCCTTGATTACATTGGTGGATACAAGCAATTGGTCTACGGGATACATTAATTATTATTTCTGTTTCATGATATCCTAGTACTTTTTGTAGGCAAGCCTTGATCAGGATATTATAAAGAGACGCTTATGAACGAGTAGGTTAGGTCAAGCAAGCGGTATTTTTGCACTATAAATTGTTCCTATTGATCTATAACATCCTAGTACCTAATAGTTGGTAGTACCCAAGTTTGAGCCCACCAGTCTTTATTAGACTTTGGTTCAAGTTTGGGGCCAATATTCGAAACGAGATACAATATTGGCCACACACTAGTCCAAAAAAAAAAATAAGGTATTGGCATAATGTTTAACGATACAAGTGGTGACATCTTTTGATGGATAGATGTCAATAAAATTCATCAATGAACTCCGTTTAATACGTCAGAGTTCTTGAATAATCTGTTTTAGGCCGTAAGAACCTTGCATAGAACTTATCTGACGAAGATAAACTTTTTTATTAACACTGGCTTAATAAGAGGGTTACAAGCAAAGCAAAAAAAAAAAACGATTGTTAAACAAAATACTGGTTTAAAAAGAACACAAATGTCTCAGTGCAAAACAACAGAAGCCTAGTAGCCTCGTGGCCACCATGCAGATTCTTTCGAAGTTTGAAACTTGGCAAGAAAAAGTTCTGAAATCACGCGGCTCATGGCGAGGTGGGTTGCATTGTGAATAAAATACTTCTTTATTATGATTTAAAAATATAACGATTTAAATGAAATTAAACACGAAGGCTCGTGTCGCTGCCAGTATTTTTTTTTATCCTGCACACTTATTTACGCTAGCCTGTTGTGCCAGATTGCGGTAATTTTTTTTTAAAGTTCGTATCTTAAAACCATATTAAAGGTTTTGAAATAAAGGTTTTCAAGCTTGCTTGAGGAGGACTTATCTTAGTACTAAGCTAAGCTAGGTCAATTCTTGAAATACAAAATTTTGACGGTTTTGCAATTTTTTACAAAAGATTGGACATCTTATCGATGATATTTTATTGTTTGCAATGACGTCATATCACTTTGAATGTCTCGAATTCGATGATTCACAATTGTTCTAAAGCGATACACATTAGTCCAAATAATGTAAAAACCGCAACTTTTACTAACTTTGAAGTATCATTTAAAAATATTTTTAAAGACTCATGCAATATGCGGTAGTCACAAAAAAAAACTAATTACAAGTTTATACGTCATGTTATTTTTTTTTTATTTAGAACCATCGAAATTTTGAATTTCGCGGCCCGATCTAGCATTTTTATCTTAATTATAATGCCTTGACAAGGGTCTTGGCTTTAGGTTTGCTTATGAACTCATAACTGAAGTAGAATTACATCGCGTTTCAAATGTTTGAAAATGTTGTATCAAACGTGACGATAAAACAATGATAGTCGATTGCGTTTCTAAGGCAAGCGTTCCACCAACTCAGCTCTCCAATTCTCATTTTTAAAAAATAAAATTAAAATAAAAAAACCGCCCTTTTTTAAGTTTACCCTCTGTTGGCAACGGGCCTCCCTTCAACGCGAGGGGGAATAGACCATAGCCATTTTGCACAAACTTGCAAAATTATTTTTGTTAAATGTATTTGTATTTTTGGTGGTAAATTAAAAAGTAGCGGTATTAAGGTTTCAGTTTTGGTGTTTGTTTAGGTAACTTTTGTACGCCTTGCGTCACTGCGCAAGCACATTGCGGTTCACGTGGCACAGGAAACATAAGCCACGTTTTCCTTACGTTCCCACATTATTATGACGCATTTTTTTGAGAGACTTGAATACCATTTAGATTTGTTTTTTTACGAAACGATTAATACACGATTATCTATACATCTATACATATAAATAAAATTCGAGTGTCTGTTTGTAATATTAAAATAACCGCTTTTTACTAAATGCATTTGGATGTATACACGGTACCTATACCAAAACAACCTTTTTTAAAAAAATTGTCTGTCTGTCTGTTTGTTCCGGGTAATCTCTGAAATGGCTTTTAATTTAGAAAAAAAAATAGGATCTCACGAAAAAAAATTAAATCCAATGTTGCAGCGCAGCGCCTGATTAAGTTTGATAGCAACAACCTGCAATGCGTCCCGCGGGCTCAGAACGCGCGAGCAGGCTGTTGTCAACGGTTGTCTTTGTAAAATACCACGCGGACGAAGTCGCGGGCAACAGCTAGTATATTAATATAATAATCGCCATTATGTAATACGAATTTAAATTGTAGAAGTATTTTCATACGTAGAGTCATCAAATCGTTCATGGTTCAAAAATATTTCCACCAAGCACTCGTATTTCAGTATTTAGGGCAAACGATGATAATAATGACACACATACGTTATCTAACTGTTGAACAAACAAACAAACATAATATCTGATGGATATGTTCGATAGTTCGAGACGCCGTTTGTTAATAGAGTCAACAAAAAAAAACAAATCAATGATCTTGTGACGATTTGTATTATGTTATTATTCTAAAGATATCCTTGAAAATAGATCTTAGAAATTCATGTGTATTGGGCTCATTAGCAGGAAAGCTACAGTGTACGGTTGAGAAGTGGATGGGTAAGTTTGGAATGAAAAGTCTGAAAGTCAGTTTCATGTGAGTGTACTATGTAATTTTGAGAATAACAAGTTCTTTAAGCAAATATAAATCATTATTTGCCCTAAACCGCGAGGCATTCTTGAAATAAACATCGAAAGCGCTCGATATGCACAGATGTAAAGTACTAGGCAATCATGACAGCTACGTAGGCAACCAGCAAGCCACATGAAATTTTCACTTTCATGCGGCAAGTCGATACTGTTAACTTCGCCAATTTATGATAGCTTGGTACCCATTGATAAGTATAACCATGTTCCGTCATAGATGTTGCCCTGGTAAACACGCTTGTCAAAGTAAGAAGCGCTTATCTAATTCAGTAAATAATACAGAATTTGCCTTGTAACCAATTATTTATTTATTAATGTCAATTGGTTGCCCCATTCACCTACTTCTATGGGAAACACACTCATTTCATACTTATCGTTAATCTATGAGAGGTTTAGATAATATTGTTTGACCAATGTATTTCACTTGGTTACGTCTTTCAATAGACGTCTTGGGCACACAATCTCAGTGCGAATTGAGATATATACTTATCAAACATATGGTGGGATGTGAAGCTGTGGGAGATTATTTATCTAGACGATTTTAACTGAAGAACTGAACTGAAATACACAATCGAGTACCTAACCTGACCTACAGTCGCCTTATTATTGATACATCCCGCGTATTATTGCCCTACAAACACACCTTTGTATCATATCATCGTACTGTGAACTGGGGACAATCCCAGTAACAGACGATGGTGAATCAGGAAACGAATTATGAAATTTACTCTGACTGAATTCTAGCCCCCAAGAGAGAGACCGTGAGCCGAGAGAACTAAGCTAAAACAACTAGACCAGGCGATCGTGCTATCTCACTCACACTTTAGGCGTTATTAACATACATGTGGGATCGTTTACAATGAAAACAGACCGATATTCTTCAATGCACTCTCTTTAATTTCTTTCTTCTTAATTATAACATCTTTTACACCGTACTACAAAATATTATATGCTCTCTCCGAACTACAAGTACAATGTCTACCATCTTTTTTTTATTTTCTTCCCTCTCCCTCACACACTTCGTTCGGAAACATTAAAATCCCACAGCTCGGCCATTCTGCCTACATTTCTGACCTCAGAAATAGAAACAACTAAATTAAACTTAAACAAACCAAAACCTATTAAAAATATACAAAATTTAAATCAACATAAAATGCAGTGCCTCACTTATAATAAGTGTACAATGTTAAATGATTCAGTCAGTAAAATCTGGCCACCTCTTCATGGAATCAGCTGCTGAGGATGACCTACCGGGTCCCAAAACAGCAGTGTCAGCCTTCTCGACATCATACCGATCATTCCCCTTCACTCTAGTGATGCGATACGGTCCAAGGTACTTAGGCTTCAACTTCATCCCTGAGCCAAACTGAGTCCTCCTGATGGCTACTAAGTCCCCTTCCTTGTACTTTGTACTCGCCTTTCGTTTCCTGTTGTAGTTGCGTATGTTCTCTTGTTGTATCTGTAGAATGTGCTCCTTTGCTTCTCTTCGTCTTTGATCTCTATCCTGTACAAAAATGTCTCTCTCCTCTTGCAATACTAAATTGTAAAGTTCCATATCTTCTTTAGTTTTCATTTTAGTTCCAATAAGTAGCTCATATGGTGTAGAATGTATACTTCTTTGCCATGTGCTGTTCAGTGAACGCTGTACTCGACTTACATGTCTATACCATAGATCAGGGTTTTCAATGCTAAGCTTAGTTAAAACTGAAATTATTGTTCTGTGAATCCTCTCAACCTGACCATTACCCCTCGGCATACCCGTAGTGATTGTTACATGCTTAATTCCTTCTTCTTCACAGTACTGTTTAAAGTCCTGACTAGTGAATGCGGTGCCTCTATCACTTATTATTCTTGTGGGATTTCCATAGTGCTGCTGATGTATTTTCAACTTATCAAGCGTCTCCTTACTAGTGCTACTCTTTGTAGGAAAAATCCATACGAATTTTGTAAAAGCATCCACTATAGTGAGAAGGTGATTGTACATCTTTTTAGTCTCTGTCATTGGCCCTATATGGTCAATGTGGATAGTATGTAGGGGTGTTTCTTCCTTTTCTAGAATGTTCAAAAACCCTTCCTGTTTACCCTCCTTCCGGCTACCTAGTATACATGGAATGCATGTGGTAATAAAGTCTTCTAATTTCTTTGTTAAATCTTTGATGTAGTAATCTTTGCTTATAAGTTCTACCATCTTCTTCTTTCCAAAATGTCCATTAGAATGTATTTTCCTGATTATTTCTGTCTCCATTCCTTTAGGTATTACTAGTTGTCTTTCCAAACCTTTATACAATAGTCCACCTTCAATATAGTAATTAAGGTATGGCTTCTCCTTTAGTACCTCTGTGATTGCCTTTAGTCCTTCATCTTGTTCTTGAGCCTTCTTTATTTGTTCATGTAAGCTCAGTGTGGTCACACCAATGTATGGATTTCGACTAAGTGCATCAACATGTTTCATTCTAACTGCTGATCGGTGTTCCACCTGAAAATCAAACTCTTGCAATAACAATGCCCATCGAGCCACTCTAGTCGACAAGTCCTTCTTTTTCAATGTCATCTGAAAGGCCTGACAGTCAGTGATAATCTTAAATGATATTCCATAGAGGTAGTGACGGAACTTTTTCACTCCTTCTATAATAGCAAGGGCTTCTAACTCATAGCTGGAGTACTTCTTTTCTGCATCATTCGTTTTTCTGCTCATGTAGTACACAGGATGTAACTCATTGTTCTCACATACCTGCATCAATATTGCCCCATAAGCCAAGTTAGATGCATCAGTGTATAGTTCTGTAGGACGCTTAGAATTAAATATTTTCAAGACAGGGCTACTCCCTAGCTTCTGTTTTAACACATTGAAAGCATGTCTTTGTTCACCTTCAAATAAAAAACTCTGATCTTTCTTTAGCAAATTTGTAAGTGGACTGGCTATCTGAGCGAAATCTTGAATGTACTTACGGAAATAAGATGCTAATCCTATGAAACTTTGCACCTGCTTTGTAGTCCTTGGTTCAGGAAACTTCATCACCGCTTCAGTCTTTTCAGTTGAGGGTCTTATTTCACCATTTTCTACAACATGCCCTAGGTACTCAACTCTGGTTGTTAACAGCTCACTCTTCTTCCAATTAATTTCAAGTCCATAATCTGACGCTACTTCTAGTGCTTCTTGTAATCTTTCAACTGCTTCTTGATATCCGTTAGCTGGGATTATAGGGTCATCGATAAAAATAAGAATATGACCTTTGGCAATGAGATCTCTGAATATAATGGTTATGAAACGTGTGAAATATTTAGGACAAATCGACAATCCAAATGGTGCCCTGAGAAATTCGAATTGGCCATGATGAGTAACAAAGGAAGTGTATTTAACTGAACTCTCATTTACCCTTAGATGAAAAAATGCATCTTTCAGGTCCAACTTACTGAACACTTGGCCCTCTGCCAGCTTGTCAATAAGATCCTCAATGACAGGGAGTGGAAACTCATCTTTAACCATTTTCTGATTAATCATTCGGTAGTCTATGCAAATCCTTATCCGACCATCTTTCTTTTTGACAAGTACTAGCGGACTTGCATACTCTGAATAACTTTGTCTTATTATACCATCTCTTAACCACTCACCAATTTGCTTCTCTACCTCCTTCTGTTCAGCAAGTGACAGCCGCCGTGGTCTTTGTGCAACCGGGATGTCATCTCTTAATATAATTTTCATTTCAATAGGTGCTTCTTTAATCCTTCTTGGCTGGTAATTATTCACTAACTCCTGTACCATACTACGAACCTGCGAATCAGACACATAACACACCTGTTCCGGTACCTCAGTAATCATACATTGCAATAAACTATTACTCTCTTGTGGCAAAATACTGACTGAACCTTTATCAATAACAATTGTCATGTTCGCTAAAAACGGTTGGCCTAAAATCACTTTGTAAGGCATTACATCTTGTGGAACAATATAAAAACAAACATCATAACAACATCCATCGATTTCTATGTTTACATTGAACTTTCCTAGTGAATAAACTTTCGTAGAACCAAGTCCTGTCAACATAACCTTTTCCTTCATATAAGACGTTACATCAAGTTCGAAAAACAGGTTTGCCGCGATAATATTAAGATCACTTCCCGAATCAATGAGACTGTTAACTTCTACGCCACAAATTTTTACACTTTTCACCGATTTATTACACGATAAGTCTTCATTTTGTTTGTTTACATTCAACACCGTTTGACAGTTTTGACATATAGAGCCGACCATAGTGCATCCATTACACTCTCGTTCGTTTCGTTCCATACTTCGTTCATGCCGGATGCCATCTTGAAGAACGACTTCTGCAACGTTGACTGCGCCATCTTGCGACGAAATCTTCGCACACATTGATTTCCGATCGTTGTTTGAATTCAAAATTACCGCCTTGCACTCCGTACCTTTATGACCGAACGAATTGCAGCGAAAGCATTTGACGCCTTTTGGACAAGTATTAGCCAAATGATCCGCTTCTCCACACTTAAAACAGAACCGGCGAATTGGCTTCTCATGATTCTTATGCCCCTTTTCACTTCTAGGAACTTCTACGTTTCTTCTGGTTTTACTTTTGATGTCTTCGTATAATGCAATTTTCTCCTTCAACACTGAGTACGTTGTTGCACCGTACAGGATTGTTTTGTTCATTTCATAATCTTGGATGCCATCGATAATATATTGGATCGCAACGTAATCCGGAAACTTCGCACGTCTGCCCAGCTCTTTCATCACTAACAGATATTCGTAGTAGGTTTCGTTACTGCGTTTTTTACGAGCCGCCATCAGCTCGTGCATCTCTTTACTATTCACAGCTTCTGGGAATTCTTTAACAAGCGCCGCCTTCAATTCTTCATATGTTTTAAAAGTTTTCTCGGACTTCAGCCAAAGTTCAGCCGTGCCCGTAAGCGACCTCCGTGCTATAATGAGTTTTTGTTGCGGCGTCCAACAAAAAATTTCACTGTTGTCTTCCACATCTTGCGTCCATCTTGCCGATGAATAAGTTTTATCCGAACCACTAAATTTCGGAATTACATCAAAATTACTCAGCGCTGTGGTAGTGGGTTGGCATTTTTCTTCAGACATCTTATTTTTCTTCTTATTTTACGTCTTCTTCGTGTATTTCTTCAAAATTTTCTTCAACTACGCAGCGCCGGTTTTTAGGTTAAGTACTAATCGAATCGGCGTTATGTTTTCTTGAAGATCCCGGACGAGCCCCCAAGTTTGTGGGATCGTTTACAATGAAAACAGACCGATATTCTTCAATGCACTCTCTTTAATTTCTTTCTTCTTAATTATAACATCTTTTACACCGTACTACAAAATATTATATGCTCTCTCCGAACTACAAGTACAATGTCTACCATCTTTTTTTTATTTTCTTCCCTCTCCCTCACACACTTCGTTCGGAAACATTAAAATCCCACATACATATAACTAGGTACTATATCTAGTAAATAAACACTATTTCCATAAAGGATAGATATTTAAATAGATTTGCTTGTGTGTGTGTTATTTACTATCTAATGATTCATAGCTTTATGATTAATTTGGTTTTCTATTTCCAATTACTTACTCAAGATGAAAATTATTCCACTATAAAGTTGTTGATGCTTTAGAATTTTGTTAAACATTAAATAAAATGGCCCGTCTTTTATTGCTACAACTTTTATAATAAGTTGAGGAAGTCGTAGTTAAGCTCGTGGTAAGTAAAAGCTACGCTTAATTATGAGTCCGGTCTGTGGGCTTGGTCCGCGATATATAGCAACGTCCTTAGTGACATAAGAGATCATGACATAACCTAAAGCAGCATAATCTGATAAGATACAGATCAAAGTTACGCAAGTATTTTTCCTCTCTGTTTGTGTTTAACATACTTCCATTACCCTGAAACATTGACCTCTCAAATTATAATTCAATTATCTAACAACGTTGGCTCGCTTCGGCGGCCATGTTCAGAATGACAAGCCGGCGCGTATGTGGTGCGTCGCGCTGCGCGGGCGCCGCGCCGCGCCGGTTTCGGACGCACTTTCACTGCGCGCTCGTGTGCGTGAGCTACCGTAGTGGGCGTGGCCATGTTTTTTTATTAATTTGGCCCACATTTGGGATTCAGTTACGTCACCGTGCATCGCACTTGCATCGCTCTGGATGTAGGAAGCGGCACGCCAATGCGCGTGCGCCGACCAATGACATTATGGTATAAGTGTAACGTTTTGTAAGGATCACAATGTGCCGGCTCGCATAAATAACTTGTTTGTAAACTTGTTCTATTTATGAACTGTTCAAACGAGGGCGATTCGATAGAGCCGCTTCTAGTTTATGCACTCCTGGTATTTAGGCTTCTATCGTACATTTTGTGACCTAAGTTGAACACTAACGATAAAAACGTTAACCTTGACTGATTCAGCTACCGGGGCGGCGGCGGTCTCCCGTTTTTTGTTGGACAATGACAAGCGTATTTCTACGGTGCTGCCTCAGTTTTTAGTCTGAACTCTTCAAATATCTGATGCCTTAGGAATTGTACATACTTCAATGCACTTTTAAGAGTAGTGGAGCTTACTGAGTTGTATTGTCAGTAGCTGAAAATAAAGCAATAAATTGCTTTTAAGTACACAACAATAAAGTTAGCTCAATTTTTTTTGAGTTTACATAACTCTCTTATAGTTTCAGAGATCCTCATTACCCATCTCTATGTTACATCCTGTATAGATGATATTGGTACTAATACTAGCGCGCATTGTACGTAACAAACATACAGTATGCTCCAAATACCCTCTCCATTTTTACCTATTCTGGTTCAATTCATTGTTATTTTATAGAGCTGAATGCATTGACACAGAACTTGTACATGTTAAACTAATTTAGTGCACTGTGAATAGAAGTTTTATCTACGTTTGGGTTTTATGTTCTTTATGTAAATTGATACTTCGTGAATCACACACAGTTACTGAATGAAAGAAAATTTCAGGCGCTAATGTCTAGCCTCACAGAGGTCGTACTAGGAGGAGACAGTATACAACATCAATTAACAACTGGCCAAGAGTGCTTCCAGGGTTCCGTATAAATTACAACAACAAAACTTTTACCCCAGAATTTATAGACGCTCTATAAAACTATCAAACGTCATTACTGTACTGTGCTCATGTGTGTTTCTTTGTGCAGTACTACCTATATGACGATTGATAAAATTATAGAACGTCTATAAATTTGGAGGGCAGTTTATACTGTAAATACAAGAAAAAAAAGGCGTTCGAATACTTGCTCCCACAATTGAGGTATTGAAATTACGCAGGAATACCTTTGCATTAATAATACCAGCCCTTTTAATGTACCACTGTTGGGCACGGGCCTCCCCTCAATGCGAGGGGGATTAGGCCATAGCCCACCACGCTGGCCCAGTGCGAGTTGGTTTAACTACCCTTACCTTACCTTTGCATTAGCATGGTCGATTTAGCCCAGCCTTCAGTGTTGTGATTATTTTTATTGCATTTTTTTAAGTACTACTCATATCTGTTGTAAGCTAGATTTTTTAGTTTTAAATTTATACCAATGCAAGCTATCATCATAAAATCGCCTACAATTTGGTACATCCGTTATGGAGTTACGATGCTACATACAGACAGAATACCGTATCAAACTAAACACACCTATTTAATTTGTATGTCTGAATACAAAATAAAAAAAATAACAGTGTAATCATTGCATTTGAAAACCAAAGAAATAATTGACAACCTTATATTTATAATTTTATTTTTTAACATGAGCTGACTCTATCGTCTACATTCATCTAAGACTCCAGTACACGAGTACGTCGCTGGCGTATCATAAAAAAATCACACTGTTGAGGTCATCAACCCGTAGGTCGGCACCCGAAACGCATCGGGTAATGCACTCCGGCGCAGGCGAGCGGGATACCGCGATAGTGAACGTAGAAAATCAGTTGATACTGGGATACGTTATTTATTCATTTTATATACCACAAGGAATTTGAATTTGGAACGTGATTTTTTCTCAGCCAGTATATATAATAGATTTAGGCCATATTCAGTAGATAAATAGATATATATCGCCAGACGAACACACCAAACTATACGGTCCCACACTAAGCAACGCTCGTATTACGGGTACCGTATATTAGACTGGGGCGAACCTAGTATAGATTACTTATATAGATATTAAACTACCCATGACTTGGGTACAAACATTTGTGGTCATCCCACAAAGTTTGTCCCCACGAGGATTCGAAGCCGGGACCCTCGGCATAGAAGCAGAGTCACTACCAACTGCGATAACCAGGCCGTCAATAAGGATGAAGTAGGAATGGATTCCTAATTTACCTTACTATAGAAGGTGGTCTAAAAAAAACAAAGACACCTGTATTCTGCGAAGGAGTTGATGAAGGTGGACCTTTGTAAACCCAAATTCCACCAATGGTGTAGTCTGGTATTCCCTGTCAAGAAAATTTAATTAACATTCAATTTGAATCAGGCATCGAATCTTAGTACCTACTGATCTTAGGCCACGTCTGCGGGCACCTTAACTAGACTAGGCAATCAGAAAATAATAAGAGGCTGCTCAAAACATCGATTATATTTATCAACCGGGCACCGGGAACAGTATGACACCCAGGGCCACAAAGTGTCAGCTCAACAAAATTGAACTTTAAAATGTCAATGTGAATAGATCGTTTATTACTTGATTGACATTTCGCGGCGTCCCACTTTCTATTAACATTCAACTTAACCCGTCAAAAAATGGATGTGACGTAACTTCACTCAGTGGAACATTGGGTCTTTGGGTCTTACATAAACAGAATTTGGCATTACATAACCGTGTGAAAGTCGGTCGGTGTGCTTCCGCAGTGATGCAACCGACTTCTTAACAATTGGCATACTTCTGCGGACCGTGAAACTGTTTTTTTTTTCGGTTGCCATTGGGCTAGTGGGGCTTTGGGTGAAGGGAGATTATTTTTTTCGCATTGGCTAGAAAAAACATTGTAGTTTGTTTTTTCTACAGGCTTGCCAGCTACATCTTTAGCGACCTCTACAGTTTTCAGACCACCCCGTGGGACCCTTTCATATATCCAAAAGATATACTTAACAGCCCAATTTTCTTCAAACTCCCCTATTTTTATCTTTCGATTAAATTCATGCGGGTTCCAAGACAATTAGCTGTATCCCGGGACTCGCCGAGTGTCAAACCTCGGTGTTATCATTGGACACCACTGTAGATCCTGGCTTACAGGAGCCAATACAAATACTTAACAATCTGTATCGGTATTGAATTACATATTGTACCATTTTTTTAAATAATAGTAGTGATAGCCAAGTTGGTAGAACGCTTGCCTCGGTAAGGAGGATCGCTAGTTCAAATCTCGGCTCGCACCTCTGATAATTCTGGATTTCATGTGTGAATCATTTACAGCTATAATTAGTAAAATTAGTTCTATTTCAATCCATAAATACTATTTATATTAAACTAATTTTACGGATTTTATCGCGTTTATTTTTATGTTTTTACGTTCCCGACGTTTCGGCTGCTTTACAGCAACCATGGTCACGGGAGGACTGAGGTGGTTGATGTCCTAGTGTCATAGTTTGAGTTGAGTCGTAAAATTAGTTTTATATATAAAGTATAATAGTAGTGTAATATTCGCGTAAATATAAGAAATCAATACCTTAAATACTCTTTAAAATATTTTCTCCTATACAGATTTTTTAAAATGTTTATTTTCTTATTGTTACAGTTGGAGTAAGAAATTGGCGCAACCGGGATCCCGTGTGATAAGCTGTGCATTAATTAAACTTAATTAAAATGTGACGCCCCTAACACTAAGTTTAGTTAGCGGAATTACTATGTGATTTTTACAGTTTAATTTTTTTTTATAAATATACACGGATAATTTAGATTTTAAGTTGAACGACGTAAGATTACAAGAATACGTAACGAAACATAGATTAAACAATTAAACCAGTACGTGTGCGATTTTATTCATAAGCTAACTGTATACTGTATAGTCTACGTATTTATTTTTTTTTTATGGTGAATTGAGAGTTTGAAATACTGTCCGCTAGAGGCGCCGTTCGAATTTATAGACGTGTTAGAACTTTATCAAACGTCATATAGTAATGCGCAAAGCAAAACTCTTGTGTGCAGTGCTATATGACGTTTGATAAAGTTATAAAACGTCTATAAATTTGGTACACTATACGGTTGGGTAGGAATAATCTTGCACTTGACGTAACTGTACAACGCTATTACGTGCGCAATCACGACCATATTGTTTTAAACTTAATTTGAGAGCGCAAATACTTACTTCAAAAAAATAATTGCAATGAAATAAAAAAAAACAATTAATGTGCTCGATGTCTGCATTAAAAACAGGCTAAGGTTGTCACGTCGTAAAAAAGAAAAATATTTATTAATTTATTTGTACATTGTTTCGTCGGGAAAAAAAATAGGATCTATGTATCGATGTGTTGTTATAATCTTACGTTCATAGCTATCATCTGATGTTACGAGCGAGTCCTAGCCGCAAAGAAGTGATCTCAAACGTAGGCGGGACCCGCAGAGCTCACTCGACCACTGCCATTTTTGTCTCGAAAATGTACCCTAAAATTATAGCTGTAATGTTTAATTTTAAAAGGCTGTAAATAATCGTTTTTGTCACTTCATTAATTCATTGCGATTTTTCATTATTCTGTCGTCAATTTGTATCGTTAATGTGGCACCTCATAACATACTGGTGTCGTTCCAAAATTATTATCGTAAAAAAGGGGGATTATGTACAGTGTGAAGGTTCCGCTACTGAATTCGAAGGTGTCGACATTGTCGAAATCTAAATTACGACCGTGACGATAAATATGTATGACTACATACATTATATTACACGCGAAACAAAAATAAATGATTTCAGTATTTTTTACGCAAATAATTCACATGTATATGTACTACAATTTCATGATACACGGTTACCCGACTGCGCGTCGCGAAGGAGGGTAACGTGTTCATGATTTGCTCATAAAAATGGAACGTTTTGGCTATTTCCCACTAACATTTTCGCAGACATATCACCGAATCATTTCACATAAAAATGACTGATCAGATGTTTTTTTGTTTTACAATGAAGACAGTAACTCTTAATCGATGTTTTCCTTTCGTTTCGTTAATTACACTTAGTTTATTGTAATATATTATAGTAATAAATAGTTTATCTAATGTAAATTGGTTGTATATAATTTTGAATCAGTAATCGAATGTGTTAGAATTAATTACAATTATGTTTTGCAACTCCTTGAACGTGAAAACGTAAAAAAAAACAATTTGTTAAGTTCACGTGCGAATATTCTAATTATTTCTTATACATACTATTTAACTACTTTGATATTACAAATTTTATTGATCGTTGAGAGAAACAACATATTTTTTTTTCTTCTTTTTTAATAATGTAAATAATGATTTGTATAATTAGCATTATCGCTAAGCGACTGTGTAGGCTTTTTATGGGTTATTTTGTTGAGTCTAATTTTTTATTCCTATTGAAAGTACCTTTAACTCTGTTTTGTTAGATATTATTCTTGTCTACTTACTTTAAGTATAAGTGATGTTTTATTTTTATTTTTAAAAATGATAAAATCATTATCATTGATATGGCGCCGCCAGACGGGAAGTACAAGGAGTTATTTATGTTTAAAAATACTTATTAATATAAATGTTATATGCTACTTAATTTTCTTAAACGGTAGCTACAAGCACGGGTTTTAGGCTGCTTAAAACATATGTATATTATTTTAATGAAACGTATAAAAACGAAACGCATAATATGAACTGTGAGTGCCAACCCTATTGTGTAACTATGCAGATGATGAATATTTTTGAATGAAATTTATTGTAGGGTTGGCAATCGTCGTTGAACGGGTATCGCAACATATAGTTACCAGTTTGAATCCTACAATATAATAATGAATGTAATACAACTGGCATCTACACACTGTAATAAAGAAAAAACAGCCTTTGTACATATCTCTATATACATATTTATATACAAGCTGTAATGATGATAAATGTGTATAAGTATTTTTATAGCTTTTACAATGCCGTAGTCTTTTATACATTTACAAAAAAAAAAAATTATCATGCATGAATAACAATAGGTATTTTTTTTTATTTGTCATTTTGACAGACAGTGTACAATAGTTAACGTAAGTACATTTTATTCAAAATATATTGTGTGTAGGCGTCAATACGATAGTTTCACTTCACTCCGTCCCGGTTTTACCTGCGTTTATTTAAAAAAAAACCTTAAGAAATAACTTTTTAATTTAAGCAAATCACTGTAAGTCTATGCACACAATGGATTCTTAACTTATGTATATAACAAAGTTGTTTAAATATGGCAAGGTGATGACGTCACTGAAAGCTTACAGTGTTTCAGGAAATCGCCGTGAAATTGCGTCATTGTTTTTAATTTCCTGCGATTTCTCAAATGGGTCTTTTGTTTCGCTTCTTTGAAGTTTATTTAAATGATATTGTTGATTTATTTTTAACTATTTTTGTTCTTCAACGTCGTCCAGATGGTGCTACGAGATCAAATCTTTCTATACTTCTGAGCCAAAGACTATATTTTTTCCACATTATTTTTTGTTATACAAAACGGCGAAACGTGAAAATAAATATAATGATTGGACAAATTTAAGAGAAAAAAAAGTGTATTTAAAAGTGTCCAGTACTATATTTTAATACGTTCCACGATTTTAATGTTTTTTTTTTATAAAACAAATTTTATATATTATTATTTTTAACTTTGTATACTTGTTGTTTGCTTAACAAATCCTGTCTCACGGGTACGTATGAAGCCTTGCTAACTTTCTCTGACAATAATGATAGTGGTTACAAAACCTCGTTACTTTGATGTTATAGGTGCAACTAAATGTAATATATACCTATTTAATTTAATAGAAAAAAATATTTATATTGTTTTATTTTTTTGACACCCCTAGCCAGCCGCCGTAAAAAAACAAATATAAATCTATATCTACACATATCATATATTTTTAACTGAGATATATGAGAAAAAATATAATTGCAAGCTCTTATCAACGTAATAGAACCCAAAACAATATTAGAATGTTTGTCTGTTTGTCTGTGCGTTTATGCGCCCCAATCTCAAAAACGGTCGAACCGATTTGGATGTATTTTACACTAATATACTGTGGTGTGATGTGTAATGAATTGTTTTATTTCAATTAGTTCATAAATAAAAAAAATTATATCAAATTAAAAAAAACGCAGACAAAGTCACGGGCAATAGCTAGTACTTATTAATATCTCTATAAAGGTACCACAAAACTTATAATAAGAGTAACATTGATTTTCTTTTTTTATTATTTTATCACCCGACTAAGGCCGTAGCCAGGAATACACTTGGGGGGAAGGGGGGGGGGGCTTTGTACCAGACACATTAATGAGAACCTATAATATGAATATAATATGAAACCTATAATATACCTATAATATGAACAAAAGGCCCGACTGTTAAACTACTGACTACTGGACTTGCTTTTTTCTTTTCAGTTTTCATTTAAAGTTCACTGTTCACGCAGACGGGTTTTGTTTTTTTAATTAATTTATTTATTTGAAAGTATACGTTCTAAGTATTTCATACGTGATAATTGATATATTAAGCGTAGTAAAGTACCTCCATTACTCTTGATTAAACTTATTTGGTACTAAGGTCACATAACTAAGTAGCAACTGAGATGTTCCTTTGTGTCATAACACCCAAAACAATATTAAGACTAATACTTAATAGCCTCCGGTAAATTGGTTTTAAACAGGTACAAGTTTATATTTAGCTGTTGAATACACAACATTGCTAGTTGCATAGCAGTGTTATAACGGCTGCATAAGACCGGTCTGCATTGATCACATGCCTATTCACATCCGGAGCCAATTTCATGTTGGTGCCAATATGCCAACATCGACCTTAAATATTGAGACAAATCCTGTGTGAAACTGTTTTATTATTTACAATTTGGCTGTATTTTATTATTTATTCCTTGTTATATACTTTCGGGCTACTTGATACGGTTTTCTACTGGAAAATACATAGCATACCTGTTATTAGTTCTGGTAACTGAATACTAAACGTAAGGCCTCAGCCTCGAATTTAGCGGGCAGCGGGGCGGCGGCGGCGGCGGCAGCGCGGGAGCGGCAGGATCTTATGCGTAAAATTAAATGGACCGGTTCTCGAAAACAGCGGCGCGGGCCGGCCAACGAGCTCCGCTCCCGCGCCGCCGCCGCCGCCGCCCCGCTGCCCGCTAAATTCGAGGCTGAGGCCTTAAACCTGCGCTGCTATAGACAATTTTGTAATAATTGTGAGTGAAAAAAGCGTTATTTATATAATTTGGTATGTCCAGTAAATTGGCCCGTTACGCGAATCAAGTACCTATGAATATACAACAACAGAGCTTCTAATGGATTATTTTGCGAATGTGGAATGTGTACTTCATAGTTTGCGTATTGCTATTTTACATGATAATTAGAACTCTACGTGAACAATATAATATAATATCGCCAGACGACACACCTTACAGGCCCACACTAAGCCACGCTTGCATTATAGGTACCGTACAATGGACTGGGGGAGAACCCAGTATATAAATACTTATATTATACATAAACCACTCGGGTACATACACGTGCTTATAACACAAAGTCTGTCCCGACCAGGATTCGAACCCGAGATACTCAGCGCAGAAGACAGGATCACTACCTACTGTGCTAATCAGGTCGCCCGGTCATCTAAAAAATACGCAAACTTTAAGGTAAAGTAACATTAGCCGACGAATAAACTCACACTCAACTTATAGGACTGATATAGAGTCAATTACAGCTAAATGCAATTTTATCAACCTATATAACTCTTATAGGACTGATATAAAGCCAATTGCTGTTAAAGGGATTTATGATCGTAAAATGGAGCATCGATTGGCCAGCTCATTGGATCAAAACTTTGATCAACTACCGATAGTTGGCAGCATGTCACACCGAAAATACTAGCATTGTCTCCCTGGCCACCTTGACAGACATACACTATTAGCTACAGACAATCTTCGTCTAGCTGCAATCAGCTGGCTTTTCACACTAGTTGAAATAGAAAATGCTCTACATACAATGCATCCGAAATTCTAGTAGAGTTCGTAATGTAAAACAAGACCGCTCAATACATAAGGTGTAATAATATTATTTCAAGAGGTCAAAAAAATATTTTCAGGAATTTTATCTTTATAACCTACCAATGTAGGTTATAAAGATAAAATTCCTGAAAATTTTTTTTTTGTGTTTTTAAAATAGCTCTACTTACTAAGTGCACCGTGAAAAGGTATGCATATTTATTTTATACATAAACGTAATTGCAATGACCCTACTCGTCAACTATATATACATTATTTTTAAGTGAATTAAATTAAATATCGCCAGACGAACAAACCAACTATACGGTCCCACACTAAGCAATGTAACGCTTGTATTGTGGATACCGTACAATGGACTGGGGGTGAACCCAGTATATAATACTTATATAGATTTAAACATCCATGACTCGGGCACAAACATTCATGTTCATTACACAAAGTTTGTCTCTACCAGGATATGAACGGGAGACGCTCGGCGCAGAAGGCAGTCTCACCACGAACTGAGCTTATCAGGTCGTCAAGTTATAGTGCATATATTATTATTCTGTAATTTTCAGGTCCTGATAAAAGAAAAGGGGGTAGGTCGACACGTGTAATGTGCCTCCGCGTATTATTTTTAAAGGCGTAAACCTACTCTACCAGCCATTCGGATAGATTTTTTTTTTTATTAAGTTATAGGCAAGTATTTGATCTCTATCTCACCTGACGGTAAGTGACGATGAGATCGACGATGGAGCATACTTGCCTAGGTAGGAAGGCGGCAGTAGATCGAGACGCTACATTCACTAGGCACATGCAGCACAACTGATCTGACCCGCCATCCATGAATGGCAACACCGAGCATCATGCCGGAACACGGCTAGGCCGCTTGGCGACATGGCTTTGTTCAGTGGGTGGTGACTAGCCACGGCCGAAGCCTACCACCAGTGAAAAATAGAAATGCCAAGAGACTTTTTTGTTAAGAGACATTCTTCTTGCATGCTATCGTGGAAGCAACTAGCAAAGAGAAACATCACAAGATTAGCATAGCGTGTCAGCGTCAGGGAAAAAAATCTTGTTCCATTGTCTCAATATTTATAAGGTGTTATAATGATTATGTGATTAATTAAGGCCATTATGTCTTCCGGGTGTTCCAGAAATTTCCATAAGGTAATCTACTGTGTCATATAACAACATATCTACACACACAATATTCCGTATCTACAACTTATGTGACCGATGTCTCATCAGTATTCATACATAATTATAAAAAAAAAAAAAATATTACCTCTTTCTGGCAGAGTCGGGTAAAAATATGGTAAATAACAATCCAAATAAATTAAAGTAATATGTTGCTTTTCTAACACAAAAAATACTCCCAAGTTGGCTACACATAACGTAAATTTGCAGCATGAAAACCGAGCTATAAAACCGATTAATTTGGCCGAATTTTCGTTGCGGTAAGCACTGAACCGAATAACGTTCGGTATTCGGTTCGATTTTAAAAATAAATATTCGCCGCATCTCTAGTACACACCCATTCCAAATTAGGCCTCTGTGTGGACTTTCCCTGTGTGCTCTCGTCTAATTATAGAGACGTATAATGCTTATAATAAGAACATAATTTTCATCAATATCTTTTAAAACAGACACCACACGACGCTCGTATCAAATTCATTATGCCAGATTAGCATTTTCGTCGAAAAAATACCATATTTTGCTGTTTATTCGCTTACACCTGCGCTCTACACTGACTGACAGTAATGCGTCATTAAAATTTAGCGAAAACCACAAATCAGCAAATACCAATCGTCGATTGTTTTAATTCGTATTTGTTTTGTTTAATTAACCGTCTTCGCTACGAATAAGGGAAACTAAAACTCATATATTTATATAAAAACAACTGTAGAGCGAGTTTAGCTTGTAAAGCTAGAGTGAAAGCCAACAAAGAAGAAGCCTTAGAGAGAGAGAGTGAGAAAGACACCTTAACTCCCTTTTAATCTCTATCTATGAGAGAAACATGGAGTAGTGTTCAATATGAATAAATACGACAGGGGTTCATACATTTTGAAGATCCTTGTTTTTCCATATAAATACTTATTTCGCCTGATAGCGCGAACACTATTATTACATTTATCTATCTATCTTCTTTAACAAATAGTCATAAATAACATGAAAAGTAAAATAAGATCCATAATTAAAATTATATAGGTAGTTGGTTTATTATCCCCTAATTGATATGGAAAGTGCGTAGGTATTCCGAAATATCTATCGATAGATCAGTCTCATGTACCAGGGGCACATGAGAGGCGAGGAGTGCACGCAGCACGAGGGAATCGCAGGGCTGGCCCACAAACGCATCCCACTTTAGAATTTGGGCCGATATAAATACACACTGCACTTGCACCGCACGCTCTCAGGGCTGTGCTGACAACATATTTATTTTTGCAACGTTTTTCTACATCAACATGTTACATGGTTTAACTTTTAAGCTTCGCAGAAATGTATTCGATAAAACTTTTTAACAAAAAAAAACCGTCTTCAAAAAACTTTTTTTTTTTTTTATACATTATAGGCAAGTATTTGATCTCGACCTCACCTGATGGTAAGTGAAGATGAGATCTACGATGGAGCATACTTGCCTAGGTAG
The DNA here is from genome assembly GCA_905333125.1 of Pheosia tremula. Taxonomy (NCBI): domain Eukaryota; kingdom Metazoa; phylum Arthropoda; class Insecta; order Lepidoptera; family Notodontidae; genus Pheosia; species Pheosia tremula. The sequence goes on along the minus strand of HG995421.1, from coordinate 6,311,502 downwards.
GAAGGCGGCAGTAGATCGAGACGCTACATTCACTAGGAACATGCAGCGCAACTGATCTGACCCGCCATCCATGAATGGCAACACCGAACATCATGCCGGAACACGGCTAGGCCGCTTGGCGACATGGCTTTGTTCAGTGGGTGGTGACTAACCACGGGCGAAGCCTACCACCAGTAGAGTTGTCACCTAGTTGGCACCACCTAGGGTCACGTGTAGGGTATCTCGAGGGTATTTAATTCCTACGGACGAAGGTGAATCGACCCCAAAAATATTAACAATAAATTATTAATTTATTCCAGCAGTTGTTCTAGTGGCAGCCCTAGCGCGGCACACATCGGCGGACGTTACGCGCATGCGGTAACCGGGCCGACATCGTAATCCACACTTACAACCGGCTCATTATATTTATTATAATTTATTACAACGAAAATATTAACTACCATTACGAGAGTTAAACTCTAGACTAATATTTAATCCGGTTTCAATCAATCAATCAATCAATCAGCCGATAGACGTCCACAGCTGGACATAGGCCTCCCCCAACGACTTTGATCCGGTTTAATGATCGGTAATTTAAAAAAGGTTTTGCCAAAAAAAACGGCTCCTCACCGGCCGTGCAACACAAACATGCCACGAACGGCCTGACAGCGAATTTATATTTTTTATTCGCGAGCTAAGACGCCATTTAAAAAGAAACTTAATTTAGTCCTAGTTGTAAGCATAGCATCTTGTAACAATATTGACGATACAAGAATGAAAAAAATATTCTGATTCTGATTCCCTATTTTTTACTTATTTGACAGATTGTATACCAAGCCCTTATTAAGACGTCCGTTTCGTTGCCTACATTGGAATTAAAAGGAACTGAAACATTAGCCATGTATTGACTGACAGCGTAGCCTCTCGCGATGGCTCAGGCTTATGCCTCGATCAACAGCCTCAGTTGTGATCCGTGTAATCAATGCACGCGAAGTTAATATTAACAATCGCGCTGGTATCGAGACAAATCTGTCCCCTTATAATATTGCTTGAGAGAGGCAGTGCGCTTATATGCCTCAAGTGAGCCACGTACTGTGCATAATACGAGATTCTTGCGTCTTAGTCTTGGACGATCAATACAGAGACTCAAGACGTGCTATTGGCAACCCTAACGCTTGGCTTAATACTTTAATGAAAGAAATAGCTCCTCCTACTTTTTGAAGTCGGTTAAATGGCGCGTTTATAAGTAGATTTTGTGATAAATATACAGCGTGACTCAGAAAGTGTATACTATCATTTTAACCTGCACTTACATGGCGCATTTGTGATTATTACGTGAAGTCACTTTCTGAAATTAAACAAAAATATAAAAAATTTGATTATTGTGCGTTCTTTAAAACTGCGCTATAGAAGCGCAGGTTTCAATGATTGTATACGCTTTCTGGGTCACGCTGTATAGTTACGTTGAGTATAATCGTTTTAATGTAGCAAATATGGCGGATCTGAATAAGCCCCTTTCCCTGAGGGCTGAACCAAGCCACGGTACAGACGATCAGGGCTAAACATTTGGCAAAAGCGCGCGCATTAACTCAGACGGGAATGTAAGCGGTTATTTTTAACTGCCACAGTTAAATAGGTTGAACCGCGGTTAGACGGAAACTAACCGATGTTCACCAGCCGCATGGACTGAAACACGGAAGTACTATATCAACGATAGCGGTGCAGTACGATTTCCATTTGAACCAGTGGCGAACGAATCTTTTTTTGTAATATAATATAACACCAGCCCTTTTTAATGTCCCACTGTTGGGCACGGGCCTCCCCTCAATGTGAGGAGGATTAGGCCATAGTCCACCACGCTGGCTCAGTGCGGGTTGGCGGACTTCACACATCTTTCGAGGGGTTCTCTCAGACATGCAGGTTTCCTCACGATGTTTTCCTTCGCCGTTTAGCAAGTGATAATCTTGGTTGAAAATGAGATTCGCACGTGAAAAATCCCAGAGGTGCGAGCCGGGGTTTGAACCTGCAATCCTCGTTACCGAGGCAAGCGTTCTACCAACTTGGCTATCACTGCTTTCATATTTATATGATTATGTAATATAGACATATGATTGTCTATGATCCTTGGTCTAAGTCATAGATATAAGATAATGTATTAGCAAGTGATAATCATGGTTGATAATGGTATACGCATATGAAACCCAGATATCCAAGAGGTAAGAGCCGGGATGGAACCTGTGACTCTCGTCACCTAGGCAACCGTTCTACCAACTTGGCAATCACTGCTGATAGAAACCTGCAATGTGACTATTTGTTAATAATATATAGACACTCAAGTCTACCATTTTTGAAAAGGAAGCCAGTAGGAATCGAGTTGTATGGTATCTTCGCCACTGATAGGACTTACCGTAAGATGGCTGACAGAAAACTGAAACTAAATCTTTTCAGTAATTGGTATTTTCAAGTATTTTCAGTAATTTTTTTTCAGTATATAACACCTCGACCGAATGGTTTAAGCGTGGGCCGCTCGCTTTACTGCACCAGGTGGGTACGGGTTTGATTTCCGTCTGCGCAAATTTCGGTAATAATCTGTGTTCGTCTGGCAATTATAAAAAAAATAAAGTGGACCTAACAGTTATTTTTTTTAGCAATAACTAGTATACCGGTAGTTGTTTTTTTTAGTAACACTAATCTTAGTAGATTTCCTAGTTATTACTATTCAAAATACTAAGGCGCCATAAATCAATAAAGCATTGACTACAAACAAATTACAAATTGCGATAAATTGAAATTGGTTCAGTATTGCTATGCAGCTGCCTATAAAAGTTATAGATTACATTTTGGTTTTATTACTAAATATTTATGATTTCCTATTACAATAAATTTACAATGGCACATGACAGATGCGAAAACATTGTGCTTTTATAAATTAACACGTTTAAAAAAAAACAATTTCTTGAAATAAGTTAGTGACCTATTTGAAGAAATTGTTTTTGTGAATTTCGAATACTTTATCGAAGAAAACTATAAATTCACACACACACCCAAGTAATGACACACACACACATAGAACTGCATCGGTATATTTTTATAATATTTGTTACAATTGGTTTGTATGTTTGTTTTAATAGTTTTATAGATGCGCCAAATAGTACGGAGTATAATCATCATATTGAGTTCCTCAAGTCACTGACGAAGATCATAAATGTTCAGTCCCAAGCAACGCCTGTGTTATAGGTACCGTACCATGGACTGGGGGTGATCTTTGTATATAATACTTATAAAGATATTAAACATTCATGACCGGGGAACATGCTCATCTCACAACGTTGGCATCTACCAGTAGCTCAAGCACAATCTTTTTAAGTAGCGATTCGGTACCGTCCACGTCTTCCATCCCTCTAACACAATACCCCTCAAACACATAAACAGGAATGACGATGTATACGACGTGATTCAGAAAGAGTATACTACTCTTGGAACGTGCGTTTCTCTAGCCCATTTGTAATCATTATGTTCACCAAGAATTTCAAATCAAATTTCTTGGAAATAAATTGTATATTTTTAAATAGACATGGCAATTATGATTTCACAAACAAATGCGCTTTCTAAATCATTCTTTATAGTATAACTGTTCTATTTATGTCATAATATGTGACAAAAAAACATTTATTTTAAGATGCCTGTAAACAAACAAACAAAATCGCGCGGCGTACATAGTGCTCCTAGACCACACACACACAGACCCACTGTTTACTCCAAATTTCACGCGCACACACGCACACGGTCCATTCGTGAATGCATACAAGTGCATCGCTATAGTGGCTACACAGCCCACGCACTCACACACACACCCAAAGGTGTGTGTGTGTAAGTAAGTGGGTCACAGAGATAGGTGGGACACGTGTTGGAGGGCTGGTCCTTTATTAGTGTGCCCTCTGAAATAGCTATAATAATATTACAGCGATGCAGTACGAAATTATATTTTGTTTTTGTTCTTTTTAAGACTATGCTTTTGTGCACCTTGTAATGGAGGTAAATGCCAGAGGTACCAGGGCCCCAAGTCTGCTAACACAATCGATTCATAATCGAACAAAAACCGCATAGTAACTGTCACTTTTGACAGATATCCCATACAATATCTTTCAAATGTGCCAGTTCCTATGCGGTTGCTGGTCGTTTATGAATCAATTGTGGCAGACTTGGGGCCCAGAACGCACGTTAGGTCACACTTGAGAGGGACCAACTAACTTAAGATCGTCATAGGTGGGACCTTACTTCAAAGCACCAGAAAGGCGACGAGAGCAAAGATTGACGTCGAATTATTAAAGATGCCAATCCTCATATTATGACGATATGACGATAATGTTTTTTTTTAAATATAATCTATCTGTGGCCCTTCGCGCACACTAACAAATGCCCTGCTCCGGCGCATCGCGGATGATAGCGTAGCATGGAGAGCGTTCACCCGCCGCGCCCCCGCCGCGCCCCGCACCGCGCCCGCGCACTGCCGGAAAATTGGCTTTTCACATAGCTAATCAATTTTGGATAATTAAATTTCCTTTGCTCTATGTCACCCTGGTATAATTGTCCAGTACTATCGGGAAGTAATAGTAGACAGCTACTTTTATAGGTGTAACTAAAATTGTAGAAGGCCTCTCTAGATTATATAGATCACATTCCTGAGAAAACATGAAATTATTAATGACTATCGACTTCCCGCGGCTCCACCCGTGGTACTTCGAAGGAACATAGCTCATAGCACTCAGCAATAATGTAACTTCGTATTAGTTAAAGAATTTTCGGTTTCAGATCCGTGGATCCGGAGATTATCAGGAGGTAATCTCCGGATCTACTGATCCATTAGTTAGTTTATGAATAAGTAAGTTTATGTGCAAGAATATCTACACCGACAAACACATACATTTTACATCTTTATAGTATTGGATTATAATAAAAAAGTAGCAAATACTAAGTTCACGGTCTTAGTAAAAAAAAATTAAAACCATATTCATTTATCTATTTCATACATATATGTGATGGACGCTACCCTCATGTTACCCCCTTAGTCATTACAGTCAAGGTGGGATTGCAGGCCGAGCCGAAGCGCAATGAAGCCGAGAGTGTAATGATCAAATGCCCACGTAAGTATGTCATACGACATTTTTCACCACCTTTGTGAGGAAAAAAAACAACATGAAATTTCCTAAAAACACACACAATACTTCAGTTAGCTATATAAAACTTAATTAGCAACTATAAAAAAAAACATTACTCTTAAAACGAGCATAAAAAAGCAAGCACATAAATAAAATTTCTTAATTTTTTATTCTTAAGTTCACAAAAAGGCTCACAGTAAACAAAACAACCTCATTTTTTGTGCATACCGAGCTACCAAAAGTACCAGGCTAACAGAAAACGAAGGTGTACAATGGAAAGCGTCGTGAAGGCCGCCGGGCACGGCATAACGCCGAATTTCACCGCGGCCAACGCCCTCTATGTAACTTCTTGACTCCTAGTGACGTACCTGGTTTCGTCGTTTACTTGCAGTTAAATGTTAACTACGAGACTGCTTTAGTTACTGTGTGTGGATAAAATCTTGTTAGATTTTAACTTGGAGTCACGCTGCAAAGGAAACGTAGGGTTTTAATGATATTAAATAAAGATTAGAAATACATTTTAGATTAAAACATGTTTAAAGATAAAGGAACTTCGGGTTCAATATCAGTATACCGTTATGGTTAAATAGATTATGATATAGTCTAGTATGACGAGAAAAGCAAAGGCATCGCCTTTTATTATCTACACACTCCGTAGGTACTATATCTTAACTAAAAAAAGGCTGTCACTGTTATAAATAAAAAAATCTGGATAGATATTGTCAGATGCAAAAATCCATCCATGAAAAGAGCTTTATTGAAAGCGTTTATATAAAATGACAAATTCACGGTTTCAGTTTGCAGGTGTATACCAGCGGTGGCGACCATGGTTTCCTAAGTGGCGTGTTGGGTTCGGTGAAGCGGTATAATACTCAGTTATAAGGATTACATATAGGTAACTTTATTTTTTTTTGGAAATTGATTCTCGATCGATCTTAGCTCTAGAAGAAAATAACATCTTAAAACTTAAAAAAACCCGTCAATATAATTCTCGAGCTCTAACGAAATTGTCTCAAGCCAATGGAACCGCTTTATACACAAAGAACAAAAAAAAATATGCGAATTATTCTCGCAAACTTCATAAACATTCACGTGTGAAAAAACGCCGTTATTATATAAAAAAAAAGTTGTTGCATAAGCAAAGATCAATGGTACGATAACTTTGGAAGTGGTTCGTACTAGTGTGTCAGTGGGTGAGTTGTGCAATCGTTTTAATTAAGCTATCGTGCCGTTGATACAATTTTTATAATTGCATGTTGCATAAAACCCGCCCAAAGACTGTGATCTGAAAATCGAATAATTACAGGAAACACATATACCTACTTTTAAGTAATACACGCTCTCTTGGGCTCAGCCATGCTAGTCTGAAATTCATTTGGTTATACAATTGTGAATCCACGGTGAGATTCTAGCTACGTGATCTTAATATGGGTAAGTTCTACACTAGCGCCAATAAGTGATGACGTGCGAGAGAAGAATTACGCTGAGTGAGTATTTTGTAGTTTTTAATAGAGTTCGGTACCTATTATGTAACTTCCTAGATGATTTTCGAGGTGATTTACCTTTTCAGAATAATCCTGTTGAAATGTAAATAATAATATGACTGGTCATTTTCGCTATTTAACTTTAGACTTTATTTACAAAATCTTAAGCGGCTTTTTTAAACAGTAGCGTTCTTGCTAGGTATAAGTTAAGATCTGAAAATACATTAGTTCATAAGGTTTGTATTAAAGATTTGGATGAGATATGCAGAGCTTAGTAATAGTTATGTCCTTGAGTTTGCGACTAATGTTTTTTTAAATATTTACATAGGATAAACATTAATGAAAAAAAAAACTTTTTTAACATGATCTATAATTTGAAAATGGAAACACTTATAAAATTGTGTGATACACCTACAATGACATACATTACAGATTGGTTCCAATAAGCACAAAATCGGGGAAAAAACCAGCTCCATCTGATCAGAGTGGGGAATGTCGACAAAAAGTGGGGGACGGCACAAAGACTTAAGTGCAACCTAGATACCTCCCCTCTCTTCTTACAAACGACTAAGTTACATCGTAGATGTGAAACAAGGTATAAAACTCTATGATATTCGTATGAGGACTTCGGATTCCAGTCTCCTAGTGTTTTTGTGCTCCTGGTACATCGCTGACGCTTCGGTACTGGTGAAGTACTTCTTTTTTCTGCCTTGATGGTGGATTTCTTCGGGAAAGGAGCATAAAAATGGCAGGCTTCTTGCTTCCTTGAAAGTCTAGGCAGTCAAATACACCCCGGCACGGTCTTCAAACTAAGCAACGCTTGTATTATGGGTCGGAAGGCAATTCGAGTATTATAAATACTCATATAGATATTAAATGTAAGTACATGACTTGGGTACAAACATTCGTGCTCATCACACAAAGTTTGCTCCTATCAGTATTCGAACCGCTCGGTTAAGAAAGTAGAGTCACTACCAATTGTGCCAACCGAGTCGAATCATGTCAGGTCAAGTCTGGTCAAAGTATGTGATTGATGATAATAACCCCTAAGTTTAATGAAAATTCCCGTCTATTTACAATGGTATTACAAAGTACTTTATTTCTAAAACTGTTTTGTAATGCTATTGAAAACTGATCCAAGACATGTACAAAATTGAGGGTAAGTTTATTGATAAAATAAAAATAGCCAATCTGAGTATTTATTATGTAACTATTTTCACAATAAGTAATTTCATGTTATATCGTCATTTAACTACAGATAATATAAAACATTTTCGTTACCGCAAGGTAGATACTGCACGGATGGCCGCTATCACTGCGCAACACTGTACGTGTTATTTTAAAAAAAATATACCCACCAGGTTCAACTCTATGGATTTTCTTTTTCCTTAAGGTTATGTTCAGATTATAATCGCGCGTCAAAGCACGTCGTTCGCGACACTCCAGTTGGTAACTATACAACGCGACCCAAACGCGTATATTGCGTAACTTTATTAACGTACGCCTGTTTTTCTTTCATTGTACTTGACGGACGACGTACGAAAACCTGTATGTCAAGTGCGAGATTATTCGTTAGCTAATTGTATTATTATTATTTTTTTATTACATTATAGGCAAGTATTTGATCTCGATCTCACCCGATGGTAAGTGACGAAGAGATCTACGATGGAGCATACTTGCCTTGGTAGGAGGGCGGCAGTAGATCGAGACGCTACATTCACTAGGCACATGCCGCGCAGCTGATCTGACCCGCCATCCATGAATGGCAACACCGAACATCATGCCGGAACACGGCTAGGCCGCTTGGTGACATGGCTTTGTTCAGTGGGTGGTGACTACCCACGGCCGAAGCCTACCACCAGTATAGTGTATAGTCTACCGTATTTAGACATTTTGAGAATTTTTAATTACTTTAATTACTAAAAATATTTCTTCATTACCTTGCAAGCTCTATCGCATCTATATGATATCATGATCTTTGCTATTTCACAAGCGCAAGCCTCATCTCGCGTCTAAGCCAGCTTACGCAACCTTTCACTGTTTCGCAACCGTCTGACCGACATTCGACGATTTGCGAGAGGTTATGTAAGCGTTGATTGTTTGTGCCAGCCCTCCCAATGGGGGGTGCCGAGGAAGTGGACTGATGTTGGCCACTTCCTGCCGATAAGGAGTTATGGGGACTTTGTTATCTTGATTATGAGGAGTGGACCTTTGAATCAAAATCATTTTGTTGTCATTATATGTCAAAGAAGCAATTATAAATCTTCCGAACCCGTTTGTAATGCTGGTTCCACTCTCTCTTCTAATTTAAGGGCTCGACCCTTGTCAGTGTAGCTGATGAAGCTCTTTCCACCTGTCTCTATCTAGAGCAGCTTCTTTCACCTCCCTATACGACATGACACCCATCCTTTCTTTTATCTGACTCATGTAGTTTATTCTTGGTCTTCCTCGTCCACGCTTTCCTTCGATCTTTCCCTCTATGATGTTCTTTATAAGGGTATCATGTCGTATGAGATGGCCTATCATCTGGTTCTGCTGAGAGGAGGAAATTCTAAAGTTAGGTGCCCTTTTTTAAGAAAAGAGCTTACTATACAGGGTGTAAGTGGGCTTCGTAACTAAAACTATTATGTCAGTTCATAATTCGGGGAAAACTGGAGTTGGAATTTTCCCTCGATTTTTTCATGGTTTACGCATTTTTTTTTTGTATTATAAAACTGATTTTATCATGAGATCATAATAGACGGCTATCTAAACCTGATTTTAAATTAAAATAAACACAATGACTAATTTAGACCTGAAACTGCAATGTAAAGTAAAACTCAATACGCTCAAGCGCGCTCGTCACTCTCACGAATCGGGTATCGCGTGGAACGTTGCATTGTCATAGCGTGAATCACGATACATTGCTCGCTCAAGAATTACAACATTTGTCACCCATGATTTTCGACATAAATTATTTCTATAAATTAACTATAGGCATTAAGTGTAACCTTTACCCAATGTTTCGTTATCATTCCCCTTACACCCTGTATACTCCTAGGAATAACACGCTATGAGGGCTGGTAGTGTGCTATGGTCACAGCACTATGTAATAAATAACACAAAAGCTGTACATAGCATAAAACGGTCTGCTTTCTGTTTCTTCTGTTCTGTCTGATACCTTGGTATGTAGATAATCGTTTTTAAGCCACTATGTATGCCACTCCAACCATGCAAAGTGTATTCACTCTAGAAGAAGTCTTCAAAAAATGACCGAATAGTTTATCTTTAGAACCTGCCCCCTCACCATGAACTATTAATGTGACTCTAAATTGAATAATCCTGTCACTTAGTACAAATTAGCGATAAAGATTAAATTGAGGTCCTGATTTAAGTCGCATCAATAGTTCATGTTAAGACCCCTGTTCTAAATTTTCTAACCATCTCCAGAGCTTATTGTACTAAATTATTGTATTTTTTTTCTTCAAAATTTAATGGCCTCTACAAAGGAAAATCATAAAAAGGTCACTACCAAAGTTAAATAATGTTGACCCTAGAAGCACTTCTTACCTAAATTTCTGTGGCGCTAATGTGATCCTCGCTTTCAACCAGATCAACAACAAAAAACAGTTTTTTTTTTATTTATAAATAACAACTTACAGGGAAAAAGTGACTTGATTCACCATCAAAGCATTTATGTCAAGGTTATTGAAACACCGTAAGTAGTTATAATGAAATGAAAGCAAACGCGTCTCAGATCCTGAATCTGACTTCTAAATGATACATCCGCGAATACCTCTGCCGGCCTCATTCACACTGTAACGTATTTGAAATGTGTTGAATCTACGACGAGTGTCGCATCTGCAATGACTTCAATTTTTAGGTTTACTTAAGTCAATACTCAATAATTAAACTGTTATCTATACAAATAAATAAAATTGGAGTGTCTGTTTGTAATATTAAAATAACCGCTTTTTACTAAGTGCATTTAAGGGATATACACGGTACATATACCAAAACATTTTTTTTTACAATTTTTGTCTGTCTGTCTGTCTGTCTGTTTGTTCCGGCTAATCTCTGAAATGGCTGGACCGATTTTGACGGGACTTTCACTGGTAGATAGCTGATGTAACAAGGAGTAACTTAGGCTACTTTTATTTTAGACTAGCTGTTACCCGCGACTTCGTCCGCTTTTTGTTAAATACCACGCGGACGAAGTCGCGGGTAACAGCTAGTTCATAATATAATAATATTTCCAAACGAACACACCAACTATTCGGTCGTACACTAAGCAAACTCTTGTATTATGGGTACCGTACAATAGACTGGTACCATTCCCAGTATATAATAATTATATAGATATTAAACATCCATGACTCGGGTATATACATTCGTGCTCATCAAACAAATTTTGTCGCTAGCAGGAATCTAACCCGTGATCCTCGGTATAGAAAGCAACGCAAAAAGTAGCACTACCAACTGTACCTAATCAGGTCGTCAAATAATGTTAGGGTTTTGTTCGAATTAAATTATTCAATTCCGCATCGCTGTATTCTATTCTATCAGCCGAAAGACGACTACTGCTGGACACAGGCCTCCCCCAAAGATTTCCACACATCACGGCCCTCCGCCACTCGCGTCCACCGGCTTCCTGCGACGCGTGTGATATCATCGGTCCACGTAATGTAGAACGGCCCCCCACAAGGTCCGTTCTACATTACGTCTTCCCGTTCGTGGTCACCATTCTAGAACCTTTCTGCCCCAACGGCCATCGGTTCTGCGAGCTATATGTATATCTAAGCATCGGTGTGTAAGGCAGCTTAATTATAACGGGTTTCTTTCTGACTCACCCTCCACGTAAGTGGGCCATCTTCGGTTTCCGTTCAAAATTAACTTTAAAAAGATATCGTGTGACATTTGTTGTTATTTTCATTTACATAAGTAATTTGTAAATGTGGGAACCATGTAGCCATTAACTGTAATTTTATACTTAGTTAGTACTTTTTGTTTTTTTTTGACCTGCTGCTAAAGTTTGATTAGCCGTTCCTACATTGTTCTCACATACCTATAACAATGTATTGCTCAAAAATGTAAAAGATCTATTTTAAAAAAAAAAGAGCAACCATGGAGTTTCTTGCCCGTTCTTCTCCATAGGAACGGCATTCCGAACGGGTGGTAAAGCAGTAGCATATAATATTTTTGTAACTTGACGATTCATAAGTACTGTACAATAATGGTCTACGTGAATAAAAAATATTCTGATTCTGATTCTGATTCTGACAACATTGTGATAAAGAATACCATTTTAGGTGTCGCTATAGCTTGCCAGTCAGGTCAGAAATCATAATTACCTATTGATTTCTTATATTTACGCGAATACTACACATTGAAATAAAACTATTTTTACGGATTCTATACGGATACCCTCATATTTAAATCGTGGTTAAATGTGAGGGTGCCCCCGTCATACTATGACACTAGGACGTCAACCACCTCAGTCCTCCCGTGACTATGGCTGCTGTAAAGCAGCCGAAACGTCGGGAACGTAAAAACGAAAAATAAACGCGATAGAATCCTTAAAAATAGTTTTATTTCAATCATAATTACCTGTTAAAGGTTTCAGCAAATTTTTGACGTACTTCTTATTGTTAGTATGTAGGTAAAGGAAAAAAATACTTTTAATTTTATATATGACTTTTTTTACAAGGTTTGCAGTCAGTCAGCAGTCACCATTCTAATCAGTATGTAAAGTCAGAAGGAAGAATCGTGGTTGAAAATGAGATTCGCACATGAACTCCAGAAGTCCCGGAGGTGCGAGCCGGGGTTTGGACCTGCAATCCTCGTTACCGAGGCAAGCGTTCTACCAACTTGGCTATCACTGCTGTGCAGTACATAATTAAGTATTATCCTTCCCATAGTATTATACTAATAAATGAGGTCAATAAGAATGTGATAAAACACGAATCGTATAGACTCGGAAATGACGAATATACGAATATACTGATGACAAATTTCCAATCATTTTCGTCAGCCATTTTCGGACTTTTTTACTCTGACGTAAAAAAAGTGCTTACGTGAATACAGCTTTAATATATTAATATACACTATAACAAAAGGTCTTAAATAGAAAATACTTAACAAAAAAAAAACTAGAAAAAAGACTCAACAAAAAGTCCGTGTCAGTTCTATTTCATAACACAAACGTGGATCCGTCAAAGGTTCTGAATATCGGAACTGGGCGCTCTTCAGTGCTAAACATCTTAAAATTATTATGAATACAAGGCAAATACGACCCAAACACTATGACTGAAGAATATTAATTCATTTAAAAGTCGCATCATCACTTTCGACTTTTGTTGTTTCAGTGAACGAAAATGACAAAGTTGTAACTTCAAATCCTTTCAAATGAAACTCAACCATATCAAGTCGGAACTAAGTCTAAATCAGAGTACTGTAAATATTTAAAAGAACCATGTCAAAATAAATCCGGTGCCCTACAAATGAAAGTGAAAGTTTGTCAGCGCGGGCGCAGCGTAGTGGGGATCGCGCGCACGCGGCGAATGTAAATGCGGATTTAGGCGTTTGATGAACCACCGCACGTACTAGCCAGCCCAGTCACTCATATTTAGTACTATTTTTGGGCATTCAGATGAAAGTATCAAGATTAGTTAGGAGTTATGACGATGGCTTACTTAGAATATGAAAACAGAAGGCTGTATGGCACCTACTTCCATTTTCCTGGGCGGTTCTTGGACAGTATACAGGATCATAAGGTTTTTTTGTCTCTCTTCCTTAAGCGGTCTAGGTATCCGTTCAAACGAGATGGCATATTACCACTGACACTGAGACGACATACGCTTACAAGTATCCGGAGTATTGGCCCCATTTACTTTAAATGTCGGTACCAGGACCACATAAAGCACAGAGGGTATACTATCCCAGTCGAAGACGGGCACCCGATCCTTGTCGTGATAATCGGACATGTTCAGAGGCTAACTATTCTAAGCAGTGCGAAAGAAACAGCGAGATTTATTTCAACAAATAAACAGCGACAGAAATAATGTTCGCGCACTGAAAGTGACGCTATGAATTTGTTACGTATTATAATAAAAAGCAATATTAATAAAATCATTTTTTACCAAAATTGACTGTATAATTAGGAACTTAAGAGCTAAGATTGTCTTAAAATATATTAGAGAGACTAAAAACCCTTAAAAATAAGATAACATAAATATTATTAATCATGAGTTGGTTCCTTATGACTAAGCAACAGACCATGGTCCAAATATTAAACTCTGAGCTCACAAAGATATCAATTAATAAACTCTATAGAAATTAGCATAGGCAACATCTTATATCCACTATTTTCTTATTCAAAGACGGCCTTAGGGCGAATTAATTTACTTGATTACTTTATTCAGATCCTTAGTCTGTAGGGAAATAACTGAGAGTCTCACAGTTTGCCTTCAACGCGATTTTCCTTTTATTTGCATAGCTTAGAATCCATTTTGCATTAATGACTCGAGATTCCTGAATTATTAAACATACAATATTCGGTATTCTTTCTCCTGTTAGTATCTGAAACAAAGACTACTCTCTTAGCATAAAGCACACTCTGGTCTAAACAAACTGGCCTTTAAATGATTTTTTTTATTGATCGATTTCTATTTTAAGTATGTACCTACGTAATGAATAAGAAAGTTAATATCCTCAACTAAAAGTCTAGTTAGTAAAAAACTCAAATTAGTTATGCATCCATAATGATAATTGTCAAGGAATTCATGTTTAATTATCATTATTTTATCATTAAAAATAAATAATACGTTATTATTCTCCATCATTGCTATTTACAAACGAGACTTAAGTACCAGGCGGGCATAATCCGATAGAAGTCACTAGCACTAATAAATTCTATTATAATTATCTTCTGGGAACTATCCCACGAGATCGGCCGCAGTCGACAATTGTATGGGGCAATATTGTACATGCCCTTTCGATTTAAAAATGAACTTTAAGTCGCTGCAATAAAGGTAACAGTTGTAGAATAAAATGATGTTTGTCTCATTTCTATGGAATCAGAACACTTGTGAAGGATAGGTCGAATTGCATAGTAAGTTTTCTTCAAAAAATTATGTCAAGCGGAAACTGAATTGTACAGTCATGATGGATAAAATCATGGAGGAGTTATGTTGTTAGAGACGTTCTATCCGAATTTAATGCTTTAACTAATGTTTAGTGTTAGGACTCTACACCATTAATAATCAAGAATACCATTAGATAGGTACGAATGCGTGATCGCTTTCCGGAAGAACATTGTTTGTATTGAAATAGTAGTAGGATACCGCACGGAAAGTTTAATGTCTCTTCGTTTCTGCAAACCTGGTACTTTAGTCACATCATTTTGGGATTTGAGGAAAGAGAACCTTAAAGAGAGTTTCATCCCTATACACTCTGCCTCTTACTGGTGTCCTAATACTTCCTGTATAAATATATAACGAAGACCATAATCTCTAAAAGGATTGGTCAGACAGAACAGTCATTCCAAACATTTGAAGAGATTTGGAACATCCGCTTTCACCAAATAAAAAGATAACCTTTAAGTGGCTCGCCATAAGTCCATCGTTGCCTTACCTCTCCACATAGTATAACCTACCTATTAGTTAATAAAATAAAAATAGTATTTACATAATATCTATCAGGTTTTTGTATATCGCCAGACGAACACGCAAACTGTACCTCAACTAAGCAACGCTTGTGTTGTAGGCACAGCACTATGGAATAGGGACACCCCCAGTATTTTAATTTATTAATATGTTGTTAGATATAATATAATTTCTTATTAAATAAATGAGTTACAGCTATTGCTTATATAGATATTAAACATCTCTGACTCGGGTACAAACATTCGTCACATAAAGTTTGCCTTTACTGGGACCCTCGGTACAGGAAGCAGGGTTGCTACTATCTGTGCCAATAGGGTTTCCATAATATAACGTTAGCTGATGGGGTACCTTACCCAATATGCAAGCCGTGTCCCCCCACTGAAAGTACCTGAACGACGCCTGACTGGCCCTTGGGTTACTGTTTAATTAGAGCAGTCTTTTAATATTTTCAAGTCCCCCTGGTGGACCTAATGGACTTACAACTCTGAATACTAAGATCTTTTGGTGTGTTTTTCAAAATCTAGAAGGAATTTGCTATTTCTACTAGGACAGAACTCTACTATAAACAGTTGCATCGCATTTGGCCATCAGTTATTTATAATTAACAGTACAATCAAGAATCCTTGGCAGTACAAGACAACTGTATAAACTCGGCGGTAAAACGGTCCATCTACGTTTCCTAGTTTCACAACTTTCCGTGTTCATTACATGTAATTGGTCTGAAAATAATATAGAACAAATAAAAAAATAATCAGGACACGACATTGAACAACTGCTTCTCAGTAGCATTTTTTCAAAAATGCTAGTAATAATGCTTATTAGAAACACTAACCGCCAACCTTTTATAGCTATTGAAAGACATGCTCAATATTAGCACGAAAGCATGCCATTATTGAGCATTTGCCGCTTAGTAGCATGTGTGTGGAAACATTGCTAGTAGTAAGCATATTCATTAGAGCATCCACAAAAAAAGCGAGTTGCTTTTCAAGCTACTTGAGACCTGGTGTGAACAGGCTTGCATAGCATGTATGAATAGGTTTTGCTTATGATCTAGCTAGTATCGATTCGTTATCAGTCCATAGCAAGAGAGCGTCTCACAAAAAAGAAACGAAAATAGGAGTCGAGAAATCCTTGCTGTTCGTGCATACTCAGGCTGGTGCAATATGCTTAAAACAAGCATGCTTATTGCTAGCAAATGTGTAGAGTTAGACAGTTTAGACCATGCTGTTTTTGAGCATGTGTATAGTTATGTGCACTTTTAGACGCGGGTGCACTCAAATTCCCCAGGCGCCGGCGTTATGCCACAAGAGTCATAAAAAACATTGCTGCATAACATTGAATTTCCAGTCAATCTATCTATCAGCCGATAGACGTCCACTGCCGGACATGGGCCTCCCCCAATGACTTCCACACATCACGGTCCTCCGCCACTCGCATCCACCGGCTTCCTGCGACGCGTGTGATATCATCGGTCCACCTTGTGGGGGGCCGTCCTACACTACGTCTTCCGATTCGTGGTCCTAGAATGGCGTTCTAGAACCTTTCTGCCCCAACGGCCATCGGTTCTGCGAGCTATGTGCCGCCCACTGCCACTTCAACTTTGAAATACTTTGAGCTATGTCGGTTACTTTAGTTTAGTATTAGTAGCAGTACTATTTTCCAGTCATAACTGGATTATCGACCAATTTACAAAGTATTTTTCATAGCATTACAAGTTTGACCACAACATAAGCTCATTATTTTTTTCCTCGACGTTTTCCAGAAAGTGGCCGGGAGGCAATGCACTCGCTTCCCCCAGCGGGCGGGGGGAGAGGGGATGCGCGAGCGCCGCGGAGCATTCCACTGTCGCTTTCCGAGCTTTCTTCCGCCTCTAGCAGCCTTGGAAATTTGGCGCAGGGAAGCACGTGGAGAGGATATTGCTTTTATATTTTTTTGGTAATGCTTCGACTAAGATATGTGGATTAAGACACCAGTAGGATGGTTTATGATAGTGCTACCCTTGTTTTGTGGGTAGGTACCAAACTTTTGATGTACTGTAGGTGATCCCAGAAGCACTTAAAGTAGAGTAAGCTACCAAAAGACAGTTTCCGAAGTGGTTCTTAAAGCAAGTACGAGTATACAGGATTTTACGTGTGGCTTATTTGATTACTTATATACTTGAACTTTGTGCTTACCGATATAATTTTCATCAACACGCAAAATCAAGGAGGATATTATATGAGGTTATATTTTTAATAAGCAAAAATATTGCAATTTGTATTAATTTCATGTGATCTAAAATGTATTCTTATATAAAACAAAGTCGTGTTAGTTACACCATTTATACCTCAAGAACGGGTGGGCCGATTATTATGATCTTGCATTTTTGGAATCTGTCTCCGTATTTAAAACATGGGATTTTTTGTGGATTTGCTCATACATTTGCGGCGGTACGAAATTTCCCGAGAAAGCTGGTATACATCAAAATTATCCTTGCCAACATTACCTGCAGCATAAGTAAATAATAAACATCGCGATATTTATAAAGAATGCCTATCAACATTGTTGTAAACATTAGATAAGTAAATCAATATACAACACGATTAAAAAGTACTAAGCAAATAACAACCTACACCTACTGTTAATTATGAGTAATATGGTTTGATAACAAATATATTCAATACTAGCTGTTACCCGGTATTTAACAAAGACAAAACCGTTAGTAATAGCCCGCTCGCGCGTTCTGAGCCCGCGCGACCGGCAGCCTTTGTTAAGTCGTTGGCGGGGGTTGGGGGTTTTTTTCTAAAATAAAAGTACCCTAAGTTACTCCTTGTTACATCAGCTATCTGCCAGTGAAAGTCCTGTCAAAATCGGTCCAGCCATTTCAGAGATTAGCCGGAACAAACAGACAGACAGACAGACAGACAGACAGACGGACAGACAGACAGACAGACAAAAAATGTAAAAAAACTTGTTTCGTTATAGGTAACGTGTATACATCCAAATGCACTTAGTAAAAAGCGGTTATTTTAATATTACAAACAGACACTCCAATTTTATTTATATGTATAGATTATTTATCTACTCCACGATTCCCTGTTCCTTCCAGAGTGAATGAACTAAATAAGCGAGATGGTACCGAGGTGGTACTTTCACCGAGGTTAAGGGCCTTAGCTAGCGAGGGCCTTGGCCCTTAGGCCGATGCACTTATCTGCACCAGAAAAAAGGCTTTTGAGGTACTTTTTAATTTTATATTGAGTAAAATTGATTGAAGGTAGGTTCTAGGAGTTCATCAAATGTATAGAGGATTCACCTAAATATAATAGCCGAACATTGGTGAGTAAGGCTCTTGGTGAAGGTAATCAAAGGACATCCTTAAAAAATAAAAAACAATTTACCTAGATATTATGTATTCCTGGTAATTTAGTTCAAAATGGTAATGTAATACGCAAGTACTTCAGAAAACTGAAAAATTATAAACCGTCTCATAAATTATTGCCAGTTCATCTAATGTCTACCTACAATAATTTAATAGTTTAGTTGAAATAATTAATCACATAAATATACAATAAAACTGCATACTATAACGTTTTCGTATAGATTCTACCTAACATTGTTTCTTTCTGATTTCTATGTAAGAAGCCATGGAACACGGATCTGATTAATTAACCTGTACCAGTTAATAGGCTAGGGAGACTTAGGAACTTTTTTTTTTTGTTGACGGGGTGGAAATCTTCGAAAGATACCCGGCCTCTGTGTGGGAGAGGGCCGGGTTATGTGGGATTCTGACCCACTAAAACCCCCCCGGTGGCCGCCTTCGACACATGTCGGAGGGGCTCCGGGATCTCCAGACGGAACGCACCGGTGCCCCTCTTGTGCCTCGCATAGTCCCACTGAATCTAACCCAAATTAAGTTATAGTGAAACTCGCAGGTAATCATAGTCTCCAAAACTGCATAGATAGGAGTCAATGCACCGCGCGCTGTACACGTGCACGACACTATGTATTTGGATTAAAATGAAAAAAAAATGAAAAAATTGGGGTCGAGTCACCTTCGTCCGTAGGAGAATTAAGTACCCTCGAGATACCCTACACGTGACCCTGGGTGGTGCCAACCAGGTGACAACTCTACTGGTGGGAGGCTTCGGCCGTGGCTAGTCACCACCCACTGAACAAAGCCATGTCGCCAAGCGGCCTAGCCGTGTTCCGGCATGATGTTCGGTGTTGCCATTCATGGATGGCGGGTCAGATCAGCTGCGCTGCATGTGCCTAGTGAATGTAGCGTCTGGATCTACTGCCGCCTTCCTACCTAGGCAAGTATGCTCCATCGTAGATCTCATCGTCACTTACCATCAGGTGAGATCGAGATCAAATACTTGCCTATAAAGTAATAAAAAAAAAAAAAAATCTTACTGATTTTATCGCGTTTATTTTATGTTTTTACGTTACCGACGTTTCGCCCGCTTTACAGAATCGCAAGGGAAAATATAAATTTGAAAGTCCTATTTTTATCATTACATCAGTGTTTTAGACATAGCATTTTTTACTAAAGATCAAACTAAGGGTGGAGTGCACCATGTATGGTTAAATTTAACTACAGTCAAATCTCAACAGACTCTGTCAAACTCTCTGTCAATTTGACTGTAGTTATATTTAACCGTGGATGGTGAAATCCACTCAAAGTGTGATAAATAATGTTATAAATTTTATTTAAATTAATTGGTATACCCATAACAATGTTCTGATCAAAAAAGAAACAAAACTTAAAAAAAAAGTGCAACTTTGGAGTTTCTTGCCCGTTCTTCTCCATAGGAACGGCATTCCGGAACGGGTGGTAAAGTTGTAGCTTAGCATTTTATAACTATTTTGACGCTTCATAAGTACTATACTAAATGGTTTACATGAATAAAAAAAAATCTGATTCTGATTCTGATATAACCAAAAGTATGCTCTACTCGCTTGTAACCATTATGTAGTGCGGGGATGCATGGCGCACGTGCAAGGCCGGCGCGCGGCGGGTCGGCGACCGCCTCCCGCGCAGCCTCCGCGACCCCACTCCGCCGGAAAACTCACTGTCATCCTACCTACATACAGGACGCGCTAGCTCTCGCGCCATTTTCATATCTTCATGTCACATCCATTATTTTATTTATAACTAGCTGTTGCCCGCGACTTCGTCCGCGCGGTATTTAACAAAGATAACCGTTGACAACAGCCTGCTCGCCCTTTCTGAGTCCGCGGGACGCATTGCAGGTTGTTGCTATCAAACTTAATCAGGCGCTGCGCTGCAACATTGGTTTTAATTTATTTTCGAGAGAGCCTATTTTTTTTTCTAAAATAAAAGTAGCCTAAGTTACTCCTTGTTACATCAGCTATCTGCCAGTGAAAGTCCCGTCAAAATCGGTCCAGCCACTTCAGAAATTAGCCGGAACAAACAGACAGACAGACAGACAGACAGACGGACAGACAGACAGACAAAAATTGTAAAAAATGTTGTTTCGGTATAGGTAACGTGTATACATCCAAATGCACTTAGTAAAAAGCGGTTATTTTAATATTACAAACAGACACTCCAATTTTATTTATATGTATAGAGTATAGATTTGTATTTATTGAATTTAATATTGCTATTAATTACTTGACACTGGCAAAATACCCGCTAAGTTGCGAGTGAGGCCATATTCATATCCATTTTATTTCATCGCATCTTATTTCGTAAAGAGGAAAAAGGAGGCACTACAGGATAGGTCATAATTGAGAAGTATAAAACTATATTAAACCTCTATGCAATTTGTACTTTAGTACTCTTTCTTTAGGGTTGTTTTACAACGTGTTGATATAAATATTATTCAGTACGTAATTGACAGAAAGCCCATACAACTACTGTTAAAAAAAATATAGATAGGGTTTAGCAGCACATTGTAAACTGGACCTTAATTTTTTCGAAGAAACCGTGGCGTTGATATTAAAATACATAAAAACTGCTTTTTAATATTTCCAAATATAATATACTAGCTTCTGCACGCGGGTCCACCCGCGGTACCTCGATGAAACATAGCCTGTAGCACTCAGGGATAGTATAACTTCCTATTACTGAAATAATTTCCAGAATCGGTTCCGTAGATCCAGAGATCCCTACATCCAAACTCACAAACTAACATTTAACCTCCTCATAAAACTAGTAAGTATACATTTAATACTCGGAACGCCCCCAGTCCATACAAGCGTTGCTTAGTTTGGGACCGTACAGTTGGTATGTTGGTCTAGCGATAAACAACCATACACAGATTGTATAAGTCATTTTATTTTAAACTTTGGACAGTTGACAGTGAAAATTCAGTCGGTCGGTCGACCTAAATAAGCGGCTAACACATAACAGTTTGCGTGCGACGCACGCAAATTGATCTGAGTTTGCAGCTAACTCGAATTTCAGTTCGCCACATGTTTGCGGCTCACTCAGTCGGCCGCTAACAGTTTGCCTACTGGGGACACAGCCATACTCCTGTTACAAGAGATCATTTCAATGAATGAACCACCACTTGGTGGATGTATCAGCAAATTCCTCCATGACAATAACCATTGATGTATACCGAGAACCACGATGGTTACTGGACATTATGATATTTTTTTTAAATTAGTCACCCGTGATTCTTTTTACCACAGAACGTCTAGTGCGAGATTTTATAAACTAACTGTATACTTCATAGTCTACCGTATTTAGACACATTGTATGGATAGTTAAATTAAAATTTAAGTTAAATTTTAATAAGTTTAATAAAATGACAGGCAACATTGAACCAAGAAAGTTAAAACTTTTGTGAGAAACCTAACTTGTAAGTTACTTAACAAAATTATTTTGTTTTCAACAAAAAAGTTAACTGAGTCCTTCATAGATGGCGCTGGCGAAGCAATAAAAATGCCTCGCGGTTGCTACAGGGTGTTACATAATCGGCCGCAACCCACCAGCAACTGGGCAAGTAGACCGGAACGTTGTTATACACAGCCTGTTCACTTTTACTTTTATATGAAAATGCACATGTATAAAATTGTCAAGTAGGTAGCTTATAACAATGTGATATAACTTTGCACCTTCCCAAATTGGACTGGACTGTATTTGGTCAAGTTGCGGGCCAAAATTAAATTATAAAATACCAACTAAAGTATTGATTTCTTATATTTACACGAATACTACATATTTAAATAAAACTAATCCTACGGATTTTTACGGACAAAATCTCAATTTTGGTCATGTCGCAACCGACTGGAACAAACATTAGCATACTCATAAAAAAATCAACCTGTATATATAAATAATCTTAAAATCGCAACCACTTTTACGCAAGAGCGTGCAAAACGAGAAGAATTGTGGCATTGTGATAGCTTCCTGGTGGCGGTTATGTCACACTGACCTGCATGTTGATTATAATTACATTAATTTCGGTGCAGCTTTATTTTGGCGAACACAGTGCCCCAAACACGAGAACTATCGTAATCGTATCGTCGCCAAGACAACAATTACAAAGTACTTTTACTCGTATAAATACTGTGCTTGTATTGGTTCGAGCCGCCGACTTTCTAGGCAGAACATGTACTGGGGAAACGTTATGTGAAAACTAAAAACGTACCTACGTAATAATTAACTCTAATTTCATTTAACAGATGGCGGGCGTTGTCGTGTTTGACTTTCGCGCAAAATTAGCGTCCTACCCACGTGATTTTTTTAAACTATTGTACGGAGCGTAGGAAGGTGGGAATCGATCAACTCTGGGCATGTTAAAGTCAGTTAGTTAATGTTGTAATGCTAGTTAAGATTAATTAGTTTGGTAAAACGATAGATCAATTTCTTTTCTCGACACAACAAAAAAATACTGGCATTAATATTAAAATTGGTATGGGGTTGTTTTCTCCCTGTGTTACTTACTTTAAAGGCGTTCTTTGTCTTTGTCTGGTAAATTTTCAGTAAAGTATTCACAGATTTACTTATACGGATTTATTTTATCAATATCACCATCAACATTATCATCAGGGTTACATATAATTCAATGACATTTATTAAAATGTAACAAGAAAAAAGCGGGAAAAAAAAATTACTAACCGACGATTTCAGAATAATTCTAAAATGTTTTGTTTAACTTTATAGCCATGAAGCTGTAGCGACCACGTAACCCCGCCACAAGCTACGCAGATGGCGCTGCAGACGCATTCAGAACAATAGACAATTGACGTCACAATCCTGAATCGCGCTATAAGAGATTTCGGAGCAAGTAACATATTATATACTAGCTGTTGCCCGCAACTTCGTCCGCGTGGTATATAACAAAGACTCAACCGTTGGCAACAGCCTGCTCGCACGTTCTGATCCCGCGGGACGCATTGCAGATTGTTGCTATCAAACTTAATCAGGCGCAGCGCTGCAACATTGGTTTTAATTTTTTTTCTAAAATAAAAGTAGCCTAAGTTACTCCTTTTTACATCAGCTATCTGCCAGTGAAAGTCCCGTCAAAATCGGTCCAGCCATTTCAGAGATTAGCCGGAACAAACAGACAGACAGACAGACAGACAGACAGACAGACAGACAGACGGACAGACAGACAGACAAAAATTGTAAAAAATATTGTTTCGGTAAAGGTAACGTGTATACATCCAAATGCACTTAGTAAAAAGCGGTTATTTTAATATTACAAACAGACAGTCCAATTTTATTTATATGTATAGAGTATAGATGTATAGACAAGATCCCGATAATAACCGTCGGGGCATAGCGGCCGCCCCGCCAGGCATACCACCCGCCTGGCTGGAAGATCTTCCCTTTACCGCTAAAGAGCCATTATAATAGTTATGTTACGAGGCAGGTACTCGCACGACAGGGCAACGACCTCAGGTGTGCAATCACAACATGCGATGCATTTTTTTTTATCAGCGATTGCATTTTTTTTTATCGCGCAATGATCTCGGTGAGCCGTTTTTTTCCTGAAAACGCATTCGCTGCGATAACTTACGTTTGTTTTGCAACGCAAACACGGACTAGGGTGCGTAGTTACAAGGACATTGAACCTATAGACGGATATTAAACGGTGTACTGGTAGTTTCAGGTTTTTCAATCATACGTATTTGTTAGATACAAGTTTTTGGGGTAGGGAGCGTTTAAGTAACACGTAACGAATTTGGGAGGGAGAAGGGGGGGTCTTCTGAAACTTTACGGTGCGTTACAGGGGCGGGAGGGGGGGGCTTTGAACTACGCGTTACGTAAGATTGTTTTAACCCTTCAGAACGGTCGCGTAGAGATTTTACGTTTTACTAGGGGGGGGGGGGGGGGGGAAGTTACGGCGAGTTACATGGGGCGGGGGAGGGGAGGTCAAAAATTGCGTTACGTACTACTTGAGCGCTCCCGTACCTATAAAGATAATGAAAATGTTTTTAGAAGTTTGCAGTTATTAGGTCTTCTTAATATATCACCGCCAAGCTAGTAGCAGTGATAGCCAAGTTGGTAGAACGCTCGCCTCGGTAACGAGGATCGCAAGTTCAAACCCCGGCTCGCACCTCTGGGATTTCATGTGCGAATCTCATTTTCAACCACGATTATCACTTGCTAAACGGTGAAGGAAAATATCGCGAAGCAACCTGCATGTCTGAGAGAACCCCTCGAAAGATGTGTGAAGTCCACCAACCCGCACTGAGTTAGCGTGGTGGACCATGGCCTTATGTCCCTAGCATAGAGGGGAGGCCCGTGCCCAACAGTGGGACATTGAAAAGGGCTGGTATTATTATTATAATAAATCATCTAAATTAGACCTAATCTATACTAATATTATAAATGTGAAAGTTTGGATGGATGGATGGATGGATGGATGGATAGATGTTTGTTACTCTTTCACGCCCGAACGGATCTGGATGAAATTTGGCACAGAGATAGATTATAGTCTGGAATAGCACATAGGCTACTTTTTATCCCGGTAAAATGTATGGTTCCCGTGGGAGAGATGTTTTAATTTTGAATACTTTTTATCGCGGGTAACACCGCCGGGCGCAGCTAGTTGTTAATAATAAGTAGCTGTACTCTTGATACAAGCTCGCGCCTAGTGTGTGAACCACTTATATGACGATGTTATACATTGACGGCCTGATTAGCGCAGTTGGTAGTGACCCTGCTTTCTGTGCCCAGGGTCCCGGGTTTGAATCCTGATAGGGCCAAAATTTGTGTGATGAACACGAAGGATTGTACCCAAGTCGTTGATGTTTAATATCTATATAAGTATTATAAACTAAGTGCGCCTCAGTCCATTGTAAGGTACAACAATACAAGCGTTGCTTAGTGTAGGGCCGTATAGTTGGTGTGTTCGTCTGGCGATATTTATTTATTTATATCTTTTGTATGTGATTTGAATAATTTTTTATGACTTTATGACATTAATAAGCGATAAGTTTATTATTTTATTCTTCGGTGTAAGTAATGACATCTCATGGTCAGTGGTCAAACTAATATCGTTGGGAGAGCAAGCATTGTTATGGCTTCTTCTATTCGGCATTAGATGGCGCTGTTATACCTTATGTTGTTTTATGATTTTTCTTTTTATTATATAGAATAAAATTATAGATCAATGACCAGCTTTGAAAATAAAAAGGTGACTACCTGAGAAATTACATAATGTAGGAAGTCCGTTCTTTATTTTTCATAAAATTTCAAAAAGCTATGTTTCCGCCCGGGATCGAACCGGGGGCCTTCTGCGTGTTAGGCAGATGTGATAACCGCTACACCACGGAAACCGATGTTAAAGGTTTCAAAATTTTGTAAAACAATCTAATTATTTGTTTACGCTACAAGTCACTATAATTATAAAAATTACTAGCTGCGTCCTGCGGTGTTACCCGCGTTTACATTTTACCGCGATAAATAGCCTATGTGCTATTCCAGACTATAATCTATCTCCGTGCCAAATTTCATCCAGATCCGTTCAACCGTTCTGGCGTGATTGAGTAACAAACATCCATCCAAACTTTCACATTTATAATATTAGTGGGATGTCTAAATTCATGGCGAACAAATTCCTCTAAGCAGGTAATATTAGAGAATATCTTTAATAATAGAACTAATAGATAATTTGTGACAGATTTGAAAACCAACCGTGATTCCGGTCAGTTAGCCAATATAGTATGTCTTGAATTTTCGAAATCTCCCAAGATGTTCGTAAAATTTTCAGTAAACCACAGGCTTACTGACAGGTATAGGGGAGTCATTTCATCATCGTCAGTGATACTTATAATACTTAAAATAACGACGAAATATTTCACTTAACACTGGCAAAAATATCACTATAATAGTAACCGATGGCCGACTTAAAAAAAAGAAGAAAACGAATCAATTCAATGCGCGCCATAGCGGGCACGTGACTCGTCACCCATTGACAGGTTGATCGATAGCTTTGTACCTACAATAACGAACAACATCATTATTATACATGGAGGGTAGACGGAGTCGGAGGTCCACCTTGGATGCTAAGTGATTGCGGTTGTCAGTGGGCACATAATATACCTACCATTTTGTGTTGTTTACTTCAAGCCAGCCAGTACCTTTTTTTTGTTTCCGCTGGCAAATTCATTTTCGCATACCGCCCGAGTTCAGGGGAACTCGAGCGGTTATGTGGGGCTCCTGGAGGGTCCAGACTTCCCACTAAAACCCAGCGCCGGTTTTCTGCCTGTTGTGGGGCGCCACGGGGTCGCTCTACGAGCATACTACCGTGACGGAGCCAGCCAGTACCTGGCATGCGTTCCAATGCCGCATAAATCTTCGGCGTGTGCGCACAACAACTCACCAAACTTTCATCGCGGCGTTTCAAGCTGATTAACTCGGTTGGCACTGACCGTGGCCTTCTGCGCCGAGAGTCGCGGGTTTGAATCCTGGTAGGGACAAACTTTGTGTGATGGGCCTGAAGGTTTGTACTCGAGTCGTGGATATTATCTATATAAGTATTAAATACTGAGTTCGCCCCAGTCTACCGTACGGTTCCCCTAAATACAAACGTTGTGTAGTGTGGGACCGTATAGTTGGTCTGTTCTACGCGACATCAACTGAGAAGACTGACAAGATTTTCAGCGGGCTGGTCTTTTTTTGTATTTTTCTTATCGCCAATTATTAAGTGATATATATCTGTTAATTAACAAATATGCAAGGGGAGGCCCTTAAAATGCAAGGGGTTTCTTATCATAGTTGCCAATCCCCAACCCCCCCCCCCCAAACCAAATTCCGAATCCGCGCCTGCTTAGCCTGTTAATAAATAAAAGCGTGAACATAAAGGAGAGCAATAAACCATTGAGGAACTGACATTGGACCAGGGCGACAGTCGTCATAGGAGCCAATTTGTTCCGCGCGCATCGATTAGTTAATAGCGAACAAATTGCCGCTAATTGGGACCTTGTTTGTGGTTCGCCACGTACACTGTTATGGATTAAAATCGCTTGGAGTACGTTGATGATGGTACGACCCCATCCAAGGTTCTTCCTGATTGGTTATATTCTAGATAGTTTCATTGGACGATGATGCACTGTAGTGTGTTCGTAACTAGACTACATTAGTAGCCTTGTTTGTACTGCATGGGAGGTTCGCCGGGTTTTGGGCTAACGCCGAAGTGCAAGTACATTACACACGGTAGGTTTATGCTATGTAGAGTCAGGCGCGGATCCCCCCCTCCCCCATCCCCTTCTAACCAACGACTGAAGTACGGATAGACAGAATTCTGATCAATTTCATTTTTTTTCTGAGAACGAAATCCTATTGTTATCTGGTATCAGAAGCATCTAGTCAATATAAGTCTTGGGGCGTCTCTATAGGTATTTGGGTCTCGAAAATCTGCCTTCACATTATGATAACAAATGCGCTGAAAAGCGCAAGCGCAAAGGTAAGTATACCCTTTCTGAATCACCTGTATATTCAATGCCATAGCTATCGCCTAGTAACAGTCTAATAATACTTGGTACGTAAGTATATACGTTGATAAAGGTAATAAAAATAAATTATATCCACATAAAATTCGGATATTTTTATCCGAATTTTATGTGGCTTTTGCCATTTAAATATTTAATTCATTCAAAAGCGTTCATTAATATATTATATGGAACCTGAATCTCAACTATATTTAAAAAGCACATCAAGTAGCCAAAGGAATCTTGAATGTCTATGAATTTTATTGCGACTTTGTTCTATGAAGGGGTGAGCAGAGCATCCACATTCCGAAGGTATTAAGCTAAATAATAATAACAATAATAAATATCGCCAGACGAAGACACCAACTGTACGGTCCCAAACAAAGCAACACTTAAATATAATTAAATAAATATCGCCGTACGAACACACCAACTATACAGTCTGACTGAGGGTGAACTCAGTATATAATACTTATATACATATTTAACATCCATGACTCGCGTACAAACATTCGTGCTCATCACACAAAACTTGTCCCTACCAGGATTCGAACCCGGGACCCTCGACGCAGAAAGCAGAGTCACTGCCACTGCGCTAATCAGGCCGTTAACGACACTTGTATTACGGGTACCGTACAATGGACTGGATTAAATGTCTATTATGACTCGTGTACAAATATTTGTGCTGTAGGTTAAGCAAGAGCTCCCTATGTAATCGTAATTTTATACCCCACTGTTGGGTACGGCCTTCAAATAATGCGAGGGGCATTAGGTCATAGTCGACCGCGCTGTACGGGTTAGCGGACTTCACACGTCTTTCCAGGGGTTGTCTTAGAATTGCATTTTATTTGAGGTCCCGTCACTCGTGATAGATAGTTTCTCGATTAACATCTTAGAGGAGTTCGGGTGTTGTTGGCTTCTTTTATTATCGATCAAAATTGTTTGGTTTATAAAGTTGACAAGTCGAGGTCTAGTGGTGGGTCCTCTTTCCCCATAGGTTAACAATGGATTTTCGCCAAGTATCGCCTAGTTCTATCAATTACATGCAGGTTTCCTCACTATGTTCTCCTTCACCGTTTAGCAAGCGAGATTCGCACATGGAATCCGGAAATCCCAGAGGTCCGAGCCGGGGTTTGAAACTGCGATCCTCGTTACCGAGGCAAGCGTTCTATCAACTTGGCTATAACAAGAGCTGTAATATTAGTCAATAATAACAGGCGCGAGGGGCGGGTACGCATGGTTGGAGCGTCTAAGGCCTCGCACGGTCTGCCGCGCATGCGTCGATCACCCATACGCCTTTCTATTTAATATCACAAGTCAAATGAAGGCAAACATCGGGACGCCATTTTCATATCATCATGTCACATCCATTTTTTTATTTATAATGTGTATTTATTGAATGTTTTATTGCTATTAATTACTTGACATTGGCAAAATACCCGCTAAGTTCGTATCATGGCATTTCATTTCGTAAAAGAAGAAGAAGGCAAGCATCGCGAGGAAACGTCAGAACTTAAGTAGCAAAGAAACTGAGTAGCGCAGTTGGTAATGACCCTGCCCGCTGCGCTGACGGTCCCGGGTGTGAATCCTGGTAGGGACAAACTTTGTTTGATGAGCACGAATGTTTGTACCTGAGTCATGGATGATTAATATCTATATAAGTATTATATACTGGGTTCGCCCTCAGTCTATTGTACGGTACCCATAATACAAGCGTTGAGTGGCCTCGTCTGTTCGTCTGGCGGTAATATTCGACGCGAAGTCAACTGAGAAGATCTGGCAAGAAATTCAGCGAGTTGGTTTTTTTTTTATTTTTTTATCGCCCATTGTAAAGTGATATATTTCTTTTAATCGCAACATATGCAAGGGGAGGCCCTTAATGCAAGGGGTTTCTGATAATATCCCATCATGCCAACCCAGTACGAGTTGACAGGTTTACACGTCTTTTGAAAACGTGTTAAGTGTTTTTTTTTGTTTCGCCAACGAATTGGTTTTCCTCATGGTGGTTCCAACAATAATAAACATCAGTCAAATAATATTTAAGTAATTATGCGTTGTATTACTAAACAAACACCTTAACTTCAAATACGTTAGAGCAGGGATTCCCAAACTATTTTGGGCATGAGACCCCTTTTCCAAAATGAACTGATACCTCAGACCCCCTTATAGCCAAATAAATTACTTTAAAAATCCTATCTCTAGTTTATTTCCTACTAGTTGCGCCCAGCGGTGTTACCCGCAATAAAAAGTATGAAAAATTAAAACATTTATCCCACGGGAACCATACATTTTACCGGGATAAAAAGAAGCCTATGTGCTATTCCAGACTAGAATCTATCTCTGTGCCAAATTTCATCCAGATCCGTTCAGCCGTTCTGGCGTGAAAGAGTAACAAACATCCATCCATCCATCCATCCAAACTTTCACATTTATAATATTAGTATAGATTGATATAGAATAATAACTTTATCATGAACAAACTTGTTATCGACTTGTTGAGTTTTATAAAAGTACAACAATTATAGAATGAAGAACTTGTGCTAATGAATAGGGGTAGATTTCGTTTATGTCGACTTCTGGGAAATCGAATACTTTGGGAATCCCTGCGTGACAGGTACCAAAATAACTTGATCGAAAACAAATATGTTAAAAACAAACCCAAACCCATTCTTTGTTTTGTTTATTTACTGAGTACTTTGCGAATGTAAAAATACTCATGGATTTTTTTTAGGAATCGCCTACCTCCTTGACCTTGTTGCCTTGATCGGCACATTTGGTGTTAACCCTGGTTTCTGTACTGATGGTACCGGGTTCGAATCGGTAAGGGCAAACGTTGGGATGAGCTAGAATGTTCGTGATCACGTTATGGTTGCTTAATATCTATATACAGCGTGGTTCAGAAAGGTAATAGTTGAATGTACTAAGCTTTGTACCTGCGCTTTTTTAGCGTATTTGCAATCATTATGTGACATCATAATTAAAAAAATATCCATTTTGCCGCCAGCCAAATGATTTTTTTTATTTTGTTGGGCACAAAACCGAATACTTATTGATTTCTTATATTTACGCGAATACTACACATTGAAATAAAACATTTTTTTGGGATATTATCGCGTTTATTTTATATTTTTTTACGTTCCCGACGTTTCGGCTGCTTTACAGCAACCATGGTCACGGGAGTTCTGAGTCTGATTTGACTGCAAATGTGAATTGCAGTTTACATAAGAATGGTTATATGACGGCCTGATTAGCGCAGTGGTAGTGACTCTGCTTTCTGCGCCGAGGGTCCCGGGTTCGAATCCTGGTAGGGCAAGCTTTGTGTGATGAGTATTAATGTTTGTATCCGAGTCATGGATGTTTAATATCTATATAAGTTAGATATACTGAGTTCGCCCTCAGTCCATTGTACGATACCTATAATACGAGCGTTGCCTAGTGTGGGACCGTACAGCTGGTGCGACTGTCTGGCGATGTTAAAAAAAAAACCATTATATAGTAGTCAAAGTGGTCAAGACAAGTATTATGGCAACTCCTGTCTTCTGGAGCATGGGAATATATTAAAGAGGAACAAACAAACGAACCAATACCGATGTTTGAATATAATTTAGTACGTGGACAAAATGTGGGAAGGCCACATATCTGATATTTCTCGGACAAGTCCTTATATCAGAATCAGAATCAGATTATTTTTACTTATGAATCGCCAAAAGTTACAAAATACTATGCTACTACTTTATCACCCGTTCGGAATGCCGTTCCTATGGAGAAAAACGGGAAGGAACTCCATGGTTGCTCTTTTTAAATAGATCTTTTACATTTTTGAACAGTACATTGTTATGGGTCTGTGAGAACAATGTAGGAACGGCTAGGCGGACTTTAGCAGCCGGTCAAAAAAAAGTACTAACTCGTAAGTATATAATTTACATTTAATTTAATTACTATAATTTAAACAATTTTGACAACCAGTGACAGATTTTATAATTCGGTCACCCATCCAAGGTCCGATCGAGGCACTTGTCGATGTACGGGACGATTTCACTAACCGAGCGTTATATTATTGTCAAGGCATTAAGTTGGTACCTGTTCTTAAATTCAGACCACATTAAACTTTACAGAGAATCTTCGAACGGTTGTCCTGGCAAATACGTCTAAGGTGGTCGCCCTACCAGTGTGTGTATGAGACAATTGTCGTAATCATTCCGTCGAGGGTCCGCGGTACTTCGTCTTGGCACCGCCTTCATTGAAGTATTTATGTACCTTTGGAGAGTAATCAGATACTCCAGGTCAACGTACATAACGACAGGTTAAATTGCCGGATATAATAAAAAAATCGAAATGTGTGCTGGGACACATAGTAGAAGTGCAACTTTAACGGACAAGTGAAAAAACGAATCGCAACGGACAAGTCAAAAAACTAATCGCAACGGACAAGTGAAAAAACGAATCGCAATGGACAACTGGATATACTAATGGCAACGGACAAGTGTCAAAACGAATCGCAACAAAATTTTACAGGCAGCTTTTCACATTGGACAAGTACATTAACAATCTGCCCGTAAAAATTCATGGTTGCCGCACATTCGACCGGGGGCTAACCGAGGACACATACATTTTACAATATATATCGCCAAACGAACATACCACCTGTACGGTCCCGAACTAAGCTAGACTTGCATTATGGGTACCGCACAATAGACTGGGGGCGATCCCAGTACAATAATACTAGTACACTGAGAAAATTGACTCCCGTGCTTCATCTATACATATAAATAAAATTGGAGTGTCTGTTTGTAATATTAAAATAACCGCTTTTTACTAAGTGCATTTGGATGTATACACGTTACCTATACTGAAACAACATTTTTTACAATTTTTGTCTGTCTGTCTGTCTGTCTGTCTGTCTGTCCGTCTGTCTGTCTGTCCGTCTGTCTGTCTGTCTGTCTGTCTGTCTGTCTGTTTGTTCCGGGTAATCTCTGAAATGGCTGGACCGATTTTGACGGGAATTTCACTGGCAGATAGCTGATGTAACAAGGAGTAACTTAGGCTACTTTTATTTTAGAAAAAAAAATTGGATCTCTCGAAAAAAAATTAAAACCAATGTTGCAGCGCTGCGCCTGCTTAAAGTTTGATAGCAACAATCTGCAATGCGTCCCGCGGGATCAGAACGCGAGCAGGCTGTTGCCAACGGTTGTATTAGTTAAATACCACGCGGACGAAGTCGCGGGCAACAGCTAGTAAAATATAAACATGAAGAATGATATCTAATTAGACAACCGTAAATCTAGCATGAACATGTTGACATATCGTTCCGTCGGGTTCGATTTACGTTTTGCAACTACTAGTTAACGTGAACGTAATGATTGGATTTCATTCTCATGTTTATTGGTGAAGCCAATTCATGTTAAATTGTTATTATTTACGCACAATGTGTCCGTAACAACTCTTGGTCCTTTTTAACAGGAATACGGATAGAAGTTGCAGAATACCTTATAAATTAAATGTAATCATGCGTATCGTATAAATCAATCATCATAGATTTTAAACGTCCATGACTTGATTACGAACAATCGTGTTCATCACAACAAGCTTGACCCGATCGGGGTTCAAATCCGGGACCCCCGGTGCAGATAGCAGGGTCACCAGCAACTGTGCCAATAGTGTCGTCAATAAATCAAAGCAAGGCCTAGATTAGAAACTCATTCAATACATTACGGTCTACATTGCTGGTTAATCTGTTTCAGATTTGATACATTGATAAAATATACTACTGATAAGATAATATTAGAAAATACTAGAGTTTATAACACACTGGACTAGTAAAGCAGTGTGCACACTTGACATATGATTGGGCTTATTAATATTTATTATAAATCTGAAAGTTTGGTTAGATGGATGGATGGATGTTCGTTACTCAATTACGCCAGAACGGCTGAACGGATCTGGATGAAATTTGGCACAGAGATGTATTATAGTCTAGAAGGTTACTTTTGTCCCGGTAAAATGTATGGTTCCCGTGGGATACATTTGTTTTAATTTTTCATAGAGCAAAAGATCGACAAAAGATTGGATGTATACACGGTACCTATACCAAAACAACCTTTTTTAAAAATTTTGTCTGTCTGTCTGTTGGTTCCGGGTAATCTCTAAAATGGCTGGACGGATTTTGACGGGAATTTCACTGGCAGATAGCTGATGTAACAAGGAGTAACTTAGGCTACTTTTAATTTAGAAAAAAAAATAGGATCTCTCGAAAAAAAATTAAAACCAATGTTGCAGCGCTGCGCCTGATTAAGTTTGATAGCAACAATCTGCAATGCGTCCCGCGGGATCAGAACGCGCGAGCAGGCTGTTGCCAACTGCCAGCTGAGTCTTTGTTAAATACCACGCGGATGAAGTCGCGGGTAACAGCTAGTGTTAAATATAAAGGAACCTATTATTTTTGTTATAAAATACAAATGCATCGGATGTGAATACACCGCTACCGTTAACATACCGACAAATAAAAGATAAGATATTAATTCTAGTACCTGATTGAATGTTACAATAACAATTGTATTGTTCTAGCTCAGCATACATGGTACATACCTACTCATTGAATCTGGGTTATTTTTCGTTTTCATGTAATAAATCTAATACAATCATTTTACTGGTGGTAGGCTTCGGCCGTGGTTAGTCACCACCCACTGAACAAAGCCATGTCGCCATGCGGCCTAGCCGTGTTCCGGCATGATGTTCGGTGTTGCCATTCATGGATGGCGGGTCAGATCAGCTGCGCTGCATGTGCCTAGTGAATGTAGCGTCTCGATCTACTGCCGCCTTCCTACCTAGGCAAGTATGCTCCATCGTAGATCTCATCGTCACTTACCATCAGGTGAGATCGAGATCAAATACTTGCCTATAATGATATAAAAAAAAAAATCATAGAGACAGAATTAATATAATGTACACACACACATGTGAGTACTTTCTGCGTAGATCGGACCACAAGCAACAATTAAATATGAGGGTACCCCGGTCAAACTATGACACCAGGACGTCAACCACCTCAGTCCTCACGTGACCATGGTTGCTGTAAAGCAGCCGAAACGTCGGGAACATAAAATCAAATTATAAACGCGATAAAATCCTTAAAATTAGCTTTATTTCCATGTGTAGTATTCGCGTAAATATAAGAAATCAATATAATGTACATTCCTCAATAGTGTAGGTAAGAGAGTAGAGACATTATATAATAAAAATAAAATTATATACATATAATGTCTCTACATTGTCGTCGATGACAACATTTTTAGTTTTCGTTTTTAGCTATAATATTGTTTAGGGGTTTATATACGCATTTTTTTATATTCATAGGTAATACCTACGGATATGCGATAGCCGAGAACGAGTTCCTTTCTATAAATACATACGATTGATGGTATCTCTCGAGAAACAGGTCTCAAATCTAGGTTTGAAAGCGCCACCGTCTGAGATAGGGTGGGGCTACAGTGTGAGCGGAGATTAATTTTACAACCAATAATATTTATCAACGGGCTATTACAATGAGTTCGATATATATTCTGCTTTATTTTTTTTTATTATTATCAGTAGTAGGCAAGTTGCTAGAACGCTCCACGTGATAAATAAGTGTCGCAGGTTCAATCCTCAGTTCGCACCACTAGAATTACTGGACTTCATGAGCGAATGTCATTTTTAACCGTGATTGTCACTTGCTCGTGATTCGGGAATCAGAAACAATTCTTGATTCGTCGGTCCTGCACCGAATATCTTTCCAGTCGTGTCAGTTTGCGGTCCCATCGCACTATGAGAGTGAGGAAGAGAGCAACTGCGCATGCGCACACACTTGTGCACTATAATATCCCCTGCGTAGTTGGCTAGTCTCCATTGAGATTGTTGACATGACCTAAATAAGGTGTATCTGTTCTCAAATCACATTGAAATAAGTTTTCATATGCTGACAAACTTTTTACTAAATATAGGTATATAGATAAACACGCTGTCACAGGCGCCACGCCTTAATAGCATTAGATCTTACTCATACCGGAATTACTATTTGATCTCACTCAATTTAATGAATTGAATTACTTGTTAAATAAAATTAAATAATTAATTTAATAAATAATTTAACAAGTAAATATAACAAAATTCTAATTAAAATAAATGTTAAAAAACAACTAAGTGTAAATAAAACCTCCTCTACCACTCACACCTTATTCAGGTCTATCAGCTTAGTCCTCTCGTGACCATGGTTTCTGTAAAGCAGCCGAAAGGTCGGGAACGTAGAAAACGTAAAATAAACGCGACAAAATCCGTAAAATTAGTTGTTTATCTCGAAATAAATAAAGTTTTTTATTTTTTATAGTTTTTTATTTTGTTTTTTATTTTTTAATTACAAAAACATATTCTTACGCTTACGATTTAGGCAGAAAGTGCTCAGCGTCTTTCGGTCTTGCAATGGTAAAAATCCGTAAAATTAGTTTTATTTAAATGTGTAGTGTTCGCGTAAATATAAGAAATCAATATATTATTATATATATTTGCTACAACTATTTTTAAAGTGTCCGCACCAAAATGGTACACACGGAACCTTTATTGTGCGACTATCTCCGTCTTTTTTTTTACAGAAACGTAATATAAAAAAAACGGTCTTACGTGGCCACGATTGTCGATATTCCATGATTTTCAGTGACTTTCAGCATCATAGTACGATTCTAGACAACCTTATCGACGTAGTACTACAAAATAAAGATTATATACGATCAGGTATGCATGTATGGATATTTACGGACCACGATACATAGTCGGTTTGTACCTACTGGAGTGTGTGTCGGTTAACGAGTAAATTTAGTACGTTGTAGTGCGTTCAAGAGACAGACGTACGGACAACCTATAAACTTATTTTTCGCTAGAAAGTGCGTGCAGTGAAATATAAATAAACAGTTATAATTAATGATACTTAGTTGAATAAAATTGACCTTAATAAAATAAATAAAACTATTTTTAACAATAATCATCAAAAAAGTGTAAGTTCGACTAAATAATTAACGGACTATAAATAACAAAAAAAATAACGGCTTTAAATTTAAAAAAAATCTTTATATAGAAAAAACATAGAACTCGCAAACGAAGAACACGAACGAAATAATAATTATTTTAAAACAAAATGTACTCATAAAAGTAGGCTCACAAAACAGCAGTACAAAAGAATTCAACGTTACAAAAATGTTAAGTCCCTATTATGCGAGCTCAAGAACTTGGTATTTGACATCTGATGCAAGAAAAATAGTGAGGTGACTATGACGTCGTGGACCCGGGAGCTGGATGAGGCGGCTGAGCTCGCCACCAGGAGCGGCTACTGGCATATAGTACTGTTCTACTTGCTGTGCGCACTGGCCGCTATACCGACCTCCTTTTTAGTATTTTCACAGGTAAATAATAACATCGACGACCCCATTAACATAGTTGGCTGTGGGTTTGCTCTATGCCGAGGGTCCCAGGTTCGAATCGTGGTAGGAGAAAAGTTTGTATGATGAGCACTAATGTTTGTACCCGAGTCATGGATGTTCAATATCTATATAAGTATTGAACCGTATGGTGGTAGTGTTCGTCTGGCGATATAATTATAACATATTAATATTACATACAAAAACGAAACGTCAACAAGTTTGCAAAAAGTAAATAAAAAATTAACATCTTAATACTTATACTGTATGAGTCAGATAATGAGTGTTTATGTGTCAATATTTACATCTGAGTCATGTTAACTTAAATAAAGTAATTTTATACTTCTACTTTCAAAAATACCTCAAGTTTTTTTATATAATAACTAGCTGTCACGGCGAACTTCGTACCGCCTCAGATTCAAAATATGAGAAAAAGAATTGAAGAGAAAATGAATAATAAATTAATATATTTGTTTTTGTGTAATTTTTCAATGTTTTAATAGGTCCTGACATGAATCTAAGTTAAAAAAATGTAGTATAACAGTGTAAGTACATAAAAATATGTATGGAGCTATTATCACCAGACAAACACATCAACTGTACGGTACCAAACTAAGCATCCCACGTATTATGGGTACCGTACAATAGATTGGGTTGCGGACGATTTCATAAAACAATTTTGTTGTAAAAATATTAAAGATCCATGACTTGGGTATTAACATCCATGACTCGGGTACAAACATCCATGACTCGGGTACAAACATCCATGACTCGGGTCGTCACTACTTATATCCCAACACGAAACACGTTCAAAATCTTGACTGACATGGTACCGGTTGGTATAAATCCTATATGTTGATTTCTTCGTTGGTACCTAACATACCACATAATAATATCTGCCGGAAATTTTTGATATATTATGCACGTCAGTACTGAATCACGATTTCCTTTGTGAATGTGCCAAGTCGGACGCATAGGTATGTTATTATTGTAAGACAAGACGTTGTTTACTTACCATTCTCATACAAATGCCATTCGGTTTTACATATCTGAATGAGAACATTGATGGATGGAGTACTTGTGTATATAATGTGACCGTGTAGTGACTGATGTGAAGTGACAGTGATGACATATGGTACCGAAACGTGGTCGCTTACTATAGGCCTCATAAGAAGGAGGAACTCAAGGTTGCTCAACGCGCAATGGAGAGAGCTATTGCTCGGGGTTTCCATACAAGATAGAATCAGAAATGAGGAGATGGGTAGACGAACTAAAGTAACCGACACACCTCAAAGAATTTCAAAGTTGAAGTGGTAGTGGGCAGGGCACATAGCTCACAGAACCGATGGCCGTTGGGGCAGAAAGGTCTAGAATGGCGACCACGAACCGAAAGACGTAGTGTAGGATGGCCCCCCACAAGATGGACCGATCACACGCGTAGCAGGAAGCCAGTGGAAGCGAGTGGCGGAGGACTGTGATGTGTGGAAATCATTAGGGGAGGCCTATGTCCAGCAATGGACGTCTTTCGGCTGATAGAATAGAATAATGTAGTGACTAAGCGCGCAGCCTTATTCATTCAGTAAGTGCCTCGACCGAGCCAAATGCCTCGTGGCTCGCCTGTCATTTGTCATTGACCTCGCTGTCAACACGACAATTATCTTATCACAATTATCACAACGCAAAATAGGCCTCATTATCTAATTATAAGCTAATTAAAATTACTAGACTGCTATAACTATTAGACAATATTGTGCAATCTGCCAGAAATCTTGCTTAAAAAGAAATCAAAGTATCGGCCAATTAAAAAACAACAATTCGAAATGCTGATAAATTACTAAAAACACTGACGGCTCAGTTTATTATTCGGTGGCAATATAATGCCTGCATTTTGTTTTATATTGGAAATCGCCTACAAAATAATGCTATTTCTGCAAGTATCAAGTACTATGTTTCTTCCTTATTTTAAATATAAGTAGGTACCCCTGATGATAATAAGGATCCTGATGACGATGATGATGATGAAATCGATCCCTTCCCCTTTCAGTAAACCTGTGGATACTCTACTGAAAATTTTGCAGACATCTTGTGAGAACTCGAAAGTTCAAGCTATACTGTTTTATTTCAATTCCGTTCACCCTAGCACGTTTATATAAACATATAAATGGTTAATATCCGACTAATATTACGCATTATCAAATAAACAGAATTTTCAGAAAATAAGATCAAATTGATAAATTCCTACGAAAATGACCATATGTATAGTGGCTTTTATTTACAACTTTTAAATTAAAAACATATGTGTTGGTAGTCACGTGAAACCTAATACCAAGGTTTTATACGTTAGTATTGCGATGACAATGGTGACAGATAATTAAATATTTTCCACAATATTTTTTTAGTAATAACTTTTAAATATATTGTTTCCAGGTGTTCACGAATGCAACTCCAGCGCATTGGTGTGCACCACCACAAGAGCTGGATAGTCTCAGTATTCCAGATGACCTGTTGCGCTCCCTCACAGTACCAGGAGAACATGAAGCCTACGAATCCTGTAGTGCGTACGCTGTCGACCCGAAGAAGTTGCACGAGGCGCTTAGCGATTATGTGGAAGAAAGGTTCGAATATCTTGTGACTTATGTATTCCTGGTACTCTGATATGGAGATGTTTTCTCGAGAAAATTTATGGTGGTCTGTCCGTTTGCATGTTTGTTATAGTTTTACATGACAACATCGAAATTTACTGCCAAATTCATAAAAAGTGTTAATCCATTTACAATGGTATTAAAAAGGATTATAATTTTGATTATTTTGCGGGTGAATCTTAGAAAGAGATATCTAGCTTGAAATCTGAAGAAGGACCTTGAATAATTTTCATACCACACACAAAATTGCTATTTTTTTATTGCGCTTTTTTATATGTACAAATCAACTATTTAAAACATAGTTTACAATGCGCCTCCGATAATCATAAATAATGATGATGAAATCCGTTTGTAATCCCATTAATAGAAGTTTAACGAGGCATTTGAAAATAAATTTATCAAACGTTAGCAAGAAACAAATGACATCTGAACTTTAAATTGCGCTGCAGCGTAAAAAATATTGGTGTTCGGTGTCAGCCAATTTATTATAACAAATGATTAGTAACAGGCTTAATAGAAATAGCTCCATGGTTTCATGTTAGCCTGGTAATTGTATGTGTCTTGATCATCTCTGTATATTCTAATTACAAAAATACATGATATACCTTACTTAGGAAAAACATAGTTAAATTACAATCATATAATTTCAAACAAGGCCATCATGCTTAATTTATCCGTTCTTCTGATATTATTTCAATTTGTTGTCTTACAGAAGAGAAACAACGAGAGTAGGCGGTGCTTTTCGCATGGTGAACATTTTCCAGTTAATGCCAGTTACTGATGAAGAAGCAAGATTAGAACAAGTAAGTGTATATTCTTTTGACGCAAAGAAGGGTTAGGGTACGACATGAATAGAGTTGCTAGGAACCATGACTACTCGTAAAATAGTTCTATAATGGCATTATATACCCAATGTATTAGAGGCTTCACCTGCGATCATTTCGACTATTGTCCACTACTCTACTATTTTGATCTATACTACATAGTATAATAATTGCATGTTTCAGATATCCAGGGTTAAAGAAGCAGTCCTTTCAGTGAGGGATGAGAAACCGTCAGTATGCACAAACGGCTGGAAGTTCAGCACAGAACAGTATAAGAGGACGTTAGTAACTGATGTAAGTACTGTTGCAGTTGTAGAGTGTGTAGTTGTTAGCACAAATGCCAGTATACACCGCACGGAAGACATGTGCGAATCTGAACTTTCAATCATGACTATTTCTAGCTAAACGGCGAAGGCAAAGATCGTGAGCACACCTTCACATGTTTCCAGATCCGTGTGCAGATTGTCGACCCACACTGATCCCGCGTGGAACATTATGGCCTGAATCCCCGTCACATTGAGGGGGGGAGTGTGCCCGGTATAATAGCAATAGGGTTGCTATATAGTATATAGTGGTTACTTATGAAGTCGATATTCATGTTATACTACAGGATCTCTTTAGATCGTGGTTTAAAAAGCAGGAATTTTGCGTTAATGAATCCTACGTTGATGACTTTCTCTTTTGGTCTGTTCCAGTTCTCTCTTGTGTGCGATAAGGAATGGCTGCCACGAATGAGCAACACGTTGTTCTGGGTCGGCTCGATATTCGGAAATTTGTTCTTTGGATGGATGTCCGATAAGTATGTCATCTGATATAAGAATTATAACTACTTTTAAATAAATACCCCTCATTTAAATAAAACTAATTTTACGGATTTTATCGCGTTTATTTTTTGTTTTTTACGTTGCCAACGTTTCGGCTGCTTTACAGCAACCATGGTCACGGGAGGGCTGATGTGGTTGACGTCAAACAAAAAATAAATGTATTCGCGTAAATATAAGAAATCAATATAAATCTCCCCCATAAAAAATGAACGATCTTATGGACCTAATAAACCTGTCCACTCATCTAAATTATATGAGTACACTGATTTTACTCTTGATCTTTTCGGGTCATATTATATGGAGTTAAAAAGAAAATCATCGGATGACTTAGCCGTTACTGAAACGTGTGTTGTATATTGCGTGAAATAAATACTTTTACATACGGTTCGAAGCATGAACTTTTTAAAATCAACAATAAAAAATGTCTATAATTTTTCAGATACGGTCGTCGCCCTACAATCCTCTTAATGATACTCGTAGAAGTTCCCCTAGCGATTGCTGCATCATTCTCCACGTCCTACTGGACATACGTGGGCTTGCGGGTGGCCGGTGGACT
This sequence comes from Pheosia tremula, assembly GCA_905333125.1. Taxonomy (NCBI): domain Eukaryota; kingdom Metazoa; phylum Arthropoda; class Insecta; order Lepidoptera; family Notodontidae; genus Pheosia; species Pheosia tremula. The sequence continues at coordinate 6,269,052 of HG995421.1, read as the reverse complement.
CTTCTTCCCAGCCTTGTACCAGCAGCCGTTCATACTTGCGCTGGAGTTGATGCCTCCGAATCGTAGGACTCATGCAGGTATAGACTTCAAATTGGAAATACCCTTAACCTTACCCTTAAATAACCCTTAAATTGAGGGGGTATAGTTAGTCATAGAATGATTATATACAACAAAATTCTTTTTTTTTGGCAAAAGCACGGGATTTGAAAAGTTGTATTTTGATAAAACGCAGGAATACAAAATTAGGGCAAGATATCCCTTGATAAATTAAATACTAGCTTATTTGCTAAAATTAATATTAAAATTAGGCTTATTTCAAATGCACTCAACAAATCCCCACCACCATCGGCCGGGAGGGTGCCCAAAACGCTGGCAGCATTGCCACGTTAATCGCAACGCTGATGTGTACGCAAAATGATGATTTTGTACTTTGTAAGTTCACGACCGACTAAAGCGTACTTTTATAAAGAAGTTAGGTGACCTTTCAGGTATAGCAATCATGTATTCATTCCATTTTGTATCATGATTATCGATTGCTGTATGATGACCTCAAATATGTTGAGTAATCTTGCACATCTTTCGAAAACCACGTGAAGTTCGCCAATCCACAGTAGGTCAGTATCTTGGACAACGGCCAGAATATATATATATATTTTTTATTACATTATAGGCAAGTATTTGATCTCGATCTCACCTGATGGTAAGTGATGATGAGATCTACGATGGAGCATACTTGCCTAGGTAGGAAGGCGGCAGTAGATCGAGACGCTACATTCACTAGGCACATGCAGCGCAGCTGATCTGACCCGCCATTCATGAATGGCAACACCGAACATCATGCCGGAACACGGCTAGGCCGCTTGGCGACATGGCTTTGTTCAGTGACTGGTGACTAACCACAGCCGAAGCCTACCACCAATAGAGTTGTCACCTAGTTGACACCACCCAAGGTTCACGTGTAGGGTATCTCGAGGGTATTTAATTCTCCTACGGACGAAGGTGACTCGACCCCACTGACATGATATACACTGAGAGAGTGGAGTTGCCCGAAATAATGTCAATAGTGTCGTCCATACTGGCACCAATTACCATTGGTGAAGTGTAGGTACACTATGGTTCACTAATGTTAACCCTTTGAAGTATTGGGGTGATGATGAAGGCATGATGATCTTTTTATAATTTCAGGAATCGTAGTTGGCGTACTGTTTGCCAGTGGCATGTGTCTGCTGTCACTGCTAGCTTACGCTTTACAAGACTGGTACCACCTCTCCTTAGCTACGAGTATTCCATTCATATTATTGTATGGGTGAGTACAATATATGATCTAAAATTCAAAGTAACAGCTTAACCTGCATGTTTACACGTAGCGGAAAAAGCCATTAGTAGTGTTTCTAAAAATATAAGGCCAAAAACAAATGATAGCACACAGGTGAGGCAGTGCAAATGTTTCCCTCCAGAGAGCCATGTTCTGACTGAACGAGATAAAGGCACTGATGAAGTTTCGTTTTGTTTGTTATAGCTACTACTGGTTGATACCTGAATCTCCAAGATGGTTGGTTGGTAGAGGGCGAATAGCTGATGCTGAAAAGGTCCTCAGGAATCTCGCGAAAAAGAATGGCATAGATCTTCCTAGAGGATTTCTATTAGAATTACATGTACGTATACAAATTTACACACTACTATATATTTCTTGATGCAGCGATATTAATAACAATTATATTTTCTCTGGTAGTTATAATCATAACAATTCTTCAGAAACTGGCGTAATTTAAACTAGCTTTGCTTTCACTTCAATTGAGTTAGGATAAAGCGACAAGGTTATTTTATTAGTGAGTAACCTAGCCGTATCACAATCCTAGAAATTAAGTTACTGCTGTAAGTCTTCTTGCAATTACTTACTCCTCGTTACAGTACCTACAATATAAGTAACAATATGTATATTTTTAGAAAAAAATCAAAGACGAAGAAGATAATCATTCAGAATACACATCACTAGCAAACATGAACGGACACCGTGCAGGCTACAAAGAAGTCTCCGATAAAGACGAACACACAGAAAGAAGAATAAGCAATATGCTCACCTTTAAACCAGACCTCACAAAGATATCTGAAACACAGGACTCAAAAGAGAGCTTAGAAAAAATAATAGCATTAGAAGTAGCAGAAATTATTAATAAAACAACTAAATTAAAGGAGAGCGATCAAGAAGATAACAGAGATCCGAACATCTCAGAAACGTCTCATTTGAATTCGGAGCAGCAGCAAAAATCAACACAAACAGATTATTCAAAATCTCCAGCCAACACTTTAAGAAGGAAATCAATGCAGCTGGTGAACAAAATATTCATTCAGGATGATGATGATGATGATGCTATAGAGAATAAGATAATGGATGATCAGAATTCGGAGGGGGATTGCAAAGCTTCCCTGCTAGATGTATTCAGGTATCCGAATATAAGGAAGAAATTCTTTATATTGACATTTGAGTGGATCGCACTCGGAGTAGTGTATAACAGTTTAAGCTATAATACGCCAAATTTAGGAGTGAATGATTATTTGGCGTTTTTCATTGGTAAGAATATCTTTCTTCTATAAGTGTATTATAATAATAGGAATGTAACATGATTGGGTAGTTCTTCTTTTAAATTTTTGTCGGACTGTGGGATGTTGGAAGACGCATCATGGAAAAATACTATACAGATTTTGATGATATTGGCCATGGTGATGGCGGCATGGGATTGCTGGGGGATAAAGATGAATAATCTATTACTTATTTAATGTTAAATAAAATATCTTTTTTTATAGTTATATTACGGGAGACTAAACTAAGAGGAGGCATGTAATTGGTTGTGCATTATAAGCGTTAATTTATCTTTTTATTTTTAGTCACATTTTTTTAGTGCACTGTCCTAAATTTATCTATTTTTTTGTTCACGTGGTAAAAAAAATAGGCTTTTTAATTTTTTTTATTACGGGAGACAGATTAGCGACCATTTCCTTCATAATTTTCAGGTGGTGCAGTGGAGATACCATCGTATTTCATAGCATGGTGGTGCATGGAGCGCTTCGGTCGCCGCTGGGTGCTCTGCATCTTCATGTGCGTCGGCGGCGTCGCCTGCATCAGCTGTGTTTTGGTGCCTGATAGTAAGTTTATTCATCATGTCTCTTCTTTATCATATGTTCAACCAGATACAGCTTCTCCTTCCTTTTAATTCGGTCTTCTGTCATACTTACATTTAATCTGGTTGATATGAGAGTAAGCTCATTATAGATATACTTATGTATGTTACAATTACTTCTCAGGGCTTAATTTTAAACAATCTCAGGCTAAGGGTACACTTGAATTCTTATTGCATTTTAAGTCAGTCGTAAAGACTTCTACAATTGAAGTCGTATTTACAAACATTAGAGGCGTATTGTAATCCTAGTGATGATAATTTATTTGCTTCAAATACAAGCTCAGTATTTACTTCAAACTAATTTCTAAGGTTAATTATAACAACATTTTAATACATTATACGCAACATTCATCTCAAATTTCAACGGCAGTAATCTTACTAGGTAATAATAGAATGGGAGGCTTGTCTTTTTATAGAAGTTTTTGACGGTGTTTTGAAGTATAATTCAGAATTAACGTACTATATCCAGCAGTGGACGAAAAAAGTTCCATATTTACAAGGAGTCACTTCTGCTATGATGGATGACTACTCTTGCTACCCAGGTAGTATATACTAAGAGAGGCAAGTCGTTTAACCAACCTTACAGTATACTGTAAGATTGGTTATACGACTTGCCTCTGTGGTATACCACAGCATGGAAGTCGACTGAGGCAGAAGATACTTTGCTCTCAAGTCTACTGATCTTTGACCATGTCGTTCAAGCTTCGTCATTTCGGAATATCAATTGTGATAATTCTTTGCAGGCTGGCCATGGGTACTAGTATCTCTATCAATGCTCGGAAGACTGTTTGCAGCATCGTCATTTGCAGTGTTCTATGTACTGATAGGAGAATTGTTACCGACTGTGTTGAGAGCACAAGCGATGGGCGCCGCCTCTTTCATATCCGGATTAGGGTTGCTGGCGTGTCCATATATAGTGCATCTGGTAAGTTTTACTTTAGCATTACCTAGCATATTAATTGTTATCAGGTTGATATGACATTTATCTTCGAAAGGGGCGCAAGACGGTTTTATAATTAGCCCTCATTTCATCGCCTCACCCTTGGACATATTATGTACATTGCCCCAATAATTATTGAATTAAACATATAATATCTGTTTATTTTTGACAAACTAACTGTCTTGACAATTTGATTAGCGCAGTTGGTAGAGACCCTGATTTCTGCAGGTCTTTATTAGCAACCATAACTAAGTCATTAGTTGATTTTGCAAATTCTGTACATTAAGTTCGGTTAATGTTTTGAGACCTTATGTAATATAGGTTAAACTTATTACTTTTTATTGAGCGATAGAAATAACGCTCAATAAAAAAGTAATAGGAATTTAAAGTAATGAATTGAAAAGTTCCTTTCTTAAAATTCCTTAGAATTGTTAGCACACCGCAATAATAAGTGCGTTGAATAAAATTCTACTTTATATTATATCTGTACATACTTAAGACATAGTTTAGCTATTATCCATGGTAGCATTATAATAATTGCATCTACTTTCAGGCGGTCTACTCCAGGGCTCTGCCGCTCACCATCATGGGAGTGCTCAGTCTGATGGGCGGAGTCACCTTCCTCTTCCTCCCGGAGACACTTAACCAGCCACTCCCCCAGACCCTCGGCGATGGAGAGATGTTTGGCAGAAACTTTAAGATATTAAGTTGCGTTGAAAGACAGAATAAAACTGAGAGAACAACATCTGAGGATGGTTGATTGTCTGAAAATGATGAATAACCGCTGCTAGATGGAGCTACTTGTACAATTTGAAAGATGATAGTAAAAAATACGAAGGAGTTATGTCTTGAGGTGAGCACTTATATGCCTATAGACAGTAGGGCTGTAATTCTTGTTTTTTATTAATGTAGGCAAAACAAGCACTTATATATAGCAATGGTTATAACGTAATAAAACTAAGTCATGACACTAAAAGATAGTGTAAATTTCTATCAATGCTAGAATTTTTATAATCGCTACAGTAGCCGCAACAAATATAGACTTACAATTTTATTTTATTCAGGATATTTTTCCTGTTTTATATTTCTTATGTTGTCTTAGAAATGTTGTGTACCGAGACTCAATTAAGAGCTCTCACTTATGTATAAAATACTGATAGGATTATTCAGTGTTGCTAATTGTAAAGTAAAGTTTTAAGTCTGAGGAAAACTTTCTCGTAATTTAAGATAATGTCACAAAATAATTTATAATAAAATTGCAATGATGTAGAATGAACATACTTAATTTAATTCGTTATAAGATTTAATTATACATAAGTAGTGCGTTATGAAATTGTAAATAAATAATTTTTTTGGTAATATCATTAACTTATTTATTAAAATTTACCCGAAAGAATTTTACTTCCGCAAACCCGTATTAGTCCTCCTATAAAAGGGAGACTGATGCCAATCACTAGGGAGTTAAAAGGGCTTCACTAGGCTTCACTAGGGAGTCAAATTTAGTACACATTCCCCCATACATTGAGGGGAGGCCCGTGCTCAACGGTGAGACATTATAATAGCTAATATTATTTATTACACATTCAGTATCATTACTTCTAGAGTATCCTTATAATTGTCAACTACAGGAAAGCAAATTCCAATAGCACAATTGGAAACTGAAGGAATGAAAATTGCAATACTACTATTTAACAAATTTCAATAGTACAATTTCCAACAAACGAAAATTGCAATAGTACGATTGGCAACTACAGGAAAGCAAATTGCAATAGTACGATTGGCATCTACAGGAAAGCAAATTGCAATAGTACAATAGTGTAATTTGAGAGAAGCGACACCATGGCAACCGGGAACGTGACGTCAACAGTGAACACTCCGCATGCAGTCATTTTGCCAAATGACGCTTGTTTCAGTCTCATGATGTTTTTACAAACCCTCCTTTTTGTATCTGAAACAAACATACAGTGTTATACAGAAAGGGTATACTAACCATTAAACCTGCGCTTCTAGACCATATTTTCATAAATTATTTGAAGTTGAATTTCGATATGTCGAAGAAAATTGTGGTCCTAACAAAATGCCTCTTCAATATAAGGTAGTTTGATCTTTTTTCTCGTTACTGCCAAGTTTTTTTTTATCAAACACGGTAGGTACAAACCTGAACATTGTCCGTTCATTAAATGTACTATACAAGCATTATCAGCCTCCTCAATGTATCTATAGAACGTCCCACACTCTAAGCTTTGAACGATCTGCAACATTAAATCCTTTGTGTCCCAGACGCAAGTTAGAAACTGCAACAGCGTGGTGTCTCTCTAAAAATAATAATCAATCATTGAAATAAATATTACACTATAGCAAATCAGAAGCGCTATCGTGTGCGTAGGGTGCGGCACCCGGCCGTAAGAAAGAAAGACATAGATAGCCACTGACTTATTTACGCTGGTCGGCAGAGTCCATTATTGGACTTGCCCATGCGCAAAAAAACTGTTTTAATCGTTGTAATCATGCATAATAATACATTGGTTCTTATTAATATTTACTTTAGTAAATGTTTACTTTTGTAATATTTACTTTTGTAAGCTTGTCCCTACTAGGATTCGAACACGGGACCCTCGGCGCAAAAAGCTGGGTCACTACTAACAGTGCTAATCAGGTGATCATGAATTGTAAATACATCAAAGATAAGAAATATGATTTAAAAGACACTTACATTTATCAAATCGTGCCGTTGTAATCTTGAAACTTCCAACGCCGTTTGAACAAAACCCAAGCAACGGAGGAAAGTGTCCACAGCATGAAATAAAATCTGGGAAATTATTATTTAAACCAATTTGAACTGAAACTTATATAATAATACCAGCCCTTTTTAATGTCCCATTGCTGGACACGGGCCTCCCCTCAATTCAAGGGGGATTAGGCCATAGTCCACCACGCTGGCCCAGTGCGGGTTGGCGGACTTCACACATCTTTCGAGGGGTTCGCTCAAACATGCAGGTTTCCTCATGATGTTTTCCTTCACCGTTTAGCAAGTGATGATCGTGGTTGAAAATGAGATTTGCACATGAAATCGAGAAATCCCAGAGGTGCGAGCCGGGGGGTTTGAACCTGCGATCCTCGTTACCGAGGCAAGCGTTCTACCAACTTTGCTATCTATATAAAGCAACGACTGAACAAAGAATGGAAACTCACAATCGCTTGATACAGCTTCATATATAACGCATAAGCTTTTAAAATATTTTCGTACTCCTCAAAAATATCAGACCAGTTTTTAGCTTGTTCATCAACGACTCTAAGCTTTTCAATCCACGAGACAAGTAACTCTCGAATTAAAACCATCACGCGAATACCATAGACCATATTCATATCAAAGGTGAGGAACGTGAAGCCAGTTATAAAGTTGATTGTGTTGAAATTATTACGGGACAAGTAACTGTAGAGGAATATCGAAACGCTTATACCCATGGTGGTGATCACAGAGATCCAACTAAAAATGACGAAGGTGATGATTCTATTTTTATTAAATTTAACACTTTTGTAGACGCGTTGAATGATCAAAACGAGAGAGACGTTACTGCTCCCGTAGATCACATTCTGGACGAAGATCAAAATGTAGCCGCAACAGTAGAAGTATACTGAGTATAAATTAATGAAATAGAACAGTTTACTTGTTCTCAATCCAATATTGCCTTCGGATTTAATCATTACCATCCTATACACGTATAAAGATATTATGGCCAATACTCCGCCAAACGATGCAATGTTGAATTTTAAACTATTTGGAGTAATGAAATTGTCACTGATCTTGTACTTTGAAGAGAAGAATAGCCGTTGAGTTAAATTTAATGGAAAAAACATTCTCTGCACGTTTTTGTCCAAAACATTGTTCAGTAACACCTCGTTTGAAGATGATTTTGACGTCATTCTTGTTTTAGAACAAGATAATGTTAATATTGATGCTTCTTCTTCTAATTTAAGGGTTAGACCCTTGTCGGTGTAGCTGATGAAGCTCTTTCGATCTGTCTCTATCTAGAGCTATCTAGAGCTCTATCTCTCTCTCTATATCTAGAGCTATATTTTGATGGTTAAGCGTCCGTTTATCTACGAAGTACTGATAAAAGTGACGGCAATCGATTAGTACTTACTGTAAAGTAGTTGTAATAATAAATGATGGGGTAACAGTCATATCAAGCAATATTATAATGTAAAGTTCTGGAAACGTTTAAAGAATTGAGCGCGTCAAGTGCGAGATTATTTGTAAACTAAACGAATACTTTATAGTCTACGTATTTAGAAGTATGTAGGGAAAAGTAAAAAGCGCCTCTAGCCGACGTTATTTAAAACTTCACAATTTATTTTTTAATTACCATGTTACTAAAAGTGATTTGAAGGACGTAATAAATTACACAAAGCAAACTCCTGAAATAATTATCTAATCACACGATAGCAAACACACAACACGAAATACTTAGTCTAATTTCAACAATCCTGTCGAAGGTATAATTTAATATGAATACTTAACCTATGCTAAGCATGCTGAATCATTTTCATTAGGTCCTCACGTATACTGGTATCTTGGAGCGAGTATTCACAGCATCAAATATCGATCGGTTGAGCGAACCATTTCTTATATTTCACGACAGCGCCCCTAGCGGGAACATACAGCTTTACTGGTATTTGCATACGAGCATCCGCATTGATACCTGTTTGAATACGCCCAAAACTCATATCAAGCAAGGAGATAATATGTGCCATTAATTGGAGGGAAGGCACAGTGGCGTAGCATAGGTCATTAGCACCCGGTGCGGATTTCAAATTTGCCGCCCTCTATGCTATTTATATAAGGAGACATATTTATTTAAAATAACATTGAAACGAAATAACTTTCCTAAATAACAGTTATCAAGAATCCTTACATCACCCATGCATAGAATATTATACCTGGATATATGGTAACGGCAAAAAAAAATACGAAAAAAACACTGAAAGAAATAATATTTTTTTTACTTAATTTTTTTTCTCTAACCTGTGAAATGCCACCCCCGGCAAAGTGCCGCCCGGTGCGGACCGCACCCTCCGCCCCCTATGCTACGCCACTGGGAAGGTAGCTCTATATAAACACGCAAATAGGGATTGGGGATAGTCGATGAAGAAGACTACAAGAAGGCAAATTGTAATAAGACAATAGTGTATGTGCTGATGAGTCCTGCCGAACGCAGCGGCAGTGTAGCGTCCACCGTGAACAATCCGTAAGCACGCATCTTGCTAAACGACGTTTTGTATGCTCTATGAATATTTTTGTACATTCTTCTTTGAGCCACTGTAAATGAAATGGTATTTCTGGCAGTTACCAATGACTATATCAAACAAATGGGGGCATAGGAACCCACAACTGACCCTCGGCTTGTCAACTTTTCCAATTATAAACCAAACAAGTTTGATCGATAATTAAAGAAGCCAGCAGCAACACCGAACTGCTCTAAGATGTTACACATATTATATTAATTTGATTTTTAGATTGCCCAAGATATTGATTTACCATTATTATATACACTTGAAGTCTTCGATTGTGTCATTATTGTATCAACCAATTATGTCATATCATTAAAAAAAAAATTATCGTACCTGAACATTCTGTTGATTTAATTCGCAATACCAACACTGATATTGCTTCATTCATTGCTATGTAGAGCCTCTCCGTCTCCAGGCTCAGCAGTACTTGCAGCATTATGTTTTTCAGCAACCAACAGATTGACATCAGCAGAAATACCAATATCACCTGTAGTCACCAGAAATTCCTCTAGGTATACTACGCCAGGTATTATCTTGAGACGGTGGCCAAAGTCTACGTCACGATCATTCTTGCCATTAATGTTCATGTTCAAATGAATTGACACCGCTCATTGTTCAAATTGGTTGATGACGTAGTCTTAGCCCAATAACATGACCTAGCTATCATGGGAAGAGAATATCTGGCACCATAATTTTCTACCATATCAACATACATTAATTACATATCACATTAACGCTAACAAATTGAAATCAGAATCACAGTCAAAGCTAAAAGTTTCCAAATTCGCTTTGGCATTTCTTAAACATTATTTTTCAAGTTTCATGTGATGATTGTGGAGGCGTGTGTAAGAAAGCGAGGAGGAACATACTTAAACTCTTATTAGATACTCACACGTGTCTCATTCTGTTGGTTTTTTCTCCCTTCCACTAACAGTTGAACGTGCATTAAAGAGTGAAGGAATGTATCTATAACGTAAAATACAACCTGAAAAAGAAAAATATATAGTGATCAGGCCATCTGCGCTGCCCCACGAGGCTGGCTCAGGCATATAAGTACCACACTTGGGCCGGCAACATGGCAAATTGCAGCCCTTGAGCAAGCCTACGCGAGCGTTTGCCTTGAGCAAGCTCTATCATCAAACAATGCTAAACAGTAGCGTAAATGCTTACGTATCCTTGAAAAACATCACAGATGATTTTATAAGCTTCGAGTATATTAATAAAGGCATCAAAAACACCATTGCAACATGTAATATCTTCAAACTGAAGATTGGAAGCTTTGGTTAGATCAATCCATTGGCAGACAGTCATCCACATCAATTTTATAATTCGAATAGAATACAACATATTCATATCAAAGGTTATTAGGAGCAACGTCATAAACAAAAAGTGGACATTGTTCCAGGAGATGATGAAGGAAAACCAGAAGACCCAAACAACATAGAACACATTGAGACCAATCAGGTAAGCCCAATTGTAATAAATGTAACTTTTGAAACTGTGTTTGTTCATTCTGAGTGTTCTGAGCACTTTCTGGATTCTCAAAACGAGCATAATATTATTTTCACTCTTCGAGATGTTAATACAATAGTTAAAGATGTAGCCGCTGGTATAACAAACGGAGGTCAAGGTATTGTTTATGTAAAAAACGGATTTGAATGTTCCCCAGCCTGTTGAAAGGACAGTTATGATGAATTCATAGATCCAATTAGAGATTAGGAAAAATGTAGCAAAAAATGATACGACATTGTACATTAAACCGTTTGGAGTGATGAAATTGTCGCGGATTTGATATTTGGATGTGATAAAGAGGGATTGCATAAAGTTTAAAGGTAGCAGCATGATCTGCAAATCTTTGTCAATGTAATTATCAAGAAGCACTTCACTATTTTTTGTTGTCCATGATTTCGTAGGGTTTGGTTTGATACATTTATGTAATGCAGACATGATGGTTTTAATGGATGAATGAGAGTGTTCTGATCATCGGTTGATACTAATCTAATTGATTACTGATGGGTTAGGTATATCGTGTTAAATGTTTTGTTAGCATCAAACTTGTTTGCATCGAATAATTAATTTCTTAAGTATCCTGTGAAACATATTTTCGTGGAATTCGTGTATTTTAAGTATATTGGGTATAGCATGTAGTGGTGTGCCATTAGCCTGATGAGTTTTTATTGATTTATCTTTAGAGGCGCAACGCCCAAACACATGAGGTGGCCACCTTGGTGTTGTAATTTTTATATTATTATAATTTCGACGGCACAACTAATTACAGACACATTGATTATGTATTACAATCATCCTAACGCGCTGATATATATCGACTTATTTCAGATTAATTTGACGCGAAAAAACTTAAGAAAACTACACAGACAAACATTCAGAGATGGAACCATAACGTGCTTGTATAATATGTTTTTTTTTTAATTTGTCCCGAATAGCAGAATAACTATTAGGTGACACATGGAAAAATTTCACAAGTGAAAAGATAATTCATGTTCTCATACATTTGCCACCGGGACAGCTAGTACTACATGATGTGAAAGGGAGTTTGGTTGTAAGATTGTCTCAGTATCACATGAACACGGCTGAATGGATTTTGTATAAATGAAATAAACATGTTATGCATCATACCAATCCTTTCCTTAAAATTATGTAAATGCTTGATATGTAAAGAATTTATAACACCTATTTAAATACTGTTCATATCAGATGCACGTGGATTACCAATTTGTTTCACTACGTCCTTCAACTTATCAACTTCCTTCAAGCAGTGATAGCCAAGTTGGTAGAACGCTTGTCTCAGTAGCGAGGAACGCAGGCTCAAACCCCGGCTCGCACTCCGGGATGTCATGTGCGAATCTCATTTTCAACCACGATTACCACTTGCTAATCGGTGAAGGAAAACATCGTAAGGAGTCCTACATGTCAGAAGGAACATCTCAAAAGATGTGTGAAATCCGCCAAGCAGCACCGGGCCAGCGTGGTGGACTATGGCCTAATCCCCCTAGCATTGAGGGTTGGCCCGTGCCCAACAGTGGGACATTAAAAAGAGCTGGTATTAATCTATACTAATATTATAAATGTGAAAGTTTGGATGGATGGATAGATGTATGGATGGATGGATGTTTGTTACTCAATCACGCCAGAACGGCTGAACGGATCTGGATGAAATTTGGCACAGAGATAGATTATAGTCTGGAATAGCACATAGGCTACTTTTTATCCCGGTAAAATGTATGGTTCCCGTGGGATAGATCTGTATTAATTTTTCATAGCGCAAAGGATTGACATGTTTTTTTGCGCGGGTAACACCGCAGGGCGCAGCTAGTATATTATATACGTCCTTCAATGTTTATCAGTCACAAATTAAATTAATGATAATGCAGAGGCAGCCATTCAATTATGTTGATGACATTATAATAATTCCATCCATTCTCCATTGAAAACGTATGACAGTCTTCACAATAATTCAAGAGAGCCATAACAATGTTATCCGGAGAAATATTATTGAACAACTTTTTGGAACCAGAATTCCAGAAGTTGATATATCCATTAAATTTGATGCAGAAGATATGTGTCTGTTCGCAGTACAACATACAGGACAATATGATAACTGCCAATGGGATAAAATACAACGCTCTGACGTTCCTTGGTGTCATATTATTAGTGTTGTTGTGTGTCTATCGCATGAATGTCATAAATATGAGTTATAGTATGGAACTATACACGTTGTACTACTTGTTTATGTTTTTCTGCATATTCTATGTTCTTGGTTTTATCTTAATATTCATCACCAACTGTATATATTGCCACAGCCACGTATTTCTCGTTGTAAAGCTCCATGAAATTTATAAAAGTCTCAATTTTGATAAACGTAAAATCAAAACTATTATAATTTGGAATTGGATCTTCATAATTATTATTGTCGGCATTAATATATTCATGTACACCACTTATTATGTAACGTACGATTATTTTAATGTGTTTGATGCTCTCAACGATTTCATATTTATTATCTTCGACACAAAGATAGTTCATGCGATTAGAATTATTGTGTTACTTAGACAATACCTTGTTGTTTGGCTAGAGAATACTATAGCTGATGATAAAGTTGCAGAGCGGAATTGGAAGAGTATATTTGAAATATACAAGAATATTTTGCAAGGATATAAATTGTATAAGAAGGTATTTCAAGCTATGGTAAGTAATTTATGTTGTGTGTTTATAAATTGATCTTTAAAATATAATTCATTTTTGAATTTGTAAAAGCAGTGATAGCCAAGTTCGTAGAATGCTCGCCCCGGTAACGAGAGTCGCTGGTTCGAACGCTCGCTATTCTAGGCTTTTAGAATTTCGTATTTGCGAATTTTATTTATAATTATCAGTCACTCGTACCCTAATCTCTCTCCGGTTTCTTCGGATTCGTACCTAGTCGGTTATTCTTATGTTTCCATATGTCAGCACCTTTTATATTTAACTTAGCAACTTTGGTTTCACTATCACTCACTTTTTCATTATATATCATTTAACATTTAACCTATATACTTTATTTGGACACAAAATTATTATTCCTTGTTGTCTGTTGTGCTGTCAAAAGAGTAAATAAACTATAACAATAATTTTTCAGATGTTATATCACACTGTAGATACATTCTTTAGGTGTCTATCTAACGTACAATGCGCAATAGAAATATTGAAGTTAACGACCGGGAATGAAGGGCGAGTGAGTACACACAATTGTTTGTTTATCTATACATATAAATAAAATTGGAGTGTCTGTTTGTAATATTAAAATAACCGCTTTCTTTACCAAAACAACATTTTTTACAATTTTTGTCTGTCTGTCTGTTTGTCTGTCTGTCTGTCTGTTTGTTCCGGGTAATCTTTGAAATGGCTGGACCGATTTTGACGGAACTTTCACTGGCAGATAGCTGATGTAACAAGGAGTAACTTAGGCTACTTTTATTTTAGAAAAAAACATAGGATCTCACGAAATAAAATTAAAACCAATGTTGCAGCTTTGCGCCTGATTAAGTTTGATAGCAACAACCTGAAATGCGCACCGCGGGATCAGAACGTGCGAGAAGGCTGTTGCCAACGGTTGAGTCTTTGTTAAATACCACGCGGACGAAGTCGCGGGCAACAGCTAGTAAAATATATGTTAGTAGTCCTAGATCACTACAGAATTATATTATGTAATTTTCTAGAAAGAGGCCGTACTGTTTTGCAGTCTGACGATAATTTGGATGGGCAAAGACCTCCTGTTGCAGATAGCACTGTGTATAGAATGTGAAAAGTTCTTTTTAGTTATGGAGGACGTGGAAAATGCTTGTATGTTGCAAATTATGAAATCAAATTCTTCAGGTAATAATTACCAAGGTGAGTAGTACGACTAAAGTATTTTATTAATTAACTTACAGTTTACGAGTTTTTAAATTAAACTTTTAAAGTTATCTTTGGAGAAAAACTTCACGAAAAAGTTAGACAGGGTATAACTTACTGAATCACCTGTTTAAAATATTTTACACTATTATTGTTACACTTTGTACCACAAATATCTTACTTATCGTTAAGATTCAGAGTTTGTTATCAGTAAAATCTTGCTTATCAGAATTTTTTTATGTAGGTATAACTTTTTCTGGTAATCTACTATCATTCAAAATATTAGTATCTTAACTGGACGAGCTAATTGTCACATTTAGTATTGACTTCCTTCAGTACCAAGAACCCCGGGTTCGAATCCTGCTAGGGACAAATGTTTGTATCCGAGTCATGGACGTTTAATCTATACTAATATTATAATCTATACTAATATTATAAATGTGAAAGTTTGGATGGATGGATGGATGTATGGATGGATGGATGGATAGATGGATGGATGTTTGTTACTCTTTCACGCCCGAACGGCTGAACGGATCTGGATGAAATTTGGCACAGATATAGATTATAGTCTGGAATATTACATAGGCTACTTTTGATCCCGATAAAATGTATAGTTCCCGTGGGATAGATGTTTTAATTTTTCATACTTTTTATCGCGGGTAACACCGCCGGGCGCAGCTAGTATTTAATATGCTAGGATTGCCATTAGCCCATTGTATTGTATATATAATGCAAGCGATGCATAGTATAGGACCGTACAGTAAGTGTGTGTCGGGCGATTACATTCATATTAACATAAGCTCAGCAGCTCAGCATCACAGAAAACCGGTGTATAGAAACATGATGTGTGAAAGTCCACACGATTATTGCCACCGGTCGCCCATCGTGCCCTCCGCTTTGCCGTCAAGTGCCATCGGCCTATCGTGCCGGTCGGCAATTTGCGAAATAAACTTTAACTGAATGAAAATATTGTGCTATTTGGCTTGTAGGGTTTTACTGGCCTCATTCCAAAGGAAATAGACAATGGATCGAATTCGATCCGTCATTGCGCTTTACGGTCAAGTGCCGCCGGTTTTTTTTTTTATTACATTATAGGCAAGTATTTGATCTCGATCCCACCCGATGGTAAGTGACGATGAGATCTACGATGGAGCATACTTGCCTAGGTAGGAAGGCGGCAGTAGATCGAGACGCTACAATCACTAGGCACATGCAGCGCAGCTGATCTGACCCGCCATCCATGAATGGCAACACCGAACATCATGCCGGAACACGGCTAGGCCGCTTGGCGACATGGCTTTGTTTAGAGGGTGGTGACTAGCCACGGCCGAAGCCTACCACCAGTAGAATAGTAATAGTAGTTTGAATTCGTGCCGCGCATGCGTCGCGCGTGCGTTTGGCAACCGAGCGATCTGAGGCGTGCGCGCGCACAGTCGTTCTGAGTGTTAATTAATGGTATTTTTTTAATAATTTACAGACGAACGTAGAAGGACATATTCCAATATACTTCTGTTGACTCGGTCGTCTTTCTGCAAATTGAACGCCTGTGGGTTGTACAACATCGACGCGACCCTGCTGCTCCAACTGCTGGGGCTGATCACCAGCTACATCGTCGTGTTGCTGCAATTCGCGTTTCTATAACCACATATACTGTTTTGTTGCTTTCTGATAGCTGTTGAGCACCAGGGAGTGTGGGTCAGGCGCACATGGGCGTAACCAGGCTCTCTATTAAAACCATCATAATAAATTTCAAAAAAAATTTATTAAAATTTCTATTTTTTTAGGATACTTGCTTTTTGTAGTTACTCGGGAGTTTAACGCATAGTTGTTAAAAAGTGCCGACGCGTGCTCCGGTAGAAACTTGGATGGGTGATCTAATTATAAATAAAATTTTATTATATTACCAATTCTTTAATTTTTCACAAATAAGTCACAAAAAATACTTGTAGTAATAAACTGTACAGGGTGTAAGGGGAATGATAACGAAAACTTTGGTTAAAGGTTACACAATGACATTATAGAAATCATTTATCTCAAAAGTAATGGATAACAAATTTTGTCATTTTTGAGCGCGCAATGTATTGTAAATAACGCGATCATAACACATCGCTCCGCGCGATACTCGACCCGTGCAAGTGATGAGCGCGCTCGAGCGAGTTTTAATTTACATTGCAGTTTTATGTTTAAATTCATAATTATGTTTTTTTTTATTTAACTTCGTACCGCCTCAGAATCAAATGTGTCAGAAAATGAACGATTTCAATTATTTGTTTTTTTTTTTATGATTTGTTTCCATAATTATGTTTTTGATATTTATAATTAGGTTCAGATAGACTTTTGATTATGTTTTCATGTTAAAATCAATTGAAAAAGAATCGAAAAAAATGCTTAAAATTCATGACAAGATCGACGGATAATTCCAACTCTGGGGTCCAGCATTATGAGTTAAATCAATGGTGTCCGTTTTCGTTACAAACCCACTTACAGCCTGTATTTACGAAATGAATATTTTTTTTATTTACTCGTATAATTTTCTAAATCGTTCAACACTACAACCGGTTTTATCGTCTACAGCTTCACTGGTTTTCATCTCTAAAGCCCTCTCTTTCTTAGTCTTTAGTTTCTCGTAAATCTCATCGACACTTCGCATCTTTGTCTCAGGAATTACCAGGATGACATAAACGGTAGTGAGTAGGCATATCGCTCCGAAGAAGTAAAACGCCACGTGAATCCCCACAGCGTTTGCCAATGGCTTGAAGAAAAGCAATTGGAGGAAATCAGCGAAGGATGCCACGGCCATTGCTATCGCTATCACTGTGCCTCGGTACTGAAAAAAAAAAACAATTTATATATCCCACTAATATTATAAATGTGAAAGTTTGGATGGATGAATGGATGTTTGTTACTCAATCACGCCAGAACGGCTGAACGGATCTGGATTAAATTTGGCACAGAGATAGATTATAGTCTGGAATAGCACATAGGTTACTTTTTATCCCGGTAAGATGTATAGATGTATATTATGTAAAAAAGATGATGAAGGTAATTCTATTTCTCATACATTTAATTCTTCTTCTCAGGCGGTACGAAGTTCGCCGGGACAGCAAGTAGTCTATAAAATACTTTTTATTTGGATATTAGAATATTTTTATACATTTTAATCATCAAGTACAGTAATGAATTGTCAAAAGTCACAAAATACTAAGCTACCACTTTACCACCCGTTGGGAATGCCGTTTCTATGGAGAAGACCGGCCAAAACAAGCTAACATTTTAAGTTTTCGGTATATTTAAGTGTATTTGGTAGCCAGGATACATTGCTCCTTGGTGTATATAATACTAGATACAAAAATAGTTCCAGGTTGGTAGGCACACATTAAATATCTTTAGTTACTCGTATATAGGAATCAAAGTACCTTGAAAGAGAATATCTCTCCAGTTATCACAACAGACACAGGCTGGAGGCCCAAGGAATCGCAGAATATGCACAAGCACAGCGACGCAATCGGCAACCAATCAGGAGCGAGCACGCTGTGCGCACGCGCAAGAAACCAGGACGCCAGCGCGCACATACTCAGTCCGGATACTAGCGACGTGATGAATAGGAGCGGCTGGAAAGAGAACTCTCTATTTTTATTATATACTAGCTTCTGCTCGCGGCTCCGCCCGCAGTAACTTGATAAAACATAACCTATAGCACTCAACGATAATGTAGTATTCTATTAAAAAAAATACAACCGAATTGAGAACCTCTTCCTTTTTGAAGTCGGTTAAAAAGAAACAAATTTTTGAATCGGATCAGTAGTTCCTAAGATTACACCCTACACCCAAACTCACAAACTAACCAACTTAACCTCTCTACAACATTAGCATAGAAGTATAGACTGAAAGGTAAAGGCAGGCCTGGCGCACTCCATTCTTTAGATGGGAAGCTACAAGTACGACGGCGGGTCCTCCTTGGCGGGCCCATTCAGTGGGCCGCCACTCGTCAGAAGAGATAAGACTTAGGCCACAGAAAGAGAGGCGCCTTGTGAATATAATTCTAAGCACGCAGCGTTGTGTGAGCTACATTGAACTTTATTGCGTCTTAACAAGGGTAACCGTTTATTTCAATGTCTTAGCGGAGTAATCCTTTTAACGTCCAAAGTATTCTCTAGTAATGGTAAGCTCAGGGTGCTCTAAAAGGTGGAAACAGAATCCTTTTAATAACATTTTCTGAGAGCATCTTTTCTCGCACCCCATTTTAAATATAAATTTGGCAACATTTCAGCACAATTGATATCATGCAAATTAGGATAGAACATGAGCCGACCATATAAAACATAATATACTCGTATACATTGTGAAAAAGCTTGGAAAATTGTAACCCTATTGAAATTACTCTAGCTAGCTTGTAAAATTGTAACCCTATTGAAATTACTCTAGCTAGCTTGGAATATTGTAACCCTATTGAAATTACTCTAGCTAGCTTGGAAAATTGTAACCCTATTGAAATTACTCTAGCTAGCTTGTAAAATTGTAACCCTATTGAAATTACTCTAGCTAGCTTGTAAAATTGTAACCCTATTGAAATTACTCTAGCTAGCTTGTAAAATTGTAACCCTATTGAAATTACTCTAGCTAGCTTGTAAAATTGTAACCCTATTGAAATTACTCTAGCTAGCTTGGAAAATTGTAACCCTATTGAAATTACTCTAGCTAGCTTGTAAAATTGTAACCCTATTGAAATTACTCTAGCTAGCTTGGAAAATTGTAACCCTATTGAAATTACTCTAGCTAGCTTGGAAAATTGTAACCCTATTGAAATTACTCTAGCTAGCTTGTAAAATTGTAACCCTATTGAAATTACTCTAGCTAGCTTGGAAAATTGTAACCCTATTGAAATTACTCTAGCTAGCTTGTAAAATTGTAACCCTATTGAAATTACTCTAGCTAGCTTGTAAAATTGTAACCCTATTGAAATTACTCTAGCTAGCTTGTAAAATTGTAACCCTATTGAAATTACTCTAGCTAGCTTGTAAAATTGTAACCCTATTGAAATTACTCTAGCTAGCTTGTAAAATTGTAACCCTATTGAAATTACTCTAGCTAGCTTGTAAAATTGTAACCCTATTGAAATTACTCTAGCTAGCTTGTAAAATTGTAACCCTATTGAAATTACTCTAGCTAGCTTGGAAAATTGTAACCCTATTGAAATTACTCTAGCTAGCTTGGAAAATTGTAACCCTATTGAAATTACTCTAGCTAGCTTGTAAAATTGTAACCCTATTGAAATTACTCTAGCTAGCTTGGAAAATTGTAACCCTATTGAAATTACTCTAGCTAGCTTGTAAAATTGTAACCCTATTGAAATTACTCTAGCTAGCTTGTAAAATTGTAACCCATATTGAAATTACTCTAGCTAGCTTGTAAAATTGTAACCCTATTGAAATTACTCTAGCTAGCTTGTAAAATTGTAACCCTATTGAAATTACTCTAGCTAGCTTGGAAAATTGTAACCCTATTGAAATTACTCTAGCTAGCTTGTAAAATTGTAACCCTATTGAAATTACTCTAGCTAGCTTGTAAAATTGTAACCCTATTGAAATTACTCTAGCTAGCTTGGAAAATTGTAACCCTATTGAAATTACTCTAGCTAGCTTGGAAAATTGTAACCCTATTGAAATTACTCTAGCTAGCTTGGAAAATTGTAACCCTATTGAAATTACTCTAGCTAGCTTGGAAAATTGTAACCCTATTGAAATTACTCTAGCTAGCTTGGAAAATTGTAACCCTATTGAAATTACTCTAGCTAGCTTGGAAAATTGTAACCCTATTGAAATTACTCTAGCTAGCTTGGAAAATTGTAACCCTATTGAAATTACTCTAGCTAGCTTGAAAAATTGTAACGTATAGCAGATAGCCGGTGGATGCGAGTGGCGGAGAACCGCGATGTGTGGAAGTCATTGGGGGAGGCCTATGTCCAGCAGTGGACGTCTTTCAGCTGATAGCATAGGATAGCATTAAAATTATTCCAGCTCACCTTTCTCCCAGCCTTCTCTACGACACTAGAGCCCAACGCGGACCCTGCCACCTGGACGGCACCCAGAAGCATTGCTTGGCCATTTGGACTGAGCACTAGCCCTGTACCCTCAGAAGCCATCGAGAAAATCTCGCCAGCGAAGTTAAGCACAGGTACCGCACCGCATACTTCGCGAGCTAGGCTCACTACTAAAGCGATACGAAATGCTCTGAACAGAATCTTGTCGGATACTGGAAGAAATAAGAGGAATTTATTTATTACTAGCTGCGCCGGGCGGTGTTACCCGCGATAAAAAGTAGCCTATGTGCTATTCCAGACTATAATCGATCTCTGTGCCAAATTTCATCCAGATCCGTTCAGCCGTTCGGGCGTGAAAGAGTAACAAACATCCATCCATCTATCCATCCATCCATCCAAACTTTCACATTTATAATATTAGTATAGATAGCTAGTCAAAGACTTGGATAAAGTAGGTCTAAAGCATAGGTTGGAGTCATTGTCAACAATCGATAAATATAATGGGAATGTAAATTGGTCGTGTCTGCATTATTAATATTTTTGAAAAAAAAATCTTACGGAACATTATTTTGGAAAAGGCCGAATTTTTTTTTTTTATTACATTACGCATTTTCTTGAATTTATGTATGTCCTTCTGTTCGCCCATCGCGGGAAATCTACGGATTTTGACTTGTACACCGAACAGAACATAGTAATGTTTATTTTTCCTTTCTAGAGGTATGTACTAGAGAAGTTTGACATTTATTTTAGTTGCGCTAAAACCAAATGGTAATGTAAATGATTAAAATCAAATCATGCGGTGCGCTGATGGGTAAATAATGCAAACTAAATGCGGACCATGATAATGTCAAAGCCTAAGTCAAATCGTTTATTTCGTATAGGCCTACGGGGCACATACACGTTGTCATTAACATTTTTCTTTCTCAACTCTACAACCATGTTTATTAAAAAAAATAGGCTCCAGTGTGTTACCATGCGAGGCGCACACACGCTAAACTTTGACATCATACATTTTAAATTATAATTGATCTATACATATAATAGGCAAGACTACGAAAATATACCCATCATTATACAACAAACTGTATGAACTGTACATCGTAAGTACAACCATTTACGAAGGTAGCACAAAATTTGTATTCTGTCGTTATTGCAAAACTGTTCTAAAGCTTATCTAAAATAAAGTATTATTTGATGCTGCGCCACAATGCAAATCAATTGAGCATTGGCCTACAATTATGTCTAATGGTCGCAATGAGCTAGATTGAAATCATTAGCGATCAACACCCGAAATATATCTACACTAAAGTACCTATAGAAACACGCATGTGTGTCAGTGACAACATGTTTTGTTAATGTCGCTACGATTACTTGAAGTATTTCACTTATGCAAACACTTCGTTCAATGTACACTCGATCAAAAAAGTGTGAATGTTCCATATTATGATGAATTCTTATGACTTCTTCGAAACTTTTTTGATTGGGTGTACATTGGATGAAGATCTTGGATGGTCTCCTATCCAGCTTGTTGTACGCTATATAGTTTTGTCATGATAAGTGAGTGCTTACTTACAGATAGCTTTAATGGCAAAGCCGCTGTTTTCATCGTCCTTTTCCTTTTCTTTCTTCAGACTATTTAGCTCGTTTTGTACTTCAACGTCATCTTTATCTCTACATCTAAGCCAAGCTAGCACTTTGGCAGCTTCCTGGAAATTAGAAATATAAATTCCTTAATTTTATTTTTTAGGATTTCCTCCAAAATAATATACGCAGTTCCTATCCTTACTACTCGTGCCTAGCTGTTACAATTTTGTTCTTTAAAACTGTTTTCCCCAAAGTTGGATTACGTAAGTTATACTTTTTTTTTATAATTAGCCATTTAACCCAGAAATAAAACTCTTAAAACAAGACGGAACTGGGCATCACGAATGTTAATTGATAACTAGCTTTTGCTCGCGAGTCCGTGAATGCCACGATAGATTTTGCTCCGATGCAGAATCGCAAAAGTGCGACCCAGGGTTTACACCAATTTGGCTAATAACAAATAGAAGAACTATAGATAAATAATCATGTGAGCTGATTATTACTTACTTCAAGCTTCCCCTTCTTTACAAGATAGGAAGGAGACTCGGGCATCATCAGGAACAGAATGAGATGCAACGTTGGCATCGCCAGGCAGACCCAGAGTATAGCGCGGTAGCTCAATAAATCACCGATGACGAAAAGAAAAAGGTTGCCCGTTGTTTGGAAGAGGATGATCTAAGAAAGCAAAATTATGACGTCACAATATTTTGATATTTTTTTTGATAATTCCGATTTCTAGTATATTTTGGTGTCATTTAGTATTTTACACTTTATGTGGATTCAGAGTGGTATTTACATCAGTAATAAATTGTATTCAAATCAATGCATCCGTATTTGTGTTATCTTAAATCGCAAACAGATTCCCTTTTGCATTTTGGACCTGTCTACCAATGTGATCGTAAACCATATCCAGAACTTATAAACAGGAATCTGTCAAAGAAGTTGTGAATAAATTTACCAGCACGTATTGTAATTAGAAATAGATTTATTAAACAACCTTTACTCGGGTGCAAGCATTCGTACTCATCCCACAAAAAATGCAGCTACTAAAATCAGAGTACAAAATGGCTTTTGTATACCAGATGTAGAGAGCAGAAAAATACAATACCGGGGACACCTAATGTAATTTGTTATCTAGGTTAAAATACCAGGGACTACCCAGCCCAAGACGCACATCCTGCTTGAAAAACCTTTAAGACTGCGTTTTGGGTGGAGTACCAGATCCCTACTTCGGCCAGCCGTCTATAAAGCAAAAAATAGCCATGATGATCGCCGACCTCCGATAGGAGATCACATCAGAAGGAGAAGATGTAGAGTCAGCACTTTAAGTGTCTTGGTGTACGTACCAAAGAACCTAGCAGCCCTCTCACGCTGTCTTCACTTATTTCTTTAGTGTACAAGGGACAGGTGACAAAGCACCCTGCCATGTTGAGTCCGACGAGAGCCCGCGCGAATACGAACGCCCAGGTCTCCATGGAGGCGAGCTTTGTGATCCAGCAACCCTTAAACATGGTGGTTCTAAGATAATTGCCGGATTTGAATAGGTGTAGTTCTATCACTGAATCGGCTAATTGAAGAACGAATCTAAGAAGATCTTTTAATAGTAGTCATGTCTCGTATAAACAAATTTAATTCCATCATGTTCCGTCCAGTATCTCTACAGCGATGCACAAACAGGCAGACGGACAAAAAATTCAAGATAATCAAAAATAATAATCACTATTTTTTATACATATTCTATGTAGTACCTACAAAAAGCATTTTGTCTTACTATATACAAGGTATAAAAAAGCAAGTATTAAAAATATTTGCCCTACTCGTAGAAGACTACTTAATATTTTAAGTAGTCTTCTACGAGTAGGGCATACCTAATGTATAAAATAAAGTCGTGTTAATTTTTTTAATCTATGCATATAAATAAAATTGGAGTGTCTGTTTGTAATATTAAAATAACCGCTTTTTACTAAGTGCATTTGGATGTATACACGTTGCCTATACCGAAATAACATTTTTTACAATTTTTGTCTGTCTGTCTGTCCGTCTGTCTGTCTGTCTGTCTGTCTGTTTGTCTGTTTGTTCCGGGTAATCTCTGAAATGGCTGGACCGATTTTGACGGGATTTTCACTGACAGATAGCTGATGTAACAAGGAGTAACTTAGGCTACTTTTATTTTAGAAAAAAAATAGGATCTCACGAAAAAAATTAAAACCAATGTTGCAGCGCAGCGCCTGATTAAGTTTGATAGCAACAACCTGCAATGCGTCCCGCGGGCTGAGAATGGGCGAGCAGGCTGTTGTCAACGGTTGTCTTTGTTAAATACCACGCGGACGAAGTCACGGGCAACAGCTAGTTGTAAATATGTATTTGTTATTTCTAGGGAATGCGATCTTTAATAGCCACTTAAAATAATTTACGCTATTATTGTTACGCCTTAAAATATGTACCATCGATACACGTGACGTAGGAGATAGAGATTGCTTACCATGGCCGCAGCAGAGACGAAGAGTAGAGTCAGCTTCCTGCCAACTCTATCTCCCATATATGCCACCAGGATATTAGCAGGCATGCAGACTATGTACGCTGCCGCTGCCATCCATGATATCTTCAAATTATAAATACAAACTGATAATATCACCAGACAAACATACCAACTGTATGGTCCTAAACTGAAGAACTGAAGAAACGCTTGTATTATGTATACCGTACAATGGGCAGAAGCGATCCAAGTATACAGGGTGATACAGAAAGGGTATACTAACCATAGAGCCCGCGCTTCTTAATCGAATTTACATTTGATTTAAAAAAAATCAAAACCTCCTCCTTTTTGAAAACGTTGAAAAATTTTTTTTGCGCCCAATAAAATGTGAGTTGTAAATATTTCTTATTTATAAATTGATATACCTATCCAAATTCTGACTCTACATAATCATTACTAATGCGCTACAGAAGCGCAGGTTCAAAGGTAAGTATACTTTCTGAATAAGCCTGTATAATTACTTATGAGGATATTAAACATCCATATCTGGAGTACAAACATTCGTGATCATCACCCAAATCTTGCCCCTAACGGGGTTCGTCCCAGTGCGCGTTTTTACGATCCATTACCATGCCAAACAAGTTTCGACGCTCCGCAGTTTCCGGGTTAAAAATCTACGGCGGATAGTGACCTTATGAATCCGGTTCTGAGACTCCAAAAGTCATGTTGGCGAACCTTTTTTTTCTTTGCAACACTAAATCTACGCACCTATTTTGTTAGAACGGAACAAACATATATTGATTTCTGATTACTGGTGGTAGGCTTCGGCCGTGGCTAGTCACCACCCACTGAACAAAGCCATGTCGCCAAGCGGCCTAGCCGTGTTCCGGCATGATGTTCGGTGTTGCCATTCATGGATGGCGGGTCAGATCAGTTGCGCTGCATGTGCCTAGTGAATGTAGCGTCTCTTATCTACTGCCGCCTTCCTACCTAGGCAAGTATGCTCCATCGTAGATCTCATCATCACTTACCATCAGGTGAGATCGAGATCAAATACTTGCCTATAATGTAATAAAAAAAATTAAAAAAATCTTATATTTACACGAATACTACACATTGAAATGAAACTAATTTTACGTAGGCAACGTAAAAAACCTAAAATAAACGCGAAAAAATCCATTAAATTAGTTTTATTTCAACAGAACAAACATATGTTTAGACCCAAACTTAGGGTTTATATTATAACTAGCGAATATCTGTACTCTATAGTTTTTAGTTAACGTATTCAGACACATTGTATGACAAATTGAACAGCGCCTCTAGCGGACAGTATTTAAAACGTGCAATTCTTTATACAATGTGTCTAAATACGGATACTATGAAGTTCACGGTTAGCTAGCATATACAGTTCTGGCATCTGTTCTAAGGAGAGTACATACTCCATGGAAACATTCGCTGGCGTGCCACAACTCACAAATATTAAATCGCAATCATATCGAATAGAAACAGAGAAATAATATGTTTTATATTATTATATACTAGATACTAGTCATGTCGAAAGCCAGGTCGATACTTAAAAAACGTAAAAAGGAACGGAAAAACGTAAAATACACGCTAGAAATCTGTAAAAGTATTTTAATTTCAATGTGTACTATTCGCGTAAATGTAAGTAATAAATATTAAAAAAATAACCTCCCGAGGGCACAGGTACACAAGGAACATATCTGCCAAATTTCAAATCTCTAATTCCACCAGTTTCGGCTGGGTGATATCAGTCAGTCAGTCTTAAGGATTTGATTTAATACTTAGATATAAATTATTATGGGTCCAACAACGCACTTCTTCCAACCCTTTCGGCATGTACGTTTTTTGCTCTAGGTACTCACTTCAGTGTCTGTGAGCTTAGTGTCTCTAGGTGAGTTTTCTGACTTCAGCAGTAGAGTCATAGGGGAGACCCACCCTATGCTGGCGCCGTAAGCGAATACTGGCAGGTTTACTGCGACAAAATAAAAATATTTAATATAGTCATATGATAGCCATGTTTGTTGAACGCTTGCCTCGGTAACGAGGATCGCAGGTTCAAAGCCTGGCTTGCACCGTTGGGATTTCTGGATTTCATGTGCGCATCTCATTTTCAACCATGATTATCCCTTGCTAAACGGTGAAGGAAAACATCGCGAGGAAACCTGCATGTCTGAGAAAACCCCTCGAAAGACGTGTAGATTTAAAATTTAACCATAGATCAATGAATGTAACCATTATTTCTGGTGCTGGCCGGCAAGAAAACTTGTTTGTGAAAAAGTGACGGTAAAACATATATAACATAAGTGCGCATGATCGGTAGTTATTTTTTCAGTAAAGTATCCACTAATTTACTGATAGTGTTCGGGCATTTATTAATCTACCATCCTGTACTATGATGAGGTAAAGCCCACGATAATTTTTAGCTTTTATAACATAGGTACTTACCTAATATAGCACATATTATTTGATTTATCTTACTGCCCTCTTTGAAGATTAAATAATATCTCTTATTCATTTTGCGATCTTTCTACACACTTGTTCTGTTCATACAACCAATTAATATTCACGTGATCACAATATAACGGGAACTTTATAAAAAATAAGATATTTTAACGGTTTTTCATACTGGTTTTTTAAACTACCTATTTAATTAATTATACAAATCACTATAATTTACACATATAGTTTTAGGTTTACATCATTGGTTTATTTTTTAGTTTTGTATATATTTGCAAAGGAGTAGCGTTGTCGACCGCGGTCATCTAATGACTAAATCAATGTTTCATTATAGCTATAATTGATTGTGTCGGATGCTGAACCTCATAGCATTGTGAGCCATTTGCAATTATTAATAGAACTTAAAATTTAAAATTCAGAAATTATGCAACCCTTATGTACATATTATTATCTTATTTACTCGACGTCCGTACACATAAGTGCTCCGGTGTGTGCAAAATAAAGGTAGGACTTAATTGATGCGATCGAACGAGAAAACAGCAACGCAAGGACATTTTGAAATATAGTAACTAGCGCCCTGCGGTGTTACCCGCGCAAAAATCACGTTGATCCTTTGCGCTATGAAAAATTGAAACAAATCTATCCCACGGAAACCATACATTTTACCGCGATAAAAAGTAGCCTATGTGCTATTCCAGACTATAATCTATCTCTGTGCCAAATTTCATCCAGATCCGTTCAGCCGTTCTGGCGTGATTGAGTAACAAACATCCATCCATCCATCCATCCAAACTTTCACATTTATGATATTAGTATAGAAGTATAGATTTTGCGGATTTTATCGCGTTTATTTTGTTTTTTACGTTCCCGGCGTTTTGGCTGCTTTATAGCAAGCTCAGCGCGTAAGCAGAAACTTTTAATGTAATCGTAGCGTCATCGAGAAAATATGCTGTCACTGTCACACTAATTTGTATAACCTGTGTTGTGAGAGAGATAGACGACGTAACGTTACCGGAGCGGTATGTCAAAACGAGTGTGCTTGAGGCAGTGGCGTAGCATAGGTCATTAGCACCCGGTGCGGATTTCAAATTTGCCGCCGTCTTATTCTTGCTATTAAAAAATTGGGGCATGTTAACGACAAAAAAAATGACTTGAGGTATTGCTGGCTTGAGGTACTGTACGCTCGCTCGTGCCAGGATGCATTGTATTGTCGCGGTTAGTTATCGGAATGTGTGTGTGTGTGTGTGTGAGTGTGGTCCCAGTTCTAGACTAAAATTCTTATTGTTAAATTAGTTCCACTATTAAATCATGACAGGCTGATAGATGCCTGAAACGCTCTGACTAGGTAATGGTCTGACCACCAAATACTTACATAGTTCATTCCTAGAGACGTTGTAGCCATATTTGTGTGATGCGATAAAATTGAGGGCCTTTGAGCATATGGTGGATTATAATAATAGAATATTTTTTTTGCTATATGTTTATCTATAGCATTTTTTCTCAAACAAATATTTATGAAACAGTATTAATGTATAAGTTCCCCAATATTTGTGATAAAATACAAATATTATACAATAAATATTGTGCAGCAGTGTGGGAGCACCTTAATTGATACTTGCATTGCAAAACATAGCATTGTTTGATTTTACTATCATCAGTATTTGTTTGTTAAAATAATAGTTATAATTAAACAGCTGGTAACATTTGCATAAAGCAATGCTAAATTTAGTTGGTTTTAAACAAGCATACAGCTACACAATATACTAACTTATTTACTCAAATTAAAATAAGGCTGATTACAAAATGCACTCAACGAATCCCCACCACCATTGGCCGGGAGGGTGCCCAAAACGCTGGCGGCATTGCCACGTTGAATGGCAATGGCCAAAATATGTGCCAGCGTTCTGGTCACCAGATGTCTCCACCAGACGGTTTGAGAAGCATACTCTTTGAGAGCCTTCTTGAATCACGTAGGTACTACAACAAAAATGGTACACTTATGAGATCACAGCCATTTTACTCGGAAATCATTTCAGTTAGACACATGAAATGGATGATTAGTGAACGACAAATAATTAATCTGGTAAGTAAGTATAGGTAGGTACTGTTTTTTTTTATTGGCACGTGCTGTAAATTGTCCTCAAAATGGAATTTATTATTGAATAAAAACTGCAACTTCGCTCATACTTTGCCTGTTCATATATAATGTTTCTTTTCCAATTCTTAGCCCGTTACTAGATGACTCCTCGTTGGATTTAAAACACAAAGAAGTTGAAGTTAATTTCCCTAGAACTACCAACGATGTTTAATGTTGATTTATATTTCTATGAGACCGCTATTACCATACCCACTAAGATGATCTTGTAATAATCTCATTACGCTTCATGCTCTATGCGCTGACATCCTCTGTCATAATGCATTTTTTTCTAACCAAAAAAAGTATGGAAACCATAACGTTTTAAAAAGTGAAGTGAAGTAATATTTTTGAAAGAAAAAAGAGTCAAAATGTAGCAGGATTCGGAAAATAATATGGGCTCATGCTGCAATGGGTACATTATGTAAGTACTTATTCCAGACCTCTCGCCTATGCGTTTGACCGAACGAGTTGAAGCCGCTATTAATGGTCCCTTTTATGAGTGTGCCGGAAAGGCAACAGTGCAGAAGAAATTATGAAGGATTGAGTGATGATCAAGACTCTAGCAAGAGTATATCAACAAAGAAGAAATAACAGAACTTGGAAGCCGTCATCTACTTGAACTTTAGGCAGGCTACATCATCATCATTTATAAGTGTTATAAAAAAAATATATACCAGCAATTTTTTTAATGTCCCTCTTATGGGCACGGGCCTCCCTTCAATGTGAAGAGAATTAAGCCGTAGTGCACCAGGCTAGCCCAGTGTGGGTTTTCAGACCGCCCACGTCGTACGAAGGGTTCTCTCGGCCATGCGGGTTTCCTCACGATATTTTTCTTCACCGTTTAGTAAGTGATAAACATGGTTGAAAATGAGATTTGCGCATGAAATTCAGAAATCCCAGCGCATTTTTAAAGTGTTATAACATTTTGTTTTCAGCAATGATGCAATGGTGACACATTGGATTCTATTGTTCATTGCTATGGTCGGTAAGTGTCACAGTAATTTTTTCAATTCAATTATTTATTTGCTAAAGACATGGGTTTATTATAAGTTATTACATTTAAACAAGTGCCAAATATAATAACTATAAAGAAATAAAACTAACAGTTGCGTAAATCTAGATTTTTTCATTTTTAATTATGCGGCCCATGGATTACGGGGCCCTGGGCACTTACCC
Source organism: Pheosia tremula (assembly GCA_905333125.1). Taxonomy (NCBI): domain Eukaryota; kingdom Metazoa; phylum Arthropoda; class Insecta; order Lepidoptera; family Notodontidae; genus Pheosia; species Pheosia tremula. Next base: position 6,238,359 of record HG995421.1, on the reverse strand, counting down.
TGTGTGGCTTATGGAAAAGAGAGTCCTGCAGATGCACTGGAGTACACCTTCAAAGTGATGGTGTATTTTTCTTTATGAATTTGTTTTGTTTTTCAGTATCAATACTGACATGGAACAACGCATTAAACCGGACAACTTTGGAGGAGTTTGTGACCAAGCTGCAGGGTCTCGTGGACGAGATGTCCACGTACTTCCAGCCGTGTGGATACCCCATCGAGTTGGTTGCTAGGTTCTGTATGGACAAATTGCAGAAAATACATTGAACGGTATATTAATTGGCTTGAGACAAAACGTTTGAGTTGGTTCTGTAGAGTCTGGACTATCTACTACCTAGGTACTAAGCAGGTACTACTAGAGGAGTTGGCTAGGATTAGAACGAGGACAGTGGTTTTCCGTCTTCGCTAACAGCATTTGCCAAATGAACCTTGGCTACTCGCGACTGGCAGTATTATGTGGGGCCTTTATAATCTTCTTAGAGTTATTTCCTTAAGCTTGTTGTGTCTGAAAGAGAACATAAAGCCGTCAGTCCTGCGCCTGATCACTCTCTAGTTATGTCAGGTTGTTCCAACGGACTCTGAGAGTGAGAGAAGAGAGAGTGCACCTGAGCTCGCTCACACAGTTATGCATATTAAGTCATGGCTATTCTCTCGTTGAGATTGACCGCCGTGACCGATATTTGGCTAGCAGTATATTATTATTTCTAGAGATAATCAGTCCTCTGTGCGAGATAGGGCTGGAAGATGTGGGATTCTTACGCATTAAGCCCCTGGTGGCCGCCTTTAGCATGTGGCGACCTTGATAGTATAGGTTACTAAAAGAATTATGGCGTAGCCTGTAATCAGCTAAGCTTGGCGAAACGTCAAGAATGTTGTGGCACATACATTGAGTATCTAACAAATGGAGTTGCCTACAGCTGACCTCTTTACTTATCTTCTTGAGAGATGGTGGGGAGGGGGGGAGCACCGGGTATCCATGTCAAAGTAGACTGAAGAAAGAAGGATTCTTCAGATAGCTACTGCCGAATCATATAACCTTAGGCTTTGTCCACATTTGTATCATCTTGACGTATCAACATTAGGCGTATCGTATCGAGTATACAATGTACTGTATGTAATGTACGTATAAAATGGGCGTCCATACCTAATATACGAAACCGGTATCTTTCGAAGATTTCCCCCCGTCAACAAAAAAAGAGGTCCATCCATACCTCTCACAACATAGATTACACAAATAAGTGTGACAGTGACAGCATGTTTTCTTGATGACGTTACGATTTTATTGGAAGTTCTTGCTTACGGTACTGTAGGGGGTGGAAGATGTTACCGAAATGGTACATAAAAAGATTGTGATTATGGTACGTCAAGTACGAGATTATTGGTAAGCCAAACGTATACTCTAAAGGCTACCGTATTTAGGCATTTTGTTTGGAGAATCGAACAGCGCCTCTAGCGGACGTTATTTAAAACATTCAATTCTCCATACAAAATGTAAACTTAACTAGCACATTGGGCCGCCATCTTCAACCTATTGGAGGCCCTGAGCATTTTAAGATATTTTTTTATTACATTATAGGCAAGTATTTTATCTCAATCTCGCCTGATGGTAAGTGACGATGAGATCTACGACGGAGCATACTTGCCTAGAAGGTATCTGTTCACTCTCGACTTGAAAACACCCAGATTGAAGTCAACGGGGAACAAAGACGCCGGTAGCGTGTTCCATTCCTTGGCAGTTCGCACGATGAAAGTAGAAGCAAAACGCTTAGTACGTACCGAAGGAATGTCAACAGTGTACGGATGACACTTGTCCGTGCGTCTTGTCGACCGACGATAGAATGGAGATGGGGGGAAATAATTGGGGCATATAACTATAACTGGGGAGTATTTTATTGACAAAAAGCAAAAGGAATACCTAAGAAAACATTGTAGATTTATGATACTTTTTTTTATTTCTTTACAGTATGTAAACGTATTCTTAAATAATAAATTAACATTAAATGAATGAGTTATTGTAAACCAGACAAGTAACTCTTCTAGCATTCAATATGCGCAGGAGTGTTTAATGTAAATATTAACTTGAAATAAATAAATTTAACAGTTGCGTAAATCTAGATTTTTCTTTTTTAATTATGATTGGATTTCGAGGCCCTGGGCACTAATCCAGTGTGGCTTATGTAAAAGAGAGGTCTGCGGATGCATTGGAGTGCACCTTCAAAGTGATGGTGTGTTTTTCTTATGAGTTTGTTTTGTTTTTCAGTATCTATCCTGACATGGAACAACGCATTAAACCGGACAACTTTGGAGGAATTTGTGACCAAGCTGCAGGGTCTCGTGGACGAAATGTCCACGTACTTCCAGCCGTGTGGATACCCCATCGAGCTGGTTGCTAGGTTCTGTATGGACAAATTGCATAAAATACATTGAACGGTATATTAATTGGCTTGAGACAAAACGTTTGAGTGGGTTCTGTAGAGTCTGGACTAGGTAGGTACTACTAGGGGAGTTGGCTAGGATTCGAACGAGGACAGTGGTTTGAGCCAGATTAGGAGGACTCTGGTTTTCCGCCTTGTCTAACAGCATTTGCCAAATGAACCTTGGCTATTCGCGACTGACAGTATTTTGTGGGCTTTTATAATCTTCTTACGGTTATTTCCTGAAGATTTTCGTGTCTGAAAGAGAACATAAAGCCGTCAGTCCTGCGCCTGATCACTCTCTAGTTATGTCAGGTTGTTCCAACGGACTCTGAGAGTGAGAGAAGAGAGAGTGCACCTGAGCTCGCTCACACAGTTGTGCATATTATGTCTTGGCTATTCTCTCGTTGAGATTGACCGCCGTGACCGATATTTGGCTAGCAGTATATTATTATTTCTAGAGATAATCAGTTCTCTGTGCGATATAGGGCTGGAAGATGTGGGATTCTTACGCATTAAGCCCCTGGTGGCCGCCTTTAGCACGTGGCGACCTTGATAGTATAGGTTACTAAAAGAATTATGGCGTAGCCTGTAATCAGCTAAGCTTGGCGAAACGTCAAGAATGTTGTGGCACATACATTGAGTATTTAACAAATGGAGTTGCCTACAGCTGACCTCTGTACTATAGTTCTTGAGATTGCGGGGGCAAGCATCCATATCAAAGTACACTGAAGAAAGAAGGACTCTTCAGATAGGTACTGCTGAATCATATATAACCTTAGGTTTTGTCTCCATTTGTATCATCTTGACGTATCAATATTAGGCGTATCGTATCGAATATTCGTATATTAGGTATGGACGCCATTTTGGTCATGTCGCTAACTGACTATATCGTGTCAAGATGCGTCAATACTATATACTAAGATTGTATTGTATAGCCATTAAACTATTCATGTGAGCCTTCTCTTAGCGTAAGCTTTGTCTTAGTTACGGAGGGGCTAACGGGACTGTCACATATGAGTAATCTTTAAAGAAAAGATTCCTAATGATAAACAATCCTACGACCTGATTAGCGCAGTTGGTAGTAACCCTGCTTCCTGCGCCCAGGGGCCCGGGTTCAAATCCTGGTACAGGAAACATTGTGTGATGAACACGAATGTTTGTACCCGAGTCATAGATGTTTAGTATCTATATAAGTCTTATATACTGAGTTCGCCCTCAGTCCATTATACGGTACCCATAATGCAAGCGTTGCTTAGTGTGGGACCGTATAGTTGGTGTGTTTGTCTGGCGATATTATTATTATTTCGTGCCGCGGTTTTTAATGACTCACATTCCACTTTATGTGTCACTCATATTTTCAGTATGGATACACCATCAAGGAGATCCCAAGCCAGTATCTTGACCTTTGACTAAACACTGAAAATTCCCGAAGCCACTAATGAAACAAAGAAACACATGTTTTATAAAATCAATGTTCATTTATTATTTTTTTATATTAAACACTTGGTAGTATACATTATTCGAGTATAATCATTGTTGTTATATAATAAAACTGTTACTGGAATATAAAACATATGTTTTATAAAAATGCGATTGACTAAAAAATATAATTGTATACACTAACCCCTAACATCCAAATTTATAGACGTTATATAACATTATCAAACGTCTTATAGTACTGCGCTAGTAATAGTTTTGCTTTGTTATAAAACGTCTATAAATTTGGGGTACAATAACCTATAATGCATGAGCGTTTTAATTTAAATTGTAAAAAAAAAAACATTTTATACATTGATTTTTATATGCCTACGTTTGTTAAATAAGGCGCTAAACACACTTTCAAATAATAATCTTACTACAGTATTTGTTTCAATGAATAGACTTTCACTAAATGCATCAATTCCTTAGAGTGAAAAAAAATAAATATGACGAAAAATTCACTAATTATTTACAAAAAAGTATTTCCTAAACTACCGCAGATAATAAATAGAAATAAATAAACAGTCAAGTACCTATTTAGTTTAATCTAGAATCACTAATATTTTTCTAATAAAAAAACAATTTAGATGCCCATTTGTTGGCTATGATAGGTTGCATTCCGAGACGCGCTTATATCGCTGAGAGCGTTCAGGTTGTTATTTTGCGTTCCGATTTGTATTCGCGCTTATGACGGATGAATTCTGTTAATGATTCGGAACGCTCGGTGTTCATTTTTAACCTTAAAACAAAAATCGTTCATTTTTTGAACACCAACTATCCTTGTCATATTACTCTGCAGAAATTATATGCGATGAAATAAAATGGATATGAATATAGCCTTACCCACAACTTAGCGGGTATTTTGCCAATGTCAAGTAATTAATGGCAATAACACATTCAATAAATACACTGAAAATGGCGTCCATCCTATATTAACTTCTTTTCTTTCTTTCTTTACGAAATGAGATGCGATGAAATAAAATGGATATGAATATGGCCTCACCCGCAACTTAGCGGGTATTTTGCCAATGTCAAGTAATTAATAGCAATAAATCTTTCAATAAATACACATTATAAATGAAATAATGGATGTGACATGATGATATGACAATGGCGTGTCTCCTATATTAACTTGAAAACTCATCAAAAAATACTAATCCAAACATCACTTTTGAGTTTGACAGCGGCGTCGATTTTGGAGCATAGGCGGTGATATCGCAAGATGGCGGATATAATGACGTCAGTGACGACACTCGGGATATTGTAGTTGCGTTCACGGCGACTCGGAACGAGTGTGAGCATGATCATATCAATTTTATCGCGATTCGAAATTCAACTTTAACTTTCGCACAATCGATATTTCGCGCTTGTCGTTTTTACGATCCACATTTTTTTTTACCGAGTATCATAAAATGTACGCAAGACAATATAGCTTAATCGAAATTTTAGCAATTTCACAGAAGTTATGAAAAAAAATACAGATAATATTTTTACGTGCCATATTAGACCAAGTTCAAATTGGGATTCTTTTGGAACTATCCACAGCTGTGTTGTTACTATACAACTCGCAATCATATGAACTTGGCCTGACAATAACACAATATTTCGATTAAACTATGATCAAATTACTTATAGTTAATCGATTATTGGAAGACAAAAGAGTGGTCGCTTACATTTTATTTTACAAGTATTTTTTTCTTAAATAAGGGGTTGGCACTAATATAGCGGGACAGCGCCCCAAGAACTCGATTATGGAGTGAAAACGATTATCGATATGAGTTGGGTTAAACGATTAGCCTATCGATATAGATAGTTCTTGGGCTCCTGCGCTATGGGGTCCGTGCACGTGCCGAGATGTTTCATTTGGACAAGACTCCTGTAAAAAAATATTAAAATTAAAATTAACTTTTATACTTAATCATTAATATTGTGAACACTAGCAATAGATACACGCCCCTTATTAGAAAATATGGGTAAAATTGGGTATCTTAAATCAATAATATCTGCCTACCCCTTGAGCAAGACAGGCTAGTTTTTGCAATAATCCAGTGAGAATGCAAAACTAGAAAGTATTTTCTAGTTTCGAGGTACTAGGCAAGCATAAACTGATAGATATATTTCTCACCTAGATCGGCAGTTCTCCATCTCTAGGAAACATTTGTTGGAGTACGTTTTGTTGTCAGTACCGCACACTGGGTCGTACTCGGGCGAGCACACGCGGGCACAGCCTGAGTATTGGAAGCGAGCCAGGCAGCGCTTCAGCGGGACCACGAACACGTGTTTGCTGTGGATTAAAGCTCCATGTAAGTTATGGAATCCTGGTACTTTCAGTCGCGTTTATATCATTTAACTTTGCCCCTCTATGAATCACCACAACTTTATCGGAAAACTATTGCTATCTCATGACGTTTACGAACGTTGATGACGCGTATGCAAGTGATGACAATATGATCAGACATGCAGATCAATTTTACAATGCTGCTATTAAAGTGTAACCAATCCACTTTGTTGTACTCAAGTCAATGCTGTACAAAGATTTTTATGTTTTTTATCAATATGTTGTTTCTTAAACCGAAAAATATTGAACCAAAGTAGAACCGGAATATAGATGACACCTAACAAAAAGAGATACAGCTACAAGAAGCAGGCAACTCTCCCGAGTGAGATATCCTTTGTAGTATCTCTCTTTACCTCTTTAGAGGCCCAACCCGACCACGTCCTACTGGTGGTAGGCTTCGGCCGTGGCTAGTCACCACCCACTGAACAAAGCCATGTCGCCAAGCGGCCTAGCCGTGTTCCGGCATGATGTTCGGTGTTGCCATTCATGGATGGCGGGTCAGATCAGCTGCGCTGCATGTGCCTAGTGAATGTAGCGTCTCGATCTACTGCCGCCTTCCTACCTAGGCAAGCATGCTCCATCGTAGATCTCATCGTCACTTACCATCAGGTGAGATCGAGATCAAATACTTGCCTATAATGTAATAAAAAAAAAAAAAAAAAAAACGTCCCAAGTTTTTTTTCGAATGACCAGGATATTATAAGCAAAAAGTAATCTGTATCAATAAAGGCCAACTCACCCGCAATTCTCCTTCTTCATAAGACATTCGTTCTTGTAAAACCTGTTATCTGATCCACAAACGAAGGCCGGTGTGTCTGGGCACTCCTCGTTGCAGAGGGCGGTGGTGCGGCAGTGTGCTGCGGCCACCGGTACCACATGCTGACCACAGGTCGCATAGCGTAGTTCACAATCGGACCTGGAAAATTGAAATCAGTAGCTAAAGTTTATGACCGCCTAGTCTTGTGGTTTGAGTTCAGGCCGCTTGGATCTCTGCATGAGGTGATTGCGGGTTCTATCTGGATAAAAACTCCTTTATAAATCCAGCTCAGCTGAACCAGACATTTTGTGGGTTCTAATACTTGATTTAATATGCAACTCAAATCTCCCTTTTCACTATACAAAACAGTGTAGAGCCGTATGGCTTATGATTGCCTAGTACTTGGTACTAGTTTCTAATGCTGCTCAAACCACCGATTTCGTAAACAGTGACAGCATACTTTTAACTGTTTGTTACTTTAGGTGTTACTGTAGTTAAAGAAACTGTATATAAAGTAGGTTAAGTAAACTTACTTGTAAACGTTGCCGTCAGAGCCACACACTGGTTGCTCGACAGTGTTTTCACAGGTGTCGGGACAATCCTCCTTGAAACGAGGCAGTAGTGTGCAGTTGCCGAAGTGCGCTAACTGAATTCCTTTACTGAAATTTAACAAGGGTATTGTTATGAAGGTTTAGTGAATTTCTGAACGTCATTATTTTATCCCAGTGCCTATACAGTGTATATTTGATCTTGGAGAGAAAAATACTCGTCCATTTTCAAGATTATTTTTATGAAAACATTTAATTTAAAAAAGGGAAATTTTATATAGCACATAAGGCGGTGTTACTCACAGGCAAGTAGCAACCTTCAAGAGGCAAGGGTTATTGTACACCTTCTGGTCAGTTCCACACACGGGGTCAACGTCCGCAGGACATTTGACCTTCGTGCAGCGGCTCATCTTACCACGACACTTCTCCATGTCCACCTTCTTCACTATCTTCCGGCTACTCACTCTGAAAATAAAATTGAAGTATAGGATTAGGCATCTATGAATTGCGGGTCGTTAGAATCCTGATCAGTTCTAATCCTTCCAATATCCCAAAAAGGTAACACCGTAATCTTGGAGGGCAATGGCTATTGCTCCAATCAAGATAGACTGAAAGCCGACTTCAAAACAAATTGGGATCAGTCTAGCTATGGTCAAAAGACTCCAATGCTAAGTTTACATGAGGGTAGTACATAATTAAATAAGCAGCTGGTGTCTTTGCGTAGCAGCTCCGTACCTTAGGTCTAGACAAGTGATTTCCAGACCTTTGACTCTTGCTTCTTCGTCACTTGACGAGTATAAAACGGAATTGATATGAAGGTATTTCTTACCCACAGTTGAGCATTTTCATCTCACACTCATTCCGATACACCATTTCGTCAGAGCCACACACTAGCTTCTCCTTCTGACCAATGCAGTCCTTCGGGCAGGCTTCACCGCCAGATGTCCTCTCCTGGGATACGCAGAATGCCATGGGAACTTCAAAGACGTGTTTTCTGGAAACAAATTACTTATAAATCTTTTGGTAATTGCATTTTACTAGATTTGCATTAGACGCAAGCAAGATAATGATGGCGTTTGGGTGATTGATAAACGTTGTGTACTAGGAAATCATAAACAAAGAGGAAATAATGTTACTATGTATAATAACAATGAGTAAGAGAAAGAACGTTCGTATTCTAAAACCCATTAGGATCAAATTTTACTTACCCGCAATTGCTGGCTTTCATCCTGCATGCATTAGCGTACAATTTTCCATCAGACCCACAGGTTGGTCTGGCAGCACGCCAGCATGACTCGCGGCAGTGGCGCGTGGTCTGGCAATGTTTCTTGTTAGTACGTACTACACCTTGGCTGAAAATGAGATGGGTAAACATCACCAAAAACGAACGAATGAACTACTTGAAATCTTACCAGACTGCTTGTCCAATATTATGTGAGCTTTTCTTAAAATATACTAGAAGCATAATCATAAGAAGTATCCCTCAAATGTATGTTACATTTGATAGAATTGGCTAGTCCTTAGATATTATTACCAGGACGGCATAGCAATCTAAGAACTATACTAACCCGCAAGTAAGCAGTTTCATCTGACAGGTGCTCTTATACACGTTGCCATCGGACCCACAAATGGGTCCATCCAAAGGAGCCTGAGAGCAGTCTACGGGACAGTTCTCTCGATGAGCGCTGATGTTGTTGCAGGCACCTAAGTGAGACAGACCGATGCCAACCCTGGAAGAATGAATAGGATGTTCATTAATTTGTCGCATTTGCTTTTATTTGTAGTACCCATTGTAAGGGTTGGACCGATGTGTTATTCTACCATATCTTTAGTTGGACTTCATGCTCAATTGCAAGTGTTAATTGAGAACTTGACCTCACCTGCATATCTCAACCTGCAGCATACACCTGTTCAGGTAAGTTCTGCCATTAGTCCCGCATACTGGGTCCCGTTCAGAGGTGCATCGGTGGTCGCACTTGGAACCCTGGGCCCGAGAGCACGACGTCTGGTCCGGTGCTAGCTTTACACCTAGAATAAATTATAGTTTGATGAGAGTTCAAGGTTTTGGCTACTGCAACAGCTTACGCCCAAATTTTTGGGAGGAAAGGGCATTGTTTTTCTTCGGAGCATCTGGATGCTAGCATAGTGTCATGTTTTTAGGATGGCTTTGTTGTTACAGGCCTAGGGGCCGGTGTAAGCATGTAGGAGTGCGTCAAATCTTCTTGTAGACACGCTTAGAGCGATTTGGGATTCCTTGGTGATTATGCCGGTAGTCACATCAGTGTGACCTAGAGGACACCCTATTATATTCCTTCCTTGCACCAAACACCACGGTAGAGGTTGATCACACTCACTCAAATCTATTGAGCTACCGATATATTTACTTTTATAGTACTAGGAAGTCATAACATAGAAAGAGATATAGTACAGACATTATACACGCCATGTATTGATTCGCTTAAAGTCAGTGACTTGGTCTACCTGGTAGAGTTGATCCTGTGAGACTCACCTTTTCCACAAGTCTTCTTTCTCATCTCGCACAGCGAGGGGTAGATGTATCCGTCGGTGGCACAGACCGGCTCGCTCTGCAGTGAGGGGCCGCAGATTCTGGGGCAGGTGGCATCTCGGGCGCCATCGCACCAGCTCGACGCTGGAACGAGAGACAATCAATTATTAATCGATTATAAAAACGCATAATCGTTATGACAAGTAATTATCGAGTATGAGAGAACTAATATCACACAATATTCTCACAGAAATATTGAGATTGTTGACCCTGATTCATTGCTCTGGGATATTTGTATACCTATTCGACCCCTAAGGGTAATGCGAAGTCAACGTTTGTATGATAATTTTTTTTGTTACCCTCGGGCACTAAATCCTCAACCATTTGATTTTAAAACACCCCAACACACAACACTCAGCACCGCCGCGCGAAACAAATTGTGGTGCTAGTGAGAATTCCATAGATACTGTCTCGCTAAACTGTATCTAACAAATATGCGAGTGCAGATAAGGCTCTGTGAGTTAATAGCGACGCGATTCACGCTTGGGGCCATTGAGTTAGCTTAATATTATTTATTTCTACTTTTCTAAATTAAAAACAGAAAAGCTTACCTATTTAATATTAAAAAAGTATAACTTATTGGCCCGTGCGGTAGCGTGCCCAGGATGCTGGCCGCATTTCCTCGCTAAATAGCCAAAGCTACTCGCTGAACGAGGAAATGCCCAGTCCTTGAGTCGTTTCGTCGACCAATCTTTCTGATAGATTATGTATAAATCTATGGCACTTGGATCCCATGGACCAGGTAATATTTATTGGGTGCCCATAACCTTACTCTTTATTTATTTCACAAAAAGACTAGGTATTGTTATACTAATCCAAGAGTGATGGTATTAAAAGAAACACAGATTAAAAAAAACAATCGTAATCAAATTAATGTTACGGATTTTATCGCGTTTATTTTATGTATTTACGTTCCCAACGTTTTGGCTGCTTTACAGCCACCATGGTCACGGGAGGAATGAGGTGTTTAACGTCTTAGTGTCAAAGTTTGAACTGGCGTACCCTCATATTTAGTTGTTGTTTGCGGTCCGATCTATGCAGAAATTGCTCACAGTGTCTTGAGGTCTTGCAATGGTGCAGTTGGTTTTGGATTTAATTATAATAGTTACTGGAACCCACATCAGAGCTAGCGCCCAGGCATCGTCCCTAATGCAATTACTAAGTTTTTTTTAATATAAATGGCCTCAAGAAGTAATCTATAAACAAAACTATTTAAAAAATTAAGCTCGCCGTATTAGTCTCTATCCTTTTTCGGTCAGACCTTTAGACCGTGTCTTGCGATCCGAAACCGCTTATTTCGAAGCCGCAGTGTGGCTACAGACTGCCCCGCGGCTCCACTCGCGACCAGGAAACTCCATTAGCACTCAACCGGCGGCGGCAAGCCCCATCCCTTGTATCTTGAGATACAACACTGAAATATAATCCCAGATAGGTTTGTTTTTTCTATTTGCGATCTGTTTTGTTTTACAAAGGGTTTTGTTACGTATTTGTATGTACATTTATAAGCTTTGTACATCTAATTTGTTGCACGTTTTGAGTGCGAATGTTTTTACCCGAAGCGTGAACGTTTAATACCTTTTCCATTATCCGGTGCCTTTGTACGGTACCCATAATACAAGGGTTGCGTAGTTTGTGATCGTACAATTGGTATGTTCATCTGGAAATATTATCCATACATATAAATAAAATTGGAGTGTCTGTTTGTAATATTAAAATAACCGCTTTTTACTAAGTGCATTTGGATGTATACACGTTACCTATACCGAAACAACATTTTTTACAATTTTTGTCTGTCTGTCTGTCTGTCTGTCCGTCTGTCTGTCTGTCTGTCTGTCTGTCTGTCTGTCTGTCTGTCTGTCTGTCTGTCTGTCTGTCTGTCTGTCTGTCTGTCTGTCTGTCTGTCTGTCTGTTTGTTCCGGGTAATCTCTGAAATGGCTGGACCGATTTTGACGGGAATTTCACTGGCAGATAGCTGATGTAACAAGGAGTAACTAGGCTACTTTTATTTTAGAAAAAAAAATTGGATCTCTCGAAAAAAATTAAAACCAATGTTGCAGCGCTGCGCCTGATTAAAGTTTGATAGCAACAATCTCGAATGCGTCCCGCGGGATCAGAACGCGAGCAGACTGTTGCCAACGGCTGAGTCCTTGTTAAATACCACGCGGACGAAGTCGCGGGCAACAGCTAGTTTTTAATAAAAAAAAGAACGTTCAGAAAAGATTATTTCCCAAATTTTAATATTTTCCCGACAACTTTGTATACATTTTTCTCTTTCTACAAACCTGATTCGGATTATAACAAACATTTAAAAACAATCTCAATTGCCTTCAGCCGTTTGCAAGTGATGTGCTTACCAAGGAGCAGCATTTCATTGTTACCTATTTGCATGTAATGACTATAGTTACTTCTGCTGTCTATTCGTACGGCATATATTGCCCTTGAAGTGACCAGGTATTTGGGTCACATCCTTATAAAGGGCAACTTGCATTGTGCAGCTGCATAATGGCGATCGAGGGTCAGAAATAGGTCAAGTTGAACTATTGAACTGGCTACTAGATAAATCCAGGACAATCTGGCCGAGTTGAGAGATACTTGTCGTATTGTATTCGGAGGTACCAGGAGATCATAGCGTCTTTGTAGGTATTTGCTAGTTTAACAATATTGATAGTATAATTATGTTGACCATAATCTCACAATTTTGCTTGGGTACTATTATGAATTGTTTTAAAAGTCGTAAAATTGTGTATAAGCTGCTATATTCATGTTGTTTAAAATCTATATATAAAAAAACAAAGACGTGTTAGTTACATAATTTATAACTGAAGAACGGGGGGCCGATCTTTACGATCTTAGATTTTTTGAATTTGCCTCCGCCCCGAATAGCAGAATAACTAGACATGGGAAAGATTCACGAAAAATATATTCAAAGCTAATTCATTATTTCATACATTTGATTCTGAGTGGTATACTTATACGAAGTTAGTATTTTTAAAGTATTTTGACGATTGAAAAGTACTGTACTTAATGGTTTACAATTACATGAATAAAAAATATTCCGATTCTGATAGTTTTATATGTATACTGTGCTAATATGGTAGACCTTCTTAAAAAAAATGTTTTATGGGATTGTAAAAAATTCTAAATGGAAAAGTTTATTCAAATAAAACTATTTTTTTAGGATTTTATCGCGTTTATATTTTGATTTTACATTCCCGACGTTTCGGCTGCTTTACAGCAACCATGGTCACGGGAGGACTGAGGTGGTTGACGTCCTGGTGTCATAGTTTCAGACGGGTGAGCACATTCTGCGTAGATCGGACCACAAACAACACATAAATATGAGGATACCCCGTCTGAAACTATGACATCAGGACGTCAACCACCTCAGTCCTCCCGTGACCATGGTTGCTGTAAAGCAGCTGAAACGTCGGGAACGTAAAATCAAAATATAAACGCGATAAAATCCTAATTTTTTTTTTTTACTTCAATGTGTAGTATTCGCGTAAATTTAAGAAATCAATATGGAAAAGTTTATGTCGCGGAACCCTAAAAACACTTGAGAGGCAGGTTGAATGCTATAAATAGACTTAATTGCATTAAAAGGGTAATATACCGATGTCGTAAAACCATGGATACTGTGTCTTATGTACCTGCATTGCACATAATCCCGAAAGCAATTACGGTCATTAAAATGCCTATATATAATTCCAGCCCTTTTTATATGTCCCACAGCTGGGCACGGGCCTCCCCTCAATGCAAGGGGGGATTAGGCTATAGTCCACCACGCTGGCCCAGTGCAGGTTGGCATACTTCACACATCTTTCGAGGGGTTCTCTCAGATATGCAGGTTCCCTCGCGATGTTTTCCTTGACCGTTTAGCAAGTGATAATCATGGTTGAAAATTAGATTCGCACATGAAAAACCCAGAGGTGCGAGCCGGGGTTTTGAACCTGCAATCCTCGTTACCGAGGCAAGCGTTCTACCATCTTGGCTATCACTGCCGATACGAAAATGCCTATACATAGTAGTAAAGTAAAATTATTAAATTTAAACATGAAATAGTACGTTACGGTGCGGTTCTAAACTAGGTGAAAACCTGTATCTTGGACACCTCAGTTCTTTTATATATATAAGTATGTTATTAAATACGCTGTTCTTGGATAAACATAAACTATAAATAATCAAGATTAAAATGTAATTTAAATCAAAAAATATCAGTTAAATATAATTATGAAACGTAAAACATTATTTATGGTCTGAATTAAATGAAATAAAAAATAAAAGTTTTAATGAAATTATATTAAAATACGATTGAACATTAATGAAATTAGTCAGTCGGTGTATGAATTTGTTGACAAAAAACATGATACTTACACAAATATTTAATTTAAATTGATTCACAAGCCAAATAGTTCGGCCATTTTATAAATCTGTCGCCATTTACTATGTGACTTTTAAAAGTATGAGCATATGAAAGCTCAAGGATTCACAACGGAAAATGTAAAAACTTTCGCTATAGATTTCACTACGCGATAGAATCAGAAATGAACAACTAAATAATATTAGGGTACCCCAGTTCAAACTACAACACTAGGACATCTAACACCTCAGTACTCCCGCGACCATGGTTGCTGTAAAGCAGCCGAAAAACATAAGATAAAGTGTGTAAAATAAGTTTTATTCAAACACAACATGATTTCTATGTTGTGTGAGAAAGTGAACAATGCCTTTAATGCTAATCTACCCATTAGATCAGTACTTACGACTAGGATTTTGCGAAGAAAGTGGATTCAAAGATCTAGTTTGGATTTTAGATAGAAAAGTAGGTGTTTATGTTTGCCCTTATTAGATTTCTAGGTCAGTTGCAAATTTTGCGTGATAATGTTGTAAACAGTATCACCACATATATTACCAGGAGAACATAAACGTAAGATAGTTGACTTTGACCTCAACTGTATCATGGGATTTACGTCCTTACCTTTAATCGTTAAGCTTGGAATATAAATTAATGTCCCATATTCTATTTTTATTCTTCGAAAATTGCTTACTTGTCGTTCTTAGACTATAACAATGTATTTTTGGTAGGCTGCTTAAATACGTCTCCCGA
Organism: Pheosia tremula; assembly: GCA_905333125.1. NCBI lineage: Eukaryota > Metazoa > Arthropoda > Insecta > Lepidoptera > Notodontidae > Pheosia > Pheosia tremula. The sequence goes on along the minus strand of HG995421.1, from coordinate 6,223,151 downwards.
TAAACTAGTTCGCATTCCTGTTTAAAGGGTGACCAGTATAACCAGAACCCCATATAAAGCATCGAAGTGGAGTGCCAAACAGACAGGTTGCTATCAACCCGCTCCGCCGGCAACCAGTTTGAGCTATGTATATCACCAGTTAGATAAAGTGTACTGAATAATGAGCGTGTCGTTTAGACTCGGGGAACAGGGTTGGTGAAGTAGGCAACGGGCTCGTAATAATAGCTTATCCACTCCGACTACTACTTGATCGCTTATGATATGCTGGTACTTTGATTTTTTTTAACATTCGTTTATTAACATACTAGTGTGATGTTGGCTGGTCTATTATTTCACAAGTACCAAGACATCATAGCAATCTGTTTATTGGAATAGTGTTCCAAATTATAACACATGGTAATCATGTAGCCCTGGTACCTAGACGCATACCTGCGTCTTTGAAGAGTTGACCAACGATTTCTATGTAGTTTTAAATACAAGATAACATTTGATGGATGATGATAGATTATATAGTTTATTTTAAATAGGTTCATACAACAATAAAGTTATGTTATCAATACATCAGTTGCTCTGGCAACAACAAATAAAAATAAAACAGTCCCTACGTTTCACAGTTAGTAGATACAGTTCAGTGATTATTGAACAAAAGCGCGTGTTGTATATAACCCGGGATATACAAGGATAGGGCTGATACATGGTACATGCGCGGCCTTTAATTACCTATTCAATTTATTTGCGCTTTGATTTATTACTTCGCCATTTATAGGAGCCTGGTACCTTAATAATATTTTGAAATTTTGATGACAACTTAAATTAATTAAATCCATAATTCAGTGATAATTTAATGAGTAGGTTTTTCGTGTTTTATCAGATGTTTGTTGATGTAGGCAAAACTAAGGGGAAGGGTTAACAATTACCTACCCACTAGTGAGCCCAAGGGGAAAGTTGTGTTGTTGTGTGGGTGTTTTCAAGTCGAGAGTGAACAGGTACCTTCTAGGCAAGTATGCTCCATCGTAGATCTCATCGTCACTCACCATCAGGTGAGATCGAGATCAAATACTTGCCTATAACCTAATAAAAAAAAGCCTGGAGACAGGACGAAAATCATCTGGACGCCACAGGTCAAACCATAAACGGTTTTTTTTAATCTGCCACGATCATCAATAAAAAGCGATATCGACTGTGTACGAAGTCTCGCAAAGCTGGGTCATGCACAACCGCCCCAAGAGGCAGCCTCAGTTTTGATCCAGTTCCCGAGTTGACATGAACAATTGGGATGACATTGAGGCAAATGCGGAGGCGACGCGGTAGGGAGCGTTTACTTCGGGCGAGTAACTGACAGAGCGTGTGGAGGTAGCAGCAACTCATTTTTTTTTGTAATTCTATTAAAAAGTAAATAATAGAGCCAGCCCTATTCTATCGTCATGCAACGCGAACCGTGGGCGAAAACATGCGCTTGAGCAGCTTCGGTTCTAAATTCAAATCCGTGCACTTTAAATGTGGCGCACGCACGCGGGGTGAAGGACCCGGGTATTGTCCGCGAAAATGACCATTTACGCTGTTCAACCATTTCTCTGACAATCATGGTCATTTGTAACGGGATTCTTTGATGACGTCAGTCGGGAGTGAGTGACTTATTGCACTTTCAAATTGGCGGTATCTCTACAATAATGCCGAGTCAACTTATGCAATGTCATTTTGTTTTTCTTGCAACTCTTTGCTTATCTTTTTATTCTTCTTCTTTCTTTACGAAATGAGATGCGATGAAATAAAATGGATATGAATATGGCGTCACCCAAAACTTAGCGGGAATTTTGCACAATGTCAAGTAATTAATAGCAATAACAAATTCAATAAATACACATTATAAATAAAATAATGGATGTGAAATGATGAAATGAAAATGGCGATCCTCTAGTTGCTTATCGTGTACTCAATTTGATGAGTAGTACCAGGAGTACACATCAATCTAAAGTACCAGGATCGCAGAACACGCCAGAAGATAATATTTAATGACTAATCCAGCTATCTGATAGATCTATCAACGCATAGACATACCAAATCACGGAATGATGTCCCTATATAAATTTCTAGTAGTAAATGCAGCAATAAAATAACGTTGGGTTTCTTTTTAAATTGGCCCTAAAATACTTAGGAGCTTTCTATATTCACGACCAATTCTCTGGTTGCATATAAATAATTAGACATAATATAAATGGGTAAGGTATGTCACTTCACGCATGTATGCTAATTCGGAGAGGGGCCTTTGTTTGTTTGTTTATGGGATGCGTTTAATGCCTTCACTCAAGTAGGTAAATGGTCGACCAATGGTTAACGCGCTTTGCAGAAATTCAACTTTATACGACTCCTTGATCACAAGAATTCTTCGATTTTATAGTAGTATATTTTATTGTCCTATCTATACTATTTAAGGCTGTTATTTACCGCGGCGCTGAGGTGCACCGTTGTGCACCCATATTTTGCTTGACAGTGAAAGAAAACAACAGATGGACTTTACACGACTTTTGAATGTCATGCAGGTTTCCTCATGATTTTTAGATGCATTCACTGATTGGCAAGTGGGAATCACTATTGAAAATGTAATTCGCATATATGAAATCCAAAAACCCGAGGTGCGAGCAGGACTTTGAACCTGCTCTTCTTGTTTTCAAGGCAAGCAGTCAACCAATTCGGCCGTACACTGCTTAATCTGATTTAATATCGACAAATTTTAGAAGTAAGTATTAAAAAAGATAAGGGCCTTGCAACTTAATCTGTCCTTACTAAAAAGTGAAAATAAAACAATCAAAATGCAACTCACGTCACCATGGAACAAGATTGAAAGTCAGATGGCGCCGATGATTGCCCCATGAATAAACGATGCAGCGATAGGTACTAGGAAAAATTTCACTTTTTAGTCCTGATGAAGCTTTCTCTAGTTTTCGATACCATGGCCATTAAATCCTGTATTCTAGTAGCTAGAGTGCCACCCTTTCTAAGACCGTTGTATAGGTAACTAGCCTTGCCCCGCGGTGTTACCCGTGATTAAAAAGTATGTCTATCCCACGGGAACCATACATTTTACCGGGATGAAATAAAAAATAGCCTGTGTGCTATTCTAGACTATAATCTATCTCCGTGCCAAATTTCATCCAGATCCGTTCAGCCGTTCTGGCGTGATTGAGTATCAAACATCCATCCATCCAAACTTTCACATTTATAATATTAGTGCGATTAGTGCGATAGTGGGATTAGTGTTTTAGCTGGGACATTCAAACGGTCAAACGATTCCATCTGTAGGCATACTATAGTCTCATTACCTACCGACTTGTATGAGTTATCTTGTTAACTTATAAATATGCATTTTTATATAGCATACACACGTCGTAAAAGGCTGTTTTACAACACGTTACCGTATAGCAGTTAATTGATTGTTTGTTTTAATTTTATTAAAATACGCCTCCGCTTACGATAAAAGCAATTTTTGTTGTACCATAATATACCATCTATTTTCAAAATAGTTGCCATAAAGATGTCAAACAAAGAAGTTATGGCATTTTATTGAATTTTATTCGGGCTGCTGACATCGCAAAACAGTCAAAATAAAACGATTTTTTTGTAGAAATTCTACACGGCAGCTTTTACTAACTGCTAGCGAGCTTTTTATAATTTATTCTTTCTATACATATATCGGTTTATATACGTTTGTTGATGGTACAGATAAGCGGAATTGGGTCAGAGACACTAGTTCTGAACTTTATGTGTAATAGGAAAATATAACATGCAGCCGCTATTTTGGAAGGCGGGCGCCCCGGGCGCAAACATTCCGTGCTATGTAACTTTAGCCACGCATTAAATCTCTTTTGCTTCCACGCGTTTATGCTTTCCTGGTAGATATTTACACGAAATTGTGTTTACTGAGAAAACGTTTTGTGAATCTGGAGCGTACGGTACATGGGTTGGTCATGAGTGGTTAGTTTGGTCTTCGTTTCCATCTCTTTTACTCATCATGCCGTCTTTATCCTGTACATCAAATGCCAGCGTTCGAGCATATCAGCTGTTTTATTTGTAAATTTAATGAAGGGACCATGATAAATAATTATTATGGAAGGTCCCGGTTTATTTAAATCAAATTTATCAGTTTTTATATTTACATGGGCGTTAAATCGATGACTTACCTAATACATGACAAGCGTACTTGAGTTCTTTAAATTTTATTTTTTATAGTTTTTTTAAAGAATTGTTTCAAAATCCCATTTGAACCGCTATATCGCATGTTAAATAGTTTAGTAGTATAGCAAATGACATGCCGTTGTGGCAAGTAAAAGTAAACATATAAAGCCACCATTATCAGGCAAATTAATTCGATATACCTACGTTACAGAAAACACTACACAAATAGACAAGTTTACAGTTGTGTCAGCCTACACTTGTCTCAGTAAATTCCCGTCGCCTGGTGAACGGAGAATCAAAATTTTATTATGCAAAGCATGACTGATTCGACGTTTGAATACAGATGAAGACCAGGTTTTATCAAGCCAATTATCTTGATTACTCATGCTTTATAATGATGAAGATTGCTGTAAATATATTGAGCTTTTTATTAGTTAGAAGTGGTTTGAATAGTGTCGTACAATTTGGCCTAACCACAACTATAATTTATTATGTATATTTTCACACCAACATTTAATTCCAATCAATTATAACCAGCCAATATTTCTAATCGAATCGATTCAATATATCCCATTAATAAATCATTGACTTGTTCATCGCCATTTATATCTATGTAAAGATAAATCAATTTGTCTGTCATCTTATCTCCTAGAAAGTTTATAGAATTCTAGAACCTGGTTATGTCTGCATTACGACTGATCTAGACCAGGGCCGCAACATTAGTTACGATACATAGATAAAGTCGGAGATGCATATCGGCCCTACAGAATCTTGGTCCGACAGCTGACTTTATACTAGGCATACAGCAAATGGTATGGTTAATTCATTCGTTGTCAGTTATCAGTTGAAATGTATGCTATCGTATGATCTTCATGCACTTATGCAGGCCTGGTAGATATCAGCGATAACAAGGTCCGTTCCTTCTCCAATTTATGACGCTGTGATATATGAATGAGTGACACGATCAGTTGTGCAACAGATCCATATATTTACGCGCCTTTTCTGGAACAAGCCCGCTTTGGCACTATGTTCCTGATAACAATGCCCTTATCATTAAAAAAAACAATTGTCGATGGTTACTTTCACGTGCACGTGATAAATAAAATAAAAACTAGCAATGTGGGTTGGCGCTTAACGATGTAAAGCGCGTTCGATACTTAAATACAGGTTGTTGTTTTCCTTCTTCTTACTGAGGGGCAATAACGTAGAAAAAATGTGGTTCACTTAAATAAATATACGCATAAAAGGATCATTAACATAAAATAATCGTTAAATAACTAGATCATTAAGATGATGTTGATTTTTAACCGACTTCAAATAATAAAAAAATATAGGTTTACTTTAAAACAAAAAAAATCATTGCAGGGCTCATTTTTGATACTGAGACGGAATCTGCTTGATGCTGAGAAATAATATGGAATGCCACGGAAGTCAAAAAACTAAAGTCTCCGCGTACGACGCGACGCGGGTAACTTACAGTTAGTAAATAATCTTAAATAAATAATAAATTAAACAAATTGGGGAAGAGGAACCCACTACTGACCCAGTTAGTTAGTGGTGGGTTCCTCCTCCCCCATTTGTTTGACAATGGACTTCCGCTAAGTATCGCCTAGATCTATCAATTAAATAATAATTTTATAATGTTTCATATTTTTTGCGAAAACCATTTTGTTTATTGATTGCCTCCGTCACGGTACTATAACCAAATGACAAAGCTTTTAACAGAATAGCTCGGTAATATACTGTGATATAAAACCCGATGTTATTTACATACCCATAACAATTTACTGCTCAAAAATGTAACAGATCTTTTTAAAAAGAGCAACCATGGAGTATCTTGCCTGTACTTCTCCATGGGAACGGCGGATTCGGAACGGGTGGGTATGTTGTAGCTTAGCATTTTATAACTGTTTTAACGATTCATAAGTACGGTACTTAATGGTTTACATGAATAAAAAATATTCTGTTTCTTTTAAATTATAAAGAAAATGTTCACGTTTATTTTAACATAGATTTAAATATTTTACAGGAAGATATTAGAAGAAAACATTTATTTAATTATTACACCTGTAAATCATCCTCATTTGTGCGTGTTATTTTTATGATTCGCTGAGAATTTATGACCGTTTAATTTTATTTATGACTTGCTATAAGCAATATCCGGTTTTCAAATTTTATTTCGTTAAAAAAACCGGTCACCTAATAGATGTGACTAATTAATGAATGTTGTTTTAGCATTTTTCGAACATAATATTTTATAGCCGTGGGAAAGTTTGTTTTTTAATACACCTGTTTGATTTACGCTTTTATTATTAAAAAAATGGTATTTGACTTTTGTTTCAAGAACCTAGGTGAAATTTTCTCGACTAGATATATTGGCTTAATGGAAAAAGGCGATTTAAAAAAAGTAATATTTCAAAAAAACCTTAACCACTACAACAGCTAGTATTTATATATGTTTTTAACGACTTAACTCAGTTGTTATTGATCCTGCCCTCTGCGCTGTGGGTCCCAAGTTTGAATCCTGGTTGGGACAAACTTTATTGAGCACCAGCAAGAGCACTTTTGATGAGCACGAATGATTGTATGCGAGTCATGGATTTTTGATATATACATTAATACTGGGTTCGCCCCCAGTCTATTATATCCCGTAATACAAGCGTTACTTATTGTGTGACCGTATAGTTGGTGTGTTCGTCTGGCGATATTATCATATATAATATCATAAATTGTGCAGTACCTTAAACTAACTATTATATATTTTGTTTGAATCATATGGTCTTACAATCGCCATATCAAACTGTCTAGTAATAAAACACGATCAACTCATACGACTAATCACCCTGTATACAAGGATTTACCGCTAAGTTTTATTCGCTCGCAAAAAAATCAAGTTCAGTGTAACACAGACGGTTGATACGTGTAAGTATGTAGTAATGGCGTCAGTGTGGGTACATACATACACATAAATAAAATTGGAGTGTCTGTTTGTAATATTAAAATAACCGCTTTTTACTAAGTGCATTTGAATGTATACACGTTACCTATACCAAAACAATTTTATTTACAATTTTTTTTTTTTTTTTTTTATTACCTTATAGGCAAGTATCTGATCTCAATCTCACCTGATGGTAAGTGACGATGAGATCTACGATGGAGCATACTTGCCTAGGTAGGATGGCGGCAGTAGACAGAGACGCTACATTCACTAGGCACATGCAGCGCAACTGATCTGACCCGCCATCCATGAATGGCAACACTGAACATCATGCCGGAACACGGCTAGGCCGCTTGGCGACATGGCTTTGTTCAGTGGGTGGTGACTAGCCACGGCCGAAGCCTACCACCAGTTTTTGTTTGTCTGTCCGTCTGTCTGTCTGTTTGTTCCGGCTAATCTCTGAAATGGCTGGACCGATTTTGACGGGACTTTCACTGGCAGATAGCCGATGTAACAAGGAGTAACTAAGGCTACTTTTATTTTAGAAAAAAATAGGATCTCACGAAAAAATATTAAAACCAATGTTGCAGCGCTGCGCCTGATTAAGTTTGATAGCAACAACCTGCAATGCGTCCCGCGGGCTCAGAACGCGCAAGCAGGCTGTTGCCAACGGTTGTGTCTTTGTTAAATACCACGCGGACGAAGTCGCGGGTAACAGCTAGTATATGATATTATCAATTATTTGATCTTCTTTATGCGGGTAATTAAATAAATTTAAAGTACATTTGAATTAAGAACCAGTCAAAAAGGCCATAGAGAATTAACGGATTTGGTTTTATTTAATTGCATTTAGTAACTTATTTATTACACTTACAGATTTATTTTATTTTACCGTTTGCACATCATAATAATGGTTCTTATATTTATAAACTCGTGTTTAAATGCTACTTAAATCAAGATTTAACGAGATGGCGCTACGCTTTGAATTATACAGTTTATTTTAATAAACAAGACGTTAATTAACTTTGGTATGATAAACTACCTCTAGTTTGCATTTCCGACTTCTTGTGAGTTATGTTATCCTGGTCTTTAGCACGGGTCTGCGCTCGTAGCATTCCCCTTTGCTCTATGGTTACGGTTTAGGACGAGCGGGACAACCTTGATATTTTGTCACAGGAAGTCCTATAGGTTTTGTCTAGAAACCAACCAGTATGTATTTATACTATTTTAGCGACTACCAACTTATGATAGCCTAGTACTCCTAGACTAATACGTGCGCATTTTTAAGGTTAAAAAAACCAGGGAAAGCATGATCTGATGAACACATAAAGAAGGACAGAGCTATATGAAAAAACAGGGACCATACACTCTGTCTTATAACTCCGGGCATTCCACTAGGACCCCCTCGATAAGCCCCCTGGGGGATACTTGCTGTTCCTCTTGGAGCCCCTGCTCTGGGCGTCCAAGGTATTACTAATTCACGTTCTTCTTGCTGACTTGAGGTCTTTACCCTCTCTTAAGCATCAGATCATATCTTATAGAAAGTTCTTTTGCTACGCAACATATGTATCTTAGAAGTTACTATAAGCATTTCCTGCAGATCATCAATTCACTTGTTCGAAAGAAAGAGAAAAAGAAAAGAAGAAAGAAGAGAAAAAGAAATAAAAAAGAGAAATCACTTGTTGAAAAGCCGTCAGCATCAGTTAATAATAAGAATTGATGAGACACTTATAAATAACTAGAATCAAAACACAACTCCGTAACGCCAAACAAATATATCTAGATCGTTAATAACCACAAAAAATAGTATAATAAATCTTACAAGTGTCGCATTAACGGTTGTTGACGTGCGCGCGCGCACGCGTCATCGATCACGATCTATAGATCATTGATCTAACAGACGGTGAATATCATTAGATGCGATCAACGCTGAGCGATGCGGAAGAATTTAATTATGTTTTAATCAAGTTATTATTTTTTATGAAATAAGTGTACTTAATTTTAGTCCGGCGGGTGGTATGCCTGGCAGGACTGGCCGCTATGCCCTAGCAATTCCCGTTGGGTTCTCGTATATATGTTACATTCTCCAATAACTCTCATAGCGCGTTTCAGGATTGTATGGAGTATCGTCATTTGTTTTGAATGTCGTCTTTAGCGCCATCTGTGTATATTGTGGCGAGGTTGATGTGACCGCTACATACTCTTTCGAACATAAAATATTTTGTACCTATCTAGCCACTTATTTTTAAAAAACTTTAAATATTTCCTCGAAAAATTCCAAACGTATTTAAGATTACCGATTAAAAGCTCGAGCGCGCGCGCATCAGGAGGTACAATTTCGAGAACTAATTACCGTTTAATTAAGTACTGTTATGTTTGCCTGGTGTCACGATGGCCGCATTGAAGAGGAATGCAGATATAATTGGTGTTATCGTTTAAGATTTATGATCTGTTGGTATTTGATTGACTTTGCTTGTATAATTTAGGTGGTAGAGTTTGGGCAATCCGCTTCTGATTGATAAAGCCTCTGCGATCGGCCCAATTTGTCTCTACACATTGGCATGTCAAGATGCAAGTTGGCTAGTAATTTACAAGCCAATTGGTATTGACCCAACAAATTGGCAATACTATTGAGTCGTTGGTAGAGACTTTAAAACATCTTACATATTTTATAGTCTGTTTGTGGATGGGATTCCATCCCATACAAAGTATTCTATAATATGTTGAGCCGGAATATATCACTACCACAAAAAAAGACCGAATGATGTCAACGTATACAAAAAAATCTATACTAATATTATAAATGTGAAAGTTTGGATGGATGGATGGATAGATGGGTGGATGGATGTTTGTTACTCTTTCACGCCCGAACGGCTAAACGGATCAGGATGAAATTTGGCGCAGAGATAGATTATAGTCTGGAATAGCACATAGGCTACTTTTTATCCCGGTAAAATGTATGGTTCTCGTGGTATAGATGTTTTAATTTTTCATACTTTTTATCGCGGGTAACACCGCCGGGCGCAGCTAGTATTAAATTAAATGCATTAATGTGTTCTGAATCGATTAAAACATCCACAAATTTTTTTTTTAATCTTTATGATTTGCGAGGCGATTATTTATTTAGATACTAACCATCGAGAAATAAAAAAATAAAAATTTTATGAGCGCGGAAGCTTGATCACAGCATCTATAAAGCGGTATCCGGTCAATTAATTAAACCACAATGCATCAAACCACTGGCAACTTTATTAACATTCTTTTAATCTCTCTTCTTGGGTTAATGTAAAGTTTTTGTCGGTGTTTTGGCCGACGAATAGCAGTAAATTATTTTAATCTGTATTTTTTATATACACTTTTGAGCACAGAAATATTTGACATAGCAATTTAAGTTTCTCGACACTGGCTTATGTAAGCTAGACATTTATTTATTTGTTAATTTGTACCTACAAATTCCAAATCGATAACATTAATAAACACATAGTGTTTTAAGCAGTGAAACATTCATTCAAAATTTATATTAAAACTAGCTGCGCGGCGCGGTGTTACCTGCGATTAAAAAGTATGTCTATCCCACGGGAACCATACATGTTACTGGGATAAAAAGTATCCTATGTGCTATTCCAGACTATAATCTATCTCAGTGCCAAATTTCATCCAGATCCCATCAGCCGTTTTGGCGTGATTGAGTAACAAACATCCATCCATCCAAACTTTAACATTTATAATATTAGTGGGATTTATAATATTAGTGGGATAGTGGGATTCATAAGTTGGTAACTGTTGAAAACAGATAGGTTGGTACCATATACGTCCATTCTGCTACGGTACATTTCCAGGCTCATAATTATTATCATGTACTTACACAAACGCCTCTAAAGCATTATGGTATCAATGAATAAATATCGCCAGACGAACACACCAACCATACGGTCCCACACTAAGCAACGCTTGTACTATGGGACCGTACAATGGACTGGGGCGGACTCAGTATACATTACTTACATAGATATTAAACACCCATGAATCGGGTACAAACATTCGTGCCCATCACACAAAGTTTGTCCCTACCAGGACTCAAACCCGGGATCCTCTGCAGCGAAAGCAGGGTCACTACCAACTGCGTAAACAGGCCGTTAAATAAAAAAAAAACTTAATTAATTTGGGTAAAGACACTTAAGTAGCACTTACCAATTATCAGAAGTGCCGCGGTCACCAGAAGATGTGTATTGAACTCCATTTTGACTTATTCCACTTAATGTTACACTAATCAGTCTTCACAAAACTATAATTATTTAAGTTAAAACAACACTATACAGCCAACTCAGTCGTCCATCATTGGATTCTGTAACAAAATAAGAAAATAAAAATTAGTAGGATCCACACAATTGTATTAACTAAACGACTGTTTACTGGTGGTAGGCTTCGGCCGTGGCTCCACCACCCACTGAACAAAGCCATGTCGCCAAGCGGCCTAGCCGTGTTCCGGCATGATGTTCGGTGTTGCCATTCATGGATGGCGGGTCAGATCAGTTGCGCTGCATGTGCCTAGTGAATGTAGCGTCTCGATCTACTGCCGCCGTCCTACCTAGGCAAGTATGCTCCATCGTAGATCTCTTCGTCACTTACCATCAGGTGAGATCGAGATCAAATACTTGCCTATAATGTAATAAAAAAAAAAAAGACCGAATGGATTCGCGCATAATGTTTGAATAAATGGTTTAAAATGAGATTAGCACACGAACTTCAGGAATCCTAGATGTGCGAGGCGGGTTTTACACTTGAGAGAATTGTTTTCAAGTTTCATAAGTACTGTACTTCATGGTTTACATGAATAAAAATAGTCTGATTCTGATTCATGGCGAGCATTCTATCAATATGGCTATCAACCAACGAGTTATACATCTTTATTGGTAGCTATTGACACTTTTTTAATTCAGTTAAGTATCTACAAAAGAGTCAGTTTTAGAATGTCACAATCCATTATTTATTTGTTCAGTTGGACCATAAAAATCTTGTCAAATAAGTCGAAGATAGGTTCTGTCAGCACATCGTGAAAGATGTTTTAAATCTCGTAAGAGTAGTATACAATCCATAGTAAGTAGTACCCTCAATTTCTATAGCTATACAATATTGTCTTAAGTCCAACTTAAACATTCGCACTGCAGCTTCTCACTTTCTCCTCGGTCTCTCCATGGCCCTTTCACGACGCAGCGGCACGATATTGACCTTCCATTTGAGATTTTACCACTGCATTCTTAAAATTTAATTTAATTTGAAATAAAACTAATCTTACGGATTTTATCGCGTGTTCTATCCCGAGTCCTCCCGTGATCATGGTGGCTGTAAAGCAGCCAAAAGCGTCGGGAACGTAAAGAAATTAAATAAATTCGATAAAATTGGCGAGGTTAGTTTTATTTCAAAGTTTAGTATTCGTGTGAATATAAGAAATTATTTTTGAATTTCATTTGAAATATTTGGATGGGGTTTAACAGAAAAAAAAAGGCTCACTATCAACTTATGAATGCGACTAAAGTTCAGCTGTGTAAAGAGCGCTAACTCGCACTGGGTCAGCGAGGTGGAGTATGGCCCGAAATCCTTTGGCATTGTGAGGAAGTTTTCCTAATATAATATTTTTTTTGGATTCGCGTCGTTTCGCGAAGTATTGCATTCTATTTGGGGTCCCGTCACTCGTGATAGATAGTTTCTCGACTAACATCTTAGAGGAGTTCGGTGTTGCTGGCTTCTTTAATTATCGATCAAACTTGTTTGATTTATAATTGGAAAAATTGACAAGCCAGGTCAGTGGTCAGTTCCTCTCCCCGATTTGTTTGATATAATAGCAATAAGCTCGCTCACTATTACATCACCCAATATACTCTGACCACCACATCATCGGGAATACAGGCCCGGCAATGTATACTTATTGACGGCCTGATTAGCGCAGTGGTAGTGACTCTGCTTTCTTCGCCAAGGGTCCCGGGTTCGAATCCTGGTAGGGACAAGCTTTGTGTGATGAGCACGAATGTTTGTACCCGAGTCATGGATGTTTAATATGTATATAAGTATTATATACTGAGTTTGCCCTCAGTCTATTGTACGGTACCCATAACACAAGCGTTGCTTAATGTGGGACTGTATAGTTGATGTGTTCGTGTGGCGATATTTATTTATTTATTTATGGAAATAGATGTGTGTTTTACAGTTAACCGACTTTCCCACAAGCTTGGATTTTCATGCGGCTACCGCGAGGCATAATCCCATATTGTAGTCAACCGCACCGATTGCCGGTACCGCTCAGAGTACCACTACGAGACACGTTGTCAACGGTGCATTGGGCAGGGTTGTCAACACACTCATTTGTAAAGCACGCATGTACATAATCGAGACGCTAAAGGTCTCGAATTTAAAAATCATGCCTTCTTTTCACACGGCGTGTTCATAAATCTTACGCCCGATTAGCATAATTTGTTAATAATAATATAAAAAAAATACTTCAACTCAAACATACTGGCTTATCCATAAACATCCATAAACCATAGCTTCTTATGAATTTACCTATCTATAGATGTTAGATATCGTCAAAATTGTACATACGTTAAATTATCTGATTATCAAAATTGCTGAGAACTGAACTGGCATAGTTATTATCTGCAAAATTTCTTTTTTTTCTCGCCAATTTTTAAACAACAAGTATGATATTATCAAACGAGAAGTCCCAATAAATATTAATTTTGATATAATTTTGCCTTGACAACCCTATCGTTTATCCTACTAGCCAGTGTGTCACTCGGTCGAGTGTAGGTACGCTTAAAATAAACGCAACTTTATTGGCTCTCCAGATAAGCTTCCGTGAGTGTTGTCTTCATTGTAAACTGGAACTATTTACGTGTAAATATGGGTTCAGTTTCCATGGAACAGCTATCGCTTTTTAATTTGACTATATCAAAATATTTTATGAAGAAGTTATATTGCGATATTGGATATTTATTCATTTATTTACTTGTACCAAAAATAAGCTGTAAGTGCTATAGCTTGTACTAATATAAACTCTATATAAATCGCGCATCACGGTGGAGTCTGCTCCGTGGCGAGAGACGCGCTGTTGCCTCAGTGTGCATTTTTGTGACGTCACAAAATGGTAACAAATATAAATGTCACATTTTTGTTATCACATGTTTTTTTTTTAACTTACATAATTTATTATTATGTGTGTATAAAATTAACATTACCATCCTGATTGGGCAGTTGGGAATCATTGGTTTATTCTTAAAGAAATTCTATATCTAGGTTATAACAAAAAAAACACATTTTTTTATTATAAATTCCAACACTCAAATGTGACTCACGAGTATCTTAATTGCCAATTCAAATAAAAAAATCAATTGACCAATAAACACACATCGTCTATGAATAGACGTAACACTATCTAGGATGAAAGAATACCGCTTTACGATCATGCGTCCCTAGTACCTAACTACCTACCGCGAATGTTACTTTTACTATGTGGGTCAGTGAAAATGGTTTAAACAATAGTTCAACTCGTGGAACCTTTAATAAGATAAGAAAGTTAATGAATGATTGAATTAAATGTAGACCGCGCGCATGCAAAATGTCGGCTAGTAGTTCAATGTTTCATTATAAATAGATCGCATTAATTTTACGTGTATAGGGTTTTGCGATAAATAAGAAGTCCCAACGACGTGGACACTGGACAACGTGTTACAATAGTTGTAATTTTTGAGCGAGTAATGTATCGCTAACAACCCGATCACAACACAACGCTCCGAGTGCTATCCGACGCGTGCAGAGTAAAGACCACGCTCGAGCGTATAGAGTTTTAATTTACATTGCAGTTTTTGTTTAAAATTTGTTTTTTTATCACCTTCATGCTTAAATCAATTTAAAACATTTGATATAAATACGTATAATTCATGAAAAGATGGACGGAAAATTCCAACTCGGGGGGGGGGGGGGGGGGGGGGGGCAAAATTATGAATTGAATCCATGCCAGCAGTTTTCGTTTCGACGCCACCTACACCCTGTATACAAATTATTTGCTTAACAGAGTGATTACCCTCGTCAAATATAATAACATTGTCAACGGGACAGATATGAAAAAAAAGTAAAAGAACAGCTAACCGAGATAAGTCAGCTGCTTGCCTCGGGGCAATGGCTCTCGTTGCCTCGGCCGGGCGATCATTTTCCTTACTGTTAACCTGACTGTTTTATAATTATTTCAAACTTGATACTGGCACAAAAACACAAGCGTGTGATGCCAAAAATAACAACCTCATATTTATTTTTTATATTTACGCGAATACTACACATTTATAAAATATTTTTTGTGGATTTGAAAAAAAAAATGTAGATAGGGAAGATGGATGGGTGCTACCACTGCCTTGCGATCCAGTAATTAATATAATTAAATCTAAAACCAAGCGCACCATTGCATGATGTCAAGACACTGTGATCACTTTCTGCGTAGATCGGACCGCAAACAACAACTAAATATGAGGGTACTGCAATTAAACTATGACACTAATATCGGCGCCGTTATTTTATATTCAAGAGCGTGGTGTGGAAGGGGCATTAATGCAGCCATGGTCACTCTGCCTACCCCACCTACGCACGCAGCTTATGCACCCCCACCGTTCGGACCCCACTCGCCAATAGATCGTCTTTATAGAAAGACCCTTCAAATCCAAATTATTTGTAATTTTGCCAATTAAATCTATTGTGTTTGAGTCGCCTATTTTTCTTATGTTCCCCTATTGAACAACTAGGACGTCAAACACCTCAGTCCTCCCGTGACCATGTTTGCTGTAACGCAGCCAAAACGTCGGGAACGTAAAAAAACATAAAATAAACGCGATAAAATCCGCAAAATTAGATTTATTTCAATCAATCTTATGCTAACTCTTTGACTTTTGAGTGTATTCGGAGAGAAAGGTTAGTTATATTTTTATTTATTTTGTGAAAAATGTATTCCTTTGAATTATAATGTTAAATTTTCGTCCAATATTAACCATTATGTGTTCCTAAACGTCCACGAGTGTAGGAAAATAAAACCTAATTGTGAAACGAGACTTATCAAATTCTCCCAACAATATTGATATCCTCCACATTACTGAAAGGGTTTTCAGAGTTTTATTTAATCTTTATAAAATCACTAGCTGCGCCCGGCGGTGTTACCCGCGATAAAAAGTATGAAAAATTAAAACATCTATCCCACGGGAACCATACATTTTACCGGGATAAAAAGTAACCTATGTGCTATTCCAGACTATAATCTATCTCTGTGCCAAATTTCATCTAGATCCGTTCAGCCGTTCTGGCGTGAAAGAGTAACAAACATCCATCCATCCATCCAAACTTTCACATTTATAATATTAGTATAGATTAGTATAGATTAGTATAGATTATATATAATGTAGGTACTTCAACTTAATGTTCACTGGGGAGACGCCATTTTGCAAAAAAGTATTGCTTGGACCAAACACGCTACCGCGCGTAGCATGTGCCCGATCCAGCCTCGCGAGGCCACGCGGCCAGTCAGTACACGGCTAATATCTAGGTTTCAAAGTATAAGATGTACGCCCCCAATGTCAAGGTTATTGGTGTCATTAACACGGAAAAATATTACGGCACTAATGCACACTGACCCAGAATAAAAAATATCTTTAACTACAAACGATAACAACTTGATTATAGCTTTGCGGCATCAAATTACTGTTTTTTTGGTACTAGGAGTACATAAGATTGTAAGTGGATTGATAGTAGAGCGATTTATCTGCAATTGTTTGGAACAAATGAACAAATAATTGTTATGGATGTGTTAGTATTATTAAGTTAAAATAAGTTAGAAAATAACTTCAGCAAGTCGAATGGAAACGACTCTAAATACCCCGGACTCAGTCAAATGGTCTGACAAAAACGTAGATTTGGTTTAAGTTAAATAGTAAAAAGAATCATTCTGATCAATTAAGCCGCTTTTTCCAATGTTGAAGCTTGTTTGGTGTCAATTTTGGAATAGATTTAAAATGGAAATAAAACAAATTTATCGCGTTTATTTTCTGTTTTTTTACGTTCCCGACGTTTCGGCTGCTTTACAGCAACCATGGTCACGGGAGGACTGAGGTGTTAGACGTCCTAGTGTTATAGTTAGAACTGGGGTACCCTCATATTTAGTTGTGATCCTGTACATATTTACAGATTGCAGACTTCGATATGTACAGATCGCAACCGCTATTTTATCAGATTTAGTGGCAATAAAGCAATAAGATTTCTAGTTCATTGTTAGAAAATTTTACTATTAGATAAATAATGTACCATCGAATACATAAATTACGATACTTGCAAAATTTTATGCCATGCATCTTTTACATATACGTAATTTTAAATTATATTTCATAGTGATCATGGGGATGATATGGGATATCATAAACAACTGGATGCTTATCTATACGAGCGTATGCGACACATAAAACGGTGTACTTACCTGGTCAAAGATCTCGTTAAACTATCAAACCACGGCTTTATGGTTGTAATCCTTAAACTTTATGGTTTTTGTTAAAAATAGCCTTACAACGTCGATTTTAGTAAAAATAAATATTCTAAAAATACTTTCTGCATTTTATAAAGCAATTTTTTCGTTTACAGATTAGTGTCAAACGCTCTGACCGTACATAATGTACCAGGCAATCATAAAATCAAATGGGCAAATGCCCAGACCTTGGAGTCAGTACGACCCGTGACCCGGAAGAGTGCAACGAAAGTAGTACCTATTTCGCACAATAGCCTTGTAAGACTTTCACGCCGGTCATGTTAGCCTAGTACACTGAACGGACACACATTTCAAGATGTACGGATTCTGCATCATCTCCTTAATTGTTTGATCGTCTAATGTCTTTTAACGGTAAATTATAATCTCATCCTTTTCGTGCAATCTAGAATTTTATACATTTTCAAAAAACAATAGCGACCGTGAAATCTATTATTCAACGCTAAATCTAAAATTGTTTTATGAAATTCGAGTCATTGTTATTTAACTGCACAACAATAGCAGTATTCCAAAAATGATGGGCACGACCGATTATATTGTCATCACTTTCATATTATAAAGAACGTATCGAGATAGCGATACTTTTGTCAAGTTCCCCAATTTCTCATGTCATCGGAAAAAACCTAAAGCCGCAGCTTGGGTATAATATTTGATTCGACAGGCCGCGTCAATCCTTCGTCAAAATCTGACGTGAATGTACTTTGTTCATCATTGTCTTTTTTGCAGCGAATCGCTACTGTCTGGGCTCGCCGGTGCGTACGGTCAGTGACCTCAAAAGGTTTTAAAGGTTGTTACATTGATATTTCAAAATTCTTGCACATTATGATAAACATCAAGATTGGTCAGTATAACCTGCCTGATTAGCGCAGTTGGTAGTGAACATGCGTTTGCGCCAAGGGGCCCGGGTTCGAATCCTGGTAGGGACGAACTTTGTGTGATGAGCACTAATGTTTGTACCCATGTCATGGATGTTTAATATCTATGTAAGTAATTTATACTGGGTTCGTCCCCAGTCTATTGTACGGTACCCATTATACAAGCGTTGCTTAGTGTGGGACCGTATAGTTGGTGTGTTCGTGTGGCGATATTTATTTATTTACTAGCTGTTACCCGCGACTTCGTTCGCGTGGTATTTAACAAAGACACAATTAACCGTTGGCAACAGCCTGCTCGCGCGTTCTGATCCCGCGGGACGCATTTCAGGTTGTTGCTATCAAACTTAATCAGGCGCAACGCTGCAACATTGGTTTTAATTTTTTTTCGTGAGATCCTATGTTTTTTTCTAAAATAAAAGTAGCCTAAGTTACTCCTTGTTACATCAGCTATCTGCCAGTGAAAGTCCCGTCAAAATCAATCCAGCCGTTTCAGAGATTACCCGGAACAAACAGACAGACAGACAGACGGACAGACAGACAGACAGACAGACAGACAGACAGACAGACAAAAAATTAAAAAAAAATTGTTTCGGTATAGGCAACGTGTATACATCCAAATGCACTTAGTAAAAAGCGGTTATTTTAATATTACAAACAGACACTCCAATTTTATTTATATGTATATATGTATAGATATAGTTGGGTGTAGTTAATATGTAATTCACATAAAAACGAATGCCACCTTTTTAAATTAGGTATACCAGTTGGTTGTAATTAATAAACAGCTGTTTATATCTTGAGAAGAAATTGTCTGGCATTTACGCCGTAATTACAACTTTGTTTTGTTCACGTTGCACCGCTAAGGGCTCTACTTTCACGTTTTCACGATACAAAAACAAATTGTCGAAAAACTGAAAACGAAGAGAGAGCATCACAGTGAAGCCGTCGTTTTTCCCACGCTTAAAAATCGGGTAGCATAGAGCTAAGACTCATATAGGGGTTCCGTACTATAAGGTTTTTAAATATTTCTTTTTTTTTCTTTACTTTGGCCTTTTATTGTCTTTCTTGATTCGCGTAAGCTACTTGTCATTGATCGTCTCGCAATGCTTTAACTCATACTTAATTCAAGCGCTCTAACTTCAAAATAATTGACTCGCCGTCATATTTATTGGACATTTATGTTTTATAAAAAAAAAAACCACCACAGTACACATTACGTCTATTATTTATAAACTAGCTGTTGCCCGCGACTTCGTCCGCGTGGTATTTAACAAAGACTCAACCGTTGGCAACAGCCTGCTCGCACTTTCTGATCCCGCAGGACGCATTGCAGATTGTTGCTATCAAACTTAATCAGGCGCAACGCTGCAACATTGGTTTTAATTTTTTTTCGAGAGATCTTATTTTTTTTTCTAAAATAAAAGTAGCCTAAGTTACTCCTTGTTACATCAGCTATCTGCCAGTGAAATTCCCGTCAAAATCGGTCCAGCCATTTCAGAGATTACCCGGAACAAACAGACAGACAGACAGACAAAAATTTTAAACAAGGCTGTTTTGGTATAGGTTCCGTGTATACATCCAAATGCACTTAGTAAAAAGTGGTTATTTTAATATTACAAACAGACACTCCAATTTTATTTATATGTATAGAAAAGTAATTTGCAAATGTGGGAATCATGTAGCCATTAACTTGTAATTATATACTTAGAGTTAGCACTTTTTTTTGACCAGCTGCTAAAGTCTGGCTAGCCGTTCCTACATTGTTCTCACATACCTATAACAATGTACTGCTCAAAATTGTTAAAGATATTATTAAAAAGAGCAACCATGGAGTTTCTTGCTCGCTCTTCTCTATAGGAACGGCATTCCGAACGGGTGGTAAGGTTGTAGCTTAGAATTTTGTCACTTTTTTCAGGATTCATAGTTACTTTACTTAATGGTTTACACGAATAAAAAATATTCTGATTCTGAGGCAGTTAAAACTTTAATGGAATTAATTTAAAGAATGATTACATTTCTTGCGTTTTTAAGTAAGTAACTTTTCTATCTGACACAAGTCATTTGATACAACAAAAGCTTTACTTATTTCATACCATCTTACGGAACTCCAAAATACCACACAAAGGCGGATCATTAACGCTTATTTGACCCAAAACATAGATTTTTCCAACAAAACGAACCCTCGCATTGTTCGACAGAATTTGTCATTATTTTCTAAATATATTAAATAACTAGCTGTTGCCCGCGACTTCGTCCGCGTGGTATTTAACAAAGACAACCGTTGACAACAGCCTGCTCGCCCATTCTGAGCCCGCGGGACGCATTGCAGGTTGTTGCTATCAAACTTAATCAGGCACTGCGCTGCAACATTGGTTTTAATTTTTTTTCGTGAGATCCTTTATTTTTTTCTAAAATAAAAGTAGCCTAAGTTACTCCTTGTTACATCAGCTATCTGCCAGTGAAATTCCCGTCAAAATCGGTCCAGCCATTTCAGAGATTACCCGGAACAAACAGACAGACAGACAGACAGACAGACGGACAGACAGACAGACAGACAAAAATTGTAAAAAATGTTGTTTCGGTATAGGTAACGTGTATACATCCAAATGCACTTAGTAAAAAGCGGTTATTTTAATATTACAAACAGACACTCCAATTTTATTTATATGTATAGATGTATAGATAAGATTTGTTTAACGGTGAAAAAAACTTAACTTTTATCATGGCTCCATTCAATTGCGACAAACTGGTTTATTTTGGCGAGTGGTTTGAGCTTAACGCGTTGTAAGTGTGTCAAATGAATTGCGATTAGTGTCGGAGAGTGGATTGGAGGTAATTTTAAATCCATAGACAACTGGGATATCGTGTGACTTACGAGGGGAGAGCACGTATACGATTAAGAAACATTAAAATTAATTAATCGCCGGTTCAAACCCCGGCTCGAACCTTTGCGATTTCATTTAATGTGCGAATCTCATTTTCAACCACGATTACCACATGAGAAACGGTGAAGGAAAACATCCTGAGGAAACCTGCATATCTGAGAAAACCCCTCGTGAGATGCGTGAAGTCCGTCAACCCGCTGCCAACTGGGCCAGCGTGGTGGATTATGGCCTAATCCCCCTCGAATTGTGGGGAGGCCCGTGCCTAGCAGTGGGACACTGAAATGAGCCGGTATTATTATTTAACTAGCTGTTGCCCGCGACTTCGTCCGCATGGTATTTAACAAAGACTCAACCGTTGGCGACAGCCTGCTCGCGTTCTGATCCCGCGGGACGCGTTGCAGGTTGTTGCTATCATACTTAATCAGGCGCAGCGCTGCAACATTGGTTTTAATTTTTTTTCGAGAGATCCTATTTTTTTTTCTAAAATAAAAGTAGCCTAAGTTACTCCTTGTTACATCAGCTATCTGCCAGTGAAATTCCTGTGTATACATCCAAATGCACTTAGTAAAAAGCGGTTATTTTAATATTACAAACAGACACTCCAATTTTATTTATATGTATAGATATATTATTATTAAAATTAATTAGGGGACATTGTGGGGGTAGTCGAAGAGTTTCGGCTGCTTTACAGCAACCATGGTCACTAGAGGACTGAGGTGGTTGACGTCCTCGTGTCATAGTCTGAGACAGGGTACCCTCATATTTAATTATTGCTTGTGGTCCGATCTACGCAGAAACTGCTCACAGTGTCTTGAGGTCTTGCAATGTCCTCAAAATTAGTTTTATTTCAATGTGTTGTATTCGCGCAAATATAAGAAATCAATTGGTAGGATTAGTTAAAATCTGTAGGCGTGGAGCGTGCTTACAGCCTCAACAACGGGACATCGCTGATGGGCCCTGTATAGTAGTAGTTGGAAGGTTAAAATAACTCCGTTAATTTATCCAAAATCCGAAATCTTCATGACCTGTAAAGTATCCAAATTGACAGACACTTAAAACGTAAATAATCGAATAATAATTATCGAAAAACTTGTTGACACAACCGGTGAGTGTGACCCGTGGGCTGGTTTTTCACGCTCAGCCAATGGCGGTGTTTATTTTGTGAGTAAATGAGGCTAGCGTGTTGCGTACCCGCTTTGGCTATTTTTTTACAAATTTATGCATGTAATGTTTTTCTAAATTACATCTGTACATTCATAATGTTCTTCTTAGCCAGGCACTCTTGTCAGAGTGGTCGTGGTATTGCACTGTTCGGACATGGACGCTGCTCTTGCTATTTTTCTCCACGTATCTCGATGTAGAGCATTTCGGGAACATTCTACTATGGGACAATTTGTAACAGATTTTATTGATTCAACCCATCTTGTTGGAGACCGACCACGTGACCGTTTGCCTTCTATTCGGCCTTGGATCACCAGACGTTCCATGGAGTTATTTATTCGGGTGATGTGTCCAAAAAATGTGAGGATTCGTAATTGCACAATCGACGAAAGCCTTTGCTTAACTCTAAGCTCTTTCAATATGGAGACGTTGCAGCGATGTGCAGTCGCCAGCACCATATTTTCAAGGCGTCAATTTTTCTACATAATGTTATAAGACTGTAAGTTAGTCATTGATGATGATTATATTGATCAGCTGTGTGTGTGTGTGTGTGTGAATGTCTAGGTATATAAGTATTATATATTAGGTTCGACCTGAGTCCATTGTACGGTACCCATAATACAAGCGTCGCTTAGTGTGGGACCGTATAATGGGTGTATGCGTCTGGTGATCTTATTATTATACTTTTTGATTATTTTACTGCAATTGCCAAAAGATTTGTGTTGAGCAGTAATTTGAGCGTCTAGGTCAACGTCGTTATTCCGGACGCGGGCTGCAATTGGTATTCTTTGATAGTACAAGAAATAGATAGTTTTTTTTTTAACTTTTTTATTTCTCAATTCTATTACTGACGCAGTACGTGGCTTGACCGAAGTGAAAGATTGCCTCGGGTGAGCGTTATCGTCTGCCATTTCCTTGCCTCAATGACAGCCCGAGTGTATAAATAATTAGACTGAATAAATAATAAAGTTAGGTCGCTGATGTTAGTTTTAGGGAGATTTTATAAATAAAAATCCCTTTTTGTTATACACACAACTGATTTCAGCAAGAGCCCTTTTCCAAAATGAACTGATACATCAGACCCAGATAACCAAATTAGTTTAAAAATCCTATCTCTAGTATTTTTCCTATTCGAAATATTCTTACCCAGCAATAGATCCCCAAAGAGGAATTTTTGGTCTCCAAGAATAATATTGTACTTTCATCATATTGATTTCTTTCAATGTACTTTTTTGATATAGTTTTATTTCAATGTACTTTCATCACTAATAATCATACCAGCCCTTTGAATGTCCCACTGGTGGGCACGGGCCTCCCATCAATGCAAGAGATTAAACCATAGTCCACCTCGCTGGCCCAGTGCGGGTTAAGAGACGTTTACACGTCTTTCAGCACTAGTAAGACATTATCTCAAAAAAATTGCACCTACCCCAAAAACAAACGAGATTTCACTGCGAAATTATACTTAAAATAGAGTCGTTAAGAACGACCGCTTTACGGATATAATATTTATCATTCCCCACTTCATTCGCACGGTCATAAAGCCGCGGCCATTTTGTCGTAACACAATTTTAATGGCGGCCATATTGTGAATCTGGGTCTCTGCATTTTGCAGCAATTTAATAAAATACACGGGAATCACAGGCAATGACGGAAGATCAAGAATAGGTAAATAAAATGGGTACTTGGTGGCGTGCACACTGTCAATATTATCATTGAGTATCACGCCAATCGCGATCTATATTACGGCCGTATTTGATTTTTGGATTATGGCTTCGGTGATCCGGATCGTAATTCTAGGAGCCCCAACCGAAATGAAACGTTCTACGTTCATCGTTCCGCGATCTTAGTAACTTACGGCAAGCTTTTAGCCCGGAGACTATGTAACCCGTACAAAGGAACGCGAAATGTAGAAACCTGGACCCTCGTGTGATTAAGATTAAGCCTTTAAGTATCGCGATCCCTATTGACAATGTGAACGGAGCTAATGCGGTATTTGATTTCATTGCAATTTAACGCCATTGTAACCCATGCTTTGTCCCTTACCCTCGTTTAGGTGTAGCTATGATAAATTAGAATGGAATAGCACCACCCGAAAACGGTTCTCCTAAAAGGTGATTAAAGGAATCAAAACCAAGGTTTTATTGTAAGTATCTGTAATCTGCATGTACCAATACAGTTCTACTAATTGAAGTTAAGGTTTGAAGTTATAATATTAATAATTAAACATTGTCTGATCCCTTAAAAAGGTACGCAGGGATGGACCACAGCACACCCACATTTTGTCAATGATATAAGATCCCAATGTAATAGGCGGCAAGTCCTATCATTACCGGGCACACTCCCCCACAATTCGAGGGGGATTTCGATCACAGTCTACCACGCTGCTCAGTACGCGAGAAACTTTATACGTATGAAACTATTTAGAATATTCCCCGACCACTCTTTCAAGGACCACGGTCGTAATGCTATGAATGTTTTATTGACATTATACAGGTGAACTGCAATCCGACGCATAGTCTATCGCCCAATCAATTCCATCTAAATTCATCGAGCCGTTATGTACTTGTTAATGCACCATCCATCGATGGACCAGGAACGACCATTGGATGGCGCTGTTGAAGCCGATAAAAGCAACGGACAATAGCAGAACGATCTCTTTTACGCATCGGACTGATCCACCATCGGTTCTCATTGTATTTTATTAATTCCTAATTTCCTATTGTTGGAAATAAAACCTTTTGTAACGCAATACCTCATTGAGTTTGAACCCTGGATACTTTCCCGATCAAGAAACACATAATACCTAAATTACACAGCGGTAGACTGAGCCGTGAGCATACGCTAAGCATCTCAAAAGTAATTCATTGGCTAAGCTTTTGTTAAAATTGACCGTCTTTTCGAAGACCGAACACAAAATGGACTGTCATTATACAATAACCAAGGATTAATTAATTTCCCGCTCGTTGCAGTAAAACGATCGGGCTATCGTTAAATAATAGCCGACCGTTACTCGAAGTCAACGGCTTTCGGTTAACTGAAGACAGTTAAGCGAGAAAGTTAAGTTTGGATCACATAAACGGTCATTAGGGAAATGTGAGTACTAATGATGGTGTGAACGCATTAAACCTTATTACTTTTAACCTGGGTTTTAGTTATCATGACCATTGACATAAAACTTATTTTAGAGATTTTGTCGCGTTTATTTTATGTTTTTACGTTCCCGACGTTTACATAAAATACACAAAAAAGAACGCATGTTATGTCCGATGAGCAATTAAGAATAAATTTGAAGGGCGTTGCGAATCTGTAAAAAAATACTATAAATGCTATCTACTAAAATACGTGTGTAAATCCTAGTGTCATAGATAAGTACCCCATTTCGAACTATGACACTAGGACGTCTAACACCTCGGTCCTCCCGTGACCACGGTTGCTGTAAAGCACCCGAAACGTCGGGAACGTAAAAACGTATAATAAATGCGATAAAATCCGTAAGATATATGTTATTTCAGTAATACATCTATGTTTTTTTTATAATCATAAATAACAGCTAATCGTGATAATCAAGTCATCATGAGCCGTCATAATAATGTACGTCTCGCAAATTGATAGCTGACCGATATGCCTCATTTTATGGCGACTGGTCGAGTGCCAAACATCAATATGTCAAGTGCCAATGTTATTTATGTCAACGCGCACTTCTTGCGCTGATTTTTTTATGCCAGTAACGACTGTGCAAATATCTTTAATGCTTTCCGTAACAAAAACTTTTTTTTTTTAAATTGAATTATCATCTTTATTTATTTACTAGCTGTTGCCCGCGACTTCGTCCGCGTGGTATTTAACAAAGACTCAGCCGTTGGCAACAGCCTGCTCGCGTTCTGTATCCGCGGGACGCATTGCAGATTGTTGCTATCAAACTTTAATCAGGCGCAGCGCTGCAACATTGGTTTTAATTTTTTTTCGAGAGATCCAATTTTTTTTTCTAAAATAAAAGTAGCCTATGTTACTCCTTGTTACATCAGCTATCTGCCAGTGAAATTCCCGTCAAAATCAGTCCAGCCATTTCAGAGATTACCCGGAACAAACAGACAGACAGACAGACAGACAGACAGACAGACGGACAGACAGACAGACAGACAAAAATTGTAAAAAAATGTTGTTTCGGTATAGGTAACGTGTATACATCCAAATGCACTTAGTAAAAAGCGGTTATTTTAGTATTACAAACAGACACTCCAATTTTATTTATATGTATAGATATAGATATAGATATACGACTAACTGTTACCCGTGATTTCGTCCGCGTGGTAGTAACAAAGAAGTTTTTCTAAAATAAAAGTAGCCTAAGTTACCCCTTGTTACATCAGCTATCTGCCAGTGAAAGTCCCGTCAAAATTGGTCCAGACATTTCAGAGATTAGCCGAAACAAACAGATAGACAGACAGACAGACATAAATAGTTAAAAATGTTGTTTTGGTATATGTAACATGTAGTATGTATAGATTCGGATTTTTTCCCGATTGGTACGGTTGGTGTGATCTGACCCTGCTGTGTGATCCAAGGGTCCTGGGGTCGAATCCGGATTTGTGAAATTAACTCATTCACTGATCCGCAATCCCAGTGGAAAGTGAAACGATAATAATGTTGAAAAAAGAAAGCATATATACACTTCACATCTCAACATTCGAATTGACAGCTATTCATTACGTTTGATTGATACATACTTACGGTTAGTTCTGCCGTCGAACCGAACCGAAATTATAATATAAATTGCCAAACAGATTTGGAAATTCAGAATGTGATACGACGATTACAATAACAGTATAACTGATTTAAAACAACGTTTTACCAAAATATGAGCAACGACTCAGACGGTAATAATTATCAGTGTGTTTATTAGATTTCTTTCATCAACTTTTATTTTATTCATACAAATACGAGTACATTGACATCATATAACTGTCCCGCTTTGACGTTGGTTATATGAGCGTTGTAACATAAACTCAAAGCGGTACAGATACATGACATGTACCGTACAGGGAGTGTTGCTATACTAGCCTGGCACCACGCGACGTTAATAATTTGTTAACTGGCCATAAATATTCTGAGCCGCACAGAATAAAAAAAAACACTTGTGAGCACACATCATCATACGACGAGGTTTCTTGGCGGGAAACTGAAAAGTCATGGCGTCAGTTATGTTTTAATGTCTAAAACTAGTGTTCCTGCGAGTTATAGTGAGTGATATAAGTGGAATATTAACCATTATGGGTTCGCTAAAGTGCACGAGTGTAGGTAATTGAAACAGAGTGACGAAATTTGACTTTTCAGTTTCTCACAAAAAAACCATTAAAAAATCTTTCAGTGTAAAGTATCCACCGTTTTACTGATTGAGGGATGGGGGGGGGGGGTATTTTACTTGGGCCTAGCATTTGGGCCAGTGCATATGCTCGAAAACTGAAATAATTGATATTAATTGACACTGGCAAAATAGCTATGGTGATACCAAATTAAAAAAAAAATCATCATGCGACGCAGCTGTCATAGACGAGGCCAATTGCTATCCAAACAAACTCACCGTGTGTAGTATGTAGTACTGCCTAATTTTTTGCACTGAACTATTAATTCGAATCGAATATGTTATTACGCGTTGCAAATTAGATTGTTTTGACCGACAGCAGTGAAAGTGTACACGGAACGGTATTTATGTTTAGTTATTTTAACTGTTATTTTTAGAGTTAAATACTTTCGATTTCGCATCGCTGTGGCCGTGTGAGCTAAGTGGCTTTTTCTTCTTGAAATGTGTTTGATATAACACAAACAGAGGTATATAAGGTTTAATAAAAATAGTATTTTATTTTTTATACATTATAGGCAAGTATTTGATCTCGATCTCACCTGATGGTAAGTGACGATGAGATCTACGATGGAGCATACCTGCCTATGTAGGAAGGCGGTAGTAGATCAAGACGCTACATTCACTAGGCACATGCAGCGCAAATGATCTGACCCGCCATCCATGTAAGTAAGTAAGTGCAAAGCAAAGTAAATGCAAAGCATAAGTGTAAAGTATTTTAACAAGTACGTGATAACGATTACGTTTACGTACGTATAATATATGTATGTCCAGTGTTTAATTGTTCTGTGAGAAAGCGAGCCAGTACCGTTTAACCGCGCACTTAGTAAGCAGTATTATTAAAATTAAACTAATTTTACAGATTTTATCGCGTGTATATTAGTTTCAAACTATGGTACTAGGACGTCAAACACCTCAGTCCCGTGACCGTGGTTGCTGTAAAGCAACCGAAACGTCGGTCACGTAAAAAAATAATGTACACGCGATATGATCTGTAAAGTTAGTTTCAATTCAATAATACTAAGTACTAAGTGCACGGTAAAACCGTACTGGCTTCGCGTAAATATAGGAAATCAATTCGTAGTATTATTTGTAAAATTTCAAATCATTTGATTAATATGTTGACAATCTTGTTAGAGTTACATTTGTGACAAGGGATCCTTTAAAATATTTCACACTGTTATTGTTAAGCCTTCTATATACACCTCTTGACCCGAAGAAATATGTT
Organism: Pheosia tremula; assembly: GCA_905333125.1. Classification (NCBI taxonomy): domain Eukaryota; kingdom Metazoa; phylum Arthropoda; class Insecta; order Lepidoptera; family Notodontidae; genus Pheosia; species Pheosia tremula. The sequence continues at coordinate 6,193,965 of HG995421.1, read as the reverse complement.
AGACAGTAATATAGAATGAAAACAGGCATAAAATGGCAATGTTTCGCCAACTCCATTAATCGAATGTTATTTATAGAATAAGAGAACTTTTTGATAAAAATCTGAGCGTTTTTTGTGCGAAGACTCGATTCAAAAAGCAATTCGATCGATCACAATAGCTTTTTAGATTCGCTTTTTGCGCTTTTTTATCAGAAAAATTAGATTAAATGATGAATAATCAAGATTCGTTTTGTGTGTCAAATTGGAATAAAAACTTGTGTGTTGTTTTTATGAACTCATCGGGAACATTTAAAATATACTGCAGAGTTTTTAAAAGTACTACTATGTAATGGCCTGGCTTAATCGATGTTAGCCTGAACCCCCCCTTGCATTGAGAGGAAACCCGTGTCCGTCGCAGAGGGGCGTTAAAACTATGATAATTACTTGCGTTGCTTGCTCAACTAATTAAGCGCGGATAATAGGATCCGGAAATACCGCCATCATTTACCATTTATGCAAACGAAGTACCAGGGCCCCATAGATTTTCAAGAGTAAACGCTCGCTAATTGTTTACTCAGACACCCAACTCCGCCAGTATTGTTTTCGTAAATAAAATAAAATAAAATGTGGTAATCATTCCGCATTCAGCCTCCGAGGAGTTATCTCCGATATCGCCAATAACTTCCATCTCGACAATTGTAAAGACCGACGACTAGCTTAAGAAAATCTCTCTCCACGTTCCAGGCTTTGTAAAACTGGTACTTACCGGGGAAATGTAATGCAGAACGGGGTTCTATGTGGCTGGTTGGTTGATAAATAGATAGCAGATGCCGTACCGATTGAAATACGCCTTGGCATTCTTGTGGGATGCATTGAGGAAGACGGCATAAGTGAGGATAAGAATGATTTTTCTTTTCTAAGTTTGTTTGTGGTTTACTTGTTTTTGGAGAGTCCTGGCTGTGCATAAAAAACACATAAATATTATATAATGAATAAAACTAATCTTACGGATTTTTATCGCGTTTATTATTTGTTTTTTACGTTCCCGACGTTTCGGCTGGTTTACAGCAACCATGGTCACGTAAAAATCCGTGAGATTTATTCAATGTGTAGTATCCGCGAAATATAAAAAAAGTATATATAATGATTTCGCCCTCAGTCTATTGTAGAATACGAGCGTTGCTCAGTCTTGGACCGTATAGTTGGCGTGTTCGTCTCGCGATATTATTATAAAACGTATAAACCTATAATATACCTATAATTCCTGTTATTTTACAAACATTCTCCACAATAACAGTCCAACAACGGCGTATTCACGGTCTGGTACAACTATCATTGTCTTTGATTCCCGCCATTGTCAGCCATTTTGTATTTTTTTCGCGCCCGCCGCCACCCCGCACTGACATTAAACTTTTTAATATTTTTATTTTTTGTTGGCTCGCGTTGATTACTGGCCGGTACGGTTGGTTAAAAGTTACATAAAACATGGCGTTTTGTTTAAAATAAATACTTATCTAGCCTTGATAACATAGATAATACTGCTTTAAGCCATATTTTACTGATGATATTTGATTAGGTCCTAATATAAAGCAAAAAATGGTGACCTTATTGTGATTATCACGAATTTAGGGAACCTACGAAATCAATTTATGTATACATATAATAAGACAGTACTTACGACAGACAACCTGACCCTGCTTTCTGCGTCGAGAGTCCCAGATTCGAATCCCAGTAGGGACAAGCAGTGATGAGCATAATTGCTAATACCCGAGTCATGGATGTTTTTCTTGGATGTTTGTATAACTATTACATATTGAGTTCCCCTCAGTCTATTGTACGGTACCCATAATACAAGCGTTGCTTAGTGTAGGACCGTATAGTTGGTGTGTTCGTCTGGCGATCTTATTATTATAATTGAAAAAAAAAAACTTATTTGAAATTATACGAAGCCATATCCACAATTTTTCTAAATTTATCTGTCTATCTGTTCGTGTATCTTGAGAAATCTACCGGATGGATTTTGATGTTACTTAGCATGGCTTAGCTTGAGACTTTCGTCAGATCTGAGACCCGTGGTACTGCCGGCTGCGCCTACGGTATAAGTAGCCAATAAAGCTACAAAGTTGCATGCTGATCGAGCCATATAAGGCACAATAGATGCTCAACCGCATAAATAACAGATACAACGATACAGTTACTACTGTTATCTTATTGCGATAAGAATCTCGAGTAAACAAAGAGGAACAGGAAGAAATACGATATATTTTTCAGCCAATATAATATCCCCAAATTAAGGATTAGAAGGCATCAGGCAATGATAGAAATATTTTTATAAATATGAATCGTCTAAACATCCGTGGTCATATAAAGATCGGGGATTCAAACCTACGGCATATTGGGTCATCAATTATTGTTTTACTTTGAATGTATCGACTATTGCCATCGACTAATGGCTAATGTCTTCAACGTTTTAAATTTTTGGAGTGTATTCTTTCTTTTTTTAAGTTCGCAATTGGCTACAAAATTCTTGCCGATGTCGAGTATTTCTTGATGATGATGGTGATGATGAAATTAATCACCTACCACTATCTGCAAAGCTGTGGATACTTTACTGTAAATTTACCGGACACCTTGGGAGAACTTGTAAGGTCAAGTTATACTATTTATTTAAATTTCCGTCAGTCGTACACGTTTACGAACACACAGTGGTAATATTCCATTAATATTACACATTATTTATCATAGAATAAACTGTTTTGGAAAATAAAACAAAATTGTCAACTTTCCGCCAAAAAGTCCACTTTTCGGAGTTTGGTTCCAGGTTTCAGAGAAAGCCAGTTAATATAAAAAAGAACGGTTAACAAGGCATCCATGCCCGAATATGGTTGTGTTGTTTACCGTTATTTTTTTACTTTTCAAAAGAACTGGTTTACAAAACTTTACAGCCTTTTACATTTGCTCGTAACTATCTTGGATGCGATTAAGTTTATTCGATCCAAAACACTCGAGAGTTTACTAACATGCTGATCTGATTCCAAAATTCACTTGAATTCTAGATATTTTTATGTAGAAAGCCACACATTACTACAGACCTCCTTGTTGGAGCATTAACATGCCTTTTACAGCGTCGCGCCGGGTTTTTACATTTTATTAGCCGTGTTGTAAAGGCCGGAGTCGCTCTACACACTTGTTTTGTTTTAAAGAGTACTAGGGAAACATATCGAGGTGGCGATTATAATTCAGGTCTCGTTGACAATGAAGTGAGGAAGGTGTTCCGCAAGGAGTCGCGTTTGGGCCAAATAGGTTGATGTTGACTAAATATGTGTGCATTTTGCTTACCATTGATGGTCCTTATTTAAAAATATACTTAAGGAAGCATTTTGGTTAAAACAAAAAGTCATTTATGGATAACAATAATAATACCGGCCTTTTTTAATTTCCCACTGCTGCGCACGGGCCTCCCCTCAATGCGAGGGGGGAATAGGCCATAGTCCACCAAGCTGGCCCAGTGCGTGTTGGCGGACGTCACACATCTTTCGAGGGGTTCTCACAGACATGCAGGTTTCCTCACGATGTTTTCCTTCACCGTTTAGCAAGTGATTATCATGGTGGAAAATTAGATTCGCACATGAAAAATCCTAGAGGTGCGAGCCGGGATTTGAACCTGCAATCCTCGTTACCGAGGCAACCGTTCTACCAACTTGGCTATCACTGCTTCATGGATAAAACAACTGAGTAACGAGTCAAGACGGAGAAAAGGACATCAAAAGATTCAATATGTTATGATGCCCTTTGAAAATAATTATTCCTGGTGTTATTTGAGATTATAAGATATATTGATTTGTTATATTTACGCGAATACTACACATTGAAATAAAACTAATCTTACGGATTTTATCGCGTTTATTATTCGTTTTTGTACGTTCCCGAAGTTTCGGCTGCTTTGCAGCAACTATAGTCACGGAGGAAAATGAATAATTTCGCGATAAAATCCGTAAGATTAGTTTTATTTTAAAGTATAAGCTATATTTATGCCCAGTTTTATTTATATCTATTAAGCTATTATGAGCTAAGAATAAAGGAAGAGTAATATAACTGCATAGAATTAATCTTTGCCATTCATGAAGTTACGGTAAATATAAAATTGAAGTACCAGGAAGACATAAATGCTGAAGAATATAGTGAATAGATCGACTAGGTATTCAACGAAGATCCACGCTTCAGATTATTAGATTATGACAATAAGAACGCTGATTTATGCAAAGCTTTTATGCATATCTTTTATCTTTGATCTGACTGCATTTCACATAATATCCGAGTTTATGAAGCCTAGCCTTTAAATTATTCTACGAATTATTGTCTCCGAGACCACTGAATAAATACAAGTCATTTTCTGACACTCTTACGGCTAGTGGCGCGAATACTTTCCCAGCATTATGACAATAAAATTATTTGGAATTGTATTTTTTTTTTTCATTTTTATGGCCACTTCTGAGATACTGTCTGGTTATATATATATAATACGTGATGCGGTCATAAAATATGTTTATTCTGTGCCTGACAAAAATTGTTTTTTTTTTTGTTCGGTGCTCACACATTTGGATTACGTTAAAATTAAAGCAGTTAAGTTGGTGGCAATATTTTTGAAGAACCCGCATTTTCTACTATCAACTTACTTGGATACCTTATGATGTTATTTTTTAATAATATTAAGTACATACGTCATCTGTAAATATTCTTCTCTATAACACCAAAATTGACCCACATTGACTTACTCAACAAAATGATGATCGTAATAGAACAGAAAATACCATCAACAATTAGACCAAAGACAAATCTTGTCGTCATACACTAAAATTATTTGACACTCCAAACATAGTCATATTTATTTGCATAGTTAACAGAAAAAGGAAATTTAAACTCTACGTCACAAAGGCTACAATTGTATGATAACGCAGATCACAATAGAGTCCAGCATCAATGATTATTGCCGATACACACAATCCCGATGGGCTTGCTGGCCGAGTGCATACAACGCTGAGGTCACTGATCCCTGTGTAATTGAATTCTATCGAACCAGTAAATCGTTACCGTAGAGCTGTCCGCTACCCCCTCTGCTCTGTGCGGAACCTTTATTGCTCTACCAGTTATAAAAAAAAATAAAAAAATCTCTCATTACCATAACTATTGATCAGACGGCCTGATTAGCTCAGTGGGGGTGACTCTATGCTTTCTGCGCCGAGGGTCCCGGGTTTGAATCCTGGTAGGACAAGCTTTGTGTGATGAGCACGAATGTTTGTACCCGAATCATGGATGTTTAATATGTATATAAGTATTATATACTCGGTTCGCCCTCAGTCCATTATACGGTACCTATAACACAAGCGTTGCTTAATGTGGGACCGTCTAGTTGGTGTGTTCGTATGGCGATATTTATTTATTGATGGGTTTTCCTCATTTACCTAAGGGACTAGCAAGTCTCAGGCCAAACTTATTCAATTGCGAAGTCATGAAAAATTATAAAGGTTTACAATCGGTTGGGTTAGACAGATAACCCAACTATCACATAATAGAAGTTTGCCTTTATATCTCTTACCTCTGCTACGGTAAGGATTCTATAAAATTTTAAGCCGCCAAAAGAACCTCGATGTCGCGCTGTTGCGTATTTTTATCAAGTTTATCTCGCCAACATATTTATCAGGACGTCACGTGCGATAAATACTTTATAGTCTTGGTTCTCGCTCTTTGGGTCTCGTTCGTCTTGGGTCTCGTTCTTGGGTTCTTGGGTGAGCGAACATGTACCATACCCGTTCGCGGCGATGAGACAGCGGGTTTATGCAAGCGTCACACTCACTCAAACCCCACGTAGACACAATAAGATGCTAGATAATACAATAATTTGCAGTCCAATTACCGCTTTAAACCCGTGACACGTCTACCATGTTTCTAAGTTTACAAAAAAGTCAAACGATCTCAACTTTTACGAGCGTAAAATAACTGTTTTCACACGTAACATGGCGACTAACGGTGTTTGATGCATGCAGTCTAAATATAAAGCTCGGAACAGGAAACTATAAGGCGTTAAGCATACTAGATGATTGAATATTCATGAATTAGCGTTTTCTTTTTGATGGTACAGAGTGTCGTGAATGACGTAATGCAGGGTGTCGGTCAGGGATCGTAATCAGTTAAACCAGCCTCTGACATATGGGACGATAAGTACTAGGAGAACATAGTATAGCGACCACTTCAACCGCGCAACAATCTACGCAGATGGCGCTGCACACGCATTCAGAACAATTGACAATTCTCCATACATTCCTGAAACGCGCTATGAGAGTTTTCGGAGCACGTAATATATATACAAGATCCCGACAATAACAGTTGGCGCATAGCGGCCGCCCCGCCAGGCATACCTACTGGGCTGAAAGATCTTCACTTTTCCACTAAAAGAGAAACCGAATAGATTCCTTAGGGGTGAATTTACAGCAATTAGTAGCGAAACAAGTGCGATGCAATGAGATAATATAAAACCAAGTTGTGTTAGTTACACCATTTATAACTCAAGAACGGATGGGCCGATTGTTGTGATCTTTGTTTTTTTTTGTCTCCACCTCGAATAGCAGAATAACTATTAAAACGTGGGGAAATAGCTAAAAAAAATATAGAAAAGATAATTCATTATTGTATACATTTGATTCTGAGGCGGTTCAGTTACTCCGTTTGCGACTCTATGTAACACACTTAAGTTACATAATTCAAGTCTCTAACGGATCATATTATAATAGAACCTTTAATTAACTCAATACTATTGATTTCTTATATTTACGCGAATACTACACATTGATGTAAAACGAATTTTACGGATTTTATCGCGTTTATATTTTGTTTTATACGTTCTCGACGTTTCGGCTGCTTTACAGCAACCATATTATTTTTATGAACATACAATGGTTAATACACATTACATATCAAAGAAACACATTTTTTTTGGAAAATAAATCAAAATTGACCACTTCACGGTTCAACTACCCGCCAAAAAGACTAACAAACAATTGTTAGGAAACACTTGAAAAAACTAAATTGAATCCATCAACAAATACATAGACAGACCAAATAAATAAAAAAATACCATCACATCCGCCCAATTGATAAAATAGTTACCGGATATTAAGAAAAGTAAAATCAGAAATAGGAAAGACACAACATGGCGTTAAATTAATTCAATTTACTGTGGTATCACAAAAAATAGCGTGTATAGCCTCCGGGGGCCGAGGATTTCACTGCTGATGGTCTACATTGAACGGTCAATTGAAATCAATAAGTGTTTGAATTAATTCTAACGAGCAGTGAGAAATTACTTGTGCCCCGACCCCGATGTAAGACGCTTCAATAATGCGATTAAGGTCGTCTATTGAATTCGCATCAGCATCCACTTCGTGTTGGTACACCGCATTATGGAGCTGCGGTGATACATGCATGCTTTCTCCTTTAAACGGGGCCTTCCGAGATTGTTGGATGAAATGTGCCGTGATTTTTGGTGACTGCGTTTTGTTGCGTTGACATGATGTTAACAAAACATTGAGTGTTGTTGTTATAAAAATAAGCACACACATATCATCACGTCTGTGATCCCTGAAGGGGTAGGCAGAGGTGCCCTACTTCTAGTACTACTTGCCCATGATATTTGGTCCCGAAGTAATAGGGGCCGAGTCTATTGCCATTATACTCGACTCTATACGACTTTTTTTATGGGACTTGGCCCGCTACACACTCTCACCACTGCTATTCCTGTAAGCTAGGATCTACAGTGGTGTCCCATGATGACACCGAGGTTTGGCCCTCGGCGAGACCCGGGATAAAGTTAATTGTCTTGGAACCCGCACGAATTTAATCGAAAGATAAAAGTAGTAGGAGTTGGTAGAAAATTCCTCTTTATCCTCGATACGATTGTGAAGACAGAGGTCATAGTCCACCACTGGCCCAGTGCGGTTCTGTGAACTTCAAATGACATTCGACTGACGTACAGGTTACCTGCCAATGTTTGCCTTCACCGTACAATAAGTGATTACCATGATTGAAAATGAGATTTGCACATGAAAATCCCAAAATCATGGAAATGTGGACTGGGGTTTGAACCTGCACACCTTGCTTCCAAAGCGAGCTACTAACTTGGCTATTACTGCTCTAAAAAAATAAGTATTGGTACACATAGATGTTATCATATGCTATCTCTCGATCGATATGAACTTGCGCATTGTTAATGTTTTTGCTTTATCAACAGCTAATGTTAGCGGATACCATTAAGGAATTGGTTCAGCTCATTCGAACATTAAGATTCTCTTAATATTTCCTTTCACCATTACGAAAAATAAATAACAACCTGATAACTATACTGAGAGCTTACAAAAACGTCGAAATCTTGATCTCATTTTTCTATAGCTATCATAACTAACACCTTTTTATGAGTCAAACGAAATATTCACTGTATAAAAGCTTATTTCAACTGGCTAATGTGACTTTAAATATATGTATGGAAACCTTTCTCCAGAGAGAAGGATCACAGCATCGTTTACTACAATGGCATCAATTGTCCATCCAACCGTTAGCTCGTCTCAGCGGGTGTTACGCCCAGTCGTTACCATCCAATCCACTGTGTCAGAGTCTAACCCAAATCTCCTGAACAATACTGCTGTTTTTTACTGCAGCGGATCAATAAGGTAGGATGGTAATGTTGATCCTTCGTTGCGATAGGTCCAGTTGTAACGGGTATTGAAATAAATATTACAAGTATAAATAAATGCGGAAGCATGGAGTGATTGATCGCGGTACAGAAGAACAGAACTGGATAAATGCATCTAATGTTATAGATGAGAAAGTGTTCTTTGATCGATTAGACGAATCGTTGGCCCGGTAGGTAGTGATCGTGCTTTCTTTACAGAGGGTCTCGGCTTTGAATTGCGGTAGAGGCAAAGTTTATGTGATGAGGTCGATTTAACCCGAGTCATGGATGTTTCATGTAACATCCAAGACTCGGGTTCAAAAGTCCATTAGATTACCCCATTGGGTAATCTTCAGATCTACTGATCGGAGTTTAGATTTTTTTTCACTGATAGAAAGCTTCACTATTCTTGAGTGTAGTATTTAATAGTACTGCAGGAGAGGCCGCAGGTAGAAACTATTGTATTATAATTACCGAGAACTCAAACGTCTCCAAAATTTGCATAATCTCTATGCTGAAGTCATGAAATTAAACTCAGTGCTTAAGATTATTTTATTAATCTTTATTAATGACTGTCTGCATTATGTTATTACGTTGACCAATGCTAATTTATTTGGAGACGATGTATTAGGCTTATTAAAAACATTCATAGCACTTTTGGAGTACTTTAAAGCACTTATATATTATTAATTTTCAAATTCTGCTGCTTTATGTGACACGGGAGGATTTTTGCGTAATTTCGTATACCATGCGGACATGTTTGGTGATGAGTGATGGCATAGCTTCATCAAGTTCAGCTGTAACATCATCAAGTATAGGGATATTCAGATCGCAATGGAGTTTGTTCCGATTTTCTGAATTATATGTTCTAGATATTATATAGAATCTGGCAACTTGCGCCGAAAAGTTGTTTCTCGCAACTTTGAAAAGAGTACGAATCTTCACCATCCAAGTCTAGACTGTATCGTACTGATATAAAAAACACAACAATTAAATACTGTACTGGTTTATAAGGTTTGCTATCACCCCGGAGAGTGCATAGGTTTTTCATTCTACATAGAATGTCTGCATGGCCATGTCTGCATGGCCAAATTATAAGATAAATAATTTAGGAAGTATAGATGATGAGATATAGTTATGGTATATGATGTGCCCATCTTTGATCGATTTATAAAATTACCATGATGTTGATAATGTCAATCAAGGTCTTGAGGATACAGCAGAAAAAGTACTAGGAGACCTGGAGTAATGAGGAGCTTTTAACAGGTTCCACAACGTATTCGCTCTTTGGGTACACCCAAAGCTTTTTAAAAGCTCAATAACTGTATAATGCTTAAACCTGCGTTTAATAGTGTGATTTTTTTTTTATATTACGGCCTATATGAAAAGTTTGACGGAGAGCCCAGATTAGTATTATGGGTTTCCATGAATATAAATGTGGGAATAATGAGTGCGCATGTGCACCGAACGGGTTTACGGTATTTATAAAAAAAAATGTAACGAACATTCAACCGGTATGAAGACGTCTTAATCGTTTTTTTTTATTGTAAGATAACTAGATCAGTTATAATCAAAGTTATTCTCTGTGCGGTTACAACTTAGCCTAACACTATCAACGATGATCGCAGTTTTCTATTGTTTTTTTTTAAACCTATTAGCAATTAGGTGTTGAAAAAAAACTTGTAGGGTACTTATGCATCTTACTTATTATATACCTTACTGTATACGTAACTTTTTTCTTTTTAAAGTACTGAAAAAAAAACTTACTCAAATCAATTCCCAGAGCACGCTCCAACGATCACACAAACACAGCCAAGTTCGAGCAAATTGAAATTGGAACGCGATCGGAACTTCAAAGTCCGGTTCTACACGTACGGTTCCGTCCGCGGACACCTCGCGACTGAATCCACGCCGGGCTTACCACAAGCTAATATATCTCGTATACTAGTTTTCTTCGTCTTTCACTGGTTTAGCCGCGAGCCGACGGCCACCTTTCTGGGTTAATGAGGAGCCTGCCTGCGATCGCCGGTTTTCTACGTTTTCGAATATGCGTTGGGCGCTGCCGAGTGATTTTCGAACCGTCTGCGTTGTTATGCGCTCCTGGTAGTGAGATGCGGGCGTTTAATTTTTTTACTACTTGGGCTTTTAGGGTTCCTTGGCTATTGAAGAAAATTCATTTGCCAAAATTATAAAAAATAGGTGCCGCCACTATTTTAGTTTTTTTTTATACCCAGACAAACAGACCAACTTTATGGTCCCAAATATCAATGCTTATTTTATGGGTACTCTACAATGGATCATTTTAGTAATGGACTTTAAACTTTTGCCACTACCAGAATTCGAACCACGGACATTCACGCACGAGGGGGAGCAGGGTCAATACGAGCTGTGCTAATCAGTTGGCCATATGTATTCATCTATACGGAATTTCAGGTACAATTTTTTCCGCCCGTGTAACGTTTGTCCGCAGTCTTCATAAATAACACTTCTTTAATAATATGTAAAGCTTAAGCCGATGACACATAAACCGGAATTTCATTAACTGACGTTTGTTTATTAATCGATGCTTCAACCGTTGCTTTTTCCAAGTATAATGCTTGTTTCATTATTTTTTTGGCAATCAGATGCAACGATATTATTCCAAATTGATTTCTCGCAATGGAGATGTTCTTATTGTCCTGGATACGAGATTTCAATGCTAGTTTTTTATTCATAAAAAAAACTGCCATGATTGTTACAGTCCACATATTTTTTTTATTACTAAACAGATTTGAATTAAGCTTAATAAAAAAAAATCCTTGATATCAGCGAGGCACGTAGAAATTCCACGAATCAAAATTTGTCTACGGAATCCAATTAAACTAAGTACGTATCACACCCACGCAAATACTGAATCGTGTTTACAATTTAAATCTTATGTTTAAATGTAATAAGAAAACGATTGACTTAAACACTTGTGTGTGATCAATGAAAATTAGATAAATGTGTACCAACCCTCGTTGGGTTGTCTAAATTGTGCCCACAGCTGGACAAAGATTCAACATAGCAGTCTTCAATGAATAGATACGAGTAAACCCTGCAAGCTCATGGCGTTAATAGCAACGTGTCACAGAGATTTTGAGGATTTTATGTTGAAAGTAGAATAGTTTTTACAACAATTAGGAAAATGTATACAAATTAATGTACTTAAAGCTTTCATATAAATATATACAAAAAATCCTGTATCATTGTAAAGAAAATAAATGTTATTATTATCTATGAAGCGCGGAAAACAATGTAGGCTGTAATAGGCTTTATAGTCAAATGTCAAATTACATTAAATACAATGAAAGGCTGCATGCCCATTCTTAAAGGCCTTAAAATTTATATAGGCCCTATGATGGTTTGAATATAGGCTCTGCATGTAAAAATATGTTCAATTAAAAAGCTCCCGATAATCAGGACTGTCAACTCGACAACGGATCTATTTATATTTCTCAGAACACCCGAGGTGAGTGAATGAAACTCGGCTATCATAAAACCTAGATCTATGACTGAAGATCTGACAGAGCCCTGATACAACTCGAGAGAAATTGAGGCCACTCGCTACAGGCTGTAATCTTATAACCTACTAGGTAGGCACCAGAGATCGATGAAAAGAGCGATGCTCGGGATTACTCTCCGCGACGAGAAGACGAAGGATTGCTGTAAAAACTCCACCCCCCCCCCTCGAAGTTTTTAAATCGATTTTCAACAATAAATCTTTGTAATGACACTGTATAGAAAATTAGTTGAATGAAGTGTAATTAATTGGGAGTAATATTGCCCTGCCAAAAAAATGTTTGCAAATTTACACCTTAACCGCATTGCTATAGCGCTGGAAAAGGTTTAAAACAATGGCGACCACCAACTGAAATTCGTGGTGTAGGATCGATCATATAAGGAAGCCGGTGGATGCGAGTGGTGGATGAATGGGAGTCATTGGGGGAGGCCTGTGTCCAGCAGTGGACGTCGTTCGGCTGATGGGATAGCGGACAGATAAAAAAATACGCCCCGAAATAAAAACAAACGTTTAAAAAGACAAGAATAATATTTGTTTAAGTGTTTTTTTCTGCGGTCGGAAATTTTCATTTGTTTTTTAAAGTACGTTCAAATCGGTCCACGCGTTTGGGTGGTACGATGCCACAGATGTCAGACAGACAGATATAGGCCTCAAACTTATAAACCACGAACCAAATTAATAGAGGTATTACTTACGTTCCTGTAGTCTTATAATTAGACGGGATTTCACTTTATAGGAACGTTGAAAGAATTGTATAAAGAAGCGTACTATACTTATAACAATGTTTTTTTATAAAAAAAAAACTCTTTGATCTCATAACTAATGCAGATAGGTCGTGTCTAGTCCAACCGACTACCTACTTAATTCATAATTTGCCTATATATTGAAGGAAGATGCCACTAATCCTAAATCAATTTTAACTCCACAGTTAATTTAACAATATAACTTCTAACTAAAGCTTAACATCGTAAACTATTTTAGTTGGCAGTAAACCAATTTGCTTAACCGTCTACGTGCGGTTAAACTTAATCCAATTAAAGTTAACCTAACATTACGATGTGTCGGTTACCAGGCGCGCAGGCACCGGTAACAACAGGAGGTCGATAATTGCTGTTTAATTAGAAAAATATATTCTATTCCTGGCAATAATGGTTACATTAATAATAATATAATAATACCAGCCGTTTTAATCTCCCACAGATGGGCGCGGCCCTCCCCTCAATGCAAGGGGGATTAGGCCATAGTCCACCACGCTGGCCCAGTGTAAGTTAGCGGACTTCACACGTCTTTCGAGGGTGTCTCCCAGACATGCGGGTTTCCTCGCGATGTTTTCCTTCACCGTTTAGCAAGTGATAATCATGGTTGAAAATGAGACTCGTATTTCGCACATGAAATCCAGAAATCCCAGAGAAGCGATCCGGAGTTTGAACCTGCGATCCTCGTTACCGTAAGCGTTCTACCAACTTGTCTATAGTACTAAAGTACTATTTTTTATTACATTGTTTTGAGTCACATCCTGCTTTTTATTCCATTGCCAGAAGAGATGTATCAAACTATATATTTGTTCAAAGGTTTCGCCTACATACCTACATTAAATAATGTTATCCTTGTACCTATCTCGTATGAACTGTTATCTCATTAATTTGCAAATCTGTCGTAAAACGTTATCATTGCACAATACATGCGAATGATTACGAGATCATTTTGATTGCGATACTAAGACATTAACAATGATTTTTTATCTGCGTATCATTGCTGGATTATATTAATACACGTGTAATATTAGCTGATATGAAATCTAACCCCCTCAAGTTAAAGACACAGAATAACTTAACGCACAAAAGAGATATAAGTACTTAACCTTTTGAAAGAAAAACTGCGTGTCCCCCTCAAGTTAAAGACACATAATAACTTAAAGCACAGAAGAGATATACCGACCGTTCCGACATTCTTCGTTTAGTTCTGTTTTTTTTTTTTTTTTTTGTAAATTTTCATGCATTATCTAATAGTAGTAGTAGTATCGCCAGACGAACCAACTTTACGGTGCCACACTAAGCAACACGTGTATTATAAGTACCGTATAATGGACTGAGAGTGAACCCAGTATATAATACTTATATATAGATAATAAACATCCATGACTCGTGAACAAATATTCACGCTCATCACACGAAGCTTGTCCGTACCAACATTCGAACCCGGGACCCTCCGTGCAGAAAGCAGAGTCACTACCAACTGCGCTAATCAGGTCGTCATAAGCTGTCATATTCTATTTTAGCTATGATTTTGCCATTTTTAACCGACTTCAAAAAGGAGGAGGTTCTCAATTCGGTTTTTTTTTTATTATTATCGTGTCTTATTGTGCTATTCCAATATTAAGAAGAACTGGATGTATCAAATCAGTTCAACTTACTGAAACCACTCAGTATTTGGCAACTTAACTTTATACATTTAAGTAATTTTGATGTAAATATCTTTATAAGTATACCTATTGTAGATACGTTTGTGAATATACATTATACTAGTAGACTAACTCACACACACGCATTTAAGATTTAGATTTTAATAGCACCTATTACTCAGATACTTTTATGGAGACATTAACTCTTATCTTTACGTCATACGTATTACGCATTATGAAGAAGTTAAATAATATTTAGTTACTGTAAAATCTGCAAAAGGTTTAGAAAGTTTTATTTGCTATATTGCTTTGTTTTTTTTAATACATTATAGCCAAGTATTTGATCTCGATCTCACCTGATGGTAAGTGACGATGAGATCTACGATGGAGCATACTTGCCTAGGTAGGAAGGCGGCAGTAGATCGAGACGCTACATTCACTAGGCACATGCAGCGCAGCTGATCTGACCCGCCATCCATGAATGGCAACACCGAACATCATGCCGGAACACGGCTAGGCCGCTTGGCGACATGGCTTTGTTCAGTGGGTGGTGACTAGCCACGGCCGAAGCCTACCACCAGTAAAATAACACCTTATAATTAAAGATAGAAATAATAATAACACCGGCCCACTATAATGTCTTTATACACTGTTGGGCACTAGCCTCCCCTCAATGCGAGGGGATTAGGCTATAGTCCACCACACTGGCCTAGTGCGGGTCGGCGGACTTCACGCGTCTTTCGAGGGGTTCTCTCAGACATGCAGGTTTCCTCACGATGTTTCCCTCCACCGTTTAGCAAGTGATAATCGTGGTCGAAAATGGGATTCACACATGAAATCCAGAAATCCGAGAGGTGTGAGCCGGGTTTTAAACCTGCGATCCTCGTTACTGAGGCAAGCGTTCTACCAACTGATTTTATAAATATTTTAAAAAAATGTGCCCGGTAGTACGCTGTAAGTTTGTATTTATTTAGGGCTGGTTTTTCCATCTGGTATGTACAAATTCTTTCAGATAAGTTTTGTATATGGTTTATTAAGAGATAACTAAACTAATTGTATTTATCTAACACTGTCTATCGTTTATAACATAAATAACATAAATAGTGGTGGTAATAACATAAATAGTGTAAATTATTTTAGCAGATGAATCAGTAAGATATATCGATCACTTTCATGTATAAAATATATGTACTCGTATAAACGATGTATAATCAGTAGCGTTTCGCCGTGCGCTCTGTACAGGCTGTTGTTTTTAAAATGTCGAACAGTTTGATTTATTTATTTAGGAATTTTATCTTCATGACCTACTGTCGGCCCCTGTTATAATATTGTACACTATTATTGTTCACTTTATATATTTATATGATTTATTGCTTTAATATTGTATTTTTTTTTTGATTGGGGTATATAAAAAACCCATGTCACTAAATCACACTGTCGCTTACATAATCTAATCCCTATAGTACAACGTATTTATGTTTGCCTGGTATGTGAAAACTTTATAACCTACAAGATAACGGTAAGATATTAACTGTGAGAAAATAATAATGGTGTCAGTTACAATTGAACTAAGCACCTGAAACTATCTGAAAAACTGAAAAGGAATAATATCAAAATGGGTGTATTATTTCAAGTTTTGGGCACTTTAATGGGTGAGTACTTATCACATATATATTGAGTCCTGGGTGTGTTTCAGTGAAAAGTCGTCCTATATAAGTTGTGTTTTACACTCTCAGTCTGCTCAAATTGATGGAAAACTGACCGCCTCACTCACTGCGACTGATGGACTGAAACCCCAACCTGATCTTTTTTTTTAATTATTTTATATTTTCATCAGTCTCGTAATGTCAAGACTGACGCTAAACTGAGCATACTAAGGCCGACTAAGATTGTACATATTATAGATGTGGCTCTACATCGCATTTATGAACTTAAGCAAGTTAGGTAGTAGTGAGGTTACTTACTAGATTGATTTCAGTTAAAGTCGTGTTCTTATCCGGCTGTAAAGCTAAGGAAAAAAAAACAATTTATAACTTTAATTAATTTTAAATAGCTCTATGATTTTATAACTAAGCGACAGCTTATGCCAAGATCAACATAGATTAAATAAATTTACCGTAAAAATTATGGACATTTTCGTTGATCTATAGATCAATGGACATTGTCACAATGACATAAAATAATAGAATTTCTATAGCCTCCACAAATGCTTACGAATCAGAATCGGAATCAGAATATTTTTTATTCACGTAGACCATTTTGTACAGTACTTATGAATCGTCAAAAGTTACAAAATACTATGCTACTGCTTTACCACCCGTTCGGAATACCGTTCCTATGGAGAAGAACGTGCAAGAAACTCCATGGTTTCTCTTTTTTAAAATAGATCTTTTACATTTTTTAGCGATACATTGTTATAGGTATGTGAGAACAATGTAGGAACGGCTAATCAGAAATCAAAATGAATATAAGTAGATAATTCTAAGTACGAATGTTATATTGGAATTTCATAGGACTATCAGAATGTTTCCACACCTTAATGATCAGAATAAAGCATATAGAACAAAGTAGTGTCAGCTTCACAATTTTTAACTCAAGAACCTTCCGTTCTTGACTTAAAAATGGTGCCTGATTTTTTTTAATTTTCTCCGTCCCGAATAGCAAAATAACTAATAACATTGGGAAAAACACAAAAAAATAATAACAAAGATAATTCATTTCATCATAAATTTGATTCTGAGGCGGTACGAAGTTCACCGGGACAGCTAGTTATCTATATACATATTTGCGGCAATATATTATATACATATTGGCGGCAAACCGCGTATTTTATTGAAGAAATTTAGAAGGTGGAAGTCAGACCCCTGCAGTGGGAGGGAAGTTAATCTGTCTGGCTCACCGGGGAAGGATAGGTTAGAGAAAATTTGGAGAACTCACGGTAGAAGTTGTTCTTGGAGGTCGCGGCACGCCGATCAGGTTGCGATGGATGAGTTTCTTCGGTGCACCGTCCACTGTACTGTCTTTTGAACACACACACACTATTTCCACTAAATATATAGTTCGAGGGTCGACCCAACAACACCAAAACCGAGAGTTACTTGCTTTTTTGAATTAAAATTTGAGAACGCCGCAAAAACGCAGCGGCCATGACATTCGCGCGGGGCAGAGAGTATTTTTCTTCATCGCCATTGGTCGGTTCTTCTAATGGTGGATGCTTGAAAATCGCTCTTCTGATTGGCCATTACGTGGCGCCATGAGTTTGAATTGGGATTTAAATTTGGAATAGGTTTGGAAGGAAAATAAGGAAGGCAAGCCAGAACATAATCCCCCCACTTGAAATCGTTCCAGATTTCAGAATAAAAACAGTCAAGACAAGACTTTAATAAATAAAAAACTCTACCTATCAGAACTGGAAATACTATCCTAACACTAAATAAGAAGACTCGCCTTATTAGGTATATACTGGACGATATAGTTATCCTACAAGAATGAAATTGAAAGACGAATCACATCACTACTCTATGTTGTAACATTTAGATAATAAAATTAAATTAAATTGTAATTTTTATTATAGAAGTAGTAATTTTATTGACTAATAGGTAAAGGGCAAAGTTTATTCACGGGTCTCCGAAGGAGTCCATTGGCAGTGCGTAACGTGACGACACGCACCACCCCGTCAGTTCCGGGATGCAAGTTGAGAACCTTGCCTGAACGCCACTCTAGAGGTGGTAGATTGTTATCCACAATTAGAACAACATCTCCGGTTTGAATATTGGCATGTTCCTGAAACCATTTTGCGCGCTGTTGTAAGGTGTGGAGATAATCCTTTTGCCAAATACGCCAAAATGATTGTGTTATTTTTTGGAGCATTTGCCAGCGTGCAAGAGGGGGAACATATTCATCAGTAAGTTCCGGTTCTGGTAACGATACCAAAGGACCGTGAGTCAGAAAATGTCCTGGAGTGAGAACGTCAACCTCCTCAGGATCTGGAGATAGGCAGCACAGCGGCCGTGAATTTAGTACGGCTTCGACTTTGGTTAGTATAGTCATTAGCTCTTCGAGCGTCAACACCTGTGAACCTACCACACGCTTTAGATGAAATTTCATGGATTTGACACCACTTTCGAAAATTCCACCGAAGTTACTACCAGTAGGAGGATTCAATTTCCAGACAATATTTTGTTTCGCGAGGCGAGACTCAAGCGAATCGTGATTTTGACGAACTAGTTGTTGTAACTCGTTTAAATAGCGCTTAGCACCTATGAAGTTAGTACCACAGTCGGTCACTATGAATGTACAAAGCCCGCGGCGTGATACAAACCGATCTAACGCGGCCAGGAAAGCTGGAGTTGACAGCTCAGTTACCGCTTCAAGGTGGATAGCCTTTACCGCGAGGCAAACGAACACACACACGTAGACCTTGTAAGTACGAGCGTTTCGTCTACGACTCTCCTTCACAGTAAAGGGACCGGCGAAGTCTATCCCTACCTTTTGGAAACATCGCGTTGGTTTTACTCTTGTAGAGGGAAGATCTCCCATCAAGGGTTGACAAGCAACAGGTTTGACCTTGAAGCAGGTGACACATTTGGATAAACGGGATCGAATTAAGTTACGGATACCAAGTATCCAGAATTTACGTTGAATGAGCGATTGCAGAGTACGAGGACCACAATGCAGGTAAGTTTTATGGAAATGATCTATAATCAACAACGATAATCGAGAAGATTTTGGCAGCAGTAAGGGATGTTTTACCGTAACTGGTAAGTTAGAATGTTTAAGCCGTCCCCCCACTCGCAAGAGACCCGCATCGTCAACGAACGGATGTAGTTTTCTAACGGCTTTGGAGGCTTGAACTTCGGCCGTCAGGTAGAGTTGTTGTTCGTGTTGAACTATACACATCATCGACTGCTCTAGTTCTTGAGAACTCAAAAAACTCTTATTAGTATAGTTTCGCTTGAACGCTGCCAAAGCACGCAAACACCAAGCGAGTACCCGTTGGATGCGCGGTAGCGTAGAGTAGCGATCCAGCAATTGACTAATGAGATCAGGCTCGCTAGAGCCCGGATCCGTTTGAGATACATAAGCAGTGGTACGCAACTCAGGTATGGATTCAGGCGATTCCCAATCGCACTTTACTGGCCAACCGGCGGAATCGCTCGAGAGCCAACTTGGACCTGACCACCACTGCGAGCAAGCCGACAGTTGTGAACAACTGAGCCCTCGACTGCAATGATCAGCAGGGTTGTCATGCGTTGAGACGTGTTGCCAGTTTTCAACTGCCACGTCGTCAAGTATTTTTACGACACGATGAGAAACAAAGGTCTTAAGTTTGTGCGGTTCAGTGTGTAGCCATGAGAGTACAGTGCTACTATCCGTGAAGGCAATCACTTTGCTGAGAGGTATTTTATCTCGAAGCAAGCTGTACATGTGTTTAATAACACGCCCAAGCAGGACAGCACCGCATAGCTCGAGGCGGTTCACAGTGAGTGGCTTTATAGGGGCCACTTTAGATTTTGCGATCAATAAATGCGCGCCATAATGATTGGCCCCGACACTCCTTAGATACACGCAGCACCCATAGGCCTTGGAGGACCCATCACAAAATCCAATCAATTGGTAAGTCTCACTATCATTTGACGTGAGTCTACGCGACAGTTTAATGTTTTTAACGTGTTCCATTTCAGAAGCAAAGTTTTGCCACTGGAGAGCAACTTCAGATGGGACAGGTTCGTCCCAGCTTAGCTGAAGACGCCACATTTCTTGCAGCAACAACTTGGCAACTAGAACGACAGGGGCGAGCCATCCAACAGGGTCATAGATGCGGGCGACATTCGATAAAATGGCACGCTTGGTTAAGCTTGAATTCAGCTCGGACATCGAGTACGTGAAGAAGTCATCGATGGGGTCCCACTGAACACCAAGAATTTTAAGTATGTGTTGGTGATTTTCATCGCAAAAGGCTTTTGGTACCTGACAGTGTTCAGAAGGTAAAGCCGCAATGAACTCTGGAGCATTGCTACTCCATTTACGGAGCTCGAATTGGGCGCAACTCAGTAGCTGAATAAGTTCACTTTTAAGTTTCAGTGCTTGACCGATAGATGGCGCTCCAGCTACCACGTCATCCATGAATGTATCATGACGTATAATCTCAGCCGCTTGAGGGTACTCAGAGCCGTGATCGACCGCGAGTTGGTGCAAAGTACGGATGGCCAAGTAAGGTGAACTGGTCACGCCGTACGTTACGGTATTTAGTTCGTATTCGCACATGGGATCATCGGGCGATTCTCTCCACAGTAGGTGCTGCCACACTCTATCTGTCGGACGTAAATTTATGTTACGATACATTTTTGAAATATCCGAAGTGAACACAACTGCGTGGAGGCGAAACTTCGTAAGGACATCGACGATGTCATTCTGCAACTTAGGGCCAGTGTACACACAGTCATTCAATGACCGTCCGTTTGTTGTTTTTGCACTTGCGTCAAAAACAACTCGGAGCTTTGTGGTAGTACTCTCAGGGCGGAGCACACAATGATGCGGTATAACATATCGGCCTGAACCAGGAGTTGCAAGTTGCATATGTCCTAAGTTCGAGTACTCGGTCATAAAGTCGCAATAATCACTTTTTAAATTACTATTACGCTGAAGTCGTTTTTCGAGTTTGAATAAGCGCGATTTTGCCATGTCGTGAGTGTCACCGAGATCGTTGCACGGCTCCTTTAGTAATAAAGGAACAACATAACGACCGTCAGGTTTACGGGACACTAGCGTAGAGAACAACTCTTCGCATTTGACATCTTCGGGGTTTGAAACAACCATACTCGGTGGCTCTTCGACCTCCCAGAAACGTTTGACCACGTCGTCTAGAGCGCGCGTGGAAGCGATGAGGGCAGAGACCGAAGGCGGAGGGTGACAGTCGCTATCAACCCTACCAGTGAGCACCCACCCGAAGACACTATGTAAGGCGACCGGTAAACCGGGGCCTATTTCTAAGCGTTGCCCATCATATATTTTGTGAAATAGTTCCGCACCTAGTAACAAATCGATGTCGGTTGGTTTGTCAAACCGTTTGTCCGCTAGTACTAAATGTTTGAAATTCGCCCGAACATGAGAAGGTAATTCGACAACGGGCATTTTATTTGTTATCATATTCATAACAATCGCATTAATGACGAAGCTTGGATTTTCAGAGTCCGATGGCAATACGGTGCACGATGTCTCACCCTTGACTTGGTGAACGACGTTGTTGCCCAGACCTGCTACAGCGAGATTACAGCGGCGTATAGGCACACCTAAGCGTTGAGCGAGTGATGACGTCATAAAACAATCTTGAGTTCCACTATCAATGAGCGCGCGGGCAATGATGGGTTGAGCGGAGGTACCGCAACCACGTACACGCACTACGCACGTACCGAGTAGAACAAGCGCACGACTATGACCGACGTGGGCGGCGGTTGATGCGGAGTTCGCCATAGTGGGCAACAAGTCGTTCTCAACCTCCCCAGCAGTAACCTCGGCGGAGCTGCACGGAACCGCGACAGTGGAGATGTCGTGGAGCAAACTATGATGACGCTCACCACAAGTCGAGCAAGTGCCTTTTGAAAAACATTTAGTTACGTTATGGTATGGGCGTAAACAGTTCACACAAACATTTTTGTCCGACACTAATCGATACTTTTCAGAAACGTTAAGTTCTTGAAACTTAGAACATTTGAAAAGTGCGTGAGATTGACCGCAACACGGGCAGTCAGCTGTTTTAGTTGCCGCGTTCGAAGTCGGCGCCGTGTTGGACGGCAAAGAAGTTGATTTGTAATTATTATTCCTGTTACGTGGATCTGTGGCACGCACAGTATTTTTATTTAGCTGTTTCGGTTGAGAACCAGAACCGGAAAGGTTACCCGATTGACTGACCTCGAGCACCTTGACATACCCCTGTAAGAAGCCTATCAAATCGGAAAATGTAGGTATTTGTTCTCCATTTTGCAATTCAAAACGTTTACGGGTATCAGTATCTAAAATACGCGAAGCTAAATAAAATAAAACAAACTCGTCCAACTTTTTAATGTTCATCGCCTTAAGGGCATTGACCGTTTCATTTAAAACATTTGTTAAGTTACGTAAATCATGAAAATTACTAGACTTCAAAGGAGAAAAATTACTAATTTTATCTAAATACGTAGCGGCTAAAATACGTTTATTTTGGAACCGCTCGACAAGAGCATCAAAGACAATTTGGTAATTGTCAGACGTAACAGGCACTCCCTTCGCTATTGATAACGCCGAACCAGAAAGACATGATAATAAATAGTGAAACTTCTCGATCGAACTTATATTGTTATTATCATGCACAAGTGACGAGAAAGTATCGAAGAACGTTTGCCAATATTCAATATTTCCGTCAAACTTCGGTAACTCAAGTTTAGGTAAGCGTGTTTGCGCGAACGGCTTCGCGCTATGATAAGAAAGACCCGACGACATGCTCGGGTCCGGCTCGTACTCAGGCCGGCCGGAGCCGAGCGCGGTCGCGCGACTCGCGTCCGCCGCTGTCTTCGCGGCGCTGACGGCGTAGAACATGTCGTCAAACGCAATAGCAGCCTTCATGTCAATAACATCATCTGGATTTAGTTTTAATTTTAAATCGTTTATTTGAGATGTATACTCCAAGTATTCTTTACGTAGTAAATCAATGCGCCTAAACCTTGCCTCGAATTGAGATGCTGAGCTCTTATCAGTTTGAATATGCTTAGACAAATCATATAAAATTTGAATATCTCGAAACGCGTATTCACGTTGAGTAGTAAGCAACTTGAGTTGTCTCTCAATTTCACTTGTTTTCGAACCTTTTCCGTCTGTCATTTTTCTAATTAAATGAGGTATACAGGAGTTTATGCAATGTTATTGTTTATGAAATGAATAGGTTCGTACCTATTGCTAACGCTTAAAATAGCTACCTATACTACCTACTTATTATAATATTATGCCTTAAAACAGTGAATATAGCTCGTTACTACAACAATTTTATAATCGTAGGTACCTATCACCTATTCGCAGAAAAGATAACCCGACTAAATTACGGGGTTTTTATAAATCGAACAAAATTATCTATCTACCTACTTTATTTGTTTCGTTTGAAAAGTTCGAAGTTTATATTGGAAATTATGGTTTGAAAACTTTGAAATCGTAGGATTTCGTTTGAAAACGCAATTAAACGAAAGAATAGGATTGTCAGCTAGGAACGAACTGTACTTTCGGAGTTTTCTAATGAAATTGAACCCAAAATTCCACAGGATATTCGCGCTCGTACGGACCACTAATAAAATGGCGGCAAACCGCGTATTTTATTGAAGAAATTTAGAAGGTGGAAGTCAGACCCCTGCAGTGGGAGGGAAGTTAATCTGTCTGGCTCACCGGGGAAGGATAGGTTAGAGAAAATTTGGAGAACTCACGGTAGAAGTTGTTCTTGGAGGTCGCGGCACGCCGATCAGGTTGCGATGGATGAGTTTCTTCGGTGCACCGTCCACTGTACTGTCTTTTGAACACACACACACTATTTCCACTAAATATATAGTTCGAGGGTCGACCCAACAACACCAAAACCGAGAGTTACTTGCTTTTTTGAATTAAAATTTGAGAACGCCGCAAAAACGCAGCGGCCATGACATTCGCGCGGGGCAGAGAGTATTTTTCTTCATCGCCATTGGTCGGTTCTTCTAATGGTGGATGCTTGAAAATCGCTCTTCTGATTGGCCATTACGTGGCGCCATGAGTTTGAATTGGGATTTAAATTTGGAATAGGTTTGGAAGGAAAATAAGGAAGGCAAGCCAGAACACATATGAACCACAATCTTACCAGTAACACCAATTTTAACTCAAGATTGGGCCGATTGTTACGATCTTTTATGTTTGAATTTGTGTCCGTTCCAAATAGCAGAATAACCATTTCAGCATGGGAAAAAAACACAAAGAAAATAACATTAAAAATAATTCATTTCCTGATAAATTTTATTCCGAGGAGGTACGAAGTTCGCCGGGACAGCTAGTTAATTATACAATTGATTTACTCACATGAGTTTGTTGATTTATGCTGGTTATGAGAGAGTTGTGCCGTTAGGTGTTATTGCATTGGATGTTAAAAGGATTTCCGTTGTTCCAGTATGCTCTACCAGCATCAACTTAGGGGTGATATTCTTCTGGCCAGCGACTACAATAAAACTCTTTTCGTCGACTAACACAACCCTAGATAGACCCATGACAGAGACTGAAATCGCTTTATTTGGAAGTCTGTCATCATTCGGCGCATTAATCAGCACTCCAGCGGCGGGATTTCTGCTAGATAAGTTAGGAAGAAAGTATTCTTCTGTTGTTGGCGCTTTAGGTGTTGTTGTGAGTATACTTCCTTGGTCGTATGTTAACCTGGTACCAGGATTTGATCTTCAAGTATCCTAGCCTAGATAAATGATTCCAGTTGGTATTATACTGTCAATTTAAAACTTATCTAATTTTTCCATGGTTTTAAGCACAGATTTTTTTAGTTGGTTTATATGTGGACGATATCATGTAACTTGAAATTCTCCCAACAGATAAGCTGGTCAATTACAGCAGCGTGTGACAAAGTGGAAGTAGTCTTATCCGGAACCTTTGTATCGGGCCTAAGCAGTTGTATATTCCTCATAGCTTCAGTCTACATCAGTGAGATATGCCAGGACTCCATACGAGGCGGTATGACCGCGAGTAACATGGTGGCATTTGGGGTGGGAACCCTACTGGCTTACCTTCTAGGTGGTTACTTGGAGTATCATGCGATGGTATACGTAGGGTTGTCGATGAGTATCGCTGGAGTGGCTATGCTGTTCCTATTGAAGGAATCACCTGTGTTTTTGATGACGAAGGGACGAGAAGAGGTTAGTTGATTTTCTATTCGGTTGTAAGATTTGTTATCTTTTGCACATGTGAATAATAATATTCTTATTATAGGATGCAGCTAAAGCGATAGCTTATTATAGAAATCTGAAATATGATTCTAAAGAGATTATTGAGGAGGTCAATCAAATTAAGCGATCTCTAAACCCAGAACTTGATGGTAAACTTTTATTGTTATTTTTTATGCACTCAAACACTGCTCAGGTAGCTCAACATTTATGATATATTTCACAGACACGTCACCTGAAGAACAAAAGTTAAAGCCGGATTTAAATTCGAAGGAAAAGTTGTCCCTCTGGCAATTCTTGAGTAAGTAATATTATTGTACATTCTCTTTTAGTAAAATGAACATCCAAACATTTTTCTTATTATGGGCCCAAAGTTACTAGGGTAGAAGACAAATATGAAGCTTAATCCAAACAATATTCTATGCAGAAAAATCCCGATCAACGCGTCGAACTCTATTCGTGAGCTTGGTCATCATGACAGCTGCAGTATTTCAAGGGCTCATAGTATTCCAAATATACGCGGAGATGTTATTCGAGGAAGCAATACCGACAGCATCTCCCACGCTATGTTGTGTGATGTTAGCTGTAACTATCGTCGTCGGCGGGCTGATGGCTGCATACCTGACAGAACGGGCAGGACGAAGGGTGAGACAGCTTTGATTTTATGGTATCCTGGTCATTTGCTTATATACTAGATGCCTGTATTCTCCGAAAAGGTTGCAGCAGACCTCTTCTTCTTCTTTCTTTACGAGATGCGATGAAATTAATAAGATATGAATATGGCCTCACCCACAACTTAGCGGGTATTTTGCCAATGTCAAGTAATTAATATGAATAACACATTTAATAAACACACATTATAAATTAAATAATGGATGTAATATGAAAATATGAAAATGGCGTGTCCATGAAATCGAAGCACCTCTTGTAAACCTATATTTCAGTTTTCTAGCAATAAGCTTGATGATATAAAATAATGACGGGAAAGATTAGCACAGCATAGAAATGATTGCAAGAAGGCTTCTTCTACAGCAAAGAGAAAAGTATCTCTCCTTGCACTGTACATATTCCTAGCTGTGGATAACGACAAGCTGTGGACGTTGATTATGATTCAGTCCTATTCTTAGAACAAATCTATTGTCATTTATAGGATACAGCCAACTTAGAAACCTGATACTGGTTCTCAAAATTATTCTTCCTTTACAGCCTTTAATGATCTACTCATCAATAAGCGTCGGCATATGCTGCTTGGTACTAGGATCTCAGATCCATTTGCATTGGGGTCCAAATTGGCTGACAGCTATCTTCATGTACCTGTACCCTATGACGTTCACGTGTGGTGGGGGGACTATACCGTATGTTTTGATTGGTGAGCTGTTCCTGCCTGAGGTGAGTTTCTATTTGTATGCTTTTCTGGTACCATAAGATAAAGAACGTTATGTTGTCTTTCTCTTTCCAAATCCGACAGGCTAGGATGGAGAAAGACGGAACTACACACTACTTCATAAGGAACACTTTCATCATGTTTTCTGTATAATACTAATATATTTTTCTTAGTCACTTATCAGATTATGTTTTCTTAGGGCAGATCCTGATCAGGCCTCTCGCTTTAACAGTTATCAGTTGTCGACTTGGTTACATCTACATATAATGCACTTGGGGCCAAAACTTAATCGTTACATGTTGGACCTTCAGTTTTATAAGACGTCATATAAAAAATATAATTTTTATTTTACAGGTCAGAAGTTTCGCCTCAATGATAGTAGTAGAATGGGCATGGTTCTGCTCTTCAGTCATCCTCTTCATCTTCAATCCATTGATGAATGTCATTGGCTTGGGGCCAGTCTTCTACATCTTTGCGGTAGTCTGCTTCTTAACAGCAATTTTCTGTGTATTCTTCTTGCCTGAGACCAAGGGATTGACGATAGACGCTATCCAGACTCTATTTATCAAGAAGAAACACCGTGAATGTAATAGGATATAGTAATAAATGAGTATAAGTATTTTTTTTATTTATAGTAATTTTACAGTCCTACCAATATAACGAACCAACATAAAGCAGTTATACAGTATCAGATACATAAAGTTTCTTTTTTTTATTACATTATAGGCAATTATTTGATCTCTATCCCACCTGATGGTAAGTGATAATGAGATCTACGATGGAGCATACTTGCCTAGGTAGGAAGGCGGCAGTAGAACGAGACGCTACATTCACAAGGCACATGCAGCGCAGCTGATCTGACCCGCCATCCATGAATGGCAACACCGAACATAATGCCGGAACACGCCTAGGCCGCTTGGCGACATGGCTTTGTTCAGTGGGTGGTGACTAACCACGGCCGAAGCCTACCACCAGTAGAGTTGTCACCTAGTTGGCACCACCCAGGGCGAGACCCTGGTAGGTAGGGTATCTCGCCCTCGATATATTTAATTCTCCTACGGACGAAGGTGACTCGACCCCAATAACGTGCGATAGACTTCTTTGTGAGTACTACAGAGTATATACAAATTATGTTCTGTTTGTTTCACTGCTAGATAAAAGATGACGGCACATTGTATACGCATACTACACTAGTGACACTAGCGACATCTAGCATCATGTAGCTAAACCACGTAGTAATCTCATCATAGACGACGGGTTTCGTTTTTGCTGTTCACCGATAGGTGGAAAATATTGAAGTTGGGGCCTACATCCCTCCCACCACCCCGCTCAGTCTCACTCATTGTTTAATAGGTAAATCCAATTACAACCTCTGCTCCTTGTAATAGCTTCATGGTAAGTACGATATACACGTGGCGATTTTTATCTAAACATACATAGTATTACTATCTCTTATTTATTTGTAAAGTTAGCCAACTGTTATGTATCTAATCATTATTAAAATGTTTGTTTGAGATGGAAGATATGAGCATCTCCGAGTGACATCATTGAGTATGTTTCCACGGCCCACTCTGAACTGACGGCAGCCACATACATTCGCCTATATACGCTCTAGCTGCGCGCAGCCAGCTGGCTGGCGTGCAAACAGGCGCGTTCTATTGGCTGCCGCAGCCTGGAATTCGTGGCTGCCTAGTGCGCGGGCTCCCATACAACGTCATATGATTCACTGGCTGCCGCAGTCTGGCTGCCGCAGCCAGACTGCCTAGTGCGAGGGGTGTCTAATGTAAAATCACCCAATCACTCGGTGAATTCACCGATATGTTACAAATATTTTATTCAGCGACACGATAAGGCTAGTAGCACAAATGCGATTGTTGAGGGATGATTGAGCATGCTTGAATGTGTAGATAGAGGCCACAGAATACATCTAATAAAAAAAAATACAATTGAATTGAGAACCTCCGTTGTTTTTTATACATTATAGGCAAGTATTTGATCTCGATATCACCTGATGGTAAGTGACGATAAGATTTACGATGGAGCATACTTGCCTAGGTAGGAAGGCGGCAGTAGATCGAGACGCTACATTCACTAGGCACATGCAGCGCAACTGATCTGACCCGCCATCCATAAATGGCAACACCGAACATCATGCCGGAACACGGCTAGGCCGCTTGGCGACATGGTTCAGTTCAGTTCAGGGTGGTGACTAACCACGGCCGAAGCCTACCACCAATAGAGTTGTCACCTGGTTGGCACCACCTAGGGTCACGTGCAGGGTATCTCGAGGGTACTTAATTCTCCTACGGACGAAGGTGACTCGACCCCAAAAAGTCCAAAAAGTCCTCCTTTTTCAAATCGGTTAATAAAGGAAGCGTGCTCGCCGCGTTGTTTCTTATACATTCTTGGATGACGCACGAAACACCTACAAAAAACGCCAGTGTGATATCAGCCTAAGCCTAATTAATGGAGTTGCTCTATGATGCCTGTTGTTTTTTTTTCTGTGCTGTTCAGATTTTCCGGTTTTTCTTGTTTGTGGCAAACGAATTGGTTCCGACCAATATGTAATTTGCTTACTTTTATTCTTCTTCTTCATCTACTTTAGATCTCATTGCTATTGTTATTATACCTTTCCATGAAATATATTTTATTGCTGTCCCTTTCAGATATATTACATAGCATTTTGTTATAACGTATCTCAGCGAACCTTTGAGTGAAACTTAAGTGCTGCTGTAAAAGTCAAAACAAAAGACTGGACGCACAAACGCACATACGCCGGGTAACTTGACCTTATTTGAATGTGACCTCAGAAATATTTCTATACGAGTACCTATTTTACAGAAACCTATTTCGAGAATCGTAAACGTGAACAATGGGCAGTACAAACAGAGCTGTAACTAGCATTCTATTTAACTAACACACTACCCTAGATAGGAATAAATTCACAACTATTCATTCGCTTTGTTGGCGAACGTTTTCTCTTGTAGAGTTATGCTGGCCTGGTACATGCATATTCAACCATGATTCAAAATAATTAAGTATTTGAATTATATTGATAAATCCGTACCATAAATCAATTTTAGAAGCCTGCGCAAGAAAGAGATGTATCGT
The DNA here is from genome assembly GCA_905333125.1 of Pheosia tremula. Taxonomy (NCBI): domain Eukaryota; kingdom Metazoa; phylum Arthropoda; class Insecta; order Lepidoptera; family Notodontidae; genus Pheosia; species Pheosia tremula. The sequence goes on along the minus strand of HG995421.1, from coordinate 6,163,899 downwards.
AAATATAAATATGAAAAGAGAAATAAAAATATTTTATCGCGTTTGTTTTATGTTTTTACGTTCCCGACGTTTCGGCTGCTTTACAGCAACCATGGTCACGGAAGGACTGAGGTGTTTGACGTCCTAGTCTTACAGTTAGAAGTGGGGGGTACCCTCATATTTAGTTCATGCTTGCGGTCCAATCATTTTCGATAAAATCTGTAAAATAAGTTATTAATTTCAAAGTGTAGTATTTACGTAAATATAAGAAATCAATATGCGGCCAAAATCCAAAAAGCGGCTTTTAATATGAGTATTGAACCTACACAAATAATCTAGTGACAAATTATATTCCATACAACCATTTTTACTAATAAGTTTGCACGCTTCCGTTGCAAATAAAAATTTATGAAATTTTTCGATGACTCAATCAGTATTTGATACTCTCGCAACACGTACTAAGATTTACTTATCTGCAGGTTACATAAATTCCATTCATCAAAAGAGCAATGTACTAGGCAAACATAATAAAGACAGAGATATGTCGCTCATTACGTATGACAATGAACGTTCTTGCAAACATCAATAAAAGAAACCTAAGCTCTGTAATAAAAACATTGAGAATACTGCCTGAGACGAAAATTGTGTAACGTGTTGGTTTATGAATTAACTAGCTTTACCCGCGTCTTCGCCCACGTGGATTTCAAGGATAGAACGTAGCCTATATAGTGGTGCAATTATATGTTACGCCCGGTTGTCTTTCTAGTGTTAGATTGGTCACGTGACTTGCCCAAGCCTACGTCATCGGCCATTCTAACCAATGAGCAGTGTTATTTCTATTAAAGATGCCAAAGATGGCAGTATTGTGGTAAATATACCGAGGGCTCGGGGGGTAAAATTATAAACTTCTTTGATTTATACAAATTATTATGTAATTAAAATAATTAGCACTTTAAAATAAATAACTATGCTGAGGCGACGCCATAGAGAAGAGAAACCACAGATAACCTTATATATATAGAGGATTTTCCACATGTTATTGTCCACATTGAACGTGACGTGGTCTTGGGCCGTCGTCAAAAGAGAATACCTATGGCGTAGCATATTATTATACCATGGCCTACATGTTAATTCAGATTCAGATAATACACGTTATTCTAACGTCTACACCAAATTTATTTGGAATCGCAAATGCAAACACAAGTCTTAACCTAGACCACACCGACTGAATTTTCCTTAAAATTTGTTTCACAGTGAACATCTTTAAGGTTAGATAAAAATATCAAAAATAAAAAAAGATAAGTACATCGAGTGCGAGATTATTCGTAAGCTAACCGTATACTTTTGTGGGAGGCTGTGGCTCCCAAGTCTTGAAGGTGCGTCGTAAGTAAAACGAGTCCAGAGAGAAGTACCAATAATTTATTAAACAAAAAACATATATACATTTAAAAGTTGAGGGTCACAACTAGTAGAGGATAAACGGAGTGATAAAATTACAAGAGCGAATCAAAATAAATAATATAAACAATTAAATCTTATGGGTCACAGATAGTAAGGTATAAAGACAGTGGGAAAAATAATAGTGTAGCGAGGTAGGTACGCTACAGTACTCCCCCTCTAGCGAAGCGTACATTCGGTTTCACTGCACGGCCGGATCGCGTGACGTAACGTTCACTCGGCGCCGGCGTCGACTGCGTTGATCCAGTAGATCTCGGCTGGAGTTCTGACTTCGTAGTTGAAGCTTGCGGCGTAGGTGCAGTGGTTCCTGGTGTCACTTCGTTATCTTCACTGAACAGATGTGCGGGTTTGATTCTGTCTATTGATACCACTGTTGTGCGCAGTGGTAGCTGGATTTTGAAGGTCTTGCTGTCACGATCCAGGACTTGGTATGGCCCGTCATATGGTGGGGTCAGTGGGCTCCGAACGGTATCGTTGCGAAGAAACACATGACTGCACGTTGCTAAATCCTTGTAGACGAATGTGTCCTTGTTATACACGCGTGTCTTCTGGACCGGGGAGTAAGCTGCCATTGTTTCGGTCAGCTGACGGACGAACTCGCTATCTTCGATTTTTGGCTTTGTAGGCACGAAAAAATCGGAAGGCAGTCGCAAGGTAGATCCGTAAGTCATGAGGGCCGGGCTGACGTTAGTATCTTCACGTAGAGCGGTGCGCAGGCCCAGGAGAACGGTGGGTAGTTCTTGACTCCAGCTGGCGCCAGCGCCCTTGGCCATAAGTGCTGCTTTGAGTGAGCGATGCCATCTTTCTACTTGGCCGTTGGCTTGAGGATGGAAAGCGGTGGTACGTATTCTTGTGATGCCGAACCTCTTCATCAGTGCGTTAAAAAGTGCTGACTCGAACTGACGGCCTTGGTCTGACGTGATGCGTAATGGACATCCAAATCGTGCGATCCATCCCTCGTACAGAGCTTGCGCGACAGTCTCGGCAGTTATATCGCGTGTAGGTATTGCTTCGGGCCACTTGGTTCTGCGGTCGATCATCGTCACGCAGTATCTGTAGTCGTTTGATGGCGGCAACGGTCCGACTATATCTATGTGGATGTGTTCGAAACGTTCAGATGCGGGGAACTCGCCGAGAGGACTGACGACGTGACGATGGATTTTAGCACGTTGGCATCCGATGCATGATTTTGTCCCAGTGCCGACGTCTTTGTTCATCGAAGGCCAGAAAAACTTGGTTCGCATGATCTTCCTCGTTGTTCTCACCCCGGGATGACTAAGTTCGTGTTGCGCTTTGAATGCTGCAACACGATAAGTCACGGGTAGATACGGCCGAACGTTGTTTGTAGATACCTCGCACGTGATTGGTCGCCGACAGCCGGGTAGGGTAATTGACGTGAACTTTAAATTTGTTTTTGTTCGCAGCTGTGTCAGTTCATCGTCGCTCTCTTGATCTTCCGCCAACTTTTCGTAGTCGATGTTTGCCGGACATTGAATTTCATTAATTCGTGATAACGCGTCGGCAACTTGGTTTTGTTGGCCGTGGAGGTGCTTGATGGTAGTGCAGAACTGGCTGATGAAATGAAGTTGACGTTCTCGTCGCGGCGTATCGGTACTGTTTGGGCCTCTTGTAAGCGCGTATGTAAGCGGCTTGTGGTCAGTGCATATGGTGAGGTCATTGCCCTCTATCAGTCGACGAAGATGTTTTACAGCTGTGTACATTGCAAGTAATTCGCGATCGTACACACTGTAGCGGCGTTGCGTCTCACTCATGGACTTGGAGAAGAAAGCCAGTGGTTTCCAAATATTATTGATCTTCTGTTGGAGTACGGCGCCCAAACTTGTATCCGATGCGTCGGTGAGTAGACACAACGGGGCGTTGTGTACCGGATGCGTGAGTAGAGTCGCCCCGAGTATGCTTTGTCGGCATGTCTCAAAGGCGGTTTCAGCTTGCGGCGTCCACGTTATAGGAGTTTTATCATTCTTCTTGGTATTGTGTAAGTACTTGTTCAGTTCGTGTTGATGTTCTGCGTGGTGAGGAAGGCAGCTGCGGTAAAAATTTAGCATGCCGAGGAATCTTCTTAATTCTTGTATGTTCTGTGGTTTAGGATAATTAGATATTGCTTGAATTCTTTCTTCTGTGGGTTTGATGCCTTCGCTTGAAACTTCATATCCTAGGAAAGTGATATTTTCTCTTCCGAACTCGCATTTATCGATGTTAAGAGTAACGCCGTAGGAGTTTAGGCGTTGTAGAACTTGGTCGAGGTGGTGCTGATGATCTTCAGGGTTGGAAGAGTAGACCAGGAGGTCGTCCACAAAACAGAAAACGAAGTCGTCTAGACCCCTCAGTACCTCGTGCATGAAGCGTTGGAACGTTTGGCCCGAGTTTCGTAAACCAAACGTCATGCAATTAAATTCGAAGAGGCCAAAAGGTGTTATAATGGCAGTCTTCGGTGCATCTTCTTTTTCAATTGGTATCCAAAAGTAGGCCATCTTCATATCGAGCTTCGAAAATATTGTTTTCCCGTGTATTTGGTACGTAAAATCTTGAATTCGTGGAATAGGATAGCGATCGGGTACAGACGCGGCGTTAAGTCGGCGGTAGTCGCCGCAAACACGTAGTGATCCATCCTTCTTCTTGACTACGTGCAGCGGGCTGGCCCATGGGCTGTTCGAAGGTTTGCATATTCCCATCTCCATCATTCGTTCGAATTCGAGTTTGGCCGCTTTGTGTTTATCGGGCGGAAGTGGGCGTGGCCGCGAGTATATGGGCGGGCCGGTTGTTTCAATGTGGTGAGTTACATTGTGCTTCGCCGGAGTCTTCAATGACATGGGCCGGAGTACATCTGGATACCGCATGAGGATGTCGTGGTATTCGTGGTTGCGGCTTAGCAGGAACACAGCTGGTTCGTCGTTGTGGATTTTTATGGCGTTAACGGTGATGTCTGTCGTGCTATCCGATAGCTTACGGCGATGAAGGTCGACAAGTAGCTTGAAATGACGTAGAAAATCTGCACCCAGTATTGATGTTTTGACATCGGCGATGATGAATGTCCATTTGAATTTTCTACGTAAGCCTAGGTCGAGCTCGAGTGTACGCTCTCCGTAGGTACGTATCGGTGTGTTGTTTGCGGCAAACAGATTGTACGTTGTGTTGTCAATGTTGCGAGGATTTTTTCTTTTTGCCGCCAACACTGATATGTCGGCTCCGGTATCGACGAGGAATCTCTCTCTGGTTGCTATGTCGACGACGCATAGGCGGTGGCTGGTATTAAAAACATCGATGCCCGCCAAATTCGATGTTCGGTTTAGTTTTCCTGTTTCTTTAAACACGGAGACTCGCAGCGACGCGCAGAATCACCAAACTTGTAGTGGTACCAACACAATCGGTCGTCGTTGAGCCTGCGGTGCCCACGGGTGGGGGCCGGCGTCGGTGTTCTTGAACGCACGCGGGAGTGGTGTGCGAATGGAGATTGTCCACGGTTGGTACCTCGACGAGACCGTTGGTGATGGCTGCGTAGCTCGGCGATTTCCAATGACATCTTTTCGAGTTGCTTGGATAGCAACCCGAATTCTGTACTGTTCGAGGTGTTGGTGTTGGTGTTTGTGGTGCTCGCTGTGACTGCGGCGATGCTCGGACTGAACAGGTGCTCTATCATTTTGTCGGCCATGGCAGCGAGCTCGTCATTGGTCGACGTTGAGTTGATGGAGAGCACGGCGCGGACTTGTGCGGGCATTTGATTAAGCCACATAACTCCTAATGCTTCCTCGGTGACGAGGTTGTTGCCCAGCTCGCGCATTCTTCTGAGCAGTTGAGTGGGCTTCTGGTCGCCGAGTTCGATGCCGTTGAGGAGCTTTTGGAGCTGCTGGTGTTTTGACTCGGCGTATACCGAGATGAGTCGATCCTTCAGAGCAGCGTAACTTCCCGTAGCTGGTGGGTTGGCGATGAGGTCGCTGACTTTATCCACGTCGCATTTCTGCAGTTTAGTGACAGCTATGTTGAACTTTTGCTTGTCAGCGATCTTCTGAGCGGCGATGGCGGCTTCGTATTGTAGAAACCAGTGCCTGGGTCTGTCACGCCAGAATAGCGGAATTGTGCCTTGGAGTGACACGGTGAAGACATCGCTGGTATTGTTTTCTTCATGAGCGGGCGCTGGTTTGTCTTCCATAGTGATGATTGATAGTGTTCTTTCTTCGGGGTCACCAATGTGGGAGGCTGTGGCTCCCAAGTCTTGAAGGTGCGTCGTAAGTAAAACGAGTCCAGAGAGAAGTACCAATAATTTATTAAACAAAAAACATATATACATTTAAAAGTTGAGGGTCACAACTAGTAGAGGATAAACGGAGTGATAAAATTACAAGAGCGAATCAAAATAAATAATATAAACAATTAAATCTTATGGGTCACAGATAGTAAGGTATAAAGACAGTGGGAAAAATAATAGTGTAGCGAGGTAGGTACGCTACACTTTATAGTCTACCGTATTTTGACATTTTGTATGGAGAACTGAAAGTTTTATATACCGTCCGCTAGAGGCGCTGTTCAACTCTCTAAACAAAATGTATAAATACGGTAGACTGTAAAGTATACAGTTAGCTTTCGAATAATCTCGGACTTGACGTACTGATTTAAAATAATTGTAGCAAAATATATTATTCAAGTAAGTATGTAAGAATTACATAATTATTTCTTCTTCCGACTGACAAGCAAGTCTTGGATCTGTTCGGTGGAGAGCCCTTTAGTCTCTGGTACTATGAAGTACCCTATGACGGCGTTGGTGATGCTGATACAGGCGAACGCGAAGAATGCGCCGTGGATGCCGAGGAAGTTCAGCATGTAGGGGAACACGGCGATGATGAAGAAGTTGAGGAACCACACCCACTCTATTATTATTATTGACGCTATGCTTTGAACCTGGTGCGCAGAAAAAGAAACAAATATATTAGTGCGTTTCAAATTGAGAACCTCCTTTTTGTTAGTTACTTAGATGAAGAAATAACATAGATGGAGTGGCGCTAACGACATATTAAAGCACAAAATGCTAAGTCTGTTTGTGTAGTACACGCGAATTTCATACTTACGTACATCGGAATGCGCGGGAACAAGACAAATGGGCTTGGTTTTTTGTGCTTAAATATGTTGTTAGCGACACTTCATCTATATTATTTCATTATCTAAGAACGATTAATATGCAACACTTATACAAAAAAAAATATCGTGCATTCTACATTGCTAAAACAAAATTTTTTACTGAAAATTGACTGGACATCTTGGGAGGATTTGAAATGTCAAGTAGTGAGTAAGTTATTTCAATTTCCTTCACTCGTGGACGTTTATGTATACACAATAGTTAATATCCCACTAATATTACTCTTATACATAAAATAAACATATTTTTGGAAAAAAAAATTATTGACAAATTTACGGTTCAACTTTCCGCCAAAAAGCCTCCTTTTCTCTTTTGAGTGAAGTGTCTTTGTAGTTGGGTGTTATTTTTTTATCATAATTTGTTTTTTTAGAAAAACGTTGCGTCCACCTACCTCAGTTATAAACACCTCAGCCAGCAATACATAAGGGATGGAGCCAGCTCCCAACATAAAGGAGAAGCAGTACGCCAGGATCAGGAACACCGTCACCCACGCTGGGGTGTCCTTATTGCTGATAAGAAAGCCGAGAGCCGTCATGCAGATGCAGACTAGCACCGATGAAGCTATGAGGAGTATCTGAAACAAGTAATAGCATTCTTCTTCATATGTAATAATAATAATAATACCAGCCCTGTTTTTTTAATGTCCCACTGCTGGACACGGTCTGAAGGGAGGCCTTCAAAGCGAGGGGGATTAGGCCATAGTCCACCAAGCTGGCCCAGTGCGAGTTGGCGGACTTCACACATCTTTAGAGGGATTCTCTCAGACATGCAGGTTTCCTCAAGATGTTTTCCTTCGCCGTTTAGCAAGTGATAATCGTTGTTTAAAATGAAATTCGCACACGATATGTAGAAATCCCAAAGGTGCGAGCCGGGGTTTGAACTTGCGATCCTCGTTGGTGAGGCAAGCGTTCTACCAACTTGACTATCACTGCTTTTATCTTCATATGAATTTAAGGCTATTGAAAATAAGAGACTTAGAATTTGTAGAGCACTAGATTTCTATCGACTCTCTATAAATTTGACCGTTGGCATCGTTGGTAGAGACCCAGCTTTATTTACCAACGGCTTTGAGTTCAAATCCCGGTAAGGGTCTCCACCAGAGTCATTGATGTGTAATATATATATACGAAGGTACTTATATACTGAATTGTCCTCAGTTCATTGTAGAGTATTCATAATACAAGCGTCGCTTAGTTTGGTATGTTTGTTGGTCGATATTAAATATGTATTATTGTATTTGTCTTCTCAAAATCCTCAAACTGCTAAGAGATACGTGTGCCGTATCTGTGCATTGTTGAAATGCAGCTAAGATTTTAGAAATGTTGTCCAAATCTTAAACAAATCAAGTCGATATTAAGTATACGTTATTGTATTTGTCATCTCAAAGTCCTAGATCCTAAAACTTAATAGTGTTACGTGTGCCGTATCTGTACATTGTTGAAATACAGCTAAGATTTTCAAAATGTTGTCCAAATCTTAAACAAATCAAGGAAACCAATGTTGAACATAACTTCAACAATAGTTTTCTTGGTCCGTTTAAGGAATTTACCCGTCTTCCAGCCATATCAGCAACGAACGTGGTGACAGCACATCCAGCGAACAAGACCACAGCGAACACCACGGTATACAAGTCAGCACGACCAGGGTCTGTCTGCGCGAATACCGTCTTCGCGTACACTTGCACTGGGACTATGCCCATAAACACCTGGAATTGTAGAATGAAAAGGAATTAGTAAGAGCAGAATATAACGATTAGGCTAATTTCGTCGATTAGCAAGGTCCTAGAATGTCGTTCACATACAAAATATAAAAATCAATGTCAACGTTCCCCGTTGACTACAATCTGGGTGTTTTCAAGTCGAGAGTGAACAGGTACCTTCTAGGCAAGTATGCTCCATCGTAGATCTCATCGTCACCTACCATCAGGGGAGATCGAGATCAAATACTTGCCTATAAAGTCATAAAATAAAAAAGTTATAGAATCAATCCAAAGGTGTTACCTTCCGAGTTAAATTATTTAGCGATTATATGGAAGCAGCTTTAGGCATCTATGATAGTTTTGTTGCCTATAACAATGAATTTCTTTCGAATTAAATGTCAACAACTTACTTGCATGGTTATTACAATAAGTACAACAAAGAAACCACGACGGGAGGTCGGAGATACAACTGTAAATGAAAAAACAAACATTGTCTAAACCCCGAATTTTAGACGTACTATAACTTTATCAAACGACATTTAGTACTGCGCATAAGAGTTTGATAAAGTCATAGTACGTCTATAAATTCGGTGTTAAAATGATAACTACAATACAACTCGGGTACAAGTAAGAGATTCTAATATCTAAGAGCTTGAGTCTATAATTGTGCTAAGGTTATTTGGTTAAAAATGTTTACAAATTTATATATGTTAGTTGTCAAAAGCATTCAGTAATTCTGCTTCATGTGATTTTTGCTCATGTTATTGCTTGGTATGGAAAATATAATATTGGGACATTTGTGTGATGAGAGATAAGATTAAAGTTACTTACACAATAATTTGATTGGAGACATTGATTTCGTCTTCTGCAGTTCAATGCTCTCAGCGTTTAGCTTTTCCTTTTCAGGTTCTTCAGTTTTTGTAACTGAATCTATAAAAGGATTACATTTAAGTTACCAGATCACTGCTGCACCCTGAGTTTCTCGCCCAATCTTCTCACTTGAGGTCGCGTTCCAATCCGATTGTAGAGTTAAGAAAAAAATAGCCTAGCCGTGTTCCGGCATGACGTTCAGTGTTGCCATTCATGGATGGCGGGTCAGATCAGTTGCGCTGCATGTGCCTAGTGAATGTAGCGTCTCTTATCGACTGCCGCCTTCCTACCTTGGCAAGTATGCTCCATCGTAGATCTCATCGTCACTTACCATCAGGTGAGATCGAGATCAAATACTTGCCCATAATGTAATAAAAAAAAAAAAAAAAAAAGTTATTTACCATCCCCCCCCCCCCCCCCGTATGGCCGATACGAAATAAATGATTTGACTATGGCATTGACTTTGAATGGTAGGAAATACCTGTGACAGAAATCAGTTCAACAGAGGGCATGATCTGCTGCTTCAACCTCGACAGCTCATCTGCAACGATCATTGAAGATAACGGCGCCCCTCTGTACTTAGATATTGCAGAACGTGCGTCCTGGAATATACAAAAATAACCTTTATTGATACAACGATGAAAGACCATTTTAGTCAATTGTTTTAATTTAAATTTTTATCTTATTTTAATGGTTATTTATGTAGGGTTTTTAATTATAATAATTCATATTAGGTACTAGCTGTTGCCCGCGACTTCGTCCGCGTGGTATTTAACAAAGACTCAGCCGTTGGCAACAGCCTGCTCGCGTTCTGATCCCGCGGGACGCTTTGCAGATTGTTGCTATCAAACTTTAATCAGGCGCAGCGCTGCAACATTGGTTTTAATTTTTTTTTCGAGAGATCCATTTTTTTTTTCTAAAATAAAAGTAGCCTATGTTACTCCTTGTTACATCAGCTATCTGCCAGTGAAATTCCCGTCAAAATCGGTCCAGCCATTTCAGAGATTACCCGGAACAAACAGACAGACAGACAGACAGACAGACAGACGGACAGACAGACAGACAGACAGACAGACAGACAAAAATTGTAAAAAAATTTGTTTCGGTATAGGTAACGTGTATACATCCAAATGCACTTAGTAAAAAGCGGTTATTTTAATATTACAAACAGACACTCCAATTTTATTTATATGTAGTATAGATATAAACGACTTAGTTTTAGATGTTGAAATAAGATTTAGTAATAACCGTACATATCTATATTTCATTAATTAATTTCCAAACGGTGATCACGCCCTTAGCGACCCACAAAGATTGGTAATAATATCAGTCAATCGTTAATCCCAACGTCTATTTTACAATATACTGATAAACTCTATCCACTACTTATCTATACATATAAATAAAATTGGAGTGTCTGTTTGTAATATTAAAATAACCGTTTTTTACTAAACCTAACCTACCTATACCAAAACAAACTTTTTTAGCTAGCGTAACAGCTAGTATTTAATAAAATTTGTAGGGCTTGTCAAAAAATGTTTGAATAGGATCACGTCATTGTAAAACAGGCCCTAAGATTAATTTTAATAAGAATATCCCTGAGTATACCGCAGATAGACCATAATATTATGGCCTAAACATTTTAAGTAACCTTCAAGGTTTACTATACGAAAGACGAAATTGAAAACTTGTATTATTCTCCTGAGGATACTAGCTGTCCCCGGCGGTGTTACCCGCGATAAAAAGTATGAAAAATGAAAACATCTATCCCACGGGAACCATACATTTTACCGGGATAAAAAGTAGCCTATGTGCTATTCCAGACTATAATCTATCTCTGTGCCAAATTTCATCCAGATCCGTTCAGCCGTTCGGGCGTGAAAGAGTAACAAACATCCATCCATCTATCTATACATCCAAACTTTCACGTTTATAAGTAAACTAGCTGTTGCCCGCGACTTCGTCCACGTGGTATTTAGCAAAGACAAAACCGATGGCAACAGGCTGCTCGCGCTTTCTGAGCCCGCGGGACGCATTGCAGGTTGTTGCTATCAAACTTTATCAGGCGCAGCACTGCAACATTGGTTTTTTTTTTCTTGAGATCCTATGTTTTTTTCTAAAATAAAAGTAGCCTAAGTTACTCCTTGTTACATCAGCTATCTGCCAGTGAAATTCCCGTCAATCGGTCCAGCTATTTCAGAGATTACCCGGAACAAACAGACAGACAGACAGACGGACAGACAGACAGACAAAAATATTAAAAAACGTTGTTTTGGTATAGGTACCGTGTATACATCCAAATGCATTTAGTAAAAAGCGGTTATTTTAATATTACAAATAGACACTCCAATTTTATTTATATGTATAGATAAGTAATAAGTATATAAGTACCTATCTCTGTGCCAAATTTCATCCAGATCCGTTCAGCCGTTCGGGCGTGAAAGAGTAACCAACATCCATCCATCTATCCATCCATCCAAACTTTCACATTTATAATATTAGTATAGATTGTTTACCTCATCTCTCTTCTGCCTTAACAAAAACATAGGACTCTCGACGACCATTATGATGAGCAATGTACACAATATACTGAGCATCACATTCAACCAGATAATAGTCCGGTAGCTGAGGAACCAACCGACGATGTAGGAGAACACGGTGCCCAGGCAGTAGAAAAATAAAGGCGCTGGAAATAATAAGCGAATTTGTATAATTGTTTTTTTCATTGTTATCGATAGATGTCGCTAACATCACGTTAGCGCGCGGTGCTAAGTAATTACTGTGTTTCATATACACTGTGTAGTTCAATATGAAAGTAAGGTAAATAAATCCGGGAGTAAGTCAAAATTTCAGTAAATTAATCATGTTAGCATGAAGTAGTTAATTAATATCAGACGCTAGACTAAGACAAAAATATGTCAAAACATTTTATTTTTATGAACACATGCTCCGTATAATTGGAACTTTGGTATGGAAGTTTGATACTATTAATATAAAAAAACGTAGGTACCTGAAGCTAGAGCCCCTCTAATTGAATCCTCGGCTACTTCGGAAATAAATATAGGCGCCAAAATAAGGAACGCCCCCGCTGCAATACCAGCGAGGAACCGAGATGCCAACACTAAGTTTATCGTTGCAGACACACTGATGATAGCCCAGGATATCTGAAACAATAATGTTGGTAAAACAATGGCACGCAAAAATGGCTGACATGCTTAAAAAAAATGTGATATGTTGTGCCTTAAATACGTGATATTTATTTGACGATCGTTATATGTAGATGACTTAGTAAATACAAAAACGAAAGCACATAAAAGCTGTCCCGGCGAACTTCGTACCGCCTCAGAATCGGATGCATGACTTGTTTTTCCGATGTTATTCTGCTATTAGGGGCAGGGACAAATTCAAAGATCATAAAATCAACGACCATCAAAATCGGTTTTCTTCTTCACTCACCTAAACGGTTTAACGAACACGACATTGTTATACGATATATACCCCCAAATTTATAGACGTTTTGAACTTTATCAAACGTCATATAGTATACTCTAGCCTGCAGTACAAACTTGACGAGCTGCAATTCATAATCATTATCCAAACAGAATGTTTATCCTAAATCATTTAAAATTTATATCAGGTGTGCCAAATCGATTCAATGTTTCTAAACATCCAAGTTGACACACCCTCTATCTCTTATCAACTCTCCCTTCGTTAAAATACCCACCACAAAGGGCAGTGACAGCAGCAAGCCCCCATTCCGCCTCCCCATCTGGTTTATCAGCGGCCCTGCCACCGCCGTGCCCAACATCGCGCCCAGCGACGGCAGACTGCCCAGCATTGACTCTTCAGCTCGTGTCATTGGTTCCGCCAATGGCGTGGTCGTGTTTGATGTGAACAGACTCGCCGTGTACGATGGCCACACGTTTAATGACCCCATGACCAGTGACCCGAAGCCACCTGGAAAACAATTATGATACAAAAAAAAATCATCGTCGTCGAGGGTCTGTATCCTGTGGCCTAACTTTCAGGGTAGGTCAAAGATTATAGAATAGGAAGAAGAGACAAATAGGTAAGGTCGCGAACAACCATATGACACCCATTTCGAAATTTAATATGGGTCCCAGGAGGACTCGAAATGGAAATTTTGGGGTCGAGTCAACTTCGTCCGTAGGAGAATTAAATACCCTCGAGATACCCTACACGTGACCCTGGGTGGTGCCAACTAGGTGACAACTGTATTGGTGTTAGGCTTCGGCCGTGGTTAGACACCACCCACTGAACAAAGCCATGTCACCAAACGGCCTAGCCGTGTTCCGGCATGATGTTCGGTGTTGCCATTCATGGATGGCGGGTCAAATCAGTTGCGCTGCATGTGGCTAGTGAATGTTTCGTCTCGATCTACTGCCGCCTTCCTACCTGTTCACACTCACACAATATGTCAATTCGAGAGTGAACAGGTACTTTCTAGGCAAGTATGCTCCATCGTAGATCTCATCGTCACTTACCATCAGGTGAGATCGAGATCAAATACTTGCCTATAAAGTAATTTAAAAAAAAAACAATTTGGGACAAGATATGGTCTATGACACTCATAATGCTATAACGTCTGCAGCCCCTTATCTGAGCGCAGTTGACCTTAGTGAGGTCAGTGCACAAAGTGCTATCAATGCCAACATTACCAAGATAGATGCTAAAATAGTAGCACTTACGGTATTCGTTTTCTGTACGATGTTCAATCCTAAATGGGTCCCAAATTCAAGTCAGCAATTGTACCTAATTTATTTACTAAGTACACTTCCAATAACACAATTAAATTATAAATTATTTACAATGATTGATAGCTCAAAATTGATAGCTCAGTACGTCAAGTGCGAGATTATTCATGAGCTAACCATATACTTCATAGTCTACTTATTCAGACATTTTGTAATTGAAATGATATTTAAATGCCGAGACCGCCAGAGACACTGTTTAATTTCAACATTCAAAATGTTATACGTAGACTATAAAGTATACGGTTGGCTTACAAATGAACTCGCACTTGACGTACATGATTAACAAAGTTAATACCATCCATAGCACCTTACAACTATGCTTCTTCCAGTTGTAAAAGCCCTATTTCTGTGATAAACAGCGTACTTATAATGGTTTTTTTTGATAGTTTTTCTTTCGATTAATTTCGTTACGCGTTCCAATACGATCAACTTGTCTCCGGGACTAGTGTAAGGTCTTCATCATCTTTTTTGGACGCTGCTGTAAATGTGATATATGGCAGACCACGTACAATCAAATCGTAATTGTCAGCTAAGTCTATTTTCTCATACTAGAACTATGAAGTGATAATTTATTAATTTACAATTACCCATGTTTTATTCATGATACTATAGGTCTTCTTGTCTATACATCTATACATACATATAAATAAAATTGGAGTGTCTGTTTGTAATATTAAAATAACCGCTTTTTACTAAGTGCATTTGGATGTATACACGTTACCTATACCGAAACAACATTTTTTACAATTTTTGTCTGTCTGTCCGTCTGCCTGTCTGTCTGTCTGTTTGTTCCGGGTAATCTCTGAAATGGATGGACCGATTTTGACGGGACTTTCACTGGCAGATAGCTGATGTAACAAAGAGTAACTTAGGCTACTTTTATTTTAGAAAAAAAAATAGGATCTCACGAAAAAAAATTAAAACCAATGTTGCAGCGCAGCGCCTGATTAAGTTTGATAGCAACAACCTGCAATACGTCTCGCGGGCTCAGAATGGGCGAGCAGGCTGTTGTCAACGGTTGTCTTTGTTAAATACCACGCGGACGAAGTCGCGGGCAACAGCTAGTATTACATATTACTATTAACATACTTGTAACGAGAGTGTTTGTTATCTCAATAAATAAATTTATTAAAAAAACACCACTGCTATTCCGTAATTTATCAATTATATTAGCATACTTAAGCTTCGGAATGGAGTTACCTGCCCGGAATTAAAAAACAACAGAAACAGAATCAGAATATTTTTTATTCACGTACACCATTAAGTACAGTACTTATGAATCGTCAAAAGGTACAAAATATTATGCGACTACTTTACCACCCGTTCGGAATGCCGTTCCTATGGAAAACCACGGGCAGGACTCCATGATTGCTCTTTTTTTTTAAATATCTATTACATTTTTGAGCAGTACATTGTTATAGGTATATCAACAATCCTATCCAAAAAGAAATACTAAACGCCCTTACATGCCAATGCAGTATGCACCTGACGAAGCTTTCCCGACATTGTTCTTCAACACAAAGCACAGCACGGAATCCAAGCTACCACTGAGTTTCGGCAAATAATATTATATCATAACATTAATTAGAATAAATATATAAACGTAAAACAAACAAATTTTTGTGTAAACATTGTATATCTTATGATAATAGGCTCTGATTGTGTTATCAAATGTGCGCG
The DNA here is from genome assembly GCA_905333125.1 of Pheosia tremula. NCBI lineage: Eukaryota > Metazoa > Arthropoda > Insecta > Lepidoptera > Notodontidae > Pheosia > Pheosia tremula. The sequence goes on along the minus strand of HG995421.1, from coordinate 6,148,289 downwards.
GTGTTCAGCCCTGGGAAAATGGTGAGAGTTCGTTAGCTAATTGACGGCCTGATTAGCGCAGTTGGTAGTGTTCCTGCTATCCCTGTGCCGAGGGGCCCAGCTTCGAATCTTGGTAGAGACAAACCTCGTGTGATGAGCACGATTGTCGTGATTTTTTTTATATCTATGTAAGCAATATATACTGGGTTCGCCCCCAGTCTATTGTACGGTCCCATAATACAAGCGTTGCTTAGTATTAGACCGTAGTGTTGGTGTGTTGATCTGGCGATATTCATTATTATATTTAAATAAACTCTATCAAAACGATCCGACTGACACAGTTGTTAGTGACTCTGATTCCTGTATCGAGTCCCAGGTTTGAAGCCTGGCAGAGCTATATCAGCTTGAATGTTTTTACCCGTGTCATGGATGTCTCATAATTAATTACAACTATAGAAATACCGCCAGAACATTATACCTTAACCATAGTACAAATGTTGCTTAGTTTGGTACAGTACAGTTGATCCTGTTTGTCTGATGAACGTCATAGGAGTTTAATTTACCATTGTTTGTGGTTATTACTTTAGTTGCTTGTAATATTAACAGATTTGTTTCGTCCATTATCTGTCGTTTATTATGTAGAGTGAAGTTACGGAGAGACATATTGTCAAGATTATTTTACTTTATTATGTTTCTTAAAGTGGGATGGAGAAGAATAAAGTACATCACGGTACAATCGTTTCTGAAATATCACCAGACAAGAATTGAACTCGCAATCCTTTGCGACGAGCCAAGCGGCGTAAGCTTAAACCCGTTACTAAGCTGTCTTCGGCTCATTGGTTCGACTATATTTTACTATTCCAAATACATTTTAATAAACAAAATAAATTTCTTATATTTACGGGAATACTACACATTGAAATAAAACTTATTTTACAGATTTTATCGCTTTTATTTTATGTTTTCAGTCCCCCTGTGACCATGGTTATTGTAAAGCAGCCGAAGCAGCGGGAACGTAAAAACATAAAATCAACGCGATAAAATCTGGAAAATAAATTTTATTTCAAACTAATAAAGCAAAAAATATATTTATCATAATTTATTATTATAAAAACAGATAAAATTACAGTTATACCCTATTTTTTCTCTTTGTCTTCTTCATGAACAAAGCCTGTATCGCGTCCACCGATAATCCTTTAGTCTCGGGTAGGAAGAGCTGGCAGTAGAATGCTCCAATGAAGCAGACTATCGCAAAGCCATAGAATAGAGGGGTTAGCCCAACCCTCTCGACTATGAGGGGGAAGATTGCCAGGGTGATGAAGTTCATAGCCCACCCACAGGCCATAGTGATGCTGCCACCAAGGCCTCGGACCTGGAAGACGAGAAAAGCATTTAAGAATGAGAAATTGTTCGTGAGACTTTGAACGCGTGGCATAATTTACTATCCCGGTAGACCCCTTTTTTTGCGTGGGGAAATCCTCCTGGATACTCCGCAAGCCCCGAGGGAGGCAAGCGGGTTATGTCGGACTTTTACCAACTAAAACCCCACGGTGGTCCTTCTCAGGTCCACTCTCCTAAGCCATGCAAAGAAGTCTGAAAACAATCAACACACAAGTCGCAGTAATACCCAAAGGCTATCCATACCACCCAGTAGGGATTCCGTGGTACATCATGATTTCCGATATACCCTCAAAACGCCTGCCGTTGCCTTCTGAGACCTGAGGAATGACTGCCTTATACGTTATAATGACAACCAAGACTTTATGTGAATAGTATCTATACATATAAATAAAATTGGAGTGTCTGTTTGTAATATTAAAATAACCGCTTTTTACTAAGTGCATTTGGATGTATACACGTTACCTATACCGAAACAACATTTTTTACAATTTTTGTCAGTCTGTCCGTCTGTCTGTCTGTCTGTCTGTCTGTCTGTCTGTCTGTCTGTCTGTCTGTTTGTTCCGGGTAATCTCTGAAATGGCTGGACCGATTTTGACGGGAATTTCACTGGCAGATAGCTGATGTAACAAGGAGTAACATAGGCTACTTTTATTTTAGAAAAAAAAAAAAAACAATGTAGCAGCGCTGCGCCTGATTAAAGTTTGATAGCAACAATCTGCAATGCGTCCCGCGGGATCAGAACGCGAGCAGGCTGTTGCCAACGGCTGAGTCTTTGTTAAATACCACGCGGACGAAGTCGCGGGCAACAGCTAGTTAAGTCATAAATTAGGTTGACCTGCAGGAATTACTAAGAATGCAGCAATCTTAGAAGCAATTTAGTAATAATATATAGTTACTTACCTCAGGCAAAAATAGTTCAGCAGCTAACACAAAAGGTATGACAGCCGCGCCAAGATTGAACACAAAGCTGTACACGTAGATCAGCATGGCTGAGAACCAGTGCGGCGCGTAGTGGAATTGCATCTGCAGCCCTAGTAGAATCAAGCACACTCCAGATGCCGAGCTCGTGAGGATCATCAACGGCTAGAAATAACAGTTGGAATTTATAATATCCTGGTACTTTTGGGAGATGGTAAGACCATGTTAAGTAGGCAGTGAGTGGTGGCACTCCTCCAAATGACTTTATAATGGATATCGTTTAAGTATTGCCTCTATTAATTATTTCGTATAGGCCTACGGGGGCATTTACAAATTGTAATAACATTTTTTTTTCTTAACTCTACAACCGGATTAACCCGCGATTAAAAAGTACCCACTGGAACCATACATTTTACCGGGATAAAAAGTAGCCTATGTGCTATTCCAGACTATAATCTATCTCTATGCCAATTTCCATCCAGATCCGTTAATCCATTCTGGCGTGATTAAGTAACAAACATTCATCCATCCAAACGTTCACATTTATAATATTACTGGGATGGGATTAGATGTTTCAAGGTCCTTAGACATCCAAAAAGACTTGCCAAACAGTAATGGACTATTATAAATACCTTCCTCCCATATCTATCGATCAATAAGGCACACAGCAGACCGGCAGCAAGCGTGACAGCTGCCAGGATAATTGAGCATTGGTTTGGTTCCATTGACGGTATGGCCTCTCTGAACATAGTCTCCGCGTATACTTGGAACGCAACGTTCCCCATCAGTATTGATAGACTCAGAACTACGAGACTGGTGACAAGGGCTCGAATAGCACATTGTGATTGTTCTGGAACATGAAATATTTTTTAAACTGTCGAAGAATGAAAGGAAGAAATTCGAATTCTTATTTATGCTCTCCTAGACTTGAAGGATAAAAAACATCCTAATATTCTACATTATAATTTATAATCAACCATATTATAACATTTTTGTGAGCGCCTCTATGTTATATACAAAGAAATACAGGTACAATAAAGTCCCTTAAAGCAGTAATATGTATGTAAAAAAAAATCAAGTATTTTCAAGATTATAATAACATCTTTAGAAGATAACTTTTGATAACTGAAGCAAGAGCATAGGGCAACTGTAGAAATGAATCGGCTCACTTTACAAAAGACATACAAAGTAGACATACTTAAGAATTGCCATTCCGATAATGGTTTAACATCGACTGGTGGATTCGCAAACAGCTCCTTGGTAAGGGTCACATCTGAAAAAAAAATAAGACTAATACAATTTCTAAGTTATCAATAATTATACCCAACAAAATAATCCCATACAGCGTGATTCAGAAAGGGTATACGATCATTTGAACCGGCGTTTCTTTTGCGCATTTGTAATCTTAATGTTAAGTCAGAATTTCGCTCACCAAAAATTCATTATGTTGGGAACAATATTTTTTTTTCAGATTCAAAATTTAGTATACCCTGAATCACGCTGTTATATGAATTCATCGTACACACACGGCAATGTAATTTTAACCAAAACATTCCACGCAACCCGCTATCAATATCAGAGCAAATAAATAACTCCACATTAACATTGTCAATTTGCTCGCTTGATAATATCTAATAAACCTTACTAATTATAGCTTACACATACGTGTGACGTTTATACAAATAAATGAAATTGGAGTGTCTGTTTGTAATATTAAAATAACCGCTTTTTACTAAATGCATTTAGATGTATACACGGTACCTATACCAAAACAATTTTTTTTTTAATTTTTGTCTGTCTGTCTGTCTGTTTGTTCCGGGTAATCTCTGAAATGGCTGGACCGATTTTGACGGGACTTCCACTGGCAGATAGCTGATGTAACAAGGAGTAACTTAGGCTACTTTTATTTTAGAAAAAACATAGGATCTCACGAAAAGAAATTAAAACCAGTGTTGCAGCGCTGCACATGATTAAGTTTGATAGCAACAACCTGCAATGCGTCCCGCGGGCTCAGAACGCGAGCAGGCTGTTGCCAACGGTTGTGTCTTTGTTAAATACCACGCGGACGAAGTCGCGGGCAACAGCTGGTTACAAATATAATTATCTTACATCATAATGAACGCGAGGGCGGGACAACTAGCTGTCGACAGTATATCCTTACTATGATTTGTCTTTGTTTGATTAGAGTACTACAATACATCTCTGTGCGACTATCTGAGGTATTATATTGTCTGAAGTTGTTATTTTAGTTTTCTTATGTCTCCTTTCATAAATTATTATGAGCACATTATATCCTACTGCTGGGCTAAGTCCTCTTTCCCTTTCTTACACTTTTATGATTAACTACACCTTTAGTAGGAATCCATTTCATGCCGCCATATCCTTTAGCGCTTATTATCTAGCTCAGGGGTTCCCAAACTTATTTTGTCTACTGCCCATCTTTTGCCATGAATTATTTTTTAGCGCCCCCATTTTTTCACCTACTTAAAACCCACTATAACTTCAAATTAAATTAATTATTGTATGCCCCTACACAACGCCCCCATTTTTTTTCTGGGTCTCTTACCAATGGGACAGGAAAAAGTATCATTTGTGGAATAACAGACTGCTACATTTACTTATCACTTAAGGGCTTTACTCTAAACTAAATTCATGAAACATCCTAATCACGCATTTTTTTTAACTGAGTCGAGAGCGAACAGGTACCTTATAGGCAAGTCTGCTCCATCGTAGATCTCATCGTCACTTACCATCAGGTGAGATCGAGATCAAATACTTGCCTATAATGTAATAAAAAAAATGTGTATTTAAACCCATCCCACTTTGATGCTTCACTGAATGAAGTGAGTTAACTGTATCACACCCCAGTGTTTATAAGCCTATATTATATTTACCATCATCAGCCTCCAGCATCCTCACCAGTCTCGGGTCGAGTTGCAGCTTAATCTTAGCTATCTCCATTTCTATTTCCTTGGACGAGTTATCTAATTGTCTATAGAAAGCTATAGCATTTCTGGCTTCCTGAAAGTACATTAATATTTTACGTACAAGTCAAAAAGTGTGCTTTTTTTTACGTACTACTAGAAACAGCAAGTCTGCGCTGATTCGTTCACCACCTGTCACGTAAAGGTTCGATAAAAGAAAAAAATCTTCTCAATTTTTGAAGTAAACTACACGTCGCCAATCTGTTCTTTCTAATGTCTTTTTTTTATTTTTTTTATTACATTATAGGCAAGTATTTGATCTCGATCTCACCTGATGGTAAGTGACGATGAGATCTACGACGGAGCATACTTGCCTAGGTAGGAAGGCGGCAGTAGATGGAGACGCTACATTCACTAGGCACATGCAGCGCAGCTGATCTGACCCGCCATCCATGAATGGCAACACCGAACATCATGCCGGAACACGGCTAGGCCGCAACATGGCTTTGTTCAGTGGGTGGTGACTAGCCACGGCCGAAGCCTACCACTGCTAGAGTTGTCACCTAGTTGGCACCACCCAGGGTCACGTGTAGGGTATCTCGAGGGTACTTAATTCTCCTACGGACGAAGGTGACTCGACCCCAAAAAAATGTCAAACCTCTTCCAGAACTTTTGTCGTCATGTGGGTAGGTATGTATATAATTTTTCTACAACGTTAAAAGATTTGTTTACTTTCTCAGTTATCTTTTTTTATGATACACCTACTTAATTACACACAGTGTTATTGCGATCACACAGTATTTTTTCGTCTCAACGTCACTGCTAGATATCCCATCATTTAATTTTATTGTATGTGTTTAAATAAAATTGTGTCTTAAAAATATTTGCGCTACATCTCACGTTTTATAAGTAACTACATACGTAATTCATATAAGCGTAGTGTCTGTACTTAGACTAGAATTACTGATAAAGATTACCTAGTAACGAGAACTTCATTTGCTGTGTCTCGCTAGCTCTGTCACGTCTCCGGGCCCGAGCTTATAGTTTAAGGAAATGAAAGATGACAGCGCTCGGTCAAGGCAGCTTGAGTGTTGAATTTAAGTTAAACTAGCTGTTACCCGCGACTTCGTCCGCGTGGTATTTAACAAAGACACAACCGTTAGCAATAGCCCGCTCGCGCGTTCATAGCCCGCAGCCTTTGCGATATTAAGTCGTTGGCGGGGGTTGTGGGGGGGTTCTAAAATAAAAGTAGCCTAAGTTACTCCTTGTTACATCAGCTATCTGCCAGTGAAAGTCCCGTCAAAATCGGTCCAGCCGTTTCAGAGATTAGCCGGAACAAACAGACAGACAGACATTTTTTTTTAAATGTTGTTTTGGTATAGGTACCGTGAATACATCCAATTGCACTTAGTAAAAAGCGGTTATTATAATATTTTATTACAAACAGGCACTCCAATTTTATTTATTTGTATGTATGTATAGATTAATTAACCCAAACCCCGCCAAGAAACGTTTTAACAGAGAGAGATGAAGCTATAAGAAAAAGTGAGATATACAGTACGGCCTTATTTTTCTTTGTCTCTCTATTATTATTCTAGTCTTGGTTGATTGATCAGATTGTTTTTTTTTATTTGGTGATCCGTTGGAATTTCTTCGAAATATCTCTCGGATGCTATTTACACTAATAATAAGTTCTCACCTCTTCTTTCCCTTTCTGCACGAGATACACCGGTGACTCTTTCAAAAATGCCACCATCAATATGTACAGGACGGCCATTGACAACTGCACATACACCACCTGGTCGTAAGTCAGGAACCCTCCAATTATATAGGAGAGCAGGAGACCGAGGAAGTATCCAGACACCACGGTAGAGGTCAACGCTCCTCGTATGGAGTCCTGGCAGATCTCTGATATGTAGATGGCTGAGACCGCTTGTCCTGCTACCCCGAGTCCGGCTAAACCCATCGCTACGAGTATTAGGGGCACAGAAGTCGTGACAGATATTATTGTCCAAGCGAGCTGGAAATTAATGCGCACATTAAAGTATGAGCGTTATTTTGTTGAAGGTAATGATCACAATCAAATGCAAGACCTATCTCTATCTAAGGATTAAAGATATAGGTACCAGAAACATGCACGCCTTTCGAAAGCCGTCTTTTGACAAGCGGGGGTCCAGCGAGGTGGACTATATTCCTTGGGCCTTCATCCCCTCGCATTGGGGGGGTAAACCCCATATTATATATACTACTCTATGGAATGAGTCTACTGTCAATGGTTGGTCATCTCTACAACGTCACTACATAATATCGCAATGTCTCTACGTAACGATAACGACGACATTCCATAGTTCAATGCTACGCTAAGGTCACTGCTACGACAACATTTGACACTCGATTTATAGACGAACCCCCAAATTTATAGACGCTCTATAAAATGATCAAACGCCATATAGTATACTGCGCAAAGCAAAACACTTGTGCGCAGTACTATGACAAAGTTGTAATACGTCTATAAATTTGAGAGTGAGTGTCTAGTTAGACTAACCAGTATAGCTTAAAAGTATACACTAAAATCTTAAATATTGTAAACATAAATTTGTTGATAACACAACGTACAAACTCACCACATACGGCAACCCAAACAATATAGCCGTGAATCTCCTCCCCAAAGTGTTGATAGCGATCCCGCAAAATGGGGTAATGAGAAACGCACCAACGTTGGGTAAGCTACCCAGCAGTGATACCTCTAGTGAGGACATGGGGGTAGCCAGGATCGTCTCGTTAGACATGAAGTTGGCCACATTGTACGAGGGCCACGCAAAAACAAAACCAGTCAGAGTTGTTAGGTAGGCGACTGGAAAACAAAAAAAAGACTTAATTTTGACCGCAGTGTCTTTCTTCTTCTTTCTTTGCGAAATGAAATGCGATGAAATAAAATGGATATGAATATGGCCTCACCCGCAACTTAGCGGGTATTTCGCCAGTGTCAAGTAATTAATAGCAATATTAAATTCAATAAATACACATTATAAATAAAATAATGGATGTGACATGATGAAATGAAAATCGTCTATCGCGGTGTCTTTGAGTATCTACTAAAGTCGTGACAGCAAATAATGGCGTGTTTGATAGCTTACAATATATAATAGAAGCAAGTTGGTAGATATCTCTTTTTACCAATGTTCTTTGCAATCACGTGCGACGCTAACTCATTGTTGCTTGTGAAATCGACTATGAAAGTAATTTATCAGTTTCGACAACAACTCGTGGATAGTAAATATTTCATTAAAAAGTTCTATGTTCATACTATTAACAAATTACTAAAATAATTAGGTCGTATCACTCTATTGCAAATAATATACGGTGATAAAGAAATGTTTTGACCGACTTTACAATCACCGTCCTACGAATGTAGGTACGGTACTAATAGTAGGTAGGTATTTATAATGCATTCTCTGTGGGTCAGGAGCCTGGGCCATTGAACTTACGAGTTGCGAGAAAAACATAACAATTTAATAAACGCCTGTTAAATATTTCACATTGTCCGATTTAAATATTGCTTTTTGTTTTATACAGGCGTTTACGTCTCCGGGATGGTAGATTATAGCCTGACCAGCGAGCACTGGAGGTGAGTGTCCAGATATAGGACATGTTTTTTTACAGCTTTCAAAATTACATCCATGGTTATTTCGATGTGGTTATGAAAATCAAACTTATCGTAGTTCATACTACGCAATACAATCAGTATATGAGAAAATGCGTAGCAAGTCAAACGTCGTCGAATTAACATCAAAATAATGTTTATTCCTGTAAATCATTTACATGCTCATGAATCGGTGAAAATGTTCCAAAATCATAAGCTACGACCTTGCCAACCGTTCGGAATGCCGTTCCTATGGAGAAGAACGGGCATAAAAACTCCATGGATACTCTTTGAAAAAGGATCTTATAAATTTATGAGACGTAATTTGATATGGGTGTGCGATAATCATGCAGAAAAGGTTAAACAGGAGAATTAAACATAGCTCTAAGTATTGTATGATTAATCTGGCAGTACCCGGGGCACATAGCTCGCAGAACTAATCGCCGTTAGGGCAGAATAGTCGAGGGAGACAAACGACCAGAAGACAAAGGAACGCTTGGCCACACACCATCACACGCGTTGCAAATTATTGATGGATGCGAACAGAGGATTACTATGTGTTGTTGAGGGAGTCATATGTGCAGCAGCTGACGTCGATCAGCTGATGAATAGGTGGATGCAAGACTGAAGGATGACGTTGAACACGAGCTACCACCACAGCATCCACTAAAGGTTTCTCATATCCAATAAACGTTTATGTTTCTCTGTGTAGTTTAATACAAAATCTATCAGGAAAATTGGTCAACGCAATCGGCGACCCAAAGGCTGGGAATTTCCTTGCTCAGCAGGTAGCCTTTTGCTGTTCAGCGAAGAAATGCGGCCAGCATCTTGGGCATGCTACCGCACGGGCAATTTTTTTTCACTTTTTGTAAATATTAAGTAGGTAAGCTTTTTATTCTCCTTTTGATTTATATTTGTTTTATATAATAATGTAATTCTTTATGTTATTCATTATGTCTTTAGTTAAATACTGACTTGCGAATGTCCCCAGCATTTGCACTAGGATACCCCGCCATGTCACTTTGTCACTCTCCATGATCACAAATTCCACTAAAAAGCTTATTCCTGACTTGAGCACCACTTCTGACGGCCTATTGCCGCGGCTAATTACAAAAATACAGACGACAATGGATTTAACGTTTAAATACATTAATTATTCTTTATTTATGTATGCTAGTGCTATAAAGTGGGGTGAGCGGTGTTGTTATGGTATAGCTTCGTGTTGCACAAAACTATGGAGAATAATCCTAATAGGTACGTGACAAAACAATACGAAACATATATACAGTACAGTTATAATATCTTCATTTAAATTAAGTAGCGTCGACATCTTCTTTATCTAGTAAATAATCAAGTTGAAATCAATAATCGTCAGACGTAAAATATACCTAATTTAAAAATCATTTTAAAACTAACAGCCATTCAAGGGCGCGTAAAAACATAAAATAAACACGATAAAATTTGTTTTATTTCAATGTGTAGTATAAATTCGCGTAAATATAAAAAATAAATAAGCAATCTTTATTTTAAAAGCGTACCCGTAAAAAAATTTATGATAAATCATTTTTATTGTAATGTTTTATCATCTATTTTTTTTTTATTATTTTATTAAAACACGTAAGGTTCGTATAACAACCACACTCACCCTATCAGATTGTAATGCCATTATTATAGCACTAATATAACTCTCAGAGATAGCGTAAACTATTTACGTAGGTACTCATTTAGATAAGTATAATGTAAGTGTGGAGATTCTTGTTACGTCGAATCTCCTATAGTTAAATAAGATGAAGCATTCCTGAGAGCTTAGGGTACAGGTCAGTGGCGTAGCAAGGGGGGGGGCGGAGGGTGCGGTCCGTACCGGGCGGCACTTTGCCGAGGGTGGCATTTCACAGGTGGCGGTTAGAGAAAAAAAATCTTTCAGTGTTTTTTTCGTATTTTTTTTTGTCGTTACCATATATCCAGGTATAATATTCTATGCATGAGTGATGCAAGGTTTCTTAATAACTATTATTTAGGAAACTGAACTGAATAGCAAAAATAAGAGGGCGGCTAATTTGAAATACGCACCGGGTGCTAATGACCTATGCTACGCCACTGCTTGAGATCATACAGTTTGTCAGATGATATACATTTTTTATCTGTACCAACCAGCGCAGTAATTAATGCTGTCCAGGTTAAAACCCTGGCTTGCATATCTGATTTTAAATCTGAAACTGAAACTGAAAAAAGTTTATTCGACACAGACACGAAGATACACAAATAGGCACATACATTAAAAAGTAAGGAACATAAAGTAGGTATATACTATAATATAAAGGGTTAGGTTGCAGTTAGTAGGTATTGTGGATCTCAGTGTGAGCGGTGCCGAAAAGCGTTTGGCTCAGCATGCGCTGGTGGGGAACGGATTCTCCTCCAGCGCTGATTTTCAGCCAAAGCCTCCTCAGTAGGACATTAATCATTTCGCTTGGTAACCAAACTCAGACGCAATCGCAGATACACACAATAAATGTATAAAGTATAGAATAGAAATATAAGTAATAGAATAGAAAGATGCATATAACGTGTTGTCGAAATCTCGGTGTTGCAGTTCTGGGTTTCGGATAGCCAGCACGAATTCCACTTGCAATGATGAAAATTTAAATCTCTTTAGCAATTATGATGATTTCAATCTCATTTGCAATGATGATTTGCTCTCGCTACCAGTGATGGCAGCCATGGTAAAGGAACGTGCACAACTTTCGAAAGTCATGTGAAGTTCAGCAAACTATAGCCAATGAGGAGCCAATGTGGTAGCTATGGGTAAGTTTTCCCATTGCATTGAGGGGATTGTGTCTGGTATAATAGCTATAGGCTCGCTCCCTATTAAATTTGATCCAAATCAGATGGGTAAAATGTGGGTGCATTGTAGTGCACCTATGCCTACTCCTTCGTGCTTAACAGGCGTTGTAGTTTTTCTTTATTTTACATTTATTTTATTTCTTATATGCATTGGTAGCATTTGTCCTCAGTGCCACCTGATGGTAAGTGAGTTGACACTATCGGAAAATGTGTCAGTAGTTATGCCTTGCAGTAGTTTTAATTGAAAAAAAAACCAATCAAAATAAAACATAAAAACAATAACTTTACTTTTTGGCATCACATTTTAAAACAAAACAACATTCAATTCTTAACATCTTTACATCGTATCTTTAAAAATAATAATTGAATAGCATCCGCTGGTAGGCCTTTCGTCTCTGGCAGATAGATCTGGGTATACAATGCTCCAGCGAAGCAGACCACGGAGAAACTGTAGAAGACGGGTCCCAGACCAAATGTTGCTACTAAAGGATTGAAGATGATGAGGGTAATGAAGTTGAAGATCCAAACGAAGACCAGCACGATGCTGTTGCAAAGACTTCGCACCTGACAGACAAGATAAAATATTAAAACAGGTGTATGTCTCTCTCCACACGGGCTATACCCAGATCTTTGGAAGGTTTGCGGGGACCTGGGTCCAACACGAACAACTATATGTTATTATTAAGCATCATAGGCGAATATATATATTTACTCATTCCTAAACGGAAGCCATCCCTTACATCTACCCTCTACTTATTAACATTTCCCTAAAGAATCTAGGGGGGTGGGAAGAAAAAATATGGGAACCATGTAGTCATTAACTTATAATGATTTTATGACCAGCTGCTAGTCTGCCTAGCCGTTCCTACATTGTTCTCATATACCCATAACAATGTACTGCTCACAAATGTAGCGGATCTTTTTTAAAAAAGAGCAACCATGGAGTTTCTTAGCCGTTCTTCTACATAGGAACGGCATTCCGAACCGGTGGTAAAGTTGTAGCTTAGCATTTTGTAACTATTTTGGCGATTCATAAATAACTCGTCCTTCATACCCACGACTTCCAGATCGAGATCACCACTCTAGAACCTGTCAGCACCAACGTACATCGGTTCTTCTTGCTATGTGCCCCACCCACTGTCACCTCAATTCTGAATATGGAAGTTAATTAATATGGAAGTATGGTTAAGGGTATATAATGGTACCTCCGGCAGAAACACCTCAGCAGCCAGCACGAAAGGTATAACAGCACAGCCGAGGGTGTACACGAAGCTGTACACATAGATGAGGAAAGCGGTGAACCAGGGCGCCGCCCAGTGGAACTGCAGTTGCAAGCCCAGACACAGCGTGCAGAACCCAGATGCGACTGACGTCACTATCAGGATGAACTGTTGGCAAAGCGAAACTAAAGTTGAAGCTTAGCATTTTGTAACTTTTGACGATTCATAAGTACTGTACTTAATGGTTTACATGAATCAAACAATATTTTGATTCTGACCTTATAGAATCAGAAACTTTTTACACTTTTTACAGGTCGTTGTAATACTTTAAAAAGTTGGCAACTATTGGCATTACATGAATTAATTCCCCCATCTCCATTCTATCGTCAGTCGACAAGACGCACTGACAAGTGTTATCCGTACACTGTTGAAATTCCTTCGGTACGTACTAAACGTTTTGCTTCTACTTTCATCGCGCGAACTACCAAGGAATGGAACACGCTGCTGGCGTCTTTGTTCCCCGTTGACTACAATCTGGGTGTTTTCAAGTCCTGAGTGAACAGGTACTTTCTAGGCAAGTATGCTCCATCGTAGATCTCATCGTCACTTACCATCAGGTGAGATTGAGATCAAATACTTGCCTATAATGTAATAAAAAAAACCCTAGCTCGAGAGCTTCAGCACTTTCTCACCTTTCTTCCACATTTATCGACTACCAGTACGCAAAAGATGCTGGCGATCAAGAAGTCCAAGGCCACAAAGATGGCGCACTGGCTGGCCGGCATCGAGGGCACAGCCTCCTTGAATAACGGCTCGGCGTACACTTGCAGCACTACACACCCCATCATGATAGTGGCCGCCATTATTATCAGCACCGTCACCAGAGCACGCTTGGACGACTCGGAATTTTCTGTGGACAAATAAGTTCAAAAATAACTTAGTACTGCCTCAGAATCATGGATGGCGGGTCAGATCAGTTGCGCTGCATGTGCCTAGTGAATGTAGCGTCTCGATCTACTGCCGCCTTCCTACCTAGGCAAGTATGCTCCATCGTAGATCTCATCGTCACTTACCATCAGGTGAGATCGAGATCAAATACTTGCCTATAATGTAATAAAAAAAAAAAAAAAGAATCATATTATGTATTAAAACCAGCACTTTTGTGCCTCGAAGACTACTGCCGATCTGTACACATATATGGTAAACAAACTGATAATAGAATACAAAACATTTGAGCATGGTCTGTCGGTTTTGAGTGTTTTTTTTTTATACATTATAGGCAAGTATTTGATCTCGATCTCACCTGATGGTAAGTGACGATGAGATCTACGATGCAACATACTTGTCTAGGTAGGAAGGCGGCAGTAGATCGAGACGCTACATTCACTAGACACATGCACCGCAACTGATCTGACCCGCCATCCATGAATGGCAACACCGAACATCATGCCGGAACACGGCTATATAGGCCGCTTGGCGACATGGCTTTGTTCAGTGGGTGGTGACTAACCACGGCCGAAGCCTACCACCAGTAGAGTTGGCACCTAGTTGGCACCACCCAGGGTCACGTGTAGGGTATCTCGAGGGTACTTAATTCTCCTACGGACGAAGGTGACTCGACCCCAAACATTTTTTGTTTATTCTTACTTAAGAATTGCCACGCAGAATCGTTTCTTCTTTGCACTTCGGGATCCAATTTAATCTTCATCAATTCATCTGACGCTTCTAGATCTGAAATAGAATAAATGTAACAGCCATAATATATTTTTAAATTATGTAGACACCAGCTTCAGCTGCCCTAAGATGGCGGCCCCTTTGACATAGCTCTTGGTATGGGCAAACTTTGTGTGGTGAGCACGAATGCTGAGTCATGATTATATGCCTCCATGTAAATATGATATTCTGGGATCGCCCCCAGTCCATTGTACGGTACCATAATACAAACGTTGCTTAATTATGGAACAAACAATTCGTACGTTCATCGGGTGATATATATATATATTTTAAAGAATATACAACATTTGTAGTAATCGTGATAAAATTTGTAGTAATGTACCAACAGTAGATGCGTCAATTAGGAGGTTTTCCCATAATCTATTCAAATAACAAGACTCAAGATAACTCTGAAAACGTAAGCCTTTTTCGTGTCACTACTTATGCATTAGCAAACAGTCTTAATACTTAAATTATTTCACAGATAACGTCTACGACGTTAATTTTAATGTCAATGATCTTTTTAAATGACTTTCCTCATTATTAATAACTGAACTGAATAAATACCGCCAGACGAACACACACCATTATACGGTCCCACACTAAGCAACGCTTGTATTATGGGTACCGTACAATGGACTGAGAGCGAACTCAGTATATAATACTTATAATACCAGCCGTTTTAATGTCATGGGCCTCCCATCAATGCACAGGCGTGGTGGACTATGGCCTAATCGCCCTCGGAATAGGCCATAGTCCACCACCTGTCCACCTGTCCACCACCGCCTGTCCAGTGCGGGTTGGCGGACATATATAATACTTATATAGATATTGAACATCCATGTCTCGGGTACAAACATTCGTGCTCATCACACAAAGTTTGGCCCTACCAGGATTGGAATCCGGGGCCCGCAGCGCTGAAGGCAGGGTCACAACCAACTGAGCTAATCTGGTCAATGATCAAATTATTACTAAAAGTTTTGATGTATCAATGGCGTTGACACCTAAAGCCTAAAGCATAAAATAAAGAGACCCTAGAGGTATTGCTTGCGTCGACCTTAAAGTTTGAAGCAATTAAATGTTTTTTAGGTCGCTTAAAAATACTTACCGTTGGTACTTTGCAGTATTGCTTCTAAACTTGGATCCAATTGACATTTGATTTTTGCAATTTCAGCTTCAACTTCTTTTGAACTTATATCTAGACGTCTGTAGAATGACACTGATTTCGCTGCCTCCTAAAAAACATCATTTTTTTTTTTAAACCAGGCTGCTCCATACATCAATAGCGCCATAGGTGCGCCTACAAACAGGAATAGTATAATAACAATGTCGGGTGTGAAAGAGACAGAGATAACACGTTGCACAACATGGAAATCAAACCTAGAGTCTAATGTTAGGCAGGGATCGGTCAGGACTATTCGATTAACAACATATATAATGTTATTTCCATCTTAAAATGGTCTTTTATACAAACCTTTTCCTTCCCAACAAGTACCAGGAAAACAGGAGACTCAGGAAGTAATGATAACAGCGCTATCGTGAACACAGATAGTATTAAATGTGTGTATATTACTTGCATGTACGTCAGACTGCCACCCAAGATGTAAGATATAAGAATGCCAAGGAAGTATCCTGATGCTGAACAAGCCGTGGTACCGCCCCGTATGGAGTCATGGGATATTTCCGATATGTAAATGATGGAGACGTTCTGTCCCGCTATGCCTATTCCAGCTAAGAAGATGGATAGCAATACCAGGGTAACATTCGACGTAAGAGATATTATTGTCCATGCGATCTGAAATAAAGTAATTGAGAAATCAACGTTTATAAAAAATTCGATCGAACCTTTCAAAAAACTAAGTACTAGTACTAAGTGCGCGGTGAAAAGGTACTGTCTCACTTTCGCACATAAAAAACAAACACTATGTACACTTTTTAAATATTTTACACTATTTTGTATGGATCATTTTGTATGCAGAATTGAAAGTTTTAAATACCGCCCGCTAAAGGCGCTGTTCAATTCTTCATACGAAATGTCTAAATACGGTAGACTATAAAGTATACAGTTAGCTCGCACTTGACGAGCTGAGTCCTGTCACGACTAGAGCATAAACTTCGTTCAAGTTTATAGTAACTTCATAGTTTACTTATCAACTTACCACATACGGTAACCCGAACAGCATAGTGGCATACTTTCTTCCCATCTTATTGAAGGCGTACCCGCAGAAGGGGCTGGCCAACAAACCCCCAGCGTTGGGCAAACTGCCCAGCAACGAGATCTCTAAAGAGGACATGGGTGCATCCAACACTGTCTCATTTGAAGCGAAATTTCCAACCGTATACGATGGCCATGCGCATATAAATCCCGTCTGACATGCTAGGAACGATACTGGAAAGAAATAAACTAATTAATATATACATATATACATATAAATAAAATTGGAGTGTCTGTTTGTAATATTAAAATAACCGCTTTTTACTAAGTGCATTTGGATGTATACACGTTACCTATACCGAAACAACATTTTTTACAATTTTTGTCTGTCTGTCTGTCCGTCTGTCTGTCTGTCTGTCTGTCTGTTTGTTCCGGCTAATCTCTGAAATGGCTGTACCGATTCTGACGGGACTTTCACTGGCAGATAGCTGATGTAACAAGGAGTAACTTAGGCTACTTTTATTTTAGAAAAACAAAAATAGGATCTAACGAAAAAAAATTAAAACCAATGTTGCAGCGCAGCGCCAGATTAAGTTTGATAGCAACAACCTAATATCGCCAGCCGAACACACCAACTATACGGTCCCTCGCTAAGCAACGCTTGTATTATGGGTACCGTACAATGGACTGGGATTGCACCCAGTATATATTACTTATATATATATATTAAACATACATGACTTGGGTACAAATATTCGTGCCCATTACAGAATGATCCAGAAAGAAAGTAAAATCTCTCTAAAAATGCTCGCAAAAAAATTACAATACTCATTTTGTTTGGGACAAAACTTATTTTTTTAAATCGATATTCTGACTTCAC
Organism: Pheosia tremula; assembly: GCA_905333125.1. Classification (NCBI taxonomy): domain Eukaryota; kingdom Metazoa; phylum Arthropoda; class Insecta; order Lepidoptera; family Notodontidae; genus Pheosia; species Pheosia tremula. The sequence continues at coordinate 6,130,615 of HG995421.1, read as the reverse complement.
ATAGTGTTTACGAACACGCTAAAGCAGACCATGTTCCAGGCTTAGTATACCATTTCTGAATCACCATGTATCTTACGAAAAATATAATAAAACAAACTCACTACAAAATGTGGCCAAAACTTGAATCAAGAACTCCGAAGTTTTCACTTTGTCCCTCGCCATTTTTAACAGTACATTACAACAACAGATCTTGTTCAATGACTAGACACGACTTTCTATATAATATTGTCATCCGAATATTATCTAAATACTAGATAATATAATAATCTTTATTGCCAACGGCTGTTTGCTGCCACGTTGGATGGCAAATTGTGGTTCACTGCCTCATTGCGGGCCGTATTATTATGAATGAATATTATTCTTTCCCTGAATTATCTTCTTCTTAGTCGTTCCCTCACTCTTGAGGATACTGACCATATATGATTTGTCACCATTTGCTTCTGTCACTCGCAATCTGCATATGGTATTCTTGAGAAATTATTGCAGTGGTTTCCCCTTGCTTTCTGCATCAGATATTTTAGGGCCGATGTTGGTTCCAAGATCACTGATACTTCTTCCAGTTGGTTTCCCGGCTAGTTTAATGCTTATCCCGCCAGAGCCCCTTCTGTTGTCTAGCAGGGAGCACCACGGTGGCCTAGGCGACCGCTGCCAGCTGTTTTGTAATTATTATATTTTAAACTAGTTGTCCCGGCGAACTTCGTACCGCCCCAGAAGTATATGTATGATAACATTAATTAACCATTTATTAGATTTATTCCCCTTATTCTATGATTTAATACTTTTCCGTAACACTCTAACCGGTTCGGAACGGGACCTCAACTTTGAAGATCCGACAAGAACCTCAGTATTTTTACAGTGTTTTTTTTTACTGAATATTGTTTTTCTTTTAATATGCACTCAGTAAAAAAAACGACGGACATGTTTAATAGAAAAACTGAATTGTATTACAAATTCAAACAAGATTAGGCTTTGAACGCGATATATGTTTATTTAAGGTAATCCCCCGAACCATAGCAATGACTATTTGTATTTACCAATACTTGATCAATAAGAGCTATTAATACAAGGATGTAGGTACATCTTGAAACAATAAAAGTATGTATAATAAAACTAATAATATCTTGGAAACATTGATTTCTTATATTTACGCGAATACTACACATCAAAATAAAACTAATCTTACGCGTTTTATTGCGTTTATTTTTTTTTATCGCAAGCAACAACTAAATATGAGGGTACCCCGGTTCAAGTTATGACACTAGGACGTCAACCACCTCAGTCCTCCCGTGACCATGGTTGCTGTTAAGAAGCCGAAACGGGAACCTACAAAAGTATAATAAACGCGATAAAATCCTTAAGATTACTTTTATTTCAAAATATCTTTGAAATTTATTCTGTCCCCAATTCATAAATGCAAATAAAAATCTGTTTCATGGCTTTTATCAATATCCTAGGACGACACAGAAGGATGTTTTTGCTAATCTGGACAATGATGTGGACACACAAACGATTTGGGCGACTATTAATTATTAATTTTATTGAAATAAAACGAATTTTACGGATTTTATCGCGTTTATTTTATATTTTTTTTTCATTTCCGAAGTTGCGAAAAAATCCGTAATATTAGATGTATTTCAATGTGTAGTATTCGCGTAAATATAAGAAATAAATATATTATTTTTATTTTTGTATTTTTTATTCCTATTTTATTTTACAATATGTAATTCCATAGTTTAAGACCAATATAAGTAATTGTTTACTGGAGCAATTTGCTAAAAAACTTTTTTTTTAATCTCTCGATTAATCGAAAAGGTGGACGCTGACACTGCGGCACAGTTTCACAACTTCGCAGATGTCAGCGTATTTCTTCTTCTCGTTAATGTCCTGTATGCGTTGTTCCTAATCAATGCATAATTATTATTAATAATTAAATTGCGACCCGTATCACTTCAATTGTCCTACAGTAGTTTTAATATAGTAATTGTCACGGTCAGTAACTGTGACACTCACCTTACTATCGCAATCTGTGAGTTGCTTCTGCACGCCATCTCACGGATTACTTCGGATACTTTTATAATATTTGTATAGAACCAGCATTTTTCACAATCACACTTTACTACCTGGTATTATACACTCCTGATTCCTGCTAGGACACTGAATAGCTGGGAAATTTTATATTTTAACTCAATTATCCGTAAAGCAGTGATAGCCAAGTTGGTAGAACGCTTGCCTCGATAACGAGGATCCCTGGTTCAAACCCCGGCTTGCACCTCTGGGATTTCTGGATTTCATGTGCGAATGTAATTTTCAACCACGATTATCACTTGCTAAACGGTGAAGGAAAACATCGCGAGAAAACCTGCATGTCTGAGAGAACCCCTCGTTAGACGTGTGAAGTCCGACAACCCACTCTGGGCCAGCGTGGTGGATTATGGCCTAATCCCCCTCGCATTGAGGGGAGGCCCGTGCCCAACAGTTGGACATTAGAAAAGGGGCTGGTATTATTATTATTATTATATACAATTATCCATCATACTCAACCAAATAAATAAACATGTTTTTTATTTACGTATTTACGTAGAACAAGGCGATACTTGGCGGAAATCATTTATTAAACAAATAGGGTAAGAGGAACCCACCACTGACCCTCGGCTTGTAAACTTTTCCAATTATAAACATTCGTGCTCATCACTAAATGTTTGCCCCTATTAGGATTCGAACCCGGGACACTTGATACAGAAGGCAGGGTCACTAGCAACACAAACAATATTAATTCACAAATTTATTTTTAAGACGATCTCTTACCATTCTTATCAGATCAAGTTAGCTTCTAAACCAACATACCAACGTATAATCTTTTAGCGGAAAAGGGAAGAGCTTCAAACCAGGCGCATGGTATGCCTTGCGGGGCGGCCGCTAAGCCCCGACGGTTATTGTCGGGATCTTGTATATATGGTAAGTGCTCCGAAAACTCTAATAGCGCGATTCAGGATTGTGTTGAGAGTTTCCTATTCTACTGAATGCGACTGCAGCGCCATCTGTGTAGCTTGTGGTGCGGTTGAAGTGGTCGCTACAGTCTTTTAACTTCTTTATATAAGGTGTAACAATAATATTGTAAAATATTTTAACAGAGCCAACAGTAGGTTATAAAGATAAAATTCCCAAAGAAATACATCAAATTATTAGACATTTAAAAAATGACACCCTGTACTAAGCGCACGTACAAATGTGGTTCGCCTTGTTAAAAAAAATCAAACATTTACACAATTATTTAATACATTAAAGTGATCCATATAACTTAATGATTTATCTGTTAAATATTATACACAATTGTGTTAAACCTTATATACATAACGATGTTATTATTAACAAGCAATGCCAGCGAATTCATCCACGAGCAATCATTTCTTCGAACAAACAAACCCATAGATAACTACGAGAGTCGAGTTGCCTACAATAAAAAAAATAAAAAACAATACTTTTAAAAACGAATCTTTAATTTCTTAAAAATCTTAATTTTAATATTTACAAAGGAAATTAATATTTTACATAACTATACTTATATGTGTATACTAAATATACATATTAATTTAATAAATCCTTAAACAATATTTTGAACTAAGGCAAGTAGCTTTTAATAATTGTAAACGTATTTTTTTTTAATAATTAAAGATTTTTTTAAATTTTACATTTCAGCATTAATATTCCACTGGTAGATATATTTTACTTAAATATAAATTTAATTAAAATTGACGTACTTACTTAACCCTGTTAAGATAATACTTTGCTTAGATAAAATTAGCGAAATATGGAAACTTTCGTGATCAATTATTAATCCATAACCAAACTCGATGTTAATACAAATATGTAATGTTCTTGAGTACAATGTTAGTTACAGATTTATTATTATTTCAACGTAAATAATATGGCAGGGTGTCTACCAAAGAGCTATAGAAATATGAATTATACATTTTTAAATGTGGAGTGTAAAAACTTACATGTAAAAAATATAATTAAGTTAATTAAGTATACTGCATAGTTGGCGTATTATTTTATATTTAGAGTGGAAAATCGAACAGCGCCGAACTTTCAAATCTCTACCAAATGAGTATTGGAACAATTCATAAACTTCAAGGTACGGTACGGTAAATTTTAAAGTAGGTACGGTAATCATACGGATGGCTTACGAATATACTGGCAATCGACACACAGGGCCAATTAAAAGATTAAAACAAAAACGTCTTAGAGAACGCAACCAATCAAATACTCCGCAGTTCCCGCGGTGCGATGTGTTTTTTTTAACTGTGTCCTAACCAGCCAGTATATTTATCTTATTATCTATGATACTTTCTGTTGTTTTTCGTGAATGTTGATTTAATACAAATATGGATCGTATAAAATTATTATTGTTTGTCATTTTCTCGTAGTTAAGGCACAGTTGACAATATAATTTTTGTCTTATATGTTCCAATAAGAATAATTATCACACTAGCCTTAATATTTTACGTGAATTTAACAGATCCCCGAGATTTCTGCCAGCAGTACGACACTGCAATACTGCTCAATAATGAACCAACAAGCACCAGCATGCTACCCCATAGCGCCGCAGCGGGCGACATGCAAAGTCCAGAAGGTTCTGGAAGATCATCTGCAAAGACCACCCTCAAACCCTTAGCAATCGTCGTCGTAGGCTCCATAGTTCTGTTTCCAAAATGAATAATGTCTCGCCTCTTTCTCTTGGGCTCCAAACTACCAGGGTTTGGGCATACATCGCAGTCAGTCTTGCACAGTTCAACCTCACATTGGATAATCAAGTCCATTTCATCAGGGAACTTGAAAGCGTTGAAGAAAGCAAACGCTATGATCGAAGCTCCTGTATTTCCTGTGTCCCTAGTCTTTTGGAAGGCCCCGAACACCTTTGGCTTGAGCACACAACCATTGCTATCAGTCAATGGTACAACGTGACGGCTTTCAGAGTCTCTAGCTATACATTCTCTAACAAGAATATCGAAACCGGGATCACCAGTGACCGACACGACCAGAGTCATCGGTTCTCCGATCTTAATTAAGCCGTCAGCTTCAGGAGCAAATGGTCCTTTACCAGTTTGAATGTCCAAGCGAGCCATTGCAGTATCTCCGCTGAAGTTGCTAGTGATCTGGTTCAGCATGCCCACACTGAGGGATGATATCAGTTGTTTCTTCAGATTCCCTTCCCACAAGCAGCGAACTCTTCTGACGTGGTCCCAAACTTCTTGAATGCCAGCTTCGTTTTGGAGGACAAGCACGTTTTCTAAATACGCCTGACCCTCATTCTGGAAGTCACTAAAGAATCGCGTGCCGCAAGTATTCAGGTTCACAGTGAAGGAGAATTTGGCACGATTTGAGCTCTCTCTGACGTAGACGCAGCCCGGTTCATTGAAATGGTCTTGAGAGTAGATGAGTCCGTTGTAGGGTTTATTGAATTCGATGTTGATGGTCATCATTTCTTTGCCGCAGTCGACTGTGATGTCGTGGATGTGGGGAGGGTGGCGGTCATCGTCATCATCGGTTCCAGTTGCAGTCTGCGTTGTTTCTGAAGAGAAACTACCTGAACTGGAGCTCGAACTAGAACCAAAAGCAGAACTGCTAGTGCCTACAAAAGAACTTCCGCTGCCCGCAGAAGAACTGCTACTGCCTGTTTGAGGAACGTAGAGCGCTTGAGTGGTCTCATCGGGTTTGTAAGTAGACTGGGACGGTGCGTAATTTGGTTGGGACGGTTGGTAACTTGGCTGCGACGGTTGGTAACCAGAGGTTGATGAACTTGGCTGGTAAGAAGGCTGAGACGGTTGGTTAGAAGACTGAGTCGGCTGGCTTGGCTGCAGACTAGCTTGGTAAGGACCTTCTTCCGTCTGACTTGGTTTATAGGAGGATTCAGGTTGGTATGTTGGTTCGCTTGGTTTGTAAGTTGGGCTGGGTTGGTATGCGCTCGATGGGGATGGTCCTTCGTTGTATGCTGGTGAAGGGCGGGTACCAGCAGGCGGGTACCCAGTCGCTGGTGGCAGGTAGCCGCTGGAAGGCTCAAACGGTCTCGGTCTCTCGGGTTTCCCTCCGTAGTACTGACGAGCTGAGGATAGTAAAAGATTTAAGTTAGAAAAGATATTTATTGAAGTCGAACCTGTCACCTGGAGGCCCAATGCTTGCATTGTGAATGTGATAGCGCGCTATAAAAAAAGTGAATCGTGCTATCCGAAGATGTTTGCACTTAGCTTATAATCCGCGAGTTCAAGTAACTTATAGTACTAACATAATATTATTACTAAAATTATAAATTAACGTCACTTTCATGCATTGAATGTATGAAAGAGACAACATATTCCGTGACGATGTAATGATAACGTGAATAAATAAAAGTCAGTTTTCGTATGCCGCAGAATCAACGACATTGTAGAAATCAGATTTGATAATGAAAACAGTATAGAATATCTTATAGCATCTGATCCTATTAGACTTCAAAGGGGATCTAAATGATGTTGATATGATGTCATATGCAGACCTTTCCTATTATTCTGCTGGTAGAACCCTTGTATCCAGTGCAGGAGGCTGTTCACCATCTCGTCGACCTCAGCCTGTTTCTCCGGACCCACCTCAGCTGGAAACCACGGGCTTTGTCAGCAACCAATCGCCATGGTCACCATCACCAATAATCAGCCAATTACTACGAGTTAAGTGGAAGGAGAGGCGAAGTTCACTATGAAGAATCCATTGCGAACTTAAAGAAGAAAACCATGCAAGATAAACCCATAGAACACGCAATAAGACAAGAAGTCCTTAATATAATTGTCACCTGTATATTGATTGATCCTTGAAAATATTTATAAAGAGCTACGTCAATCTGAGCGACTTAAACCAGATAATGTTAGAAAGAACCGAACAAGTATAGAGAAGACAGCACTATAAACGAACCACATGCAAAATTAATTAGGTAACAGATTAGAAAGTATTTTAATAATAATACAGAAGACTTTACAAAGAATATACATTATGTTCAAGAAAAAAATAAGGATAGTATACGATTTGATTACAAAGAAGTGTCGCACAAAAAGTTTAGTAGCATAGGCTGAAACGAAACTAGTAATCTGACCAATAGAGCAGCAGGCCACACACTCATAAACCACTTTACAAATAGGAGAGTAAAACAAAAGAATGCGGAAACTATTTAAAAGAAAATGGTGGAAATAAATAAGCTTACATCACTAGAAACAGTATAATATAATAATGATGTAAATGTACAAGGAAATACCTACTTGAATCGATTTTCAAATTAAGGTAAAAGTAAAAAAAATATTGCTAATATAATATTTTGAAAAATACTTGAAGTTTATCATTATTATAAGCTAAGGGATTATTATAAGCTTTCCAAAGATCCGGATGTAGCCCGTGTGGAGAGAGATAATATAGAACATTGGCAAATAAAACATAAAATAAACGCGAAGAAATCTGTAAAATTAGTTTTATTTCAATGTGTAGTATTCGTTTAAATATAAGAAATCAATATAGATCATTGTGATTATTAAAAATAGCACTTAGTTTTTATCCCACATATTATACAAAATATTGCCTAAAAATACATCACAAACGAGTAGAAAGTGATAAACATTAAAAATATTAACATATGTTGGCGTAAATTAAGATAATATACATACTTAGATTATATCGAGATGATTTAAATTTTAAAAACCTAGTAGAACGTTTTGATGTTTCAAGCAGTGTATAAATTAGAAGGCTTCAGAGCGTGAAGAATAAGCTTGGTTCAGGTACCTGGTTTGTACACATCTGCTTAAATTACAAGCTTATATAAGTGATCAAAATGGCTGGCAAGTTGTAAAGAGAACCCTGTGTGTAGTAAGGTAGGTATTATTTTTATGAATCTTGAAAAATGTCAGGACTAAGCTTTAGCAACTCCAAAGGATCCAAGAACACATGTAACAGTACGACATTGATCGAGTAAAATTTTATATATTTTGTAAATATCAGTGATAGCCTAATTAGTAGAACACTCGCCTCGGTAAAGAGGTTTGCGGGTTCAAACCCCAGCTTGTGCCGCTGGGTTTAATGGGATTTGATGTGCGAATCTCATTTTCAACCATGATTATCGCTTGCTAATTGGTGAACGAAGATATCGTGATAAAACTCATGTCTGAGAGGACCCCTTGATGGAGGTTTCCACCAGCCAGCACTGGGCCAGCGTGGTGGACTATGGCCTAATCTCCCTCGCATTGAGGGAGGCTCAGGACATTAAAAAGGTCTAATTTTTTTTTTCTTTATTTTGGACTTGACATAAATGATTCGGGCATCAGGTTTGCAAGCTTTCATATGTGTGTAAGTGACGGAAATATTTGCATTAGAAGAGAGTGGATACTTGTATTGTGTACGTACCAGTCTTGCGTTTGCGTGGCTCTGTAAGAACATTATAAACTTTATGAATGATGATGAGAATGATATAAATAAATATTATTATTTCAACTTAGTATAAGTACAAATATTTACAAATGTTATGTGCATCCTATTTACCCGTCAACTCCAAAAATACGGTAATGTTTGTCTTATGGTATTTACAAGAAAAAATACATAAGATTTTTTTACACTAAATACTCAGAACTTGTTTCTTTTTTTTGTGTGGACTAATTAATAAACTCAAATCAGAAAATATAAAATGTATATTTTTTAAACTATACAAAGACCATGTTGTGTGGTACAAAACGACTAGAAGGGGATTATAAAAATAAAAGACACTTAATCGTTATCTTTCGTAAAAGTAAATGATTCCTTTTAAGTGCCAAATTCGGGGGTTATAATAGAAATGCATTTGCTATGAATATAAAAAATATTAGACACATATTTCGTAAATACAACAACTATTGTTGTCGTGAAAAGAAGTAAAAAACTATGTATACACAAAAAATAATTGTGTAAAATATTGTACGACTTGCACCAATGGGTCACGTTCCCAAATGAAAATGAAATCATAAAAAAATGTAAAAATATCATCATGTAGATAAGTACTAAGTGCACGGTAAATTGTCTTTGAAAAAAAAATACAACTAATACAATTGATAATTTTTTAAAATTCATTTTATACATAAACGCGATCGATATCGCATAACTTCTTAAAAAAATACACTTATTTTTGGCAGACATTATATTATCTATATCTATGCTTTTGTATCCCATTGTGCTTAAATGTATTTTTCAGCAGAATTTAATGTATGAGAAAAAATATATATTTTTTTGGTGAATTTTTCCCATTTTTAATATTAGTTATTCTGCTATTCTGGACGGAGACAAATCAAAGATCATAAAAACCGTTCCACCCGTTCATGAGTTATAAACGGTGTAACTAACATGACTCTGTTTTATATACATAGATGACATTTTACTTACGCTAACAATGTATATTTTTACATAGCAATTCACTCGCAATTGTGTTACATAATAAAGCCGAATGTGCGATAATTGTTCAACTATTCTTTTGGGACTAGGCCCGCCACACACTCCCACCACTGCTACTCCTGTAAGCCAGGATCTACAGTGGTGTCCAATAAAGACACCGAGGTTTCACCCTCGGCGAGTCCCGGGATAAAGTTAATTGTCTTGGAACCCGCACGAAATTAATCGAAAGATAAAAATAGGAGGAGTTGGAAGAAAATTTTCCACTTCCCTCAATTGCAAAGCGGGAGACAAAATAAATCTGGTAGACAAGTTTCTACAAAGGCAAGACTCTTACAGCTGGACTAATTCCATTAATTTGTTCAACTATTGTGCGAAGCGGGTACTGAGGTGTTAAATCATGTAACAATTGTAGAGGTATCATTGGGAGGTATCATTCATCATCCAATTATAATACCTGTATCAATTATAATACCTGTATCAATTATAATACCTGTATCAATTATAATACCTGTATCAATTATAATACCTGTATCAATTGTACCTTCTGAACTCAGTGCCATCTTAAACCTATTAGAGGCCCAGGACACTATAGGGTAATGGAGCCCATATGCCTATGACAGAGAACTATTTTACTAACACCCGTCAAAAGAAGTAGGAACTGGGGGGCTCAAGGGTCCCTTAGATCACGGGGCCCTAGGCGCCTGCCCAGAATGACAAATAGAATAGAGTAGCCTGAATGAAGTACGTACAGGGCCCTTAGTGTGAGTTTTTCATCATATACGAATACGTTTCTTAGTACACGTGTCCGCTAAGGGCGCTGCTGTGAAATGAATAGAAATATCGATCGGTATTGCATACTGTTCAAACTTGATCCCACGTAAACAAATAAGTTGATGTCATAGTGGGCTGTCTTATAGTTAGTTATCTCTGCAAGGGCTTAATGAAGTGCTGTCAGTTTATGATAATCAAGACTTACGGAATCGAGAGGGCGTATCGGCTGCGCCCGCACATGCCACGAGCGCGCACAGCGCTACCACAGCGCTCACACGCACCATCTGAAAATAAAAACGAATTATAGATTACTTCACTGATTGTTTAAAATATATTTTACTTGCTCTCCTCGCGAATTTAATACCGCCTTAGAATCAAAAGTATGAGAGAATGAATTATATTTATTTTATGTTTTAATCCCTGCTATTCGGGCCGGAGACAAATTCAAAAAATTAACGATCACAAAAATGGGCTCAGCCGGTCTTGAGTTATAAATGGTGTAACTAACATGACTTTGTTTTGTATAGGTACATAGAAGATATCTCACGCGATCCGTGAATAATATACTTAAAAAAACAATTAATTCAACAACATACCGAAAATAACCTTCCATTTATTCGCAAAAATAACTTGATTAACATGTCAAGGTACTATTAACATAATCGTTTAATAGATAAGTCCATTGTGTTAGATAGGCTGGGAATCGAATCTGGGACAATGCACAATTACTGTAACGTGAGACAGTTTGCGCAACACTCTTATGTATTTATGTTTCATTGATACTAGCGTGTATATAAGCTAGGGTATGTACTGTGACGTCACGTAAAAAAACAGTGATAGCCAAGTGAGTAGAACGCTTGCCTCTGTAACGAGGATCGCAGGTTCAAACCCCGGCTCGCACCTCTGGGATTTCTGGATATCATGTGCGAATCTCATTTTCAACTATGATTATCGCTTGGAAAACTGCATGTCTGAGGGAAACCCTCAAAAGACGTGTGAAGTCCGCCAACCCGCACTGGGCCAGCCTGGTGGACTATGGCGTAATCCCCCTCGCATTGAGGGGAGGCCCGTGCCCAACAGTGAGACATTAAAAAGGGCTGGTATTATTATTATATAGATATTAACACATCCACGACTCGGGTACAAACATTTGTGCACCCGATGTCCCTATTAGGATTCGTACCCGGTATCCGCATCACAGAAAGCAGGATCTCTAACCACTGGGCTAATCATATCGCCAATTGGAGAGTTAGTTTCGCTTCCAACAACCAAATGAGGCATAAGATATAACACATTATTTGTCTAATGGTGTGCTCAGAAGATAATTCTGCAGTCACGATCGGGCCGATGCATGCAATGCAAACAAAAAGCCAATTGTGTAAGTGTGATGTAAATGTTGTTAATGCTGGCAATAGGTTGTCTATTGGGGTTAGGTTGTTAAGAAAATTCTGTTATACCATGTAACAAACTGTTAATACAGCAAACAATTGATAGAACTAGGCGATACTTGGCGGAAATTCATAGTTAAACCAAGAATCAGAATATGTTTTATTCATGTAGACCATTAAGTACAGTACTTATGAATGGTTACAAGTTACAAAATGCTAAGCTACAACTTTACCGCCCGTTCGGAATGCCGTTCCTATGGAGAAGAACGGGTTTAGCGGAAAAGGGAAGATCTTCCAGCCAGGCGGGTGGTACGCCTGGCGGGGCGGCCGCTATGCCTCCACGGTTATTGTCGGGATCTTGTATGTATGTTACTTGCTCCGAAAACTCTTATAGCGCGATTCAGGATTGTGACGTCAATTGTCTATTGTTCTGAATGCATCTGCAGTGCCAGCTGTATAGCTTTTGGTGCGGTTGAAGTAGTCGCTACACGGGCAAGAAACACCATGGTTGGTCATCACATCACATGGGCATTAAGAATATACAACGCTGGAATGAATCCTAATTTTGGGCGTGGCTTGCGGCTGCGCTTGCACAGATCGATATTTAGCGATCCATACGTTTCACATTCACAAAATATTGTATTTTTTCTTAATTTTTTGCGTTTTAGCTTCCCCCATATTTTTATTGATAAATACTTAAAATATATATATCCAAAAGTTAGATTCATAGTCCGTAAACTGAATGAAATACGTCGAATAGAAAATCCAACAAAATCGCGATACCTCCCCTTAAAATAATCCCAGCAGATTGTTGGCGCACGCGAATAAGTACCAGTAATTTTAGGGGTAAGTGCGACATTATTGCGGGAAAAACGATCACAACATTACTTATAACACAATTGTGTATATAATTTTATTTTTATTTTACTATACACTGTCATTATTTTATATACCTACTTTGTTTATTATTCCTATTAATAAGTATATTTTAGTTTTTTGTTTTTCCATGTAGATATCTTTGTAAATAATTATTGTACATATATTTATTGAAATAAAAAATGGTAAGTATGTAAAAAAAAAAATTGTGAGCTTACAGCTATTATGTTTCACACATTCATTTCAATTCGAGTGGCCATATCACATATCATTTGCATGTGCTCAGAATGATCATTATCATTTTCACACATGGGTTCACATTGCACTATTGCTCACACATAATGATCAATTCAATGCGCCATTAATGTCTTTGTCGCAACTGAGTACTGACTAATATTAGGGATTAATTTTGATATAGATATACAGTTTTAAGTATCAGTGAACAAAATAAAATGGATGATATTTAAGGAACCGTTAAATCTTAATACTGATATCAACAACGCTCAAAGCTCTCATCGTGCTTTAATTTACTTTAAATAATTTGAGTACGTCATCTGCTGATATAGTTGACATTAAGTAGATGTTACTTCTCATTATCATCATCAACATGAATGACAAGATATCCCCTGAGGTTGACGGAGAAGATCCAGCAAGAAACTCAGTGGGCTGTCTTTTGTTAATAGTAATAATATCAGCCCTTTTTAATGTCCCACTGCTGGGCACGGGCCTCCCATCATTGCGAGGGCGATTAGGCCATAGTCCACCACACTGCCCCAGTGCGATGTAATCCTTATATGCAGTTTGAATCTGTCGTTAAAAATAAGCTTGTTCCCAATAAAATGACCGAGAATGTTAATATTGCAATTAATAAAAATATTTTTGATCGGAAATCACAGTCTTTTTCCTGGCATCATATTGAAATTCTAACTTCATATAATGATTGATATGCGCCTTCTGAATCAACCTGTATACAAGTTATTTTATTTATCAAGCCTCAAGTTCGCCAATCTACTCACACTACATCTGTTACATAAAGCATGTGCCGTCAAAGAATAAACAGCATCACTGCTCTTACATCACCGTACGTTGTCAACTTATTATGACTTCTGACCTGTGCCTACATATAGAAAGGGAAATGTTTCCACTCGTCACAAGTGTATGAGTAGTACGAGTTTCGATGTGTTTATACAACTGTTAGCTCACGATATTTAGTTAGATGATTATACAATTATATGTAAATTCTGTTAGTCATATAGTTCCATGGATAGATGAATAATCTATTCACTAAGAAATAGATGACAACATGTAATAATAATAATATCGCCAGACGAACACACCAACTATACGGTCCCACACTAAGCAACGCTTGTATTATGGGTACCGTACAATCCACTGGGAGCGAACCCGATATATAGTACATTAAACATCCATGACTTTGGTACAAAAATTCGTGCTCATCACACAAAGTTTGTCCCTACCAGGAAAGGAACCCTGTACGCTCAGCACAGAAAGCAGGGTCACTACCAACTGCGCTAATAAGGCCGACAATTTAGACACATTGTATGGCGTATTGAAAGTTTAAAATACTGTCCGCTAGAGGCGCTGTTCAATTTTCAATCAATGTCTATAAATACGTAAACTATACAGTTAGCTTACGAATAATCTCGCATAATATAAGAATATGATTTTACACGAATCATTTATAACTAAAGAAATTCGTAAACTTTTAATGCTTTTCAAATAAATCTTTCAATGAAGGCAAAATATATTAACAAAAACACTTTCAACGAAACATTACAATTTGTAATCAATCAAACCACAATAAATATAGAAATTGTTGCGAATCAATTTACCATACGTGGAATGTTTTCGGATAAAATCGAATGCAAATACGTATAATGGTGAACCGTGAAAATGCTTTCACTGTGCCATAAGCGGATTTGAAACGGCCGGTATCCGTGGGAGAGCTCAGAAAGTCAAGGTAACAACTAACTAGACGAGTAGACATTTTGTTATTTAAACACTAACTAGACAAGTAGACATTTCGTTATTTAAACACTAACTAGACAAATAGACATTTTGTTATTTACACACACTAACTAAACAAGTAGACATTTTGTTATTTAAGCACACTAACTAGACAAGCAGACTTTTCATTATATAACCTTTACAAGAGGATTATTCTGTTTCTATGGATTATAAGGTTAAATATTGTTTATCTCATCATCTTCTCTTGGTTCTAGATTTTATTATCAGCCATATAAGTTATATAATTGAATGAAATAAATAGTACACTACAAGACTCTCCGTGAAACAAGAAACTCAACCACCTGAGAATACTTATTTACTTTTTCTTAAAATATTGTTTATGTGCAAAAAAACATTATAATTCATTCCGTTACTGTTTCTAAGCCAAAGAAAAGAGTTTAATGGCTAGGTTAGACATCGAACGCGAAACCCCTTTTTTACGAGTCGGCTATTCGGTTATTTTTAAGTACTCTTAAGCCTCCGAACCCGCGACCTGTCGTTAGTAAGACCCTTTTGATCGCTAGGCTATTTCAAATTACCTATGCAACAAATAATAATAGCCTATTACCAACCGCAAATACCTGAAAATGTATTTCATAGCATTACATAATGTTGCCATCAGCAACCGCGTGGTTACCAAACATATTGTGAATCGATTGATGTACGAGATATCGATCAATCGTTGCACCAAACCCATATCGATTCATCGTGCGTTATGATCATTGCGAATTGCATAAATTACTTTCACGACTGTATTCCCCAAATGTTGCCAATCTCATAATGTAATGTGGACTCATATTGCGTCTAGTAAGTTTAAAAAAGAAGTAAAACCTTCACGCCTGTAATTCGGTAAGGGGTAAGCAAGGTACCCATATTTTAAAGTCCGTATAATGGTCCCAATGTAATAGGGGGGCGAGCCTATGACTATTATACGGGGCCCGGTCCTCCTCAATATGAGGAGGATTTAGGCCGTAGTCCACCACGCCCCGGCCCAATATAGTTTGGTAATCTTCAAACGACTTTCCAAAGACGGTAACTTACACAATTATTTTACACACCAACGTAATCTATATAACTTGCTGATTCGTAAGTTAAATTATTTTACAATATTGAAATAAAATTAATCTTACGTTTCGGCTGCTTTACAGCAACCATGGTCACGGGAGGCCAGGTGGTTGACGTCCTAGTGTCATAATTAGAACCGGGGTACCCTCTTATTTTGTTGTTGCTTGCACATAATAAACGCGATGAAATCCGTAAGATTCGCTTTATTTCAATGTGTAGTATTCGCGTGAATATAAGAAATCAATATTTTATACCATTTTTGTTATACCTTATATTTAAGGTTTTCATAGTGTTTAGCACTAAGATGTTTATCGCACATAACATACTAATGTTTATAAAAAAATCCCATCTTTAGGCAATGAAGGTCTCTCTTTCGGCGCTTCTGCAATTGTAATGGAAGCGGGTCAAGACCATTCCAATATATCTTTACTTTTGTCATAACTATAAATTATGGTATTTCAAAAATCTATTGTGAAATGTATACACCATGAATTATAAAATACTATAAAATCAAGGACAACACAACGGTCTTATAATATTTATGAAGTGATAGCCAAGTTGGTAGAACGCTTGCCTCGGTAACGAGGATCGCAGGTTCAAACCCCGACTCGCACCTCTGGTATTTCTGGCCTTTTAATCTCTTTCTAAAATCTCTTTCTAATAATGAAAAAAGGCATTGAGTTTCCTATAGTGACGATCATAAATGGCTCATCAATGAGTAAGAGAGGGAAGACAATATCTAAAGTTCTCTCCAAAAGAAATCAAACTCGCAGTATCATAATTTGGTATTTCTTTCATACGAGTACAACAAGTAAACTGCTTCGTATATATTTACAAACCGATTTCTTTCTACTACACATTGAAATAAAACTAATCATACGGATTTTATAGCGTTTATTATAGGTTTTTTTACGTTTCCGACGTTTCGGCTGCTTTACAGCAACCATGGTGACGGGAGTAACGTGAAAAAACGTATAATAAACGCGATAAAAGCCGTAAGACTCATTTTATTTGAATGTTTACAAGCCGTCAAGAATAATTTAAAAAAACTTCCTCACTCTAATCGACCCGGATATCAAATTCGAGACCTCGTATCGACAGCCACACTTCAAACCACTAAACTAACAGTTATTATAACGATAATGACATAATGTAACAACGTTTCAAACTCTACCGGAAAACGGATAAACATCCGACCGCGATCTTACGACATTGCGTTGAATCATATGAATAACTAGCTGTTACCCGCGACTTCGTCCGCGTGGTATTTAACAAAGACACAACCGTTGGCAACAGCCTGCTCGCGCGTTCTGAGCCCGCGGGACGCATTTCAGGTTGTTGCTATCAAACTTAATCAGGCGCAGCGCTGCAACACTGGTTTTAATTTTTTTTCGTGAAATGTTATGTTTTTTTCTAAAATAAAAATAGCCTAAGTTAATCCTTGTTACATCAGCTATCTGCCAGTGAAAATCCCGTCAAAATCGGTCCAGCCATTTCAGAGATTACCCGGAACAAACAGACAGACAGACAAAAATTGTAAAAAATGTTGTTTTGGTATAGGTACCGTGTATACATCCAAATGCACTTAGTAAAAAGCGGTTATTTTAATATTACAAACAGACTCCAATTTTATTTATATGTATGTATAGATATAGATGTATTATGTAATAAACATAACATTATTATTAATAGCATTAAACGGAGTAATGAACATAAAACATTACCCTCCTTCTGGCGCAGTCGGGTAAAGAGTAATAAACAATTCACGTTCTTCAGGTTTGAGTAGACCAATCGGTTTATTGGACCGGGTGGTCGGGACTTTGATATCTATGGTCATAAATAGTCACCTTTTCTCTTTGGGATATAACTGGCTTAATAAAAAATGTGAGTGGTGGTATTGTTTTTTATATCGGCAGACGAACACACCAACTGTACGGTCCCACACTAAGCAACGCTTGTATTATGGGTACCGCACAATAGACTGGGAGCGATTCCAGTATATATAAATATTGAAATTCATGACTCCGGTATAAATATTAATGTTTATCACATGAAGATTGTCCCTACCGGGATCCTTAATATAAAAAGTAGGTCATCAGGAACTGTGCTAATTAGGTCGTCATTGGGCGATACCTATGTGCAGCAGTGAACGCCTGGTCAATGATGGATGTAAGAAATTCGTATCAAACTGGGAATCAGCGGTCTGAGTGGACTAAAGAACTTATCTAAGCGTAGTTTAGTTTGAGACTGTGATTGACGTAGTTTTTCGGTGATCTGAATGAATTATCTTTTTTTATATTTTTTTTGTGAATTTACCCGTGTTTTAATTGGCTATTCCGCTGTACAGGCGGAGACAAATTAAAATAAAAACTAACCCGAATCCCGTTCTTGAGTTATAAATGGTGTCACTAACACGATTTTGTTTTATATATATAGGTAACTAGCTGACACGGCAAACGTTGTTTTTCCATATCAAATAAATTGAGATATAAACTATCCTATCATTCAACTTGAATAAAACTGCACACAGTGTTAAAAAAAATATCAAAATCTCTTTAGTAGTTTAGGAGTCCATAGCGGACAAACACCGTGACACGTAATTGATGATGACATGATCATACATTCACCATCATGACTGTCAAATACGAATCTATTTAAAAAGAAATGCCGAATTGAATGTTATTGCAAAGTAACAGATTACGCAAAATGATTAGCAACTTAACTGTAAGGTGTTACGTCAGAAAGTTGGTTGGACGTTAAAAAGATGCTTTGTGCGAGGTATTTCAAAAACGGCCCTGCACGGGGTCATAAGGTCGATTGGTCGGAAGGTATCGGATTCTCATGCATTACTCAATAGTCTCTATTTTATGGTGGATATTAAATAATAAAATGTGAATGATGAGTGGCACAGTGTCTCCATGTTTGGAATTCATTAGAAGTTATAATATGTCTGTATAAAATATGGGGAAACAGTTAGGAACGTATCGTTTTGGGGAAGAAATCATATGAATGTGGGGATAATTAGCCTGACGGCCTGATTAGCGCAGTTGGTGGTGAACCTGCTTTCTGTGCCGAAAGTCAGAGTAACATACTTAATTAATACTATAAAAGTTTGATAGTTTGTGAGTTTGGTTGTGGCGGGTAACCTCCGGATTTACTGGTCCGATTCTACAAATTCTTTCGCTATTAATAAGCTACATTATCGCGGAATGCTATAAGCTATATTTCATCGAGGTACCACAAGCGGAGCTGCAGGCAAAAGCTAGTGATTAATATGTCCAAAAAAAAAAGTTAAGCCTTCAGCTAAAAAGCGTCGTACTCAGATATTTCACATATCATTAAACGTTTAAGAAGGTTCATAACACATCTTTTCCTCGATGTGTTTCTCGTCTCGCACGAGAGCGCATCTTCGTCATTACGGCTCATATATGTGGTGCTCTAAGCGATGACGTAACGCAGTGCACAGTGACTTTCGTTCCATCGACACACGCGGAAGTTTGTGACCTTTTGCTTCATATTTTAACGATGGGTTATGTTCGCATTTTCACCGGAACGCGATAGGTTTATGTATGGATGCGCTGACCGACATTGCATCTTGGAGCCTCGACATAAACAAACTGAGTTTAAAAAGTTTTTAATTATAGATATTTATTTATAAAAATACGCCGGGACCTTTGTAGATTAATAATTGCAGGTAACAAAATGGCCGTCTTAGTGGGAGTTATATTTTATAAATAAAATATTATTTTATTTTATTCGGATTTTTAATTTTCTTAAACAATATGTGATGATCAGAGTATATCTGAAATAAGACATTATTAATAGGTAACGAAAATCGAGTTTAGCTTGCTCAATCGTGAAGCTTGCTAAATCGCCATTCCCTTGGCTAGAACCGCACTCAAAAATCTTCTGACGTAATGTGCCCAGATTGTGACGTATTTGTAGATGAGAAGTCTGTATGCATACATTGGAAGCTGGCGACTTCCAAAAATATTGACTAGGATAAGCTAAAGTATCAAGGAGTGTAAAAAATACTTTACATTAATGAAAAGGAAAAATAAATGTTACAAAAAGAAAAATTTTAATATACTTACATGCAACTAAAAAAACTGATTTTATTCCAAACTAGCTGTTGCCCGCGACTTCGTCCGCGTGGTATTTAACAAAGACTCAACCGTTGGCAACAGCCTGTTCGCACGTTCTGATCCCGCGGGACGCATTGCAGATTGTTGCTCAAAAACTTAATCAGGCGCAGCGCTGCAACATTGGTTTTAATTTTTTTTCGAGAGATCCTATTTTTTTTTCTAAAATACAAGTAGCCTAAGTTACTCCTTGTTACATCAGCTATCTGCCAGTGAAATTCCCGTCACAATCAGTCCAGCCATTTCAGAGATTAGCCGGAACAAACAGACAGACAGACAGACATACAGACAGACAGACAGACGGACAGACAGACAGACAAAAATTGTAAAAAATGTTGTTTCGGTATAGGTAACGTGTATACATCCAAATGCACTTAGTAAAAAGCGGTTATTTTAATATTACAAACAGACACTCCAATTTTATTTATATGTATAGACTAGCTGCGCCCGGCGGTGTTACCCGCGATAAAAAGTATGAAAAATTAAAACATCTATCCCACGGGAACCATACATTTTACCGGGATAAAAAGTAGCCTATGTGCTATTCCAGACTATAATCTATCTCTGTGCCAAATTTCATCCAGATCCGTTCAGCCGTTCGAGCGTGAAAGAGTAACAAACATCCATCCATCTATCCATCCATGCATCCATCCATCCAAACTTTCACACTTATAATATTAGTATAGATTAACACACAATTACCTAAATAAGGGGGCAGGTGTCTCAATTTGTTAATAATGTGTTAACAAGTTCCCTTGCAAAATAGTACCAGGAGTTTATAAATTGAAAGAGTAAATTCACACGCGAGTGACCTCTTCTAGTAAATATTGAGATGTGTCAGTGCTTGCTAGTTTGTTTTGTAATGAACAAGCATTACGTGAACACTATATTACTATAACATTTTTACGGTACAGTTTTTTATTAGCATTACTAACTGTCCCGGCGAACTTCGTACCGCCTCATAATCAAATGTATGAGAAAATAAATTATCTTTATTCTAATTGTTTAATGATTTTGTTCTACGTTTTAATAGTTACTCTGCTATTCGGGGTGGAGAAAAATTCAAAATAGATCATAATTATAGATTCGCCGACTTTTATATATATATACTAGGTGCGGCACGCGGTGTTACCCGCGATTAAAAAGTATGTGCTTTTTACCAAGATAAAAAGATAAAAAGTAGCCTATGTGCTATTCCAGACTATAATCTATCTCTGTGCCAAATTTCATCCAGATCCGTTGAGCCGTTCTGGCGTGATTGAGTAACAAACATCCACCCATACAAATTTTAACATTTATAATATTAGTAGGAAGTAGGATATAAGTTGTGTTAGTTACAACATTTGTAACTCAAGAACGGGTGGGCCTACTTTGATGATCTGTAATTAACGCAATGAGGTCGTCTGATTCGGATCACGTCGTTTTAAAAGTTAGATTATTTACGAGCAAACTTGTACACTCCCACGACATGCAACGTGCGGTCGGCAAATAAAGTCTATTTTTTTTTTTTATATTTTGTTTTTTATTTTATCTGTGTACTTCCTTTTTTTGTCTCACATTCAACTGACGATTTTAAAGTAACATAATGTAAGTTGTGTATGTGTGTCAGACAGACTTGTATCGAACATAATTGGAATACACTCACATTAACGATTATGATATGCCTCTACAAATAAATTTTATTCTTGCCACCGTTCCACGCGGACAAGGTCTTTTTGATACACAGTTTGTTGTCATACTATTCTTAAGGTTTTTTTATTTTAATTATATATCAAATAAATTTAATGTGTTAAAAAAATTGAATCACAGTGTTTTAACGACAATGTCGGATAATATTGATTTTATAATTCTCATTGTTTTTGCTAACAGTACTATGATTATGCAAACTTTTAACTGTAACTATGTACTATTGTTTTAAACTATGTCTCTAATCATGTAACACGAACGACATTTCCAAATATTACCTACATTTTGGATAAAAAAAATGCAACAATAAAAAAATTATAATAATAACATCATATTGATTACTTATATTTACGCGAATACTACAAATTGAAATGACAACTTATTTTAATTGCGCTAATACCACCACCACCGACCTGCAACCACTGACTAGGGATCCAGTAATTAATATAATTAACCCTTAATAGCCTAGAGTTTCAATTTTGATACCAATCTTTTAAACCGAATGTTCACATTATTATTAGTTTTTTTTATAGGTTGGCTGTACGTATTTTACTGTTGTATAGTATTCTTTACAATGAATTTAAAAAAAATCAAAAGTCATTATTATTAAACACAATAACATTAAACACAGTAATATTAAAAATAAATCACTTTCGTAAATCAGGCTACTAAGGGTTAATACCAAAACCAAGCGCACCATTGCAAGACCTCAAGACACTGTGAGTACTTTCTACATAAATCAGACCGCAAACAACAAGTTAAGGACTATAAGGACACCGTAGTTCTAACTATGACACTAGGACGTCAAACACCTCAGTCCTGCCGTGACCATGGTTGCTGTAAAGCAGCCGAAACGTCGGGAACGTAAAAACATAAAATAAACGCGATAAAATATGTAAAATAAGTTTTATTTCTATTGTATCATCAATCATATCTTGGAATTGTGATGGCTGTAACCCACATAACCTACTCTGTGCTCGACTGCGAATTCGCGATATTATCTCACAAGAAAAACGGTACATTCTCACGCCTACCCCACTATACGTACGACTCCAATACGCCAAGTATTAATGACTCAAAAAAGCTTGGATTTTATGGGAATGAGTAAGAAGTGGGGCATTACAATTGTAGGTTGGCCTTTGACGGAACCATCGGTGGCCGTTGGTGCAGAAAGGTTCTAGAATGGCGACCGTGAATCGGAAGTCGTAGTGTAGGACGGCCCCTACAAGGTGGACCGATGATATCACACGCGTCGCAGGAAGCCGGTGGATGCGAGTGGTGGAGGACCGTGATGTGTGGAAGTCGTTGGGGGAGGCCTGTGTCCAGCAGTGGCAAATATCGGCTGATAGATTAGATTAGATTGACGAAACCCACATATCTTAGCTCTACTAAAACTATATAACGCTAGACATTCAGAAATAAAACTATACTATTAATAGTTTTAACTAATCTATACATCTATACATATAAATAAAATTGGAGTGTCTGTTTGTAATATTAAAATAATCGCTTTTTACTAAGTGCGTTTGGATGTATACACGTTACCGATACCGATGATACCGAAACAACATTTTTTACAATTTTTGTCTGTCTGTCTGTCTGTCCGTCTGTCTGTCTGTCTGTCTGTCTGTCTGTCCGTCTGTCTGTCTGTCTGTCTGTCTGTCTGTTTGTTCCGGCTAATCTCTGTAATGGCTGGACCGATTTTGACGGGACTTTCACTGGCAGATAGCTGATGTAACAAGGAGTAACTTAGGCTACTTTTATTTTAGAAAAAAAATAGGATCTCACTAAAAAAAAATGAAAACCAATGTTGAAGCGCAGCGCCTGATTAAGTTTGATAGCAACACCTGCAATGGTTCCCGCGGGCTCAGAATGGGCGAGCAGGCTGTTGTCAACGGTTGTCTTTGTTAAATACCACGCGGACGAAGTCGCGGGCAACAGCTAGTAAATAATAAAAATGTTAAACATACTTTTGACGGTATAATTCACTAAACAACTACCGGTTATAAAACAAATGTTAGCTATCAATATGTACAAACTATTAACATATCATATTATTATAAATAATTTAAGTAAATTGATCGGTGTTGCGTGAAATTACGTAAATATTTGACGCTATCGAGTGCTCTCCAAACGTGAGTCGAATAGTTTTCAGGTCAGTAAGCTAGGTAAATATTGGGTATAGTTAGCTATGTAGTTATATCGCCACAGTTATCCAGTTGCCCGGTCTCTTTGTTACTCTAATCAGTTTGTTAATATTAACGCTGGACGGTCATATGACACCACTCTCGCGCCCACTTGCGGCACCTTTTGTATTTTTGTTGATGTTACGAACAATGAACAAACCCCATAGTCATAAGCCCTAGAGTTAGTTAGTCAGTAAGCAGTCTTTAACACGATCAGACGATTTGTATTAAAATATTCCAAAATAAATATTTTACAAATCAATTAATCGTTGTTTTAAAAACGCCTCCGCGAGCTCCCAGAAGTTGACTGGCGCAGCCGTTCGAATATTCCGCGAATTTTCCGAATACCGCGCCCATCGAGATCCCAAAATCGGTTTCGTTGGCGATTGGTAATACGTACGAAAACGTGGAAAGACTGAACCTTAAATAAATACGTCTCCCGTGGGAAGCTTATGGCGCTGTGACTGAGCTGACTCTGGAGGACATGGGATCGAGCAGCTGGTGAGTAGACCTTTTCACCTCCTGTTTTTCATTATATCCGACCTCCTCCATAATTTTTCTCCCGGTCAAAATCGTCGGGCTTATTAATTGCGTTTATCTGATTTCGTTTGCACAAAAATCGGCAAATTTGTCATTCTCGTAATTAATTTGTGTAGTGATAAGTGAATTTAAATTTAAATAAATAAGTAAACGTAAATTTAATTAAATAATTAATTTTAAAGTTAGGTAATTAAAGTAAACGTAAATTTAAGTAAAATGGAAGGTATCCAGCTAGTGCAAAAAGAAATTTTATGCATTATCCCTAAATATGACGGCGATGAAAAGTTATTAAATCTTTTCATATCGAAGTGCGAGTATGTTCTTAGTGGTAGTAGAATACCAGGATGTTTAGCGCAAGAAGTTTACCTATTTCACGCTATAAGCGGAAAACTTACGGGTAAAGCCGCGACTCTACTTAGCGATAACCCAAATATAACATCATGGGAAGGTTTAAAAGCGATTCTTACGCAACATTTCGGCGATCCTCGATCGGAGGAGTGTATAGCGATTGAGCTTGAGTCCATGAAACTTAAACAAGGGGAATCATACATCGAGTTTTGTCACAGGATTCAGAATGTTAGAAGTTCGTTGATTGCTAAAGTAATTAGGCTTACTGACGAAGGAATAAAAGCTGCTAAAATGATAATATATAACAACATGGCTTTGAACGTTTTTCTTTTTAATTTACCGGAAGATTTGATTCGAATTGTACGACTGAAAGGTTGTTCCAATCTTGAAAATGCTCTTAGTATTGTGACTGAAGAAATAAACTTTCAGTTCCAATACAATGCGAAAAATAAATTAGTAAAACAAAGTGTATCACAACAACCAAATTTAAATAACAGACCATTGCCCATGACCCAAGGTTTTAGGCCTGCATTTAATGTAGCGCCACCGAATAATAATTTTAGATTCGGTGTTCCACAAGGTAATTTCAAATTTGGCATTCCGCAAAATCAAATTGTTAGATCAAACTTTGCACAGCCAAATAGATTTGCACCCTCTCAAGGCTATCAATTTGGGGCACCCCAAAACCAGGTACAACCTAATTTCGGACAGGTGCCCTACCAACCGCGTGCACCTTTCGAAACTGGTGGATTTAGGTATGGAATCCCACAACAGCAAGGTTTTAAATTTGGTATTCATAACCAACCCCAGCCAAATTCCAATCAATACAAATTTGGAATAGTGAATCAGCAACAACCACCTAGGAATGTAGATACCGATGTCTCAATGCGTACAGCTCCTGTAAGACAAAACATGACTACTAACGACCTATTTTATATTGAAGAACCAACCCCTTCCCAGGAATATACCTCTGAAAACAATTCCGACTACAATAGTTACAGTTATAAACCGAATGAAGTCTGTGATGAATATGTAGAGCAGCCTTCTACCGATTGTAACTATGTACAAAATTATGAGGTCCAACCCGCTAACCAGAATACTGAAAAAAAAACTGGAAACAGCCTCGAAAGATGCGGTGAATTGATACATTTAAATTTTTGTGACAGTATCATAAAATTACCACATATTGATATCCCGGAGATCAATTCAAAATTTCTCATCGATACCGGAAGTAGTCGCTCATTTATAAGTCCTGCGAAAGCTAAAGAATTTTTTAACGACAATAAACACTATGAACCTTTTACAGTCGTTAGCACACATGCCCAGAGCATGCATAATGAAATAATTCACATCCCATTATTTCAGACTTTTAAGAGCACACTTCCTCATAAATTCTATATTTACGATGTTGACGGACGATATGACGGACTGATAGGATCTGACCTTTTAAAGAAATTAGCAGCAAACATTGACATGAGAAATCAAATTCTACAGACACATAACGCAGCTATCCCAATAATTTATAATCCACCTTTGGAGATAAGTGTACCGCCGCGATCTGAGACACGAGTAAAAATTCCAACCAACATACAACACGGAGATGCCATTGTAGACATTGCTAAATTTACTCAGCCTTCATCATCCTGCCTAAAGAAAAATAATAAGATAGACACAACTAATTACGAATACATAGAGGCGTTTGAAAAATGCAAAGAGCTTTTGACAAACGCTCCGCTCTCACAATTTCCCGATTTTTCTAGACCATTCGTGATTACGACCGATGCATCTAATTATAAAAGTAGAAAGCAAAATTGCAACGCTGACGCATTATCGCGGATTAATATAAACGCTTTAGGTGAAAATAATGATATTTCTTTGAAGGTTAATTTAGATAAAAAAAATACTGTATTAGAGAAACATGGTGGAGAAACTAAATTTGATATAAATGTAGGAGACACTATATTTATTCAAGGAATAAATACCAGGCGTAGCAAGGACAAACCGCGATACCAAACAACTCAAGTGCAAAGTCATGTCGTACCGAATACTACGCAACATAGGAAAACTAAAGTCCCCATTAAAGACATAAATTGTCCTTCACAAGTTTATACTTTTGGTGGTTCAAGTGATCCACAGACAGGCCTCTCATCTGCAGCAGATGCCTGTAAAGGAAGGCCAAGTTACCATCAGTCATGATAAATGGACTGTTATTAAAATCCTAGACTTAAAATTAATTTACGACCAATTAGAATTAAATATAAATAGTTATCAGTTTATTCCATCATTTGTAAGACCTAAACGTTGTTTATTTAATCCACTTGGTTCGCTTGTAAAGGCGATTACGGGTAATATGATGACGTTATAATGTAATGAAAAAAATAATTAATGAATTAAGGACAAAACACGATGGTATAAATAAGAAAATGACAATAATCGCTTAAATGGTGGGTACGATCACAAGAATAGCCAACTCTATAGCAAACAATTTCATTCAGTTAGATGAAAACATTCAAGAAATTAATCGTAGTTTAAACAAATCAAAGTTATTACAAACCAGTCATAAAATAATTCACATTTATAACATTTTAACAAATAATTTTCAAACACTCTACATCCGACTGAACGAAATTGAAACAGCTGTTGCTTTTACTACAATTAAAATATTGCATCAATCTATTATAGACACATATGAATTAATATTATTGTTGAAGGAAATTGCCGAAACCAAGTAATTAGTGTATCCAATAAAGGTTAAAAATATTGTAAAAATAGAGCAATTTATAGAGATAAAAGCATACGTAAAACAAAATCAGATAAAATTCATTATGCGCATTCCATTGATGAGAAATGAAGGCCTTAACTATTTTGAGTTGATTCCCTTGCCTGTATATAATGTCAGTATTGACCTTACTACCTTGTCCTACCTAAACATCCTTACCTCCTTGTGAAAAGGTCAAAAACCATGCCGCTCTCCCAGTCATGCCGCGAGATCGACGAAGCCCGTTTCTTGTGCTTTGAGAACGATGTTTCGCCGCTGTTGGAAGATGATTGTATTACCGACCTTATGAAGTTTTCTACAAACATTTCAAGATGCCATCCCGTTGCTGTTAGCATAGACGACGTGAAGATCGACCTTATTCAACCTAATCGCTGGATCGTTTTCGCGAAATCGGAGACGTTGCTAACCAAGTACTGCGAAAATGAGATAACCTAAGAAAGTATTTGTGGAACTTACCTTTTGTCCATGGATGATGACTGTCAAGTTAAAATAAAGGAATTTAATCTTAAAAAACACCAAAGCGAGGTTCCCAGTTATCAACCTGCCCAAAATAAAGATCAGACCATCGGGTATTCAGAAGAAACCTGTCAACCTCAACGGTATCGATCTTGTTGACATTCGGTTCTTGAATTACTTATTGCAGGAAAGTGAAAGAAATTATAAGTGAAAGTGGAAAAGATAAAGGTGTTTTAGATTATAAGAGTGTTAACCTAGGAAATATAGTATTTTATGTAATCGTAGTTATTTGTCTCATGTTGCTAGCCTGTAAGCATAAAGTTAAGAAAATATGTAAAATAAGGAAAACTCGAGATGATCCTCAACCCTCGGATAATCTCGAACTTACGGAGGGAGGAGTTATATCGCCACAGTTATCCAGTTGCCCGGTCTCTTTGTTACTCTAATCAGTTTGTTAATATTAACGCTGGACGGTCATATGACACCACTCTCGCGCCCACTTGCGGCACCTTTTGTATTTTTGTTGATGTTACGAACAATGAACAAACCCCATAGTCATAAGCCCTAGAGTTAGTTAGTCAGTAAGCAGTCTTTAACACGATCAGACGATTTGTATTAAAATATTCCAAAATAAATATTTTACAAATCAATTAATCGTTGTTTTAAAAACGCCTCCGCGAGCTCCCAGAAGTTGACTATGTAGCATACATATCTGTAACATTGGAGCCATATAAGTATTTATGAAAAAAATATTACCTACAGTAAATGAAAACAAATAGGGGAAGGGGAACCCACCACTGAACCTCGGCTTGTCAACCATTCCAATTATAAACCAAACAAGTTGATCGATAAATAAAGAAGCCAACAAAACCGAACTCATCTACAATTGAAATAAAACTAATTTTAAGGATTTTATCGCGTTTATATTATGATTTTAAGCCCCGACGGTTCGGCTGCTTTACAGCAACCATGGTCATTGGTCACGGCAGGAATCGTCTACAATGTCAGTCGAGAATTTGTCTGAGTCGGGCCGCTAATTAATATGCAATGCTCTGCGAAACGAAGCAAATTAAAAAAAAATATATTTGTAGTTAAATAGGATGTTATCGATCTTGAAAAACAAAAAAGATAAATCTTCTATACTTAATAAACGTACCAATAAACCTTTTAAGTTAATAAATTCATATTAAGTTTATCTTCATGGGAAATTGACCATGTTATGGCCATATAACACTGTAATCGTCTTGTACTATGTTAATTTTGAGGTCGATTGTTCTGAACACTTGTTTAAGAGGTATATTACTTAACACTACAGTTATTGTGCGTATGCGCCGTGAGAATGCATATTTTAGACTTGTAATATGTCCTTGCGTCATCACATTGTAAAATATTAAATAGAAATATACTTAATTAATGGATGCAAGTATTTTTTACACATCATGGATCATTTTTAACACACAATGGATCATTTTTAACACATCATGGATCATTTTTAACATATCTCGGGTCATTTTTAACACATATTGAATCATTTTTAACACATCACGGGTCGTTTTTAACACATCATGGATCATTTTTAACACATCACGGGTCACTTTTAACACATATTGGATCATTTTTAACACACCATGGATCATTTTTGACATATCATAGATAATTATGACGACATTACTAGCACAGTTGGTAGTGACTGTTTTCTTTACTGAGGGTGCTGAGTTCGAATCCTGGTGGTGTGTGGTGGCAAGCTCTGTGTGGTGAGCAGATTTTTTTGTACCGGTGTCACGGATGTTTAATATCTATAATAGGCAATTATACTCCAGAATCGCCTCCAGTACATGGTACGGTACCCATAATAGAAGCTAGCCTTAATTTGGGACCGTAGAGTTAGTGGCGTCCTGGCAATATTTATTTAGGCTTATGCTCTTATAATGAGTAAAGGTTCTAATCATATTTTTTAAGTCCATCCATTCGTCAAAGTTGGTTGAGGTCAACTTCAAGTCAATAGCTTTCATAAGCTCACCAATCAAAAATGGAAAAATGTACGCGGCATGATTGGACGCTCGTGATGGGACCCATCGATTAGCCAATCAGAAAGCAGTACTGTTAGGAATTCTTCTGCATAACGAGAAGATCGTATCTATGATTGGCTGCTTTCTAATGTGAAAATGATTTCTTATTATGCTAATGGTTGAAAAGAAAATGCGGGTCGTGACAGGAAAACTTGGACTGGCTAACTCTGTTATAGCGCTGTAGTAGTTAGAATAGACTGATAAAAATCTTGTAATTTTGCTAGCCAGAATCTATACTAGCTAACATAAGTTGATTTTAATTCAAATTCCATTGCACACATTTTCAATGTCAAAATATGAGAGTACTTTATTTGCATATTCAATATCTACATATAGATTTAACTTTTAAAGTTTTAATAAAACTTACTTATCAAGCTCCTATAAAACCTACAAATTTGCAGAGGCTAAGAAAATATTAGATCCTATTTGAACAAAAAACAGTTAAACAAAACCATTAACCTAGCATCAGATTGCTTTATAGTTATTCATAATCCTTTCTCGAAAAGAGCTTTTGAATCGTCAAACATAATACGGTGTACAACTCTATAATCACCCCTGCTATAGACACACACACACACACAAGTCGAACACGATTCAACACATACCGTGGCTTAAGCCCTCAGACGAATAAAATAAAACAGACGGAATATCGCAGCTGTTAGGTACAAGGCAATAAAAATACCAACATAATAAGCAATGGACTGTAATATGATGAAAATATATAGAAAAAAATACACTGTAACTTTACGCTGCATCATTGATGGCCAGCACAGATAGAAGTAAAAAAAAGAGTAAAAAGAAAAGACAAATGTCATTGTGACATATATATGTACGTTCAGTATTGTACAGCAGCCAATATATCTTTCATTTAATTTAAAATTCTTAACACTGACAGGCTGACAGACGACGCACAGTGTCAACCGGTGGACCTAGATAGAGACTTGACATTTTTCATTCGTATTCGAGCAATAAGGAATTCAACTGCTTGACATTTAAAAATGACACCCACTAGGTACTGAACCCATGGGCAAACGCTACTGGTTCGCCTTGTTTAAAAAAAATCAAACATAATTTACACAAATATTTTATACATCAACGTGATCCATATAACTCAATGGTTCATCGGTTACAATATTTTGATGGGTTATGTGCAAAGAAGACCAGGATTGAATATAGTAAATGAGATATAATTGGATATAAAATATAAGGAGTGTAAAAATACGATGTCAAAAAGAGGTGTCAAGAAAGTTGACGGGTGCAACTTTCTTCTCTTTCAAACTAAAACCTTTTTGCTATTGGGATGTGGTTTACATACTTCAACATATTTTACACTACTTTTGATATACCTTATATATAACTAGGCACGTAATCCGCGTGTACTACAAAAAATATTTTTATTTGTTAAGGTTCAAAAGTTGTTCGCGTGATTCCGTCTGTTTTATATTACTCGTCCGAGTTTAAAATCATGCAAAACATTCCCGTCCGCTGACTAGTGAAATTGAAAGTCACGTCTGAGGGTCGCAGGTCGGGGAAAGCGCCCAGGTCATGAAACGTGTCCTATTGGAGCCGAGTTCATAGTCGCGTGCGCACTGAAGTGTGTGTTCAAAGGGGTGTGTCAATTAGGTGTGTCATTAGCAAACTGATTGGTGTGTTATAATGTGGGAATTGTATGTTTAATTGCTCGAAGGTTAGTCTTGAGATTGAGCTTTATTACACTATTTAAAAAAAAATACAACCCAATTGCGAACATGTTTGAAGTCGCTTAAAAAGAAGAGATATTGTCTACGGCAACATTGACGAATGAAAAATATAATTTTTCCTCTATGATTTTTGCACGACAACATTTTTAAATTTATCTATAACTTTTATTGCTACATTATAATTACAAGGTTGTGTGTGAATTATGCAAAACCTGAAATTAATTCTTTCAGGACCAAGGCTAGTGTCGAACTACTTTTAAATATGGCCAATATTCTGAAACGAAATTATTTATTACGAGTATAAGATGAGCATTAAAGATATCTAAAACTGCAAGTAGTATCTTGTACAATGATGACAAATTTATAATAGTTTAATTTAATTTCTAACAATTAAAATACAATTGCGAATAGCTTGACATTCACCTTATGAGTCTAGACTATATAGGACAAGTTTAAAATATCATAATCAGCATATTTTTTTATTCATGTTAACCCTTTAGTACAGTACTCATGAATCCTCAAAATAGTTACGAAATGCTAAGCTACAACTTTACCACCCGTTCGGAATGCCGTCCCTATGGAGAAGAACGGGCAAGAAACTCCATGGTTGCCCTTTTTAAAAAGTTCCGTTACATTTTTGAGCAGCACATTGTTATGGGTATGTGAGAACAATATAAGAACGGCTTGGCAGACTTTAGCAGATGGTCAAAAAAAGTGCTAGCTCTAAGTATATCATTACAAGTTAATGGCTACATGGATCCTGCATTTACAAATTACTTGTCAATCAACTCAAAAGTTATATAAAGTACTAGCTGCGCCCGGCGGTGTTACCCGCGATAAATAGTATGAAAAATTAAAACATCTATCCCACGGGAACCATACATTTTACCGGGATAAAAAGTAGCCTATGTGCTATTCCAGACTATAATCTATCTCTGTGCCAAATGTCATCCAGATCCGTTCAGCCGTTCGGGCGTGAAAGAGTAACAAACATCCATCCATCCATCCATCCATCCAAACTTTCACATTTATAATATTAGTATAGATTTGTTTGCATTTTTTTACCGGTGCTAGCCAAGTTGTCCAACACGCACTTTGGATGCAACGTCTGCAGGTTCAAACCTCGGCATGCAGCTCTAGAACTTTCGGATTTGACGGAGAAGATCGACCTCGTGGGGAAACTTGCGCAATTCTTTCTAAGACCGTGTGAAGTTAGCCAACCCACACTCATTCATTTATCCGCATTGATGATAAAATTGATGTAGATAATTAATTTAATATAATTGCAATAGGCTAGCTCATTTAAAAAAAATACCCGCTAATTAGCATTACAAAAAACATCTTACTAAATATGAATGTAACCACGAGACACTAGTCTGACGTCTGAGTGAAACAGAAGTAGTCTTTCTTTTTATCTGTTTTTTTTAATGTAATTTAAGGACATTGAAGTGATACAACGAGCTTGCCGGAATTCAAACTTTATTTGGTGTCCATTGAATGAAATACATTTGAGTGAATGAGTTGAACGAATGAGCGATGGAATTATTGCATATTTATATTTGACACTATCTATACATATAAATAAAATTGGAGTGTCTGTTTGTAATATGAAAATAACCGCTTTTTACTAAGTGCATTTGGATGTATACACGTTACCTATACCGAAACAACATTTTTTACATTTTTTGTCTGTCTGTCTGTCTGTCTGTTTGTCTGTTTGTTCCGGGTAATCTCTGAAATGGCTGGACCGATTTTGACGGGACTTTCACTGGCAGATAGCTGATATAACAAGGAGTAACTTAGGCTACTTTTATTTTAGAAAAAAATTGGAGCTCTCGAAAAAAATATTAAAACCAATGTTGCAGCGCAGCGCCTGATTAAATTTGATAGCAACAACCTGCAATGCGTCCCGGGGGCTCAGAATGGGCGAGCAGGCTGTTGTCAACGGTTATCTTTGTTAAATACCACGCGGACGAAGTCGCGGGCAACAGCTAGTTAATATATAAGATATACGAGTATCTATGCATACATAACATCTAATACTTGGTATTCGGACATACTATGCGGTTTTTTCTTTTATTATCTTGACACTGGCATAATCACAAATTATCGGTGTAGTCATTTACTCTAAAAATTGTTTTTGATATTTTTTTTTTCATTACGTTACATTTAAAAAATATGTTCGCAATAAATCATAATTGTTATTTTGTGTTTTTTTTTTAATGTAAATATTCAAATTCTAATCTGACATTGTATTTGCAAATGCGCTAACGAAGCCCAGGTTAGTAAACTATTTCTGAATCATTCTGTATATTTTTATATTATAAAGAGGTAAAGTTTGTACGTTTCCGAGTTCGTATGTGGGGGATAATCTCCAAATCTACTGATCCGATTTTAAAATATATCTCAGAGTACTATAAGTATTCATGTACCGCGGGCGGAGCCACGGGCTGAAGCTAGTTCAATACCAAAGAAAATAATCTCTTATTGAAATACGCATCTTTGATCTACCGATGACATACATAAATCGTTTCGCAAACGCCGCTAATGTATTGCCTACCCGATATAATGGCTTATTGCCACACAATAGAGTTCAAATTACATCAGACGTTACTCAAAAAAGGTGAGCGGTCATAAGCCACCTGATCGTAATTGACGATAGTTAGTTTGGTCAGAAATTGTCAACCAACTTTTTTTTTGTCTTCGGCTCTGCCATTTTGGACAATTTTGCCAATGCCCAACGTGAGACGAATACACGGTATATTGGAGTTTGACCACTAGACGGGACTTTTTGGTGGGAGTCGAAGGGAAAAGCTTTACATTTCGTTTTATTATCTAAAAAATGTTTTACTTTAATAAATAATGTGTAATATTAGTGGGATATTAACCATTGTGTGTTCATAAACGTGCACGGGTCAAGGAAATTTTAATAAAAAAGTATAACTCGACTTTTCAAGTTCTCCCAAGATCTCCGGTAAAATATCAGTAAAGTAATCACAGCTTTACTGATAGGTGTTGGGGATTAATTACATCATCATCATCTTCATTGAAACTATCATTATCATCAGGGGAGGTAGGTACCTACGTATATTACAATTTACTCGATACTGGTAAAATGACACTATTTTGTAGCCGATTGCCGACCTAAACAAAGAAGAAGTAAGTATGCAGTTAAAATTAGAGTTAAATATTACAAGATAATTATGTGTACAGTAGTATATACTTTATCATCTCATAATTAGGTCATAAATTTGCCTACTAATAAGACTTTGCAAAACAGACCTCAAAGTATTAAATTGACTTTAGATGCACTTTAAAAAAAAAGTATCAACCACTTACCTTGATTGTTTTCTTCCGAAAATATAATAACACCGAAGGCAAAACTATAATAAAAAAAAAAACAATAATTAATTACTTATTTAGAAAAAAATCACAGCACTTTTCACTATTAAAAAACTAAAATACTAAAGAACTCACATCCCAAATTCGAAGGACTTTGAAAAAAGAACAATTATTTAAAAATAGAATACGATTTGATTCGTCCGCGCAAAGGAGGCGAGTGTACGCGTGCGGATCATAGACCACGCTTTTAACGCTCTCCCATACATAACACCCAATCTACGTTAACCTCCTAAACCGAACTTTCACCGCAGATTCACGTGTCAAGCAAAACTGG
Organism: Pheosia tremula; assembly: GCA_905333125.1. Classification (NCBI taxonomy): domain Eukaryota; kingdom Metazoa; phylum Arthropoda; class Insecta; order Lepidoptera; family Notodontidae; genus Pheosia; species Pheosia tremula. The sequence continues at coordinate 6,095,476 of HG995421.1, read as the reverse complement.
TACCTGCTTCCACCGTTTCGGAGCTTCGGGGGGCATTACTGGCAAAATTAATGAAGATCCAACAATTAGAATAAACACATTGCGTCGACACCGGACTTTTATTGCGTAAAAAAACACAATAAGACCACCGAAGGCTATTTCGCGTCTATTCAAACGTCTTTGTAATCTGCGCATGAGTGTTTCGCAGTGACAGTAATTTACGGCACCCGTAAATATTGGAGGCAGGGTTCGGAATTACCACGTAAGGGTAATTAGCCTTTACAGGCACGCTAACTTTGAGTTTAAAATAGCAATTACGAGTCATAAATTACTTACTTTTTTTTCTAGACGATTTTGGAGCATATATTGCGATTAAATTTTAGATATTGAATGTTAAAGTGTATTCTTAACAAATAATGAGTAATATTACTAGTAAAAGGTCACTCCAATTTGGAATGAGCTTTTCCTAATGTTCATTATTTTTTTAGACTCTGGTCAAGATTCTGGCTGGTAACTGACTGGACAACAAAAATAAAATATTTTTTTTTTATATTTATGAGTTATTTTTATGATAATTACACATAGACATCTACACACTGACCTCTATGGTATATATCGCTGGACTAATCATAAGCCCGGTTATCGTGTGCCTATTTGATTTTCGCCATTTTGGCGCTGATAGCGGCAGTGAGGGGGAATGGAACTAATAACAGAGATGGGACAGTGATATGATACATCGATAAAAATGTTTATGCTTAAACCTACCCATGCAGTAAAATGAAAATAATTATGATCCATTCCTTTAACAATGGCTAATGTCCAAAATAGTCGAGTGGTTAATACTAAGATGAAGCAAATAATGATAATGATTAGCCGAATCGCTCATGGGTAGGGTAGGTAATCTTAGTATAAGCCGAAACCGGACTAAAGGGTGGTGTGTGACTAGCTAGATCCTACTTAAATAAGGGTCGTTTTTTAATTAGAAATGAGGTAATGTAATGTTGTCTGGGAAGCAATGGAGTAGGTAAGGTATTAATAGAAAATAAAAATCATCAAAGTAGTACATGAGTTATGTTTAATAAAACAGTCATCAGAGAAGTGTTTCGAACAGATGTAATCATATTTTTTCGGACGCCAACTAGGCTTTTCAATGTTTTTGAGCCATAATTCTAGTCTTCTATTGTCAGTCGGAAACCTGTGAATTAGTAAACATTGTTTTAAAATAATATGTATTTGATAATACAAATCTGTCTTCGGCGATTTTTACGTTCTTGAACGTTCTATCTATTTAAAATATTGATAGAAAAAATATCGATAAATTTTATCGACAAGGAACTTTTACAGCACTATTGAATTTTATTGTTTATAAAAAACCGATAATACAAAGACAAATGCGTTGAAATCACGTATAAATAAGATTAGTAACATATTTTTAAGTGCCTATAATATCAATAAAAGTTTTAATTTCTTGAATATTAGCCGTAAATTCACTTACTTGTGGAATGTAACCCCACTTCCCTTCTGGTAAAGAGTTTTGCATAACACGCACTCTTTCATGGTTTACCTATTAACTAACGCCACTTATTTATGTATTAACTATATTAATACGACACAACAAACAAGTTTAATCGCGTTAAACCTTCAAAATCACTTTATAAACACGGAGACAATGTAAACAAAACAACGGCCATTTGCATTTTACGTCATATTTAGTTCCTTTCCCCCACGATGGGGGCGCTTCAAATAGGCACCATAGATAGCTGTCATTTTAAAGGATATCATTAGTCTAGCGTACTTGTATCATGGACGTCAGTGCATCTACATATTTAAGACGAAAAAACCTCGGCAACATTAATAAAAAAAATTTTTTTTTTTATAGAAACCACAGAAGCGTTGCCAGCATTTGTATTTGGAAGTGGCGGGATATTTTATGGAATTAGGCATCTTCTTCGCGATTTGTCTGTTACCCTATACCGAGTGTTGTGTGTCCCGTCTTTATTCATAAAAAAAACAATTCATATAAATTCTTCTCTGTCGCCACTACGCTAAGGAGACGAGACAAAAACGTCTATAACCTGCCAATAATAATGATATACACTTGCATTGCATTACAGATCTTATTACTATTACTTCAGAGTTGACCTATTAACCTTTTATATTCTTTACAATGCATCGCACACTTGTTTTACAATATCCGCGTGTTGAAACGATGTGTTAGGCCCATTATCTAAGCCACTGTGGGGCAGATAAACCCTTGCCCCCCCACACTGCATAAGATTACAGGATCATGATGTAGTACAGCCAAGAAAAAGCAAATTAATTTGATATCTTTTTTAAGAATGCAGTTGTTATATACGTTTGATTCTTGTTAAGGTGGAAGCGATCAGTCGCATTCCCATACATATTTCAAAATGGTAATACTCGATACACATACAGTTTTTTAGTTGTACAAGCATTGTTATCAATTCTCTATAAATTAAAGAGCTCGCAGTATGAAATATCAGGCAAAATCTTATAGTAATAACATCATAAAACGATATTAAATTTTAGGCTTGTGTGCGTGAATAAAAGCGCCTCTGTCCAAATTAACCCGTAACTAATAAAGCATCCGATTTTTTGTCTTTCAGTATTTACGGCGACAGATGGCAGCAGGAGTTTTTACTTATAATACATAAAGACATAACATTATAATATATAGAGAGATATAAATTTTCTATAAATAAGTATAAAGATTCATAATAAAAAATTAAAATTAAAAAATACATATAAATTTCGTTCGTCCATCGAACCTACGAACAATCGCATTTCACCGATAAAGTGAACATAACAGCCACAGATGACAGTTCCTGTAGAAACTTGAACGAGCGTCTTTTTTAAATTCTGTATACATTATTTAATAAAAATATGCCGCTTACGCACGTACAAGGTCATAGCAGAGTCGGAGAAACTGATAGGGATGGAGCTATATTATTATTTCATCTAAGCGCGTGCGTGGTAGGTACCTTCACAACAAAATCGTTTATTTATTCATCTAGTAGGTACGCTATCTATATTTTTTATTGTAAACTTGACAAATAAATAAAATACGTAATTTATGTTAGTCTATATATTTTAAAATTCTATATAGGTAGGTATTTATTTTTGGACAATAATCATTTCATTACTATCTAGGCATATCTATACCTATCTAGGTAGGAGACATCATTTTGTAATGTACCTACGTTTTTTTCTTGAGCCACTTGGGGTGTGTTATTATCTGTGTGTGCAGATCGTCATGTATCCCTATTTCCTGTAATCCAAGTTTTTAGGATTTGTCTGCACCCAAAACATATTTTTTTCGGGTTATTATAATAAAATAACCAACATACCTACATAAGGCATGTATTTATTTTTTTAAATAATCAATGAATGAATGAATATGTCGTAATGTTTCAATTGGTTGTAAATATCATTGAAACCTATCAAAATATTCGTCGTCATGACTAGTGGTCTACGTAGCCTAATGTTCTACACGGTTGATGCTAACGTGTACCATAGCAAGTTCAAATCTTGCCGGTGGGCTTGTCTTTTTGAATGATTGATATTGTTTCTGTAAGTGAATATTAGATTTCCAAAACACACAGCTCGGCCGTGTTACTCCAACATGGTGTGGTAGTAATAATATAACGAAAATATATATAGGTAGTATGTACTCTACCAAGGCCATAGCTAGATGATGTCGTGTTACGAAATATAGTCCGGTCAATTTAGATCAAAAAATGAGAGTAAGGTTGCATAAAGTCCCAACAAGCTGAATTTCTGTGAAATTGTTCAAAACATAATTATAAACAATGTCTAGAAGTTCCCCATCATTCCCCTGTAAGGAAAAAAAAATATTCAAGGTCAAAGGTCAAAAAAATGAGTTTTTCGCGATTTTCAGCAAAACGGTAAGTTTTATCATAAAGTACCTCAGACAAAAATATATATATAAAAAATATATAAATATATATGTATGTATATATATATATATATATATACCCGGCAGTGACTAAAAAAATTTTTGATAGAATAACACAGCCAGGTTGTGTGTTTTGGAAATCTAATATTCACTATATATATATATATATATATGGCCTTGCTGGTTTGTACCTTCCTATAGCTAGTCAGTAAGTAAGAAGAAGAGATAGGTACACATATAGGTCGCTATGTAGGTTTTCTCAGATTGATTCAATACTGAATAATTAGTAAAAACCGATGTTACGAAATATGTCGCGCGAGTCGCTGTCGATGTATTCTAAATTTTTTTCTAGTCACAGCTGGCTGTGCTACTGATATATATATATATATATATATATACATACATATATATCCAACCAACTAACCTAACACGATTGGCGATACAAAAAGGGCAAGCCCCGGCACCTAGTATGAACGGGTTTTTCGAAATTATAGGGAAGCCTAATGAATGGGATACCCCTTGAACGTTTGAACAAATCAAGTGCGACATAGCTCGTAATTGAATAAATCTAAGAAAACATACCTATGTGCACCTATTTCTCTTCTTTTTACTTACCGATTTATTATAGAGTAGCTATAAATTGGTACCAACTAGAAACCTACTTAGTTTTAGATATATTGATATTACTTTTTTTTTCGTTTCTGAACGCAAAACCTTATACCTCGGATACGAGTACTCGTCTACATAATAAATAGGTGCCTAGGCCGAAAATAACTGGTTTTGATGCACATACATTCTGTACTTAGATATTATGTATGTGCTTACCTACTGTTATATTTTTTTTAATTATTCTCTTTGGATTCAATCTGAGGTATAGATATTTAATAAATATAAAAGTCGGTAAGCACTTACTAAGTTCTTAGAATGTATAGAATAGTGTTACTTATTTTGTTCTGGGTGTCTACGAAGTTAATTTATTATATCTTGACCAAATTGGCAGCATGTCTATGGTATGCTGATGCCAAATACAAGAATTATAAAAAAAATGGATTCACTACTCTGCTGCGACCGATTTCATGTTGTGAGTATGTATGTAAAAACTTACTTCAAAATTCAAATAATAATTGTGTGGGATTTGCGATTAGTTTTGTTTTAATTTGTGTTTTGTTGTTATTTGAATTGTAATGGAGATACTGATGGAATGTGACGCTGGTGAAAGTTGGTAACAAATACCTTAGAGCATAACTCGTATTGTAAAGTGGCTACACAACACAAGTTCAATTTCATGATTATCACTTGCTTGTGCTTCGGACAACACAGCCCGATCTCTCTGATTGTACCGGATTGCCATCCCATCGTATTATGAGTGTGAAGAACATCAGCGCATCTAGTGGAATCTATTATATTAGTATAGATTCCAAAGTTGTACAGCAGTGACAGCCTCGTTGGCAGAACGCTCGCCTTGGAACGAGGTGTTCAGGTTCAAACCCTGGCTCCCATCACTGAGATTTCCGGATTTTCATGTGCGAATCTTATTTTCCATAAAAATTATCACTTGCTGTACGATGAAGGCAAACATTGTGAGGAAACCTGCATGTCTGTCAAAAGTCGTGTGAAGTTCACTAAACTGCACTGGGCCTACGGCCTATATGCCCCTCATATTGAGGAGGCGTGTGCCCGATATAATGGCGATGGGCTCACCCTCTATTACATTGGTACCAAAATACCATCGGTGAAATGTGGGTGCATTGCAGTGTGATGGTGTATGTTGGCCCGTCTCTGGAACGATGATTGAATGATTGAATCTATACATGTCACAGCAGCATTTACCTTATAATAAGTATGGATACAGTAATAATTATTATTGGACTAAACAATTATTTTTTTCTTTTTAGTGGAGGAATGAAGCACAGGAGGTTGCAAGAATCAAGATGACTGTAAATTGTATAGAGTCGATTCTATATTATAATATTAGTATTTGAAACAATGTTATATTTACCTAAGTTTAGAATACCAACAACAAACAACATTGTTTCAAAGAAATTTGGAAATGTAGCTGTATCCCTTATTAGGTATAGAACTACATTGCCAAATTTCTTATTCCCTTGTAAATTATAATAAATATTGTTCTTGTTGTTGATCTGGTATATTGTAAAGCGTAATACTTTTACAGTTATCATGCAAACCTTGCTATATTTATAAGATCTATACAATAAACATTATATTTACGAACATGAAAGTATACATTTTTCTTTTCTATCTTTTATTTCTGAAACTAATATTGCAAAGCTCGCAAAAGTATTTCTATTATTTTACAACCGATAAATAAGTTTTTTTATGATCGCTCTACCTGGTGGCATAAAAAGACAACTTTTAGTATGCGAGACTTTTAACAAGTGCTGCGCTCTAGCGGCACAAAAGAGACGTGTATTTTTCTATGTGTGAGTGCCTATTTATACAAGGATTTTAGAAGCTATGGTATCTCATCCATTATAAATGATTTCAGGTTAATGTTTTTTTGGATATTTCAATGCAATGTCGTAGTAGTGCTCGCAATTTGCAACATCAAGTCTCATAGATGCTCGATGTTCGTGTAACTAGTTGCAGAAAAACAGGACCATCTATCGAAAATGTGTGGCAACCGACCCTGAGCATTCACCTTAAAGGCATGGTATCCTAAAGACTCTTGTCTTCGTATTACTTTTGCACGACCATACATTGAACTTAACCATGCATTGACCTCTGATTCGATTCCATCCATGGATGAGATCAAATCAGAGGTCACAAGTCACTAATCCGGTAATAGAAAATATGTATAGTACGTAAAATCTTTAAAAGAGTGACGACGCAGTTTCTTGGCCATTCTTCTGTACAGACATAGCAAACGTACTAAATGGCAACTAGGATTTTGTGTCATGATCGCTTAGTAGCATTTTCAACGATTCTTATATTCGGTACGGTTATAATAGACCTGAAAATTTCAGACAACTCTAAGACTACATACACTAGCTCTATTCGGCATATCGACTAACAATCAACTTGAACCAAGAGTCGAGCATGGCGAACGAAAATTTTTTTTTTTTCGTGATGAGATGACGAAAAGAAAAATAAATATAAACTGTGATTTGCATAAATGTTTGTATCAGAGACAAGGTAGTTCAATATCTTTATAAGTATTATATACTGAGTTCGCCCCCAGTCCATTGTACAGTACCCATAATACAAGTGTCGCTTAGTGTGGGATCGTATAGTTGGCGTGTACGTCGGGCAACATAAAAAAAATCGTCAACACATTGTTATAAAATAAGTTATAAAAATAATTACAGTTTTGTTATTTTTCAAATCTGTAATCGCATCACAACGCAGCCATTACAATTATACAATCAATCTTTCGTTCGTATTACATTTATTACGCCATTAATTAAGTAGATATAGTTGGTCCCAATTAATAAATTAACACATGAATTAATCACCAATTAACTGGTGAAAATTATGCATTTCAGCACACTCGCTATTATTAGAGGCCGCATATCACTCTCAGCACTCCTCTCCAACTGTTGCTCTGTAGACCTATTCACCACTGAATGCTATAATATGCCTAAATATATTATTAAAGCTGTTGGCCGCGTCTTTAAAATTGACTCAACTTTCTTATTTATGCAATGATTGAAATAAAAAAAACACTAAATGTTAAGTGATGTGCTTGTGTGTGTGTGATACATAAGTTAAAACCGCCAAATCGTTTTAGCCGTTTATGAGATTAGCGCGCAAACAAATGCACAAACAAAAAGATACACAGACAAAAAATCTAACAATCATTTATTGATTTCTTATATTTACGCGAATACTACACATTTAAATAAAACTAATTTTACAGATTCTATCGCGTTAATTTTTTTTTTTTTTTTACGTTCCCGACGTTTTGGCTGCTTTACAGCAACCATGGTCACGGGAGGACTGAGGTGGTTGACGCCCTCGTGTCATAGTTTGAAACGGGGTACCCTCATATTTGATTGTTGCTTAATAATAATAAAAAACAAAAAATAAACGCGATAGAATCTGTAAAATTAGTTTTATTTAAACTAACAATCATTGTTTTGGGTTCTATTGCATTGATAAAAGGCTCCAATACGAGTTGTTCTCATATATCTTCCGTGTACAGTCAGCGATCAGTTACATTTTTATTATATATACTATTTTCATGATAGATTTTAAAGATATAAATCGGGAATTCTTAAAAAAATAAATCACTCAAACATTATATCATCGGATGGGCATCAAAGTTTTTAAAATTCCCACCAAATAAATAGTATTTTTTTTTATTTAGGCAGCTACACCAAGCGAAACATATCTGTTGGTGGAATCCAAACCTCCCTTATTATGCATCTGTTGAATATTGTTAAAAGTATTATACAACACAGAGATTCATCTCAGCATGTAGGGTAATGTGGATGTTTTAATTTATACGAGTAATAAGTTAAACTGAGGATGGATGCTGTGAGCACATCCAAGCCCCACTTCACGATGGCCAATATTTGTCCCAATAGCTGTGGCCAAGGGAGCGTTCAAGTATTACGTAACGCAATATTTGGAGATTTTTGACCCCCCCCCCCCCCATGTAAAGCGCCGTAACGTTTTTCTTTACCCCCCCCCCCCTTGCCCCTAGTAAAACGTAAAATATCTACGCGACCGTTCTGAAGGGTTAAAACAATGTTACGTAACGCGTAGTTCAAACCCGCCTCCCGCCCATGTAACGTTTCAGAAGACCCCCCTTCCCCTAAATGCGTTACGTAATACTTGAACGCTCCCCAATGCGTATGGCCAGCGTGCAGCAGGGGTGTATGGTGGCCTTGGTAGATATTTCCCAGGGTTTTCTCATCCGACGATGACCAAAGACAAGATTAATGACATCTATAAATACTGCACCACAGCCGATGACGTAGTCTCGAGCTTCTTCTTCTTTTTTAGAACCCGCACTGGGCCAGCGTGGTGGACTATGGCTTAATCCCTCTCGCGTTAAGGGGAGGCCCGTGACCAGCAGTGGGACATTAAAAAGGGCTGGTATTTATATACCATGATTAAAGGTTCTTGTTTGCTGTTACAGTGTTGCCTGGGCGCATTGGGCTCACTTGTAACGGTAGCTGTATAAACGAATAAATATTGTATGATCACAGATATTATATATCCCAGAATCACGACTGACGGAGTAAATAGAAGCGTCGTAGACTAGCACAGTGACTGCTAGAGATCGCTATTAGTGATAAGGCCGCCCATTGTGACACTCTCTGTATAAGTTAAGTTTTTGTAATTTTGTATTCATTTTATGTGGTGGAACAATAAAGTGTTATCTATCTATCTAGTGACTTCCTCGTCATCAATGGACTCTTAACACCTTACGAACAAAATATTATATGGCTTTCCGTCATCTTTGAGATATTACTGGCATAACGACACCTCGATAAAGGGTCTATGGTCGGTACTGAAAAACAAAAGACCATAAATATATATTTTTTTATCTTTATTTTCTATTTAAACACAATAATGTTATTATTTTAATGAATCCCCTTATGTATTATTTATAACGGCATATTTTCACTTTGCATTTCGTTATGCATAAATGTAATTCGTCAAGTGTGAGAGCTGTTATGTTGATGGGTTCAGTCATGGTATAATAATGTTACATCAGGTATTCTCTTCCGTGGAGTCCACTCGCGTGGACTACCGCTGGTTGGGTCACGGATGTGTGCGAAAGCGTACCGTGGGGTTTTAGTCGGTAAAAGTCCGGCATAACCTGCTTGCCTCCCTCGGGGCTTGCGGGTATCAATGAGGATTTCCCAACGCAAAAAAAAAAATATTCTCTTCCGTCGATGGCTCAATGCTACGTCTTGGTCATTGCTGCCATTAATTGACATCTTCAGAGAATTAAGACCGCTCATGGGTCGATTATGGCCGATGAGGTAGTCTTAGGCCAATCACGTGACCCAGCTATCACGGTAATAAAACACCTTTACGTCAAATTTGAGATTATTCGTAAGCTAACTGTATAATTTATAGTCTACCGGATTTAGGCATTTCGTATGGAGAATTGAACAGCGCCTCTAGCGAACAGTATTTAAAATTTCAATTCTCCATACAAAATATCTAATACGTAGACTATAAAGTGTATGGTTAGCTCATGATAATCTTGCACTTGAAACTCTCGATGTTGTTTTTACATTTTATTTCTAAATTCAAAATGAGGATCCCTAAAAATTTTTAAAAGATTTATAATATTACGCATTATAATACCATGCGTGTTTATTCAAATTTTATGTCCATAGAGTGCGCTGTCCCGTAATGATGCTAGCCACAGATAAGATAATTAAAAAGTCATACGTAATCTAGGCTAGACTTTTTGGCGGGCGGTTGAACAGTCAAGTTAACATTTTTTTTTTCTTTTGTGAAGATCGGACCGCAATCAACAACCAAATATGAGGGTTGGACTTTTTGGTGGGAAACTGAAAAGTCATGGCGTCAGTTATGTTTTAATTTCTAAAACTAGTGTTCCTGCGAGTTATAGTGAGTAATATAAGTGGAATATTAACCATTATGGGTTCGGTAAAGTGCACAAGTGTTGGTAATTAAAACAGAGTGACGAAACATGGCTTTTCAATTTCTCACAAAAAATCCATGAAAATATTTCAGTAAAGTATCCATCACTTTACTGAATGAGGGATGGGGGGGTATTTTACTTAGACCTTGCCTTTGGGCCTGTGCGTATGCTCAAAAACAGAAATAATTTTTATTACTTGACACTGGCAAAATACCTATGGTGATGCCAAATTAAAAAAAAATATATGGGGGTACCCCGGTCAAACTATGACACTAGGACGTCAACCACCTCAGTCCTCCCGTGACCAGGGTTGCAGTAAATCAGCCGAAATGTCGGGAACGTAAAAATCAAAATATAAACGCGATAAAATCCTTAAATTTAGTTTTATTTCAATACTTAGTCAGTGATTTAATACCTTTTTTTTTCACCAACCAAGCCTACCCCATGACGAAATAGTGCGACGGTGTGCCTAACACTCAATCGCACCAACTGCAAATCAGACGTAAAATAATTACACATTCATTGCTTTGTGTTATTACGTATTGTAATGTTCATTCATTGTTATTGCATTCAGCCTGATGTTTTGTTCGAAGTAATATAATAGCGATTAGTGCTGTCAAATTATGTAACTGTCAATAGGCACTGTCTCAGTCAACTGTCTATTGTGTTGGGGGGATTTAAGATATGTTTTAACTAGCTGTTACTTATCTCCTTATCTATTAGTAGATCTAGAGAAAGTTATATTGAGCAATCCTGGATATCATTAGAGATTTTAACTAAATAGAGTGTTTAGTGCAAACGGTTACACTATAGTAAACTTCTCCTTACTTTTTTAGGTTGGCAACAAAATAGTGCCTTTTTAGCCAGCGACGAGTAATTTTTTAAAGTTTTTATTGAATTATATGTACCCCTGATGATAAAATGAATCACCTACCCGTATCAATAAAGCTGTGGATATTTTACTGAAAAAATACCGGACATATTGGGAGAACTTAAAAAATCAAGCTATACTATTTTATTTTAATTTCCTTTACTCGTGCAAGTTTATGAACACACAATGGTTAATATCCCACTAAGATTACACATTATTTATCAAAGAAACACATTTTTTGGAAAATAAAACAACGTTGACAACTTCGTTCAACTTCCCTAATTATCTCATTTCAATGTGTCTCTATTAGACTATATATTAACGAGGGTACTCAATGCACATCTAATTCTTTCTATTCTCATAATTACCTCACCCTAGAAGCCTATTGAAGTTTCTTCCCGAAATAATGCCACAAATTGTGAAGCAATAACTCGACACCATTTCGAATTAGCACATCTCTGTATTAAAACCAATTTAGTTCTAGCCTAGACGTGACATAATGACACACTCGATATACTAATGTCACCATCTTCGCAACGATTCATTCATTCATTGTTAACGATTGAGAATGACATTTTGAATGGACTTCGAACGTCAAGCGAAGGCAATTGTAATTGTCATGTTACGTAATCGGAACGCATTTTGCAAAATGGATTAAAAAATATAATTATAAAAACACAATTGGCTGTGGCCAAGTAGCACTATACTTAATATAGGATATGACTTTTATTATTCTTGAACATAAGCAAGGATGTCCCTAATTAGTGAGTAGGTACTTATCATGTTAATTACTGCAACCGCTTATATCATAAACAATACGTTATTAATTAATTAATTAATCAACCGCGTGGAACCATTGTGACCAAAAAAAACAATAACTAACCATTATTGGTACGATACGATGGACTGAGGGCGATCATAGTATAAAGGTACTTAACTTAACCACAATTTATATTCGTGGATGCTGTTACTTGTGTGCCCTGGCCATTATTAAAAAGTCAATGAACCTATGGCCAAAAAAAAGCTGAATAAAAATACGTTAGTTAGGAATTTCTTCGACCTTCCAGTTTTCTAACAGGTCGTAACAGCCGAATGTTTTCCGCCGTATTACCGATTACTGAGCAATTAAATCGTGGTCGCACTTTCACCCTCGATCAAAGATTCTAGGTTGGAATAAGCTCGCGAATTGATAAACTAATTGATGACTAATTGAGCCAAGTTGGTAGAACGCTTGCCTCGGTAACAAGAGTCGCAGGTTTCTAGATTTCTTGTGTGAATCTCATTTTCAACCATGATTATCGCTTGCTAAACGGTGAAGGAAAACATTGCGAGGAAACCTGCATGTCTGACAGAACACCTCGAAAGACGTGTGAAGTCCGCCAACCCGCACTGGGCCAGCGTGGTGGACTATGGCCTAATCCCCCTCGCATTGAGGGAAGGCCCGTGCCCAACAGTGTCCGTGGCCCGTGCCCAGTAAATCTGGGCTTTTTGATTTCCAAGTGCGAATCTTGCTGCATGGTGAATGCAAACATCGTTAGTAAAAGAGACGTTCGCTAACCCACACTGGGCCAGCGTAGTGGACTATCACCCGAATCCACGTGGCATTAAGGGGGGTATGTACGGTATTAAGGCAATAGATATTCGACCTTATTAGCTCAGTAGGAGTGACCCTGCTTTCCGTGCTGCGGCTCCCGTGTTCGAATCCTAGTAGGGACAAACTTTGTATAATTAGCACGAATGTTTTTACCCCAGTCAAGGATGTTTATTATCTATATGAGTATTGGAACGAAGTTCCTTATCGCGCGTTGCGAAAGGGGGCTAGACGGAAAAAATTCAGACGAAAAGTTGTAACGACACATTTTGCATTTACATAATCGTCAGTATTTTCGAGACATTGCACAAGTGCATCCGTGGCGCAATTGGCTAGCGCGTTCGGCTGTTAACCGAAATGTTGGTGGTTCGAGCCCACCCGGGGGCGATATATTTTTGTTTTCCAAAATTATTGATTTTTTGTACATAATAAATAATAAAAAATTATAAACGAACTTCGTTCCATCCGGGTGTCCCTTGACACCTCTCAAGTTTCTTATATACTGGGTTCGCCCCCAGTCCATTGTACGGTACCCATAATACAAGCGTTGTTAGTGTGGAGCGTATAGTTGATAAGTTATTTGTCTATAAGGAAATGCATTCTATTCTGTTTCCTGCTCTGTGTAGCTGCACTGTGTATAGCTAGCCTTAGACCCAGATTCTTAACAGCTTCGAATTAGCCACGCATTAGATTCTAAAAGCCTCTTTTGATTGTCTTCATGTACTGTTTGACCTTTACAGTGCTGACGAATGGATAATCAACGGCTTGAGACGAATCCAATGTGTTTTATGACAAAATTTGCGGTCGAAAGACTTACTTAGGTAAGTACAATCGTAGGCATAACGTTTTTATCCATCGTTACATTAGTAGGAAGGTGGGCAGGAGGAATAATGAATCTTTAGCGGAAAAGGGAAGATCTTCCAGCCAGGCGGTCGGTATGCCTGGCGGGGAGGCCGCTATGCCCCGACGGTTATTGTCGGGATCTTGTATATATGTTACGTGCTCCGAAAACTCTCATAGCGCGTTTCAGAATTGTACTGAGAATTGTCAATTGTTCTGAAGCAGCAGTAGTGGGTGAGACTGGGGTTCTTCTCTTTGTCTGTTGCACACACGTTCCTCCCGCATTTTTTGTGCTGTAAAAATACTTACCTTCCTATAGGATATTTCAAAAATATTTCGTTTCGTAAAAACAAGAATAAAATAATTATACAATTAAAAACACAGAGGCAACAATCTCAATTATTATTAAACGAAGTACTTTTCCCTCCACTATTACTTAAACATTATATGCTAAAGGTCACTAATCTCATCCGAAGGTCCATGAGACCTCGACCTGCTATATTCTTCGATATTACCCATTCAGATTTACGAATTGACAAATACTTACCAATTGTCGAAAAACCCTGCCCTTTCCCAAAAAAACGTGGATTTAAGAAATAATTAATTGTTATTGCAACTAAATACTTATGTACAGAAACAAATTGTTTTTGTGAAATGATAATTCATATTTCAAAATTAATTATGAGTGTTGTGACAAATGGTGTGGCCAACCTTGACATTTGACTGTGAATGTTGATGATGGCTGCTTTTAATATTGCCGCCCTAAAGTTTTGAATATAGAAACTGCGTTCTAATTTCGAATTATAAATTTCGCCCTAGATAGATTGAATTAAAACACTTACCGTCTTTTTTCCATCATTTATGGACCCTATTAGCCCTATATAAAACGTAATTTACCCAAAATCAACAAATATTCAATTTGGAAACTGCAAAAAAAAATTACGACAACTACAACGCATACCGGTTTAACTTCTCTGTGATGATGATTCTAACTTTCGCTCAAACCTTGATAATGAACTCGCCGAAAGCTCTACTCCGATTGCCTTCACCTTTGGTTCTAGCTAAATCCATAGACTAATGAAATAAAGTTACCCAACAATAGGTTATAAAGATACCATCCCCAAAGATAAGATACATCAATTTTTAGACATTACAAAAATTACACCCCTAATTGAACGCGTGAGCAAACGCTACCGGGCTGCCTTGACAAAAAAAAACAAGCAAAATTTACACAATTATTTTATACATCAACATGATCCGTAGAACTCATTGATTCATTTGTTAAAATCTGTATACAAATACACTTTCACTTGAAACCTTGATATTGAACTGTAGGTACTACCTATTAGTTTCACACACAACGGGCGTTTATAATCGCCATAACGATTATATTATTGCTGTGAGATGGAACTGAACGAGCTGAACTTGATGGCTGACATTGTAATACACTGAGAGTGAAAGCTCTCACTGTTGGGCCACGAAATGAGCGTGACAATAAGCTGTACACAAGCCAGTAGAATAGAGCACCAAAGATATATCTTCTACAACATTTTAAACAGTAGTATGCTATGCTACTGCGCTGCCAGACCTCAAGGTTTGCCTCTAACGGACGTTCGGAAATCTAAAAGATTCATAACGTCCAATGGATGCTCGATGTTCGTGTAAAAATGAAAAAACTAGGTTTCAGGGATACAGCGCCATCTATAAAAAAATTTGGCAACCGAACCGGCGCATTCACCTCACATTTGGGTAATGCTCAGAACAGTTCTGAGCAAGCAAAGCGTTAGCTCGCGTGTTTATTGAAAACGCTTTTTATTGGAAAGTAAATAGAAGCTGTTATCATTTACCGCGTTTACGGATTCTAGGTAACGCTTACATAATTTCTTTGAATATCTAGTCGGAGCGAAACAAACAACTAATACCTATTAGCCTGTGGCAAAAACGTCCTGATTATATCTGTAAATGTGGACATATCTTTATAACTATTAGTTATTTTCGCAATATTAGATGTTGTAAGGTTTATCTACAAAGTACTTTACGTATAAGTAATTATGTTTCACTTTTTCAATAATTACATATGTTGCATCGTATGCAAATAATGTAGGTATAATTACTTCGATAGTTAATTCATATTATACCAATCGATAATATAAATATGTACTCACTAACTGCGCCCGGCGGTGCTACCCGCGATAAAAAGTATGAAAAATTAAAATATCTATCCCACGGGAACCATACATTTTACCGGGATAAAAAGTAGCCTATGTGCTATTCCAGACTATAATCTATGTCTGTGCCAAATTTCATCCAGATCCGATCAGCCGTTCGGGTGTGAAAGAGTAACAAACATCTATCCATCCATCCATCCATCCAAACTTTCACATTTATAATATTAGTATGGAAGTATAGATAAAATTGCTCAACTCACTTCGTTCACTTTGATAAAGTTATAAACTACAAAAATAATGTCAACAAGTACATCGCGTATTTCATGGCCGCACACACAATGAACACAAATACAACGTAACACTGCGATTTTGAACTTATGAACTCGGAAGCTACATCAGACTGCCATGTTCTCGTGATTTCAATGCAATAACCATAGTCCATTGCACCATTTTAAAACTAAATACCCTATAGAAAATATAGTTTAAACTAAGAATCATAGATTAAAAACTAGGTACTTACGGGCTTTTTGGCGGGAAGATGAACCGAGAAGTTGTAAATTTTGTTTTATTTTCGAACATCGAACACCGGAATATGCCAGAGGTGTAAGTCGGGGTTGGAACCTGCGATCCTTCCCCAAGGCGAGTATTCTACAAACTTGGCTGTCACTGCTTCTTTTACCGATTCCATGATAAAGCAGAATCTATGAAACAAGTGTAGCCGTAACGGAAAAATAAACAGGACCCCTTGAAAAAAGTTACAGGGCTTGTAAATAGACGCCTCTTTAAAATCTACATGGATTTATAATACACAAATTCCGTACCTAACGCCTACTGAACGTATGATAGCAATTAGTAGAATTTAAATAAAATTTAGTTCAAACCATAAATTAGATAAAATAATAGTTTTTTTCTCATTATGTAATATTATGGTTAAATAAAACCAAAACGATATTTTTTTTCAAATTGCTAACAAAATGTAAAAAGCTATGTTTCCGCCCGGGATCGAACCGGGGGCCTTCTGCGTGTTAGGCAGATGTGATAACCGCTACACCACGGAAACCGATGTAAGTTGGTTCGAAATTAAACACCATTTACATACTACAGAAATATCTAAACGCATTTTTTTATGCTGTGGTTTTATTAAATAAAAAAATATGTTTCACAATATAGCTATATTGCAATAATAAAAAAAATACTTACAAACGTAAATTTTAAAATATTTTTATGCAGTTTTACAATAACTATAAGCTCATTGTTCTTACACAAATAATAACATAATAAAGAATGTGTATGCAATTAATGGAATGATATTGCATTGACCAATAAATATTTCTCCATCTATAGTTCTGTTTTTTTCCCCCAAATTCTTAGTCTATTTCTATTTTTCAACTGGGAAAAAATAGCAGAATATTGTTTAAATATTTTTTCCCAAACATTGCAATTCATTTTAAATTGAATAATATATCATGATCAAAAGGCGTTTACACCATTGTACCCTATCTATAAATAATATAATTTAATAGCTTCACACAGGTATACATACAAAAGAAGTGCCATTTCATTATACTTGGAATCTCAATTGTGGGGAAAATGACTATTGCAAATCACCTTCCAAATGTTACAGTTTTAGATGTGTATATAACTTTTTATTATACAAAAACAATGTATAAAGAGTACACTAGGCTGCCTTATAGTCATTTTATCAAGATTTTTTTTCCTTTACAACATATTAACACATATATTTTGTGTGTGTACCACCTTGCATATTGTATTAGTAACAAGCTTTATAATGTAGCAGTGTTGTCCTATATACAAATAAGTGTAGCCCTTTCTGAGATGAAATATTGCAAACATATTACTCACAGAAAGATGCTTTGGGGCACATGTGTAGTGATATTCTATGGTGTTGTTACACAAACAATACTCAAACAAAGAAATAATATGGACAGTGTTGTGAATAACATTTTGAAGTATGGATAAACCAAGCGATATGTGTAGTACTTTAGGACTTAATTCACATGTGCTACACATATTAGCTTGGTTTTTTCATGCTTCAATATGTTGTTCATGACCTGCTGTATATATTATTTCTCTATCTGAGTTACAGTATAAAAAGCAATGCAATTCCATAGATAACTTATTTAAATTAAAGCATGTACAATCCTAGATATTGCTACATAGCTGTGTTTAGTGTCCATATTGTAGAAACCGACTGGTCCCGCGTCACAATCTGCACAACTGAGGTATTTACAGTTGGCTACTGTGTGCGTAAAACCGATGTTCTCGAACGTATACATGTTTTCAACGTGATAGAATTCATTTATAGCCTCGTTTTGTACCTCGGCTTCTTTTCTGCTGTCCTGTTCCATTAGGGGTAGCTCTTTCTGTAATTAGATATAGATATATATATTTCAAATACAACTAGCCAGAGTCAGTATGGTGAGATATAAAAAAACATCAAAGGCTATTTGGATATAGTCTCTGCGAAACAAGTGTTTCAAGAATTCTTGTTAAAAATTACTACTAAAAAAAACATATTATCTGAGATTATTTTATAGTTAACATAAAACATCTAATAATCTATACATATTATTTCGACTGCTGAGGGTCTTATTAAATAAAAAAAAAACATATTTAAATGTAAAAGCTCATTCGGTAGGTCATGTCGCTTCCACTTACGTGAAGGGTCTCATGTAATATCAATTGTTTAGGACAGTCAGCAGCCTGAGAAAAAATCTGATAAATTGTCTCATCATTAGGTTACCCACTAGTTGTCTCGAAGGGCAGACGGCAATAGCGCCGTGAGAATATCGGGAAACAGGGTAGACTGCCAATTGGAAGCAAATTCCAAAACAAATCAGTAATGGGAATAAGGTTAGGACGATCATTCAGAAGAATATTCAAAAGACTGTTATAATTAAATTCAATAGATTAAAGACAAGTAGGTGGAAAAGATCCGTTAGCTTTACCTGTAACGTGACATAATTTGCTGATTTCTTTTCTAATATCTTAGAACCGCAATATTTACACTTCACAATCAACTTGTTTTTCCCATCTTCGACGTAGTCTTTCTGTTCTTCTGCTACACATGTATCGTTAGTTTCTACTTCAGACATTTTGGTATGTTTCTTATTAGTATTACAGTTTATAATTGAGAAGAGATTTAATTTAAAATTATAATTTGCAAAACCACTTGCACTTGCCGGCCGGCCACCATCGGAAACATAGACTATATAGTAGAGAAATTGTGTTTGTGGGTGGATTGTCATAGAATCTATAACATAAAAACGTAAAAAAAAAAATTACATTACTTTGGTAATCGTGAACAATCCGTTTAGTTAGTTATTCCATGGCGAAAATAATTATCGTACTTACGTATAAAAAAAATATAATTACAAATTATAAAAACATATAATTATTCTTCGCATTTATTGCTCTTTACTTACGTATTATACTTTAGACTATTTTGTTTGAGGTACACACTTTAACGGATGATTTAAGTTTTTTGTTTGTATTGCGATCAAAACGTAATCGAATAAAAAAAAGTAAGGTTATCAAACAGGCAAGAGCAGTATATTGCGTTTTTGTCTAAAATAATTATAATTTGTTGAAAATAATGAGTTCTGGATTCATAACCGAATCTGAAGTCTTAGAGGCACGTCGCAAGCGACAAGAAGAATGGGATAAAGTCCGCACAGAAGACCAACCCCAAGGTTATTTTACGATTTTAGTTTTGATTACTTCACGATCATCAATATAGTCAGCGTTTATAAACTCGTATTTATTTGTATAAGAAAATATATACTTATCGATTGTGGGACCAGCGTCAATTTTCAGTTACGGAATTAATATGAGTGTACTACTACATATACATTTCAGCAGTCCTGGTACTTTGGTATTACTAGCAGTAGCAGATAATGTTAGCAATTTGAAAAGACAAGGTTCCTTGCCACAAACAAGTGTTACATAAATGGGGTAAAAGGATATCTTTGATCAACAGATGATTGATAACAGTAGTAAAATCCAATTTTATATATGTTATTTACTGTTTGAGGGTCTCGTGTAGAATGTATTACTTACAATAAATCAATTTGTATTTTTATACATTCATCAGAAGTACCAGAAGAGCCTTACGACACTCGGCCATTGTATCAGCGTCTAGAAGAGCAGAAGATGAAGAAAGATGCTGAATATGAGGAAGCTCACAAGCTCAGTTAGTATTTAATATTTTATAGCAATTGCTTTATATAATTTCAGTGTACCATTTTTAATTTGAGTATTTCAATTTAATAGTCAGTTACTTACACACAAGTAGGCAAGTACTAGTCTAACAGACAGAGGGTCAGTGATGGATGCTGTACCCCAATTGTTTACAGTTGATTCTTGGTCTATCATTTCACACTGCATAGTTACATCAGAGAAAAAATGTTCTGATAGATCTATAAAAAGTGTATTTAACTTACAGAAAACATGATCAGAGGTTTGGATGATGATGAAGTGGGTTTCCTCGACCTAGTGGAGCGTTCAAAAGCTAAAGCCGCCCAACAGATATCTATCGAGGAGCAGAAAGAGATGCAAGAATTCAGGTGTGTATCATGTTGTAGACAAAGACACTTATGTAATGTAAACACAAATTGTATTTATTATTTATACTTATATGATCACTGAAGTTTTCAAGACATAACAGAATTAAAATAATGTATCCTCTAGTGCAGTGATTCCCAAAGTGGTCTATATCAACCCCTAGGGGTCTATGACAACCTGCAAGGGGTCTACGTCAGCAAAAAAATATTTGGGGGTCCATGAAATGAAAATGGGGGTCCACGATAGTGGATCTCAACACACACTGATAGTACCTATTTACTTACATCATACTATCTTATAATATCAAAACATATACATTATTTATAAAAGTACCTATGAAGTAAAAAAAATATTATATATGTTTATAAAATTGTGGAGGTTGTAGGATGTTGGTATTTGCTTTGTGGTTGCAATAAATTTTATTTTGAGTAGTTTTAATTTAAATTCAATTAATAAATGTATAAATTAACATGTGTTTTTACTTTAAGTTTTTAACACTAAACTTCACTACAGTTAGAAATTTACAGGAAATCAATATCAGGTAAGTAGGGGGTCTACCCAACACGGAAAAACATGGCAAGGGGTCTACGACACAAAAAAGTTTGGGGAACTCTGCTCTAGCGTGTGTGAAAAAATATGTTTAAACAATGCGAGTAGCGGAGGACCGGGATGTGTGAAAGTAATTGGGGGAGGCCTATGTCCACCAGTGAACGTCTTTCGGCTGATAGCATAGCATTAAAATTATTGTATGCTACAGTAAATTAGTTTCCAAACATTTGACTGAGTAATATTATTCAAATGAACCATAAAAAACGTTATCAGTTCCTGATTTAAAGCCAGGATCATCTGCACAGTAAGTAGGGTCGCTACCAAATGATCCAATCTGGGATTTTTTTTAGATTAAATTTTTCATTTTGTGTACTGTCCAGGGAGCGAGTGTCAAATCTGGCTGAAAGTGAGGAGCTGACGCGGCTGCGCGCGCAGCTGGCGCCGGCGCGGCCCGCGCCCGTGACGTCACACGCCGCACAGAAGAACAAATTGCAAGGGGTATGAATCTTCTTTATTATCTATCCTGTTGCCCGTT
Source organism: Pheosia tremula (assembly GCA_905333125.1). Classification (NCBI taxonomy): domain Eukaryota; kingdom Metazoa; phylum Arthropoda; class Insecta; order Lepidoptera; family Notodontidae; genus Pheosia; species Pheosia tremula. Next base: position 6,073,830 of record HG995421.1, on the reverse strand, counting down.
TCCGCCTGCACATCTCCCCCGGGTTTTTGGCGAACGCAAAGTGGGTTCCAGCCAAAGGGGCAATGAGACAACTAGTTCAAAGGTGCCATGTCGTCGGCTTGGCCGGTTGCAGGGAGGGGGGTCTTGGAGTGTGTTTACATTTTTATAATCCAACTTAATTATGAGACTCTCTGCTTATTCTAGTAATATTTTATGTTATTGATGTCGGTATCTATGTAAACTTAAGATTTTATACCTTAAAGCTGGCCAGTTTTAAGGTTGTGAGTGTGATAATAAAAATAATAAATAGTAAAGAAATATCAAAAACAACTTGTTTCTCACAGTTCTCTCTCTCTCTTTAGGTCGAATCTCAACGACCCCAAGATATTTTAAGATGATAATGAATTTTCAGGTGGTTGTAAGGAAACGCAAAGCCAGCGAGATGGAGGGCGACAAACAGGGGAAAGGCGCACCCGTGGTGAAAATTAATGGAGTTCTCACCAACAAGTATGTCATCTATTTATCTATACAATCTATTAGGCATGCGCCGAATATTAGGTAATTAATATTTTATTCGTTATAGGGCATAGTTTATGTTCACTCTTCGGTTGATGTGCCGAATATTAAACGTACTGTAGTAAATAAATAAATATCGCCAGACGAACACCAACTATACGGTCCCACACTAAGCAGCGCTTGTATTATGGACACCGTACAATGGACTGGGGGCGAACCCAGTATATAATACGTATATATATATATATTAAACATCCATGACTTGGCTACAAACATTCGTGCTGATTACACAAAGTTAGTCCCAACCAGGAAGCGAACCTCGGACCCTCGGCACAGAAAGCAGGATCACTACCAACTGCGCTCATCGGGCCGTCAAAACGTCAGTCCTTGTAAGATGGTTTAAAAAAATTAAATGGACTGTACGCTCTATGGTACAAAAAACCATAAATTTACATTCGCTTCCACGAATCTAAGTGACAAGCATTAGCGAAAACTAAATTAGTTATGTCTTAAATAAATTCGCACTTTCCTGCGGCCTGAGAACTTGTGACCTCCGCCATTAGGGACCATCTATTAATTACGTCACACGAATTTCATGAATTTAATATTTTTGACCCCTCCCCCGTCCTTGTCACAACTGGTCACATTTGAGAGACCCCCCCCCCCACCTAGTGTGATGGCACATATTTTGCAATTTTACATTTAGAAATTTATGAAATTAAAACAGCAGTGTTCCGAAATTGTTTTTATTTCCATTCAAATTATCTATACATATAAATAAAATTGGAGTGTCTGTTTGTAATATTAAAATAACCGCTTTTTACTAAGTGCATTTGGATGTATACACGTTACCTATACCGAAACAACATGTTTTACAATTTTTGTCTGTCTCTCCGTCTGTCTGTCTGACTGTCCGTCTGTCTGCCTGTCTGTCTGTCTGTTTGTTCCGGCTAATCTCTGAAATGGCTGGACCGATTTTGACGGGCTTTCACTGGCAGATAGCTGATGTAACAAGGAGGCTACTTTTATTTTAGAATAAAAAATAGGATCTCACGAAAAAAAAAAAAACAATGTTGCAGCGCAGCGCCTGATTGTTTGATAGCAACAACCTGCAATGCGTCCCGCGGGCTCAGAATGGGCGGGCAGGCTGTTGTCAACGGTTGTCTTTGTTAAATACCACGCGGACGAAGCCGCGGGCAACAGCTAGTTTTTCAATAAAATCAATAGTTGTAATACTTAGATATAAAATATTATATTTTGAAAAAATGTGATGTCACAAAATTTGGGACCCCTCCCCGCCCCTTGTCACACAATGTCACACTTCGTCGAGCCCCTCCCTACCCCTTAACGTGTGACGTAATTAATGGATGGCCCCTTAGCTCATAAAGGATTATTCACTTAGCACATCAAGTGAGCAAGTGAGTGCGGCGGTTGGGGGCGTGGGCGTGGGCGTGGGCGGGGGCGGGCGGCGCTGCGTGGGCGTGCTGCCGGGGCTGGGGCACTACGACACCGACTCCACCTCCGACACCGACTACTCCAGCGACGACGAAGCGGTGAGTGCGACTTGAACGGGGTTACCAGGATAGAAGAAAAAGGGAATCCTGTATGGAAGCTTAAAAAAACTGAGAGTGAAAAGTACCTTTCAAATAGGGATTTCATTGCACCTTTAAAATAAAATAACTTCCTGAAAAGTGCCTTTAAAACAACAGACTCAGGTCAGGGTGGAAGGTACGTTTAAATATGCGTATATAATTGTATAGGACCTTAAAAAAACGGACCCTGTGTGGATAGTATCTTAAACAAATTTATCCTGGGTGGAAAGAACCTGTAAAATAATAAATAAAAACCTGTAAAATGAAAGTAAGAAAGTGTTTCTCAATGGAAACATTAATTTATTTGTAAAAAGTTAATTCTAGTAAATTCATCTGCAGAATTTTTTTTCTTAAGTCTTGCCGGACTTGTAGGAAGCCGACCTTCGAAGGTTCTATAAAAACGACCGTTGTGCGTGAAACCCGTTTAGAATAGGCAAATAATATTGTGTTCTTATATTTACTTCGCGTAATACACATTGAAATAAAACTATTTTTAATGATTTTATCGCGTTTATTTTTTGTTTGTACGTTCCCGACGTTTCGGCTGCTTTACACCAACCATGGTCACGGGAGGACTGAGGTGGTTGACGTCCTAGTGTCATAGTTTGGGGTACCCTCATATTTAGTTGTTACTTGCGGCCCGATCTACGCAGAAAGAGCTCACTGTGTCTTGAGGTCTTGCAATGGTCAACGGATGGAAACGCCGGGTACGTAAAAACTAAAAAAATCACGCGATAAAATCCTTAAAAATGGTTTTATTTCGAAGGCAAATAAGGTTTGTTTTTGTTTTCAGACTGAGACATGCTGTTCAAAGCGGGATTTGCTGGGCCGGCGACCGGAACACAAGCACAAGGATGGAGATAAAAGTTAGAATTCTACTTATAAAAGGTGTAACAAAATTAGTGTAAATTATTTTTAGATCTTAATGAGTTGGTATTTCACACGATGATATTATATTTTATTGCAAAGTGATGTTGTAATAGCATTCTCTAAAATCATACGTGACACTGCAGGGTGAAGAATACGTTAGGCGCCGCCCACTTATATATGAGCCATCTAGCGGTGAATAGCAAAAACTGAACGAGTCGCTTACGTCGAGATTACTACGCGTTTAACTATATGATGCAAGAGGTCACTAGTGTAGGACGCGTATACAATGTGGCGACATCTTTTATCGAGCAGTGAAACTAAGAGAGTAATAGATTTAGATTCAAACGCCAAGCCCACCGTGATGACGTCATTGCTTAGCTGAGAATTACAGTGCACGGCTATATGTACTCTATGGTTTGGATGTAGGAGATAATATACGGATCTTCTGATCCGATTCTAAAAAAAAAGTCACTAATAGGAAGGTATATTATCCTTGAGTGGTGTAGGCTGTTTGATCCAGGTATCGCGGACTAAAGCTAGGGTCTAATGATTGATTAGTTAATTGATTTACGTATGAGATTTTTCTTAAGTATAAAAAGACCCGGTAAAATATTTTACACTATAGTTACAACTTATATAATGAAATGATTCAACTGATCGATATTTGCTATATTATTATGTACCTTTTGTGATTTTAATATAAGTTATCTTTAGTATTATGTACTTCTAATTGTTTTTTATTCTGTATTTACCCTCTCCATCTTCGGTAATATTAAAACATTGTGAGGAAACCTGCGTATCTGAGAGAGAACCTATCTTTCGAAAGTGTGAAGTCCGCCATGGTTCCACTCTGGCCTAAATCTCTCGCATTGAGCGGTCCCGTGACTAGTTTTTAAGTGTCCATTTTGATACAGTCATGGATAGTCTAATTGATGATCAATTTGTCATCTTTGTCAAACAAATGAATTGCATCACAAAATTGTATCAACACAGGACAAAAGTAGATCAATGAGCTGATATCAGAATAATGTCCTATCCCGTATAAGACTAAGCTATAGAAATGATAAGACTATTGATTTCTTATATTTACGCGAATACTACACATTGAAATAAAACTGATCTTAAGGATTTGATCATAATGAACGCGATAAAATCCTTAAGATTAGTTTTATTTCAAAATGATAAGACTATATTAATTAAAACACCTGTTTTATTTTAATGGCCACATCAATAGATTAATGACGATATAACTATGCATATTACCATTTACGTTCGCTCAAGGACTAATTAATACAATATGAGCCGTCATGGCGGCTCAGGACAAATATACAAAGAAGTTATAATAGGATTGTCGTATAAAACGATGCTTAGGATGACGGGGACGTTGGGCCCCGACCATATCTATATTTGCCATCTATCGGTGAATAGCAAAAGCTGAACGCTTCGTCTAGTCACTAAGTGGTTCAGCTGTATTACGCGAGATGGCACCACTAGTATACAAAGTGGCGCCATATTTTATTGCGCTTCAAAATTGAAAGAGAAAATCAATAGATTGACTTGTCATACCTATTTCAATGACGTTAGGACCCAGCTAGCCACATCCAACTAATATATTAGCCGCTGTATATAGAATATATAAAGCTCTGACGCCATAATAATTACAAAATAGAAAAATGAGTTTTTCTGCCGTGCACTCCTATGTCTATAAGAGTTCCCAATACGCGCCTTGACAGTTACAAAGTTCATATATTTTCTAAGTGAGTGTTAAATAGTGCATGCTCTCCTCGTTCTGTCTGTCTGGCATCGCTTCGGCGACGGGTTCGACTCCCGACCCGGAACCCGGCTGCTTGCGCTCAGCGTCCGGTGCACTGGCCTCTGAATCTGAATCACTGGTAGAGTCTTCCGCTTCCGGTGTATCCTTCGGTTCAGGCTTCTGCCTGCGGTTTCTAGGATTTATTTATTTATGTTTTAAATAATTTGCTGAGTAAGATTTCCATAGATGACTTTATAGAAATGGACAAGTTTAACAAACTCTCCATGGATTGTAATAAAATGGTTATAAAAGAGAAATCAGAAATGAAGAGATCCGTAGACGAACTGGAGTAACCGACATAGCTCAAAGAATTGCCAAGTTGAAGTGGCAGTGGGCGGCACATAGCTCGCAGAACCGATGGCCGTTGGGGCAGAAAGGTTCTAGAATGGCGACCACGAATCGGAAGACGTCGTGTAGGACGGCCCCCACAAGGTGGACTGATGACATCACCAGCGTCGCAGGAAGCCGGTGGTTGCGAGTGGCGGAGGACCGTGATGTATGGAAGTCGTTGGGGGAGGCCTATGTCCAGCAGTGGACGTGTATATCGGCTGATAGATAGAAAAGAGAAATCAAAGAAGACCAGTTAATCTAAAGATAAACTATGATTTTGCGACGACATTTAAAAAATATAGCTTATTTCGATCCCATTTAAAGGCATCCAATTATAAAATTTATTTGGCTAATCGCAAAATGTGCAGATGGATGGGTGGATGGATGTTTGTTACTCAATCACGCAATAACGGCTGAACGAATCTGGATAAAATTTGGCACAGAGATAGATTATAGTCCAGGATAGCACATAGGCTACTTTTTATCCCGGTAAAATGTATAGTTCTTCTGGGATAGATTTGTTTTAATTTGTCATAGAGCAAAGGATCGACATGATTTTTTGCATAGGTAGTGGTAGCTTAGGGGTCAGAAAATGACATAGGCTAATTTTTATCCCGGAAAAATGCACCGTTTCTATAGGATAGCATACAGACACTGTGGTTTTTAATCGCGGGTAACACCGCGGGCGCAGCTAGAATTAAATAAATAACATTGTTTTTTTATATATATATATACATATATATATATATATATATATCGCCAGACAAACACACCAACTGCATGGCCCCATACTAAGCAACGCTTGTGTTATAGGTACCGTACAATGGACTGGGGGCGATCCCAGTACCACCCAGACCAGGGCAAATTACGAAAAGACCGTTTCCCAAATTTGCCCAGGCAGGAATCGAACCCGCAACTACCTGGTGCAGTGACCCGACCGGCCTACGCACAAACCACTAGACCAAGCTGTCGTCGTCATTGTATATTGATATCTTATATTTACGCGAATACTACACATTGAAATAAAACTAATTTTAAGAATTCTATCGCGTTTATTTTTACGTTCCCGACGTTTCTGTAAAGCAGCCGAAACGTCGGGAACGTAAAAACAAAAATAAACGCGATAGAATCCTTAAAAATAGTTTTATTTCAATGTGTAGTATTCGCGTAAATATAAGAAAACAACATTGTCATTGTCATAGTTGGTGTTGTTAGGTTAATGGGGTACCTCTCATTCATGGCGGGTCAGATCAGCTGCGCTGCATGTGCCTAGTGAATGTAGCGTCTCGATCTACTGCCGCCTTCCTACCTAGGCAAGTATGCTCCATCGTAGATCTCATCGTCACTTACCATCAGGTGAGATCGAGATCAAATACTTGCCTATAATCTATACATATAAATAAAATTGGAGTGTCTGTTTGTAAAATTAAAATAACCGCTTTGTACTAAGTGTACCTATACCAAAACAACCTTTTTTAAAAAAATTGTCTGTCTGTCTGTTTGTTCCGGCTAATCTCTGAAATGGCTGGACCGATTTTGACGGGACTCTCACTGGCAGATAGCTGATGTAACAAGGTGTAACTTAGGCTTCTTTTATTTTAGAAAAAATAAATAAAACCAATGTTGCAGCGCAGCGCCTGATTAAGTTTGATAGCAACAACCTGCAATGCGTCCCGCGGGCTCAGAACGCGCGAGCAGGCTGTTGCCAACGGTTGAGTCTTTGTTAAATACCACGCGGACTAAGTCGCGGGTCACAGCTAGTGTAATAATAATAAAAAAACCTCTTGGGGTAGGGCTGCTTGAGATGGAACGTGCGGTAGTGCAGCTTCATGCTGTTGCTCTGCGTGAACCGCTTGTCGCACAGCGGACACGCGAACGGCTTCTCACCAGTGTGCGTCTGCAAATGATAATAATTACGTGTATTTACACACTCACCCACAAATTTATAGACTGTTATAAAAGATATAACGGTATTATAACGGAGTTTTCAGAGGAAAATGTGCGTTATAATGGCTTTATAATCTATACAAATAAATAAAATTGGAGTGTCCGTTAGTGATATTAAAATAACCGCTTTTTACTAAGTGCATTTGGATGTATACACGGTACATATACCAAAACAACATTTTTTTAAATGTTTGTCTCTTTGTTTCGGCTAATCTCTGAAATGGCCGGACCGATTTTGACGGGACTTTCACTGGAAGATAGCTGATGTAACAAGGAGTATGTTAGTTGTATAGATTTTTTAAGTTCCGGCGTTTCGGCTGATTTACAGCGCCGCCTACTAGCAACGTGGGTCACTCACCACCAGGTGTCGCTTGAGTCCGATGCTGGAGTGGAACTGCTTGCCGCACGCGTCGCACGTGTGGAGCTTCTCCCGCGAGTGGATGTTCTGGTGCGTGGCCACGCTGCCCGGCTGTACACATACCAAGTTAATCGAAAAATATTGACAACCTCTTACAGGTTAACGTGAGTGATGTAAACAGGTTACTACCGTTATTTTTTTCAAAACCGGTTATTACCGGTATAAAAAAACCGGTTATTACCGGTATTAAAACCCGGTTATTACCGGTATTTAAAAACCCCGGTTATAAGATTAATTTGAACTTAGAACGTATCAAGAACGAACAATATTGACAATTCGTAAGTTATAATAAATATACATAATGATTTCTTATATTTACGCGAATACTACACATTGAAATAAAACTAATTTTAAGAATTTTATCGCGGTTTATTTTTGATTTTACGTTCCCGACGTTTCGGCTGCTTTACAGCAACCATGGTCACGGGAGGACTGAGGTGGTTGACGTCCTAGTGTCATAGTTTGACGGGGGTACCCTCATATTTAGTTGTTACTTGCGGTCCGATCTACGCAGACAGAGCTCACTGTGTCTTGAGGTCTTGCAATGGTACGCTTGGTTCTGGATTTTATGATGTTTACTACAGGGTCCCAAGCCGGTGGTAGCACCCAACCATCTTCCCTATTGAAATTAGGATGTTTTTTAATTTCAATGGCCTCGCATATCATCCTTGGTCGGAATCGGTGTTCTTTTGCGAGGATCTGTGGCTTATCAAATCTGATATAATGGCGGGTGCGATCTTGTACGTCAACCACCTTAGTCCTCCCGTGACCATGGTTGCTGTAAAGCAGCCGAAACGTCGGGAACGTAAAATCAAAAATAAACCGCGATAAAATTCTTAAAATTCGTTTTATTTCAAAATATACATAACTTATGAATCGTCAAATTTTTTTCCTTATTTCTTTTTAAACATTAACTTAATGGTTTATACGACTAAAAAACAAGAGAATCTTAGTAGACTATTTATTAGCTAGGAGTTCTTGTGAAAACTGATAAACCATCATCATGGCCGATGTTACATGTCTGTGGGAATAATATAAGAGTGTGTGTTTCACCGCTAGCGAGGATCCGCAGATCTCGCAGATGTACCGCTCGCCGGGCGCGAAGAACGACGTTCGCGGATGTTCTGCAAAGTGGTGTTTCCAGCACGCCGCCTGCGTGCTGAAGTGTTCCCCACACTGCGTTCACATATATAACAGCATATATACACTTATCGAATTTAAGCTAACATATAACAGCTCAAAAATTAAGTAAGAACAACAGTACGAGATAAAATATGTGGTTGATGTGGCATAAGTTGTTTAATAATCAACAAAATACTCTTCACCGTCACCGCTATGAGACAGCAAAGGTGCAAAGGAAAAAGAACACATATCTCCCGCCATTATAAACTAAATTAACTTCGGGGGATAGAGCTCTGGAATAAGCAACTACAACACAGGGAGTCAAGCTCTGGACCAGAGACAATAAGAACAACAGTCCGAAAAAAGTCAAGAATATTTTAAAAAGCACCCATATCACACTTCGGATTAGCCAGGGCATTTTTTGGGAGGTTCGTATCCCTCCCTCCTATGGTTTTAAATATTATTTGCTTTAGTTATCAAAAGGATTCGCATTCTTTAATGTCTATTTATTTTCTGTGTATCAAACGCATGAACATTAGAACTGTCACCCGATATCTTTTTACAACTAACTTTGTACCTAGGTTTTTACAAATAAAACACACTAGCTGCGCGCCGCGGTGTTGCCCGCGCTTAAAAAGTATGTCCTTTTTACCGGGACAAAAAGTAGCCTATGTGCTATTCCAGACTATGATCTATCTCTGTGCCAAATCTCATCCAGATCCGTTCAGCCGTTCTGTCGTGATTGAGTAACAACATCCATCCATCCAAACTTTCACATTTATAATATTAGTGTGATTCATTTAGAAAAAAAAAGAATATAAATACACGTAAACTTATTTATATACATCGTAATCAACGAGAAGAATAAGAGGAGACCAGACCGCGGGCCCTCAATAGACTTATAATTGAATGAATCAATATCATACAAGAAACATATCAAACAGAAAAAATAACGGTATAGGTACCATATCTGCTATATACTCAACAAGTCAAAACCATTACAATTCCATTGCCAGTCAACTTTGTTAGCAGACTGGCGGACTAGTAGTAGCTTATTAGACTCACCTGATGGCAGGTTGTCGGAATCGCTCGTCGTCTTCTATCTCGCTTCAACGATCTCCTACCCTTCATCAGTTTCATTTCGTCAACATCAGTACTGTAACTTAAATAAATAATCGTTACTAATGTTTGTTTTAAACGAAGACATAATATAGCCAGAGTTTCCAACCCACGGTTGTTGTACTTGCAAACATGATTTTGGAACGAAGTTCCTTATCGCGCGTTACGAAAGGGGGCTAGACGGAAAAAAATCAGACGAAAAATTAAGATGAAAAGTTGTAACGACCAATTGTAAGCATTTTTATAAACGAAAGTATAGTTTACTATATAAAACCCAAAAACATAACGATACCTCGTTCAAAAACATGCCAGCGACATCTATCGCTGACAAAAATAATTGTTATCTTTGTCGTTTGCATTTCCATAATGGTCAGTATTTTCAAGACATGGCACAAGTGCATCCGTGGCGCAATCGGCTAGCGCGTTCGGCTGTTAATCGAAATGTTGGTGGTTCGAGCCCACCCGGGGGCGATATATTTTTGTTTCCCAAAATTATTGATATTTTGTACATAAAGGAACTTCGTTCCAGCCGGGTGTCCCTTCACACCTTCCTAAACTCGACACCCCCCCCCCCCCCCCCCCCAAATTTATAGACGTTATATAACTTTATTAAACGTCATATAGTACTGCGCACATAAGTTTTGCTTTGCGTAGTACTATATGTCGTTTGATAAAGTTATATAATGTTTATACATTTGGGGGTACAACTGACAGGCTGGATAATATTTTTAAACGATTTCAGATTTATAGACATTTATAATACCTTTTACGGTTCCCTTTTATTATCTGAAACAAAAAAGGGAAATAATCATTAAATAATAATAATATTAGACATTTTAATGTCCCACTGTAGGGGACGGGCCACCCCTCAATCAACGCAAAGAAGATCAGGCTATAGACCACCAGGCTGGCCTAATGCGGGTTCGTGGACTTCACACGTCCTTGAAGGAATTTTCTCAGACATGCAGGTTTCCTCACGCTGTTTTCCTTCACCGTTTGACAAGTGATAATCGTGGTTGAAAATTAGATTCGCACATGAAATCCAAAAATCCCAGAGGTGCGAGCCGGGGTCTAAGCCTACAGCCCTCGAAACCGAGCCAAACGTTGTACCGACTTGGCTATCACTGCTTTGAAATATAAATTACATCACGGGAGGACTGAGGTGTTTGACGTCCTAGTATCATAGTTAGCACTGGGCTACCCTCATATTTAGTTGTTGTTTGCGCTGCGATTTACGCAGAAAATGCTCAGTGTCTTGAGGTATTGCCAAGTCGATCGGACCGCAAACAGGAATTAAATATGAGGGTACCCCAATTCAAACTATGGCACTAGGACGTCAAACTCTTCAGTCCTCCCGTGACCATGGTTGCTGTGAAGCAGCCGAAACATCGGGAACGTAAAAACATAAAATAAACGCGAAAAATTTTGTTAAATTAGTTTCATTTCATAAAATAATATTGTTCTTACTTTTGCTTTCTCCTTTTTGCCGAGAATTTTTTTAGGTGCCATAGTACAGTCGGATTGAGATCTGAAAAGAATAACAAGTTCGACATAGCGAAAGCACTACCATATATAGGCTATGTTCCGGGAAATAAATTAATTATTTTAACTTTTCTCCTTTTTCAAAGATGCACTATACATACTGATTCAGAAAGCGTATAGAATTTGGTAATGTCGATTTAAAAAAAAGAATGTTCTTAACAAAATTACAATAGGCATGATGACTGATTTTGAAAAACTGTTCTATAATATTCTAAGGTATCTACTATTTCCAAAAAAATATATTATTTCGGCAGGAAACTAATTTTTATTAGAAAAAAACGCTATTTAAATTGTAATTTTAAAATTCGCTCCAAAACGATCGCCGGTGTCATGGCGTCTGCTTGTGACGTCACTATTATGCAAACTGACCGCAAACACATCAAATCAGTAATTTACGTATATAAATATTGTAAAGAGTATGGAGTTTATCTTATTACTCTTTGCTGATAATGTTGCGGTTGCTTAGCAACAGGTTTTATATTGTTTGTGTCAAAAATGGTAAATCCTTGTTCCACGTTTTGAGAACACAAAACTATGTAATTGATCGATAGAAATCACGAAATACTTTATAAACGCAGGTAAAAACAATTACTAAGTGCAGAGATCGTCGAAGTTCGTACGAAACTTAGCGATGTTTACAATGTGTACATGCTCGTGACGTAGTTCACTCTGATTGGTGTTCAAGTTATCATGGCGGACTGTTGAATTTTGTAGTTTTATTTTATTAAATAAATTATCAATCTCGCCCTAAATCTGTAAATAAATACATTTTTCAGAACCTATTAATCCTATCTCATTAGATAAACACATTATTTTAGTGATTCTTAGTTACTGTCATCATGCCTATTATTATGAGATAATTGATAGAACTAGGCGATACTTGGCGGAAATCCATTGTTAACCTATGGGGAAAGAGGACCCACCACTGACCCTCGGCTTGTCAACTTTTTCGATTATAAACCAAACAAGTTTGATCGATAATAAAAGAAGCCAACAATACCCAAACTCCTCTAAGATGTTAATCGAGTAACTATCTATCACGAGTGACAGGACCGACACAATTGTGTCGCGGAGAATTGCATTTTATTTGAGGTCCTGTCACTCGTGATAGATAGTTTCTCGATTAACATCTTAGAGGAGTTCGGGTGTTGTTGGCTTCTTTTGTTATCGATCAAACTTGTTTGGTTTATAATTGAAAAAGTTGACAAGCCGAGGGTCAGTTGTGGGTCCTCTTTCCCCATAGGTTAATTATTATGAGCTTTTTTTTATAAATTACGTTTCGAAATTCCGACTCCACACATGATAACACAAATTTTGCTCAAGTAGCGCAAGTTCAAGGCTTAGTATACCCTTTCTGGATCACCTTGTAAGTTATTTCACTTACTCTTTGTCATTGAAATGCAAAGCGGAGTGGAACAGATGCTCCTCGTATGCCTTGCGCGTCTCGAATCTGATATCACAACGCTCGCAGTACGTGTTCACCTCCTCGTCATCATCAGGACTCTCCTGCCAATAGACGACCTGATTAGCTCAGTGGGTAGTGACCCTGCTTTCTGTGCTGTAGGGTTCAGGTTCGGACAGAATCCTGGTAGGGCCAGACTTTGTGTGATGAGTACGAATGTGTGTACTCGAGTCATGGAAACATCCATGACTCTTCTTCTTTTTTTAGGTTGCAATCGGCTACAAAATGGTGCCATTTTTGCCAGTGTCGAGTATTCCTTGATGATCATTGTTATACAATTATATGTACCCCTGATGATAATGATGATGATGAAATGAATCCCGCGCCCATATCATTAAAGCTGTGGATACTTTACTGAAAATTTACCAGACATATTGTGAGAACTTGAAAAGTCAAGGTATACCAATTTATTTTAAATTCCTTCACTCGTGCACGTTTATGAACACACAGGTTAATATCCCACTAATCTCACACAATATTTATCAAAGAAATAAAATATACAACTTCGGGGTTCAACTTTCCGCCAAAAAGTCCTCTCATGGATGTTTAAGAACTATATAAGTCAACCCCCCCCCCCCCCCCCCACAGACCCTACAAGATGGACCGATTATATCACACGCGTAGCAGGAAGCCGGTGGATGCGAGTGGCGGAGGACCGGGATGTGTGGAAGTCATTGGGGGAGGCCTGTGTCCAGCAGTGGACGTCTTTCAGCTGATGAATGGAGGAATTTGGTGACTTACCATGTCGATGACAATGTGTTTGATGTTCTTGTGCTGCTGGAGTCCCATCTCGCTGACGAAGGAGGCGCCGCACAGCGTGCACACGTGCTCGCTGCGGTGCGTCCGCAGGTGCGTGTAGTACGTCGACATGTGCCTGGTTTCACAAATATCACAGTCCTAGCAGTGGCGTAGCATAGGTCATTAGCACCCGGTGCGGATTTCAAATTTGCCGCCCTCTTATTTTTGCTATTTATGTAAGAAGACATATTTATTTAAAATAACATTGAAACGAAATAAGTTTGCTAAATAATAGTTATTAAGAAACCTTGCATCGCCCATGCATAGAATATTATACCTGGATATATGGTAACGACAAAAAAAAATGACGAAAAAAACACTGAAAGAAATTATTTTTTTACTTAATATTTTTTTCATATCAATTTTTTTTTTCTCCAACCGCCACCTGTGAAATGCCGCCCCCGGCAAAGTGCCGCCCGGTGCGGACCGCACCCTCCGCCCCTCCATGCTACGCCACTGAATCCTAGTTCCTATCCTCACATACCCATAACAATGTACTGCTCAAAAATGTAAAAGATCTTTTTAAAAAGAACAACCATGGAGTTTCTTGGCCGTTCTTCTCCACAGGAACGGCATTCCGAACGGGTGGTAGAGTTGTAGCTTAAGATTTTGTAACTTTTTTGACGATTCATAAGTACTGTACTTAATGGTTTACATGAATAAAATATATTCTGATTCTGATTGTAGTTCTAATGTAGCGACCTCTCCAAACTCGCTACAAGATACACAGATGGCGTTGGCGATTCTGCATACAGTTCTGAAACGCGCTGTGAGAGTTTGCGGAGAACGTCACATATAGGTACAGGTTGAATCGGAAAGTCCACATTCAGTCATTATTATTTAATACAGAAACATGATTGATATGAGCAACTGTTGTAGGTACACTTTTTATCTGATGATGATTTTGATTTAGAAAAGAAATTCTAACCCCTAAATTTATAGATCGATTTATCAAACGTCATATAGTACTGCGCAAAGCACAACTCTCGTGCGCAGTACTATTTGACGTTTAATAAAGTTATAAAACGTCTATAAACTTGCGGGTAAGCCTTTAACTTGGGCTTGTTTAAAGTGCAGTCAGAATTTGGATCTATAAAACAAGAAGTACCTAAACTCCTCATTGCAGTACACGCATTTCCTCTTGACACCACTGTGGTACTCTTCATGAAGTAAAGCAGTTGTCCTGAAAAAAAATACTAGAAGGGTTGTAATTCTAAAGGGTCCAAGTGCCAAAAAAAAATCTATATTATTACAAAAATACGATCTTTGTGCCAAGCCAAGCAATTTTTTGTTGTTAAAAAAAAATGGCACTAAGACCCTTTAGACTTTCAACCCTTCTATTGTTTCAATATTTACAGCCATGAATGTGTTATGTTCTAATCATTGATTTGAAACGCCAAAGGCCTAGCACATGAAAAAGGTCATTCTGCGAAAAGTTACCGCTTCACATCGAACCACTAACTGTTACACAATAGATGTAGCTAAGAACCAAAAAGATCCAACTTCCAGTTCGATAATTTAGCTAAATGTTGCTTCTGAGAATAATTTAGCTAAATACTGCTTCTACTTCAATAGTTTAGCTAAATGTTGCTCCTACCATCATAATTTAGCTTACCCTTACACTATATCAATAATTTAGCTAAATGTTGGTACAACCTCAATTGACCTAAATGTTGCTTTTGCCTAAATTAAGCTACACTACACTAAATAGCTAAACTACATGCTTAAAGACTAGCCCCCACATTTATAGATGTATCAATAATTTTATAATGGACTAGCTGTTGCCCGCGACTTCGTCCGCGTGGTATTTAACTAAGACAACCGTTGACAACAGCCTGCTCGCCCATTCTGAGCCCCCGGGACGCATTGCAGGTTGTTGCTATCAAACTTAATCAGGCGCTGCGCTGCAACATTGGTTTTAATTTTTTTTTGTGAGATCCTATTTTTTTTTCTAAAATAAAAGTAGCCTAAGTTACTCCTTGTTATATCAGCTGTCTGCCAGTGAAAGTCCCGTCAAAATCGGTCCAGCCATTTCAGAGATTACCCGGAACAAACAGACAGACAGACAGACAGACAGACAGACAGACAGACAGACAGACGGACAGACAGATAGACAGACAGACAGACAAAAATTGTAAAAAATGTTGTTTCGGTATAGGTAACGTGCATACATCCAAATGCACTTAGTAAAAAGCGGCTATTTTAATATTACAAACAGACACTCCAATTTTATTTATATGTATAGATAAACCCTTTATAAGTTTGAGGGTAAAAAACACAGTTAATACTCACTGCAGCTGGCAAATAAGATGACATCTCAAACATTCGTATTTAATGTAATGTTCCTTCATGTGCCTTCGCAGATAGCAATCCAGTCTGAATCGCATGCGGCAGAACCGACACTCGAATGGACCCAAGGACTGAAATAAAAGCGAATGCTTATTTTTTTTTAATCATATCCCTAATGTAACATCAGCTTTGATAGTAGCTTATCACATTAAACAGCAACTCTACTAAGTTTTGCAATGGCTCTATAATTAAATAAATTACAAATTAAGAATATACAAGTGAGTAAAGTCAGTGATGATATTTTGATTTTCAGTTAAAAATAAATATATTTATCATTAATAATGACAGGCAATAGGGAGCCCCATGGATCGCGGGGCCCCGGGCACTTGCCCAGAGTGACTTATGGAAAATAGAGATCTAAATAGATGTTTCACTAGTATAGCCATAAAACTATAGGTCACACGGACAAGCACTGCTAGTAATAAAATATTGGTGGAAAGTTTTTTTTTTTTCAGAATCAGTATAATTTTTATTCATTCATGAAAACTTAGTCAGTACTTATGAATCGTCAAAATAGTTACATAACGCTAAGCTACAACTTTACCACCCGTATGGAAGAAACTCCACGGTTGATCTTTTTCAAAAGATCTTTTAAAATTTCTGAGCAGTACATTGTTATAGGTACCTGAGAATAACGTAGGAACAGCTAGGCAGACTTTAGCAGCTGGTCAAAATAAGTACTAACTCTAAATATATAATTACAAGTTAATGGCTGCATGGTCGCCATTACAAATTACTTTTGTAAATGAAAATGAAGAGTGTTACTTACTTCAGCATGCCTTGATATTCTATGTCTGACCAGCATATCCTTTTTTGAGAACCCTTTGAAACAATCTGTACATTTGTATGCAGCTTTCATATACCTGTTATCTTGAGCTCGCGCCCTGAATTCCAACAAAGCTTCTGATTCACTTAGATCATACTTCTTCCAATTATTATCATCTAAACTATGAACTTTCATACCAGTGTAGAAACCTTTTTTTCTTTTACGTGTAACTTCCTCATCTTTTATATTAATAATACTGTTATCTTTATCAACGTAAATAACTTTAGGACTAAATGTAACATGAGTTTCAATGTTTTCCTTAGATACACCTATGTGTTTATTTATTAGGTCTTTATCATTACTATTTGTTTCATTACAGAGATCAACAATAATGTTTTCTTGGACATGTGTTGCTTCTTCGGCTATAGCATTGTTTTCTTCGTCAGCGTTTACCATTTCTTCAATAATCTCAATTTTAGGTATTTTTTCATCTTCGTTCATATCTAAGTCTTCTCTGAATGCCATTGAAGTATCATAACAATAATCATTCTCCTTATTTTCTGTCATCTCCATAGTATTTTCTTCTTCATTCATTTCATTGCTATCTCGTGTAAAGTATGTTTTGATTCGTTTACTGACAGTGATGATTTCTAATGGTGATTGAAGTTTAGTTTCCCCGCGGTCTACTTTATAAATTGATTCATAGGTGATCTGGAAGATTTGAGATTCTTTTAAGGAAACAGTTTTAAGTATGTAAGTTCTTAATGATTTATAATAATATTATTATATTGGACTGGACTGGCGGCAATATCGGTATATAAAATAAAGTCATGTTAGTTGCACCATTTAAAACTAAAGAACAGGTGGGCCAATTTTTATATATTCATTGATGTTTTGAATTTGAGTGCACTTCAAATAGCACCTCCTTCTGGTGCTCATCAGGTAAAAATATAGCAATGACAGGCAAAATAAAGAAAATCAATCTCTGGCTTTCGTAGAGCTAAAATTACTATCTAATGCAGCATGGAAACCAAGCGGAAATTATTTTAATATTCAGTTCAGTAAATGCTGCACGAAATAAAGTATGGTATTCAGTGTAGTTTGAAAATCCATGTTCAAGGCATCTCTAGTTAGGACCTTCAATACCATCACATATCACCATACCGCTACTATGATTACAACTAGTATCAGAAGTCTAATACTACGACTAGCAAGATCCTTCTTTACTGCCTACTGATGGCACCAATCAGTTTAATTTGTATATCTATAATATTATACTTACAGGAGCCTTCCATAACAACTCTTTTAGCACTTTAAGTCCGCTGTAGCACTTCTCTTTGAACTTGTGGAACTTGTGCAGAACAATAGCACATTCATAGCAGAAGTAGTGAGGTAATTCATCATCGTCAATTACCTTGGTGGGGTAAAATAGAAATGAATGTAAGAAAATAACTTTTTAATAACGATTAATTGGATACAACATTATTTTATGGCGTTTATAAGTAAAGCACTTACTCTTGAAGCCGTTACTTCTTCGTAATAAAACTTTAACTGATGTCGATTGTAATTATACATTTTCGCTTCTGTGCGCAGGCATATTCTACAAACTTTGATATCAGACATCTTAATACTGTATTAGTTAACTTATTTACTAATTAATTCTAATAGTGCAAAACGCATAAACATCGATCCGCAGACCGAACGTACCAAACAAACGCCACTTTTGACATTTGAGTGTCGGTGACAATTGACTGCTAATTTTAATTTCTTGTCAAAAAAATCTAATGTGCGTTTAGTTGTCAAGTATTTTTCCTGCCTGTATGGAAAAAGTGACTACATTTCGATAATTCATCGAAACACTGAGCGATTCTATGGTTCCCTCCTTTCCTCATCATTTTCGTAGTATGGAAAAGAAATGCAGCCAGATGTTAGTTCAATTTTTGATGCTCCATCTAATTCCTTCTTGCTCTTAGCATGGGTCCAAAACATAAGCATGAAACCGTGGAGTAAAGGAGTAAGTAATTTTACTCTATGGTATGGTCTCTACAAAAATTACAAATAATCGAGATTATAAACTTTACTATTAATTATTTTATCTTAGGTACATAGGTAATATATCCGCTACATGATTAACGCCATCTAGCAATCTTCAAATTCTCTTCGGAGTCAACAACATTATGATAATCTTCTACCACTGGATTATCTTGTGTATTCGCAGATTTTTTCTTTCTGTTCCTGTTAAAGAAAACAAAACATTTATTGCCTGTACTGTAAAGTAATTACCGTCGCCATATACTGTCAGCATAGTACAATCTTATAGAACGAGTTATACTAAACATTTTTGACGACATCATAATATGAACTTGCTATACAATTTGGTTGGTTGTATTAGGCATGTAAGTGTTGACTTGTGCAAGTATATCATTGACATGAGTGAGTGTATTATGCCTGCAAGTGTTGACTTGTGCAAGAATATCATTGACATGGGTGAGTGTATTATGCCTGCAAGTGTTGACTTGCGCAAGAATATCATGGACATGGGTGAGTGTATTATGCCTGCAAGTGTTGACCGCAAGAATGTCATGGACATGGGTGAGTGTATTATGCCTGCAAGTGTTGACCGCAAGAATATCATTGACATGGGTGAGTTTATTATGCCTGCAAGTGTTGACTTGTGCAAGAATATCATTGACATGGGTGAGTGTATTGTGCCTGCAAGTGTTGACTTGCGCAAGAATATCATGGACATGGGTGAGTGTATTATGCCTGCAAGGGTTGACTTGCGCAAGAATATCATTGATATGGGTGAGTGTATTATGCCTGCAAGTGTTGACTTGCGCAAGAATATCATTGATATGGGTGAGTGTATTATGCCTGCAAGTCTAGACTTGCGCAAGTTTATCATTGACACAAGAGGATGTATTATGCAGTATATTACCTGAGTGAAAACTAACAATAATTTTCTTAAATGGCATAAACAACCAACACCAACTTATTTGTCAAATTACCTTTTCGGATATGGTTCTTTGAGATGGAAAGTGCGGTAGTGCAGCTTCATGCTGGACCGCTGCGTGAACCGTTTATCGCACAGCGAGCAATTGTACGGCTTCTCACCAGTGTGGGTCTAGGCAATATAAAAAAAAACAATAATCTCGGATCATGGATTCAACTCATGATTCTGGACCCCCTAGAGTTAGATATTTTCATAAATTAAGACTCTTTTTTCAGTATTTTTAAATTGATATTAGTGTTATATTAATAACCAGCTGTTACCCGCGACTCCGTCCGCGTTTTATTTAACAAAGACACAACCGTTGGCAACAGCCTGCTCGCGCGTTCTGATCCCGCGGGACGCATTGCAGGTTGTTGCTATCAAACTTAATCAGGCGCAGCGCTGCAACGTTGGTTTTAATTTTTTTTCGTGAGATCCTATTTTTTTTCTAAAATAAAAGTAGCCTAAGTTACTCCTTGTTACATCAGCTATCTGCCAGTGAAAGTCCCGTCAAAATTGGTCCGGCCATTTCAGAGATTAGCCGGAACAAACAGACAGACAGACAGCCGGACAGACAGACAAAAATTGTAAAAAAATGTTGTTTTGGTATAGTTACCGTGTATATATCAAAATGCACTTAATAAAAAGCGGTTATTTTAATATTACAAACAGACACTCCAATTTTATTTATATGTATAGATAAAGTCGTTTCAGGTTAGAACTAGCCCAATTTTGACCTTTCATAGTAATGGCATCGACGCTATTTTGTTAATCAAGTATGAAAGGATTTGAAGGTATCTCACCCGCTGATGCCTGATCATACTGCCCTTGGTGTTGAACTGCATGCCGCACACCTGGCACGTGTACAGTTTAACTCTCGTATGAGTGTTGAGATGACTCACAACGCTGCCAGACTGTAAAGAAATTAACAAATAATCATTATGGCTTAACTTACAATGAAGGAATCATACTAGTAGTTTGTACTCTTTTTGATGAAGATTAAAAGATACATAGATACATTCTAGAACAGTCTTTACCCAACTGCGTCCGGACAAGTCGTTCAATGAGCTTCGGTCCTTCATGGGATTTCCCTAAAATTAAACTAACCCATGGAATGCCTGGCCTAATAACGTAACTTTCCCTTATAAAGGGGTTTTCTGGGATTTGCATAGAAACGTAAAAAAAACGACCCTCGCCTATCAAAGACAGGTGTGCGTTTAAGGGATCCCTTTTGGAAGGGGTTTATGGAGTTTTATTACCCAGTGTATAGGAAAGCCCTTTTAAAAGCTAGGCCAAGTGAATCGTGAATCAAATTTGACACCAGCAAGTTCTTCAAAACCCAATCAAAACCCGTGCATAGGCTTTCCGGTTCCAGGCCTTGCTTGTTACGACTGATTATGGTCCAACCAGCGTGCGTAGATAATGTATACTTTAATTGGGACATTATTGAATGCATAATATATTAAATCTGACCGCTAGTGAAGCCCCACATATCTCGCAGATGTGTCTCTCGTTGTCTTTTGGGATCGGCACGTTGTTGTGTTCGGCTGCGTGGTGCTTTAAATACGCAGTGTACGACGAAAAGTTCTTGGTGCACTGTGGAAATAGTGAAACATGGAAGCATAAATATGTTCCCAACATATGTGTAGCATAAACATGTTCCCAATATTGAAACAAAACTAATCTTACGGATTTTATCGCGTTTATTTTATGTTTTTTTACGTTCCCGACGTTTCGGCTGCATTACAGCAACCATGGTCGCGGGAGGACTGAGGTGTTTGACGTCCTAGTGTCAAAGTTTGAACTGGGGTACCCTCATATTTAGTTGTTGCTTGCGGTTCGTTCTATGCAGAGAGTATTGCAATGGTGCGAACGCGTGGAACGTAAACACAAAATAAACGCAATAAAATCCTGAAAATTTGTTTTATTTTAGTGTGGAAAAATTCTGTATTTACACACTTCATCTATACTAATATTATAAATGTGAATGTTTGGATGGATGGATAGATGGATGTTTGTTACTCTTTCACGCCAGAACGGCTGAACGGATCTGGATGAAATTTGGCACAGAGATAGATTATAGTCTGGAATAGCATATAGGCTACTTTTTATCCCGGTAAAATGTATGGTTCCCGTGGGATAGATGTTTTAATTTTTCATACTTTTTATCGCGGGTAACACCGCCGGGCGCAACTAGTAAAGAATATTCCCATATACTTTGCATATAATACTCACTATGCCGCATGTAGTGAATTTCCGTGGGTTTCTTCTGAAATCTTTCCTCCGACGTTTCGGATTCATTTTCGGCTCTGCCAATACCTCGTTTCCTATTTCCCTACAATCAATCAATATTTGCAGTGTGCAGCGGTGATAGACAAGTTGGTAAAACGTTTGCGTCGGTAATGAGGATCGCAGGTTCAACCTCGGCTCACACCTCTGGAATATCTGGATTCTCACTTGCTAAACGGTGAAGGAAAACATCGCGAGGAAACCTGCATGTCTGCGAGAACCCCTCGAGACGTGTGAAGTCCGCCAACCCGCACTGGGCCAGCGTGGTGGACTATGGCCTAATCCCCCTCGCATTGAGGGGAGGCCGGTGCCCAACATTGGGGCATTAAAAGGGCTGGTATTGTATATCAATATTAGGTATTACGTTATTTGCAAAGGTCTATTCGGCTCGTGGGATTAATATCAGATATTATTGTATCAGTAAGCTTATGTTACTTTTCGTCGTATACGATAACGCACAAGACGGCTTATTCATTGGTTTATAGGAGCAGAAATATATTAAGGTGGAAGCGCAAGGTCAGGGCGCGAAATTCAAAATGTCAATGGTTTTAATTTTTTTACCAAAAAATGTGGACATCTTTACGATGTAATTTAGTTTTTTGCGATATTAGCATTCTGCATTGGATGTCTCGATGTATCAAGTTTGCTTAACAAAATACCTAAAGCGATACAACACCATAAAGTTAGTAAAATTAGCGGTTTTTGCCCGAGACATCGAGACATCCAATGCAGAATGCTAATATCGCAAAAAAACTAAATTACATCGTAAAGATGACCAATTTTTTCGTAAAAAAATAAAAACCATTGACATTTTGAATTTCGCGCCCCGACCTAGCGCTTCCCCCTAAACTCAATTTGAAGGCTATGTGGGTGTCACTCACTCGATTCCTTCGGTATGTTTGGCGGAGTGGAAGACGTGCTCTTCGTACGCTTTGCGCGTTTCAAACTTGACGTCACACCGCTCGCAGTACGTGTTCACCTGTTCCTCAGGATGCTGCGATGCGAAATACTTAGAGTATGAATATGAAAACTTGTTAGCTTTGTTGATAAGTTTTATAAAACTTAACATACACGCTTCGTTAAGGGCTGCGCGAAGCCTCTACACAGCGTCAAACGTCGCCACGACAAAGACCGCAATATTATTTATAAGTGACTGTCTCGGCGACCTCTGTTTTTTTTTTGTTAGTGGTTTTTCCCATGTTATAATAGTTATTCCGATATTCGAAGCGGAGACAAATAAAAAAAATGAAAACAAAAATCGGCTCACTCGTTCTCGAGTGATAGACGGTGTATATCTAACACGACCTTGTTTTATATATATACAACATTTGTAATGTTTACATGCAATACTTAGAAAGAAAATAACTTAAATATTTACAAACTAATAAGTATAAATTAAAAAGAGTTGAGTTTAGAAAAGCTACAAAAAGTGTAAAAAATTTGGCCCATGCGGTAGCGTGCCCAAGATGCTGGCCGCATTTCCTCGCTGAATAGCCAAAGCTACTCGCTGAGCGGAAATATCCAGCCCTTGGGTCGCCGGTTGCGTCAACAAAATTTAGTCTAAAAGAAATTAAAACATACAGCCCAGATGGTAAGACTTACGACCACAGTATTTATGTGCATTGTCCTCTTGTGAATGCCGAGTCCGATGGGACTGACGAAGGAGGCGCCGCACAGCGTGCACACGTGCTCACTGCGGTGCGAGCGCAGGTGCGTGTAGTACGTCGACAAGTGTCTGTTAAACGCGGGGTGAAAATGTATTTGTTCTTAAAATTCAAAGTTGGAACGTTTTTTCTTTTTTAAATAGGTGCTTTATTTATTTATGTAATAGATTCTTTATTTGAATTTTATAAATGTATTTTTTTTTTTGGTAATATGTACGGACGGAAGGCATCCAATAAAAAAAGGATTTCTGTTTGGAGGACAGTATTTTATATTTTTCAAATAGCTGTGTTATATGTGTCTCACCTGAACTCTTGGTCGCAATGCATGCATTTTCTTGTTACACCATTGTGATAGTCGTTGTGGAATATGGCTGTACTTCTAAGGAGGTAAAAATTTACGCTATAAAAATCTTCAATTTACTAGAACTACTCGTGAATATTTGTGGAGCAGCAGAATAATAGTCGTCAAATTATTGTACTTTAATTGTGTGTACAGTTACACACAATCCTCTTCATGATATACTATGAGATTTTTACTGGTGGTAGGCTTCGGCCGTGGCTAGTCACCAGCTACTGAACAAAGCCATGTCGCCAAGCGGCCTAGCCGTGTTCCGGCATGATGTTCGGTGTTGCCATTCATGGATGGCGGGTCAGATCAGCTGCGCTGCATGTGCCTAGTGAATGTAGCGTCTCGAACTACTGCCGCCTTCCTACCTAGGCAAGTATGCTCCATCGTAGATCTCATCGTCACTTACCATCAGGTGAGATCGAGATCAAATACTTGCCTATAGTGTAATTAAAAAAAAAAAAGATCGATGGACTTAAAATTTTAGCACGCGTGTTTCTGAACGCTCGCTTGGAAAGACTTTATAAGTCACGGACAACAGCTAGTACTTATGTGTAAAATTCAACAATAGACAGTTACTTACTCCAGAGGACACATCAGCTCGCATCGCAGACATTTATATTTTGTGTAGTGTTGTGATATATGCCTTGTTAAAAAACATTTCCATTTGAATCGCATGTTGCAAAAGCGACACAGTATCGGCCCCAGTGACTGTAAACATCATAGACAATTAAAAAGTAACAGAAAAAAGTTTTTTTTTTAAATTAGTATTGGTTGCTCTTTTTAAAAAGATCTTTACATTTGTGAGCAGTACATTGTTGATGGCTAGGAAGAATCATAAGCCTGCATTTGAATGAATTATATATGAAAATATACTACTGACCTCACTATGTCTTAACTTTTTATGTCTATTCAACATATCCTCTTGAGAGAAACCTTTATAACACTCGGTACATTTGTAAGCAGCTGCCAGATACTTCGGATCCTGTGTTCTAGCTTTGAACTCTTCAACAGCTTCTTCTTCAGATAGAATAATCTTTAACCAGTGTTTGGGGTCCAAATAATTCTTACTTTTAACTTCAAACTTTTTTAATTTATTCTCTTTATCTTTCTTGCTCTTGGTAACTTTGTGTTTCTTTTTATCGTTAATTTCAATTTTCGTTTCACTAATAGCTTCCTTCTCAAACAAATTCTCATGTGTAGCTGTGTTTTCAATTTCAGTATTTGATATTTCATCATCACTCATTCTACTACAATCAATATTGGAAATATTAATTTCATTACATTCCTTTTCTTCGTCAATCAATACTGTTGTGCCATCATTTTTTGGCAGTTCCTTATCAATGATTTCATTTTTGTATTGTGCTAAGTTTTTGTTGTCTAATGAATCATCACTATCAATATCTATTTCCACTTCTTCGATTTTTGGAAGTTTTATTTCCTCAATACTATGTAATTTATATACTTCATTATCATATTTTTTTGTACCTACACTTATTGTTTTGCTTTTAATTAAATTTGTTCTAACGTTCTTGTTCACTAATATAATGTCTAATGGTGATTTCAAATTGTTGCTTTCTCTATCTATGTTTCCAATGGATTTTTGTGTGATCTAAAAATTGAAGTTAGGGGTTTCAACATTTCTAAGATTATTTCTATACACAAAATACAACAGAAAATGTTCGTAATTAGATGATTAAAAAATATGAAATGATAAAAGGCGAGTGTTTGAATGATAAAATATTCACTCACAGGTCCATTCCACAGGAGTTCT
Organism: Pheosia tremula; assembly: GCA_905333125.1. Taxonomy (NCBI): domain Eukaryota; kingdom Metazoa; phylum Arthropoda; class Insecta; order Lepidoptera; family Notodontidae; genus Pheosia; species Pheosia tremula. The sequence goes on along the minus strand of HG995421.1, from coordinate 6,048,142 downwards.
TTGAGCACCTTATGCCCTGTGTAGCACTTCTCCCTGAACTTGTGGAACTTGTGCAGCATGGAGGCACACTCATAGCAGAAGTGCTGAGGGAGGCCATCTTGGATATTCATCTTGAAAAGTGCAATAAATTCTTTTTTTAAATAAGTGCAATGTCATAGTAACATTTGAACACAATATGTATAACTATCTCATTGGGATCAAACTTACTATAAATATTGTCATATAATATTGAATAGTCACATACTTACATCAGGTGCAAATTTTGCACCCAATATGTGCAAGTTTTGCACGCATGTGCAAGTTTTGCACTCATGTGCAAGTTTTGCACACATGTGTAAGTTATGTTATACAATTGATTTCTTATATTTACGGGAATACTAAACATCGAAATAAAACTAAATTTGCAGATTTTAGCATTATTGCAAAACCTCAAGACACTGTGAGCACTTTCTGCATAGATTAGACTGCAAACAATAACTAAATATTGGGGTACCCCAGTTCAAAATATAACACCAGGTCATGAAACACCTCAGTCCTCCTGTGACACTGGTTGCTGTAAAGCAGCCGAAATGTTGGGAACGTAGAAAACATACAAAAAACATGATAACATCTGCAAAATAAGTTTTATTTCAATTATGTTATACTGTAAGAATGTGGAATAACTTCAGCATACTACAAATTATAATCCTAATGTTAAGTAGGTATTCAACATCTATATTTTATGCTACTTTTAATTATGTTCCTGCACCTCACAGTAGGTATTCGCAATACAGGGAAACAGAGTTCATACATTTTATATTCCTACCTAATTATGTTCTTTGATTGTTAGCAGTATCATACCTGTAATCGCTGAAGGGCTAAGCAGATATGCACTGTAGTGCACCCACATTCAACAGATAGTATATTGTTCCTAATGTAAAAGGGGGCGAGCTTATTACTATTATAACGGGCACATTTCTCCCAACATTTAAACCTTAATAGCCTAGAGTTTCAATTTTGATACCAATCTTTTAAACCGAATGTTCACATTACTATTAGTTTTTTTTTATAAGTTGGCTGTACGTATTTTACTGTTGTATAATATTCTTTCCAACGAAATTAAAAAAAAAATCAAATGTCATTATTATTAAACACAGTAATATTATTAAAAATAAATCACTTTCGTAAATCAGGCTACTAAGGGTTAAAGGATTAAGGCCATGGTCCTCATCGCAGAACGATGTTCGCCGATACTTAGCCTGATTACTTATATCAATAAAATCAATTTGTACTCACTCTAACAGCCATTACTTCTTCATAATATTGCTTCAAATAAAACCTATCGTATTTGTACAGTTTCACCTGGGTACTCAGACATATTCGACATAATTTTACATCTGTCATCTTATTAATTATGTTTAAAACTTATAGCCGTACATGTTTATACACAAACAATAAAGAATTAAACCTATCTAACGTATCTAACTAAACAAAATAAGGTTTTGTTTTTATATGACTGACGGACAGTCTGTCGGTACATGACATTTGACATTAATGACAGCACAGCATTCAGAATGAAATCCAAACAAATCCATTTTTCATATCATCACGTTACATCCATTATTTTATTTATAATGTGTATTTATTGAATTTAATATTACTATTAATTACTTGACACTGGCAAAATACCCGCTAAGTTGCGGATGAGGCCATATTCATATCCATTTTATTTCATCGCATTTCATTTCGTAAAGAAAGACAGAAATCCATTTGCATATCCATTTTATTTCATCGCATTTCATTTCGTAAAGAAAGAAGAAATAAAGACACGGTCACAATATCATCATGTCACATCCTTTATTATGCCAGTCGTTCGAAGATTAAGTAAAATTTTAGGGAATCCCGATTAATGGTGTACCCCTTGAATGACTTATCCGGGGCTTGGCCCATACTTTGCCAAACAAACCTCCAGATTAATTTATAAAAGGCCTTTATAAAAAGAGAGGCGAGAAAAATATATGCTATAGTATTGGTACGGTGGTAGGTTGGTTGATGGTAAGTCAGAGACTGAAATAAAAACTACGATAGGACCGAAGAGTTTTAGAAGTGCAAGTTCTTATATTTTTGGTAGGCCCTAAAAAGAGCTAATTATATAGCAATAAATGAGGGCGGGCTGGGGTCCATTATAGGAAATGGTCATACATAATTTACAGAGCAGGTCCTAACTGCGTGATACTTTGAATTAAAACTACAATTTACATAAATCGTATATTTCCACACCGTTTTTTGTACACTGTCATGTCTACCAACACAGTGTTTCTGAACGAAAGTGATAAAAAGGACAGGGACCAAGGGTGGGGACCAGGGACAATAAGCTATACAAATGTGACAGATATAGTCGCACCACAATCCCTCCGACCTAACTAGGACGAGACGTCGTCGCCCGCGACACGTACTCTTAGACCCCCCCGACCCACTCACCGTTCTCCTCAATGCGGAAATCGAAGAGTCGGACACTCGCACACAACCCAACAGACACCGACCTCGCCGGCGAGGTCGAAGAGTCCTCGCGTCAGCCGCCACCAACAGGTGCGCCTTCGCACCTACGCGTAATCCGACAATTTCCCCCCAAGCAACAGCCCAAGCCGAGGTCGTGCCCCATGTGGCGCCGTTGAGCTAGTTGCATGCCCCTCCGGCTTGAGCGCACTCTGCGCTCGCCCAAAAAACCCGGTGAAGCTGCAAAGGCCGCATCGGCCAGCAGCGTACTAATCCTTCAAACAATTACAATTACAAAGTCGCACCACAAGCGGCCAGTTTTTACCAATTTGGCACGGAACCCTAAAATCTTATCTGCTTTCGTTCAGAAATATAACAGACACACTCTGTGACGCCCGGGCCACATCTAATGCCGCCAAAAAAAGCACTTTAACGGAAAAGGGAAGATCTTCCAGCCAGGCAGATGGTATGGCTGGCGGGGCGACCGCTATGCCCCGACGGTTATCGTCGGGATCTTGTATATTTGTTACGTGCTCCGAAAACTCTCAAAGCACGATTCAGGATTGTATTGACAATTGTATATTGTTCTGAATGCGTCTGCAGCGCCATCTGTGTAGCTTGTGGCGCGGTTGAAGAGGTCGCTACAGCACCAACAGATAATTAACGCATTAATTAAAGGTATTAGGGGCGGGTGGTATAGCAGGAGCGTGAGGGTCGATTATCTCTGCGAGGAATACCAATTGGGAAACCATGAGACCACTGGTTACTACTCCACTAGGTACTGGTAGTCATGGGTTCATATACAAATCCCTATGTAACCAATATTACTAATTCTAGTTTAGCCATTTCACTTGTAATTATATATTTAAGAGTTAGTACTTGTTTGTCCAGCTACTCAAGCCTGAATAGCCTGTACAAAAATGTAAAGGATCTTATTAAAAGAGCAACTATGGAGTTTCTTGCCCGTTCTTCTCCATAAGTACGGCATTCCGAACGGGTAGCAAAGTTGTAGCATAGAATTTTGTAACAATTTTGGCGATTCATGTGTTGGTTTATAGGATTAAAAAAATATTCTGATATAAAACCGTCATACAAATCAAATCAGCAAAACAAAACGTTTTGGATTTCCACATTGGTCCTATATTTAATAAGTTCATAATTTATTCAAGTCTATGCATACAACTATAGTAAAATATACATTTTTTTTTTCACCATCCGCGTTTACAAACACACTCTTTAAAAAATGACCTTTGCATATCACTTGAACATACACACCAATATAAGCTATACAATTATATTACTAAAATTAATTTTATTATTGCTATAATAAATAATTTAATGAAATTCAGTACTTGAGAGACCGGACCGAGGATGGGTTATAGTCAAAAAACTAAAGTCCTCGGGCACGAGGTCGCGGGCGCATTTAAGGTGGAAGCCCAGGTCAGGGCGCGAAATTCAAAATGTCAATGGTTTTTATTTTTTCACGAAAAATTTGGACATCTCTATGATGTAATTTAGTTTTTTGCGATATTAGCATTCTGCATTGGATGTCTCGATGTATTAAGTTTTCTTAAAAAAGTACCTAATCCGATACAATACCATGAGGTTTGTAAAAATCGCTACTTTTACTAACTTTATGGTGTTGTATGGCTTTAGCTATTTTTTTAAGCAAACTTAATACATCGAGACATCTAATGCAGAATGCTAATATCGCAAAACACTTAATTACATCGTAAAGAGGTCCAAATTTTTCGTAAAAAAATAAAAACCATTGACATTTTGAATTTCACGCCCTGACCTTGCGCTTCCACCTTATTTTAGAAGTACATTCAGCGCCATCTATCGAGCGGCATGTTCTCGTCCGATTCTTCGTGAATATAGTCGTCCAGCTTCGATATATCATCCGATTTCTTTTTTCTATTCCTGAGAAAGAAAATAGACTCATCAATGGCCATATCTATACCGAACGAGCACATCAACATGACCAACTGTGCACTGTGATTCTCAGTTAAGCCCTGACGTCATCATGGTGGGCATGGCTTTTTAACCGACTTCAAAAAGGAGGAGGTTGTCAATTCGGTTGTATTTTTTTTTATTACAATTTGTCAGCGGTCGTCCTTCGAACAGCACGCTCGCGTTTGCATCCCAGTTAATTATTCTCTTTTAGTTTAACAGCTCGACAAAAGATGTCACCTCATTGTATACGCGTCCTACACTAGTGACGCTAGAGACATCTAGCATTATACAGCTAAACCACAAGCTACCGGCGTCTTTGCTCCCCGTTGACTACAATCTGGGCGTTTTCAAGTCGAGAGTGAACAGGTACCTTCTAGGCAAGTATGCTCCTCCATCGTAGATCTCGTCGTCCCTTACCATCAGGTGAGATCGAGATCAAATACTTGCCTAGAACGTAATAAAAAAAAAACACGTAAGTAACCTCGACATAGACGACGCGGTAAGTTTTGCTATTCACCGCTAGATGACACATATACAAGTGGGCGGGGTTGGACTTCCCCTCACCTGCGCAGTGTCACAGATTGTTTTATATGTATCACGTGGCCGAAGTCTAGAATGGTTTTTATGTAGATTATTTTTGATAACTGACCTCTTAGGATAGGGCTCCTTGAGATGGAAGGTGCGGTAGTGGAGCTTCATGCTGCTGATCTGCTTGAAGCGCTTGTCGCACAGCGTGCACGCCACCGGCTTCTCACTGGTGTGCGTCTGAATATATAAAACACTAGCTGTTACCCGCGACTTCGTCCGCGTGGTATTTAACAAAATAGGTTTCTCTAAAATAAAGCTAGCTTAAGTTACTCCTTGTTACATCAGCTATCTGGCAATGAAAGTCCCGTCAAAATCAGTCCAGCCATTTCAGAGATTAGCCGGAACAAACAAACAGACAGACAGACAAAAATTTTAAAAAAATATGTTTTGATATATGTACCGTGTATACATCTAAATGCACTTAGTAAGACGCGGTTATTTTAATATTACAAACAGACACTCCAATTTTATTTATTTGTAGTATAGATGTATAGATTTTTTCGCCGGATCTTCTCAGTTGAGGTCGCGTTACGATCCGGTTGTAGAGAAAAAAAAGAAAAAGCAAAAGTAAAGAAAAAAAATGTTATGGCAATTTGTAAGTGCCCCGTAGTAGGCCTATACGAAATAAACGATTTGACTTTGACATTGCTCATTGTGTGATTATTTTTTTAAATAAGAATTTCAATGATAGCATGACTCTAGCTGTTACTTAAGCTTTTCTTGGTGACAGTGTCAACTCACCAGCTGGTGTGTGATCATGCCGCCTTTGCTGTTGAACTGTCGGCCGCAGGTCTTGCACGAGTACAGCTTCTCCCTCGTGTGGATGTTCAGGTGACTCGTCACGCTGCCCGGCTTATATGACAACAAAAAATTACAATGAACGTACCTAGTGTTTGATTTTTCTGTAAGTAAGCGAGACAGTACCGTTACATCGAGGACAATATTTTTGTTACACTTTATATATGTATGTGTAACTCATTAGATAATAGTTAATAGTACTTCCCTATCTTCTATGGGTCGAATTTACAAACGTACTATAACTTTATCAATAGTACTGCGCACAAGAGTTTTGCTTTGCGCCGTGCTAGGCACTATATGCCGTTTGATAGAGTTATAGTACGTCTATAAATTCGGGGTAAGTATATAAAACAAAGGCGTGTTAATTACACCATTTATAACTCAAGAAGGGCTGGGCCGATTCTTATGATCTTTGTTTTTTTAATTTGTCTCCGTCCCAAATAGTGGAATAAATATTATAACATGGGAAATATTCACAAAAAAAGGCAATAAAAATATTTTTTTTCATACATGTCTTTCTAAGGTGGCATGTGGCAAGTTCCCCGAGACAGCTAGTAATATTATATTACACACAACAATGTACCTCTCAAAAATGTAAAAGGTCTTTTTATAAAGAGCAACCATTGACTTTCTTGCCCGTTCTTCTCCATAGAAACGGCATTCCCAACGGGTGGTTAAGTAGTAGATTAGCATTTTGTAACTTTTTTCAAGATTCCTAAGTACTGTACTCAATGGTTTACATGAATAAAAAATATTCTGGTCGGAGTACATCACTGATACTTACAGCTAACGATATCCCGCAAACTTCACAAATGTGCCGCTCGTTGGGCGCGAAGAACGAAGTGCGCGGATGTTCCGCCAGATGGTGTTTCCTGCACGCGGCTTGCGTTGCAAAGTGTTTGCCACACTGATACAATAGATAAGATATAAATTATAATATAAATTTCACATGTTAGTCGCAGACACCACTAATAATAAATATATCATCCAGTCATCAGCCGAAAGACGTAAACTGCTATACATAGGTCATCCTTACAAATAAATATCAATGTTATTATTTTACAGCCGGATCAGAACACAGCCTCCATTCAGAAGATTTGGCATAAATCTGCGGGCTTATCCCTTAATAATTCAGAGGTATATTATTTTGATTAAAGTCAGGATAAGGAGTGTTACGAAGGTGGATGGAGAACGAATGAGAATATGACAGAAAACAGTTTGTATATAAAATAAAGAACAGCACCGACCCTAGGTGAAGGGAGCAAGTGAGGCAGACTGTGTTCCTCAAGTAAGGAAACAATGGAAGGTAGGTGGAACTTCCAACATTTTTAATAATAGCAACATTGATATTAATATGTGACAGCACTGTATCCATTTTGTCCTTCTTCGTCCAATAAATATGGCGTATAATAGGTACATAAGGGTTTATAACAAACCGCAGTTTATTTTAATAATCAGATTCCCTATGGCTACAATTACTTAATCCTACTTATATACAGAGTTACTTACAAGGTGACAATCGGTGGGTATTCGCGTATGCCTTTTTAAAGTTTGCCTCCGTTTCCTAGAATTTGATGGTCTTGACAATTGCACTTCTAAGTCACTGAAACAGATATAAACCAAATATGATAAGTGGGTTCATATTATACATATAAAACAAAGTAGTGTAAGTTACACCATTTCTAAATCAAGAACGGATGAGCCGATTTTTATGATCTTTGATTTTTTAATTTTCTTACATCCTGCAGCTGAATAGCTAAGAGATTGCAGGCTAGTTCGGATCAACAGAACGACCGTTCTCTCTGTACTATGCAACTTAATAGTGAACAGGTTGTAGCCTAGTTCAGATCGGTATAACATCTGACCTTTTTGTGCTTTGCAATTAAATACTAACAAGATTGCAGGCTAGTTCGGATCAGTAGAACGATCGTTCTATCTGTACTATGCAACTTAATAGTGAACAGGTTGCAGCCTAGTTCCGATCGGTTAACATCTAATCTCTCTGTGCTTCGAAACTGATTAGGGAGGAGATTGCAGTCTAGTTCAGATCAGCATACGATCTGAGTCGGCTATGCTTCGGTACTGTATAGTGAGGAGGTTGCAGCCTAGTTGGAATCAGTATAACATCTGAAATATATGTGCTTTGAGGTGTTTGATGGGAGTTCAGTAACTGCATGCCCGCCGGTCGCCTCCTGCGTTGTATTGCTTAGATATTTTTCGGGATTTCGGGACGGGGATTTTTGTTGTAAAACTGCCGAGATGGGGTTGACGTTCCAGGATTCTATTAGTATTTTTTTATATGATAAACATTCAGACTAATTCTCTATGGTAAATACTGCCTATGCATAGACGTTAATGCGAATCGATTAGTATAAGGATTGCTATTCATTATGGGCAGCGCCATCTAGTGTTTCCAGCTTAAATTGTGAAGTATACAGAGTACACTAGATGGCGCTAGTCATTGTAATATCCATTACACGTTGTTTTAACTCACTCGAACCCATCCACGTGCTTCGCCGAGTGTATCAAATGTTCCTCAAACGCTTTCCTCGTCTCGAACCTGATGTCACATCTCTCACAGTACTCATCCTCACCCTGACGTATCTCCTGTACAAGAAATATTAGCGAACTAGTGCAAGTCGTCGAAATGAACTAGTGCAGGTCGTCGAAATGAACTAGTGCAAGTCGTCGAAATGAACTAGTGCAGGTCGTCGAAATGAACTAGTGCAAGTCGTCGAAATGAACTAGTGCAGGTCGTCGAAATGAACCTGTGCAGGTCGTCGAAATGAACCTGTGCAGGTCGTCGAAATGAACTAGTGCAGGTCGTCGAAATGAACTAGTGCAAGTCGTCGAAATGAACTAGTGCAGGTCGTCGAAATGAACCTGTGCAGGTCGTCGAAATGAACCTGTGCAGGTCGTCGAAATGAACTAGTGCAGGTCGTCGAAATGAACCTGTGCAGGTCGTCGAAATGAACCTGTGCAGGTCGTCGAAATGAACTAGTGCAGGTCGTCGAAATGAACCTGTGCAGGTCGTCGAAATGAACCTGTGCAGGGCGTCGAAATGAACGAGTGCAGGTCGTCGAAATGAACCTGTGCAGGTCGTCGAAATGAACCTGTGCAGGTCGTCGAAATGAACCTGTGCAGGTCGTCGAAATGAACCTGTGCAGGTCGTCGAAATGAACGAGTGCAGGTCGTCGAAATGAACCTGTGCAGGTCGTCGAAATGAACCTGTGCAGGTCGTCGAAATGAACCTGTGCAGGTCGTCGAAATGAACCTGTGCAGGTCGTCGAAATGAACCTGTGCAGGTCGTCGAAATGAATACGTACTAGAGCTTTTATCACGTTCACGTGGACTTACGTTAGCAGGATCGACGTGTTTGATCTTCTTGTGTATGCCGAGGCCGATAGCGCTGACGAAGGAGGCGCCGCACAGCGTGCACACATGCTCGCTGCGGTGCGTGCGAAGGTGCGTGTAGTACGTCGTCAGATGCCTACAGGAGAAGCGCGATTCAGGATTGTACGGAGTATTGTCAATTGATCTGAATGCGTCTACAGCGCCATCTGTGTAGCTTGGGGCGAGGTAGAACTCGCTACATCCTTTTTTTTTATATACATTATAGGCAAGTATTTGATCTCGATCTCACCTGATAGATCGAGACGCTACATTCACTAGGCACATGCAGCGCAACTGATCTGATCCGCCATCCATGAATGGCAACACCGAACATCATGCCGGAACACGGCTAGGCCGCTTGGCGACATGGCTTTGTTCAGTGGGTGGTGACTAGCCACGGCCAAAGCCTACCACCAGTAGAGTTGTCACCTGGTTGGCACCACCCAGGGTCACGTGTAGGGTATCTCGAGGGTACTTAATTCTCCTACGGACGAAGGTGACTCGACCCCAAAAAAATATAAAGACTATATAAAGACCTAACATTATAAGTCGTTAGATGTATATAAGACAATTTGAACCGTAGGACTTTTTGGGGGTAGTCGAAATGAATGTAATGTATTTCTTTGAAATATAATGTGTAAATTTGGTGGAATATTAACCATTATGTGTTCACAAACGTGCACGAGTGAAGGAAAATAAAACTAAATAGGATAACATGACTTTCAGTTCTCCCAAAAGTCCGGTAATTTGTCAGTAAAGTATCCACACATTATTATCATCATGGGTACTAATAATATTTTTAAAATAACGACGTTATATTTTACTTGAAACTGGCAATAATTTCACTGTTGCAGATTGCCAACCTTAAAAAGAAAGAACCAGAAATAACATCACTCACTTGAACTCTTCACCGCAGTGTTTACACTTTCTTGTGACGCCATTGTGGTACTCCTCATGGAACAGTGCAGTCGTTCTAAAACAGTAACCAGGCTGAAGGACTTATGCGTAGATCATCGCTAGTCCGTGACAAAAAGCACAGTATATTAGAAATAACTTAGATTATAAAATCCGTAGATAGCACTGCAGCGTGTGGCCGTGAATAAAACAGCAATGTATGTACATGATATGAATTTAAATGATTGCTAGAAAACAAAGAAAATTTTGGTGCAACTGTTAGTAGAAATAAAACAAAAACATTTCAAAGCGACAGGGACGGAAGATATATAATCTTTCCTTCTTTTACATGCATTTTGTATCTAGGCGATCACGGTCTCACGGTTCAATGGGTTCAACTTTTTAACATAAATGAGTAACAACAAGGATTCCTAATGACTCGACACTGGCTTTATAATACATAGAACAAAAAAAAAGAAGTGTCAAGGTGGAAGCGCTAGCTTAGGGCGCGAATTTCAAAATATCTAAATAAAATTGTTTACAAAAAAAAAAATTGGGACATTTTTACGATGTAAATTACTTTTTTGCAACATTGCGCATTAGATGCCTCGATGTATTAAGTTTGCTTAAAAATTACCTAAAGCAATACAATACTCCGAAGTATGTAAACACCACAATTTTTACCAACTATGGAGTGTTGTTTCATTTGAAATTAATTTTGAAGCAAATTCAAAACATAAATAAATCCATTACAATATGCCGTAGTCTCAAACATAACAAATAAGACCCATATAAGGTGTAACAATAATAGTGTAAATATATTTCAACAGGGCCAACAGTAGGGTTATAAAAATAACATTCCCAAAAAAAATTGAAAAAAAAAAAAAGAAATTTACACAATTATTTTATACATCAACGCGATCCTTACTGTTTAATCTGTTATAATATTATACACGATATTTGTTTTTTTTTTAACGATCGCTTTCACCTTAAGACACACTCAATATAAATTGTGAACTCACTCTAGCGGACAGACGAGATCACACCTTAAGCACTTGTACTTTGTGTAGTGCTGTCTCATGTGTTTGTTCAGGAAGCACTTCCATTTAAACCGCATACGGCAGAAACGGCATTCAATAGGACCTACAGACTAAAAAAAAAAAATATATCGCCAGGCAAACACACCAACTATACGGTCCCACACTAAGCAACTCTTGTATTATGGGTACCATACAATGGATTAGGGGCGAGCCCAGTAGGTGTATAAGTACATTTATAGATATCAAAAGTCCAGGAGTTGGGTAAAAATATTTATTCTCATCACACACGAGCTTGCCGATTATCACTTGCTAAACGGTGAAGGAAAACATCGCGAGGAATCCTGCATGTCTGAGAGAACCCCTCGAAAGATGTGTGAAGTCCGCCAACTCGCACTGGACCAGTGTGGTGGACTATGGCCTAATCCCCCTCACATTGAGGGGAGGCCCGTGCCCAGAAGTGGGACATTAAAATGGGCTGGTATTATTATTTATTATTATATGTCAGTTATATGAAACTTACGTCATCATGCCTCAATTTGACATGTCTTTTCAGCATATCTGCTTTAGAGAAACCTCTTAAGCAATCCGTACATTTGAACTCAGCCGACAAGTATCTCTTGTGTTGTCCTCTCGCTTTGAACTCCTGCACCGCCTCCTCCTCGCTCAGATTGAATTTCAACCAATTATTGGGATCCAAATCAGTTTTCTTTTTATCCGAAACTTCGAACCTTTTTGTCTTTTCCTCAGTTGCAGCCTTTTTTTTCTTTTTGTTACCTAAAAATAGTAATTATTAGCCCTTTTTATAACTAAAGACTATGGTGCAGTCAATTATACTGCCCCATTTAATAAACATATCTCAGCATGATACTAAATAGATTAGAATAGATGACCTGCCCCTCCAATAGGGGTTTGAATGTTATTAAATTTACTAAGCCTATTCAATTTACGTGCAGATTCAGTAATGGTTAAGCACTTTGATTTAAAAAATGGGTTTTATTATAAAGAAGCGCCCGTTCAAGGCTTACCTATTCTGAATCACATTGTATATTTGGTGATAATTGTGCTCAATTATCAGATGCATGCTCTACTTACATGCTCTATCCAATCATTCTTTATCCAAGTCAGGAATCCTAGTCTATTGATAGAAATATATGCATTCAACTGCTAGATATTCTTTCTTACCTGTGCTTTTATCCCTCTTTTTCCTTCTTCCTTTACTTTTGACCTCTTTCGAATCCACTTTAAAATCGATCAACAACTTCTCATCGTCGCTTTCAAAAGCTTCTGTTACTTCTGTGACGTCAACATCATTAACACACTCTCCTATTTGATTTGTATCTTCTTCTATACTCTTGTGGTCTTTGTCTGGCACATCGTCTATTAAAATTCTATGTTCATGCTTACTATCTGCATCTTCAACGTTATGAACATCTTTAGTGGCAAATTCGAAGGACTCATAATCATTGGTTAGCGAAGTGATATCTACGTTTTCTATTTTTAAACGTTGGGGCTTTTTTTCTATGTGAGATTTAACAAAGCATGTTTTCACTCGGTCCTGTCTAACGGTTATGATTTCAACACTTGATTGTAGGTCTCTTGCTTTTCTGTCTACGTTTGATATTGATTGTAATGTGATCTGAAAGCATAAATTTGTTAATGAAAATATAATTCAAAGGCCACTGATTTTAATGTACAACAATTGATCAGTTGGAAGATTTCCACAGATATCCTATATACAATGATTTTGCAAAAATAAAAGTTACTTAATAAATATAAGTCATAATCTGTACGGTCCCAGATTGGGCAAAACTTCTATTGCATGTAGTGTATACGGAGTGGGAGCGAAACTATTATACAAAAAAATAATTCAAATAGTATAATGGCATAGGCTCTCTTGAAATATTAAATTTGTGGGTGCATTGTATAGCGTTCCATGGCATTCTTCTTCAGGTATAATAGTTATGTTGCCAGATGTAACGGCAACATGTTACAGACACTATAGTGTTTATTCTTAAGTAATAAAATGACAAGCAAAATTTTTTACAAGTTAATCAATCTAATTTGATATTTAAAATGATAAAATAACTTACGGGTCCCTTCCTCAGTATTTCTTTGAGTATGTCCTGCCCACGGTTACATTTCTCCTTGAACTTGTGATACTTGTGTAGCATGGCAGCACATTCATAACAGAAGTGATGAGGCATACCATCTCCTTCTAATGTCTGCAAGAGAACAGTACAAAAAGAACATAAGATATAGGGTGAGATACAGGCAGAGGGCTTCCTTACATTTTGAACATGAGAGATTTCTCAAAATTAATGCGCCCCTATTATTAAAAAGCATAGCTTGTGAACTTGAATGTAGGAAGTAATGTCCTGAACCACTGATACAAATCCGAAACTTCTGAAGTATTATGGAGCCCAATAAGTATATCATTTTTGCAAGATTTTCAATAATCTGTCCGTGTAATGACCAGAATTTTGATCAAATTAACACATAGTCGCGTAGTAAAAATAATAGTCAGTTACAATAATGATTATTAACTAAGATTTACTTACCTTTAAAGCCATAACATTATCATAATATTTTTTAAGTTGATACTTATGGTAGTTGTACATTTTCACGTCTGTATTCAAACAAATCCGACATATTTTGAGGTTGGACATATTTACACGCCTATTTTTAAACTAATAAATATAGTTATTACACTTAAAACAAGCTTAGAATTAATAAAAACAATAAGCACAACTGTGATGCATAAATTAACTGACAGTTGTCATTGATTGACATTTAAAGGGTTACCAGATTTAAATTTTCGTACTTGCCAGAGCGTATTATACCGGTATATTTCATTTGGTAATGAAAAAAATAAGAAGAGCATCAAATAATAATGAAAATGTGGATTTTGTGCTCAAAATCCACATATTCATTATTCTTTGATGCTCAGAGTTAACTATGTTTAGTATACCGCAAATGGCTATGTGCGGTATACTAAACATAGTTAACTCTGTCGTAGTTGCAACACGACAGAGTTGCATCTCTTTCGTGTTGCAACTCGAGAACACAACGAAGTTGGCATTATTGTGCCATTCATCCATCATTCATGGATGGCGGGACAGATCAGCTGCGCTGCATGTGCCTAGTGAATGTAGCGTCTCGATCTACTGCCGCCTTCCTACCTAGGCAAGTATGCTCCATCGTAGATCTCATCATCACTTACCATCAGACGAGATCGAGATCAAATACTGGCCTATACTCGTACTTAATGTAATAAAAAAAAAGAGATCAATTTTTTAAACAGATCATAGTTCTGACTTGGTAAACATAAACTAGCTTTGAACTGAATACAAAATAAGCTTAGGACGGTGTAAGCAACTGAAGTTGCCTGAAAGCTATGTAAATTTACGAATCGTTACGGATTTAGGTACCTAGCTGAGTAAGTAGGAAGGTGTATAAGCAATAAGGTAGGAGATACATATATAAAGTTAAAAGTGTTATAATTGCCCTTTTAACTTAATATTTAAAATACTAGCTGTCCCGGCGAACTTAGTACCACCTCAGAATCAAACGTCCGAGAAAATGAATTTATTGGTACCTACTCTATGAAAATTTTAAACATATCTATCCCACGGGAACCATACATTTTACCGGCATAAAAAGTAGCCTATGTGCTATTCCAGACTATAATCTATCTCCGTGTCAAATTTCATCGAGATCCGTTCAGCCGTTCTGGCGTGATTGTGTAACAAACATCCATAAATCCATCCAAACCTTCACATTTATAATAATAGTGGGATAGGTATAATAATTAAGATAACAAAACTCTTCCAAGAATTCCGGTTTGTTTTATAAAAAAATAATTGGCCTAATTTCTACTGCCAAGCGAAGTCGTATCCAATGGCACTTCATTTATCAAAAGCGGTTGAAAATAAAAGAAAAAAAACGAAATGGTAATGGAAACCAAACCAGGCTAAGATTGATTGTGTTTCATTTTTCACCGTCAAATTATGGTTTTAACCAGATTGCCTATTTATTTTTATGGTACGTACCTATAATTTCAGATTGTTGGGGAACCATGTAGTCATTAACTTGTAATGATATATATAGAGTTAGTACTTTTTTTTTACCAGCTGCTAAAGTATGCCTAGCCATTCCTACATTTTTCTCACATACCCATAACAATGTACTGTTCAAAAATGTAACATAGGCTGCAGGTTTCCTCGTGATGTTTTCCTTCACCGTTTAGCAAGTGATAATCATGGTTGAAAATGAGATTCGCACATGATATCCAGAAATCCCAGAGGTACGAATCGGGGTATGAACCTGCGTTCATCGTTACCGAGGCAAGCGTTCTACCAACTTGGCTATCGCTAGTACCTTAGTTACAAGGAGTAATTCGACGGTCGAGTACCTAGCGTGCTAGCTATCTTTACACACGCAACTATTATTAAACTAATACATATTCAGTTCTATCATTTATCAACTTCATAGTTATTAAGTCTGCGAAATGATTTAACGTCAAAGTCAACGCGACATGCGACTACTAATTGGCATAATTTAAGGATACGTTCACATTTAAGGTATTATTGAAATGTTAATTATCCATTATCCAATTCAATTCGGCATTTTTTATGATGCGAGCCCTATCGCTGATACAGAAGGGAGGGGGGGGGGGGGTTGCTAATGCACCCTTATCTATTTCCCCGTCACTTCGTGTCAAGGGTAAAGCAAAGATTAATAAAATTAAGTGAGCACTTAAGTTTTGCTTTATTATACGGCACGCATAATACAAGCATTACTTAGTGTGGGACCGTATAGTCTACCAACGCACAGAGCGTTTTATTTTTATTTACATGGAAGATAGATAATGAATTCGATTTTTTTATTATCTTTGTTTTGTGTGTGCAAATATTACAGTAAGTACCTACCCTAATAACGACATATATAAAGTCTGAACAGCATAATATGACATAGCTAACTTGTGGCAGAGCGCGGGTCGGTTGGAATCCCAAGCATGCGCGCAAACGATTTGAAACTACACAATCTCAAGTATGTAGACGCGTCACAAAGAGTATTTACTTGAATATTTGCTAGTTACCGTAGGTACCCAAATAAATAGGGTTCTAAATATATAACCGATCGTATTATATAACTGATAGAGCTAGGCGATACTTGGCGGAAATCCATTGTTAAACAAATAGGGGAAAAGGAACCCACCACTGACCCATGGCTTGTCAACGTTTCCTATTATAAATCAAACAAGTTTGAACGATAATTAAAGTGGTTAGTCTACCGTATTTAGAGATTTCGTATGTAGGATTGAAAGTTTTAAATACCGTCCTTTAGAGATGCTTTTCAATTCTCCATACATTGTCTAAATACATTAGACTATATTAAAGTATACGGCTAGCTTACGAATAATCTCGCACTTGACGTACAAAATAATGACTTCAATCGTGACTATATATTCTTAATCTGTTGATCAACATATACCCAAGATACTACTCATAGAATAAACACAACACAATCTAATAAGTATAATAAAAAAATGTTGTAGTAACGATTATAAGATATTCAAAATCCAGGGGTACTCAAAATGTTTTACTGTCGTGCTTCGTAAACGCAAATTTTATTCGCTGAGGGACCTTCGTCCTCGTTTGACATATCTCAGAGTCCTGAATAAGTTATCGGCGAGGCATGGCAAATGTTTGTTCTGTACAGTTCATCAGGTGGTAGGCCAGGAGCTCACTCCCCAAGGTATGCGTTTATAAGTCAACTTTGTAAAAGTTCTGTAGGCTAACCCCCGAATTTATAGTCGTTATAGAGTTAAAAATAAAACGAACTAACTACGGATGCTAAATGGTTTAGTAGAAGTATGCAAAAAGAAGTTGAAAGCAGTGATAGCCAAGTTGATAGAACGCTTGCCTCGGTAACGAGGATCGCAGGATCGCAGGATCGCAACCACAACCATCACTTGCTAAACGGTGAAGAAAAACATCGTGAGAAAACCTACATGTCTGAGAGAACCCCTCGAAAGATGTGTGAAGTCCGCCAACCCGCACTGGGCTAGCGTGGTGGACTGGGGCCTAATCCCCCTCGCATTGAGGGGAGGCCCGTGGTATTATTGGATGGTATTATTATATTATTATGCAAAAAGTCTAACCACCGAATTTATAGAAGTTATATAACTTTCCAAACGTCATATAGTACTGGCCACAAGCGTTTTGCTTTTCGCAGTACTATATTATGACGTTTGATGTCGGATGTGGGTACTCTGGTCGAACTATGACACTAGGACGTCAACCACCTCAGTCCTCCCGTGACCATGGTTGCTGTAAAGCAGCCGAAACGTTGGAACCGTAATAATATAAACGCGATAAAATCCTTAAAATTATATTTATTTTAATGTGTAGTAGTCGCGTAAATATAAGAAACTAGCTGCGCCCCGCGGTGTTAGCCGCGATTAAAAAGTATGTCCCTTTTACCGGGATAAAAAGTAGCCTATGTGCTATTCCAGACTATAATCTATCTCTGTGCCAAATTGTATCCAGATCCGTTCAGCCGTTCTGTCGTGATTGAGTAACAATCATCCATCCATCCAAACTTCCACATTTATATTTTTTTTTTTAATAATAGTCAGTTTTGTAAATAATCTAACCTGTCGCCTCCCGGTCTAGGATCGCTTATTTGACAACGTAGCTCTTTGCCAAATGTTTTAACGTGTTTACAAATACCCAATCGCGCGAAACGCAAATTGCTGTGACAATTTGTCAAACTTAAAGCGAAGGTACGTTTTGTTTACACGCTTTTGTGTTTAAGTTTCACAAGTACCTTCACTCTTAATGTGTAGCTAGTATGCTAGTGACAGTACAAGTAGAATATATAATTCCAGCCCTTTTTTATGTCCCACTGCTGGGCACGGGCCTCCCCTCAATGCGAGGGGGGATTAGGCCATAGCCCCCACCACGCTAGCCCAGTGCGGGTTGGCAGACTTCACACATCTTTCGAGGGGTTCTCTCAGACATGCAGGTTTCCTCACGATGTTTTCCTTCACAAGTAGAATATCCAGGTTGTAATATGTCAATTATAATATTTTAAACTATACAAGTGTAGTGCTCAAAAATGTACAAGATGTTTTAAAAAAAAAAGAGCAACCATGGAGATCCTTGCCCGTTCTTCTCCATAGGAACGGCATTCCGAACGGGTGGTAAAGGAGTAGGCAGCATAGTATTTTATAACTTTTGACGATACATAAGTACTGTAACTTAATGGTCTACGTGAATACAAAATATTCTGATTCTGATATATATATATATATATATATCAGATCAGATATATATATATATATATATATATATATATATATATATATATATATATATATATATATATAAAGGTTTAAAAATAAGAGTGTATAATATTTTATGTGGTCCATGAGGAGGTTAAAGACATAAAGGTCACATTCCCAATAAAAATATCAAATTATTTGAAACTTTACTAATAGCGCGATGAAACGGTACTGTCTCGCTTTCATCATCTGATGCATAAGCACTGTACTTAATGGTCTACGTGAATAAAAAATATTCTGATTCTAATTCTGAAATCCCAGAGGTGCGAGCGGGGGTTTCAACCTGCGATCCTCGTTACCGAGGCAAGCGTTCTAACAACTTGGCTATCACTGCTTTTATGGTATGTGGTCCCTATCTAATAGGGGGCGAGCCTATTGTCATTATACCGGACAATTTCCTCCTCAATATGAGGAGGATGTAGGAAGTAGTCCACCACACTGTCCCAGGGCGAGTTTGGTGAACTTCACACGACTTTTGACAGACGTGGATGGGTATAATAAAGTCAAGTCAAAGTCAAATCACTTATTTCGTATAGGCCTACGGGGGCACTTACAAATTGTCATAAATTTTTTTTTGTTCTTAAGTCTACATTCGGATCGGGACGCGACCTCAACTGAGAAGATCCGGCAAGAAACTCGGCGGGCTTGTCTTTTTTTTTTTTTTTTTAATAATAATCTTATACCTCCTATTATATTCTTATACCTCCTCTAAAATAGAGTAAAATTAGAATAATGTGCGCCATCTTTAAAGATAATCTCAACCATTTTCATAAAGTATTACATATTACATATGTGTTGTGTCTCAGCGATAAGGCCCACATTATCGTGTTGTATTTCAAAAGAATTTTACATGTAAGGTGATAGGCTGCTTATCCTCCATGTTGAAGACATTAAACTTGTAAGAAATGGAAGCGCCTCAGTAATATTGTCGAGATGTAGATTAAGTATCGATGTAGAATAGTCACAGTCAAATCATTTATTTCGTATATGCCTACTACGGGGCCACATACAAATTGTTATTTACATGTTTAGTTCTTTTTATCGTTTCGCGGAGAATTGCATTTTATTTGGGGTACCGTCACTCGTGATAGATAGTTCCTCGAATATCATTTTAGAGGAGTTCGGTGTTGCTGGCTTCATTAATTATCGATCAAACTTGTTTGGTTTATAATTGGGAAAGTTGACACGCCGAGGGTCAGTGGGTGGGTGGGTTCCTCTTCCCAAATTTGTTTTACTTTTTTTTTGTTTTTAACTCTACAACAGGTTCTGAACGTGATCTGAACTGAGATGATCAGGCAATAAACTCAGTGGGCTTGTGTTATTTTACAAAATTCTTTTTTTTAATACCCATGTGTAGTGCCCTCTATATATTTTGTACGGTACCCATAATATAAGCGTTGCTTAAGGGGTAAGCTCAGGGTCAGGGCGCGAAATTCAAAATGTCAATGGTTTTTATTTTTTTACGAAAAGTTTGGACATCTTTACGATGTAATTTAGTGTTTTGCGATATTAACATTCTGCATTGGATGTCTCGATGTATTAAGTTTGCTTAAAAAGTGCCTAATCCGACACAATACCATAAGGTTTGTAAAAACGGCTACTTTTACTAACATGTGTGAAATTCGCCAACTCGAACTGGGCCAGCGTGGTGGACTATGGCCTACTCCCCCTCGTATTGAGGGGAGGCCCGTGCCCAACAGTAAGACATTAAAAAGTGCTGGTATTATTATTATATTATTTATCTAATTAAGATAATAAATGTTAGACCCTCACTGAGGAGAGCTATTTTTATATTGTTTACCTAACTCTACCTATTTACAGCTCTACTATCATAATCATTGCTTCACGCTCACTTTAGCGTGACAACACCCTTGTTTCGGGTTATTACAGGAAAAAATTGGGAAGACTTGTTATTATATATAGGTCCATAATTTTATATGGGAGGTCATATTTAGTCGCTTACTTTTATAAACTAGATCTGACTATAAGGGTGTTGCCACACCTATCGATCGATCGTCAATCGACGGCATCTATGGTAGAATGGATTAGTCAACATCGATCGATTGTCGACCGACGATATTATCGATGCGATACTATCGTGTGGTGTGTTAACACCCGTCGACCGGTGTCGACCAATATCCGTGGATCAATTAAAGTTACCACACCAATCGATCAACGTCGACCGATGTCGATCGATGGTACCGATCGACTATCGATCGTTTGGTGTGGTAGCACCCTAAGTTTTTATCTCGTTCGATTATGCAGCTTGTTGTGCAGAATTGTCTCAGTACCTTACTACGCATGCTCGCCTACGCACGTAGAGCTAAAACGTAGGGGTATTTTTTTGTGTGTCTATGCACACACAAAAAGGAATTAATGAGTATTTACGTATCTGTTACATGAATGGCGCTCTGTGATCGTATTTTATTGTTTATGGTCGATACGTGCTATGCGTAGGTGTCTTCCCACGCATAGATAAAACCTGGGATATTTTTAAACACGATAATGTATTAGCCGGCGATATATTGTTCGTGTAGGTAGCACTTACGTGTCGCCAATGATTTAAAACAAAGGTCATTTATACGACGATCTGGTTATCGGAGCTGGTAGTAGCTCTGCTTCCTGTACCGAGGGTCCCGGGTTCAAATCCCAATATGTGAATGTCAATAATAAAAAATGTGAGATTTTTTATTTTAAATGAACATCTCAAAATTCTAACTTCACGTGATGATTACAAATGCACCAAAAAAACGCAAGTATTGAAAGGTAAGTATACTTTATCTGAATCACGCTGTCTACTGGAATTTGGGATCCGTCATCATGTTGGACCGCCCATTTTTTTTTTTTTATTACATTATAGGCAAGTATTTGATCTCGATCTCACCTGATGGTAAGTGACGACCTGGTGCTGGTGGTGGTGGTGGTGGTGGCTGGTGAGTGGTGAGTGATGGTGGTGAGTGAGCGAGTGGTGAGTGACGATGGTAGGAAGGCGGCAGTAGATAAGAGACGCTACATTCACTAGGCACATGCAGCGCAACTGATCTGACCCGCCATCCATGAATCCCATCGCCGCTACCAACGCGACAAGCTAAATAATATCGTCGATAAGCCCAAGTGTCTGTGCCTTACTAACATGAAGTCCCCCTTTATGTTCAAACCAGGGCTTAAGTGGACTAAAATAGGCCATGACAATAGTAGGGCGACAATCGGCGGCCCCATCAAGCCAGGTACAGTCACGGTCAGTAATAGCCGGCTCGTGACAAATGCATTTGTTATAGCCAACCTCGTACCCAGTGGCGTGCATTGCATTTCGGACTCTACTGGGCAGGTAGGAAGGTCAAGGTTTATGTACGCTTAAGCACATTGCTGTACAATCCTGGCCAAATGAAATCTTAACCATATACGCCTGAATATGCCTCTCAGACTAGTCATGTTTAAATGATATATTTTCGTGGTATTATCCTTAAGAAGTATGTGTGTGTGTGTATATGATTACGCAAAGATCGTTTAAGTGTGCGTGAATTGTATAAGCATGTTCACAATTGCCTACTGATGTGGCGCGTGTTATGATGTTTCATACTAATAGGTATTGAATGTATGCGTTAATAATTTTACGTATGATAATTGGTATATTTTATTTATTTATGTAATATGTAAGTAATAGTTAAAGATAGGTAGTGTAATTGAATTGTTATGCGGTAGGCACTGCTTAATTGCCTATATGCTGTGCACGCCACTGCTGGCGCTCTTACTAAGGGAACTCGATTTTAAATCGAGATCAGCGGAGCGGTTGACCCGACTGCGAAGGGTTATGTGTTTATCAGCCTATGTATATATGTTGACGAGCTGATTAGCTAAGTAAGTAGTGAACCTGCCTTCTGTGCTGAGGGTCCCGGGTTCGAAACCGGGTAGGTACTAACTATGTGTGATGAGCACGAATGTTTGTACCCGAGTCATGGATGTTTAATATCTAAACATATAAGTTTTATATGCTGTGTATGTCCCCAGTCCATTGTACGCGTTGCTTAGTGTGGGACCGTACAGTTGGTGTGTTCGTCTGCCGATATTATTATTATAATATTATTTATCATTATAATAATACTGGCCAGATGACAGTTCGAAAATTTCCGATCACGGAACGATCGAGTGCATTTAGTACGACAAATTTATATATTGAATGCGGAAATCCATTTCAAAAGTTTTCAATTCCGTTTCCGATAGAGATTTTGAAAGATTGATGAGATCGACCCCAGCAGGTGGCTAGCATAGCGTTAAACTTTTCAAAAATGGCCTCTACGTGTAGGACCCACGTCCCCGTATGCCTTCCAAAGATCAGGGTCCATCACCATCATCATAGTTAAACCCTTTTCGTATAACTTTCGTGAGTCATTTTTATCTCGATTTTAAATCGAGAACCAATAGTATAGACGAGTATTACAAATCGATTTGCCGCTGCGCTCGTAAAACTTTTTACTCAGCCGTTTCAGTTTCAGCGTAATCGTCGCTCGAGCACTCCTCGACTTGGCCACGGTTCTAATGTTCAGGTGTAACTAACTGTTCGCGTTTAAAGGCATGGTTAACTAGGGGACCCACTCTGCACGTCAAGTGCGAGCTAACTGTATACTTTATAGTTTACCGTATGTAGACATTTCGTCACTCGTTACTTATATACTCTTAGATAATAAACGTCCATGACTCGGGTACATCAGCAAGGGCCTGTCCCTACCGGGATTCAAACCCAGGACCCTCGGTACAGAAACTACATCACAACTGTGCCAAATTGGGTCGTCATATCTAAAGAAGTCGTATCTAAGAAAAAGGCTGAATTTAAGATCAGGAAATATATACTTTACGCTCTTACGAGAGGAGTTCTTTTCGCACATATGGTTCAAACAATATTTTCCCACACTTAATTAAATCAAGTGGTTTTCATTTCAAAAAGAAAACCACTAAACATTATTTGTTTTCATCATGAATTGGCGGTTTTTAATCACGATTGGACAATATTACGTGTCGCTATTGGATACCGATTGCTATTGCATCAGAGTGCAGTTACAGCAATTAATATCTATTGTTATTGTTTGTTTTCTATCTAATTAATTGAGGAATCGGATGTAATAGTACATTAAGTATCTAAGCCGATTCGAATATTGTGTAATTATTTTAGTGGTATCATTAAATTTAATAGCAATAAAGTCCCTAGTCAATACAATGTACTCTTTCGTAATTACCTATTATAAACTTAAAGGTTTTTTTTTATTGAAATAAAACTAATTTTAAGAATTTTATCGCGGTTTATTTTTGATTTTACGTTCCCGACGTTGGATTTCCGCCAAGTATCACCTAGTTTTTTTCAATTATATTAATCCCCAAATTTATAGACGTTTTATAACTATATCAAACGGAATATAGTACTGTGCAAAATACAACTCTTGTACGCTAGGGATTTTTGGCTATACTACTTGGAGGATATCTGCTGTATTTAAGCAGAATAATAAACTATTTGGAACATGCCAAAATGTAGGCGATAAATCATGAAAGGCGAGGAGGAGAAACATAAAAAAAAAAAAAAAACATTCAACTCCAAAAACAAAACTACACAAATCTCATTCACACTTCACCACGTTTCCCCTCAACTGGGCGCTAACGATAAAAACAAGCCCGGCGGACATAAAATTTGGGCGCTCGCCAAACCCTCCATCGCTGTCGTCACAGTACCTATTCGATGCGTTACGGACATTACGCTAATTGGTTTGCAAGTTTTACCCGTCTGGTCATAGGCTTGTTTGAAAATTCAGTCAACACACAGGAGAGGGGGGGGGGGGTTGCCTCTCCTTAATGGCGAGAGGGATTAAGCATTACACATCTTTCCAGGAGTTCTCTCAAACATGCAGGTTTTCCATCAATGTTTAGCAAGCGATAATCATTGTCACGGGTGGTAAAGCAGTAGCATAATGTTTTTGTAACTTTTGACGATTCATAAGTACTGTACAATAATGGTTTACGTGAATAAAAATATTCTGATTCTGATTCTGATTCATGAAATCTAGAAATATCTCAGCGATGCGAGCCGGGGTTTAAAGCTGCGACCCTCATCACCGAGGCACGCGTTCTACCAACATGGCTATCACTAATTTTCTGTTTGTCAATAATCTAGTATTCTATTAGAAAGCGGCCGATTTTATGGACCTTGACACGTAATAGGTCAGAACTTATGAACAGTGTGATGGACATGAAAAAGGGTTCGGCGTGATTAATGTGCGTGACTGTACTTTTATATTTCGTTGCAAGCATAACAGCATTTGGAAAGGTGACTGTTCACGATTGTACTATATACGTGCGAAAAACTTGAGGTGACCCTTTAATCGTCTATGTTTGATTTTATAAGCTTTGTTTATAACAATAAGGGATATTTTTCCGCGTGAATAATTCTCACTCACTCATAGCAATACTTACATTCTATATGGCGGCACCGCTGAGACTGGTTGTCAGAATTAGAATGTTTTTTACATGACCGTACACGATGATATATTACGAATAACTTGTCGTCTGTGTTTGATTTTATATGCTTTATTTATGAGAATAAGGAATATTTTTCCGCGTGCACTAATGTCATTCATATTGCATTATTTACTCGCTTTGAATATGGAACGGCCGCTTAAGACTGGTTGTCAGACTTATATTTTAGAAGTTTTTCATTTCATCACGTCACATCCATTATTTTATTTATAATGTGTATTTATTGAACACATTCAATTGCTATTAATTACTTGACATTGGCAAAATACCCGATAAGTTGCGGGTGAGGCCATTTGCATATCCTATCTATACATATAAATAAAATTGGAGTGTCTGTTTGTAATATTAAAATAACCGCTTTTTACTAAGTGCATTAGGATGTATACACGTTACCTATACCAAAACAACATTTTTTACAATTTTTGTCTGTCTGTCCGTCTGTCTGTCTGTCTGTCTGTCTGTCTGTCTGTTTGTTTCGGCTAATCTCTGAAATGGATGGACCGATTTTGACGGGACTTTCACTGGCAGATAGCTGATGTAACAAGGAGTAACATAGGCTACTTTTATTTTAGAAAAAAAATAGGATCTCACGTAAAAAAATTAAAACCAATGTTGCAGCGCAGCGCCTGATTAAGTTGGATAGCAACAACCTGCAATGCGTCCCGCGGGCTCAGAATAGGTGAGCAGGCTGTTGCCAACGGTTGTCTTTGTTAAATACCACGCGGACGAAGTCGCGGGCAACAGCTAGTCATGAAATAAAATTCATCGCATCTCATTTCGTAAGGAAAGAAGAAGAAATTATGACAGCTATTTAAGTATGGTTCTAATTGGACTAAAGGTACCGCGCGCAGTGAATGGAAAATATAAAATTCAACGATCGCGTGACAAACAAATACTTGTTAGAATATTCAGACAGCACACGGCGTGCTCTACAAGTGATGCCAAAAAAATCAGGGCTAGCATGTAAGCACACGCACTCATGCGAATAAAAAATCTATATATCGCCAGACACCAACTATAAGGTCCCACACTAAGCAACGCTTGTATTATGGGTACCGTACAATGGACCGGGAGCGAACCTAGTGTAGATACTAGCTGCGCCCCGCGGTGTTACCCACGTTTAAAAAGTATGTCCCTTTCTGTACCCCTTGTATGCAAAATTTCATGGTGACCGGTTGAGTAGTTAGGGCGTGAAAGCGTTACAAACAAACTCACCGTTGCATTTAAATTTCGCATTTTTTTATTTATTGCACCTAAATTTAAAAGTAAAAAAAATAAGTTGAAGAACTTAGGATTAGGATTCCGGGTTTATCCACAACTCTAGGAACAATCACATACCATTTCACGAAACACAATCAATTAATCATTCCGCCCTGTAAAACAAGTTGATGACAGCGAATAGCCGCATGCGCAACCGCATCCGTTGTAAGATGGTTGGATGTAA
This sequence comes from Pheosia tremula, assembly GCA_905333125.1. Taxonomy (NCBI): domain Eukaryota; kingdom Metazoa; phylum Arthropoda; class Insecta; order Lepidoptera; family Notodontidae; genus Pheosia; species Pheosia tremula. The sequence continues at coordinate 6,021,687 of HG995421.1, read as the reverse complement.
ACTGAACACGACATGTTACAGACAACGTCACCTACCAATCAGCGCTGTACCTATCTGTACATCATCCTATTTCACAAGATGAGATGATGAAGATGAGTAACAAACTAAGTAGAACATTAATAATGTGAATAATGAATCGTATGCGCAATAGACCGTACAATGGGCTGGGGGCGAACCCAGTATATATCTTAATATATATAAATTACGTGTCACGGTGTTTGTCCGCTATGGACTACTAAACTACTAAACCGATTTAAATAAAATGTTGCAAACTGTGTGCAGTTTTATCCAACTTGATAGATAGGATAGTTAATATCTCAATTTATATAAATATAAAAATATTTCCTCGAAATAATGTAATATGGCAACAACATTTCCCGGGACAGCTAGTTACTTATACAGATATTAAACATCCATGACTTGGTACAAACATTCGAGCTCATCACAGTTTGTCCCTACCAGTATTCGAACCCGGGACCTTTATTGCAGGAAGCAGGTTCACAACCAACTGCGCAAATCAGGCCGTAGATCGTTACGTAGAATTTACTAACATTTATGAAATTCCATTAGTTATACCTACGCACGAAAATTCATTCCGTCGTCCGTCCACCATTTGCAATTTAGATTAGAACAACAAGATGGCGTTTTGCAACGAGTCCAGTGACGTTGTACTGACTATTAAATCTCATTTAAGAGCGGTTTTGGGCTTTATTATAATGGTGCTAAAGTGAGTTTTGTTTTGGTGTTGATTATTTTAAATTTGGCCATCTGCATTTTATGCTGAAACTATTTGGCAATTGCATAAAAGATTAATATTATATTTTTTCACGGCAAAGCAAACCTATTATTATTTACTAGCTACGCCCCGCGGTGTTATCCGCGATTAAAAAGTACGTCCTTCTCCTCTATGTCCTTTTGCTAATACACGGCTCCTGTATGCTATCCCATAGGAACCGTGCATTTTTCGGGGTAAAAATTAGCCTATGTCATTTTCTGACCCCTTAACTACCACTACCTATGCAAAAAATCAAATCGATCCTTTGCTCTATGAAAAATTAAAGCATACATTTTACCGGAATAAAACGTAGCCTATGTGCTATTCCAGACTGTAATCTATCTCCGTGCCAAATTTCATCCAGATCCGTTCAGCTATTCTGGCGTGATTGAGCAACAACCATCCATCCAAACTTTTACATGCAACATATATTATATGTTGCAGAAGTAGGCCCCGGCTACTTCCATAGAACAAAAGCACAAATAATGAACCATTCCAAGCAAGGAGACATTATTTAGTTGGTACTATAATTACCAACCGGAAGCAGTGATAGCCAAGTTGGTAGAACGCTTGTCTCGATAACCAGGATCGGAGGTTCAAACCCCGGCTCCCACCTCTGGGATTACATGTGCGAATCTCATTTTCAACCACGATTATCACTTTCTAAACGGTGAAAGAAAACATCGCGAGGAAACCTGCATGTCTGAGAGAAACGCTCGAAAGATGTGTGAAGTCCGCCAACACGTACTGGGCAAGCGTAGTGGACTGGGACATTAAAAAGGGCTGCTATTATTGTTATAGGATAAGTACCTACTAAAGTCTCGACTTTTTATAATTAAGGGAAACTATTAGAACTCGATTCACAGTCACTTAACATCTCATTAGTTTCCACAAACACCATAGTAACGCCCAATTTTTATGGCGTTTAACAACAAACGAGGAATGGGTGAGGGTCGTTTTAAAGCTTTATTTACTTTCGTTATAGCACTCCCGCCTTTATTGAGGTGCTTGTAATGGTCCTTTTGACCTTTGCGCATATATTAACTGGTATTCGTACGACCTTAAGAAATATTGTGGTGCTACCTATAATGAGACGGCCTAATTAGCGCAGTTGGTAGTGACCTTGTTTTCTGTGCCGAGGCTCCCGGGATCGAATCCCATCATCATTCCCCATCATATATAATTTTTATCCCGGAAAAATGCATGGTACCTATGGGGTAGCATACATGAACAGTGTTTTTTTAAACTTAACTTTTTAATCGCGAGTAACACCGCGGGGCGCAGCTAGTTATTATATATACTTTTCTGAATCTTTCTGTATTCGTACTCAGCTTATCAGTAGTTAATCTAGTAATTTACATCCATCAGCTCACCTCGGCGCTAATTTTAATCCCCAGTTGGAAATGCGTTTAGCGTTGACGTCGCAATATTGCAGTTACACTCCGAGTTAAGATTGCATTTTTAACGCAAATTGGACCTTCGGCCATGCATATTAATGCATAATGTAATCATGTTTATAGAGCAATATAATTACCTGACAACCTGATTAGATCAATTGGTAGTGCCCCTGCCTGCAACGCCAAGGGTTCGAATTCTGGTAGGGACAAACTTTGTGTGATGAGCACGAATGTTTTTCAAGTCATGGATGTTTAATATTATATAAGTATTATATACTGCGTTCGTCCCCAGTCCATTGTCACGGTTGCTTTACAGCAGCCATGGTCACGGTAAAATCCGTAAAAAATATTTTATTTACTTATGTCGATTAAAAAATGAATTGTGTTTCAACAAAAATATTTTTTTTTTTTAACAAACTGACATTTAAGTTCTGACTTCACATACCTAAACAAATGCGCTAAACAGCTTCAAAAGTACCACCCACTGAACAAAGCCATGTCGCCAAGCGGCCTAGCCGTGTTCCGGCATGATGCTCGGTGTTGACATTCATGGATGGCGGGTCAGATCAGCTGCGCTGCATGTGCCTAGTGAATGTAGCGTCTCGATCTACTGCCGCCTTATATCCGCCTTATATCGAGCCGCCTTATATCGAGATCAAATACTTACTTGCCTATAATGTAATAATAATAAAAAAAGGTTATTATACATTTCCAAATCATTATGTATAACAACATTAATATGATGTTAACAAAACGTTAGGCCATACTATTGCGTGGGTAATTTATCAGATCAAACATCGTGGCTCCATTGTTTCAAGTAAGATCGCTTAAAAGTTCAACCCCCACCCTCTGGTGCCTCACAAAGGGGGCATTGATTACATGCGCTCAATGGGTCCACGATAACGCAGCGAAGGAAAGGCCGCGGCTTTCCCTTTTTATCGAAAGTAAGCATAGAAATTGGTATGAAATTGATGGTGGGCTATATAGTAGCCATTAGCCGTGTCGAGAACACGAGTAAGTAATACTTACAGAGACCAAGTTACATACAAACGGCACGTTGCGAGTACACTCATACATATATTTATCAAGATACAAACTTACGCTTAGTTTGGGACCGCAACACAAATACTTTGTAACTATGCTATACTAAAAATAAATATTATTAAATCTTTATAAAAAAAATATTAACGAATTGCTAATAATTCGAATTGTTAATATTTTTTTGAATTGCGAATTGCGTGTGAGCTGTCACCGACAGGCTCACGCACGCTCCGATGACGTAGAAACCGTTTTGCGTCGGCTCAGTTGCGGTATGACCAACAGGGCTGTATAGGTCGCGCTTGTAAATGGACTCACAGAGCGGGCCATTCGTATGTATCTTGGTCTCTGTAGGGATTATTTAGTCGTGTGCATAGACGGACCGAGCGCTGTCATTTGTCAAACTTAGTTTAAAATAGTGACCTTTTTTTTTATTTCTATTTTTTTTTTCTTATATCCTACCGGAAAAGTCTTTTTTGACTCTTGGTGGCAAAATCATCGACAAAAAACGATGGCAGCCATAATGTTTTTTTTTAAAGTGAAGTGACATATAGCGTTTGCTGGTTTCTTCTCCATAGGAATGGCATTCCGGTCGGGTGGTAGAGTCAGTTAATAGAATTTTACGTGCGCCCCACAATAACCTAGCAGCATAAAGATCATATATTTAGGCGGGTGTATCTTAAAAATAAACAAAAACCGTTGTATACATAAATCCACCTCGTCGTATCCAGATTAAAACTAATTCCTGGATATTCCTATAGAATAGATGAAGTCGAGAGACTATTGATGAAGGCCTTTCACACTCCAATGTGGTCATTAGCGGTCACGAATCAAAGGCATTGCCGATAGAGGCGCTCCTAGAAAATCACGCTCTATGATACCTATAGGAACGTGCAATCCGAAAATCCATCTAATGACGTTTGCATTTCCTCAGAAAGGTGTTATCTCTCTCTCTCTCTCTCTCTCTCTCTCTTTTCGATCGCCATGTATCGATTAAGGCAGGAGTGTACCAACTCTGGTCATAATAATAATAATACCAGCCCTTTTAATGTCCCACTGTTGGGCACGGGCCTCCCCTCAATGCGAGGGGGATTAGGCGATAGTCCACCACGCTGGCCCAGTGCGGGTTCGCAGACTTCACGCGTCTTTCAAGGGGTTTTCTCAGACATGTTGCCTCGCGATGTTTTCCTTCACCGTTTAGCAAGTGATAATCATGGTTGAAAATGAGATGAAATAATTAAAGTTGAAAATGAAACTCTGGTTAAATTTAACTTAATCCCTATAGACTCTGTCAGATTCTCAATAGATTTGACTACAGTTAAATAAATAAAACGTTGAATCATCTATATTGTTGTTCGATACATACCTCAATTCTTGTAGTCAATAATCCTTGGTGTACTTATTGGAATCGTCTTGGTGTGATTCACATAGGTGCGATACATATTGTTGCGCACTAAAGAATACCCCTCTTTCCAACAAAATCAGATTAAAAAATATCCTTTGAACATAAACATATAAACACAACTCTATATATGTAAAACCTTGTAGTAACAAAAGTAAGTGTAGAGCCCACACTTCGTCTGGTAAACGATTCATTTTTAAAGGCTGTAAAAGATTAAGCGAAAAAATATTAGCTACAATAGCTAAAGGTATAGCATCCAATGAGCATTAACAAATGAATTGTTAAATAAAACTTTACAAGCGATCAATTCATCTTTGTTACGTCGCGAGACAAACTTTTATAAAGCGCCAAACTAATTTATTAAAGCGATTAAGCAAACTAATAACAAAAATTCTTTTGCTGTTGTAACTTTGAACAATGACAAAGTTTCGCTTTATCGAGTTTTTCGTGTGGAAATTGCGATACTACAACCAAAGCCGCGGGGTCAAAGGAGTAAGATATTATGATCTGTATTTTGTCAGAATCAGAATCTGTATAATATTATAATATTACAGAATTTCTTAATGGCAATTTAACCTAGTTCCTTATGATTTTGACATTTTATTATATATTTTTAAACTTTGACCTGGTAACTGATATTTTATTTTAACGTTGAATTTGCATGACATAAATTATAATTTAGATAATAAGAATTCTGTGATTTACATTTAATTTACATTTATACGCCTTAAAGGCTGAACATGACTGATCTCATTATAATGTAACATCTGACATGCCCTATGTTATACTCATGCTTTCACAAATAAATGATCTTTATCTTTATCTTTAATATTTTTCACCAGTTGCGCCTCGCGGTGCTACCAGCGATTAAAAAGTTAAGATTAAAAAAACACGGTTCCTGTATGCTATCCCATAGGAACCGTGCTTTTTTTCGGTATAAAAATTTGCCTATGTCATTTTCTGACCCCTATACTACCACAACCTATGCAAAAAAATCATGTCGATCGTTTGCTCTATGAAAAATTAAAACAACACTATCCCACGAGAACCATACATTTTACGGAGATAAAAAGTAGCCTATCTGCTATTCAAGACTATTATCTATGTCTGTGCCAAATTTCATCCAGATCCGTTCAGCCGCTCTGGCGTGATTGAGTAACAAATATCCACCCATCCATCCAAACTTTTACATTTATAATATTAGTGGGATTAGTGTAAACCATTTAGTACAGTACTTATGAATCGTCAAAAAAGTTGCAAAATGCTAAGCCATTTTTAAGGATCCCTAGTCCCTATAAAAAGTAGTAAATTACATTTATAAGCTCCCCCCTAGGTATATACAGGTTGTAAGTCGCTTCGTAACGAAAACTGATACCATGGGTTCAACTCATGATCTTGGAACTACCAGAGTTGGAATTTATCGTTGATCTTTTCATAAGATCTATGCATTTTTTTTGAGTATTTTTAAATTGACTGTTGTATGAAATCATATTCTAAGACTATTTCAACGCGAATTTCGAACAAAACCAACTATGATAAATAATTTGGACCTAAAACAGCAATGTATCGTAATCGAGTAGGCAATCGAGCGTGCTCGTAAATCAGCTGTTTTCGTCGCATGAATCGGGTATCGCGCAGAACGTTGTGTTTTAACCGCGTGGTTAACGATACATTGCGCACTCAAAAACTACAACATTTGTAACCCATGACTTTATAGGCATCAAGTGTAATCTTTACTTTACGTTTTCGTGACTATCCTACACCGTGTATATTTTTTTACTTTTTAATGTCCCACTGCTGGGCACGGGCCTCCCTTCAATGCGAGGGGGGACTAGGCCATAGTCCACCACGCAGGCCCAGTGCGGGTTGGTGGACTGCACACATCTTTCGAGGCTTTCTCTCAGACATGCAGGTTTCCTCACGATGTTTTCCTTCACCGTTTAGCAAGTGATAATCGTGGTTGAAAATGAGATTCGCACATGAAATCCAGAAAGCCCATAGGTGTGAGCCGGGGTTTGAACCTGCGATCCTCGTTACCGAGGCAAGCGTTTTACAAACTTGGCTATCACCGCTTTTGCACAATAATCTCTCAGGTGAATATTAACTTCCAAGGTTCACCCAAATCTCGCATTTTCCCATCTAGTTAAAGAACAGCGCAATATTTCAATTCTTTTGTCATTGGTTTTCATAAAACAGCCGCCACAAAACATTGGGGCCGGAACAATGCGCGACAAAGCAAACTTTTGTATACCACACTGCTTTCATAAACCCGCCGTAGACATAGCCATAGGCCAGACAGGGCCCTACGTATAAGGCTCAACAATAATAGTGTAAAATATTTAGACAGGGCCAGAGTAGGTTATAATGATAACATTCCCAAAGAAATCAATCAATTTAATTTTTATTTTATTTTTCAATGTCCATTAATAAGTACTTTTTAGTTTTTTGTTTTTCCATGTACATAACTATTGTATATAATTTATTAATCAATAAATAAAATTTAATAGAAATTTAAATAATGAATGAAATACTGAACGCACGAATAAAGGCTACTGGATTGCCTTGCTTAAAAAATCAAACATCTATTGATTTCTTATATTAACGCGAATATGGATCACGTTAATGTATAACATAATTGTGTAAATGATGTTTGATTTGAAATAAAACTAATTTTAAGAATTTTATCGCGGTTTATTTTTGATTTTACGTTCCCGAGGTTTCGGCTGCTTTACAGCAACCATGGTCACGGGAGGACTGAGGTGGTTAACGTCCTAGTGTCATAGTTTGACGGAGGTACCCTCGTATTTAGTTGTTATTTGCGGTCCGATCTACGCAGAAAGATAAACCGCGATAAAATTCTTAAAATTAGTTTTATTTCAAATCAAACATCATTTACACAATTATTTTATACATTAACGTGATCCATATAACTTACTGATTCGTCGGTTAAAATATTTTACACTATTTTTGTTATATATTAGTTTGCCTGTTTGGAAACAGGGTCTTTTCTAAAGCTGTCTTACCAAAGTACGACCCTTTCCATGAATGAATTGACTGCGGTTACTAAAAAAATACTTATTTTTACATTTATGAAACACAGAAATAGAAAATGTGTATTTATTTCATGAAGAATATACAATTTTATTTTATTATTATTCGTTATACGAGTAAGATTAAGCGGACTACCATTGCAAACGTAATAGAAAAAAGGGAATATTTTTTCTTTTTTTATTGTATAATACTTTTTCTATTCTAATACAACTTGGAGCAGCATAAGTTGAGTTATGAATCCAAACTATATCATCTAATTTTACTTTATAATTTATAATCAAGCAATTAAAAAAATACAAGTATGCTCAATAATTTAAGATAATTTCAAACAAGTACAAAGCGCCAACATTTAATCTGTCATAATTTGATCTGTCCATCTTGCATACTCATGATTTACGAATAAATATATCTTTATCTTTATTTATTTTCCGTCCGAATCTATGGCAATGACGGGGTCTGTGGCTTGTATATTAGAACTGCGCCGCTCATATCCGCGTATCTTCGGCGATATCAGCGAGTACACGGACACAATGCAGCAATCACCGATAATGTATGATGAACACTCGACTTTAGCCGACTTCTTTATATTAATACTAGACTGATACATTTCCATGACGATTCTGTGATCACCACTCACTGTACACTGAATGTAAACATCGAGGAAACTCACAAGTCTTTTGCGAGTCGTGTGAAGTTCGCCCACCTCACTGGGCCAGCATCGTAGACTATGACTATGATCTCAATCCATTGCAGGGAAGGCCCAATGCTTGGGGGATTCAGGCCATATATATTTTGACGTAATTTCTGACGTAAAAAAATATATAAAATGTTAACCAATAATCTCGCTTTTACTGAGGACATACTTATTTACAGTATGTCCTCTATACGAGTATAAGCGAGATTTTTGCCATTACACCGGGCACGCGCCTCCTCAACATGACGAGGATTTGGGCATAGTCCACCACCCTGGCCCAGTGCCGCTTAAATGGTGTAAAGTAAGGTACGGTCTAAGGTTGAAGCCTTTGCAATAAAGTCTCCGACAGTAAATGGATGACCGAATTATAATATCTTACCGTTATCCGTGAGTCCTGGTCTGAGTGGTCTTGGATATTAAACACTAGTTGCGCCCAGAGGTGTTACCCGCGATTGAAAGGTATTTCCTTTTCCTCTATGTCCTTTTGAAAATGTACGGTTCCTGTATGCTATCCCATAGGAACCGTGCATTTTACCGGGATAAAAAGTCTATGTGCTATTCAAGGCTATAATCTATCTCTTTGCCAAATTTAATCCAGATCCGTTCAGCCGTTCTGGCGTGATTGAGTAAGAAACACCCATCCATACTTTCACATTTATAATATTAGTGGGATTAGTGGGATTAGCAAGGTAGAAATAAATAGTCAGTGTCAATAATTTACTCCATATATTTTTGTACAATATCATTTTACCGATACAAAGCTAGGTACATAATTTTCTCCATTCGATGATCATAAAATTATGTGCCTAACCTTAAGATTAAAATGGTCGGGCATGTTTACCGCTAACATATATACAAAGGTAGAGGTACACTGAGGGTTCATCTATTAAACATTTCAATTTAGTTAATTGAAACGTCAGTGTATTTGAAATTGCATGGATCTTGAATATCGTCTAAGGCAGAGATTCCCAAAATGGTTGATTTACCATCGGTTTCCCAGGGGTATAAACGCAAACTGATTTTGAGAGTCGACGAGGTCTAAAAATAGACCCCTATTAATTAACACAAGTTCTTATTTGAAACTTTCCAGTTACTGTTTAAGTTATGTTACGTGTACCAACTTGTTGTAAGAATGACTAATATTTTAGCAGGAAATATCATGGTTGTACTTTTAAAAAACTCAGGAAGACGATAAGCGTGAACAAGTATGTACAAGATGAAATTATTATTTAATTGGGAACTTGCAAAAATATAATAACATTTTGAATAGTAAATTAGGTTGTCCCAGTTGTAACTTTGATCCTAATAGATTTTACTCAGAATTTTTTTCAATTGTACACACTGAGTTTGATAATATTTTCCCACTCAAAACTAAAATTATCAAACCTAAATTTACTTTTAGTGATTGGGCGACACGAGGAATTCGTAAGAGTAGGGAAAAGTTATTTGAACTTTATGAACTAAAAGTCCAGACTAGTGATCCAGCCTTCACTCAGTATGTTTCAAATTATTCGAAAATGTTTCGGAGAGTATGTCAGGCAGCTAAAGCCATATATATTAGTAAAATAATAAAATCTGCCGATGATAAAATAAAGGCCACCTGGAAAATAGTTAACAGTGAAACTGGGAAGACGAAACAGCGCAGTACAGATTATACCCTGGAGACTCCACGCGGTCTCATATGCTCAGATACCGAGGTAGCACGGGAGTTTGAAATGTTTTTTACTAACATCCCTGTAAAAACAACAGAATCTCTGAACTGCTCCCCCCGTCTCTCAATTTCACTTCTTAAAAAAAACATAGCTGATTGCCCTGTTAAATTCAAGTTTGACCATATTAGTGGCCGAACTATTGTTAAAGCTTTCAATGATATAAAAATTAAACTAACAGAAGATCTATGGGGAATGTCTGTGAAAGCATGTAGAACTATTATTGATACTGTAGCCCCTTATTTAGCTTTAATTTTTAATGAATGTGTAGATCAGGGAGTCTTTCCGGATTTAATGAAGTACAGTAAAGTAATACCGCTTTTTAAGTCCGGTAATAGTAAAGATCCTAACAACTATAGGCCAGTTTCTATCTTGCCAGTTTTTAGTAAAGTGTTTGAAAAGATAATGCTTACACAAATGTTACATCATTTTAACGCAAATAACATCCTGCACGATCAACAATATGGTTTCACCAAGGGACGTTGCACAACCGACGCCGGTGTAACCCTAATAAAGCATATCTATGATGCATGGGAGAACTCACAGGATGCTATTGGCGTCTTCTGTGATCTTTCAAAGGCATTTGACTGCGTCAATTATGAAGTCCTTTTACTTAAATTAGAGCACTACGGTGTTATAGATAATGCTCTTAATCTTGTAAAATCTTATTTAGGAGACAGACGGCAAAGTGTTCTTATAAATGGTACTAAATCGTTAGGCTCTGCAGTAAAAATGGGTGTTCCGCAAGGATCGATTTTAGGTCCTTTCCTGTTTTTAGTATATATAAATGACCTACCGCATATAATTCAAAATAAGATGAAGATAGTGTTATTTGCTGATGATACCTCCTTGATTTTTAAAGTGGGACGACATGTAAATAATTTTGACGACGTAAATGACACTATTCTTCAGGTACATAACTGGTTTACTATTAATAACTTAGCGTTAAATAGCAAGAAAACTAAATGTATAAGGTTTTCTTTACCAAATGTCAAAAGTAGTGATTGCGATGTAGTACTGAATAATGAGAAGCTTGAATTTGTTAACGACACGGTTTTCTTAGGGATAACGCTCGACTCTAAGTTACAGTGGGGTCCTCATATCAGAGTCTTAGTGGGACGACTTAGTTCCGCTGCCTACGCTGTTAGGAAAATTCGGCAACTAACCGATGTGAACACCGCAAGAATAGTTTATTTCAGCTACTTCCATAGTGTTATGTCCTATGGAATACTATTGTGGGGGAGAGCAGCTGACATAGAATCGGTTTTCATTTTACAAAAGCGGGCTATTAGGGCCATCTATAATTTGGGCAGTCGCGAATCCCTAAGAGAATTATTTAAGGAAACTAATATTTTGACAGTACCATGCCAATATATTTATGAAAACATTATGTATGTTAGGAAAAATTTATTTCTCTTTAAAAGGCTCGGTGATCAACATCGTTATAATACAAGAAATAGAAACAAATTAGATCAACCACACTTTCGACTAGCAAGGATTCACACATCTTTCATGGGGTATTGTGTTAAATTTTATAATAAAATACACTCTGACATTACCGAACTTAGTGAAAATAAATTCAAAGCGTGCATAAAACGTACGCTATGTAAGAAGGCATACTATACACTAGATGCTTATCTTAAGGATAAAAATGCTTGGTTGGATGCTGGTCCGGCTCCTCAGGAATATAAATGACCTTGTTTGAGCAGACTATTAAGATTTTGTATTTCTCTTCTTCCTTCTTATTTTCATTTACATAAGTAATTTGTAAATGTGGGAACCATGTAGCCATTAACTGTAATTTTATACTTAGTTAGTACTTTTTGTTTTTTTTGACCTGCTGCTAAAGTTTGATTAGCCGTTCCTACATTATTCTCACATACCTATAACAATGTATTGCTCAAAAATGTAAAAGATCTATTTTAAAAAAAAGAGCAACCATGGAGTTTCTTGCCCGTTCTTCTCCATAGGAACGGCATTCCGAACGGGTGGTAAAGCAGTAGCATAATATTTTTGTAACTTGACGATTCATAAGTACTGTACAATAATGGTCTACGTGAATAAAAAATATTCTGATTCTGATTCTGATTCTAATAATTATTTTGTATCAATATCTCCTATCCATATATCTATTGCAAGACCTCAAGACACAGTGAGCTCTTTCTGCGTAGATCGGACCGCAAGTAACAACTAAATATGAGGGTACCCCCGTCAAACTATGACACTAGGACGTCAACCACCTCAGTCCTCCCGTGACCATGGTTGCTGCAAAGCAGCCGAAACGTCGGGAACGTAAAATTAAAAAATAAACAGCGATAAAATCCTTAAGATTAGTTTTATTTCAATGTGTAGTATTCGCGTAAATATAAGAAATCAATTTGTATCAATAAGAGAAATACTAGAGATTTTTAAAGTAATTAGACTATGGGGGTCTAAGGTATCAGTTCATTTTGAAAAAGCGGTCTCTTGCCCAAAATATTTTTTAAATATTTTTTTTGGTCTCAGACGAAGTTATAATATAATCGGTGTGTCACGATCAACTTACTGAAGCTCAAAAACCCAAACCGATTTGTGTAGTAGTCGCGATTACATATGTGCAAAATTCTGCGGACAATAATTAGAGTAATTTTTTCAAAGATATCGAAGTGTCTGTCTTAGTGCTTCTCTGTGTTCCGAAATACTGCATTCAACGAGTCAATTTACAGATTCAACCAATAAAAAATAGCAGTTGATATATTGATTTCTTATATTTACGCGAATACTACACATTGAAATAAAACTATTTTTTAAGGATTTTATCGCGTTTAGGGGTTCAGTCCTCCCGTGACCATGGTTGCTGTAAAGCAGCCGAAACGTCGGGAACGTAAAAACGAAAAATAAACGCGATAAAATCCTTAAAAAATAGTTTTATTTCAATAGCAGTTGATTTTATTGCGATAATTGAGTGTGATAATAAACTATGCTCTAGAACTCGAAGGCTACGATAAAATAAAAATTCTTAATTGCACGTAAAATTAATGTATCTTTGTAAATATTGTAAAACAATGATTGGTTTAGTGTAGCCACGGCCGTTTATTTAAGTTTCCGACCAATCTCGATGGCAAATACTAATGGACCAAGTATCTAATTATTGTTCATTTAATATTTTATTTAGATACAGAATCCATTATCCCTCAATCTCAATTCATATCTCTACAGAGATTAAGTAAAAATACACATATTCTCACTTAAACCCTCACATTGAGGGCAAAGTTTACCGCTTTATGACTCTCAGTGGGAATAAAACTCGGAAAGTTTGCGTTTTGTTTACGTCACGAGCGAGATTATACGTAAGCTAGCTGTACAGTTTATAGTTTACGATTGCATGGCAAATTGAAAAGCGCCTCTAGCGGATAGTATTTAAAGTTTTCAATTCTGGATACAATGTGTTTAAATATGTAGAAAATGAAGTAAACTATAGGCTTCTCTCGCACCTGACGTCCTGAAAATACTCGTATGATGTCAGCGAGGCAATTAAAACTATAGTTTGAAAACAATTACCAAGGCATAGGGCGCCCTATGCCTTGGTTGACGTCAATCACCTCAGTCCTCCCGTGACCATGGTTGCTGTAAAGCAGCCGAAACGTTGGGAACGTAAAAAAACAAAAAATAAACGCGATAAAATCCGTAAAATTAGTTTTATTTAAATGAACATAATAAAAAAACGAATTTTGCAATGGTTATATTATCGAATTACCATTCGGTTGACAGTAAACAAAACGGAGGCATATTCATTTAACATACCCAATTGATAGCTTAAATAAATATTAATTAATAACCTACATCGAATATTATAATACTACAAAGTATTTACAATTATTAATTAAAATGCAATATCTTATACTATCTTTGGTCACAATATGCATGTATATAACAAGATGTACCCGCTGATTCGCTTGATGGCGCATTCATGGATGGCGGGTCAGATCAGTGTGGCGTCTCGATCTACTGCCGCCTTCCTACCTAGGCAAGTATGCTCCATCGTAGATCTCATCGTCACTTACCATCAGGTGAGATCGAGATCAAATACTTGCCTATTATGTAATAAAAAAAAATGGAAACATTAAAATTATCGACTAAAGTATAATCCATATCGACTAAAATATAAACATAAACAAATTCGTGATAGATACACAATTTATAACTCAAGAACGGAATGGAAGATTGTATGGGTTGTATTGGGTGGGTTATTGGGGTCGAGTCACCTTCGTCCGTAGGAGAATTAAATACCCTCGAGATACCCTACACGTGACCCTGGGTGGTGCCAACTAGGTGACAACTCTACTGGTGGTAGGCTTCGGCCGTGGTTAGTCACCACCCACTGAACAATGCCATGTCGCCAAGCGGCCTAGCCATGTTCCGGCTATTATTATTTCTATTATTATTTCTAGCTAATCCAACGTTTTAAACATAGGTTCATTCTAAAATATGTTCGACTCTTTTCGGGCTGTTTGTATTTGTTTATTATCTCTGGTTCAGAGCTTGACTCGCCCGAAGTTTGTTTTTGTCTACGGCTCTGAGTAATAATAGTAAGTAGTACTAATTCAAGCTTTTGCCCGTGGCTCCGCCCGCATAATCAAACTTTTGTCAAAGATAATGTAGCAATTTTTATCAGATAAATAATTTTAATAATCAGATTAGTAGCTCCGGTGCTTATTCCCTAAAAACCTCCAAACTTACTTTATGCCTGTACATTTGTTATTATATTCAATAAAATATGTATTTTTTCGTTCCATAAACTAAATATATTTTATATACAATAATGAACAGCTTTGTTAAAAAGCATGTTTGTTGAAAAGCATACTATACAGAAAAAGTAATCAAAATACATATTATGCAGGAAACATAGAGCCTTAAGAGCTGACACTTTTCGTACCACATTGTATAAAATAGATTTATTTGATTATATTTTATTTTGTATTCATTACGTAGGTCTTTATAGGATATAGCGTTTGATCTATTGGGTTCTCTTAAAAATCGGTCACCGATTTTCTGAATTGCGAGTGCTTCATTATAATTATGTATATACGTACAGTAGTGGAATGAAAAGGTTCGTCAGTTTTCAAATTGATTTAAATTTACGCGAGCCCATGGTACCTTTTCAAACTACGTGAGAGAATATACTGTAGCAGAGAAAATTATGTTCAACTGTGAGACAACAAAGTTTAAATTTACTCAAATGAAAGTGGTTTGACTTTTTTTTATCATGATTTAATGGTTTGACCGGCCAGTAATATTTTAATATAAACGTAGTCTTCTTCTTCTTTATTATTGGCGTTATGAAGATGACGGTGAGGAACAAGTATGACCAGTGGAGTGAGAGACGGTCCTATGCCCTTATTGGCCGATATCTAAAACAAAAGACAGTACGTTCTCTTTGTTACTGATGATTAAAACTTATAATACCAGTGTATGTCAATGTCATTAATATTTTTTTAGAATATTTTACAATTGTCTCTATGGCCATTTTCATATCATCATGACGGGACGCCATTTTCATTTCATCATGTCACATCCATTATTTTATTTATAATGTGTATTTATTGAATTTAATATTGCTATTAATTACTTGACACTGGCAAAATATCCGCTAAGTTGCGGGTGAGGCCATATTCATATCCATTTTATTTCATCGCATTTCATTTCGTAAAGAAAGAAGAAGAATTGTATCTCTTTTAAATCATTGCATTGACGGACGCCATTTTCATATCATCATGTCACATCCATTATTGTATTTATAATGTGTACTTATTGAATGTTTTATTGCTTTTAATTACTTGACATTGGCAAAATACCCGCTAAGTTGTGGGTGAGGCCATTTGCATATCCATTTTATTTCATCGCATATCATTTGGTAAAAAAAGAAGAATCATTGCATACATTTTTTTTAGATATAAGGATGGATTTAAGAAAAGGGGCGAAACCTGGACTTTTAGGCAGCAAGTTGAAATGTGAAGTTGTCAATTTTGTTTTAATTTCCCAAAAAATGTGTGTTCTTTGATAAATAACGTATAATATTATTAGGATATTAACAATTGTGTGTTCATAAACTTCGCACGTGAAGGATATTGAAATAAAAACGTATGACTTTTCAAGTTCTCCAAAGATGTCCTAAGTATAATTTTTAGTAAAGTATCCACAGCTTTACTGATAGAGGTAGGGGATTCATTTCATCATCATCATCGTCATCAACATTATTATTATCATCGGGGGTACAATAATTTAATAAAAAATATTAATTACTCGACACCGGCAAAAGGGCACTATATTGTAGCTGATTGCCAAACTAAAAAAGAAAAAAGAAAAAGAAGAAGTCGACTCAGAGGTGACGAACCTTTTCATTCCGCGACAGTACAGTACAATGTAGTGTACATTGCAAGCAGTATATGTGAATCGAAATAGCTTTCCGTCATCCATAGTTCTAAAATTATGATGTGGCTGCCGACATTATTGGCCAACAGTGTACACGCGATGTTATGTAAACATGGTCATTTCCTCTGGCCGCAAGTGTGCTGTTTGCAAACTCATTAATTATTACGTTTTATTGGGTAAGAACTGTTATTTATAACCGTTATTTAATTTTAAGTACAGAACCCACTCGCCTATTAATATATCATATTAACTTTCCTCTTAATCTGACAACTATTCAAACTACGATTAAATTTAAACACGAACCCGCTCTTAACATCATCACCCATCTCTTTCACATCCGCATCTCTGTAATCCGCAATATCGCTGTGCCTCTCATCGATCCCGCCGCCTTTAAAGCAATCGTAATAAGGTTTACAATCGATACTGTTTGTGCTTCTCGCTATATAGTTCTCAACGCCATCTCTAATACGTACATCGGATATAATACCTTTGCCCAGTTGTCAATCTCTACAACCGTCTGTGGCTAGAGTGAATCTTGTTGCCGATTCGCTGATGGAGTCATCCCTAAGCTTCGGTCTTCGGTTGCCGTTCATTTGTTCGATGAATGATGTATTCGTGTTGCGAACGAAGTCTCTATGTATGTTGTGATTGGACGGGGATAGGTGCGTGAGTCTGTAGCTATAGGACGAGTCGTTTCGACGTACCACCGTTCTCGTGGTCCCAGCTCTCGAGCTCCCGATTGGTGCGAAGGATGTGCCGTTCTGTTCAGCGGCAGCCGAGCTCTGACAGCAGCAGAAGCATTTGAAGTATGATCTGTGAAACTCTCGACGAAACTTGCCTGCAACAATGGACATGTTTGGTATTTGATTGTATCGTGCTGAAATTCTATTTGACGGCGACGCGCGGTGCGAGGTGTGGATAATTGGATTGAGGTTTTCGATTTGGTGGTGTTATAGTGTATTGAATATTGAAATGGCAGGTGAAGATTAATAGATTTTGACCCTCTTTTCAAGCTCACTTTGCTGCTTTAAAATATTATCAGTCAGTTGAATCATTAACATGACTATATTGAATGATTATAACCACGTCTCAAACAGTTAAGAAGGAATTTAAAGATTGAGTATCTCTTGAGTACTCGATTACTAATCTGTGATTTTTGTTATTACATTATAGGCAAGTATTTGATCTCTATCTCACCTTATGGTAAGTGACGATGAGATCTACGATGGAGCATACTTGCCTAGAAGGTACCTGTTCACTCTCGACTTTTCGATTTCTCGATTTAATACTTATGAACGATAGTTCAAATGGTTTGTGGTAAACACGGAGCTTAAAAGAGGATGCGGAATGTGCGTAGGGCTCTGAGAGTTAAAGAAATTAAATGAAAACCATGCAACAGGTATTTGCTAGTGGAATTTAATTCACTTAAAAATCCCATTTTGTCGCTAACGATTTCCACAGGTTGCATTGCTTTTTGCAGGTGTATGTAGAGTAAGAGTACGAGTTTAACGAATTACTTTAAAAATAATAATAATATAGCTAAAATAACAATTAAAGTTGTTAAGGAGTTTTTAATGGTTATTTTCGTGCAAGATTCAAAGGGGTATGGCTATTATCCACTACGCTGGCTCAGTGCGGGCTCGCGGCTTCACACGTCTTTCGAGGGGTTCTCACAGACTTGCAAGGTTACCGTAAGATATCATTTTCCTTCACCGTTTAGCAAGTGATAATCAAGGTTGAAAATGAGATTAACTTAAAAAAATGGAATATTCGGTCCCTAAAGGAGTGTCAAACAACCCTAAAGGGGGTTCAACATTTTGCATAAAGAAAAAACATTTTTAAGTTACAATCGGGCACGTTGCTAGTACTTAATAAAAATGTACCGAGTCAAATATTTTGAAACTTCGCCGTTATCTACATGTTATTTTTGAAATTTAAGTTGCGTTTCAGTATTCAGTTACAGGTCACTCTAGACAGTCGTCCAAATAGTTTACATTGTAACTAATTCCTTTAAAAGCGTACCTTTTTTCATTTGAAATAAGTAGTTCAGTAATTTTACTTCATTTTTGTCCGTAGAGACTTCAAAATGGAATTGAAAAATTATCTTTGGATAGCGTAATAAAGTACTACAGGGACTTAAAATGCAGTTTCGGTTTATTTTGTTTAAGTATTTTTATACAGGGTGTGAGTGGCTTCGTACCGAAAACTGATGCCATGGATTCAGCTCATGATTCCGAACCCCCAAGATATGAACATTTCCATCAATCTTTTCATGTATAAACGCATGTTTTTTAGTATTTTTAAATTGATTTTACAATAAAATCATAATTGAAGTCTATGTTAACGTGATTTCAAATAAAAAATACATAATTACTAATTTAGACCTAAACCTGCAATGTAAATAAAATATTGAAACACTCCAGCTCACTCGTCACTCGCACGCGTCATGTTTCGCGCGGAGCGTTGTGTTGTGATCGCGTGGATTACGATACATTGCGCGTTCAAATATTAAAACATTTGCAAGTATGACTTTCGACAAAAAATATTTCTATAATGTTACTATAGGCATTAAGTGTTTACCGAAAGTTTTCGTTACCATGCCCCTTACAACCTGTATAATAACGGTAGGTATATGAAAAATATATAAAATTTCCCAATAATTCATTTACCGTTTTTATCGGCACGAAAATAAAATACTTTATTGGATTTAGCGACGACTTCTGTGTACGATACAAAGTCAATTTACTTAGAATAACGAAGTCGTCTTATTTATTTAATATATAATATATTTATTCAACACACGTCCGTCGCATGTGTTAAGTCGTAGAAATGGGAATTATTATTTACATTTTCGACTTTATTAAAGATGGTCTCAATGGGCTTGTCACGGTTCACTCGAGATGTATTGTAAATTTTAAGCATAGTATGCCTTGTCATTTATTTAAGTACAAACATGTTAATTGTCATAGTCATTTGTTTATTTTTCTTTTTTAATTTTACGTCAACTTTTTGTTTTCTCTGTGGTTTCCATCTACTGAACTTCAAGTGCGAGATTATTCGTAAGCTAACCGTATACTTGATAGTCTATGTATTTAGACTTTAGTTTTTTCTTCTTCTTCTTCTTAGTATTTTTTTTTTTATTACGTCATAGGCATGTATTTGATCTCGGTCTCACTTGATGGTAAGTGACGATGAGATCTACGATGGAGCATACTTGCCTAGGTAGGAAGGCGGCAGTAGGTCGAGACGCTACATTCACTAGGCACATGCAGCGCAGCTGATCTGACCCGCCATCCATGAATGGCGACACCGAACATCATGCCGGAACACGGCTAGGCCGCTTGGCGACATGGCTTTGTTCAGCGGGTGGTGACTAGCCACGGCCGAAGCCTACCACCAGCAATATAAATAGTATGTATACATACTATTTATAACATTTTGTATGGAGAATTGAAAGTTTTAAATACCATCCGCTAGAGGCGCTGTTCAATTCTCCATAAAAAATCTAAATACGGTAGACTATAAACTATACAGTTACGTTATCTCGCACTTGACGTACTAACAACTGACAATAGAAAAATAATATTAATACTGAATCAAAAATACATGTATTTTGCTGAGATTCGTGCCATTTTAGGCCTAAAAGTAGGAGTTACATACGCGATGAAAAATGACAGACAGAATGTTATTATTAATAGTATACAAAAAATACCAAAAGGCGTGCTTTGTGTCCGAATACCTTAATATTTTGCTACGAAAATAGTGTGGGTTAATATCTATTTATAAAATTACTTGGCTTGTGAATAAATAAATGGCATTGCTATGTGTTCAGAATAGTTAGTATATACGTCTTACCTTGACATGGTTAAATGAAAACACGGAATTAATTTTGCGGAGACCTAGTGATGTGACACGACGGAATTTTTTATCGAGACATTTATGGAATTGCTTATTTCAATAACATTTTTGAGCTAACATGATTCAAATAATTGCGAGTAGAAAAGTCATAACGATATATTGTTTTAAAGAATTAGAAGTACCTAATTGAATATTACTTCATAGATTTTTTTATTAATCTGAGAGTAACTACAATTATCTAAATAGGTAGATGTACTATAAGGCTTAACTATAATGGTATCACATATATAGTAAATAATATCGGGTATTACATAATTATTTATAGCTTATACGATTATAAAAACTAAACTGTGATGATTTGTGAAAATAATATAAAATAAATTTGACTAAATGAACTCGATAAATAAAATCCATAGTATCACATCACTATTTAATGTGCAAAGAATACATGTATGCAGTGAGACAACTTTGGAGGATAGAGGGATCTTTTATTACTGACCTGAAAACCCTGGGAATCCTGAAAACAAAATATATGTGTGTCGTATAATGTCTGAAGACACAGATTTCGAGAGAGAGGGAGAGAGAGAAAAAATTCAATGATTGTAAATGAAACAGAATGAAAAATTCTAGAATGAATGAGTGAGTTTTATCATTCAAACACATCAAAATTACTATCTGAAATCAGCGGACGTAGCCTGAAAAATATTCCTACGATTTCTTTCATTATATTATTTATTGTTTTTGGTATACCGGAAGTACCTATAACAGGGG
Source organism: Pheosia tremula (assembly GCA_905333125.1). Lineage (NCBI taxonomy): Eukaryota > Metazoa > Arthropoda > Insecta > Lepidoptera > Notodontidae > Pheosia > Pheosia tremula. Next base: position 6,000,581 of record HG995421.1, on the reverse strand, counting down.
TATTTCCCCGAAACAAAGATGAGCGCAGCGGAGAGGAATAGACAAATATTCTATCTATCTAGTCTATTTTTTAACGTACTAAATATTGTTTTTGTGATACTAAAGCTATCATTGTGGCAGGTTGCATGAAAATTCGTCCAGTAGTTGGCGCAGTATGCACGTTCTCATAGACGCACTAACATTCCAAAAAATTGCGGATTCCATCGTTGTACCCATCAAAATGTTTATATAATAATAATAATAATATCGCCAGACGAACAAACCAACTATACGGTCCCACACTAGGCAACGCTTGTTTTATGGGTAGCGTACAATGGACTGAGGGCGAACTGAGTATATAATACTTAGGTATATAGTTATTAAACATCCAAGACTCAGGTTGAAAAGTTCATGCTTCTCACACAATATTTGCGCCTACCAGGATTCAAACCCGTAACCCGTGGCGCAGAAAGCGGGGTGACTACTGACTGCACCAAACAGGTCGTCAAAACCTACAGATAAAAGTATGTACTGCTCCTTTGATTTACTATTCACTGGACTATATAATACGCTTATAAAAAGCTTATAACACTCTTATAACTCGCTTATAACAACATTACCATCAACAAAGGCTGCATCGACGCTCTTAATTAACAAATACATTGTGTAGCGTGTGGTATCAGGATTATATTGCATAGAATTTATATTGAAAATTATCTTAGTGTATATTCCGGAAAACTTCGCTGTTAATACAGCGAAATTTTCATAACTCGCATTATCAAGTTATTTGAGTTAGTTTTCCTCAGTTCGTGGCTATAAATAGTTTTCCGAAATTGTATATGAGTCGTATCCAGACCGAGCGCGCGGCCATGCGAGGTTGGTTCGGATGCTGCCAATTTATTTGAATAAAGTCAAAGTCAAAGTCAAATCGTTTATTTCGTATAGGCCTACGGGGGCACTTACAAAATTGTCATTATATATTTTTTTTCTTAACTCTACAACCGGGTCGGAACGCGACTTCAACTGAGAAGATCCGGCGAGAAACTCAGCGGGCTTTTTTTTTTTTTTAAATCCATTATTTTTACAAGTAAAATATTGAAGTAAGCTCCATTGTGTTGCCATGCGAGGCGCACACACGCTACACTTTAACTTATAAATATTAATAACAAATGCTTATCGTATTTTAGAGACCCTATGTAACAATAGTGGAAAATATTTTAAGAAGTCCATCACTGAACTACAAAGGTCACATTCCTGATTTTTTTTTTAAATATTAAAAAATAACACTACGTACCAAAGGCGCAGTACTGTACTGGCTCGTTTTCTCAAAGAAAAATCCAACACTGTTTACACATGTTATTTTATACATATACGTGATTGTTATCACCTACTTGTTAACCCCTTAACATATTTTTCACTATTTTTGTTACGCTGTAAAGTATTTGCAAAATATATTTGGGTATACTATTTATTGCTTACAATTTCGTATCGAAGTAGGCGTTATGCGTACACAACTACAAATTTAGAAAAAATAAAACAACATAAAAAAAAGAAAAGCATTCTGAGACCTATAATCCTCTTACATCTAACAAAGCCATCCGATAAAAGTCGTCTTATATTATGTACCTACATATAGAAGGTTTTTTCGATAAGAGGACTCAAAAGACTTTCTTTGAGGAGTGATAATAATCCGATGCTTATGTGAAGATGGCTGTATCATTACCTCTCTATGCACCCTTTTATTACGTAAGAGAGGCCTGAAAAGTGAGGTCTAAAAGGAATACTTCAAAATGGCCATTTGTCAATTAATTTTTTTTTTTATTTTTTTTTTTATACATTATAGGCAAGTATTTGATCTCGATCTCACCTGATGGTAAGTGACGATGAGATCTACGATGGAGCATACTTGCCTAGGTAGGAACGCGGCAGTAGATCGAGACGCTAGATTCACTAGGAACATGCAACGCAACTGATCTGACCCGCCATCCATGAATGGCAACACCGAACATCATGCCGGAACACGGCTAGGCCGCTTGGCGACATGGCTTTGTTCAGTGGGTGGTGACTAGCCACGGCCGAAGCCTACCACCAGTAGAGTTGTCACCTGGTTGGCACCACCCAGGGTCACGTGTAGGGTATCTCGAGGGTACTTAATTCTCCTACGGACGAAGGTGACTTGACCCCAAAAGGTAATACTTATATAAGAGGCGAAGTTAGATGTAGGGGAGTAATTTCTGGATCTACTGATCTAATTCCTAAAATTCTTATACTATTAGGAAGCTACAATATATCACTGAATGATATAGGCTATATTTCATGGAGGTACCTCGGGTGGAGCCGTGGGCAATAGCTAGTAAATAATAATAATACATGTTGCAAGCAAATAACACCAACTCTGTTGCCTCAAGCTAAGCAAGGCTTGTATTATGGGTACCGTACAATGGACTGAGGGCGAACGCAGTATATAATACTTATATAGATATTAAACATCCATGACTCGGGTACAAACATTCATGCTCATCACATACTCACATACCTACTGTAGGTAATTGGACCTATTTATAGGTTCTTTCTTTTTAATATTTTTTAATAATTGTATTCTTTTTTGTTTTTATGTCATTGGAGTTGTGTATGGTTCTGTCTAGCTATTATAATATTCGTTGCATAATATCGTCTTCCTTTTCCTTAAAAGTCCCTTTTCTTCACCCTATCTGCTAAGCTATCGATCTATCAGTAATACCTACATTTAAGTTACCAAAACAACTTGAGCAACGAATATACACAATATTTACGCACTGCCGGAGCACTGAGATTGACCTACTATTCTTAGATCTGTATCGATTCAATTGTACAAGTTATTATTGTAACGAACGAACAAAGATTTCCGATCACGTTCCGTTGTGCAAGTGATTCACGAGAAATGTATGTGATCGAACTACTTGTGTAATTGTAATGATTGTAGCTGAAGTAGGATAAGTCAATGGAATACCAAATCTCACAAACGACAGTCAACAAATAAGAAATACACATGAGGTAACAAACATAAAATACAACCCAATTGAGAACCTCCTGCTTTTTGAAGTCGGTTAAAAAGAAGACCCCGCTTTGAGCATAAAAACAAAAGCAAACCTGGGGGCTTACTATGAATTCTTATTTCTAGATAATTCAATTTCAGACCTAAAACATGTCACCTGTACATCAAGTGCGAGATTATTTGTTAGCTAACCGTATACTTTATAGCCTACCGTATTTAGACATTTTTTATCGAGAATTGAAAGTCTTAAACAGAGAAGAGAGAAAGTTTTTATCAGGCAGGATATTGAAGTGTCTGGCAATTTTAAATATTAACTCAATAATACATACTTATAAATAAATATATATATAAATATCCTAATAAAAAAACTTTTGCTTAGAAAAATTTGGTTGTTTTTTATGCTGTCGTTGTCGGTCAAAATTATAAACACAAACTGAAATAATGTACTATATACCGGGGGTTTATGTCGTTAGCATAATACAGATAACAAGTTTTAGGCCTGGAAGTGAACTGCCTGGAAATAACAGTTCATAATACGCACCCAGCTGAAAATAAGAGTTCTGTTAGACCGCAGTGCTAGTTACTTAGAGCAGATGGCCTTCAAAGCGAATCAAATTGCTAAAAGGGCTCTCGCGTGTACCTTAATGGTAGTTAGAAATCTAATAATATGTCAACTACGTCAGGTAGAGTACGGAACGCGCAACAAAGGCATTTCTCTCGGTACAGATATGGACCCAACGGGGAAAGGAATATTTCCGCAATTCCACGACTGCCATATACAGTGAGATAAATCATCTCCAACATATGAACATAACAAAAGCACATGGTCAATAATATGTCCATACACTATATTTTGTGTTAAAACACAAATATTTACTTTAAAGATCTTTGACAAAACGACTTTTTTTTCTTCTGGGGCCTAATTCTGATAATTTAAATAAAATGACATATAATTGCCAGTCCAGCGACACACTATTGAGGTTCCGTTACGACTGTGACAGATCGGCTAATCTGCTTAAACTTTAATTTCGTCTTGATATAAGTCTCATTACAGTGTCATTGGTTGTGTGTCGACTGCTAGACCCGTCAGATAACGAGAAGATACAATTACTTAGCTACATTAAATAAATACACGACTGAAGTACAGAATACGAAATAGTTCAATGGCAATTGAATGGCTGGTGGAAGGCCACTGGTTTAAAAAAAAACTAGTAGACTACCGAATGTCTAAAATCACTCAATCGACATGCTATCGACACTCCACCGAAGCGTTTGTAAATTATCAGAATTGAGCCCATGATTACATTCTCCATTCCACATCATTACATACGTATACAAATTAAACGCTACAAGGTTTAGCTTTCAATGTTTATAATGTAATGATTATGATGATGGCATGTCGTGGAGCTAATGAGAGGAAACAAAACAATGAAGGCAAAAGAAATGATTGTGAGCCCGAAGCAAATATCAAGGATGTGTCTCATGCCTTAGGTTCGTAAGATTATGATGTGCTTATTGACATTATTAAACATTATGCTATTGCTTACTCAAAATATATTTTCGTCGTTATATCAAAATTATTAGCACGTTGTTAAGGAAAGCACTTATAAGCTGAGGAAAGCTTTTGAAAAAGCTCGCCTGGACAATGGCCTCAATCTTGTTCGTCTTAAGAGGAATTCTATGTTACAAGAAAATGCTACATACATTGCTATAAAACAAATTTTACAGATTTTGTCGGGTTTATTTTAGGTCCCGTATAGTGAGCACGTTCTGCGTAGTCCGGATCGCAAGCAACGACTAAATGTGAACGTACTCCAGTACAAACTATGACACTAGGACGTCAAACACCTCAGTCCTGCCGAGACTATGGTTGCTGTAAAGCAGCCGAAATGTTAGGAACATAAAAATATAAAATAAACGCTATAAAATCCGTAAAATAAATGTTATTTCAATGTGTAGTATTCGCGTAAATATAAGAAATCAAAATGCTACCTATCTTCATAATACAGGCTCTGTGTAAACTTTACGGATCGTATGTCTCCCTCCTTTTAGCCTCTCATGCGGAACGTTAAAGAAAATAATAATTAAACTAATTAGGCTTGTGATATCTAATTAGCGAAGGGTTGGGTTACATTGCTGCGCGTGCTAATTCTGTGTAAAAGGGGACTAAGTGGCGTTAGATGGGTATCAGCTGTTATTTTATTAAGTAACTAGCTGTTACCCGCGACTTCATCCGCGTGGTATTTAACAAAAAAGATTTTCTAAAATAAAAGTAGCCTAAGTTACTCCTTGTTACATCAGCTATCTGCCAGTGAAAGTTCCGTCAAAATCGGTCCAGCCATTTCAGAGATTAGCCGGAACAAACAAACAGACAGACAGACAGACAGACAGACAGACGGACAGACAGACAGATAGACAAAAAATGTAAAAAATGTTGTTTCGGTGTAGGTAACGTGTCTACATCCAAATGCACTTAGTAAAAAACGGTTATTTTAATATTACAAACAGACACTCCAATTTTATTTATATGTATAAATTATTTCTTACCAGATGTGCTCATGACTGTAACAGGTATTTGTTTTTTTTTTCTTAATCTCAGGAGATATCAGAGAAACAAACATAGGACGTACCTAATATCCCTAGAGTGTTTTAGTAATAGTTGACGTAAATGGCAACGTTTGGACGTAGAACGTATAGTCTGCAAAAGAATATGGCTCGCGTAACGATGGTTCTGGTCAAGTTGTTACAGTATTTTTTGAATAGCTGAAAAACTTTATAAATTTTTCAGCTACTTATTCAATAAATACTGTGGGAAATGTGTTTGTGACTGGTTGACGGACAGAACAGCAGTTATGTTAGGATTCAATTCTCCACAAAACAATGCAAATATAAAAAGAAAATCCATACGTGTTTCACCTTTCAACGAGGCATCCTAAGAGGGACTGGGCTACGAATGCATTGGATTTGAAAAGTTGACAAACCAAGGGTTAGTAGTGGGTTATTCTTCCCCCATTAGTTTAACCATAATAATAATAATTTATAATCATAAACCTTTTTATTTTATCAGCAAAATGTTTGCCTAGTAGAATGTATTTCCATAACAAACTTCCCTGTACCTCGAAAACATCAGTCCCTTGAGGACGAGTGAGAGTCTGAATTTTAGAAAAGTACGCTCGAGGGTTTAAACTGTGTTGTATTACCATAAATAAACCATCAGTGATGTTAGTATGTCAATTATAGTCAGGGTCGCGTTGCGTTCTCGGGAGGTAGCTGTGAATAAGTTATCTTCGTATGATAGATGAGAGTATTTGGTAATAATATAGTCATTTCTCAAACAGACATTAATCCTTGGTTTAAGGATTAGGCTACGTGTCTATCGGTCGGTTCTGTTTGCTTATCAATCTGCCAAAAAAAAATGTTCTCTTAGCTCGAATTATTTTTACTTAATTATGTATTTATTAATTACAGCGTTAGTAAATAAATACGGGGACATTTTCGATCAAGGTTATGTAAAATATTAACGCTTTGTAACGGACAAGTTAAGTCACCTGCTAAAAATTATATTTAATTAGCGTGATAATTGGAAGATGTATTACAGGACGGCCTCCCACAAGGTGGACCGATGATATCACACACGTACTAGGAAGCCAGTGGATGCGAATGGTGGAGGATCGTGGTGTGTGGAAATCATTGGGGGAGGCCTATGTCCAGCTGTGGATGTCTTTCAGCTGATAGATAGCATGACAAGTATAAAGAAGATCACGATCTATCGATACATCGTAAACCGTCCATTACAATCCTGAATATAATTTATTTTATAGCCCTGTAGCTTCACTATCTGGACAATGTACAGTACATTCGGCACAGCTACACAAACCCGAATAACCAATAAAACCCGTGTAATCGTTCGAGCAACAACTACAATGACTTATTTATGTAAATGTTACATTCGAGCAATCTTATCTCAATGGAACAGGTACAATTTATATCTGTAATATCCGAAATGCGGCATTTGGGAAAATTTCTGTTGGTGCTATACTTAATTAAAATATGTGGGTTATCTGGGTGGATCGTTCAAAATAAACAAGGGACTAAAACAATTTAATATAAGGACGATATTATACTAATCTATTTAGATAATAGCGGCATATTATTTTGATTGCAATGTAGGTGGCCGTAGTACAGTGTAGCCAAAAAAAGACACATTGGCTATCGCAAAATCCTTCATTGTCTAAATTGCCTTCAAATTACGTATTGGTTCAAAAACGAACTCAACTTTATAGTACTTAAAAACATTTAAGAAAAATATATTTTGATCTTCTCAAACTTGCTTGGTGCTGCTATCAGTTCATTATCTGTATTTTTTTATTTACGCTTATTTAATTATCAATACGTCATCTAGACTATGCCTTTTGGTCCCAAAGATGCCCCGAGCTAGACAAAAACGACATAGATTTTTTTAAATGGATATCTCCCACACGTTTATAAATAAAGTATATGTAGATGATGTAATTACAACAGAAAATAATAACGACCATATACACCACTGCGAAACAGATGATTGGTTAAATACCCAACGAATGATGAAAATGAAGGTAAGGATTAAATAGGAAATGTACATACCGCTCATAAAGTTGTAGATGAGAGGGTTGACAGCCGAGTTAGCGTAGCACATGACATGGCTGATTAGCGCGATGCAGGTCATGACGTCACTTTGCTGGACGTCGTATGCCACTCTGGGAGGAGGAATATAAAAACTATATAAACAAATGTCGCCTGACAAACTGTACGGCCCCAAACTAAGCGACACGTTATAGTATGGGTACCGTAGTGCCATGGAGTGGAGGAGAAAAGGTGAAAACATCAATCCTGAATTTACATAGCCTGGAATGACACCGGGTGCAGTGAACGGCCATATGTTTAATAGACAGTTTTATGCTTATGAGACACGTTTCGGAAAATATTATGTGTATTACCTGTTATACTTAAAGCAATAATCAGTTAGTATCAATTTGTTTTATAACATTCAACAAATCCATCATTCGTATTGAACATTTAATAATTAAGAAGTTCACGTTACGCAATTATAAATAATACATTATGCAAATTTTGCATTCTAATCATCCATAAACACAATTCAATTACACGCATTTATTCAATTTCTACTGAGAACAACCCGAAAAGAGTTACGAATTTGCTTAGCATTTCCTTTAGATAAAACTATTCTCGACGAATCAAGACTTCGGGATTGGACACTTCTGTAATACTAAAAGGAATCCTAAACGTACAAATTGTCTATTAGAGAATATTCGAAATCGTTTGCACTAAAGGAATTCGATTTGTAAGGTGCCCGTCTAGTTTTACAATTCGAGGATTTTTTAAATATCCTTCAACAATAAAATTAAGTTGGTCGGAGAGTGCGTTGAATAATTTTTAAAATTGGAGTAGAATAAAAAAATAAGCAGAGTTAACTTCTAGTTCTACCCACGTGAATTTACAGGATTCAAAGTTGACTACGTGATTCAGATTCTGATAAAATAAAATTCGGATAAGATCAGTTGGGGCGTCTGGAGCGTTATTTCACTGACATAGAGTATAATATAGAATGTACACTATACCTATTACTTTGATAAATATTGACAAATCCGGGGAATCATCTCACCTCAGTACAGAGAGCAGGTGCACAGGGAAGTAGCATACAGCAAACATGACAACAACTGCCACCAGCATCTTGGCAGCTTTCCTGCGCGAGCGCAGCTGGCCTTCTGTTGACGCGTTCGTGTGGATCGACGGGGTAGTGCGACGGCTCGCTGCTAGCCCTAGAAATGTTAAGATGGCTATAGTTTAAATTAACAACATATTTCTTAACCTATGGGGAGAGAGGACCCACCACTGATCCTCTGCTTGTCAACTTTTTCGATTATAAACCAAACAAGTTTGATCGATAATAAAAGAAGCCAACAAATCCGATCTCCTCTAAGATGTTAATCGAGAAACAATCTATCACGCACTCGTGATAGATAGTTTCTATCGTGATAGATAGTTTCTATCACGATAGATAGTTTCTATCACGATAGATAGTAAGTTTATCCCGTCAAATAAATTGCATTTTATTTGACGGGACCTCAAATAAAATGCAATTCTCCGCGACACTAAGCGAATCTTAAAACAGTATTCGACACGTGTTTCGCTCTAAACGAGGCATCCTCAGGACCGCTGGGCTACAGCTACAGCAGCAGAAAAAGTTGACAAGCCGAGGGTCAGTGGTGGGTCCTCTTTCCCCATAGGTTAACAATGGATTTCCGCCAAGTATCGCCTAGTTCTATTAATTATAACATATTTCTTGCTATAGCGACACATATTTAAAAATATTAATGTTTCCATCCATGAGGCGAATGTCGTTGCTGGACACAGGCATTCCCCAATAACGATCACACATCTCCATCCTCCACCACTCGCGTTCCTTGCGACGCATGTGATATCATCAGTCCATGTTGTGTGCTCGTTTCCACTACATCTTCTGGGTCATGGTCACCATTCTAGGAACTGTCCCAACGGCCGTCGGTTCTTCGACCTATCTGCCTCGCCTATTGCCACTTTATCATTGAAACTTTCAAATATTTAAGAAAACAACGCTTACAATTATTCTGTCCCGTAGGTGTGGTGTTTATTTTTTGTGATTCCGTGTGTCCTGGTATGTTGTCGGATCTCCATAGCACTCTTACGATCTGACAGTACGCTATCATCATCAGGAAGAGTGGAAATCTGGAAAAAAGAAAACATCAGAAATGTTCTTCTGAGAATTTACCGTACCCAGCCGTCATTCTCGAGTGTTTTGTTCAATTTTTACCATACCACGGTGACTTGAATTAAAGATGAAATGGTACCGTTATAACTTGTGCACAGGAACGATATCGTGGGTAATTTTTGTCCCGGCAAATTGGAAGGTTTCCCCGGAATATTCAAAATATTACTTAGCATGGTGCTAGCTTAAATTTCGAGTTAATGTATACACACTTTGCATGTAAAAAGTCCTCCTGGGATACAAAAAACAAACTACAATCCACACGTATAAATTCGCGGACACTTTTAGTATACACCAAAATGGCGTCTGTACAGTTAGTATCCTATAATAATTAACCTCAGAGTGTTATAATTAACATTTAACGACACGCAAGAACCTATTCCGCGATGCTATCATGTGATGACGTGTCATGAAAAGTAACAAACTTGGTTAATGCTACGAAGGGACTAATCCTTTCTCGTGTCGTTTCCCTCGGCTGACTTTTACGATGAGGTGACCTTTCCTTTCGGACGTACAGACGGCGATAATGTATTAGGTCGTGCAAAAGTACCCATAACACAGTATTGGATGGTTGTGAACGCTGCCACTGAACTAGTCGAGGTTGTAAATGTTGTTGGGCAAGTAACGTTTGTAAGCGAGGATTGTAAGCTTGGTAGGTAATACGTAGACAGTATGTACATCAGTATTGGATAATGAGTCCAGGAGAAGGAATAAGAAGTGTCTATTCTTTAAATATTTATCGGAAGGGCCTATTACTGACGTTGAGTTGAATTATAATAAACTAGCTGCGCCCGGCGGTGTTACCCGCGATAAAGTATGAAAAATTAAAACATCTATCCCACGGGAACCATACATTTTATCGGGATAAAAAGTAGCCTATGTGCTATTCCAGACTATAATCTATCTCTGTGCCAAATTTCATCCAGATCCGTTCACCCGTTCGGGCGTGAAAGAGTAACAAACATCCATCCATCTATCCATCCATCCAAACTTTCACATTTATAATATTAGTATAGATATCGAATTTCTCGTATTAAGGAGGCCAACAAAATCGAAATCCCTATTGTGTCAGTCGTGTGTGTGTGTGTGTGTGTGTGTGTGCGTATTTTTTTTGTTTACGACAACGTCATATTCCATTTATATGTCCGTTAGAATTACTATAAAAATATTTTAAAACGATACACCACTCTAGTTTGTAAAAAAACGGTTTTTCATACATCGTAGTGTTGTATTGCTTTAGATACATTTTAAAGTACATTCAATACATCGATCCATTGCAATCAATAAGCCGATATCACAACAAAACAAAAGTACATCGTAGAGACGTCCCAAGATTTTGAAAAAGAAAACCTTCTAATTTTGAATTTCGCGCCCTGACCTAGCGCTTGGGTGATTACTTTGATCAACAGGTACTCACGTGTAAAGGAAGAGTGCTTTAATGATATGCCACTTGAGGTCGCTGTCGTCGGACCACGTGGAAGTGCACTGCATGAAGTACTGCACGTCGAAGCGAAGCTGCATTTTCTTCTGAACTTGAAGCACAACAAACTCAGGCACATCTGTCAAGTGGGAACAGATCTTTAATATTCAAAATCGATGTAAGTATTACTACATTAGGCGATCTATACAATTACTGTGTTCCACTGAAGTGTGGTTCCGGAACCACAATTTGTTCAGAATCACATTGATAATATTTGCGGCATCCTAGCGAAATCTGATCGTATTGTTGATTTGTTTTCTAGAGTAACATTTATGTTTCGATGTAACATAATATATGCTTACTCTTTGAAATAAAACTTATTTTAAGGATTTTATCGCGTTTTTTTTGCAAGACCTCCCCTCAATGCGAGGGGGATTAGGCCATAGTCCACCACGCTGGCCCAGTCCGGGTTGGCGGACTTCACACGTCTTTCGAGGGGTTCTCTCAGACATGCAGGTTTCCTGGCGATGTTTTCCTTCACCGTTTAGCAAGTGATAATCATGGTTGAAAATGACATTCGCACATGAAATCCCAGAGGTGCGAGCTGGGGTTTGAGTCTGCAATACCGACGCAAGCGTTCTACCAACTTGGCTATCAATGCTTCAATGTATACTTACTAAACAACAAAGACAGGAGCCATATGATAAGTATGGCGGTCTTGGCGCGGCTGGTGGTGGACTTGAACTTGAGCGGGAAGCAGATGGCGTACCAGCGGTCCACCGAGATGAATGTCAGCGTCAGCACCGACACCGTCACCGACACCGACTGAAACAAAAGAGACCAATCATCAGTGAATAATAAAATGATGATCGTTTATTCGACTCAGATGAATTCTACGGCTCGAGACTTAACAAAATACACTAATATTATAAATGTGAGAGTGTTATGCCGTATTGGTTTAATTGATGTAAACACCAATTATGGAAAGCTATCGAGTTATTCGCCGCATTTGTTAGTGGTGTACGTAGTCCAATGTTACATGCGGCTGGTGCAAATGCACGAAGGGCGAGGATTCAAATCTGCCACCCGGTGTGTCTTTTTGTATAATTGATATTATTGTTTGAGATTTCCGAAACACCAGCCCGGCGGTTATTCTAACATACGGTGGTATTAAAATAATTAAAATAGGAGGTAGTTGGACCGAGACACCCAAGGCTGAACTCGCTATACGGTGATTCGAGATTCGAGTTTGGACCTGTGGCGAGAGCAGACTGGTATCGGTCATAGGAAATTAATATTCAGTGTTGAGATGCCGACATTGTGTACAAGCTATCAACCAGTAATGTGATTGAGTTCAGACATTCTAGTTTAACTTTGTTTAACAGTTTTTTCAACGATAAAGGGGTGAGTCACATTTTATACTTACCTGACGTGTCTGCAAAGTTAAGGGGGTTTGAGCCGTGTCTGACAGTTGTTATTGTGTTTGTTGTAGCCTTTGCGACACGCCCTTTATTCCTTGGAAAGTTGGTCGACTCCACGCCCCGGGCTGTATGTACCACTTTCATTATTAAATATGATAAGAGAATCACTCCACTGAGCTACGACTGGAGTTCCTGGGATTGGCAGGGTTCCTATTTGAGACCTGAAGAAAACCCTCCTGGCGTCCAATACTATTAGCTATTAAGTGTTTAAATTATTAGTTGTAAGATTAGTGTAGGAGTGCATGATAAGTTATCGTTGAAGTTGTCATTAGGCGTGCGCGCGCCAATTTATTTATTTGGTTAGAATAAACTCGACCATTACAACAGTTGTGGGTTTTCATTATGTGTACCACACCAAAATAATACATAACAAGAGTTTGGATGGATGGATGTTTGTTACTCTTTCACGCCCGAACGGCTGAACGGATCTGGATGAAATTTGGCACAGAGATAGATTATAGTCTGGAATAGCACATAGGCTACTTTTTATCCTGGTAAAATGTATGGTTCCCGTGGGATAGATGTTTTAATTTTTCATACTTTTTATCGCGGGTAACACCGCCGGGCGCAGCTAGTGTTTCCATAAAAATAAACACCATTTATATATGTTATTTTACACATACACGTAATCGGTATGATCTACTCGTTAGCCTCATACAGAACATACGGCGCGGTGGCGTGCGACCCCTTACAGTAAAAAATATACGTCAGAGTGCGTGCCTTTTCAGAAAAAAAAATACGTGTTTTTTTGTTTTTTATTACATTGTAGGCAAGTAGTTGATCTCGATCTCACCTGAAGGTAAGTGACGATGAGATCTACGATGGAGCATACTTGCCTAGGTAGGAAGGCGGCAGTAGAACGAGACGCTACATTCACTAGGCACATGCAGCGCAACTGATCTGACCCGCCATCCATGAATGGCAACACCGAACATCATGCCGGAACACGGCTAGGCCACTTGGTGACATGGCTTTGTTCAGTGGGTGGTGACTAGCCACGGGCGAAGCCTACCACTAGTAGAGTTGTCTCCTGGTTGGCACCACCCAGGGTCACGTGTAGGATATCTCGAGGGTACTTAATTCTCCTACGGACGAAGGTGACTCGACCCCGACGTGATTTTTAACCGAAAATTTGTGCGACTGTCATGGTACTGTGAGTATCTTTCTTATATTTACGTGAATACTACACATTTAAATAAAACTAATTTTACGGATTTTATCGCGTTTATTTTTTGTTTTTTACGTTCCCGACGTTTCGGCTGCTTTACAGCAACCATGGTCACGGGAGGACTGAGGTGGTTGACGTCCTGGTGTCATAGTTTGAAACGGGGTACCCTCATTTTATATTGTTGCTTGTGGTCCAATCTACGCAGAAAGTGCTCACAGTGTCTTGAGGTCTTGCAATGGTACAAAAAAAACGCGATAAAATCCGTAAAGATGCTGTGCGAGTTAAAATAACTAAGCTCTTGGAAGAAATACAAGCAACCGTGAAACTATAACGTGGGAGCGGTTTATTCCTGTCTTTTTCGTCAAACTTAACAAGCTAGTATAGTTTGCCGTCCCAATGTAGCTTTAGTGGACTTTCAACCTTCAAGTTACCTTTGGCTAAGATCATTTTACAACAACCTCAACTATTTATTATTACTGCTAGCCGCTTTGCACGTTTTTACACGACTGCGTCAGAAAGGTAATGTTTCACTGATTTTATATAAAACACTCCGAACTACTTCGCTATAAATATACTTTTATCCCTCTGTAATATATCAAACCTCATGTTTCCGGAATATTTCCGTTGGAGGTTCCAGATATCTGTACCTATTACACGACGATGATGGAGATCCTTTTCAGCGATTGTATTTATCTGCCGAATGGTGTTGAAGATACGAGAATCGTTTCCACAGATACGTGATGAACCGTAAAATAAATTAAGTTGCCAAAAAAAGAAAAAAAAACAAAAGATTGTGATTTTTGTGAGCATATTTTTTTTTATTTTACAATTCTAAGCTCTGACCTCATGTAATCATTACAAATGTTTTTTTCCACAAACATAAAATATTATTTATTTTATATAAATTTCATAAATGGCAACCCCATGGGTGTCAGTCACAATTCAACCCTGCGTACGATGCGCACGTATGTAAATTCAGTCCGCTCAAATTAATTATGTGCGTTTTATTTTAAACTTGGACCAGCGCCCACAACAAATGGGTTCAAGAAGGGCAGGTTCAAATCATAGTATATACACATTCTGAACCTGTACATGAGACTGTTGTAACGATTTGAAGAGCCGATTGCTAGTAGTCATAAAGAGGAGTTAGTGGCGCGTTAGTTGACGCATATACCACTGCACTATTCCCTAAGGCCTGGTCGTTGAGTGGACAAGAAAACGCGGTCGATAGAACTGCCTTCCAAGCAAGCACAACCGACGGCGTACATTCAAATCAAATAAAGTACCAAACGATGTGAGCTAGACAACTTTGAATACGAGTATATATTCAACTAAAACAGAAATTCAATTAAGCAAATAGAAATTCAATGTAGAACTTTAAATAGTTGTTCCATTTAAGGCACAATGGATTGGATTCCGTAGATCACCCCACAAACTATAGTTGTAATTGATTGGGGTTTGTCACTTAACTCACAGTAACACACAATCACACACTTACACACACCTTGTGAGTGACTGTGTGAGTGCTTGTGAACACACATGCTCACGCTCATACACAAATCATAATAATAATATAATAAAACGAGCGGCGGGTCACCACCTGCCAATAGTAATTAGACAAAAACTAATTATGACAGGTGTCCGCAATCCTCCAATATTACCACCCCATATCCATCCAATCCTTAATCCATAGTCCCAGTTATCTTTCCATATTCCTGCAACGGTTCCTCCGCCTGCTCAGGTCAATTCGCTGTTTATATCATTTTCAGCAGTTGACCCCAGCAGGTGGCTAACATAACATTAAAAATCTCAAAAAGGCCTTTACGTGTTGGACCCATGCCCCTGCACAAGCCTTCCAAAGATCCGGGTATAGCTCGTGTGGAGAGAGACATAATAATTAAAATAAATATCGCCAGATGAACGTTGCACGGCCCCACACTGAGCAACGCTTGTATAATGTGTACCTATAATGGACTGGAGACGAACGCAGTATATAATACTTACATAGATATTAAACATCCATGACACGGGTACAAACATTAATGCTCACAAAAATATGCTCCTACCACGATTCGAACACGAAACGGGATATTATTATTAAGGCTGTTCAAATATTCTTGGATACCGTTCCCGTGTTTAAAGTATCTACGTAAAATGTCAGCTGACGGGAAGTAATAGCCGAGTATCCAGGGTGCAAGCGGGGTCTCATCAATTAGGTATTGTGTTCCACATTGGACTATTTGTCCTAGTCATGTGAACAAGTAGGTTGCTTCAATATGGACTCAGTATAATTGTTAATGATAGAATGATAGCTGAGGAGATAGGGTGAAGAAGAGCGATATGAAAGGGAAAAGACGGTGTTATACCACGAACAATATAATCACAAGACAGAAACCAAAACACAACTCCATAATGACATAGAACAACATATAAAAGTATACAATTTAAAAATATTAAAAACAAAAGTAAAACTAAAAAAAGGTCTAATCACCCACAATAATACTAGTTCAATTCAAAGTCGGGACTTTTTGGCGGGAAACTGAAAAGTCATGGCGTCAGTTATGTTTTGATTTCTAAAACTAGTGTTCCTGCGAGTTATAGTGAGTGTTATAAGTGAAATATTAACCATTATGGGTTCGGTAAAGTGCACAAGTGTAGGTAATTGAAACAGAGTGACGAAACTTGGCTTTTCAGTTTCTCACAAAAAATCCATGAAAAATCTTTCAGTAAAGTATCACTTTACTGATGGGGGGGGGGTATTTTACTTGGGCCGAGCCTTTGGGCCTGTGCATATGCTCAAAAACTGAAATAATTTACATTACTTGACACTGGCAAAACACCTACGGTGATGCCAAATTAAAAAAAAAAAAATTCAAAGTCGGCTTTTTGGCGGGAAGATGTCATTTTTGTTTTATTTTCCAAAAAGTGTGTTTCTTCAATAAATAATGTACAATATTAGTGGGATATTAACCATTGTGTGTTCATGAACGTGCACGAGTGTAGGAAGTTGAAATAAAATAGTATAACTTGACTTTTCATGTTCTCCCAATATGTCCGGTAAATTTTCAGTATAGTATCCACAGCTTTACTAATAGGGGTAGGGGATTCATTTCTTCATTATCATCGTCATCAACATTAATATTATCATCAGGGGTACCTACATATAATGCAATAACAATTATCAAGAATTACTCGTCACTGGTCAAAAATTGCACTATTTTGTAGCTGATTGCCCACTAGAAAAAAAAATCAATCATTTATTTGGTATAGGCCTACGCGGGTCTCTAACTGTCATTTTATTTTTTTTCCGTAACTCTACAACCGGATCGGAACGCAACCTCAACTGAGAAGATCCGGCAAGAAACTCAGCGAGCTTGTCTTTTTTACTCTACTTTTTTGACTCTACATGATATATAAGCTTATAGAACCAAGCCGCTGTATCATCGAAATAATCCGAAATTCCTTGGTAACCGTTTCGACAGAGTTCAATTTTAATAGAATTTTAAAATTTACTAAAAAGCCAATCCCACATATCGTTGGGATGTTAACTCTAGAAGCGAAGTCACATGATATACATAGTGTATTAGACACGGTAGAACGTACCAAGGAAATCCGTATCAGCGAAAATGTTAAGAACTTATCCACAACGGGGCAGTCCCCAAGGCGCAGTTGCTGCCTCGGCCGTATTATCCACGCTTACAACATATTCCTGCTACGTACTCGTATTTACCAAGTTATTTCTCTGAGGGGCCGCTGTTTAAATACATTCGGTGGTCCTAAAACGTACCGAAATTATTGTCAGAGTCAATGAGACGAGATTAGACGTTGGCAGTAAATGTTGTAAGCAGTGATAGTAAAGTTGGTAGAACGCTTGCCTCGGTAACGAGGATCGCAGGTTTAAACCCACCCATTGTCACGGGAGGACTGAGGTGGTTGACTTCCTGGTGTCATAGTTTGAGACGGGGTACCCTCATATTTAGTTGTTACTTGCGGTCCGATCTACGCAGAAAGAGCTCACTGTGTCTTGAGGTCTCGCAATGGTACGCTTGGTCTTGGATTTAATAATATTAATTACTGGATCCCAAGTCGGGTACTCCGTCTCAAACTATGACACCAGGACGTCAACCATCTCAGTCCTCCCGCGACCATGGTTGCTGTAAAGCAGCCGAAACGTCGGGAACGTAAAAACGAAAAATAAACGCGATAAAATCCTTAAAAAAATAGTTTTATTTCAATGTGTAGTATTCGCGTAAATATAAGAAATCAATATTCAAACATATTTATTAAATTCTAAAAAAATATGTTTAGAGAATGTTTTCGTTATCTGTACAACACTCAATGTTGCCGTAATCTCAGATAATGTAGTGAAAATTCAATTTGACGGTATACCGCGGAAAATAATGGACCCACTCGAGCGGGGAACATTTGAGCTATTGACTTACATTAAAGATGCTTTTTATTCATTACGTTTCTTATAAGATGCTGGAAGTATACAGGGTGGATGTAGCTTCGTAACGAAAACTGATAACATGGATTCAACCTATGATACTGGGCCCACCAGAGTTGGAATTTCATCGTTATTTTCATGAATTATGAGCATATTTTTTCAGTGTTTTTCAATTGAAATCATTATTGAAGTCTATCTAAATGTGTTTTTAATAGAAAAAAATATTATTACTAATTTAGACGTAAAACTGCAATGTAAATTAAAATTCGATACGCTCGAGAGCGCTCGTCACTCGCACGCGTCGGGTATCGCGCGGAGCGTTGTGTTGTGATCGCCTTGTTTACGATACATTGCGCACTCAAAAATTACAACATTTGTCACCCATGGCTCTCGATACAATTGATTTCTATAAATTTATTATAGGTATTAAGTGTAACCTTTACCCAAATTTTTCGTTACCAGGTCTCTTACACCCTGTATAGTGGAGAAACAAGGATTCTATTTTCAGGGCTGAACTAAAGTAATGTATAATTAGGTCCGTCTAGACACAAGAGTGGCCGTGTTTTGAGTACATTAAAAGCCCGCCCAACCCAATTAGCAAAGATAGTAGTGATCCTGCTCTCTGTGCCGAGATTCTTGAGTTCGAATCCCGGTAGGGGCAAACTTTGTGTGATGCACATGTTAGTACCCGAGACATGGATGTCTATTATCTACTATCCATGTGCCCGGTCTTTATTTAAAGAATTTCATAAAATTCCTCATTAGTCCATTCCCTAGTATGGATTCTGGACGAATATATCCTTCAATTATCATGTTTCTATGTCTACCAGTTTAAGCTGTGTGTTGTCTGTCAGTCAGTTCTATGAATTTGATTAAATATAAGGTATAAGTAATGATGATATAAAAAAATAAGCATACCCATAACAATGTGCTGCTCAAAAATGAAAAAAGATCTTTTAAAAAGAGCAGACATGGAGTATCTTGTCCGTTCTCCTCCATAGGAACGGCATTGCGAACGGACGGTAAAATTGTAGCTTAGTATTTTGTAACTATTTTAACGATTCATAAGTACTGTACTTAAGGTGGAAGCTCAGGGTCAGGGCGCGAAATTCAAAATGTCAATGGTTTTAAATTTTTTACGAAAAATTTGGACATCTTTACGATGTAATTAAGTGTTTTGCGATATTAACATTCTGCATTTGATGTCTCGATGTATTAAGTTTCCTTAAAAAAAATCCTAAAGCGATACAACACCATAAAGTTAGTAAAAGATGCGGTTTTTACAAACCTTATGGTATTGTATCGGATTAGGTACTAGGTAGATAATTCCTGTTCATGTTTATACAACCAAGATTGATTGAAAGTGACCATGATTGAGCATTATTTTGTGACACCAGATACGATGACAGGCGAGCCGTTGGGCCACGGCGACCCTTTAACCTTTTATAACAATGAAAGAAGGAACGAATTCTTTCTACCTTTAAAATGGCCTTAACCACGCAGCAACGGTAGGCATTTTGCCAATGTCAAGTAGCAAATGCTTTATAACAATGCAAATTGAGCCATTATATTATGCAGGCCTAGTCCGTAGCTTTATAGAACTATTTTGCACCACTTAGCACAATTTTTGTTAATATATATAACAAAGTCGCTTCAGTCCAGTGTCTCCAACCCGGTTTGTCAAAATTACGGTGTTGCCTGGTCTAAAATTACGGTAGATGGTGGAAAATTACGGCAGACCAGTGTTGCTTATTATTCTCCCAAATGATATAATAAAAATACCCATGCAGTGGGGATGCGTAACGTAAAAAAAAAAGGTCATTCAGCTGCTTCTTCCAAACTGAAGCAGCAGAATGACCTTTTTTTTACCTTACCCATCCCCAATGCAATGTTGCCGTTATAAACTAGTAATATTTTGCTAAATCATGTTGTCTTATAGAAATAAGGACACGGACGAAATTACGGTAGAATGTGTCACCGTAATAACATGTCCACGGTAGGTGGTAGACCTAGAAAAATTACGGTAGATCTACCGTAATTACGGCATGGTTGGAGACACTGCTTCAGTCACACCATTTATAACTCGAGAACGGGTGGCCCCATTTTTCTCTCCGCCCCTAATAGCAGAATAATATGTTTGTTTCACCTTAATATCGCAATATGGCACCAATATCTATTGATAAAAAATATTATTTATAAATTGTATTGTTATTTAATAAAATATACCCCTAATTATAGTACACTAGCTGTTGCCCGCGACTTCGTCCGCGTGGTATTTAACAAAGATAACCGTTGACAACAGCCTGCTCGCCCATTCTGAGCCCGCGCGCATTGCAGGTTGTTGCTATCAACTTAATCAGGCGCAACGCGTCAACATTGGTTTTAATTTTTTTTCGTGAGATCCTATTTTTTTTCTAAAATAAAAGCAGCCTAAGTTACTCCTTGTTACATCAGCTATCTGCCAGTGAAAGTCCCGTCAAAATCGGTCCAGCCATTTCAGAGATTAGCCGGAACAAACAGACAGACAGACAGACAGACGGACAGACAGACAGACAAAAATTTAAAAAAATGTTGTTTCGATATAGGTAACGTGTATACATCCTAATGCACTTAGTAAAAAGCGGTTATTTTAATATTACAAACAGACACTCCAATTTTATTTATATGTATAGATTACTTATTTGGATAAGTGATCAGTCCCACGGCGAAGCATTGCATATGCGTTCTGCGTTAAATTATAGTACATTACTTATTTGGATAAGTGATCAGTCCCACGGCGAAGCATTGCATATGCGTTCTACGTTAAAATAAAAATAAAACATCTAAGTCAAAAAAGCACTTATGAATAGTGAGAAGTTACCATCGGTTCGTCTCGGTTCCACTGAGAAGAGCCGGCGAGAAACTCAGTGGTCACTCTTTTAAAAAGGGGTTGTTGTAGGTACAATCAAAATTAAAACAAACGCCATGTAAGCAAATAACATCCTAGCTACAATACTAACCTATACTAATATATATACTAATATTATAAATGTGAAAGTTTGGATGGATGGATGGATGGATGTTTGTTACTCTTTCACGCCAGAACGGCTGAACGGATCTGGATGAAATTTGGCACAGAGATAGATTATAGTCTGGAATAGCACATAGGCTACTTTTTATCCCGGTAAAATGTATGGTTGCCGTGGGATAGATATTTTAATTTTTCATACTTTTTATCGCGGGTAACACCGCCGGGCGCAACTAGTTAATTAATAAATACTCAAGCAGTACTTAATTAATTATTGTTGGTTAAATAAAAACTCGCTTAAATTCATTTAACTAAGAAGCCAAATGGTGGACCATTTGTGTGTATGCGCACCTAACTAAACTGTTGGTTTGATGTCCACATCAAACAAACAGTACATACTATATTATGTACGTATTCATTCACCAAATATAGTCATGTTTGAAAAAATAAACGAACGGTACTATGCTGTATGAAAGACCTACGTGTCAAGACTCCACACGTTACATTTACTCTGAAAAGTTGATCTGCCCCATATTTTATTCTACCAAACCATTAAGAAATCATGTATCAAAAAAACAAACAGCTTTATCCCTTTGTGTTCAACTTAACATCGTCTCAATAATATGGAATATGAAATGAATATGATACTGAATAAATTATTGAGATGGCGGCGAATATTATAGTATGAAAAACTGTGCGTGGACTAGAATCAATTAAAAGAACTGATTTGAAAGCCAAGGTGGGTGAGGAAAAAATATGATTGACACATGTTAGTTGGTATCGGATGCATAATAGTCTGACTTTACTATCCTTGTCGCGGGAGTCACAGATGCGATTGTTATTTCCCAAAAAAGTTTCGAAATAAAACTTTTTTTACAGATTTTGTCGCGTTTATTTTATGTTTTTACGTTCACGGCGTTTCGGTTGCTTTACAGCATACAGCGTTTATAAACATAAAATAAGCGCGAAATCTGTCAAATAAGTGTTATTTCAATGTGTAGCATTCGCGTAAATATAAGAAATCAATATCCCACATAAGTTGTTCAAAATATTGCTCTATCGATATAGTTTTTCTTTTTATAACCTATTGTGCCCCACAGGTGGGCAAAACTTAGCTCTGGGTCTTTAGCTCTCTCAAAGACCATAAATAGACTATCATTATTAAACGACTAAATCTTTAGAAACTTGCTATAACGACTTTAGCTAGCAGATGAGATTAAAGATGTATAATAACTCTAGGTTCTCTTTTATACTCAAGATATTCTTAATATAATTCTTCAGACAAAATATTCTTCAGAACGCTTCCAGAGGGAAACTTATTCACTTCAAAAACCGAGTGTGCAATATTTTTATGGCAAGCTCTTAAATTGGATATATTCCAAAACTCTTTACGACGTAGAGATTTATGAATCATACTGAAGTAATTTAATCGATTGTCCTTCCAGTTAATGGTGGGTGCTAAACGTTTTGTATATTTTTGGTTATTTATTTTATGATAATATTACACGCGTCGCGGTGGATGCGAATGGCGCAGGACCCTTATGTGTGGTAATCATTGGAGAAGGCGTATGTCCAGCAGTAGACGTCTGGATGGACGGAATTTTCAAGTCATAAGGGATACATTGAATAATATGAAAACTCACCTGAAAATAGAGCACGATCCTGCACATCGCGGTCCCAAAGAACCACGTTTCGGTCACATCCCACAACACAGTCGGCGGCAAACATATCAGAATCACCATAAAATCGGCCACCGCCAAGTTTACTATGAAATAGTTGGTTACAGTCCTCATTGAATGATTTCTATAGACCGCTAGACACACTAGAGCATTTCCTATCAAGCCTATCACGAATACTATTCCGTGAGTCGCTATCAACACCCACTCATAGGGTTGGGGGAATATGTAGTCATTCAACATCTCAAGATATTCATCTTTTGTCATATTACAGAATTCAGCGTCTCCCACACACGGCTCTTCAGTAAAATTATTATATCCCGTTGTATCCTCCATCTCGTTTATAAATCTACCGAATTCTGTTTCATTATAACGACTTGGTTTATCGATTGCCAGTTGTCTATCTTTTGTTGTGTTAAGTATATATTCTTCTTCTGCATCGACAACGTCATCTGTATCAACAGACCTTTTGTTTTTAATACTGAGTATACTATCTACGTCACTTAAAATACTTGAATTGATATGATCAATGTTGCAAGAACATAATTTCGAAGCAAGAATCATTGTGAGAGTGATTATAACTTTGAGATCCATCTTCGCAACTTCAAGTGTTCATTTTGATTGCCGAAGTCGTTTTTTGTTTTAGAGTGTTTCCGCAAGTTCGTGCGCCGTCTGTAAAAGAAAAAGTCTTTAGTGAGAATTGGGTAATTCACGTTGGAATGGACTTGGATTCGGAAATGGAAGGGCGCGGGCAACTCCATTATTGGAGAACTCGTCATACGAACGTATATTTTTAGATTTATATTATCGCGGGTGTGTTCCATTCGGCGTGTCGGAGTGGAAAAGAAAGTAAATAATGGATCGGTTATTTGACGGTACAATATCGCGCACTTAAAGAAATTGGTTTTATAAAAATTTAAACAATCAGTATAAAAACGTTGAGTTATCATATTCCATGTATATGAAACAAAGGCGTGTTAGTAACACCATTTGTAACTGAAGAACGGGTGGGCCGATTATTATGATCTTTGATTTTATAATTTGTCTCCACCCCAAGCAGCAGAATAACAATTAAAACATGGGGATCTGGGGACTCATTCATTTTATTTTCCCGTACATTTTATTCTGATGCGGTACTAAGTTCGCCGGGAAAGCTAGTTACAATATATAATCGCAATTTTGTAAACAAAAGAGTATAGGCTGCAGAAGCTAACAAAACAAAATGGTTAGAGGACTCCACTAAGATCATAAATCAATGTCAGCGGTTTTTGTTTTCAAAGCTCACATGTTAATTGCCCACATAGAAGCGTATATGCTTAATTAACGACATACTATGCCATAGACAAAATAAGCGGCTTCGAGGATCGCTTTTCGTAATATATCAAAAGGGATACCCGTTAATGAACCCTGAAACTAGGTGAGACTACGAAAAGTCGATTAATTTGCTTTAGATCGTGTATATGTTATCATATTGTGAGGCCTAAAATTATCAAAAAAAAATTAGGACAATTTGAAAGTCAAGTTTCATATTGATTTACTAAATGAAATTTGTGATGTGATAAATAAATGAAATGTGTGGATTTATTAGATTGCAATACGCGTCGTAGGATTATTAACTGATGGTTATTAGGTCAAACTGTTAAAGTAACAACCAGAAATCGGACGGTTAGTTTAACTGTATCGCCTAGTTGTCAATGTAGCTCGGTGCAGTTTCAGCTGAAACTTTGCGAAGCGACAACGCGCGAGCGGACACTTCAAAACAGCTTGTGTAAGTTTATTGTTAAGATATCAAAGTTTATACCGTGTATTCACAAAAAAAAATATTGGTAATAGACAGGTAAAATGAGTTTTATTTTTCCACATAAATAATGAAAGTTATCACACTTATAATATTATAAATGTGAAAGTTTGGATGGATGGATGATTGTTACTCAATCACGCCAGAACGGTTCAATGGATCTGGATTTTCGATTCACGGATTCTGGATTTCGATCTCACCTGATGGTAAGTGATGATGAGATCTACGATGGAGCATACTTGCCTAGGTAGGAAGGCGGCAGTAGATCGAGACGCTACATTCACTAGGCACATGCAGCGCAGCTGATCTGACCCGCCATCCATGAATGGCAACACCGAACATCATGCCGGAACACGGCTAGGCCGCTTGACGACATGGCTTTGTTCAGTGGGTGGTGACTAGCCACGGCCGAAGCCTACCACCAGTAAAAATGCTGAAATGTTAATTAAGTTTATTCTATTTAGCACTAGTAGGTATGCCTTCAATGTGCTATAGTGAGTTCATGCGCGACCAAAAACTAAGAATAAAGAGGGAACAAGCTGGATTTAACTCATATTTTCTTTCATTCGTAGATTTCATTTCAGTTACTGGTACAAAATAAACATCGGGCTTGCCTCATTCCGAAACTCTAGGCACGCCACTGCTACCGGAATACGTACGTTCAAAATTAATTTGCACAACCCGTCCGAATTGCGGAGTGGGTTGGTTAGTTAAAAATAATGTTCTGCCTAACTATGTCGTTTTTTCCGTCCGAATTGTCTGATTTAGTTACTCTAGAATCGCCTGCTTTCAAGCGTTAACCAGATTTAGACTACGCCACGCTACGCGAGCCTTAAATTTTTAATTGGCAATCTCTTGATTCTTTTTATAAGCACACTTAATGCAGCAGTGACATTATTATTTGATAAGTTAATATAATAATAAAGTTATAAAACGTCTATAAATTTGGGGGTTAGTATCTATGGTGTGGTGCGCAACAAACAAACAGGATATAAAGCACATTGCAAAGCTAAATGTTAGACCATGATATACCTACTTTTTAGGAATGTAGTATTTCGAGTGATCAGCAAAGGGCTGTTGATAAAAAAATGTTTACTAATTATGTTAAAAATTATTTCTAATAATGAATATAATTTTCCTAAGTTAGGTTTAATTCACTCGGCTGTATGATAGCGATGAAATGGCTGGGTGCTCTTTGATATAAAGTTTATTTTTTTATTGTAATAAAACTAATTTTATGGATTTTATCGCGTTTATTTTATGTTTTTTACGTTCCCTTCGCGTTTTTACGTTCGCCTTTATTTTTTATCTTCAATTTGTATATAATTTATGTTTTGTAATGATTTATTTTGTGTAAGTACAAATATTAATCAATGGTTTATTTCAATATACCGCTCATCGCAGGCGTGGCATAAAGCTAACTATACATTAAGGTTAACGCTACCGCATAATGTGTGCAATAACAAAACATTCAAGGTGGCGTATACTAAGTATGTTGAAGTTTAATTGGCTCGGGAAAGTGTTCCTTTTCTCTTGAGCCACCGGATTTTTATTACGTCAACACGTTGAATTAATTAAAAAAAAATACTTTCATTCTGGTTTTTGTGTGCCTATCTTTCGGGACCTGTGTTGTATGTAATGAATAAACAATGTTTTGTTTTTTCATTATATTATTAAAACTGTTGAGTATTTTGTTAAGAGTTTTATGTCATGTAACCTACAGTTTAGTGATTTCGTTTCTCGGTTCGTGTTATTTAGGTTTTTGTTATTTATTCGCCCTTTAGATTTGGATCTAAAACCAGTTGTTAAATATATATGTACCACGGTGTACCTAACGAAAGCATTTCCTTCGAAAAACAAAGACCATATTCGGTATTTATAAAATGCACTTTATTTATACTACAGTAGGCTAAAGTTTACATATGGTCTTAACATTTTCTAAGTGATAGAGGTATATAAGAATAAAATAAAAATAATACCAGCCCTTTTAATGTCCCACAGGTGGGCACAGGCCTCCCCTCAATGCGAGGGGGATTAGGCCATAGTCCACCACGCTGGCGCTGCGGGTTGGCGGACTACACACATCTTTGGAGGGGTTCTCTCAGACAAGGAAGTTTTCTTTCACCCTTTAGCAAGTGATAATCACGGTTGAAAATGAGATTCGCACATGAAATCCAGAAATCCCAGAGGTGCTGGGGTTTGAACCTGCGATCCTCATTACCAAGGCAAGTTTTCTACCTACTTGGCTATCACTGCTTAGGTATCTAATACCGCCAATTAATTCTAAGAACACCCTATATTACATACACATACATGGTATCTGTTCAAATATTCCTTTCGTAACACCTTTTACGCAGCCCGTTAAAAAAACATGGAACCCTAATAAAATATGTACCATGATTACCCTTTCATACATTTTACGGCTTACCCCTAAATAGGGTTAAAACGAACGGCGTGTTTACATTCGCTCTGACGTCACAATCGTGTTACGTCCCCAGGGGTTGAAGTTATACGACACTAACACGAAGAATACTACTGCTTTTGAATTTTAATACTTTTGATGTAGGTTGACTATGGTATAGGGTATTTGGCGGATATTCCGTATAATTTAACGGCCCCGTCTTGGTCACCATATAAGCCACTTTTATGCTGGATTGGATGGATACAGCGATACCGGTTAAAGAAATATTTTGGAATTTAGTAATTATAAAGAATTTGGGCATTGGTGCGATTGCTTTTCGTCTGCTGATGGTACTCATAATAAAAACGTTGCAATAGAGTCTTTTGACTGTATGAAAAATAATGATGTGATCACAATATCAAGGGTCATGTGACCCGGAGGCCGCGTTTTGGCGGTATTTTTATTTATTTCAACATCATCATCGAATTCTATGGAAAATACTGGAGTTTACGATGAAATAACTATATTGTTAGCATCATATTAAACTAATGAACAATTTAAGATTGTTGTTCGAACACGGTCAAATAGCCTATTTGGGAACAAGCGATTGGTGATGTATGAAAATATTGTTAGATTTATGAGATACATTGGACTTTCAATACAATACAAATAATTTATTTAGCGAATATATGTATAACAAAATAGTGACAGTTCATCTTTACAAGATAAGCCGCCGATCCTAGGTACAGTTGTTAATTATTCTAAAAACTTTGTGACGTATTTGCCATAATAATTACGGCATGGGGTAAAAGCCTTTATAGCCTACGTCATACTTACTTTATCTACACTGTCATTTAGATAAATGACAATGAGAAAGTAGAAAATTGTCCTGAATAAACTTTGTTATTGGTGCAACCTACACATCCAAAGGTTTACTAGTAAAATATGACCTCACGAAATTGAGCTATGAATATTTTGATTATAACTCTAAAGTTAGATAACTTGCCTACGCAATTTAACTAAATAATTAGGACAGGTTACGTAAAACTAATATAATGAAGAACTATCTTAATTACTATTGATATAGAATCGAAATTAAGGAGTATTATACATAGAATTGATTTCTTATATTTACGCGAATACTACAGACGGAAATAAAACTAATTTTTCGAATTTTATCGCATTTATTTTATGTTTTTACGTTCCCGACGTTTCGGCTGCTTTACAGCAACCATGGACACGGAGGACTGAGGTGGTTGACGTCCTAGTGTCATAGTTTGAACTGGGCTACCGTCCTATTTAGTTGTTGCTTGCGGTCCGATCTACGTACAAAGTGTTCACAGTCTCTTGAGGTCCTGCATCGGTGCGCTTGGTTTTGGATTTAATTATATTAATTACTGGATCTCAAGTCGGTGGTAGCACCCAGCCTATCTTCCCTATTGAAATTAGGATGTTTCTTTTTTAATTTCAATGGCCTCACATATCATCCTTGGTCGGAATGGGTGTTCTTTTGCGAGGATCTTTAGTTGATCACATCTGATATAATGGCGGGTACGATCCTGTACATGTTCACAGATGACTTCGTGGTGCGCCGGTGTTTCACACCAGCGATGTGTTCTATTACCCGGATATAAGTTTTATTATAATGTCGATTACTGATTATTAAAAGTAAGATCCTTCCAAACGTGCCGGGTTTCAGCACGATGTTTTCCATCACCGTAAAGAAGTAGATGATTTAAATAAAATAAGGAGAACCATAGAGTACCACTTCAATGATGTTATTTGTGCTAATGGCGTAAAAACTTTGGCACCGGTCGTGTTTGGACAAGCTGAAATGTTTTGTTATTGCTCCATCGTAATGGTGATGAATGAACGATCTCCAACCGTTGCGTAGTAGCGTATAAATAGATCTATCATTATGCTTAAGTGATCATTTCCATATGTACAACTAGATCATTTTATAGCGGTTGAAATTTAAAGTTATCTTGGATTATGGTTCAACTAGGTATCCATAACATTGGGCTTAATTATAATGGTTATTTAGGAGCCTTTTAGGGGGCCTGCCTAAAGAGCGGCGAGACGCCTCCTACTAAAAGTAATTAGATAAAAGCTTATCTTACTACCTCGTTGATAAAGCTGATTATGGCAGGTGTACGCAACCCTTCTAATGGTAGCTATCTCATATCCATCCAAACCTCTATCCGTAGTCCCAATTATCTTACAATAATCCTGCAATAATTCCTCCGTCTGCTGAGGTCAATTCGCTGTCGCCAAGCGGCCTAGCCGTGTTCCGGTATGATGTTCGGTGTTGCCATTCATGGATGGCGGGTCAGATCAGTTGCGCTGCATGTGCCTAGTAAATGTAGCGTCTCGATCTACTGCCGCCTTCCTACCTAGGCAAGTATGCTCCATCGTAGATCTCATCATCACTTACCATCAGGTGAGATCGAGATCAAATACTTGCCTATAATGTAATAAAAAAAAAACATTAAAATTCTCAAAAAGGGCCTCTACGTGTTGGACCCATGTCCCCGCGCAAGCCTTATAAACATCGTATAGCCCGTTTCGTGAGATACATAATGAAAATGGTTATTTCATTTAATGTGGGAAGTTAATGCTCTAGCGATGGTTTTTTTTTAACCTTTTTACACTAAAAAACTCGTGTATCTTAAAGTAAAAATCAGTCACGGGAAACCAAACTCCACGTGGGTTTAGCTTTCCCATGAGGCACGTCACAAGAAATAATTGCCTCAAATCCCTTTGAAGGATACCCACAGACGCGAGAGTGACATGGATCAGATTCCACGTACTGATATGGGCTTTATAAGATGCTGCGTGTATGGGGGGTGTTAGATAACAAATTGCGCTGATAAGCTCAGTGATTCTTCAGTCCAGATTTCTAGACAAGTTATAGTAATGCCTAGTCGGAGCTATGTTGGGTAGACGCGTCTAGAAATAACTAGTAGTTCCGGTGAACTTCGTACCGCCTCAGAATCAAATGTATGAGAAATCAACTACCACTATTATTACTTTTTGGCAATTTGTTTCCATGTTATAATAGTTATTCTGCTATTCGGCGTGGAGGCAAATTAAAAAATCAAAGATCATAAAAATCGGTCTGTCCGTTCTTGAGTTATAAACGGTGTAACTTACACGACTTTGTTTTATATACATAGATGTGCCGCTAATTCGATTTACAGGTTTTCATTTTTATATTACCATAACTAGTTGACCCGACAAACGTTGTTCTGTTTTCTGAATTTCACGGACGTTTTAAATATTTATTACCCAATTACCTTGAATTTGGAATAACATTTAAAAAAATATGCACAATCCGTCCAGCCGTTCTGAAGTGATGCACTTACTGATGAACAAAATTTATTTTTTATTTATATAGATTAAAAGGAAGAAAACAATCAATTAGATAAAAAAGACTGGTACTTTCGAGTTCAAAAGTAACTAATCCTCATTGTTTTTAGTACAAAAAACATAGCGGACACCAAGAAATTTTTGTTTTACCTAGAATGTTCGCCTAAAATCACTCGCCAACAGAACAAAAGAATGTTAAACGGGAAACGTCGATCACTTTAAAAAACATCCGCCCAACGGATCCAAATAAAAGATATTGACTTCCGACGGGGAAAACAATATCGGCAGATGATTGGTTGTAGCGTTATAGTTAAACGATGACGAAGCACAGTTGCTTGTACGAGTAGTAGTAGAGTTCGAGTACGTAGTTGTAAAAACCTTAAATTAAATAATAATAAAACAAAATAATGGTAATTGGAATAAAACTAATTATCCGCATTTTATCGCGTTTATTTTATGTTTTTTTTTACGTTTATTTCTATTGTTATGATAAAATATACAGCGTAGTTCAGAATGGTTATGCTACCATATGAACCTGCGCTTCTTTAGCGCATTTTTGGGGTCGAGTCACCTTCGTCCGTAGGACAATTAAGTACCCTCGAGATACCCTACACATCACCCTGGCTGGTGCCAACTAGGTGACAACTCTACTGGTGGTAGGCTTCGGCCGTGGCTAGTCACCACCCACTGAACAAAGCCATGTCGCCAAGCGGCCTAGCCGTGTTCCGGCATGATGTTCGGTGTTGCCATTCATGGATGGCGGGTCAGATCAGTTGCGCTGCATGTGCCTAGTGAATGTAGCGTCTCGATCTACTGCCGCCTTCCTACCTAGGCAAGTATGCTCCATCGTAGATCTCATCGTCACTTACCATCAGGTGAGATCGAGATCAAATACTTGCCTATAATGTATAAAAAAAATTCATATAAAGTCTCAATTTTAATATGTATATAAAAAATATTGTATCAAGATGACAGTTGTTTTAAAAAAAAAAAATTTTTTACACACCTTTTACAAATGCGCTCAAGAAACGCAGATTCAAGGTTTAGTATATCCTTTTTGAACCACATGTATGCTTGATTTATTTTTTGTGCAAAGTGGCAACATGCCCCGTCTCATTGACGGGAGGCTCATGCTCAACATAAAAGGAATATTACTACATGTATATTTATTGTACAAACAGGAGGCATGTATCGGAATACGGCTGTCGTCAACCGCCCATCAATTTTGTTGATTCTACAAACATAAACTGATTGGAAACGGCCGGCGAGTACATGCCTTTTCGAACTTTAACATGTTGCAGGAGTTTACAGGAAAATATATTCTATTTCTATAAATTTACGACTTCAAACCCCATGGGCTGGTTTCGATTGATCAATAGATTTACGGGTTCATAATATAAGCTGTTATTATTGGTCGGCTTATTGGTTTGCGATACGTAGTGTCTACTGCTTTTTGTTCGATAATAATGATTACAGAGCGCTAAAGAAATGCAGGCAAATGTAAGTATACCGTTTCTGAATCAACCTGTATTTTAAAGTATTTAGTGATGTATAATAATACCAGCCCTTTTAATGTCCCATTGTTGGGCACAGGCCTCCCCTCTATGCGAAAGGGATTAGGCTATAGTCTACCACGCTGGCCCAATGCGGGTTGGCGGACTTCACACATCTTTCGAGGGGTTCTCCCAGACATGCAGGTTTCCTCGCGACGTTTTCCTTCACCGTTTAGCAAGTGATAATCGTGGTTGAAAATGAGATTCGCACATGAAACCCAGAAATCCCAATGGTGCGAGCCGTGGTTTGAACCTGCGATCCTCGTTATCGAGGCAAGCGTTCTACCAACTTGGCTATCACTGCTGTCTTTGTGATGTGCTTGTTTGTTATTTATTACTTCAATATATACTCCATTACTTTTAAAACCCTACAAGCGGCATAAGTAATTAACGTTATACTTTAATTAACTCTAGAGGAGTCGTAACAATAAAAAAGATCGCGACTAAATTAATTGAGTTCCAATAAAGAATCGTGATTTGCTTAAGATCCCAGTGGAAGTAGATTGGAAGTAGGCAGGGGGGTTTGACGGCCACGCCCCCCCCCCCCCCCCCCTTTCGCCATACCCTAGACAACCCAACGTTTTATACATACATACTCACAAGTCTCTGGTCCAGTGTTCAGCCCCCTCCGAAGTGAGCACCTGGCTACGGCCTTAATATTTAGCATCTATGAAACATATTGTATACATATACAGGATGAATTTGTAAAGTGGGTGTAGATTCCAAATTTGAATCTATAGGGAATAGCGACTTTAATGGAGGGTCTCTTAAAGTCGCTAACTAAATAAATAAATCAATATCGCCAGACGAACACACCAATCATACGGTCCCACACTAAGCAACGCTTGTATTATGGGTACCGTACAATGGACTGGGGGCGAACTCAGTATATAATACTTATATATAAATTAAACATCCATGACTCGAGTACAAACATTCGTGCTCATCACACAAAATTTGTCTCAACCAAGAACCTGGGACCCTCGGCACAGAAAGCAGGGACACTACCTACTGAGCTAATCGTCGTCTGAATGTCTGTCCAGTGGTATTATAAGAAATACCTACCGACAAACCAATAATATACACACTTGTACATAAAAAAAAGAGTGAGTGAGTGAGTGTGTGAGTGTTGTGAGTCAAAGTTATGGCGTTTTAATGTTCCACAAATTCTACGTAGGCATAGCACACGTTACTTCAAATCAGGAACTCACACAATTACGTAAGAATTCCCAACATGTTCTGTTGATTTATGAATCAACTTTTGACTGACTTATGTGCGTTGTTTATTACTGAACTTTCAGTGCATACCTTCCTTTAGAGTGTTTAGAGACTACTAAAACATAGATTATTTTAACCGACTTCAAAAAGGAGGAGGTTCTCAATTCGGTTGTATTCTTTTTTAATATATTTGAAGTTCAGAGTTAACCTAATTTATTTTTGTAGATAAGGTCTAGTTCGTGAATCTTGACTATGATAAGACTGTGAACTAATGCGCTATATAATTTTATCAGAAAACTCTTAACACTTTTTTTCGGATTGGGAATCAAATCGTGGACCTTTTGACTGCTAAGCCCCGTTGACCACTACTGAACTGACTAAGGGGTTAACAAATATTTTAGCTTACTATGGTAGGTACTAACATTGCAAAAATGCAACATTGGACATAAACTTGCCCACTAAAATTCTGGGGGTCTACATATAATTGACCGCGTCATTAAAATCCTTGTGTACACTAGAACAAACTTAGACCCTTGTTCGACCCTTGAAATTGCCAAGAGTATAATTATTAACTCGCCAGTAGTAAGTCCCCAACTTTTGAGGTCTAATATGCATATGCCTTAAAAGATGATTACATCTTCCGATCCGGTATATATCGGATACGATAAGTTTATCATAAAGACAAAAATATTAATAAATAACTTTGATTCATAGGTACCTACCAATTATGACTCGCTATGTAAATTGTGTTTAATTTTATAATAACTACTTTTTATTGGATGGAATAACATAGAGTTGTATATCTATCTAACTATTATCTTTCATAAGATGATGTATAAACAATATTTAGGTCCGAATACTGTACCTAAGTAATAATTAGTTCGCACTTAGCCCATTTGCAATTTTTATATCAATAATTTTAATACATTTTCAATATGTGCCACAAATGAGTCTGCAAATCCTTCAACAAAACAGTAAAACCTATTTGTCGTATCACGAAGCTAGGCGTTAGAAAATTTAGAGGTAGGTACCTGTAATTAAACATGTGAAGGTATTTTTGGATGTTTATTCAATACGATCAAATGTCGTGTCCTTAACATCGCCATATTGTCGGATCGGATCGTCTGATAACGATTTTATTCTAATAGGATGCTCCAAACACGCCTATCCTTTGTCGAGTTGGAAATTAGTTTACTTCTTGTTTTGTCTGGTTATTTTTTTTGGGGGAAAAATTACTACGGATTAAATCTGTCCTCTATCTAGAAGTTCTTGTATGTTAAGAGAAGTTGAAATAAAAATCTTAAGGATTTTATAACGGTTTAATTAATGACTCTTGTACCCACTGTAGGTACACCTATAAATGATTGAGACATCAAGGCACATTCATCAAGACTTCCTATAATAATACTGATTACAAGGATAGCAGTGAGAGCCAATTTGGTAGAACGCTTGCCTCGGTAACGAAGATTGCAGGTTCAAGCCCCGGCGCGCACCTCTGGGATTTCATTTCATGTGCGGATATCATTTTCAACCACGATTATCACTTGCTAAACGGTGAAGGAAAAACATCGTGAGGAAACCTGCATGTCTGAGAGAACCCCTCGATAGATGTGTGAAGTCCGCCAACCCGCACTGGGACAGCGTGGTGGACTATGACCTAATCCCCCTCGCATTGAGGGGAGGCCCGTGCCCGGCAGTGGGACATTAAAAAAGGCTGGAATTATTATTATTATTATAAAAGAATAGCGCAGAAAATCACATAGAAAATCAAGAAATTGAAAAATATCCAATCACCTGACTCGACTCGATCGGGTGCACACATCGACGAGAGTTAGACACGTGCGTGTTTGATTAAATTCCGACGTGTAAGACCGCGAGCTCGGTGCCGCGGAGCGAAGCGAAGTGAGTAATTTGCTTCTACTTTCATCGTGCGAACTGCCAAGGAATGGAACACGCTACCGGCGTCTTTGCTCCCCGTTGACTACAATCTGGGTGTTTTCAAGTCGAGAGTCAACAGGTACCTTCTAGGCAAGTATGCTCCATCGTAGATCTCATCGTCACTTACCATCAGGCGAGATCGAGATCAAATACTTGCCTATAATGTATTTAAAAAAAAGTATTGTTGAATTTGTTAATGCTGCGAGGTTATTAGCTGGGAGCTCAACATGCGCTGTTAATGCGACTCCAATCATGACCTCAATTGATCTTCAATGCAAATTTGTACTAACGTAATTGATTAAAGTGACAAAATGTTTCTGTGAGGTCTTGATTTAAGTCACATTAATAGTTCATGGTAAGGGGGCTATTCTGTGCCTCACAATTAAATAAAAGGGATAAAAGTTAGCTTATGTAAATTTCTGAGCCCTAAACTACTACTATCTATGCAAAAAATCATGTCGATCCTTTAGTCTATGAAAAATTCAAAGAAATCTATCCCACGGGAATCATACATTTTACCGGGATCAAAAGAAGCCTATGTGCTATTTCAGACTATAATTTAACTCTGTGCCAAATTTCATCCAGATCCGTTCAGCCGTTCTGGCGTGGTTGAGTAACAAACTGCCATCCATCCATCCAAACTATCACATTTATAATATTATACTATAGATATAGATTATATACCTACTGGGATTAGTGGGATGGTGGGATTATTAAATGAAATCATTTTTATTTGTGATGCTTTAAGTTTCGCTCCAATAAAACCGCACCCTATTTGTAGAGATGCTATGTCGGAGCGAAATTATATTTTGTTTCGAGGAAGCGGCAGCGGAATGCTAATAAATGTTTAATCAAGTCTTGCTGTAGGACATGTCGTTGCATTGACCCACTTCACTGGCTGGAAGGGCTTTACACTCTATCTCTCTCTCTTCTTTAGGCTTAGGGCGCTTTTTTTTTGTTTTTTTGTTACATACATTATATCTTATATTTTTCAGTATATAAAGTATGTTGATCCACAAAATATGTTTTCATTATGAATTCAAAATAATGGTAAATTAAAAAAAAACATTATATAAGGCCTCAAGGGTCCCTTATTGGACCACAGTTACATTTTATATGTAAATTTATCGCAATCATTGAAATAAAACTAATCTTACGGATTTTATCGCGTTTATTATACTTTTTTACTTAAATGTACCTATTTATTTCAATGTGTAGTATTCGCGTAAATTTAAGAAATCCATATTATCGCAATAATGTTAATATGTAACCTATTTCACCCGACACACTGTAAATTAATATTACAATGGGTTTCCTTAGCAATAAAACCAGCCAATAACTTCATTTTTACCGGGAAACGTTAAACCATTTAATCTCCTTACTCATAATATCGTGAGATAAGCCATTCGATACGTTTTCGATAAATTTCCATTTTGATAAGCTCTTATTTTACGCATTCGACAGCGTACATCGAAATACTGTAGATTTAACGTTTGTTTTCGGAAGTGGTTAAGTCATAGAGGATATACTTAAGGATATCAGAAGAGCTAGTCTCTGTAGGTACTAAATTTATTTTGAAGGTACATGGGAGATGCGAGGTATACGAGTATGCATAATAGGACAATACAACAACCACCAACAACCTATACCTGGTTGTATCCCTGAGGGAAGAAGCCAATCGAACGATGTAACTACAGGTAATTAGACAAATCAGAAGGTACCGTACACTGGACTGAGCACAGTGTACGGTACCCATAACACAAACGTTGCTTAATGTGAGACCGTATAGTTGGTGTGTTCGTCTGGCGAAATTTATATTTATTTTTAAATCAGAAGGGCAAATTAAACCCGAAATTCGTTGGAAAACAGACGTAGTGGTAATTGCCTGCCAATTGAAATTAGAGTTTATATTAAAGGCGGAAAGTCTCGTATGCTTTGTTTGAGTAGGGTATAACCATAGGTTGATCGAAAAACCATTATTCATTGTTTATGCGATAGGAAATGCAATATTGTTTATGGTATGTTGAAGTGGAGGAGACTTATATTGGAATTTGGAATGATTTAAGGGCACATTGTTTTGATTCAAATTAACTTAAAGGCAGTGTTAGTCAAGTTGGTAGAACGCTTGCCTCGGTAACGAGGATCGCAGGTTCAAACCCCCCGGCTCGCACCTCTGGGATTTCTGGATTTCATGTACGAATCTCATTTTCAACCACGATTATCACTTGCTAAACGGTGAAGGAAAATATCGTGATAAACCTGCATATCTGAGAGAACCCCTAGAAAGATGTGTGAAGTCCGCCAACCCGCACTGGGCCAGCGTGGTGGACTATGGTCTAATCCCCCTCGAATTGAAGGTGTTTATTTATGCTTCCTTTGTAGGTATATGTCTTCACTTGCAAAAAATCTCCCACTCTGCAATTCAAAATGTTGTATTGCGATGCAAATGTTAGAATCCCAACAGATTGAATTCTTTCTTTACTTGGAATCCCATGAATAATGTGCATGTTTTCAACTTTGTGATTGAACGATGCGCTTGTGAGGAATTTTAAATGAGAATAAAAAAGTCGGTGCTCCTGCCGACTTGGGATCCAGTAATTAATATAAGTAAATCCAAAACTAAGCGCACCAATGCAAGACCTCAAGCCACTGTGAGCACATTCTGCGTAGATCGGACCGCAAGCAACAACTAAATACGAGGGTTCGCCAGTGCCAACTATGACACTAGGACGTCAAACACTTTGGTCCTCCCGTGACCAGGGTTGCTGTAAAGCAGCCGGAACGGCAGGTACGTAAAAACATAAAATAAACGCGATAAAATCCAAAAACATTTTTTTTTGTAGGTATGATTTTTTTTCATCTACCTGTCACGCTAGGAATTGTGATAATTATTATATCTGGTGCATTCATAAAAATGTATTTATAAGTGAAAAGTACGTTCTATTTTATGCTACCAAATCGAGGAGTCGTTATAACTCACGCACCGTTGCAATTATAATAATGTCGGCCCTCGAGACGACAGATGTCGGTGACTACATCTCGACTCGCACGATTTATCTTGTGCCTCGTCAGAGAAAGCCGCAATCAAGCCTGTTGACCATTACTAACGGTCTAGATAGAACACTTCTTTCATAGCCCTCGTATAAAGTTTCATAGCAAAAAAGATACGCGACTCGACGTTTCCTGTATCTTGACGCGATGAAGGATGGCGATCATATAACAAAGAAGACTGCTTTAAACCGTATCGAACGAAAACGAGGCGGTTATCCTTCCTGTTTTTTATTGGTTAAAAATTACAATTTCCGCAAGTGAGGATAGACAGAGATGGTGAATCAATAAGGGTTTTTAAGTCGTAGTTGGACCCTAAAACCTGGCTGAACTTTATTCCGCATTCAAAACAAAAGAAACTCAATCGAGCCAGATGTTATTTCAACTACAATAACCAAATATACATCTTAACTATTGAATAATAGGGAGTATTATTCACTTCGTATTGAATGCAAAAAGTACAATCACGTTTAAATTTATGTCGTCCGTTCAGTGCACTGGACAGATTGGCATAGAGGTCAAATGTGTATTAAATGGATGAACCTTTGTGTATTACAATCGTTCATCCATTTAATTTTTAGGGGTCGAGTCACCTTCGTCCGTAGGAGAATTAAATACCCTCGAGATACCCTACTAGGTGACAACTCTACTGGTGGTAGGCTTCGGCCGTGGTTAGTCACCACCCACTGAACAAAGCCATGTCGCCAAGTGGCCTAGCCGTGTTCCGGCATGATGTTCGGTGTTGCCATTCATTGATGGCGGGTCAGATCAGCTGCGCTGCATGTGCCTAGAGAATGTAGCGTCTCGATCTACTGCCGCCTTCCTACCTAGGCAAGTATGCTCCATCGTAGATCTCATCGTCACTTACCATCCGGTGAGATCGAGATCAAATACTTGCCTATAATGTAATAATAAAAAAAAAATCGTTGTGACTTTTGATTTTACCTGTACAAATTACCAACGATTTTGATGTGACAAATTATTGTACACAATTTTGGACCTTCGTAGTGAAGTG
Organism: Pheosia tremula; assembly: GCA_905333125.1. NCBI lineage: Eukaryota > Metazoa > Arthropoda > Insecta > Lepidoptera > Notodontidae > Pheosia > Pheosia tremula. Next base: position 5,961,224 of record HG995421.1, on the reverse strand, counting down.
CAGAAGGTCCAAAGTGCGCCTGGTTTTGGATTCAATTATATTAGTTACTGGATCCCAAGTCAGATGTAGCACCCAGCCATATTCCCTATTGAAATTAAGACGTTTTTTAATTACAATGGCCTCACGTATCATCCTATGTCGGTATCGGTGTTCTTTTGGGAGGATCCGTGGTTGATCAAATCTGATATTATACTTTGTATTGAAATGTATCTTCAATAGTTCGCCCTTATACTTTACAGGCTTCAGCCTGTAATGAACCCTATAAAATTAATTAACTACCCTTTGGCACTAAACGAATTTACCCGAACGCCCAGGCGACTAGCGCTTCGGTGAGCTAGTAACTTAATATAAATTAACTACACCGAGCTCACCTTTAAACTGTCCACAGCTTATAAAGATACCTTTATGTAGGTACTATGTTTATATGCAGTACAAGCTTTACGGAGATAATGTATAGCAGTATTTTTGAAAAAAAGAAGAAAGAATTTATTTAGCTACAACGCAAGACACGAGATTACATAAACAAACTTATAACTATCACAGGCTAATCATTATTAACTTAAACAATAGTTTGTCAGATACAGTAGGTTACTCATGTTTTGGGATCTCGAAGGTATTATACTTCTAGATCTTAAAAATACTGTTTTTTTTTTAAATAAATATCGCCATACGAAAACACCAACTATACGGTCCCACTTTAAGCTTAACGCTTGTGTTATGGGTACCGTACAATGTACTGAGGGCGAACTCAGTATATAATACTTATATACATATTAAACATCCATGACTCGGGTACAAACATAAGTGCTCATCACACAAAGCTTGTGTCCCTACCAGGATTCGAACCCGGAACCCTCGGCTCAGAAAGCAGAGTCACTACCACTGCGCTAATCAGGCCGTCAGGTCAATACTGTTATATGTATTAGTGCATTTTGTGTTAGAATCCTCTCCTTGGAAGCGGCCGTCGCAGGATCAACCGACAGCTTGCACTTCTGGGATTACATGTGCGAATCACATTTTGAACCATGATAATCACTTGCTAGTAGTAGTAGCCTCGGAGAGCACGTTTAGCCGTCGGTCCTGCACCTAATCTCATTCTGATCGAGTTGGATTGCCGTCCCATAGGACTCTGAGAGTGAGGGAAGAGACAGAGCACCTGCGCTCACGGAGACATGTGTGCACTATAATATATCTCTTGCGTAGTTGGCTAGTCTTCGTTGTAATCGGCCGCCGTAGCCGAAATTTAATTAGGAGTACTAAACTATAATATTGATATCAGAGCAATACAAATAAGAATCGATACATCTTATTCACTCCAACGTAAAAGTATATACATGTATCTCGCTTACGTGGCTGTCATAATTCCAATGTCCACTCCAGTCAACAAAATCCAGCAACTAATCTATCTCCGAGTAATCCTACTGGATAAGTGTCGGAGGGTCGCAAACCATCGTTGGCGCGGTTGGATAATGACCCTGTTATCATTACCAAGTGACTCGGGTTCGATTCGAATAAACACGAATATTTGTACCCGAGTCATAGAAGATCATGTCTGTACAGTACCCATTATACAAGCGTTGCTTTGTCTGGGACCAAAGTGGGTATATTCGTCTGGCAATCAACCGTCAGTGCATGTAGCACAGCCGGCAGTGAAGGAGCTACGGAAGGGAGAGAGCGACTCGGTACGACATTATTCGTAACATAGGTTTTCTTAACTCTTCTGGATAGACGCAAGCCGACTCAGAAATATCGCTATGACGATTGCATCTCAAATACATTTCAATGCAGCGAATTGACATTCTTATCGTTCCGAGCTGTATGCATTCGCCACAAAGTCAAAGGTGCAGGAATAACTGCGAATACAATTAGCTATTTTCAGCATGTAATTGTTGCGCTGAAGTTATTTTCAGCTAGGCATTATGTGCCGTCTTGCTTACGTCGTAGGTACAGGGCAGAGGTCGAAATAGATAGAATGCGTATTGATAGTGCAGCCTTGTGAGGCTGCCTTGGGCATATGCGCTAGCGTCTGCTTTTATTTGCTTGCGTCTCGTTATATTTTGCTTGCTATTGCGTGCGTCTGCTTTTGTTTGCTTGCGATTGCTTGCGTCTGCTTATGTTTGCATCGATAGCTTGTGTCTGAATTCGTTCGCTTTCGATAGCTTGCGTCTGCTTATGTTTGCTTGCGATTCCTTGCGTCTGCTTATGTTTGCTATCAATAGCTTGAGTCTGATTTCATTCGCTTGCTATTGCGTGCGTCTGCTTTTGTTTGCTTGCGATTGCTTGCGTCTGCTTATGTTTTCTTTCGATAGCTTGCGTCTGAGTTCGATAGCTTGCGTCTGCTTATGTTTGCTTACATTTGCTTGCATCTGCTTTCTCTTGCTTTCTCAAGCTTTGCATGAATACACGACGCGACGCTTCGCGAGTACGCGATTAGTGAGTACACGGCTTTTTTGTTTCATATTACGGGTATGTTACCAGATCTAACGCAAACCGAGATGATCCGGCAAAAAACTGAAAGGTTTGTTTTTTTTGTAATGTTTTGCTAAATATTGCCCTAACCTAATTGACTAAGCCCTCATAAACATCCAAGTTAAGTATTATCCGAAAAGTTAATTAATTACTTATAGAACATTGCAATTAACCTTTATTCCGATTAAGATAAACGTTTCGGCCATATAACTATTAAACTAATATTGACGACGTAAGTAACTCAGTGGGCAGTGACCCTGCTTTCTGTCCCTAGTTCGAATCCTGTTAGGCACAAACTTGGTATGATGAGCACGAATGATTGTACCCGAGTCATAGAAGTTTTATAAATATTTATATAAGTACTAGCTGCGCCCCGCAGTGTTACCCGCGATTCAAAAGTATGTAATTTTTAACGGGATAAAAAGTAGCCTATGTGCTATTCCAGACTATAATCTATATCTGTGCCAAATTTCATCCAGATCCGTTCAGCCGTACGGGCGTGAAAGAGTAACAAACATCCATCCATCCAAACTTTCACATTTATAATATTAGTATAACATCTATACTAATAGTATTCGCGTAAATATAAGAATGTCATGGCAGCGCGTTTTCTAGTTACGATTACATTAGAAGTTCCTACTAGGCACACTATTTGTATTGGAGCCACTTCTCAAACGGCTATCGTATTACCTGAGAGTCTTTTGTTTCCCTCCATTCAACGAGGCGCGCAGAGACGAAGCGTATCGAGTGGCAAATGGTATACCTATCTCCTTCTATCTTTATGAAATAAAATGGAACAAGATGATATATAGGTCACACATACAAATACTCGTAAGTGGGTATTTTGCCAGTGTCAATTATTACAATAGCGAAAAAAAATAAGATGACTTGAAAAAAAAATACAACCGAATTGAGAACCTTCTCCTTTTTAAAGTCGGTTAAAAATGAAGCATTGCAAACGTACAATCTAGAATGCCATTCCTTTGGACAATAGAGTCCAAATTAAAAATAAACTTACCAGGTTTTTTTTTAATTTAAATCAATAGAATATCACAAAATTTTAACCAAATATTATTTAAAGTTTATGATATTACATTGAATTAAAGTTTTCACGTCAGAGTAAAGTGTGTTATTTGTGATAACTTTTTGGCAAATCGTTGCTGAAAGAAATGGAAATTTTCCAAAATATTCTCATAAAGCGTTATTCGTTTTATGGTCAAAACTTCCTTTGGAAACTGATGAAGGTAACTACACTGGGCCGCACAGAAAGGGGGTCGCTAACGAAAACCTTAATATAAGAATTGAATTCTACAATATATAATTCATACAATTTATCACATTGCAATGACAATTGAATACCAGAGGCGATTTTGTTTTTCAACTCCAAACAATACAAACTCCAAACAATACAAACAATACAAATACAAACTGCAAAAACAAATGCAGTACGACTTCAGACAAACCCATTCATTTTGTTTTAGGCTCCTTTGATGACAGTACATATTTTATAGGAAGGACAGGAAGTTTTATTAATTTTATTCGAGTAGTATTAAATAGTTTATAATACATTATTTATTTTAATTAGCTAGCATTCATGGTTTCCGAGATATTAAAGGTTTATTCAGTGACCCGAACTCATTGCGGCGCAGTGTAGTTCGCTAACTTTAAGCGAAGCTGTTGTTTTATCTTTTTAAATGAATCGGTCGTTGTCTTTTCTTTGTGCTTCTATATCGTTTTTTTTTTGTTAAAGTTTGGGTCTATACTTAGTCTATGAACTTTCTTTTTTTTATCATAAAGGTATAATCATACGATATGCAGCAAACTAATCTCATTTTCAACCATGATTATGTGAGGATGTGATAATCATGGTTGAAAATTAGATTCGCATATTAAATCCAGATATCCGAGAGGTACCAACCAATATGGCTGTTGCTGATAAAATAATAATAATATAATTAATTGTTGCATGCAGATAGAGACCGCTAATTTATATGGTTATGTCTCTCTCTAGGTATACGTAAGCAATAATGACATGATATTAGATAAAGTAAGGAATCTTGAATTGACCTCAATCGAAAATATGAATAGGTATAGCTAACACGAAGAAGACTAAAGTTAAATACCAAAGACAATCAGAACCATAGTTTTAGCGACAAACAGTTAAGTTTTAATATCGCTTTAGTATTTACTTAACGTTATTTAGGCCTTATTTATGTTTCCAAAACACGAACAGTTTTGTTCACAACACCAATTACATTTGGAAACATTCGTAAAACAAAACAAAACATTGTTTATTTCAGGCAATGTGGACACCCTAATATAAGTCAATGGGCCTCATTTATTAGCGAAGTGGTTTGGTAAAACCAAGCAGTGGAAAGAGGATAGTGGCATGCTCTTTCTCTGTCGCAATCTTTCTGACTTCTGGCAGTGACGTTACACTGCACTACAACGCTTTAAGGTGGAAGCTCAGGGTCAGGGCACGAAATTCAAAATGTCAATGGTTTTTATTTTTTTACGAAAAATTTGGACATCTTTACGATGTAATTTAGTGTTTTGCGATATTAGCATTCTGCATTGGATGTCTCGATGTATTAAGTTTGCTTAAAAAAATACCTAAAGCGATACAACACCATGAAGTTAGTAAAAGTAGCGGTTTTGACAAACCTTATGGTATTGTATCGGTTGCTGAAAATCGGCTGAAACATCGGGAACATAAAAATATAAAATAAACGCGATTAGTTTCATTTCAATGTGAATAAATTTATTTAGCTATTAGTAAAATTTACTAGGTAATTATGCAATGAAAAATATTAGGCAGGCATTACACCGTGTAATATGGTTTTAAATACTTAGTAATACCTAAGATACAGCCTGAGCTAGACCTAGTTTAAATACCGGTATATACACTATCTTTAATTCGTTAATACCTATTTAACTGCATTAGTATACCTATTACTTACTTATTTTATACCTGCTAAGCACAAAATTTTCTGACTTATTTCCGAGGTCTTTAACTCCTTCACTTTGAGGCTTCACTGGGCTGGTGTCAAGCAACGATGCAATAACATAATAGCTGGAATGATTATATTATAATCTTGCAAAATGTCGATGCAGAAATCCCGGACGGAAGCCGGGAAAAATAACGCTATATAATGGCTTCGGGGACTTACACAAGGGTTTTAATATTCAAGCCATGTTAAGCCTTGTTTATAGGCAACCAAAGCAGGTCCTGTAATTTTAATGCCTACACAGTTATTTTATGAGTATATTGTTGTTATATTTACTTATGTACTTTTAGTTTGAGATATGAAACGTGATTATAATTACGCTATGACCATTGGGAGTCTAGCTGCGAATCAAAATCAACGGCTTCACGAGTGGAGCCGCGACTACCTATTATAGTATACACGATGTAACATGGTAACGAAACTTTGGGTAAAGCCATGGGTTACGAATGTTATAATTTTTGAGCGCGTAATGTATCGTAAATTAAGCGATCCCAACACAGCGTTCCGCGCGATACCCGACTCGTGCGAGTGACGAGCGCGCTCGAGCGTATCGAGTTTTAATATACATTGCAGTTTTAGGTCTAAATTAGTAATTGTGTTTTTTATTTAAAATCACGTTGAGAATGATTTCTAAATTATGATTCATGTTAAAATCGATTTAAAAATATTGAACAAAAAATGCGTATAATACATGAAAAGTTCGACTGAAAATTTCAGCTCGGTGGGGATCCTGAACCATGAGTTGAATCTATGGTATAAATTTTTATTACAAAGCCACTTACAACATGTATAAGGCATCAATCTATATTATGACAATAATATATAGTCAGTCTTATAATTATTCATGTAAACCTAACCTTAAATAAACGACAATATGTCATCAGATACACACACTCACACGACACTTAACTCTTCAGTACCTACTGTAACAAATATGTAAAAGAAGAAAAAACAAAAAGGGCACGGACAATTTGTCTGTGGTGTTAAATTTAATATTTATAAATCTAGCGGAATTAGTACGTTAACATAACGTTAAATACTAAATCATGATTTAAGACGTCTAGACAACAATTATTTATCTCACCATTCATAACTCTGGCATCGGCTCAACAATTGCTGGATGAAACATACATTTCATATCTATGACACTTTTAATTTTTTAATTATCCACAGAACATTAATTTTTCGGTCGTTATAATATTTGTCTGAACTTTAAATGTCAAGAAAATATTATCTTAATAATCACGACACTATTCACAGTTTAAAATACACTGATTAAATGGCTGCACTATTTTTTGTTAAAAAAACACAGTCAATAATTTATACAAAAAAACTTATACACATATTCGGATTCCAAATTTAAATTTCAAATGTTTTAATGCAAATAGCAATTCTTTTTTATCGGAAAATCGTGTTCGCGATTCGAAAGTTTCAAATATCGTTTTCCGCGCGGCTGCCAGGCAGGAGGCATGCACGGCGGTCGGTAAGCGCTCAACGACTGAGTTCCCGCGCAATACAGGCGTGTGGAAGCGTGATTGCAGAATGCTGCAACGCCATTTATCGTTTTTCTTTTTTTGTTAAGTTTTTAATTTGACTTTTTATTGCCAAATTCCAAACGTACTTACGGGTTTTTCAGCGGGAAGTTGAACAGTGTAGTTGTATTTTTTTTTATTTTTCAAAAAATATGTTTCTTTGATAAATAATGTGTAGGTAATATTCGTGGGATATTAACCATTGTATGGTATATTTAAGTGTATAAGTGAAGGCAATCAAAATAATAGATTATAGCTTGACTTTTCAAGTTCATCCTAAATGTCCAGTAAATTTTCAATATGTATTCACAACTTTACTGATAGGGTAGGGGGTTCATTTTATAACAATTATCAATAAATATTCGATACAGGCAAAAATTGCTTTATTTTGTAGCCGATTGCCAACCTTAAAAAATAAGAACAAATATACCTACTTAATCAATTTTAAAAATAAATTAAATATCACTTTTGCACTCTAAAGCTACAAGGCTAGAGTCTCAGTTGCAACCGCATATTTCAAAAACAGAACCAATAAACATCCACAGCTAATATTTACGAGTTTTAAATTTCCTACTCGTATTGAATTATCGGTGTTGCAATAAATAACGCCACAACCAATATCCATTTTAATTTATAGTTTACATTGCGTTAAAGGGCTCCTAAACGGGCTATACAAATTGCATCTTACTAGAAATAATAATAATATCGCTCAACAACTTGACTTGACTTGACGGACTGATTAGTGCAGTGGTAGTACTCTGCTTTCTGCGTCGAGGGTCCCGGGTTCGAATCCTGGTAGGGACACAAGCTTTGTGTGATGAGCACGAATGTTTGTACCCGAGTCATGGATGTTTAATATGTATATAAGTATTTTATACTGAGTTCGCCCTCAGTACATTGTACGGTACCCATAACACAAGCGTTAAGCTTAAAGTGGGATCGTATAGTTGGTGTGTTCGTATGGCGATATTTATTTACAAACACGCAACTATACGGTCCCACACTAAGCGACGCTTGTGTTGTAGGTACCGTACAATGGACTGGGGGTGACCCCAGTGTATAATACTTACATAGATATAAAACATCCATGACCGAGCACTATAATTTCAATAATATTGCCAGCGGTACTCAATCGCTGCAATGTTATTGCCGCGCGATATCGATGGCAATTCGATGGCTATAAAATTGCAGCTAATAATTGCCACAAAACTACCCTGTTTGCGAGCGCCTTTATTATATCTTATTCTTTAATTTGTGGGAATGTATAACTTTTTTAGGTGTAGCTGATGAAGAATATCTTGTTACCCGTCTCTATCTAGAGCAGCCTCTTTCAACTCCTTATATGACTTGGCACGGACTTTTCTATTTTACTCATGTAGGTTATTCTCGGTACCTTTTCACGTGTTTCTTCTACCTCCCCTTCTAATATATTCTTATGTTGGTATGACGTCATTATATTGCCATCTTCACTCCGAGACCTAACTAGTGTGACTACCGGTAACCTAAGAGCATGGTCATTGTGACAGAATTTTTAGACTTTTGGCTGCCCGTCAGATCTGTTGGCGGAAAGCTGGAAAGTGAGTTTATTAATTATGGTGGTAGATTTTGACTTTTTATAATTGCTTTTTGCAATAAGTGTTATTTTTCATATATATTTTTATAATATCCTTTTATAATAGTTCATTTGAAATGATATATGAGATTTGAACGTAGATTTATTTTCTCATCTTGAAGATTTCACGAACGCATCCATCCGTGGCGAGGCAATGTGGCAGGTTGGATTTTTACAGGCATGCAAAGTGTCACCTTGCGTTAACTATTATTCGTTGGTTTTGCTTGACATAATAGTTAAGGAAAAACTTTTACTAGTAACAATCTTTTATTTTTACTCTTTTACTCTTTCACGTTTCATGCTGGTAAAATTTCTGTTTGAAAATCCTGTAAAATTCAACTGTGAGAGCTCCAGAATTATAAGCTGAATCCTATATATATATATATCAGTTTTCGTTAAGAAGCCACTTACACCTTGTATATTATATTCTGTGGTAAAAGCCAAATAATATTAGAAGATAATTATTGGCCTCTTTTAGGCGCAAGAAAATTTCAGTGCCCCATAAACGCTATTAAATGAAGTCTACATAGAAATTTACTTTGTGTAGGTACATGTACTTTTCTGATCGACGGAAGATCACAAATATTCACTGGAGTGCCTTATTTTTGAAAGCAATATTCCATTTTATAGATAACTGCTGTCCCAGCAAACTTCGTACCACCTCTGATTTTTTTAATGGTACCTTCCCCATGTTTTAATAGTTATTCTTCTCTATACAGGGCGGAGACAAATTCAAAAATTAAAGATCGTAAAAATTGGCCCACCCGTTCTTGAGTTGTAAATGGTGTAACTGACACGACTTTGTTTTGTTATGATAATTTAATATATCATAGCAATATCCTAACACGAGAATGTTGCCAACTCTGGCAATAATTAGGATAAATTGCTAAATAAGATGTTTAAAATGTTAAGCTATTATGTAAAAAAAATTAAAACATATCATCGCCAATAATAACTCAGGATAGCAATAGCCTTGATTTACCATTACACATTTGATAATGTTCGCCTAACGATAAGTATTCATCTATACATATAAATACAATTGGAGTGTCTGTTTGTAATATTAAAATAACCGCTTTTTACTAAGTGCATTTGGATGTATACACGTTACCTATACCGAAACAACATTTTTTACAATTTTTGTCTGTCTGTCTGTCTGTCTATCTGTCTGTCTGTCTGTCTGTCTGTTTGTTCCGGCTAATCTCTGAAATGGCTGGACCGATTTCGACGGGACTTTCACTGGCAGATAGCTGATGTAACAAGGAGTAACTTAGGCTACTTTTATTTTAGAAAAAAAAATAGGATCTCACGAAAAAAAAATAAAACCAATGTTGCAGCGCAGCGCCTGATTAAGTTTGATAGCAACAACCTGCAATGCGTCCCGCGGGCTCAGAATGGGCGAGCAGGCTGTTGTCAACGGTTGTCTTTGTTAAATACCACGCGGACGAAGTCGCGGGCAACAGCTAGTAAATAAATAATATAGGTACATTGCAAATACAAATAATCGTCTAGCGGCTTGAAAATGACCTCCGAACGCAAAAAGCGTCGTTATGTTCGGATTAGCGGGCGCTGCAATGTTTTTCAGATGGATTTTACAGTAATAAATGAAAGGGATTGCAGATAACGCAAAGTCTTATAAGGTTGAGGTTTATTTTATTCCACGACTTACTTATCTAACTATATTGTTGTAACACTCATTCCATATAATGGATCGGAGTGCACATAAAGCCTGTTCTACGTCTGACCTCTCTCCGGTCCTGTCAGACTGCCGTTCCATCGGACTATGAGAGTGAGGAAAGAGAGAGTGAACCTGTGCTTGCGCATACACTTGTGCAAAATAATCTCCTACGTAGTCGGCTAGACTGCGTAGAGATAGCTCCTGCGTAGTCGGCTAGTCTGCGTAGATATAGCTCCTGCGTAGTCGGCTAGTCTGCGTAAAGATAGCTCCTGCGTAGTCGGCTATTCTGTGTAGATATAGCTCCCGCGTAGTCGGCTAGACTGCGTAGAGATAGCTCCTGCGTAGTCGGCTAGTCTGCGTAGAGATAGCTCCTGCGTAGTTGGCTATTCTGCGTAGATATAGCTCCCGCGTAGTCGGCTAGACTGCGTAGAGATAGCTCCTGCGTAGTCGGCTAGTCTGCGTAGAGATAGCTCCTGCGTAGTCGGCTAGTCTGCGTAGAGACAACTCCTGCGTAGTCGGCTAGTCTGCGTAGAGATAGCTCCTGCGTAGTCGGCTAGTCTGCGTAGAGATAGCTCCTGCGTAGTCGGCTAGTCTGCGTAGAGATAGGCCGCCGTAACCGATCTTCAGTCAGGCTGATTTCATTAAATAAAACTCCATAGCCTACTGGCCAGATAACCTTCATTATTTTCATCCATTTCTTGGGGCTGTGAAAGTTATTAACTAAGACCCCGACATTTCGTCGTACAAGTTATATAGGAAAACTTTTTAAATTCCACACCAATGATGGCTGTTAACAGATAACACTTCTCAAGTAATTATGATATATTATACCCAGAGCCTTCAAAGGGCTCCTGTACTTACTCTGGAGGGATAAAGTGACTTCGGTGTGAAGCGAAGTTGGTACGTTTTACGACTGACGATAATCGAAGATTGTATATCAGATTGTTGGTATTTTGAAGCTGTTCTTAAGGTAGATATTAGTTTGTATTTGCTTTTTATAAATTTAATATAAATCTATATTTTACAATGTATGTCTTTTTGTAATGAAAACATATACCATGGATTCTGAACTCTCTAGAGTTGGAAATTTCCATCAACCTTTTCCTGAATTTTACGCATTTTTCAGTTATTTTTAAATTAATTTCAGCATGAAAATATAATAAAGTCTATCTCAAGGTTATTATAAGTAAAAGAAAACTATAATTACTAATTTAGACCTACCTAAAACTGCAATGTAAATACAAAATAAATACGCTCGAACGCGTTCGTCACTCGCTTGCGTCGGGTATCGCGCGGAGCGTTGTTGTGTGATCGCGTTGTTTACGATACATTGCGTGCTCTAAAATTCAACACTTGTAACCCATGTCATTCGACATAAATGATTTCTATAATTTTATTACACACATTAAGTGAAACCATTACCTAAAGTGTCCGTTATCATACCTGTATTATAAAGACGTAAATTTGTTGTGTTTGGATATAGGAGGCTATCTCCAGAACTACTGATCTCTGAAAATTATTTCACTAATAGAATGCTACATTATCCCTGAGTGCTGCAAGCTATGTTTCAATGGGGTAACGAGGGCAGAATCATGGATTAAAATGTCTAAAAACGTAGACTATAAAGTATACGGTTAGCTCACACTTGACGTGCCGATCGTCACTTTGTGAAATTGAAAATCGCTGTCAAATTCAATACAAAATTTAAGCTTTGTGTTTTTTTTACGTTGTTTTTCGACATATAGACACATAGTAGACACTCCGTACTAAATCATCAAGCCACAAGGATGAAAATCGTTTGTAATAACTAATTGAAATCGTTATTATAATAACAATCCATTGGCACCGAGAGATCAGTGCCAAATTGGTGCCATTACTGGGAGAGGGTTGTCGGAATGATTGCTTATAATATGTGTGCCAATAATATATAACTATATGTACAGGATGGATTTGATATCATTAGCAATATTTTAAACTATATATTTCTTCTACACTTGGTCCAGAGTATTATAGGACAGTGAACAAAGAAATCGATTCATTAAATGAAAGTAGAATATCATTTTAAAATAATTGGTGATGAGGTTTCCATTTATCGATACATATAAATAAAATTGGAGTGTCTGTTTGTAATATTAAAATAACCGCTTTTTACTAAGTGCATTTGGATGTATACACGTTACCTATACCGAAACAACATTTTTTACAATTTTTGTCTGTCTGTCTGTCGTCCGTCTGTCTGTCTGTCTATCTGTCTGTCTGTCTGTCTGTTTGTTCCGGGTAATCTCTGAAATGGCTGGACCGATTTTGACGGGACTTTCACTGGCAGACAGCTGATGTAACAAGGAGTAACTTAGGCTACTTTTATTTTATAAAAAAAACATAGGATCTCACGAAAAAAAATTAAAGCCAATGTTGCAGCGCAGCGCCTGATTAAGTTTGATAGCAACAACCTGCAATGCGTCCGGCGGGCAACAGCTGCGGGCAACAGCTAGTCTATAAAATAATCGATATTATGATGTCATTATTTCACTTAAGCGGCCATTAATTGACTCTGTCATATTCAGCTGTATTACGAAAATATTGTTTAACCAGTCGATTGGTTTTTAATTGTCCAATATCAAAATCATGTATAGAGTTAACCTACATTAAAATATACTCAATGCTTGTATAACCATAAAATATTAAATGTATGTCAAACTCTGTTGTCCACTGATAGGAATATAGTAAGTTTAGCACACAAGATGGGTTTGCTGTCACGGAATTCCTTTTACGAGATAAATCTAGATGCACGGATTAATAAATGTGTCAATGATATTCAGTTAAACATACTTTTTTTAATCTATGTGAGTGCAGGGATTACCTACCCTTATTTTATTTTAATTATATACTCAATAATGAATCTATGATTCAATGAATTTGTAACGGATTTATCTGTTAGATCAAAATATTTTTTTTTTAAAAGAGCAGCCATAGAGTTTTTTAGGCGTTCTTCTCCATAGGAACGGCATTCCGATTTTAACGATTCATAAGTACTGTACTTAATGGTTTACATGAACAGAAAATATTCTGATTCTGAATCAACAAAAAAAAAGGAAATTTATAGGAACATGATGAATAAGTTATTATTTAATATATCATCATCTTTTAATGAATAATTACTTAATACATTAATTATAAATACTATAAAAGCTTTTATAATGCAGCCCACTGGATGACAAATTCGATAACAAATTGAAACCGAAACTCACTAACAATCAACGGAAAGATCCTTTCCTGAAATTTACCAAGGCGTGAATCGAACCCGCAATTTCCCGGTGCATTGAGCCGAGTGGCCTACGCCCAACCACTACACCAAGCTGTCCTTGTTGGTATAATTAAATAAGACGTATTTGTGGCCTTTACTGAAATTGTTTTGGACCTAAAATACTCTACAGACGGCCCAACTTGCCACTCTATAGTCCCGATTTGTAGGGCACAAATTGTTTAGTAAGTAGCCTAGAATATTGGAACAGTCGGGTAGTAGATATATCAATCCAGCCATATTCCTATCTATCTATCGCTTTCAAATTTGGAATTCTGGAATTAAATCTATCCTAAATATTGACCCGAATATAAGCTATTGTCGTCCCAAGTTAAAGTAAAATCAGTCAAGTAATTTTCCTGTGATTCGCGAGCAGACAGACAGACAAAACGAAATACAAAAATGGCTGATTCAGCTTCTGTGCCAATCAACGAGCTAATATATAGTCCCAATATATCTTCGACCATTTAACCAAAAATATTAATGTACATCCATGACCAAATGCCATTTTGGGGTCGAGTCACCTTCGTCCGTAGGAGAATTAAATACCTTCGAGATACCCTACACGTGACCCTGGGTGGTGCCAACTAGGTGACAACTCTACTGGTGGTAGGCTTCGGCCGTGGCTAGTCACCACCCACTGAACAAAGCCATGTCGCCAAGCGGCCTAGCCGTGTTCCGGCATGATGTTCGGTGTTGCCATTCATGGATGGCGGGTCAGATCAGTTGCGCTGCATGTGCCTAGTGAATGTAGCGTCTCGATCTACTGCCGCCTTCCTACCTAGGCAAGTATGCTCCATTGTAGATCTCATCATCACTTACCATCAGGTGAGATCGAGATCAAAAACTTGGCTATAATGTAAAAAAAAAAAATTACAGTCTAATTAAGACACATATTATCGTGAAGCTTGTTAAAAAAAACTGCGTGCCTTCCTAGTAACTAGTAACATAGTGTGGTTTTCAACACATAGTAGGCGTCTGCGCTAAAAGGAGCTGACGTCACAGCTGTCAAGGGGCCTCCCAGAGAGGCCGGAGTATCAACGAATTACTGATTCGTCGAAATAAAACCTTCAATCGATCCCCACGGGTTTTATTCGATCGTTAAAGTAATGTCTGCAGTCGGTTGTAGCTTTTTGGGTTCCGTATGAGCGATGTAGCGGTCGGTATTGTAGCAATTTTATATTTTAATATTAATTTAGTATATGTTTCATACTTGGTGTTGCGGCGGACTTCGTACCACCTCCGAATAAAATGTATGAGATTTTTTTTATCTTTATTTTTTTGTAATTTATTCCCATGTTTAAGTCTACTATTCGAGGCAGAGATTAATTTAAAAAAATCAAAAAACATAAAAATCGGCCCACGGGATACACATATTTATAGAGCCTTGTAATTATTATTGTGCAGCGTTAGAAAAGAATAATACCCTACGGAACCAAACATTTCGTGTTGAACAGGCGAGGCAATAAGTGATTGGAAAGTTTGCAGTGTTCAAGTTGTTTGCAATTATTTTTGTTACTAGTTCAAAGGCCTCGTGTTTATTGCTGCAGGTTTTGGGTTAAGCTGTCGATAATACCAATTGAAAACACATTTTATTTACTTTAGGTATATAGTGGTAGCACCGTTGCTACGTTGCTACGAGTGTTCGTGCTCAGCTACGCAGCTACGGGGCAGCGTAGTCCTTTACCAAGCCTTGCTGTTAAGTCCGAACCTTATCCAACACATCCAGTTGTTGCTAAGCAATTAGGAAGTAATTTTTGATTTTTTCCTTCAATATTTTTTATATTATGGGACACAAAAAACTCCGTCCAAGTGGTTGTTGGACTGGGACCAAAAAGCCTGGACGTGGCATCGAAAGGCCCAAAATAATCACCATAAGACCATGGGCTGTGCAGATAAAACTTGTTTACTCACGATCGCTGATATACTGTTATTTTTTTCCCTTCACACCCTTAAGGATTGGCAAAAATAGTAGAGTACCTACAGATGTTGACTGTACGCGGCGCCAGTTTATTAAATAATCAGTCTTCGGATCGTCCCACGCACTTAGACCATTTTTTTAAATTGTGTAACCCCGTTCTGGGTTACGGTGTATATGTGGGATCCGCCCCCTGTATAGTGACAGCAAAAACTGCGAAATACTCTTCTTTGAAATCGCAAATTTGTGTTACGTGTTAGCGCTATGTTTGCATAGGATTTGAAAGCAAGCTTCGTTAGATTATTGCTATCGCTAGATTATTGCAAGTTACGTCATCCGGGTATCATCGTATTATAAAATCAATAGCCTTTTATAAAAAAGTTTTATGAATCGATAGGAAGGTCCACTGAAAGGGATCGCCCCTCCAATATCCTCTACAAAAGTCTCTAAGAGGCTTTTTAACAAAACACAGTCTTATCTCTAGGAACCAACCTCATAATTTAATTCATTATAGATCCAAACCAATCAAATTCAAACTCTTACAGTGGAGACATAAAATCGAAATTCCTTTGGATTTTAATAAAAAAAGTTCAGAGCGACCAATCTCATTTTAAATTGAATTCATGTGCACTTGTTAAGTTGATAATTTTTGGGCGGAAAAGTTTTTGGTAGTAATGTGATTTCGTTTAATTGGATGGGCGGGCGGAGCTGGGGTTATCTGGAATAGAAAGTACTTATTATTATGAAAAGTACAATGAGAATTATTATAACGGACGAATGAATGGACTTATTTGGAATAAGTAGAGTAAGCTTTTATTGGATGAGACTGAATACTGGAATCTGAAGTATATACCCAACATTCAGAAATGGTATACTATGTCTTAAACCTGCGCTACATTTAAATTTTAAAAAAATGTCTGAAAATAATATGATCACAATAAGACTAAGTTGGTAGTAAGTTTTTTGTTCTCTCAACAGACCAATGTAAGAACAAACAAGCCTTGTATGAGACCATACTACAATAACTATTAGGGGGAATGTTTTCTGAGAACGTGCTCAATTCCACACTTATAGAGTAGTCCTGTACTCTTTATTATAGACACAGTTAAATAAGATATGTTAAAATTAAAATTAAGCAGGTTTCAAAATGCACTCAGCAAATCCTCACCACTATGAGCAGGCAGGATGCCCAAAATGCTGGCAGCATTGCCACGTTGAATGGCAATGCTGATGTGTTGGTCAAAATATGTGCCGGCGTTCTGGTCACCAGATGTCTTCAACAACGTTTTGAGAGCTCCCTGTAAATCCGATGGGCACCCAGTTGTTAAGTGTTTTATATGAGTTAACTTTTAACGGTCTTTGTATATTTGTAAGAGTATATTGATAATTGGGCTCATGGTCTCATCGAAACCATATTCCTCATAAAATTATGTCACACTATTAATTGTTTTATGATCCTTGCAATAAGACATACTTTTCTGTGTTTTCGTGTACTATCGACATACGGCGACTATCCGTAGTGACTACGGGGGGCATGAGGTCGTAAAGCTTGTCCTAAGTTCGACAGCGGTGCAGTAAACCTACTTTCATGTTTATTTCAGTCATATTACACGCGCTGAAATTTACGAGATGTCTGGTGTCTGTAGGTACGCCGTTATTTAAATAGTGTTTTTTTTATTACGATTTGAAATTTTGCGGGAAAAGAATGTCCGCACGAAGCCCTATCCATGAATTTTTAATATCTATGTGAGTGATTATACAGAATGGTTCCGAAAGTGTTTACTAAGTTTGAAACTTGGACTTCTAGCGCATTTGTAGTGAGAATTTAGACATTGTCAATAAAAAAAGGCGACCAGATATGGCGGTATAAGTTCATAACGTATGACACCTAAACATAAGGTCACAGGTTCATTAACGATCTTAGTTTAACGCAACACTGAATTAACTTAAAATGCAAATCACCGTCCAACTATTTTTAAGTAACAATAAAGTAATTAAAGTCACTATAGAGTACCGAATGAGTTCATTGATCTTCAAACGCACAACGGGTCTATCATCAGGCGCTATAAAATTGTGTTTGCAAATTAAAGGGTAATGGAACGATTATAGCCTTAGATAGATTAGATACAGGGCGTGCCCAATAGGGCACAGCACTCAAGCTTACGAGGGTAATTTCAGGCCATAGATAGTCCACCACCCTGGCCTTGTGCGGATCTATGTACTTCACACATCTTGTGAGGGTTAGTTATTATTGCAACATAATAATTCCAGCCCTTTTTAATGTCCCACTGCTGGGTACGGGCCTCCCCTCAATGCGAGGGGGATTAGGCCATAGTCCACCACGCTGGCCCAGTGCGGGTTGGCGGACTTCACACATCTATCAAGGGGTTCTGTCAGACATGCAGGTTTCCTCACGATGTTTTCCTTCGCCGTTTAGCAAGTAAAAATCGGGGTTGAAAAATTAGATTCGGACTTAAAATCCGGAAATCCCAGAGGTGCGAGCCGGGGTTTGAACCTGCGATCATCGTTACCGAAGCAAGCGTTCTACCAACTTGGCTATCACTGCTGTTTTTAATAGAATGAAAAAAGTGAGGTACACCCAGGACACTATTACCATAGATCAGCAAATTAATTCAATTAATTCAATTTAATGCATTCGAGATTCGGTCACGTTCGAAAATCCTTAACGTTGTCCACTCATGGGGATATAATGGACTTTTGCGAGCAGATTTTGAACAATAAACCCTGCCTTTGCGAGCCAGCGAGATGAAATAATGATTATACAGTCAAATAGCAAAGGAAACGTAGTGGTTAGTGGAATTAATTAGTTAGAAGTGAGGATTAAGACTTGTTTAATTATAAAAGAGACACTTTAAATTGTTAACTTCTGTTTTATATGGTACCCTGGTAACGTTTTGCACAGTTAGCACAGTTGTTAGTGACCCTGCATTCTGTACCGAAGGTTCCAAAGTCGAATCCTAGTAGGCGCTTTAGTGACTGTAGCGTCTTGATCTACTGCCGCCTTCCTACCTAGGCAAGTATGCTCCATCGTAAATCTCATCGTCACTTACCATCAGGTGACATCGAGATCAAATACTTGCCTATAATGTAATCAAAAAAAAAAGGCGCAATCTCTGTGTGATGAGAATGTTTGTACACAAGCATTGATGTTTAATATCTAATAAATAATAATATACCGGAACCATCCCTAGCCCATAGTACGGTACCCATAATATAAGCGGTGCTTAGTGTGGTACCATACATTGGTGTGTTCGTTTTAAGCGGGTTAAGTCTTATTTAATTAAGGAAGCGATGCGTTCGTATTTTAACACCCGCTTTTATGGTGCCCTGGTACTTATGACGCTTGGATTATCAACTTGTGGTAGGAATAAGTGAGTACTTAAGCATGCATCCTAAATAAGTAATAGCGTAATTAACTTAGTCAACTTTACGCCGCGCAGTTATTCGCGTAATTTACTACCATGCAATACTTAAACATATTACGTGTCGTAGCGCGGCGACGCAAACGGCAAATATAAAACCGAACGTAATATAAATTTGACGCAGCGTAAATTACGCTAGTTTGGTATGGCCTCAGCATTGCCTGTCAATGGCGAAGGATCCATATTGGTAGCAAGATTATTGTTGGCTTCTGTTTGGATATTGTAATTTGGGTACTTACATGCTTGAAACATTCTTGCTTTAATGTGAAAATATAGTTTTTATTTAAATACAGGGAGATTCAGAAAGGGTATACTAAGACTTGAATTTGCGCTTATTTAGCGTAATTATTGTAATCATCATGACGTGAAGTCCTAGTTTCAATATCTCGATTTTAAACAATACATTTGGTCCCAACAAGTCAATTGTGATTTTTTATTAAAAAAAAATTTAAGAAAGTGAAACTAGAGTGTAGATATCTTCAGTTAGGGGTTTTAAGTTTTGTGTGATAAATTAAATGAATGGGGAAGAGGAAATCACCACTAACCTTCGGCTTGTCAACTTTTACAATTATAAATCGAACAAGTTGATCGATAATTACAGAAGCCAGCAACACCGAACTCCTCTATGATGTTAGTCGAGAAACTCTGACACAAGTGTCGGGACCCCAAATAATATGCAATTCTCCGCGAAACGAGAATTCTCGTTGCTGTAAAGCAGCCGAAACTTCGGAAACGTAAGAACATAAAATAAACGCGACAAAATTTGTAAAAAACGTTTTATTTCAATGTGTAGTATTCGCGTAAATACAAGAAACCAATATTATTTTAAGAGCCTGTCGTATCGTATAGAAATATTTGAGGTATTCATCCAATTTGCTGGTATGTTGCCGCAATAAATAACCGTCAGGTTACCGGCAGTAAATATCAGTTACGCGTTGTAAACGTTGCAACAGTTAAATATATACTAGCTGAGATTTATTCACTGGCCATTCAAATACCAGAGAATTTCGCACAGAAAAATATGTTCTCATATACTATTCGAGGTTACTGGGTATAAATGTAATTATATTTTCGGGGTCGAGTCACCTTCGTCCGTAGGAGAATTAAGTACCCTCGAGATACCCTACACGTGACGCTGAGTGGTGCCAATCAGGTGACAACTCTACTGGTGGTAGGCTTCGGCCGTGGCTAGTCACCACCCACTGAACAAAGCCATGTCGCCAAGCGGCCTAGCCGTGTTCCGGCATGATGTTCGGTGTTGCCATTAATGGATGGCGGGTCAGATCAGTTGCGCTGCATGTGCCTAGTGAATGTAACGTCTCTATCTACTGCCGCCTTCCTGCCTAGGCAAGTATGCTCCATCGTAGATCTCATCGTCACTTACCATCAGGTGAGATCGAGATCAAATACTTGCCTATAATGTAATAAAAAAAATTTAAACATTCCATAAATAGCTCCCATTGTTTTTATTGATTCAACACTTACAAAATAGTAAGTAACAATTCGAGGAAACAAAAGTTTAAATTAATTAAATACCAAATCATTTGTGTTAACCGTTTAATTCGCCGTGAAAAGGGTTCATTCCAATTAATTTGACAATCAATTTCCCAAAAATCTACTTAATGGAGCTACGTTCGTTCGGTTTGGTATGGAAAATAATTGAATGTCAAACGATTAAGTACGACGTAAACAAATGAATAGAATGGGAAATACAAGGTCTTACAAATTCTCAATTGCTATTATGCTGTAGATTTTCATTGATATTATTCAATCACCGAAGAATGTCATTAGTTTCATACAAAAAAAAATCCTTTTTACTTCTCATGCTCATACAGTCCTTGTAGATGCTGGGTATAAGCGGACTAAAACTGCATTTCATGCTCTAGTGCTTGAAAAGTGTTTACTTCTTCTAAGACGAAGACATTTAGTACTAAAAAAAGATGTTAATGACAATTTGTAAGTGCCCCCGTAGGCCTATATGAAATAACTGATTTGACTTTGACTTTGAGTCCATGAAGCCAAACACAATACAAATACAAACATAGAGACATAGAAAAAAACGTATTATTTAATTGAAATAAAACTAATTTTGTCCTCCCGTGACCATGGTCGCCGTAAAACAGCCGAAACTTCGGGAACGTAAAAACATAAAAAAAGTGATAAAATCCTTCAAATTAGTTTTATTTCAATTGCAAGAAGATGTTGAGCTCCAGCATAAAATTGACTTGACTTCTCTTAGTACTTACCGAAGGAATGTCCACAGTGTACGGATGAGACTTGTCCGTACGGCTTGTCGACCGAAAAATAGAATGGAGATGGGGGAATTAATTCGTGTAATACCGTCGCACACTCTCCGAAATGTATTCTGTAAAAGACCGATAGGCTGGCAGCCCTACGTCGGTATTCCAGCCTCTATAGCTTGGCCTGCACTAGGGTCTCGTTGCCAATGAGCTTTCTAGCCCGCCTGTCTATTGTAAAAAGATATCATGCTTCAGTGTAAGCTCGACTTGGCTTTACCTGATCTTCAAAACAATTTATACTTACTTACCAAAACTTCGTTAGTTTCAATTGGGAAGATAGCGGCTCAGTACAGCCTCACACCATCGGAGAAGTTCCAAGTAATTTTGGCACTCAGTCACAGGACTTTCGAATGATTACTTACTGTGGGTCCAACTTGGTGTTTAGCTGTTGAATATACAATAGTAATAATTAATGGGCTTTTACATTAATTGTTAGGTCTACGCCTTTACCTTCCAGTGTTGGCTGGAAGCTTGCTTTGAAAACAAAGTAATGGAGTATGCAGGATAGCATATATTTTAAGACCCATAAGTAGACACTGAATAATACGAATCGGTGTTCTTTTGCGAGGATATGGTACCAATCGTTAACTATAAAAGTAAGCGCACATATTGCCCTGAGCTCAAGAGCACGGAGACGGTTACATTTGACACGTGATAAGGGTGCCTTATTTGCATGTAAGTTTTCTGCTTCAGATATTTTATACAAAAAGCTATTCACTAGAATATCTAGATTTTTTTTACTATCGTCTTTTATTATACCACTGAGTTTATTCATCTGTTTTCTCACTTTATATAATACTAGCTACGCCCCGCGGTATTACCCGCGATTAAAAAGTATGTCCCTATGTCATTTTCTGACCCCTAAACTACCACTACTTATGCAAAAAATCATGTCGACCCTTTTCTCTATGAAAATTAAAACAAATATATACCAGATCCGTTCAGCCGTTCTGGCGTGATTGAGTAATAAACATCCATCCATCCAAATTTTCACATTTCACGCCAGAACGGATTTGGATTAAATTTGGCACAGAGATAGATTATAGTCTGGAATAGCACATAGGCTACTTTTTAACCCAGTTAAATGTATGGTTCCCGTGGGATATATTTGTTTTAATTTTCATAGAGCAAAGCATCGACATGATTTTTTGCATAGGTAGTGGTAGTTTAGGGGTCAGAAAATGACATAGGCTAATTTTTATCCAGAAAAAATGCACGGTTCCTAGGAGATAGCATACAGGAACCGTGCATTTGCAAAAGGACATAGAGGAAAAGGACAAACTTTGCGCGGGTAACACCGCAGGGCGCAGCTAGTGTTTATTATAAGTACACTCCACCCAAACAAGGCCCATTTATTTGATAACTGTACAAGTTATTCTATAACACTCGAGTACCATTCACAAACTAAAATTATATCTGAAGTGAGTTCACAAACTATTGTTTTGAAGTGCAAAGTTCGCGGACGCTTTCCGAAACTGAAATTGCACCATAATATAACAAGTAAAGTATGGTTACTCAACCGTCCATGACTATAATGTAAGCATCTTACATAAAAACTGGCATTTGAAAAAAAAAAAAAGAAATAGCACATCAGCGCATCGGGAGTTCGGAGTCTGTGGTAAGAAAAGAGGCGGGAATTAAAAAGGAGATAAGTGGGACTTTTTGGCGGGAAACTGAAAAGTCATGGCGTCAGTTATGTTTTAATTTCTGATACTAGTGTTCCTGCGAGTTATAGTGAGTGATATAAGTGGAATATTAACCATTATGGGTTCGGTAAAGTGCACAAGTGTAGGTAATTGAAACAGAGTGACGAAACTTGGCTTTTCAGTTTCTCACAAAAAATCCATGGTAAAGTATCCATCGCTTTACTGATTGAGGGATGGGGGGTATTTTACTTGGGGCAAGCCTTTGGGCCTGTGCATATGCTTAAAAACAGAAATAATTTATATTACTTGACACTGGCAAAATACCTACGGTGATGCCAAATTAAAAAAAAAAAAAGGAGAAAAGTGGTTGTACTGGTAAACTAAAACTAATTCATTTACATATTATCTACTTAAATTTTATATTCTGTAATTCAGTGGTGTATTATTGGAAGTCTAACCTCAGGATATTCCTTATAATAAGTAGGCATGCGTCAACAAACTGGGCCCCGAGTCTGCTAACACAATCGAATCATAATCAAACAGGCACCGCATAGTAACTGTCACTTTTGACAGATATTGTATGGTATATCTGTCAAAAGTGATGGACTGTGACTAGCGTAGTGGACTATGGCCTAATCCCCCTCGCATTTAGGGGAGGCCCGTGCCCAGGAGGGACATTAAAAAGGGCTGGTATTATTATTATATAACTGCGGTAGAATGGCAATAGGGTCGCCAGTTGCCACCCATTGAAACTATCAGTGAAATTATCTGCAAGGGTCCATTATCTGCATACTTCTTCAGGGTTTTCAGTTTCCAGGGGTGTATTTTATTGTTTTTATAAGTGTTATGTCTTTACAAAGCAGTCAGTACATTTTCTATATCATAAGTACCAAAAGTGGCTACCACGAGCACCCTTTTAGTTTGTTTGTAAAGTGTTAATGAGATTGCAGGGATGATAAATGTTAATAAAGCTGTTCTCTCAAAGTTGGGTGCGCGCTGTAAATTTTGGCAAAGTTTTATTTGAAAAATTGCTTGGATGAAATGGTTTGACTGTATATATTGGCTTGTCTCGTTCTAAGTAATTGCCGGCATATGAATGTCTTGAGTGCATTTCTAAAAATTTAGAAAATTAATACGTAAAAGAACCAAGACTTTTTCATTTTTATCATACAATGTCCTTATTTTATTTTATTTGTTTATTTTTCCTATTAATAAGTATATTTTAGTTTTTTTGTTTTTTCATGTATATATCTTCATAATAATGTAATAATATAACATTTACATAACATAAACATATATAACACATAATGTTCATAATTTATCTATACATCTATATATATATGAATAAAATTGGAGTGTCTGTTTGTAATATTAAAATAACAGCTTTTTACTAAATGCATTTGGATGTATAGACGGTACCTATACTAAAACAACCTTTTTGAAAATTTTTGGCTGTCTGTCTGTCTGTCCGTCTGTTTGTCTGTCTGTCTGTTTGTTCCGGGTAATCTCTGAAATGGCTGGACTGATTTTGACGGGACTTTCACTGGCAGATAGCTGATGTAACAACTAGTAACTTAGGCTACTTTTATTTTAGAAAAAACATAGGAACTCACGAAAAAAAATTAAAACCAATGTTGCAGCGTTGCGCCTGATTAAGTTTGATAGCAACTACCTGAAATGCGTACCGCGGGCTCAGAAAGCGCGAGTAGGCTGTTGCCAACGGTTGTGTCTTTGTTAAATACCACGCGAACGAAGTCGCGGGTAACAGCTAGTAGTAAATAAACCATACGTCTTGATTTTAAAATACCTATGTTGAACCGTCGTAAATATTTTATGTTTTTACCAACGACATGGGACTTAAAACTAGAACGCGAGGGAGATAAACATTTTTAATAATACACAATAAAAATTCGAGGTTAAATTTTTATTCTGTGCTAAACACACTGCATATTGAACTGTCAGTATATCTGATTTAACTGTAGTTATGAAATATTCACCCAAGAAGTCCGTTAATTTGTGAGTAAAGTATCCTCAACTTTACTTTGAGGGCGGGCTTATTAGGCCTAGTCTACGGATTAGGCCTGCGTAGAATCTCTCTTGTTTGACATTTAATAAAACCATACCACTTGACATTGGCAAAATACCTTCCCAAAGGTGAGTAATGCCATTTAAAAAAAAGTTATTAAATATCTATATAGCTTATGCCTCCACTTCCAACTCGGTTCATAGATTTTTTTGTAAAGAATGTAGTATACATCGTCTATCTTCAATCCCCTTACCCATCCAGCGATAGGTATTCTGTTAATGACAAGTAATTAATACCAATAACAAATTAAAATTATTAAAAAAACACAACACAGCAGTGACAGCCAAGTTGGTAGTGAGAGATTTCCTACAGGACTCCTTAATAGCTTAAAAAGGCTGACAAGTGCGCAACACATTTATTGATGGACAAACGAATGAGAGAACATGATCGAGTACCTTTACAAAATTAATTACACAAATACCCAACAGGATGCTACGTTCGTAGGTTCAAATCCTGGTTCGCACACCTGGAACTTCTGAATTTCATGGGAGAATCTCATTTTTAACCATGCCCAACAGCGAAGGAAAATGTCCTCAGGAAAGGTGTATATCCCAGAAAAACCGTCTGATAAGACGTGTGAAGGCCTAATGCCCCTGGAATTAAGGGAAGGCCCGTGCCCAACAGGGGACATTAAATGGCTAGAATTATAGTAACAAAATATGATGATGCTGCACGATGGTTTTCCTCCAAAATTGAGTTGTATGACCTTTGAAGTAAGTACTAGTTTTCGTTGCCTCTCAAATTCGTTTTCACTTTTTTTTAAATGGCATTACTCACCTTTGGGAAGGTATTTTGCCAATGTCAAGTGGTATGGTTTTATTAAATGTCAAACAAGAGAGATTCTACGCAGGCCTAATCCGTAGACTAGGCCTAATAAGCCCGCCCTCAAAGTAAAGTTGAGGATACTTTACTCACAAATTAACGGACTTCTTGGGTGAATATTTCATAACTACAGTTAAATCAGATATACTGACAGTTCAATATGCAGTGTGTTTAGCACAGAATAAAAATTTAACCTCGAATTTTTATTGTGTATTATTAAAAATGTTTATCTCCCTCGCGTTCTAGTTTTAAGTCCCATGTCGTTGGTAAAAACATAAAATATTTACGACGGTTCAACATAGGTATTTTAAAATCAAGACGTATGGTTTATTTACTACTAGCTGTTACCCGCGACTTCGTTCGCGTGGTATTTAACAAAGACACAACCGTTGGCAACAGCCTACTCGCGCTTTCTGAGCCCGCGGTACGCATTTCAGGTAGTTGCTATCAAACTTAATCAGGCGCAACGCTGCAACATTGGTTTTAATTTTTTTTCGTGAGTTCCTATGTTTTTTCTAAAATAAAAGTAGCCTAAGTTACTAGTTGTTACATCAGCTATCTGCCAGTGAAAGTCCCGTCAAAATCAGTCCAGCCATTTCAGAGATTACCCGGAACAAACAGACAGACAGACAAACAGACGGACAGACAGACAGACAGCCAAAAATTTTCAAAAAGGTTGTTTTAGTATAGGTACCGTCTATACATCCAAATGCATTTAGTAAAAAGCTGTTATTTTAATATTACAAACAGACACTCCAATTTTATTCATATATATATAGATGTATAGATAAATTATGAACATTATGTGTTATATATGTTTATGTTATGTAAATGTTATATTATTACATTATTATGAAGATATATACATGAAAAAACAAAAAAACTAAAATATACTTATTAATAGGAAAAATAAACAAATAAAATAAAATAAGGACATTGTATGATAAAAATGAAAAAGTCTTGGTTCTTTTACGTATTAATTTTCTAAATTTTTAGAAATGCACTCAAGACATTCATATGCCGGCAATTACTTAGAACGAGACAAGCCAATATATACAGTCAAACCATTTCATCCAAGCAATTTTTCAAATAAAACTTTGCCAAAATTTACAGCGCGCACCCAACTTTGAGAGAACAGCTTTATTAACATTTATCATCCCTGCAATCTCATTAACACTTTACAAACAAACTAAAAGGGTGCTCGTGGTAGCCACTTTTGGTACTTATGATATAGAAAATGTACTGACTGCTTTGTAAAGACATAACACTTATAAAAACAATAAAATACACCCCTGGAAACTGAAAACCCTGAAGAAGTATGCAGATAATGGACCCTTGCAGATAATTTCACTGATAGTTTCAATGGGTGGCAACTGGCGACCCTATTGCCATTCTACCGCAGTTATATAATAATAATACCAGCCCTTTTTAATGTCCCTCCTGGGCACGGGCCTCCCCTAAATGCGAGGGGGATTAGGCCATAGTCCACTACGCTAGTCACAGTCCATCACTTTTGACAGATATACCATACAATATCTGTCAAAAGTGACAGTTACTATGCGGTGCCTGTTTGATTATGATTCGATTGTGTTAGCAGACTCGGGGCCCAGTTTGTTGACGCATGCCTACTTATTATAAGGAATATCCTGAGGTTAGACTTCCAATAATACACCACTGAATTACAGAATATAAAATTTAAGTAGATAATATGTAAATGAATTAGTTTTAGTTTACCAGTACAACCACTTTTCTCCTTTTTTTTTTTTTAATTTGGCATCACCGTAGGTATTTTGCCAGTGTCAAGTAATATAAATTATTTCTGTTTTTAAGCATATGCACAGGCCCAAAGGCTTGCCCCAAGTAAAATACCCCCCATCCCTCAATCAGTAAAGCGATGGATACTTTACCATGGATTTTTTGTGAGAAACTGAAAAGCCAAGTTTCGTCACTCTGTTTCAATTACCTACACTTGTGCACTTTACCGAACCCATAATGGTTAATATTCCACTTATATCACTCACTATAACTCGCAGGAACACTAGTATCAGAAATTAAAACATAACTGACGCCATGACTTTTCAGTTTCCCGCCAAAAAGTCCCACTTATCTCCTTTTTAATTCCCGCCTCTTTTCTTACCACAGACTCCGAACTCCCGATGCGCTGATGTGCTATTTCTTTTTTTTTTTTTCAAATGCCAGTTTTTATGTAAGATGCTTACATTATAGTCATGGACGGTTGAGTAACCATACTTTACTTGTTATATTATGGTGCAATTTCAGTTTCGGAAAGCGTCCGCGAACTTTGCACTTCAAAACAATAGTTTGTGAACTCACTTCAGATATAATTTTAGTTTGTGAATGGTACTCGAGTGTTATAGAATAACTTGTACAGTTATCAAATAAATGGGCCTTGTTTGGGTGGAGTGTACTTATAATAAACACTAGCTGCGCCCTGCGGTGTTACCCGCGCAAAGTTTGTCCTTTTCCTCTATGTCCTTTTGCAAATGCACGGTTCCTGTATGCTATCTCCTAGGAACCGTGCATTTTTTCTGGATAAAAATTAGCCTATGTCATTTTCTGACCCCTAAACTACCACTACCTATGCAAAAAATCATGTCGATGCTTTGCTCTATGAAAATTAAAACAAATATATCCCACGGGAACCATACATTTAACTGGGTTAAAAAGTAGCCTATGTGCTATTCCAGACTATAATCTATCTCTGTGCCAAATTTAATCCAAATCCGTTCTGGCGTGAAATGTGAAAATTTGGATGGATGGATGTTTATTACTCAATCACGCCAGAACGGCTGAACGGATCTGGTATATATTTGTTTTAATTTTCATAGAGAAAAGGGTCGACATGATTTTTTGCATAAGTAGTGGTAGTTTAGTGGTCAGAAAATGACATAGGGACATACTTTTTAATCGCGGGTAATACCGCGGGGCGTAGCTAGTATTATATAAAATGAGAAAACAGATGAATAAACTCAGTGGTATAATAAAAGACGATAGTAAAAAAAAATCTAGATATTCTAGTGAATAGCTTTTTGTATAAAATATCTGAAGCAGAAAACTTACATGCAAATAAGGCACCCTTATCACGTGTCAAATGTAACCGTCTCCGTGCTCTTGAGCTCAGGGCAATATGTGCGCTTACTTTTATAGTTAACGATTGGTACCATATCCTCGCAAAAGAACACCGATTCGTATTATTCAGTGTCTACTTTACTATTTAAAAAGTTTTGCTGCATCTAACAAGAATGACGTCACACCACCCAGAAATAAGTTAAAGTATAATTGAGTGGATTAACGCAATGTGCAACGCAAAGCATTGCATCTTACTATACGGAGTGTGAGTGGCTTCGTAATGAAAACTGATGCTGTGGATTCAGCTCATGATTCTGGCCCCCAGAACTGGAATTTTCCATCTGTCAGTTAATGAATTATTCGCATTTTGAATTGGATTTAAGCATGAAATCATAATAGAGGTGTACCGCAACGTGATTTTAAATAAAAAAAAACTAATTTAAACCTAAAACTGCAATGTAATTTAAAACTAGATTCGCTCGAGCGCGCTCGTCGCTCGCACGCTTCGGGTATTGCGCGGACCGTTGTGATGTGTTCGCGTTGTCTACGATACATTGAGCGTTTAACAATTACAACATGTAACCCATGACTTTTGACATAAATGATTTTTATAATTTTATTAGGTGTTGTGTGTACAGGCGTTAAGTGTAACTTGTGTAACCCGAGTGTTTTTAAGTCCATGATCGTTTTCTCCCAAAAGTAACAACAAAACAGCAGTTTCATAAACTCTTTATAAGCTTCCTGAAAAGCAATCAGAACCGTATAACAACTGATACGAACCAGTCGATATTAAATCGCAAATCTCGCGAGTATTGTCGACGATCGAAAGTTTACTTCCAAAACTTTTCAGATCTGTAATGGAAGAATATGTCCTAGGAATAACTGTGATATTATTATATCCCATGTAAATATAGTCGTACTAAAACTGTTTTAAATATTTTAATAATTTAATTTTCTTAAGATAATTAAAAAATTAAAAAACACTGGATCCCAAGTAACTAAAATAATTAAATCAAAACCAAGCGCACCATTGCAAGACCTCAAGACAGTGTGAGCACTTTCAGCATAGATCAGACCAAAAGCAACCACTAAATACGAGGGTAACCCACATCAAACTTTGACCATCCTTTCATTTATCCAGCTTTTTGGGCATCCCACCTCGATGCTCCCTAAAAGCATTCATTATTTCGGTACGCCTTATCATCATCAGGCTCACTTTTCCCTATTATCTAAGATCAGCGCAGTCTCTTTTTCTTCAATACATCCCTCATACTCTCGTCCATATTAATCTCCTTGACATCACTCTTAATAATGTCTATCGATCTCTTCTTGACTCTTGTTCACGATCTGTATGCGTCCAGACTTATTACTCCTTTTGTGACATGATTCTGATCTCTGCTCGATACAAACCTACAACATTACAACCTCCTTGTTGTGTTTTTGTTATACTTTTTTATTTACTACTTACCTCCTTGTTACTTCATCTGATACACGTGCTACCAATACATCGTGACACCTAAGCCCTAAAAATTTCCCAGCTCAAGTAGATCTCGTTACTAAGCTCAGCGATATTTATAAACGTGTTTTACGCAACATTCACGTGCCATTTCATGTGGAAAAATACACATTACTTGTACACACAGCGCTTTCCTTAATCACAATTTCCGAGTTTGCGCAAAATCCAGTGACTCGTATAGTTTTCTGATATATTAAAAGTTCTTAAAATAATAATAATGTTCGATGGATTTGAATATAGAATGGAAATAAGTACTTATTTATTTGTATGCCGGTTATTATCACGGACCAGGCTTTCTGATGACCCAAGAATTGAAATAAAACTATTGTTTCGGATTTTATCGCGATTATTTTATATTTTTACGTTCCCCACGTTTCGGCTGTATACATTTCAAATCACGTTAAGATAGACTTGTATTATGAGTTCATGCAAATACTGAAAAAATACGTGTAACTCATGAAATGATCAACGATAAATTCCAACTCTGGGGGGTGAGAATCGTGAGTTGAATCTATGGTATAAATATTCGTCAGCTACTTCCACCCTGTATATATAACTATATACGTGATCATCACAGACCACCAGCACCCCACCACCCCAATCTTTAACGGTCCTTCCAACGCATCCGCGCCACAGCTTCGCCATCATAAAACCGGGTTAACGCAAAATAAAACACTTCATTTGAGTGCGGCACATAACTGCAAGCATATTCGAATTATATGCCCGTAAAGTCGGCATAAATGAAATTAAGATTTTCGCACACATTAAGACAAAACCTGGTCGCTTTAGGGGCAGAATAGAATACTTGCCGCTAACGCTCGCCTATAAAATAACAGTTACCAACCAGTTTGACTGCCTACGAAAAATCTAACGTGTGCGAGATTCCTTATATTTCTGTTAGGCATATTTGGTGTTGGCTTTCATTCCATATTCAACCAGCTGTCCCGGCGAACCTCGTATCACCTCTGAATGAATATATTTAACCGACTTCTTTAGTAAATTTTTCAATAGCGGGGACAAAAATCAATACTCCCGTTTTTGAGTTGTAAATTCTGTAACTAACACGCCTTAGTTTTGTCTAGTTTTATGTGTATATTTTATACACATATCACAATAATTTGATATCGCTTCATCAAGCTCTTACAGTACAGTATAAGCGCATGGTTGGATATTAATTGCCTTCGGAGATTCGGAAAATTTATTTTCGTATATTAAATATGTCTGGGTGCTACATGGTTCAACTCAAGTCTAGCGTTGCTTAGTTTGGTACCATACAATCGGTATGTTTAACTGTTGGTATACCTATCCATCAATTATTTGACAGAATTTGTATGGGAAATCTGTTAAATAAGTTGTCGATATGGTTTATCAAGACATTGTGACACAGCCTGTTATTAATACATCTTCTTCTTGTTTTATTTCCTTATAATAATCCCAGTAATTATAAATTTGACGGCCTGATTAGCGCAGTAGATAGTGACCCTGCTTTATGTGCCGAGGGTCCCGGATTCAAATCCTGGTAGAAACAAACTTATTTTTTTATTTTATTACATTATAGGCAAGTATTTGATCTCGACCTCACCTGATGGTAAGTGACGATGAGATCTACGATGGAGCATACTTGCCTAGGCAGGAAGGCGGCAGTAGATAGAGACGCTACATTCACTAGGCACATGCAGCGCAACTGATCTGACCCGCCATCCATTAATGGCAACACCGAACATCATGCCGGAACACGGCTAGGCCGCTTGGCGACATGGCTTTGTTCAGTGGGTGGTGACTAGCCACGGCCGAAGCCTGCCACCAGTAGAAACAACCTTTGTGTTATAATCATGAATTTTTGTACCCAGGTCATGGATGTTTAATATCTACATAATATACTGCATATTTTTCCCCCAGTCCATTTTACAGTACCCAAAATACAAGTGCTACTTAGTGGGGACCATCTACTCGGTGTGTTCGTCTGGCAATATTATTATTATTATTACAGCTACAAAAAGTTGTTACCCGACCTCCAATTCGGCCTAATTCCCCCAATATGACGTACAGAGTCCACCAAACAAAGCGTGAAATGGAAAAGGTTCCGGCAATCAGACAAATTGGGGATGCGGTCACCACCCCCAAATAATTAGTTTATTGGGGCAGCGGATTATGACGGATGGACCTATTTTATTGAGTGTGAATTGGATTAGGATACTAGCCATGCCTGCGACTCCGCTTGAGTTATCTATACATACATACAAATAAATAAAATTGGAGTGACTGTTAGTAATATTAAAATAACCGCTGTTCACTGCTGGGCAAAGACGTCGAACCCAAAGTCAAATGAATTATCCCACTAAGATTATAAATGTGAAAGTTTGGATAGATGGATGGATGGATGTTTGTTACTCTTTCACGCCCGAACGACTGAACGGATCTGGATTAAATTTGGCACAGAGATAGATTATAGTCTGGAATAGCACATAGGCTACTTTTTATCCCGGTAAAATGTATGGTTCCCGTGGGATAGATGTTTTAATTGTTCATACTTTTTATCGCGGGTAAGACCGCGGGGCGCAGCTAGTTTTATATATTTCTTCTATCCTAACATAGACAAGTCTGTCTTCATGGCGTTCGACTGTCCCTAGGGGAACGAAGTCAAAGAAAACTCATTAGGCTTTTTTTATTTACAGCCAACCTGTAATCTCTTAAAGTGCTTGATGAATACATTATTATCTGCTAAAAGAACGGAAATTGTTACGTCAATGTATTAAGCTCGTACTTTCGAACCTTGGCTGGCTCACACATGATACGTGGTTAATTATACGCGCAAGTATTCACAAAATAACTGGTGGTAGGCTTCGGCCGTGACTAGTCACCACCCACTGAACAAAGCCATGTCGCCAAGCGGCCTAGCCGGGTTCCGGCATGATGTTCGGTGCTGCCATTCATGGATGGCGGGTCTGATCAGCTGCGGCACATGCAGATGTGCCTAGTGAATGTAGCGTCTCGATCTACTGCCGCCTTCCTACCTAGGCGAGTATGCTCCATCGTAGATGTCATCGTCACTTACCATCAGGTGAGATCGAGATCAAATACTTGCCTGTAATGTAATAAAAAAATAAAAATAAAAAATAATGCCTCAACCACAAATTGGTGGGTCTTTTGCCAATGGCAAGTAATAAACGGTGATAAAAAAATAAAAATGTTACCGATTGTAGTCTGTGCATGGAGGATATATGAAAACAACTATTAATGGGGAGGGGTCTTGATTAACGCAATGGAAGCCAAAACAATGATTGTTAGAATTTTTGTCTGCACGTTTGTTTGTTTGTATGTTTGTCGGCATTAAGTGTAATCTTGTTAAGTGTCCGCCAACCCGCACTGGGCCAGCGTGGTGGCCTATGGCCTAATCCCCCTCGCATTGAGGAGAGGCCCGTGCCGAGCAGTGGGACATTACAAAGGGCTGGTATTATTATATGTCAGCTAAGCACCGGGTTGTTGCAGATTCGATTCCCGCCTAGGCAAATTTCGGAAACGATCTTTTAGTTATTTGCTCCGCTCTGGGTGTTACTGGGATCGCCCCCAGTCCATTGTACGGTACCCATAATGCAAGCGTTGTTTACTGTGGGACCGTGTTTACTGTGATACCCTCATAGATGGGGTATGAGGGTATCACAGTAAACAAGCAAGCCTCAGGGGAGACAAAAAAGCTGTCAACAAATACCTACAAGCTATATCTCGCCGGCTGGGTCCTCGTGTCTATTGATTTTTCAATGCAACTCCACGCGAATGGGCATGGGCGCGTTGAAATGTACACATCGTCTATCCAATAGTTAAAAACCTCGTTCAAATCGCTAGTTTTTCTGTGATGTTCGACGGACATAGATGTAACATGTAACTAGGTTAATGGCCAACTATATATTATAAGCTCATTGAAATTTAAAAAAAATCCTAATCTCAATAGGGAAGATGGCTGGGTGACCATTGACTTAGGGATCCAGTACTCAATATAATTAAATCCAAAACCAAGCGTACCATTGCACGACCTCAAGACACAGTGAGCACTTTCTGCATAGCCAGACCGTAAACTGTCATGAACAAATGAAAAATGAAAAACATGAAAAAACATGACTACATAATTGTAGTCGGAGACTGCAACATAAACATAATGAAGGAAAATATGGATCTAATTGCAACCAAATACTTAAATATGATATCAGAACAAGGACTCCAATGTGGCATACAAGAAATAACGCGAGAAGTGATTACGGACGGGCGGCGTATTACTAGTTGCCTCGACCATGTCTTCATGCGCACTGGCGGCGACGGCCGGCGGGGCCGGGCCGGCTGGGCGAATGGACAACTCGCGTATACGGTGAATACAAGGATCTCGGATCACTACCTAACGGGACTATCAACCAATATAGAAAAACAAACCAACCCGCATTCTATGAAAACAGTGTACAATAACAAATTGATTACACGAAAAATATCGACGATAGATTGGTCGACCGTGTCTAGGATCGATAGCCCTGTTGAAATGTATAACGAAATCAGTGCAATCTTTGGCAATATCTATGGGTTATGTAAAATAAAAATAAAAACAAATAAACGTGAAACAAATACGTGGGTAACCAGCTCGTTACAAAAAATGATTGATCACAGAGACAAGCTGTTCAGAAATTGGAAGATGGAACCACGAAATTATAATATAAGACTTGAATATACGAGGTATAGAAATAAGACTCAAAAACTTATAGACATGGCCAAGGAAAGACACAAACGTCAAGATATTAAAAAATGTAAAGGTGACATTCGTAAAATCTGGCATAACTTAAATACATGGCTCGGCAGGAGTAAAACGACGGTAGATAATGTGATAGAAAAATATCTATTAAAGCACGAACCTTTAGAATCTATATGTAATAATTTCTGTCACACGTTTACTAGGGAAATAGACGATATAAAACATAAATGTCATATCCAATTTTTAAAACGAGAATCGTATGTACAAAGCAGTAACGTGAGTTTCAGATTTAGAAAGGTAACCTCAGAAGATGTAGCAATAATAATAGATAAATTGGATAGTAACAAGGCACCGGGGTCAGATGGAATAAGAGTGATGGATCTAAAAAATATTAAAGAATGCATAAGTCCAATTATAGCTAATTTTATTAATCTCTGTGTGCAAAAGACTATGTATCCCCAAGAATTAAAAATGTCAATAGTCAGGCCGATATTCAAACAAGGCTCCCATACAGACTACCGAAACTATAGACCAATAGCAATATTAAATACAATAAATAAAATAGTTGAAAAGATTATTGTAGGACAAATTATGAAATTTCTAGAAAGAAATACTTTAATTAACGACATTCAACATGGTTTTCGACCAAATAGAAGCACAGCGACAGCGATAGAGAAATTTACAGATGATATTAATAACTATTTAGATCAAAGGAACATAATAGGAGTCATTTTCATTGATTTCAAAAAAGCATTCGATACACTAGACCACGACGGCTTGTTACTGGCAATGGAAGAATGTGGAATACGAGGACCAATCAACAAATGGTTTCAAACATATTTAAGTAATAGAACACTAAGGGTTCGTGTGAATGAAGTAGAAAGTGCAAAGGGGGACATAAAATATGGTGTCCCAACTGGGTCCGTATTCGGTCCTGTTGGGTACATAATACACGTTAATAGTATGCGCAATGTGATAAAAAACTGTATACCTTATATGTACGCAGACGATACATGTCTCATATATGGTGACAAAAATGTAAATACAATTCAAAATAAAATGCAAGAAGATTTGGATAATGTAATACGATGGGCACATGACAACGGAATCATAATAAATATTAGCAAAACAAAGTGTATGCCAATTTTCTCACC
Organism: Pheosia tremula; assembly: GCA_905333125.1. Taxonomy (NCBI): domain Eukaryota; kingdom Metazoa; phylum Arthropoda; class Insecta; order Lepidoptera; family Notodontidae; genus Pheosia; species Pheosia tremula. Next base: position 5,924,917 of record HG995421.1, on the reverse strand, counting down.
ATATAATCCCAACAAAAATATAGAAATTGTGCTAAGAGGACACACATACGAATGTCTCCATAACAATAAAATAAATTGTTGTTGTATTAGTTTGGAACAGGTTACATCTTATAAATACCTTGGCTTGACCGTTGATAAATACTTCACATGGAACATTCATATAGACAATGTATGTAATAAATTAAGATCAATTTTAGGTAAAATGTACACATTAAAACATGCTATTAAAAAAAGAACAATGTTTATGCTATATTACGCACTAGTAGACTCAATTATCAATTACGGATTGGGTGGTTATGGCTTAACATTTAAGACACATATAAACAAAATTAAAACACTCCAAATTAGAATTTTGAAATTACTAGTTAATCAAAAGACAAAACAGGAGCTAAATAAGGACTACGAAAAGTTATTTAAGATATGTAAAGTATTACCAATAGATATGAAAATAAAACTGACAATTCTACTTGAACAACATAAGGTAAATACAAATAAACAAGAGAGAGTACATAGCTACCCAACCCGAATGGCCAAGAAAAGGAAGCTATATGTTCCAAGAGTAAAAAATTATTACGGTCAGCGTACCAGAAAATGGATCACGCCAAGATTCATAAACGAATTGCCTAACGACATATTATATAATGTTAAATCCAGGGCTCAACTAAAGAAAATCCTGATGAAGCACTATCTATCACTATGTCCATAAAAGGGCACCGATATTTATCTATTTTAAAAATGATTTAGTCTTTCTTTCTTTATTAATTTCTGTCACTGATGAAGGGAGCTTATATGGTTTTTGTTATTAATGTTTTTAATTATATTTTTTCATTTTTTTTATTAATGTTAGTTTAGTTATAGTTAAAACGATTTAGTCTGTCTTTCTTTTTTTATTAATTTCTGTCATTGGTAAAGGGAACGTATGTGCTTTTTGTTATTGATGTTTTTAATTATATTTTTTCTTATTAATACTTATTAGTTTAGTTATAGTTAATTTACACGTCCGTGACGCTAAATTCATTAATTTTAAAACCGGATGCCGACAAACTGCTGCGCAGTTTGGCACAAAATGTAACAAGATGTGTAATATGTTGATACAATAAATGAAATTAAAAAAAAAAAAAAAAACAAGAACCAGAAATGAGGGTACCCCACTGACCTCTATGGTATACATCGCTGGACTAATGATAAGCCCGGTTATCGTGTGCCTATTTGATTTTCGCCATTTTGGCGCTGATAGCGGCAGTGAGGGGGAATGGAACTAATAATAGAGATGGGACAGTGATATGATACATCGATAAAAATGTTTATGCTTAAACCTACCCATGCAGTAAAATGAAAATAATTATGATCCATTCCTTTAACAATAGCTAATGTCCAAAATAGTCGAGTGGTTAATACTAAGATGAAAGAAGAAGCAAATAATGATAATGATTAGCCGAATCCCTCATGGGTAGGGTAGGTAATCTTAGGATAAGCCGAAACCGGACTAAAGGGTGGTGTGTACTAGCTAGATCCTAATTAAATAAGGATCGTTTTTTAATTAGAAATGAGGTAATGTAATGTTGTTTGGGAAGCAATGGAGTAGGTAAGGTATTAATAGAAAAAAAAATCATCAAAGTAGTACATAAGTTATGTTTAATAAAACAGTCATCAGAGAAGTGTTTTGAACAGATGTAATCATATTTTTTCGGACGCCAACTAGGCTTTGCAATGTTTTTGAGCCATAATTCTAGTCTTCTATTGTCAGTCGGAAACCTGTGAATTAGTAAACATTGTTTTAAAATAATATGTATTTGATAATACAAATCTGTCTTCGGCGATTTTTACGTTCTTGAACGTTCTATCTATTTAAGATATTGATAGAAAAAATATCGATAAATTTTATCGACAAGGAACTTTTACAGCACTATTGAATTTTATTGTTTATAAAAAACCGATAATACAAAGACAAATGCGTTGTAATCACGTATTAATAAGATTAGTAACATATTTTTAAGTGCCTATAATATCAATAGAAGTTTTAATTTCTTGAATATTAGCCGTAAATTCACTTACTTGTGGAATGTAACCCCACTTCCCTTCTGGTAAAGAGTTTTGCATAACACGCACTCTTTCATGGTTTCCCTATTAGCTAACACCACTTATTTATGTATTAACTATATTAATACGACACAACAAACAAGTTTAATCGCGTTAAACCTTCAAAATCACTTTATAAACACGGAGACAATGTAAACAAAACAACGGCCATTTGCATTTTACGTCAGATTTAGTTTCTTTCCCCCACGATGGGGGCGCTTCAAATAGGCATAATAGATAGCTGTCATTTTAAAGGGTATCATTAGTCTAGCGTACTTGTATCATGGACGTCAGTGGGGTACCCCAATTCAAACTTTGACACCAGGACGTCAACCACCTCAGTCCTCCCGTGACCATGGTTGCTGTAAAGCAGCCGACACGTCGGGAACGTAAAAACAGAAAATAAACGCGATAAAATCCGTAAGATTAGTTTTATTTCAATAAAATAGTATAAATTGACCGGTTCTCCCAAGATGTCCGGTGATTTTCAGTAAAGTATCCAAAGCTTTATGGTTAAGGGTAGGGTATTCATTTCATAATCGTCAACTCCATCAACATGATCATCAGAGGTATTTATAATAGTTATGAAGAAATACTCGACACTGGCAAAATGCCACTAATTTGTAGCCAATTGCCAACCTAAAAAAAGAAGAAGAACAAGCTTACGTTAATTGTGTTTAATTAATCCCTAGGACAAAGTTATACGAGATAACATTGAATTATACGATTTACTGCTTCAATGAGTAACAAATTCTGTTAAAGTAATTTTACATTATTAATTTTATATCAAGTATCTATATATACAGGGTCAATCAGAAAGGTTATAATAGGCCTGGATATTGAGCTTATTAAGCGCTTTTGTGTAAACACACTATGTAAACATATTTTAAAAATTGTGTAAAACTAATGATTAGTAATAAATCGCAGAAATAATACAAACAGAGTGTAATGAACAATATGTTGAAGCATCTCAAACTAAGCCGATTTGTATTACAAAACTAGCTGTCCCAGCGTACTTCGTACCGCCTCAGAATCGAATGTATAAAAAAACTTGCTGCGCCCCACGGTGTTGCCCGCGATTAAAAAGTATATACATTTTAACGAGATAAAAAGTAGCCTATGTGCTATTCCAGACTATTATATATCTCTGAGCTTAATTTCATCCAGATCCGTTCAGCCTTTCTGGCGTGATTGAGTAACAAACATCCATCGATCCAAACTTTGACATTTATAATATTAGTGAGATAGTGAGATTCATTATTTTTTTTGTGATTTTTTCCCATGTTCTAATAGTTATTGTCTTATTAGGGGCAGAGACAAATTAAAAAAAAATCTCATAAAAATCGGCTCACCATTTCTTGAGTTATAAATGTTGAAACTAACACGACATTTTTTTAAATATATTACGGAGTCTTTCCCATCGAACCATTGACTATGCCAATACTTCTTATGAATATATCAAACTTAAAGTTGTATTAACTTTATCAGTAACTTTAGGTGTACTTGGAATAACAAAGTAGGGTTAGGTCAGGTTCAGTTCCCGGGTCGGGTACGGCAACTATATTCACGGATTATAGTGTAATTATGGCAACATAAGTTGGGCTTAAGTAATACTAAGTTGGCTTCATTAATATTCCAGTTTACGAACCAAATATGTTAATGGTTACACTCAGTCCTATTTACAACGTGACCCAGAAAGGGTTTACTATCATTTGAACCTGCGCTTTGGTGAATTTATAATCATTATGTGATGTCATAATTTCGATTATATTACATTTAACAAAAAACAAATACTAATTATTGAAAAAAAACTTATTTTAAGGATTTTATCGCGTTTATTTTCTCATTTTACATTCCTGACGGTTCGGCTGCTTTACAGCAACCCTTTAAAACGAGGAGATGATAAACTTTAAATATGACGGTACGACAGTTCAAACATTAAGACTAGGACGTGAAGCATCTAGTTCTCCCGTCCTATCAAGAAGTACAGGCAACAAACTCCGGTTGCTCTTTTTAAAAAGATCTTTTACATTTTTGACGTCATTGTTATAGGTATGTGCGAACAATGTAGGAACGGCTAGGCAGACTTTAGCTGCTGGTAAAATAAATTACTAACTTTCAGTCGTGCGGGGCGTAAATTTTTCCTTATTTTTTCTATTCTATACATAAGAAAAGATTCCCTTTTCATTCTTTTGTCACGCGTTGAGCATATCTGTGTTCTTTTGCTTTGACCACCAACCGCCGTACTTAGAATTTTTTTAGGGTTCCTTTATCTCACGATAAGATTGACCTTGTGGCCGTTTTGGATATCTCGTGATCATCTCCGGCTCGTCGTTGCCGACATTCTCGACATTCATGTTCTTTTGTTCATGCGAACTATTAAAATTAATCCAATAACCGCTCCAAATAAAATACTAGAAGGAAGAACAATTGAAAGATTAGTTTATACATTAGTTTTTTTTTATTTCCTCTTAAAATCATAGTTCATTGGCAAACTTTGTACATAGGTAATATGAAAAAATTACATGATTCTTAGTTCGTCATGTTCGTTTAGTAGATTTGCATCATCTTTAAGACCTCTTTAACAGCTTAAACGGTTTTTATTTATTTATAAACAGCTACATACTCTACGCACGCCTCGCTAGTTGTACCCCTGACTCGACTCATCAATATTTTTAATTACTCTTAATGGGAAACACAAACTCATCCAAGTATTTTTTTATTTATATTTTGACTTTAACTTTTCTAACAAAGTATTACGGTACGGAATCCTTATCTGTGTGTAATGTTCCAACTCTCCACATTTGATTCCTTTGTCTTCAGTCTGTTTGCCGTCTTCTGTGCACTCGGGGTTTCGTTAAAAAGGTTTTCAATTGCACTTGACACTGTAAATTCTTTACGAACAATGAAATATTTGAGAAAATTTCAAGTTTTAATATTTTACAACTACCTCTCTGATAATACTCTGTTTACACACAAATGGCGATAACACGACACATCTTAATTAATTTATGTTTTTCTATAAAATCACTTAAATCTGGATTATTACTGGCTACTCTATCAATGACGACATACAGTAGTACCTCAAGCGCAAACTTTATTACGTACCGCTTCGGTATCGTAACGTCATCCATCCATATCACACCACAGACTTCAGAAATAAGTATGACAGTGATAGCATGTTTTGTCGATGACCTAACGATTACATTATAACTCGAATGTCCCTTGTCCGCTTCGTAAAGGATTAAATGCCACCCTAAGTGACATTTCAAATTATTTTACGTCTTTTTTGGGTACAATGGACATTTTAATTCGTTTACATATTTTTCAGCCTTGGTTTTTACGATGAATGGCTGAAAAGTACATTTAAATTATTATATATGTTACGTGCTCCGAAAACACTCATATCGCGTTTCAGTATTTTATGGCGAATCGTCATTTGTTCTGAAATGTCGTCTGCAGCGCCATCTGTTTAGCTTGCGGTGAGGTGGAAGAGGAAATAATAAAAAAAAAAGAACAATAATAAAAGTACATTACTTCTGGTCGTCCGCGGTATCTTTATGAAACACAGTCTATAGGTAGCACTCAAGGATAATGTAGGTTCCTATTAATAAAATAATTTTCAGAATCGAAATAGTATAGATCCGGAGATAACCCATTCATGCAAATTTTTTTTTATGACATTATAGGCAAGTATTTGATCTCGATCTCACCTGATGGTAAGTGATGATGAGATCTACGATAGAGCATACTTGCCTGGGTAGGAAGGCGGCAGTAGACCGAGAGGCTACATTCACTAGGCACATGCAGCGCAACTGATCTGACCCGCCATCCATGAATGGCAACACCGAACATCATGCCGGAACACGGCTAGGCCGCTTGGCGACATGGCTTTGTTCAGTGGGAAATACCAATTACCAAACTTGGGTTCCTTTATAAACAGTTTTATAACTAACTAGCTGTTGCCCGCGACTTCGTCCGCGTGGTATTTAACAAAGACTCAGCCGTTGGCAACAGCCTGCTCGCGTTCTGATCCCGCGGGACGCTTTGCAGATTGTTGCTATCAAACTTTAATCAGGCGCAGCGCTGCAACATTGGTTTTAATTTTTTTTCGAGAGATCCATTTTTTTTTTCTAAAATAAAAGTAGCCTATGTTACTCCTTGTTACATCAGCTATCTGCCAGTGAAATTCCCGTCAAAATCGGTCCAGCCATTTCAGAGATTACCCGGAACAAACAGACAGACAGACAGACAGACAGACAGACAGACGGACAGACAGACAGACAGACAGACAAAAATTGTAAAAAATGTTGTTTCGGTATAGGTAACGTGTATACATCCAAATGCACTTAGTAAAAATCGGTTATTTTAATATTACAAACAGACACTCCAATTTTATTTATATGTATAGATGTATAGATAAACAACTCTGAAATGTATTCATTCATTATACTTATAGCGCTTCAACCACGGGGCTGCGTTTACGCCACTCACCCAGCGTAACTTTTTTTACAAACAATGTATTTTTATTCACAGATTATATACCACAGCGCCATAGAGTTACTTGTTCGTTATCTTGTTCTTTTTTCTAGGCGAGCAATCGGGTACAAAATAGTGTCATTTTTGCCAGTGTAGAGTATTTTTGATAATTATTATAAAATCATAAGTTGATGATAATAATGATGTCTATGGCATATATATATATATATATATATATATATATATATTTGTTTTATTACATTGTACGGCTACCTATTGGAATGTATAAATTGAAAATCGATAATGCGTGACAGAATTTGGCAATGGTCATTCGAATTTTATGCGGGCATTCATGGTTCATTCATGGTGGCGTGGTGGCATCGATGAATTCTTACTATTGCATGGCTATGACGTAAGACTGTATGAGTACAATGCTACCAACATATCTGAATTAAAATCAAGGAAGAGAACTACGATTCAGAACTTTATTAGTGTTGTTATTTCAGAATCAGAATATTTTTATTAATACTCGTATAAACCATTATGTTACAGTTCTTATGAATCGTCAAAATAGTTACAAAATGCTAAGCTGAAACTTTACAACTTGTTCATAATGCCGTTCCTATGGAGAAGAACGGGCAAGAAACTCCACGGATGATCTTTTTAAAAAGATCCGTTACATTGGTATGGGTGTGTGAGAACAATGTAGTTCCAGTAAGTGTAAACATAGTTTTATTTTTACACTTTTCCTAAGCACAGGTCCGTCGTAGTATTTTTAGGGAATGGCTTTGCTTTAGGGCACAGTATGCAAGTTGTGAGTGTCTCTGTAACAGTTGGGCAAGTACGGAGTGAAAAGTGAATAGATTTCCATAATTTACAACTTGCCTGCTTGTTACTTCGCTGCTTGCATTACTGTGCTCATGTATATCGAGCCTTAATGAAAGTGTATGTATGTATGACATGTAATCATTTTCTACGTCAGTGACATTTGACGCAAGCCCATTGTGAGTGACGACTCGTGAAACGTAGCGTAGTTGTAGCATCGATGCGGCTGGACTTCTTCTTTTACGAAATGAAATGAGATGAAATAAAATGGATATGCAAATGGCCTCACACACAATTTAGCGGGTAATTTGCCAATGTCAAGTAATTAATAGCAATAAAACATTAAATAAATACCAATTGTAAATAAAATAATGGATGTGACATGATGATATGAAAATGGCGTGTCGCGGCTGGACTTAAAGACTTACCCCCGAGTTTATAGAATTTTTATAACTTTATCAAACGTCATATAGTACTGCGCACAAGTTTTGCTTTGCGCAGTACTATATGACGTTTGATAAAGTTTTATAACGTCTATGAATTCGGTGATTCGGCAGTAGTTACTTTATCATTATAACCTGTAAGTTTAATTAATTCCCAAAAACAAAGTTTTTTACCAGTACCTTAATGATGTAATTAGCGTTTTTTTCCTGAACCCAAAATATTACACAGCCTGTATAATATTTTTTTTGTGCAAACCTACAGAGCAATTTGTTGTCATCGACAAAAATTTATATGTTTTGTTAATTTTTAAGAAAATGTTGCTTTTGTTATTTCCTCTCAGTACGTCTCGTGCTATGGAAACGAACTTTCATTACTCTTATACATGGCATATGTGAGAGGTATATTCTCCAATGACGTCACAGTCATACGTGCAGAGGAGCCGCGTATGAATAAAATATCGGTGAATGTCTTGCTTATATTTTAATATTTTTAGAATATGCGACCTTCACTCGTGCAGGTTGCAATATTTCCATCATAGCATATGGTATGAGTACGCTACGCCAGGTTTTCTCTTCCCACGATAGCTCAAGACTGCGTCACATTTAGTGTTGCCATTTAATGACATCTCCAGTTAAATTGATTCAACTTATGTTAATATAAGTAAGTATAAGTATCGCCATACGAACACACCAACTATACGGTCCCACTTTAACCTTAACGCTTGTGTTATGGGTACCGTACAATAGACTGAGGGCGAACTCAGAATATAATACTTATATACATATTAAACATCCATGACTCGGGAACAAACATAAGTGCTCATCACACAAAGCTTGTCCCTACCAGGATTCGAACCCGGGACCCTCGGCGCAGAAAGCAGAGTCACTACCAACTGCGCTAATCAGGCCGTCAAATGTAATGTAATCTTGGGACAATAACTTGACCTATATAGCCTGTGACTGAGTAAGCCAGCGCAAATACCCGGGGTATGTAATAAATACTACGTCATTCCATAGGATGGTAGTGTACCAATCTTACTAGAAACAATCTTTGCGCACAGGTGCGAGGCCCCCAAGGTGCGGGGCCCGTAGCATTTCCTTGCTACGTGGTTAAACCAGCATTGATCCCAGCTGCCACGGTAAATGTACCAGGGCAACAGAAAGCGACAGCAATACGGTAGCAACTAGCTAGTCTCCAATAATGTAAGGAAAATGTGAAAGTTTGGATGGATGGATGGATGTTTGTTAGTCAATCACGCCAGAACGGCTGAACGGATCTGGATGAAATTTGGCACAGAGATAGATTGTAGTCTGGAATAGCACATAGGCTACTTTTTATTCCGGTAAAATATATGGTTCCCGTGGGATAGATTTGTTTCATTTTTAATAGCGCAAAGGATCGACATTATTTTTTGCGCGGGTAACACCGCAGGGCGCAGCTAGTCTCCAATAATGTAAGGAAAACAGTTCGAACCAGTTTTCAATTTACTTTTACTGCATTTTTTATCGTTGCGTGCTGCGATCTATCAGCCTTCGACCGTTCCACCTATCCGTAGGGCTATAAAAATGATACATGTGTCAAAGGGTTGTAGTACTCACAGGAATTGTTTGCATGATCTCTTCGAGTTTATTTCGCCCTGGTACTTTCATTTGTAACATAAATATTTTCACTACTCCATGTATACCTACGATACCATACTATCAATTTCTTTCTATATGTCGCACCCTCAGAACGGAATAGGGGCTCAACTCAAAAATATTTTTTTTTTGGGAAATCGCAATCGAAGATCTTTCCAACTGAACGGGGAGGACGAAAAGTACCGGCGTAAGAGAGACGGAAATATAATAAGCTTTTTCTATCATAAAAACGACTATGTTTTAATATTCATCGGATAGAACATACATTAAAACCATAATTTTGAAGCATCATTTTGAATTCATAATTTTGTGTTGAGCCCCTATCGTTCTGAGGGTGCGATATATAAAACAAAGTCGGGTTTATTCGAACACTTATAACTCGAGAACGGCTGGACCGATTTTCATGGTTTTTGATTTGTTGTATTTGTCTCCGTCCCGAATAGCAGAACAACTATTAGAAACATTGGAAAATTTACGATAAGAAAAAATAAAAGAAAAAAAAAACAAATGACAAATGAAAAAATTATTTCAACCCGGGACCCTCGACGCAGGAAGCAGGGTCACTACCAACTGCGCTAATCAGGTCGTCATCTAAAAGAAAATCTCTCATTTCTCTATAATCCTACAATTTTTAAAAGTACGCGAGTTCTAGGTATGCTACAGATGTCGGAGCTCTAACCGACACTAGTGTCCGTGCAATCAGTGCTCATTGTGGTCGGTGTCGGAGAATTAGCTTGAATTGATATTTACGGACAGGTATTTAGTTGGTTGAACTTATTGAGAAAGTTGATCGAACAAATAGAGAAACGTGAACTTTACAAACTATAACTTACACTACTTTTGAACAAGAAAACAGTTGAGAATTTAAAATGACTAAAATATCAAAAATATATATATTTTTTATGTTTAAGCTGACAGTCGCTGGTAGTTATGGATAGACAGAAGATTGCAAATACTTACAAAAACTAGTCTTAAAAAAACAGAGAAAGATCTTTTTATAAAACGAAGTCCCTTCTTATTATAAAAATGCAACACACTGGATCTAAATACTTTTTTTTGTTACCACCGACGGTTATTCGCATCGGTTGAAAATCGATCAGAGTTTACATGCAAAATAAATTACAAGGTAACCGCGTGGTGGCTGAACCAATTTACCGAACGACAGAGTGGATCACACTACACTACAGCTTCGATGAACAAAGAAATTACATATATGCGGATATGGTAATGCAGCGCTAAATACGCTTTGCCCCACTCCACTCCCGTCCTCTCCACTCCACCCCGCTCAACTCTGCACCGCTCAACTCAGCACCGCTCCACCCCACTCCACTCCGCTCCGCCCCGCGCCGCTCTATCCCGCTCCGTTATATGAATCATTTCAAAAACTGAAGAACCTTTTCATTCCGCTACTGTACGTATCTATAAATCCATAATTTGCAAAAGAAGCTTTTTAAGAAACTTTTCAGCCCAAGTCATTCGAACATTATGTAATGTTCCCAATTGTATTGTGATGTTTTTATACTATATACACACATTCTGCGCAAACACAGTGTTTTTACCAGTTTATAAGAAAAAAAAATATGTGCACCATCCATTCTTTCTCGAATCCATGGCACTCAAATCGTGAGCGGAGCTCAATTTCAAGTTAAACTTGAATGCTGCACTCATCTGAGGTTAGCATTCATAGACTTAGATAAAAAATGTTTCAGTGAATGAATTGTTTTACGATTGATTACGGGGGCACTTACAAATTTTCAAGTCATTTATTTATTAACTCTACAATCGGAGCGGAATGCGCTCTTAACGGCACGAATCTTGCAGGTTTGTGTTGAATTGCAGTGCTTTTAATGGCATAATTGTAATAGTTCAAAAAGTTATTGAAATGGTCATTGCCTACTAAGAAAAAAATGAGGCAAGACACGTTACGAAGACTTGATTAACGCAGTTAGCAGTCACCTTGCTTTCTGCGTCGAGGGTCCCCGGTGCGAAACCTGGTAGGGACATACTTTGTGTGATGAACACGAATGTTTGTATTCGAGTCATGGATGTTTAATATCTATATATTTTTTATATACTGTATTCGCCCTCAGTCTATTGTACGGTACCCATAATAACAGCGTTGCTTACTGTGTGACCGTTTGGTGTGTTCGTCTGGCGATATTATTATTAAAAAAAAATGGTAGTGTGTGTTCAAAATCTAAAGTAGTTTAAATTATTGTCAATGAGCTCTATACGAATGGCTATAACTTATCAAAAATATAGATGAAAATAAACAACAAAATAATATTATGCATTGTATTCCTACAAAAAAAAAATTAACTGACCCCCATCACACCATATGATGCAGACGCCTATTCCACGGGTTCCGGCCAAAATAATAACAATGTGATTTGCATAGGTACCGCCCTTATTGGGCCCCGAAATAAACCAAACAAGTTGATCGAGAATGAAAGAAGTCAGCAACACCGAACTTCTCTTATAACAATTATAAAGAATTACTCGACACCGGAAAAAATCGCACTATTTTGTAGCTGATTGCCAACCTAAAAAAAAGAAGATACCCGTTTGTTTCGTAAACTGTTGGTTAATAGTATTACACTAGTCGCCTATTTACAAAAAAAAGCTACTCTCCATAACTCGCATATTTCAAGTCCACGTAATAGGAGCTATGACATTTGCCATTTAAAAGTCACGACAGGTCAGCCCGGCTCAAAGGGCAGGTGCTCGCATCGAATCAATCTAATAATTCTCAAAGCCACGTCAAAGCAATATGGATGAATTCAATATTGGTGCCCTTGTAATTGAATTATAAGGTTGGGTGCAAATTATATATATTTGGTGGCTGGTGTCCATTCAATTTGAATTGTAATATATTACAATACTAGCTGCGCCCGGTGTTACCCGGGATTAAAAAGTATGTCCTTTTTACCGGGATAAAAAGTAGCCTACGTGCTATTCTAGACTATAATCTATCTCTGTGCCAAATTTCATCCAGACCCATTCAGCGATTCAGTCGTGATTGAGTAACAAACATCCATCCATCCAATCTTTCACATTTATAATATTAGTGTGATATTATCTTCCAAGCACGTCGTTACGATCGGGCTCTGCTGCTGCAGAAGATGAAAACTTGAAGCGGTGAAAATACAGGCGCCTCCCTGGAGGCTACTTATTTGAGCCGTTTAGGGTCGAGACTTTGGGTTTACGGTGAAGGAAAACATTGTGAGGAAACCTGCATGTCTGAGAGAACCCCTCGAAAGATGTGTGAAGTCCGCCAACCCGCACTGGGCCAGCGTGGTGGACTATGGCCTAATCCCCCTCGCATTGGGGGGAGGCCCATGCCTAGCAATGGGACATTAAAAAGGGCTGGAATTATACGTTGGGTTTATAGGGACCCAACGCTCGCCTTCTTCACAAGGACATCACTGCGCGACTGTTCGACGCTACACGTGACCAGCGGTCCGGCCTTTATTTCGCGCAGAGAGTGAGCCTCGCTATTCAGCGCGGAAACGCGGCCAGCCTGCTGGCCACTTTTGGTATCGACGACGATGTAGAGGCAATTTTATGTATATAATTTGTACCCACGCAATTTTTTTAATCAATAAGTATCTTTTAGTTATTGATTTCGTATATTTACGCGAATAATACACATTGAAATAATACTTATTTTACAGATTTTATCGCGTTTATTTATTGTTTTTACGTTCCCGACGTTTCGGCTGCTTTACAGCAACCATGGTCACAGGAGGACTGAGGTGGTTGACGTCCTAGTGTCATAGTTTGAACTGTTGTTTGCGGTCCGATCTTCGCAGAAAGTGCTCACAGTGCCTTGAGGTCTTGCAATGGTGCGCTCGGTGTAAATATCTTTGTATATACCTAGTCTACATACTATCTATACTATATATACTAATATTATAAATGTTTAAGTTTGGATGGATGTTTGTTACTCTTTCACGCCCGAACGGCTGAACGGATCTGGATGAAATTTGGCACAGGGATAGATTATAGTCTGGAATAGCACATAGGCTACTTTTTATCCCGGTAAAATGGATGGTTCCCGTGGGATAGATGTTTTAATTTTCATAATTTTTATCGCGGGTAACACCGCCGGGCGCAGCTAGTTGTAAATAAATAAAAAAACTTTTATTGTAAGCCAATATCATGTTTAAGCAGTATTTTTTTCTGAAAATGACATTGTCTGTGTTTAGGATGTACAATAATTATTTGCTTGCTATGCTAGAGCTTTTAAAATGTTTAGCCATGCTGTCTTGGCAATAAATCGACTCAATACAATTTGTAAAAGTGATACTTTTGATAGTACATGATCACTATCACGCGATATTAGGGTATAAGAAACATATAAAGAGCAATAAAAGCTAATAGCTTTTGTCGAAAACAGAATTTTTACGTTAACGATCTATTTTGTGGGCAGTTAGTTGCGGTAGTTAGTCATGGAACGTAGAAACTGGGAATAGAATAGTTAAAAACATCACATATTGATTTCTCATATTTACGCGAATACTACACATTGAAAATTTGCTGTAAAGCAGCCGTCGCGTCGGTAACGTAAAAGTAGAAAATTAACGCGATAAAATCCTTAAAATAACTTTTATTTCAATAGTTACTAAGTATTTTTTTTTAATACAAACATTGTCATTGTGTCTTCATAATATTATCGCCAGACGAACACACTAACTATACGGTCCCATACCAAGCAACGCTTGTATTATGGGTACCGTAATATTGAATGAGGGTGAACCCAGTATATAATACTTATATAGATATTAAACATCCATGACTTGGGTAAAAACATTCATCCTCATCACAAGTGTGTTCCTACCAGGATTCGAACCCGGGACTCTCGGCGCAGAAGGCAGAGTCACTACCAACTGCGCTAATCAGGCCGTAATTGGATATTATTTAAATAACTCTGTAGTCACGATGTTAAAGCATGCAATATGCCGAGATAAAAAGTAGCCTATGTGCTATTCCAGACTATAATCTATCTCTGTGCCAAATTTCATCCAGATCCGTTTAGCCGTTCTGGCGTGAATGAGTAACAAAGATCCAACCATCCATCGATCCAAACTTTCACATTTATAATATTAGTGGGATTATTATTTTTATACATTTTATACGCCGCGTTAATTTTTACATTATATCGTTACGCTAAACAGAATTCCTATTCCTGTGTTTTGCCACTCCAAATGTACGTAACGCCTCTAGTAAAAGATCTCACTCACGCGAATCTAATATTACCAAGCTCCTCTGCTTACCCTCTATCGGATGAAGCCGCCCACTTTTGTATTGTTTTTACACGTATGGAGCACGCAATCCCAATAATATTTTAATCCCACTAATATTATAAATGTGTAAGTTTGGATGGATCGATGTTTGTTACTCAATCACGCCAGAACTGATCTGAATTAAATTTGGCACAGCGATAGATTATAGTCTGGAATAGCATATAGGCCACTTTTCATCCCGGTCAACTGTATGGTTCCCGTGGGATAGATTTGTTTTAATTTTTCATAGATCAAAGGATCGACATGATTTTATGCATAGGTAGTGGTAGTTTAGGGGTCAGAAAATGACATAGGGACATACTTTTTAATCGCGGGTAACACCGCGGGGCGCAGCTAGTTTAATATATAGCCAGTTGATGTAATCCTAGAGCGTTAATAACAATAATATCGCCAGACGAACACACCAACTATACGGTCTCAAACTAAGCAACACTTATATAATCGGTATCCTACAATTGACTGGGGGCGAACCCAGTATATATTACTCATATAATTATTAAACATCCAAGACTTGGGTACAAACATTCGTGCACATCACACAAAGTTTGTCCCTACCAGGATTCGAACCCGGGACCCTCGGCACAGAAAGCAGGGTCACCACCAACTGCGCTAATCAGGCTGATCTTGATCTTATTGACTAATTCTGTATTAATCAATCAGCCAAAAGACGTCCACTACTGGACAGAGGCCTCCCCCAATGACTTCCACACATCACGGTCCTCCGACACTCGCATCCCCCGGCTTCTTGCTACGCGTGTGATATCATCGGTCCACCTTGTGGGGGGCCGTCCTACACTACGTCTTGCGGTTCGTGGTCACCATTCTAGAACCTTTCTGCCCCAACGGCCATCGGTTCTGCGAGCTATGTGCCGCCCACTGCCACTTCAACTTTGAAATTCTTTGAGCTATGTCGGTTACTTTAGTTCGTTTACGGATCTCCTTATTTCTGATTCTATCGCGTAGCGAAACCCCGAGCATAGCTCTCTCCATTGCGCGGTGAGTGACCTTGAGCCACGAGGCCCATAGTAAGCGACTACGTCTCGGTACACCATATGTCATCACTGGCAACACACATTCGTTGTAAACCTTTGTGATCAGACACTGATTCTGTATTAAATAGGTACAAAACAAAACATGGAAGACATGGTAATATTTTGAATCGAAAAACGTGTCACTCGACTTACACCGGCGGCTTTTCTTTTATAAAAAAAGGCCTTCTATAAATATCCGAATAAATAAAATGATCATAGTAAACGCCCGTTAAATTGGCGGGGCGCGAGGGTCTACTCGCATTCTGTTTATGGTTCACAGATTTATTTTATCTGCATAAGAGGCTTTTGAGGAATTTAGAATTCATTGACAGAAATAAAATTTATTGCTTGCATTTAAAGTGATACCATGGATTCAACTCATGATTCTCTGAGCCTCCCAGAGTTAGGATTTTTCGACGATCTTTTCATGAATTATGCGTATTTTGTTCAGTATTTTTAAATTGATTGTAGCATGAAGTCTATCGCAATGTGATTTAAAATAACATAATTACTAATTTAGAGGTAAAACTGCAATGTAAATTAAAACTCGATATGCTCGAGAGCGTTCGTCACTCGCACGAGTCGGGTATCGCACGGAGCGTTGTGTTGTGATCGGGTTGTTTACGTCACATTGCGCGCTTAATAATTACAACATTTTCAACCCATGACTGTCGACGTAAATGATTTTTATTATAGGCATTAATAATATATAGAATATATAATTATGCCTATAGTAAAAAGTTATCGTTACCACGCCCCTTTCATCTTGTAATTAATATTATTAAATCCAAAACCAAGCGCACCATTGCAAGACCTCAATACACTGTCAACACTTTCTGTGTAGATCGGACCGCAAGCAACAACTAAATATGAGGGTACCCCAGTTCAAACTATGACACTTGGACGTCAAACACCTCAGTCCTCCCGCGACCATGGTTGCTGTAAAGCGGCCGAAACGTCGGGGACGTACTAACAAAATAAACACGAAACAAACCGCAAAACTAGTGTTATTTCAATGTGTAGTATTTGCGTAAATATAAGAAATGAATATGGTATAGTTTAATTGATAGGAACACCATTAAACATCGTCCTATACAGTCCATAGTTCAACACAGTGCAATGTGTAAATCTCTGTCAGAGCCGGACTATGTTTCTTTATTTCAGTGTCGTAAAGCTAAGAGCACACTGCGGGGACTTTATTACGTCACCAAGGCCATAAGGCCTCAGCCTCGAATTTAGCGGGCAGCGGGGCGGCGGCGCGCGGCGGCGGCGGTGCAGGAGCCGAGCTCGATGGCCGCTCCGCGCCGCTGTTTTCGAGAACCGGTCCATTTGATTTTACGCATAAGATCCTGCCGCTCCCGCGCCGCCGCCGCCGCGCCGCCGCCCCGCTGCCCGCTAAATTCGAGGCTGAGGCCTAATATACAATGTATAAATAGTCTTAGTACATGCTTTACAAAGTTCATTACGTACTGTGGAGGCCGTAAAGAGATTTCCGCCAATAGCTTTAAGTGCTCGTAAATGAGTGCACTATGGCTGCAGTTTTGCAGTGGAATCTGTAGCCGCTATAATAGCTGCATAATTCTGATAATTTGTGCTATCATACAATTAGCTAATAAACCTTACACACAACATATTTTACAGAAAGCCCATACAATTCTGTCAAAAAAAAAAATTACGAGGCGTCTGTTTTATAAACGCATTGTAGAAAGACTCTAAGCTATATTATAGGGTACTAACTTTATAATACACTATAAGATATCCGGGCAACAGGATTCCAGAAAAACTAATTTAATATCCAATTATGAGCCAGAATTAAATAGAAATGGTGGGACAAACTGGACACTTATGCAAAGGAAATTATCTTTTATCGCCAACAGGGGCAAGATTAAAGATTGACAATACAGCGATTCAGGGGCATGGAAACGAAAAGTTTGGGTAAAGGTGACACTGAATGCCTTTAATAATATTATAGAAATAATTAATGTCAAAAGTCATGGGTTACAAATGAAGTATTTTTTGAGCGCGCAATGTAGCGATAAGCACGTAATCACACCACACCGCTCCGCGCGATAACCGAATTGTGCGTATTACGACCGCGCTCGTGCGTATCATATTTTAATTTACATTGCAGTTTCAGTTTTAAATTAGTAATTTAGATTTTTTAAATTAAACTCGCATTTAGACTTCTACTATGTTTTAATGCTAAAATAAATTAAAAAATACCGACGTACTTGGTTATATTTATGAAAAGATAGTCTCAATATTCAATCTCTGGGGGTTCCGGGGGGGGAATCACTACACCTCACACAAATATTGTTCCTATCAGGATTCGAAACCTAGACCCTCAGCCTTGAAAGCAGGGTCAGTAACAACTGAGCTAATTAGGTCGTCAATAACTATTGGAGCACAAATTTATTCTACAGAAATAAACAACTATACTTAAAGGGAATTTTTGACGGAAATTTCTACAGCGAAGTGTGTTCTAATTTCCAAAAAAGGTCTTCTTCTTCTAATTTAAAAGTTAGACCCTTGTCGGTGTAGCTGATGAAGCTCTTTCCACCTGTCTCTATCTAGAGCAGCTTCTTTCACCTCCCTATACGACATGACACCCATCATTTCTTTTATCTGACTCATGTAGTTTATTCTTGGTCTTCCTCGTCCACGCTTTCCTTCGATCTTTCCCTCTATGATGTTCTTTATAAGGGTATCATGTCGTATGAGATGGCCTATCAGGTGTTTCGTGTAATATAAATTAGAAAAATAAATATACCTACAATTATTTAGGAAATTATTGTTAGTTGCAATCCCGAAAGTTCGAGTCGTGGCTTAACCGTTATTTCCATGGTTTGCAACCTTACCACGTGAAATAAATAAAATACAAAACAATACAAACCAACACAACAAAATTATAAACGGAAATATTCTAAGAATATACGTGATAAACACAACAACAAATATTAAAAATTAACAATAACAATAATAATTTAAACTATAAATAAACTAAAAGACGAATCAAATAAAAATATAAAACTTCACAAACAACTAAATACAAAACAATACAAACCAACACAACAAAATTATAAACGTAAATATTCTAAGAATATACGTAATAAATACAACAACAAATATTAAAAACTAACAATAACAAATTAAACTATAAATAAACTAAAACACGAATCAAATACCAATAAAATTTCAAAATAACCAAATACAAAAATAATACAAATCAACACAACAAAATTATAAATGGAAATATTCTAATAATATACGAATTAATAAAACAAATACTAAATACTTATAAATTAAATCAATAAAACGTCACCAACAAACAAATAACAACAAACTTAAACCACCAGTCCAAGCGCAACAGAGGAAAGGGTAAATGAAACATATACTTACAACTGATTATATTCACAAATAAAAACAAATAAAAACAATACCACAAAAATAATACAAATATAACAAAACATAGAAATACAAACAGAACAAACAATAAAAATAACGCCAAATAAAAATTAATTAAACTGCTTAAACAAAATTAACTTAATAAATAGAGAAAACTTTCAAAATTTAAATTAACAATACATGCAGCAAATTATATCAAAAAAAGGGCTCTGACCACTGTCAGAGGAGAAGTGGCAGACCATGTCCCAGGACATGGTCAAAACCAAAAAAAAAAAAAAAAAAAAAACCTTACCACGTGACTTTTACTGCTCATACAACGGTATATTAGAACTTAGCCATAAACCATTCGCTCTGCCTTACTTTGATGTGCCTCGATACTAAGTAAAGTAAGTACGTGTTACAACATGTTTACGCATTATTTTCAGACTCAAATTTTCAGGTGGGCGGCTGCTATATTTAAAAGTCATTTCGAACGGAATGCGAACACACGTTTGAATGGGGATTTAAATAAATTTAATGTTATGCGTTACATACAGGCTGGTGAATTCTACATTAAAAAAATAAAAAAGAATTAGTTTTTTTTTATATTACGGTGAATTATTTATCTACATAATTACTAGACATGCAAGCATAAATGAGAGAACCTCTCCATCGTCGTGTGAAATCCACCAACCCGCTCTGGGTCACGGTGGTGGACTATGGCCTCAGTCTATGGCATTTCCCCACAGTTGGACATTGAAAAGGGCTTGTTTTATTATTATTTACAAAACATATAATTTACTAAAACACATAGTATTCTATACAACTTATTCAAATGATTTAAATAAAAACATAAGCCGCTGCAACTTTGAACTCTAAAAGGACAGAATTCATTAAATATTCGGAATCAGTCAAATTTTTTTTGGACGTGGATTAGCTCTTACTCCATTTTAGAAATAATTTATGCTTTAAAATGTGTGATACATTAAGTATAATAGTAAAGTATTTATTCACAAATCTTACTGGCATAATACACAGATGTGCGGGTCGCAAGTCAACATGTCGTCATCGAATCCTATCCTATTCCTATCCAATAATTCGGCAGCTTAAATTCCGAACATCCTGTAAACGTTTTATGAGCAGAGGTACTTATTGGAGTCACGATCATGTACCTTATATTGTCACGTAAAAAGCGTCTGTCTCGTGAATTATGTTTATAAATCAACCCTCGAATATTTTTTTATTGTGTACTTAACACGACAATCTGCCTACCCAACATGACACTTGTCGCTACATTTTCAACATAACTCCAAAACAGGAGACGCCATTTTCATATCATCATGTTATTTATTTATAATATGTATTTATTGCAATTCATTACTTGACATTAGCAAAATACCAGCTAAGTTGCTGGTGAGGCCATTTTCATATCCATTTCATTTCATCGCATTTCATTTCGTAAAGAAAGAAGAAGAACTCCAAAATGAAAGCTGCTTAATTGACATCAGACTTTTTTCGGACTTCAGGATTTCGCCTGTTGCGAAGTCTTTTGAAAAATAAACCAAGAAAAGATCTTGTTATAAGCTATCAAAAGTTCTATGGAGCGCTATTGCACTTTAAAGGATCTTAAACTTTTTTTTTTGAGGTCCATGTAAGTGACCACGCCTCAGTGCCAATGGCCCAAAATATGTCGTAGTCATTTTTTTTTAATAACGACACGCACAAGTGGCCACTTGGTATTGGCTTAATTTAGATAACAGTGCAAATATTTCCGTGACAAAAATAATATTAAATTCGGTGACAATATAAATGTACGCGATGATAAGAGATTTAATAATGTTTGATTGTGCACACCTACCTTCGGTGAACCATCAATATCTATCTCTGAAACAATATTTAACACGGAACTATTGTTTCTCGAATTTCACGAACGAGATTAACTAATTGAATGAGTTTTATGTCTGGTTTATAAGGTGCAAGTTGGCAAGGGTTGACTGAACTTATTTTTATTTTTATTATATCTTGTTAATGTTTTACTGTTGGGCACGGCCCTCTCCTCCGTGGTAGTACTCGTAGTAGTGGTGGCCATGATGACGGCTGTAGTCACCACACAAGCCTATTCCCGGTTGGCAGACGTCACACGTCTTTTAAGAACTTAGTTGTTTCAGACATACAGGTTTTCTCGCGATGTTTTCCTTAATCATTTAGCAAGTGATAATCTTAGTTGAAAACGAGATTCGCCTATGAAATCTAGAAATCTCAGAGGTGCAAGCCGGGGCTTGAGCTTGGGACACTTGTTTATAAGGCAAGCGTTCTACCAACTTGGCTTTCACCGCTTTTATTTAACCTTAATGGTGCCACATCGTATAAACGGTTTAACAAGTTCGCAAACGGTCGAGAAGCTGATATAATGACCTTGGTTTAATATTTTTTGAGTGAACAGGTATCTTTTAGGCAAGCGTGGTCCATCGTCGACCTCATCTTCGGTCACAGGTGATATACTGGTCAAACGCAAGACTTTATTCTTAACAAAAGGGTGCAGGATAAATTTCCATACATTATTAAGTCGATGCTTACAATGAATTACTTGCGTTGTACTCGACTACACGAGCAAGCAAGAAAACAAAAGAACGTAGACAAGTGGGCAGGTCTCCAGAATAGAATGTCCACGGCAAGTAGACTCTTGCTACTTCGCTGCTTGTTTACTTGCACACTATCCGCGTTTAAACTGAGCATTAGGACGGAAAATTCTATGGGACAACAGAACAATAGGTACAACCTGAATTAATATTGACTTTGTTCTCTTAAGGGTTGATTCTACTATACAAATGCCGTATCAATAATGTGAACACCATGTACCGGGCGCATTCCCCCTGAATGTGACGAGGATTCGGGATATTCGTGGTGATACAGAAATTGTATACTAAGCTTTGATCCTGCGCATCTTTAGCGCATTTGTAATTGTTATGTCAAGTCAGAATTACGAAATGTCAATTTTAAAATGTATTTCTATTACAACTAAATGAAAACTGTGGTCCCTACTAAATTGTTCTTTTTCTATTGATTTCTTATATTTACGCGAATACTACACATCGAAATAAACTTATTTTTAAGGATTCTATCGCGCTTATTTTGGTCGCTGTAAAGCAGCCGAAACGTCGGGAACGTAAAAACAAAAAATAAACGCGATGGAATCCTTAAAAATAGTTTTATTTCAATGTTTTTCTTCATTTTTGTATTGACCTATCGATATTCTGACTTCAGAAATTCACAATTCCGAACTCAGAATTTTAAATTTATCGATAATAATTAAAATAATTTTCCATCTTCTCCGTCGAAGCGAGCCGTGTGTTCTCGTACATTCTTTGGGTAATATAAATAAAACAAAACAAAACATTTTGTGGTTATATTCACGCCGGTAGAGGTATCCTTTTCAACTGTTTTTCAATCTGTCTGACACTCATATGCCTTATGTTGGGCACTTCGAACACCGTGTACACCACGCCGAACAAGTTTATACACGCGAATATGTAGAACGCTGTGTATACACCCATGTACTCCTCAACATATTTGAATGTGTGTACATGTATGAGTTTGATTAGTTGTGAGTATGCATATATCGATCCCAGGAGTGTGGAGCGAATCTGAAATACATAATAATAATACCAGCCCTTTTCCTTTCCCACTGTTGGGCACGGCATTTAAAACATTCAATTCTCCATACAACTTGTCTGAATATGATAGACTATAAAGTATACGGTTATTTTTTTTTATTTGGGACTAGGCCCGCCACACACTCCCACCACTGCTACTCCTGTAAGCCAGGATCTACAGTGGTGTCCAATGAAAACACCGAGGTTTGACCCTCGGCGAGTCCCTCGATAAAGTTAATTGTCTTGGAACCCGCACGAAATTAATCGAAAGATAAAAATAGGAGGAGTTGGAAGAATATTATCCACTTCCCTCCATTGCAAAGCGGGAGACAAAAAAGATGTATACGGTTAGCTTAGAAATAATCTCGCACTTGACGTAGTAGGTAACCTTAACACTAACATTCGAGAAGAGCCGGACAGTTCCTGAAGGAACATACCCTTGGGATATCAGAGGCTAGTAAAAGAATAAAACTTACCTCTAAATTAAATATTTCCACCATAATCATAATGGGCAAGCCCCATGAGATTCCATAGCCCAACACCAGTATAGCAAATGTGGTGACAGGCACCCATTTGGGTGTCGTCACAGTGAGATCAGCCTGGGTGTACACTGCCAACACTCCTGACGCTATCGTCATTATTATATAGCCCAGGGCTAGAATATACTGAAAACATAATACAATGTGTCTAAGTTCAAAATAACCCTAACAATTTTTTCTTCGCATACTACAGACAAAAGCGTTGTGGTCAGAGGGGCTGACCTCGTAATCGAGTTGTTCGGGGTTTCATTCTCAAGTATCACCTTATTTGGACGGGCTAGTGCAACTATCAGAGATCTGGTATCTTAGGGTGTTACCACACCAATCGATCGATAGTCAATCGACGGCATCGATCTATGGTAGAATGTATTAGCGACGACCAATGCCATCGATCGGTTGGTTAGTCGACTGGTATCTGTCGAACAAAAGCTACTACACCAAACGATCAACGTCGACCGATTTCGATCGATGACATCGATCGACTATCGATCGTTTGGTGCGGTAACACCCTTACAATTCTAGCAACTGTATTTTTTTTTGTACAAAACGGTGTACTCCATTTTTACTAGATGCCATCGATTTACAACTGTATCCAGAAGTCCCAGAGGTGCGAGCCAGGGATTGAACCTGAAACTCTCGTTACCGACGCAAGCGTTCTACCAACTTGTCTATACCTGCTTCTGCTACATGTATATATCGCACGCTTAATAATAGACTGACCGATTAGGGTTTAAGCCCAAAGTGAGATAAGCACACAGATAGATTTATTCCAACGTTATCTATCTACCAATCTCAGAATTTTTACGATATCTTATTCCTAGACTGAGTTACGAATATGTTGTCTTTTTTACTTATACAAATTTTGACAAAACTTTTAACATGAAAGTGACATAAATCATAATGCGTCTTAGATTGCGACAGTCAACTCGCGGTGCTTTTATATTATAGTGACCCATTCATGTTTCTGAACTTAAAAATCAATACTACATAAAAATAATTTGTTATTATTTTATCAAGTATAGACTTATAACATAAAAGAGAAAGGGTTTTAGTGAAATGTTTAATAAAATACAGACATATAACAAAAAGTGTCATCACTAGTACAGCAATATATCATTGATTGTATTAATAAACAGACGTATCTCAGGGACAACATTTTAAAAGCTATAAATAATTATAAATAATAATAAAATTTCTTCAAAATTACATTTTAGTATCAATAATTACATAATCAAGTATTCTTACAATACATCATTTATTATTATTACGCTATTTTCATTGAGATATAAGTAATAATGTCAGACAAGTTGTAAATGACAAAACGTTTTTGCGATTTTCCAACAAACAGCTTTTTTGAGTTAGGTCAGTCTATTAGTAAGCGTGCGATATGTATTTGTACTTAGGTAAGTATAAAAAAGACTAACCTTTCTATCCAAAAACATCATGAAAACTAAACAACACAGACTCCCCGCTAGCAATGAGTATAGCACCAGGGTGCTGTCAGGATCTGCAGTGATCTTCAACTGTATCAGCGTCTTCTGCTGGTCCAGGAACAGGATGCTGCCGCAGAGTGCGTTGATTGTGTATAATACAATACCTACTTTAGTTGCATCTAACCATATTTTGTTTCTCCCTGAAAAGGATGGTGATGTTGATTAATTTCATGAGTAATTTGTTTCACGATTAAGCTGGCCTTGCCTGGCTAACTGGGCCAGCGTGGTAGTCTGCCTATGGCCTGAATGATAAATCGCCCTTGCATTTAGGGGAGGCGCGTGTCCGGCAGCGGGAAAGGGCTTAATTATTATACGAGCCTCCCCTAAATGCAAGGGGGATTCATAATTTAGGTTATAGGCAGGCCATCACGTTGGCCCAGTCCAAGGCGACCCTGCTTTCTTTTCTGAGGGCCTAAACTTGAATCATGGTATGGGCAATTAACTTTGTGTGATGAGTATGCATGTTTGTACCCAATACATGGATGTTTTATATCTATGTAAGTAATTATGTACTGGGGTTGCCCCTAGTCTATTTTACCCATAGAATCAGAATCAGAATATTTGTTTAATTATGTAAACCATTAAGTACAGTACTTATGAATCGTCAAAATAGTTACAAAATGCTAAGCTACAACTTTACCACCCATTCGGAATTCCGTTCCTATGGAGTAGAGCGGGCAGGAAACTCCATGGTTGCACTTTTTAAAAAGACCCTTTACATTTTAGAGCAGTACATGGGTATGTAAGAACAATGTAGGAACGGCTAGGCAGACTTTAGCAGCTAATCAAAAAAGTACTAACTCTAAGTATACAAGCGTTGATTAGTTTGGGACTGCAAAATTTGTATGTTCGTTGAACGATGTTTATTTATTTAATTAAAATGTCATACGTCACAGCCGTGACTTTTTAATTTACATACAGAGGGTGCGAGGAGACAAATTTCCATACGAAGTAGCTCTGTCGCTTTCATCTCTGAGATTAGATATTTTCTTTAACACGTGCGGACAGTCGGCTGGCAATCTTTTCAGCTTCGCCACCGTGCTCCTCGCTGACTGGAAGGAGAAATAATGTGTTATACCTTCTTATATTTTACTTGGAAATCTTATTTGCATTGCTACGAAGGCAAACATCGTGAGGAAACCGGTGTCTGAAAGAATTACACCAGTTTGCATAAGCCCAATCAGCTAATGGATCAGGGTGGATGAATTAGTCGTTTGTCATAAAAAAAAACAACCCATAATATCGATTGGTCTCATAATTTGCTTACTAAAATAAAATTAAGATTTAAAGTTATAAAATTATGAGAAGAATAAAAATTAATGTGGTAGCATTATGAAAACGACAATTACGACGAAACGTTATGAAAAGTACCTATTCAAATTATAAGAGAAAATATATAATTAGAACCATTAAAAGGCCATATGGCTTAATAGCCATAACTACTCCGTAATAATATTGAGTCAATAAACAAAAAAAAAAGA
This sequence comes from Pheosia tremula, assembly GCA_905333125.1. Lineage (NCBI taxonomy): Eukaryota > Metazoa > Arthropoda > Insecta > Lepidoptera > Notodontidae > Pheosia > Pheosia tremula. The sequence goes on along the minus strand of HG995421.1, from coordinate 5,898,566 downwards.
GGGCGTTCTAAAATGTTTCGTTGTTCATACAGGAAAAACAAGTGCGCCAATAAATTCAATGAGAAAACAGCAGCAGGATAAACGTCCTTATATTCAGAACACGTACCTAATTTACTTCATTCCAATTGTTTTCCGAAACTAAATCATTGGTGAGTAGCTTAGACGAAGAAATAATATAGATGGAGTGTTGAAAACGACATATTGAACCACCAAAAAGTCATATTGAACCACCAAAAACGACATATTGAACCACCATAAACAACATATTGAACCACTAAAAATTAAGTCGCTTTGTGTAGTTCGCGCAGATTTGCTACCTAAGTTCGAAATTCGCGTGTACCACACAAATCGGCTTGGTTTTTTGTACTTCAATATGTTGTTCACGAATCTCTGTCTACACAGGTTGTAAGGAGCATGGTAACAAAAACTTTGGGTAAAGGTTACATTGAATACCTATAATAGAATTATAGAAATCGTTTTGTTGAAAGTCATGGGTTACAAGTGCTGTAATTGATGAGCGCGCAATGTATCGTAAACAGTGATCACAACACAACACACCGCGCCGATACCCGACTCGTGCAAATGACAACTGAGCTCGAGTGTATCGAGTTTTTATTTACATTACAGTTAAATGTCTAAATGATTAATTATGTTTTCGTTTTAAATTTAAAATCAAGTTAGACTATAGACTGTTACTATGATTTTATGTTAAAATCAATTTAAAAAAAAAACGGAAAAAAATATCACATATTCATGATAAGATCGACGGAAATTTCAACTATGGGGGGTTCAGAATCATGAGCTGAATCTATGGTATCAGATATCGGTGTGAAGTCATTAACATCCTATATTAATTCTTCGTCGGAGGTTAACAGTTACTGCTCTTTTCCTCCATTTATTGCACATTCACTCAGAGTTATATTCTACAATATAGTGTTACCCAAAGTCTTGGCGCAAATACAACCAAGACTTTGGGCAACAATACTAAAAGTTCAAAATCCACTCACCCCAAACTCCTTAACCATAACCAGATAGCATGGAGATTCTATCATCAGTAACATCGAAAGAAACTGTACTCCAACCAGCGCCACCATCAGATACATCCTCACTTCCAAAGTCATCACCATCTTCATCAAATACCCCGCTGTGGTCATTACCGTCATCAGGGAAATACAAAAGCCGTGGCTGCTGGTGATCTCACGGATGTATATGGGAATGACTGTGAAGAGTCCCCCTGATGTAATACCCGCTAGTATATGGAGGAAGATCATACTGATACCACTGAGTAGGAATAGGGGAATAAGAGACGCCTGGAAAAAAAAAAAATTAAGACATAAGTGAAGCAATTTTTTTTTCTATTATTTGGAGTCGTCGCCAATGTAAGTTTTACATTGCTTGTATGAAATATGGGTTGAAATTGGATTGGCACCGAATCCATATTACAGAACATTCTTTCTAACGAAATTTTTTACTGGTGGTAGGCTTCGGCCGTGGCTAGTCACCACCCACTGAACAAAGCCATGTCACCAAGCGGCCTAGCCGTGTTACGGCATGATGTTCGGTGTTGCCATTCATGGATGGCGGGTCAGATCAGTTGCGCTGCATGTGCCTAGTGCATGTAGCGTCTCGATCTACTGCCGCCTTCCTACCTAGGCAAGTATGCTCCATCGTAGATCTCATCGTCAGTTACCATCAGGTGAGATTGAGATCAAATACTTGCCTAAAATGTAATAAAAAAATAAAAAAAATCAATATATTAAAGTATAGTACGTACCCCTTGCACCATGCTGACGACAAATAGCCCGACCTTCCGTCCATACCTATCAATAATATAACAGAACACGGGCGCTGATATTCCAGCTCCCAGCACCAACGCAGTGGTACTCCAAGGCACGCCGTCAGACCTGATGAAGTGGCCGGAGTGCGTTGAGGAAGTCAGGGTTGTTGTTTCCAGCCCAAAGGTGAAATATGGTAAGCTCACTGTAACAAATAAGTACAATAATCATGGTTTATCATATACATTGTCATGTTTGTAGATCGTTGGCCTTGGAAGTATGCCCGCAACTCGGATTTTTGGGTTTTCATATGCGAATCTGATTTGAAATCATGATAGAGACTTGCTGTAAGGTCTGCCTGCAGGTATGTTGAAAGTTGTGAGAAGTTCACTAAATAGGCTATTTGACTGTGTTTGGAAAGCAATGTTAAATTATTCATTTGTTTAATATGATGCTAACAATACAGTTATTTCATTTAATTAATTGTATGTTAAGATTTTAAAGAAAATAATCAATTTTTTTGCAGAAATATGAAGACTCATAGTTATGAAAGCTATAATCTTTTAGAATGGCCACAATTTAGAACTCATTTTTCATATAGTCAAACACCTTATTGCGCTTCGCCAGAGTGGTAGACTATGGCCTAAATCCTCCTCATTGAAGGGGAGTGCGCCCGGTATAATGGCAATAGGCTCGCCCCTATCACATTGGAACCAAACACTATTGCTGAAATGTGGGTGCACTGCAATGCACCTCTGCCTACCTCTTCGGGGTTTACAGGCGTGATTGTGTTTAAATTTATTTCTTATCATTACCATCTTATTGGTAACTCATTCCTGTCCACTGAAGCGTACACATCTAATCTTGTCACTGAGATTTCAAGATGTAGATTAGATATCTTCAAGATTTGTATTTACGATCAATTTGATGTTCCCTGGGATTGGATGTTATGTTATGTCTTTACGAAATGGAATGCGATGAAATAAAATGAATATGGCCTCAGCCACAAATTAGTGGGTATTTTGCCAATAATATTAATATAATTCCAGCCATTTTATAATTTCCCACTGCTGGGCACGGGCCTCCCCTCAATGCGAGGGGGATTAAGGCATAGTCCAGCACGCTGGCCCAGTGCAGGTTGGCGGATTTCACACATCTTTCACACACTCTCTCATGTTTTCCTTCACCGTTTAGCAAGTGATAATCGTGGTTGAAAATGAGAGAGTTTTGCCAATGCCAAGTAATTAATAGCAATAACACATGAATAAATACACATTATAAATAAAATAATAGATGTGACATGAATATATGCTAGGGTTTGAACCTGCACACCACAGCAAGCGTTCTACCATCAATGCTATTATTGCGTTAAATAAATACTTTCCATTATTATATTCATAGTGATTCAGAACAGGTATAGTAAGCCTTGAAACTGCGCCACTTGAGTACATGGTGAATGTGTATCTGTAATCAGAATTTTGATATTATAATTTAATTATTATTATTCTATTTTGTTGGGATTTTTTTTAAATCAACATATGGAAATTCTGTCTATTAACATTATGATGAAAAAATAACTATTGCAGCGCAAGTTCAAGGTTTAGTATAATCTTTATGAATCAGCTTATATACGAGTAGGGAGCTACATACCTATAAAAGACAATAGAATCTCCTTCCAAACCGATCCTTTTTCCACATTTTTCTCATCACTGACACTTGTTATAGTAAAAACCATGTTCCCACCTGTCTCCATACACTCTACTAAGCCTTATACCAGAACAAAATCTTGTTTGAATGTGATCTTATATACAATTATATGTTGTTTACATGTCTCTTATCACTGGTACAGTTACGAGTAAAGGTCTGTTCAAACATGAAGTTCTGTGGATATTAAATTGCGTCATAATGTGTTAAAATCGACAGGAGGGAGAGAGAGCCACCGAATACCGAATAGATAAAGTAAAGTAAAGTAAAGTGAAGTAAAATTTATTTCAGTTTAAGCATTTCACATGGCAGTTATGTAGCGGATCCAGCCAGACGGAAGCCTGTATCTTGAATACCTTATTAGATTGCTTAATCTACGTTAGCTTATATATTTATTATTATTAGATATATATATTTTTGGGGTCGAGTCACCTTCGTCCGTAGGAGAATTAAGTACCCTCGAGATACCCTACACGTGACCCTGGGTGGTGCCAACCAGGTGACAACTCTACTGGTGGTAGGCTTCGGCCGTGGCTAGTCACCACCCACTGAACAAAGCTATGTCGCCAAGCGGCTTAACCGTGTTCCGGCATGATGTTCGGTGTTGCCATTCATGGATGACGGGTCAGATCAGTTGCGCTGCATGTGCCTAGTGAATGTAGCGTCTCGATCTACTGCCGCCTTCCTACCTAGGCAAGTATGCTCCATCGTAGATCTCATCGTCACTTACCATCAGGTAAGATCGAAATCAAATACTTGCCTATAATGTAATAAAAAAAATATATATCCCATACAATATCTGTCAAAAGTGACAGTTACTATGCGGTTGCTGTTCGATTATGAATCGATTGTGTCAGCAGACTCGGGGCCCAGGTCTAGCTTCGGTGGCTCTATCCACCGTGTGTGGTGGGTGTGGTGGGTGGTGGTGGTGGTCTCCTATTAATTTTAACACATCATGACGCAATTTGATTTCCACATAACTTCATGTTTGAGCAGACTCGGGGCCCTGTATGTTGTCGGAATCGTGACAGCTATACTCTCATTACCAACTTCAAAAGAAGCGCGGATGTTATGTCTCGTGCCCATAGTGTCTGTGCAGTGACTCTGTTTCTGAGATGAGTATGCAGGTGTGATGGTCACAAAGGGGTTTAAATATCCGTGTTTATTAATTAATGTATACAATAATAAAAATGTAGCTGATCGCCGTCTGAACATGGAAGATATATGACATAAACTATTATTGGGGGCTGTTATCAACGCAACAGAATCCAATGATCTTTACAATTTTTGTCTGTTTGCCTGTGCGTTTGCGTGCACTATCCAATTTGGGTGCGGTTTTCACTAATGAATTGTGGTAAGCTTGACTTAAAATTTAGTGGTTGTGTTATTTCAATCAGTTCATAAATCAAAAAGTTATTTCAATTCAAAGACGCGGACGAATTCGCGGGCACCAGATAGTTGGTAAAATTATTAGTGTTCGTATTGATTTCTTATATTTACGCGAATACTGAGATAAAATTAATTTTACGGATTTTATCGCGTTTATTTTATGTTTTTACGTTCCCGACGTCTCGATCCATGGTTGCTGTAAAGCAGCGGAAACGTCAGGAACGTAAACAACATAGAATAAACGCGATAAAATCCGTAAAATCCGTATAATTCGTTTTATTTCAATCACTAAGCTAGGCTTTGGCAGACATCACGTGTCCAATTGAAAATTTATTATTTTTAATTTTATTACATTTGCCTATTTATTTTTACTTTATTAAATTAGCCTGTACAGCTTTAAATAAGTAATTGTCATAACTGTCTCAAGATACTTCTTGCAGTGATTAGAATAATACAACACTATGCACGCACCATTTGTTGTCATTAAAAATGAACAAAACACACTGTATCTCACTACAATTAAAGTTCAAATTACTTTATCTCGCAAATCACAGTATTGAAGTTTCAGTTAATATTACACAGCAGTAAAAGTGTATATTACGCATGTGTGTTCGTGGTTTAAACGCGAAAGACGTGACAGGCAACGCGTTGAGTCGTTTGAGTTGCGCGGGCGCATTCAGTACGTCGACTGCGAGATTATACGTAAGCTGACCATATACTCTATGGTCTACGTTTTAAGACGTTTTGTATGGACAATAGACCAGGGTCGATAATTTCTGAAACCAAAAAAAAAAGTAGGATGAAACTCGTTGTAAAAAAATAAAAAATCTAAGGAAACATTAATTACGGGCGATCTGAGGGCGGGAAGTGGATGAGCTTTAAAGGGTTAAAAACGGTTTATCTCGATTTCCGGCAAAACTACAAGTCCACCCCCATCCACTTCCCGACCTCAGATCGCCCTTAATTTATCTTTCCTTTGAATTCTGTTATATTCTCTTCCTTTTGCAACGGGTTTCATCCTACTATTATTTTTTTTACTTTTTAACAGCTTTTATTAAAGCTTCGGCCCTGATCTAGAATTGAAAGCTTGAAATACTGTCCGCTAGAGGCGCTGTTCAATTCTCTATAAAAAAATATTTGAACGCACACTATAAAGTATACGGTTAGCTTACGAATAATCTCGCACTTGACGTGACGGAATAAGTAATTTACTATCCTCAAGGCAATTTTATATTGCTTTTTTTATATTCCGTGTTCAGTGGGCTAGTAATAATATATTTATGTTTTGATACCTTTACAATAAATATAAACACACTTTCAACACATTCCCTCGGTCCGCCTGCGCTCTAGCCACTCGGCTATTGAAGCTAAATTAAATCTATACAAATAAATAAAATTGTAGTGTCTGTTTGTAATATTAAAATAACCGCTTTTTACTAAGCGCCTTTGGATGTATGCACGGTATATGTACGAAAATAACATTTTTTAAAATTTTTGTCTGTCTGTCTGTCTGTCTGTCTGTCTGTCTGTTTGTTCCGGCTAATCTCTGAAATGGCTGGACCGATTTTGATGGAACTTTCACTGGCAGATAGCTGATGTAATAAGGAGTAACTTAGGCTACTTTTATTTTTGAAACCCCCCCCCCCCCCCCCCAACCCCCGCCAACGACTTAATATCACAAAGGCTGCCGGTCGCGCGGGCTCAGATCGGTTGTGTCTTTGTTAAATACAATGCGGATGAAGTCGTGGGTAACAGCTAGTGAACTAATATACCAGTACTAAGCCAAGTATGATAAGAGAAGCGGTCAAGCGCACTCACCCATTCAAACGGGCATCATTGACAATCAGTCCTATTATGTGTCGATGTGTCGAGCGTCCTCTTCTAACACAATGAGAGTGGTAGAGACGAGGCTACTCCCATCCGCTTCTTAAGTGAGTGATAAATTGCTGCAATTTTTCGTTTACGCTGCTGTTAAGGAACAATGTTGTTCCTTCGCGAATATGAATGTCGTACATAGACTTTGTTCAATACGTGGCCCCGAAGAGGTATATTATAGTTGTATGCGTTCTGTACATTGAATAAATCTTCTATACATATAAATAAAATTGGAGTGTCTGTTTGTAATCTTAAAATAACCGCTTTTTACTAAGTGCATTGGGATGTATACACGTTACCTATACCGAATCAACATTTTTTACAATTTTTGTCTGTCTGTCTGTCTGTCCGTCTGTCCGTCTGTCTGTCTGTCTGTCTGTCTGTTTGTTCCGGCTAATCTCTGAAATGGCTGGACCGATTTTGACGGGACTTTCACTGGCAGATAGCTGATGTAACAAGGAGTAACTTAGGCTACTTTTATTTTAGAAAAAAAAATTAGGATCTCACGAAAAAAAATTAAAACCAATGTTGCAGCGCAGCGCCTGATTAAGTTTGATAGCAACACCTGCAATGCTTCCCGCGGGCTCAGAATGGGCGGGCAGGCTGTTGTCAACGGTTGTCTTTGTTAAATACCACGCGGACGAAGTCGCGGGCAACAGCTAGTAAATAAATATGAGTGGTGTGCCTGTCGGGGCGGCCGCTATGCCGCAACGGTTATTGTCGGATTTTTTTTGTATATATGTAACGTTCTCCGAAAATTCTCATATCGCGTTTCAGGATCGTATGAAGAATCGTCATAATTGTTGTAAATGTCGTCGGCAACGCCATCTGTGTGGCAAGTTTGAAGAGGTCGCCACACTTTTAATTCATTAAACAGTTTATATTTCTTCATTATTGATTACAGTAAAATAATTATAGGTACATTAATACTAAAAATAGTCTAATGACATTTTCGTCAATTATACTTTTGGATCCATTTGATTGTTATTATAATATTTTAATGAGAATATTGTTTTTAGTCGCTTGATTTTTGTATCCCTGCGAGTGGATACAGTGCGCCAACTAAGTTTCCAAAGGAAAGAGATCACAAAACCTATCATATTGGGTCCAAATACCATCGGCGAAATATGGGTGCCCTGCAGTACACCTCTGCCCACCCCGTCGAGATACACAGTCACGATAGTGTGTACACAAATGAAACTGGTTACCGCGGAAACTAAAACCGCTAAACTACATTAAACTTAAATAACTTGGTTAGCGCATTCTGAACTCTATCGATGTGTTGTGGTTGTAATAACATAGTTTGAGATTTATTACATTCACGTTATTGCTTCTAAGGAGAGCAGGGCTCTATGATGTAGAGCAGGGATGTCCAAAGAAATTATGAGCTACATGCCAAAATGTTGGTGTTATATCAACCATTATTGTCTCCTCAAACATATCATAATTGTAACACAAAAAACAGGGTACTTACAACCTGTTTTATTCCTGATTTTTAGATATATTTTTCGATTTTTTATATTTACGCGAATACTACACATTGAAATAAAACTAATTTTAAATATAAACGTGATACAATCTTAAAAATTTAGTTTTATTTCAATATATTTTTCTATTTTAATTGCACAATCGTCTTGTTCAATACTAGGAACATAACTGTCACATGATCATGAAAACATAGGGGCAGAATAGATGAGACCGGTACGACGTGCGTGCGTTTGCGACGTTTACCATACTTGATATTAAGTACGATATGGGGACTAGTGCCTTCCTCTAATTACTGCCGCTTTCTGATGAGCCCATATCCATGGAAGATAGTAGATAATAAATAAATAAATATTTCCACACGGACACAACCAGATGTGTGGTCCCAAATTAACGGTAACGGTACCCATAACCAATACCCATTATTGTATCGGTACCGTAAGTGTGTAAGCTGTGTCATAAAAAAAATCCTATCTGAAAAATAAACCGTCAAAACTGGCTCGTACCAAATATTGTCCCGTACGTCTCAATGTTAGTAGTTAGTTTAGCGCGTCCGGAATACAGAGTAGATGTTAATAGTACATCTCGATTCGTGCTCCAATTCATGCAGCGCTGGTTAACTTGCTTTAGCCGGCAGCTAAGACGATGAATGATCGTTGGCTTATGATGGTAATTTTGGGGTTTTTGTTTGTGTCAATGTCTCTGTGTAAGCCGGCCTCAAGGTCGTCCATCTTGTTACAGTATCACCATTTTCATTCGGTGTTTCCTCACGACTGTTAAATTTAGTTTAAGTTCAGCCAGGCGTGGTGGTTAAGAGTGCAACTGATATGCCTGCAAAGTTCGTACAGGATGAAATTATGTATATATAGGAAAAACCTGGAGATAGGATTTTTAAAGTAAATTGGCTATAGGATTCTGAGGTATTTGTTCATTTTGGAAAATGGGTCTCTTGCCCAAAATAGTTCGAGAATCCCTGACCTAGAGTCACTCTCACGTATACCCCAATCTATTCCAACTGGTGAAACAAAAAAATAACAAATAAAAACATTTCAACTAATCTATGACCACCAGTATCTCTATACATGTATTTACTCACGTATATAAGCTACTTAAGTATATTTACATAATGAGTAATTTTACCGTCGCGGCTGTATTTAAATAAACAAACCACGGAAATGAGTTCTGCGATCATTAAACAAATGTTTACCCGCCGTTTACTATTTGGATTAACTGTTTGAGTCGAATTTCGAATCTCATATGCGAAGTACATTTATCAATATTTATGCGGTATAAACAAACAATATGAGGAAACTTGCACGTCTTACAAGTCGTGTGAAGTTCACCACCCAGAAGGGTCAGCGTGAAGTATGGCTTCAATCTTTCTCGCGTTAAGGGCAGTGTACCTAGTATAAAAGCACGATTCGAGGACCTTGAACAATGGGACCATAATACTACCGGCGAAATATGTGAGCACTACAGTCCATCTCTCAAAGTGAAAGTCAAAGTCAAATCATTTATTTCGTATAGGCCTACGGGGCACTTACAAATTGTCATTAAATTTTTTTCTTAAGTCTACATCAGGATCGGAACGCGACCTCAACTGAGAAGATCCGGAGAAGATCTCTGCCCATCCCTTTGAAGTATACAGGCGTGATAATATATAAATATTCTGACCTACATCAACTGGGATCTCCCAGTTGATGTAGGTCAGAATACGAATTCCCAGTCCCCCTCCTCATAGACGATGCGGTAGTGCCGGGGGGGTTTTAGCCGGTAGGAGTCCGGCATAACCCGCGCCGCGCCCCCACGCGGCCGGGTATCCATGAGGATTTCCCCCCCGAAAACAAAAAAAAAAAAAAAAAAACAAAAGGTCAGAATACGAATAATCTTATTCGTAAGCTAACTGTATAGTTTACGTATGAAGATACATTGTGTGGCAGATTTAATAGCGCCCCTAGCTGACATTACTTTTTAACTTTCAATACGTCGACTATGTAGTATACGGTTAGCTTACGAATAATCTTGCACTTAATGTACTGAACTAACCCCGTTAGCGATAGTTGCACGGAAGTTAAAATATCGTTGATCAGACTAACTCAATACACATTAGCAAATTACAAGACGGGAAATAAGAATAGATTTAAAAAAAATAATAAAAAAAACACAACCGAATTGAGAACCTCCTCCTTTTTGAAGTCGGTTAAAAATAATAAACAATTTATAATATTGTTGAAACCACTTCCTGCATACCGCTAGAAAGACCTGCATGTAAATGTAAATCCATGTTGGACCCAAAATCTTTCAGCTGAACAAATGTGCAGCCAATGCCACGGCAGAAACTAAGCCGCGAACGGATTACGTCCTTCTGAAACCATTAATTCACGCCAAAATATAAAATGTCCGCTTCTGCGCTGCTTTGTATGCGACCTGGATAAGCCTTGGTCTTGTTTAGAATAATATACCCTCATTATATATCTTCAAAACATAGTTGAAACACAAGTAACATATTCAACCTAACTACTGCCTGGTTAGCGCAGTTGGCAGTAACCCTGGGCCCCAAGTCTGCTAACACAATCGATTCATAATCGAACAGCAACCGCATAGTAACTGTCACTTTTGACTGATATTTTATGGGATATCTGTCAAAAGTGACTTGCTTGACTGTGCTTTTTGTACCGAGCGTCCCGGGTTCGAATCCTGGTGGGGGCAAACTTTGTGTGAGAACGAAGAAGGACCGAACGAAGAAGAACGAAAAAGGACCAAGGATAATACGTAAGGCCATTGAAATTTAAAAAAACGTCCTAATAACAATAGGGAAGATGGCTGGGTGCTACCACCGACATGGGATCCAGTAATTAATATAATTAAATCCAAAAGACCTCAAGACACTGTGAGCACTTTGTGCGTAGATCGGCCGCGGTCGCTGTAAAGCAGCCGAAACGTCGGGACCGTAAAAACATAAAATAAACGCGATAAAATCTCATTGTGCTGTATTCGCGTAAATATAAGGAATCAATACTTTCTATACGGTTTCTACGAGTAAATTGAGAAACATAAATATAAATAAATAAATATCGCCATACGAACACACCAACTATACGGTCCCACTTTAAGCAACGCTTGTGTTATAGGTACCTTACAATGGACTGAGGGCGAACTCAGTATATAATACTTATATACATATTAAACATCCATGACTCGGGCACAAACATTCGTGCTCATCACACAAAGCTTGTGTCCCTACCAGGATTCGAACCCGGGACCCTCGGCGCAGAAGGCAGAGTTACTACCACTGCGCTAATCAGGCCGTCAGGTAGGTAACATATATTTTATTTTAGTCATACGTAATGCAATTTCTTATATCTGGTTACAAGTCACACTTCTCTTTTCAACTGTAAGGCTTTTATGAACCTTTGCTGTGTTTAATCACTTGACATCCCTTCCTATTTTTATGTTTAGATACGAGTATAGTAAACTTTTTAAACCAATCTCTACGAGAAAAAAACAAATCTCTGTCTAGTTTAGTAGTGATAAAGTAATGTCGTTGTTTTGTATTTTCTGTATTCGCTGTGCTATCTGTGGCAGTGAGAAATGGCGGCAAATGGCTAGTAAGTTCACAATGCATCTCTCTCTCTCTCTCTCTCTAGGGGTTTACTTTGCATTTACAAGGCATTACTATACGAACCCGGTGTTTTAGACCTGCATAGTTCTTGGAAAATTGCCATAAATTTTGTATATTAACATTTTCAATGTTATTGTAATTAATTATAAAAATATCAACAGCACAAACAATGTCTGACAAATATAATTTTAATCTTGCCACAGAATAAATACTTACTTTTGGTTTTGGCGCCCAACTAGAGACTTTAAGTTTAAACCATTTTATTGTAAACTAGGGCCAAACGTATGGTGAAAATTAATGGTATTAACACAAAATATGTTACTTTCATAAATTCACCATTAAAAAGTTAAATTAAAACCTAAAAATAATTATCTTTGTACAGCTTTGAAGGGCGTTATAAAAGTAAGTTAAAATTTTTAAAATGATGTATAAAATCCCATAAAAAAAAAATGTTTTTTACTTTGATATTTTAAAACTTATCTATACAAAAATAATATTAAATGTGAAATAAGATCAATATGATAATTTATCAAACACTTGTGGCGCCCAGTGTGGGACTTTCGAAAACTGCTGATTCATATTTGACGAAGACAAACTAGTGTTTAAACATCCTTTTAAATAATGTTTCCATCTTTTAAGATGTTGATATATTTTTAACTGCATTTCCATTAACATGAATAATATTCAATGGCTATTTATAATCCCACTAATATTATAAATGTGAAAGTTTGGATGGATGTATGTTTGTTACTCAATCACGCTAGAACGGCTGAACGGATCTGGATGAAATTTGGCACAGAGATAGATTATAGTCTGGAATACCACATAGGTTACTTTTTATCCCAGTAAAATGTAAACGCGGGCAACCGCGGTGTTGGCGCAGCTAGTTTATGTATAAGTTACAACATATTAATGGGCGTTTAATATCTATATAAGTATAGTATACTGGGTTTGCCCTCAGTCCATTGCATGGTACCCATAAATCGAGCGTTATTTAGTGTGTGATCGTATAGTAAAACGTTTATTTATAACCAAAGTCAAATGACATTATATAATGAAGCCGCCTTGAATTGACAGTTAAAATAATATTTTTCGAAATGATATAACTATCTATGGTAGCATTATGGTCGATAAGTCCGACGGAGACGACGAAGTACACTGGCTGAGCCAATACAATCCATTCCTTATTATTTTCGGAAAAAAAAAATACAATATCGACCGATCAAATAAATGTGTTTCTGTCGAAGAAATTTTCTTATAAAGTAATTGGAAAATGGCGGATCGGGCAATAAATACTTAATGCAATACAATAAAATGTAGACGGCCAGTCACTTTCTGATATATTGGTCAATTGCGGGTAGGATGATTGACGAATGGATTCAATTTTGTTTTTTTTTTTCTTACGTCCATTTTGTGTTACGAATTTTTACTTAAGTTTTCGTATAAGGGCTACACAAAAAGAGCTATGAGCAGCGAGCTTAAGTATATATTTCGAAGGCTGGGGAGGCAATGTGTGGTACATTGTCTCTCTCAATGAGTTTTTTTTTCTTATATAAATTTCGGCTTATAAATTTTTACTTTAGTTTGCGTATAAGGGAATAATATAGCTGTGAGTAGCGAATCTAAGTATATATATAATCGTAGGCTGAAAGACACAATGTCTCTACCAATGGGATCATTATTTATTACTAGTTGCGCCCCGCGGTGTTACCCGCGATTAAAAAGTATGTCCTTTTCTGTAAATCATGTCAATACTTTGCTCTATGAAAAATTAAAACAGATCTATCACACGGGAACCATACATTTTACCCGAATAAAAAGTGCCTATGTGCTATTCCAGACTATAATCTATCTCTGTGCCAAATTTCATTCAGATCCGTTCAGCCGTTCTGGCGTGATTGAGTAACAAACATCCATCCATCCATCCAAACATTCACATTTATAATATTAGTGGGGTAGTGGGATTAGAAAAAACGTAGCGCTTTTCCTAGAGAAAATTGACAATATTATAATACTTATATAGTTACATAGTAAACATTCGTGCTCATCACAACAAAAATGTCCCTACCAGGATCGAATCCGGCATCCGGCACAGAAAACAGCGTATTATTTGGTTAATCTTGAGCAAGCTTGCCATTTTTGTTTTGTTTTTTCATTAAACACTTTATAAATTCTAATCCCATTGTGTTAATTAACACTATAACTAAAACTTTCATTTGAATCTCGTATGATTAAGGACCTAAACTAACAGATGAGCAGGTGTCGGCAATATTTGGGCTTCACTAATGAATTCCCACTGAGGACGTCGATAAAGTCAAATTAAACTTGTGAACTGAAAATAATTTTAGCTTTTAGGCACCCGTGCTATATATATCCCACTAATATTATAAATGTGAAAGTTTGGATGGATGTTTGTTGATCCATCACGCCAGGATGGCGGAACGGATCTGAATGAAATTTGGCAGATTATAGTCTGGAATAGCACATAGGCTTCTTTATATATATATATTTATGTATTTGCTCGCCTTAGCAAGAAACAACAAAGAGTTTTATGGAACAATAAAGAGTTATCTATCTATCTATCTATCTTAGCAATCATTAACTTTAACTGTGCTATTTTCAGGCTTATTTTAATTTTATTTTTAATTAATAGATTTTTTTATATGGTGTTCAGATTAAAATATTGCCAATGATTTCTATTGCATCCTATATATACGCTTCCAGAATAATAATTCGATTTTATAACAGTACCTATTCTTCGCGAAAAAAAAAGTCCAACATTCTAAGTAATATCGAGAGCATTTAAATATACAAGGTATATAAGGGTAACCGATCGTAAATTATGAAAACACCTTCGGATCATATCATTACGGCTTGCCTGTCTCTATATTTTAGACTAGCTGTTACCCGCGACTTCGTTCGCGTGGTATTTAACAAAGACACAACCGTTGGCAACTGCCTGCTAGCGCTTTCTGTGCCCGCGGGACGCATTGCAGGTTGTTGCTATCAAACTTAATCAGGCGCAACGCTGCAACATTGGTTTTAATTTTTTTCGTGAGATTCTATGTTTTTTTCTAAAATAAAAGTAGCCTAAGTTACTCCTTGTTACATCAGCTATCTGCCAGTGAAAGTCCCGTCAAAATCGGTCTAGCCATTTCAGAGAATACCCAGAACAAACAAACAGACAGACAGACAGACAGACAGGCAGACAGACCGACAAAAATTGTAAAAAATGTTGTTTTGGTATAGGTACCGTGTATACATCCAAATTCACTTAGTAAAAAGCGGTTAATTTAATATTACAAACAGACACTCCAATTTTATTTATATGTATAGATAAATCATAGTATAACCACCTTATTTTCACGACAAGCTTTTAACGAATCTGGATATCTGCATTTTAAGAATCCCTCCCCCCCTTCCACCAATCAAATGACAGCGCCCCGAACTCACGGGGTGGCATTTGACTTACCTCTCGGATGAACGGGCCTTAGATAAACGGGCTTTGATTAAAAGCCGATAACTTTTACGCCGGAGGCGGTAACCTAAGATTGAGTGCAGTCAGGGTTGTCGGTTGATTAAAGATTAATTAACTGGGTCATAAGAAGTTACTAGTTATGTGAGATTATCACTATACTAGTGGAGCAGAATAGAAACTTACTTATTCATAGACTATTTTAATATAATAAATTATTTACTATACGGTCCCACTTTTTTTTTTTATTATTACATTATAGGCAAGTATTTGATCTCGATCTCACCTGATGGGACGTGATGATGAGATCTACGATGGGCCATACTTGCCTAGGTAGGAGGGCGGCAGTAGATCGAGACGCTACATTCACTAGGCACATGCAGCGCAGCTGATCTGACCCGCCATCCATGAATGGCAACACCGAACTTCATGCCGGAACACGGCTAAGCCGCTTGGCGACATGGCTTTGTTCAGTGGGTGGTGACTAACTACGGCCGAAGCCTACCACCAGCCACCACTCAGTTGAGGGACTTTAAAAGGGCTATTACTAAGTGAAGTCTCATAAAATCTTTCAACCCTGACTGCAATTGAATTACAGTTATTACTGAAACACTGCCTAAAGGCCTTTACTAAACGAATTCGGCCATCAATTAGTTTTTGGACGGACGATTCCTGCGCGAGGAGCGGGGAACCAAACCTCTCGTTTGGAATTAGAATTCTTGGTTGATATTTCTTGGAATTAGAATTCTTGGGTGATATTTCTCGGAATTAGAACTCTTGGTTGCTATTTCTTGGAATTAGAATTCTTGGTTGATATTTCTTGTAACAACATTTACAATGTTTGGTTTGAAGCACTAATCATTTTCAGCATGAAAATTGTAAAATAAGATTGCACTTATAACGCGTAGGTATGTACATTAACTCATCTGTTGCTCTATTTTAAATAGAAGTCAGTCTACATCATTATTATATGAGATTTGATCAACCACAGATCCTCGCAAAAGAACACCGATTCCGACCACGGATAAAAACATATACAAAAAACATCCTAATTTCAATAGGGAAGATGGCTGGGTCCTGCCACTTTCTGCATAGATTGGACCACAAGCAACAACTAAATATGAGGCTACCCCAGTTCAAACTATGACAGTAGGACGTTAAACACCTCAGTCCTCCCGTGACCATGTTTGCTGTAAAGCAGCCGAAACGCTGGGTACGCAAAAACATAAAATAAACGCGATAAAATCCGTAAAATTAGTTTAATATCAATGTGTAGTATTCGCGTAAATATAAGAAATCAATATGATTGTTCTATTATAATGTTCTAAGCAGTGATAACCAAGTTGGTAGAACGCTTGCCTCGGTAACAAGGATCGCAGTTTCAAACCCCAGCTCGCCCCACTGGGATTTCTGGAATTCATCCTTTTCAACCATGATCTTCACGGAGAATCATCGCGATGAAATCTGCATATCTGAGAGAACCCTTTAAAGATGTGTGAAGTCCGCCAACCTGCTCTGGGCCAGCGTGGTGGACTATGGCCTGATCCCCTCGCTTTGATGGTAGGCCCGTGCCCAGCAATGGGACATTAAAAACGGCTGGTATTATAATTATAATGTTCTTGTTTCTTATCGTCATCATAACATTGTAAAGCTTGCAAAATAAAAGCACGAATGAAAATTCTAAGTATGTTAATAAGTTTAATCGAGAACCACACACATGAATAAATCATCGCTCCGTATCGCGTTCGAGATGATAACTTGAATATTTTAGCGGCTCTATCAAAGGGCTCAATTTTGTTGAGATAGATTCTTGCAGACGTTACTTTAATAATTACATAAGACTATGTAAATGGCTCTGACTTAAAGCGTTGGTTAAATCTTAAACTAATTAAATTTCAGCTCGATAATTTAATGTATGAACTAAAATTAGTTTGAAAATATTTCTATAAGTATAAAGAACTATGAATGGATCCTTTATATAGAGAACGTGAGAAAAACAACGACACTGTTACTGGTGGTAGGCTTCGGCCGTGGTTAGTCACCACCCACTGAACAAAGCCATGTCGCCAAGCGGCCTAGCCGTGTTCCGGCATGATGTTCGGTGTTGCCATTCATGGATGGCGGGTCAGATCAGTTGCGCTGCATGTGCCTAGTGAATGTAGCGTCTCGATCTACTGCCGCCTTCCTACCTAGGCAAGTATGCTCCATCGTAGATCTCATCGTCACTTACCATCACGTGAGATCGAGATCAAATACTTGACTATATTGTATAAAAAAAAAACCAAACGCAACGCAAAAATACCAAATGCAAAATATACTTTCTTATAGATAGGTCTCTTAAGGTGGCCCACTTAAAGAGCGGCGAGTCGCCACCTGCCAATAGTAATTAGATAAAAGCTGATTATGGCAGGTGTCCGCAACCTTTTCAATATTCCCATCCCATATCCATCCAAACCTCAATCCATAGTCCCAATTATCTTTCCATATTCCTGCAATAGTTCCTCCGCCGGCTGAGGTCAATTCAGCAGTTGACCCCAGCAGGTGGCTAACATAACATTAAAATTCTCAAATAGGGCCTCTACGTGTTGGACCCATGTCCCCACGCAAGCCTTCCAAGGATCTGGGTATAGCCCGTGTGGTGGGCGACAGAAACTCTCTAATGGAAGCGTTGATTTACTAAAAATTGCATTACAACCGTTTTTTTTTTTCAAAATTATAGTGTCTTGTAAATGGGCGAATACATTGTGAAATTGGATTAGTTCGCAAAACTTTAATAAATTATAAGGTAAAGTCCTAATTATTTATTACGTTTCAAAAACGATGTGTGAGAATAAGCTGCGCTTTGTGTAAAGTTTTCCCGCACCTGCATGCTATGAAGACGACAGTTGTTAAAAAGAATAAAAATTGAATACGGGTGCACTGAAACTTTCAGTTGCTTGGAAAAATAGAGACAGTGAAACCTATTTTGAAATGAAACTAATCTGAAGAATTTTTCGGTTTTATCTTAGAATCTTATAGAGGAATCGGATCTGTCAGAGGACGTTTTAAAAATTTATTTTATTTTGTACGGTACCCATAATACAAACGTCACTTAGTGTGGGACCGTACGGTTGGTGTGTTCGTCTGGCGATATAACGTTCTGGAAACAACATAGAATCTGGGTAGTATATAATAATGATAATAATATGGCCAAAAAAACACACAAACTATACGGTCCGACGCTAAGCGACGCGTTGTATTATGGATACCGTACAAAAAATATTCTAGACATCATTTATTGTTGTTCCTTTTTCTAGTAACTGAATAGGTAACGTATGGGTACCCTACTAACTATCCGTAGAAACTTTCATAAGCCAGCGACATATTGCTCGTTTATGACATGTAATTCTGGGGTGAGTGGGTTAACTCAAAAACGCCGGCGGATAATCTATATACAAATTAATAAAATTGGAGTGTCTGTTTGTAATATAAAAAATAACCGCTTTTTACTAAGTGCATTTGGATGTATACACGGTACATATACCAAAACAACATTTTTTACACTTTTGTCTGTCTGTCTGTTTGTTCCGGCTAATCTCTGAAATGGCTGGACCGATTTTGACGGGACTTTCGCTGGCATATAGCTGATGTAACAAGGAGTAACTTAGACTACTTTTATTTTAGTCTAGCTGTTACCCGCGACTTCGTCCGCTTTTTGTTAAATACCACGCGGATGAAGTCGCGGGTAACAGCTAGTCTCTATAATAAGCCTATTGTCGACAGCCAGTCTGCTGTTCTAGTATTGTTATGCAAGACTTGCAAATTAAAATGAAAAATACATAATAAATATCGCCATACGAACACACCAACTATAGGGTCCCACTTTAAGCAACGCTTGTGTTATGGGTACCGTACAATGGACTGAGGGCGAACTCAGTATATAATACTTATATACATATTGAACATCCATGACTCGGGTACAAACATTCGTGCTCATCTCACAAAGCTTGTTCCCTACCAGGATTCGAACCTGGGACCCTCGGCGCAAAAAGCAGAGTCACTACCACCGCGCTAATCAAAATATTATAACGACGAAGTGTCGTGTACCCTGTGGTGACACCGAGTTGTATATCTCGTTTGTTTGACGCCCAGTGTCGACAGTAGTGTCGAGTGTCTCAGTAATACAACTGACTTTACTAGGCGCAACTTTAACTTAGTCATGGACACGCCATATTCATATCATCATGTCACATCCATTATTTTATTTATAATGTGTATTTATTGAATGTGTTATTGGTATTAATTACTTGACATTGGCAAAATACCCGGTAAGTTGCGGGTATTTTGCATTTAATTTCGTAAAGAAAGAAGAAGAATTTAGTCACGCAAAAGTTTAAGACTTGTACCACACCACAACAGACGTCTACAAATGAAAAATGGTTGCAATCCACAACGGTGAACAATACTGGACGCACGTCAGATCCCAGCGCTTGCGCCGCGCGCATGTCTGTGGACAATTTGTCTCACCTTATTGTACACGCACTGTATTTTATTTACTACCTAGCTTCTGACCGCGGCACCCCCCGATCACCACGCTAAATCGCCGATTCAAAACCCGGCTCGCACCTCTGGGATCGGAAAACATCGTGAGGAAACTTGCATGTCTGAGAGAACCCCTCGAAAGATGTGTGAAGTCCGCCAACCCGCACTGGGCCAGCGTGGTGGACTATGGCCTAAACCCCCTCGCATTGAGGGGAGGCCCGTGCCCAGCAGTGGGACATTAAAAAGGGCTGGTATTATTATATCCTCGTAATAGAACACCAACTGCGATCAAAGATAATACATGAGGCCATTGAAATTAAAAAAAATACTTCCTTATTTGAACAGGAAGATAGCTGGGTGCTACCACCGACTTGGGATCCATCTATACATATAAATAAAGTTGGAGTGTCTGTTTGTAATATTAAAATAAACGCTTTTTACTAAGTGCATTTGGATGTATACACGTTACATACACCGAAACAACATTTTTTACAATTTTTGTCTGTCTGTCTGTCTGTCCGTTTGTCTGTCTGTCTGTCTGTCTGTCTGTTTGTTCCGGCTAATCTCTGAAATGGCTGCACCGATTTTGACGGGACTTTAACTGGCAGTTAGCTGATGTAACAAGGAGTAACATAGGCTACTTTTATATTAGAAAAAAAAATAGGATCTCACGAAAAAAAAATAAAACCAATGTTGCAGCGCAGCGCCTGATTAAGTTTGATAGCAACAACCTGCAATGCGTCCCGCGGGCTCAGAATGGGCGAGCAGGCTGTTGTCAACGGTTGTCTTTGTTAAATACCACGCGGAGGAAGTCGCGGGCAACAGCTAGTATAATATAATGGCGGGTGCGATCTTATTAACCGACTTCAAAAAGGAGAAGGTTGTCAATTCGGTTGTATTTTTTATTTATTTAGCGTTAGCGATGTGTTATTTTATTTTAACCATTTTACTGTTTTCTAAAAATTATTTTCTTTGACGTCCTGATTAGCGCAGTTGGTAGTGAGTCTGCTTACTGTGCCGAGGGTGCCGACTTCAAATCCTGGTAGGGACCAACTTTGTGTGATAAGCACGAACGTTTGGTGTGCTCGTCTGGCGATATTATTATTTATATTTTTATCGGTAACTTGCTATTTGTAGTTTGTAGGGTTGGCAACACTGCGCCCGGTATACCACCTGCCGGGCTTGAAGTAAGCTTCCCTTTTCCGTTCAGGTACTTATTATTATTTTCCGCTTGCTTTGATTTGTGTACCTCTATAGTAGCTCTGGTATTCAGTGCATTTTCCATTGTGTTTAATGTCCCATATTTCTCGGAAGTCTACTCGAATTGGCGTGAACGGATTGGATCGATATCTCTTTGATTCGAACGCGTTCTTCAAATAATTGGCACAGCACTGTTTATCGACATCGCTAGAGCTGTACTCAAAAGTTACACAACACGATTGACTTGATTTTTGTAGTCATCGAACTACAAATATAAGGTGTAACATTAACAGTGTAAAAAAATAATAATAATTAAATTAAAAGAAATTAATTAAATGACTAGACATTTAAAAAATTATGTATATCTATACGAATATTATAAATGTGAAAGTTTGGATGGATGGATAGATGGATGGATGGATGTTTGTTACTCAATCACGCCAGAAACGCTGAACGGATCTGGATAAAATTTGGCACAGAGATATATAGTCTGGAATAGCACATAGGCACATTTTCATCCCGCTAAAATGTATTTTTCAATAGAAAAATAGCTTCGTGCTAATATTGTAAGTGGACGAAATCTTTTCATAAAATGGAGGGCTACAATGGTCCTACGTGACTGAACCCAAACACAGAAAAAGGAGTTATTTATTGTTGTTGCCCGAATGGAATGGCTTTGTTGTGACAATATGGCTTTTCGGACAGTAATTCAATTTAAATTGAATTATTATTTCATTTTTTCCCTGAAATATATATAATACTTAGTAGGTACACACAATTATAAGTACTAGTCACGGCGTATACAGAATGATTCATAAAGGTTATAATAAGCTATGATCCTATAGCTATATTCCTTTGACCATTATACTTTCAGTTGGTCTGAGTGGTTTTATTATAGTCGCCTTCCAGTACCTAATTGGCAGATTCACTTGAGATCCGACGACGGGATGTTAAGAAGTATTATAAGGCTGCCGGCCGGCCAGCATCTTAAATGATGTTTAGATGGTAAAAACTCTATGCATAAAGGTTTACCGGAAAATACGCACCCTTGAACTTCTTGGATCGTCCGACAAGTATGGAGGGTCATAGGATATTAAAATCAAATCTTCCAATCAGAATTCAAAGTCAAAGTCAAAGTCAAATCATTTATTTCGTATAGGCCTACGGAGGCACTTACAAATTGTCATTACATTTTTTTTTTCTTAAGTCTACAACCGGATCGGAACGCGACCTCAACTGAGAAGATCCGGCAAGAAACTCAGCGGGCTTGTCTTTTTTTAAATTCATTATTTTTACAAAATAGAATATAAAAGTAAGCTCCAGTGTGTTGCCATGCGGGGCGCACACACGCTACACTTTAACATTATATATATTGATATTTAAGCGATCAGTCCCAGGCTGCTTTGTCATCCAAATAATCCAAGATCCTGTAATAACCCTTACGACAAAGATTACTTTTTACAGTTGTTTTAAACTTATTAATGGGCAGATCTCGGATTCCTTTGGGAAGTTTATTATAGAAGCGTATACATTGCCCCATAAAAGAGTTATTTATTATGTGGAGACGAGTGACATGCACGGATAGTTTATCCTTATTACGAGTGTTTATAACATGAACATCACTCCTTTTTTTCAAAATTATGAATATTTTTCTTAACATACATTAGATTTTCATAAATAAATTGAGACACAACAGTTAGAATATTTATTTCTTTGAATGTATCCTTAAGGGAGTCTCTAGGACCCAAGCCATAAATTGCTCGTATTGCCTTTTTCTGTAAGATGAAGATAGTATTAAGATCTGCAGAGCAACCCCAGAGCAAGATGCCATAGGACATAACACTATGGAAATAACTGAAATAAACAATTCTAGCTGTGTCTATATCCGTTAATAGTCGAATTTTTTTAACAGCATAAGCTGCCGAACTCAGCCTTCCAGATAGTTTTTTAATATGTGGACCCCATTGCAATTTAGCATCTATGGTAATACCGAGAAACACTGTTGACTCCACAAGGTCCAAATCAGTTCCATTTAATAATTATACATTATGTAAGATTAAAACATAATAATCCTCCACAAGCAGTGATAGCTAGGATAGTAGTACGTTCGCCTTGAAAACCAGGTGTGCAGGTTCAAACCCCTGCTCGCACCTCTGAGATTTTCGGATCTACATGTGCGAATCTCAATTCTAATAATGATTGTCCCTTGCTGTACGGTGAAGGCAAACATATTGAGGAAACCTGCACGCCTGTCGAAGATCGTGAGAAGTTCACTTTGCCGCGTGGTGGACTATGGACTAAATCCACCTCCTATTGTGGAGGAGGATGGGATTGACTCCTATTACATTGGCATTAAAATATTATCGTCGAAATACGGGTGCACTGCAGGGCACCTCTGCCTACCCCTTTAGGGATTCCAGGCGTGATGGTATATTATTATTATCCCTCAAACAAAATTATTTCTTAATGTATTACTAAGCGGTCGAAATTTCAACATCTGTTTTATTCTTTCACTCAGAAGTTAATCGCTCCAAGAACCCCAACTTTGCGGTAATTAATGGTCAGGCTGTTATGTCGAGTTACAAAACAAAGTTTGTAACGACTGGTTAACATTTTTTTAGTTTTCTAAAGAAATAAGAACGAAACAACAATAATATTTGCTTCCTGTCGCCGTAATTGATTTCTTATTGAAATAAAACTAGATTTTTGGAATTTTATCGCGTTTAGGTTGCGTTCCCGACGTTTCAGCTGCTTTACAGTTGCCATGGTCACGGGAGGACTGAGGTGTTTGACGTCCTAGTGTCATAGTTTGAACTGGGGTACCCTCATATTTAATTGTTGCACGCGTTATTTGAATGTGTAGTATTCGCGTAAATATAAGAAATCAATATGTGAACTAAGGTAAGTTGTAATATGCACACACCCGCGATAGTTTCTGTGGAAGCTCAACGCATTTAGCTTACATTCTATTCTATACGAAGCCTAAATAATCCCAGTCTCTACTTGCGATTAAAAATAACATTTTCCAAGCCCTTGCGGCTTCATATAAAGGAAATTGAATCAGTATAAGACGACCAGATAAGGGAGTCGCAATCACCGTCCGACCTCGGGCTTATAACCGAATTTCGTACGTAACAGCATTATCCGAGTATCCGCGACCCGGGCGTAGAGAGTTGAAAATATAGAGAGTTTTGTTGGGATTCTTTAATACGGAAGCATGATAGACGTAGATAATATATTGTAGGTATGTTTGATATCCGGCGTTTACTTCTTAAGTTAATGCGCTAATCGTATGATCTTAATATGTAAGGTACCTACTCTGTCACACACCGTGTTAAAGGTACCATAATCTGATCCAATGCCAGCGAACAAAGTCTTCAATAGCATGTAGAAGCTCGGCGTACAACTTGCCAGATTGCCTTGTTCCTTGCTATTCCTTCTTAAATAAAGACTTCAACATTGAAATAAAACTAATGTTACGGATTTTATCGCGTTTATTATACGTTTTTTACGTTCCCGACGTTTCGGCTGCTTTACAGCAACCATGACCCCCCGTCCTCCCGTGACCATGGTTGCTGTAAAGCAGCCGAAACGTCGGGAACGTAAAAAAGTATAATAATCGTGATTAAATCCGTAGTTCAGTAGATCAGTTTTATTTCAATGTGTAGTATTCGCGAAAATATAAGAAATCAATAGATTTCAAGTCAAGATCTTATAATGATCTTGAATCTTGGGTACAAGTCTTTCGACTAGCAAATATGGCTTATATAAACTATCAATCACAAAGCACTTATAAACAGTCCAAATCTACAACGTTCAACTATCCTAATTTTCGGTCGGTGGCAGTTTTGTACGACTCTCAAGTCTTAGCGGTTCGCCACGTTTTATTAGATTGTTGTAAGGAACAGCACCTTAAGACGCTTAAGGATATAAATAGGAACATTCTCCCCGGCAATGTATTTTGATACTTAGTGCTAGGTGTTAAGATATATACCGCAATTTGCCGCGAGCGTCCGCTCCCTAGGGATGAGATATACCGGGCTACCGGGTATCATGCGATGCACGGAAGGTAGAAGTTTGAATAGAGGGAGCAATATTGTGTGGATTTTTTAAGGATTCCCTTTATACATCCATGTGCTTATAGATCCAAATGATTTGCGGATTTCGCACTTCTTTCGATGAGTGGTCGAATTCTCTCAGACATGCAGAGTTCCTCACGATGATTCTGATGATGAAAATCCTTTTTAACAATATAAAACCGTCTTCAAAAAACTAAAAAGCGAAAAATAATCTAGTCTTGAAATCTACCTTATCTAACTAAATCAAATATTTAACTAGGAGGTTACAAACATAAAAAAATACAACCGAATTGAGAACCTCCTCCTTTTTGAAGTCGGTTAAAAATAATAATAATGCGTTTATCTTATGTTTTTACGTTCCCGACGTTTGCACGAAAGTAAAAAACATAAAACTATCGCGATAAAATACAAAAAAATAGGTTCATTTCAATGTGAAGTGTTCGCGTAAATATAAGAAATCAATGTCAAAAATAATGTTCACACGTGACCACACCTGGAAATTCCAGATGTTCGCGTCGGGGTACAATCTGCGACTCTCGTTTCTATAGCGAGCTTTCTAGCAACTTAACCAGCTAGCTGTCTTGTCGCTTTATATTGTCT
This sequence comes from Pheosia tremula, assembly GCA_905333125.1. Classification (NCBI taxonomy): domain Eukaryota; kingdom Metazoa; phylum Arthropoda; class Insecta; order Lepidoptera; family Notodontidae; genus Pheosia; species Pheosia tremula. The sequence continues at coordinate 5,872,841 of HG995421.1, read as the reverse complement.
CATTTAATCTGCCCCCTCTATTCATATTCAAGGTGTCTAATGCAAAGTAAGATAATAAACTTGGACCGCGCACGCCGACACACCAGCACTGGTTATGTAATTACCTCATTCCTTATATACCTAACGCGTTCATATTATTATATATATAATAAATAAAATTGGAGTGTCTGTTTGTAATATTAAAATAACCGCTTTTCACTAAATGCATTTGGATGTATACACGGTACCTATACCAAAACAACCTTTTTTAACATTTTTGTCTGTCTGTTTGTTCCGGGTAATCTATGAAATGGCTGGACTGATTTTGATGGGAATTTCACTGGCAGATAGCTGATGTAACAAGGAGTAACTAGGCTACGTTTATTTTAGAAAAAAAAATAGGATCTCTCGAAAAAAAAATTAAACCAATGTTGCAGCGTTGCGCCTGATTAAGTTTGATAGCAACAATCTGCAATGCGTCCCGCGGGCTCAGAACGTGCGAGCAGGCTGTTGCCAACGGTTGAGTCTTTGTTAAATACCACGCGGACGAAGTCGCGGGCAACAGCTAGTATTATATAATAATTAAACTTATGGTTATTACTCGGCTTTTTTATGAAAATGGAAAATGTTTATTTACTTTGTTCAACGCGGTAATGTGATCGTTTTATACTAGACTAGCTGTTACCCGCGACTTTGTCCGCGTGGTATTTAACAAAAAGCGAACGTAGTCGCGGGTAACAGCTAGTCTAAAATAAAAGTAGTCTAAGTTACTCCTTGTTACATCAGCTATCTGCCAGTGAATGTCCCGTCAAAATCGGTCCAGCCATTTCAGAGATTAACCGGAACAAACAGACAGACAGACAGACACAAATTGTAAAAAAAAAAATTTGGTGTATGTACCGTATATATGATGTGTTATATTATGTATTGTTACTATGTGTTTTTCGATATTCAAGCCTTTTATGCCCCATATTTACACGGGGTACCCATTGTATAGTTAGGATTTGTGGAATGTCAACGATGTCATTCCTCTTATATTATCGTTTCCAGTTTGTGTTCAACCCACTTTCAATAAAGGTTCGCCATTGAATGGATTTTAAAGCCATTCGGACTGAACCATATCGAATGTCGTTTATAAGGGTTCCGTATACAAAGCTGGGTATTGAAACTGTATGGCGATGTCTTTGTAGTTAACTATCTATACATATAAATAAAATTGGAGTGTCTGTTTGTAATATTAAAATAACCGCTTTTTACTAAGTGCATTTGGATGTATACACGTTACCTATACCGAAACAATTTTTTTACAATTTTTGTCTGTCTGTCTGTCTGTCCGTCTGTCTGTCTGTCTGTCTGTCTGTTTAACAAGACAGAGATAGCTGATGTAACAAGGAGTAACTTAGGCTTAACTTTTATTTTAGAAAAAAAGAAAAGGATCTCACGAAAAAAAATTAAAACCAATGTTGCAGCGCAGCGCCAGATTAAGTTTGATAGCAACAACCTGCAATGCGTCCCGCGGGCTCAGAATGGGCGAGCAGGCTGTTGTCAACGGTTGTCTTTGTTAAATACCACGCGGACGAAGTCGCGGGCAACAGCTAGTAACAAATAAAATTGATACAACTAGGCGATACTTGGCGGAAACCGTTGTTAAACAAATGGGGGAAGAGAAACCCACTACTGACCCTCGGCTTGTCAACTTTTCCAATTATAAACCAAATAAGTTGATGAATTAAAGAAGCCAGCAACACCGAACTCCTCTAAGATGTTAGTCGAGAATCTATCTATCACGAGTGTGGGGACACCACATTACCGTGTACAAAGGAAGAGGATGTCTATCTTCAGGAAGTATTGTTTCAGCGCGTGATGGGGTAAGGTATAAGCGGTAGCGATTTTATTGTTGAGTAGGATTATTTTTTTAAATCTCTGAAGTGAAGTGATAAGTGAAAAACTATGTTGCATTATGTATAATAAGACTGGAACCATTTTTTTATTTAACATAGTCAAGAACCTTGTCGATGTCTGCTATCAACTTTTTTTTAATTTTTTTTTTTTTTTTTTTTATACATTATAGGCAAGTATTTGATCTCGATCTCACCTGATGGTAAGTGAAGATGAGATCTACGATGGAGCATACTTGCCTAGGTAGGAAGGCGGCAGTAGATCGAGACGCTACATTCACTAGGAACATGCAGCGCAACTGATCTGACCCGCCATCCATGAATGGCAACACCGAACATCATGCCGGAACACGGCTAGGCCGCTTGGCGACATGGCTTTGTTCAGTGGGTGGTGACTAGCCACGGCCGAAGCCTACCACCAGTAGAGTTGTCACCTGGTTGGCACCACCCAGGGTCACGTGTAGGGTATCTCGAGGGTACTTAATTCTCCTACGGACGAAGGTGACTCGACCCCATAATTTTTTAATTATATTTTTTAATTTTTTAATTATAACTAGCTGGAATACACAGGTTGGACTAGACATCCATAGCTTTTGCTTGGAATATTTTTTTTTCTGGTATAGTCACCGCTTTAACAGTTAATTGGAGCTTTTAATCGCTAATCGCTGATCATTTGCACCACACATCACTGATAGTTTCACAATGGTAGAGTACTCTACTTGATATCAATATCAGAGTACTTGTACCTGAAATTGATACTTAAATATAGCTTTTATTTCGTTTCGCTTTATTGAAAAAATAATAATTTATAACCTTTATTCAATATATATCCTAGTAAGATACTTCCATGATCTTGAGGTTTCTATTGCTGCCGCCTCAGTGGATTCCTTCAAGCGAGGCAAATAACTCCTAGATTAAATGTTATGTTTGAGCGATTCAAGTAGGTCTATAGCTCGTTAGGTCCAGACGCTCCTTGCATTTTCGCGAATTAGCCAAACATCTAGTTAAGGCATCAAGGCCCCAAGTCTGCTAACACAATCGATTCATAATCGAACGGCAACCGCATAGTAACTGTCACTTTTGACAGATATCCCATACAATATCTTCTTATTCAACTTCTTTTTTTACGAAATGAGATGCGATGAAATAAAATGGATATGAATATGGCCTCACTCACAATTTAGAGGGTATTTTGCCAATGTCAAGTAATATTTTTTTTATTTTTCTTTGTTTTTATTTGTATTAAAAGTAATTCGTTGTATCAGTACCTACAGGATATTATGAGCAATATAACGAAATTTAATTATTTTTAGCGGGTCCATGAAGATAACATTGGTAACATTGGTTATACTGGTGGTAGGCTTCGGCCGTGGCTAGTCACCACCCACTGAACAAAGCAATGTCGCCAAGCGGCCTAGCCGTGTTCCGGCATGATGTTCGGTGTTGCCATTCATGGATGGCGGGTCAGATCAGCCGCGCTGCATGTGTCTAGTGAATGTAGCGTCTCGATCTACTGCCGCCTTCCTACCTAGGCAAGTATGCTCCATCGTAGATCTCATCATCACTTACCATCAGGTGAGATCGAGATCAAATACTTGCCTATTAATGTAATAAAAAAAAAACTATTTTTTAACGTGGTACCGCGGGCGGGGCTGCGGTCAGAAAGTGGTTTATTATAAAGTATTTTTTTGTTTTCGCTGGGAAATGCATTTACGCATACCGCCCAAGACCGGGGGAGCTTGGATGGTTATGGGGGGCTCCTAGACGAGTCCAGACTACCCACTAAAACCCAGAGCCGCCCTCTCTGCCTATTGGGCGCCACGGGTATTATGAAGTGCCTATTCTTTGTTTATTTTATAAATAAGTGCTTACGTAATTGTTACATGGTTCTATCACAAATTAACTAGTTGCTCGATGGCAGATGGACTCGGTAACTTTAGAACTAAGGTCTATTCATCACGAGGAGAGATTATACTTGCGGCACAAAGCCTGCAATGCGAACAAAAGATAAAGGCTGGTTTACAAGCCCGAGGTCAATTAAAATTTCCTCTCTACTCCTAATAAAACCGGAAGAAAGAAAGTATTGAAATAAAACAAATTTAACGGATATTATCGCGTTTATATAAAGGCTTTTAAAAAACATTATATAAAGGCTATAAAATTGGTAAAATTAGTTTTATTTCAATGTGTAGTATTCGCGTAAATATAAGAAATCAATAAAAGAAAATATTTTTTTATGTTTTTAGATTTGTAACAATATCTAGTGCTCTAATCTAACTTGGACATAGAGCCTTTTGGTCCTCGTCGGAGATAGGATTGAATAAGCTAATAATATTTTTTAATGATCGTTTTAAATCTGTAAATACCGATATTAATAAGTCAAAAAGTTAGGGATTGTCTCCTAAGACCATATTCGCGTGCCATTAAGGTAGCTGCCCTTACTGACCCGTCTAAATGTTCAATCCTATATAATAATACTTATATAGATATTGCAAAACCTATGAACCCAGTGCAAGCATTCGTGCTCATCACACAAAATTGTCCCTACAAGGATTCCAACACAGGACCCTCGGCACAAAAGACAGGGTCATCACCAACTGCGCTAATCAAGTTACCAAAACAAAACTAATTTAATAAATGACTATTTTATTCATTATATGTCCACTGGTGCCCATGCACAGTGGCATGGATCCACGAGCTAACGTTCTTATGTGCCACCAGGGCCCCAAAACTGGGTCCTGCTAGGTCATTCTCGCAGCCGGCCGGCCTCCACGATGACACGATTGCCCAGAGCACACCGTCCAATACTACAGGCGCTCCGACATCTCTCTGAAACAAAAGGTAAAGTATCATTCAAAGAAGGAATGATATAACTTTTCCTAATCACACTAATGTTATAAATGTGAATGTTTGGATGGATGGATGTTTGTTACTCAATCACGCCAGAACGGCTGAACGGATCTGCATGAAATTTGGCACAGAGATTGGTTATAGTCTAGGATAGCACATAGGCTACTTTTTGTCCCGGTGAAAAGGACATACTTTTTAACCGCGGGTAACACCGCGGGGCGCAGCTAGTATATATATAAGTATTATATACTGAGTGCGCCCTCAGTCCATTGTACAGCACCCATAATACAAGCGTTGCTTAGTGTGGGACCGTATAGTTGTGTGTTTGTCTGGCGATATATATAAAAAAACAAGCCGATGACAAGCATAATACTGCCCCAATATGGTTAGGTTCGAAGCTAATAAATAAATAATAATAATAATAAAATAATTTATTGACAGCTTCATAACTTATAACTATTTACATATATTTATGCCTAGGTAGGTTTACAGTTACTCAGCACGGCTAGGCAACGACCAGACCCTGAACTAGGATTAAACCTGTGCGTACAGATAGTGTTGGTAGTCATCACACCGGTGCTGCCTTTACTGGCGACTGATATACACAAATATATGAAACAAAGGAGATACTGAATCCCAAACTAGTTTACTGTATAATGTAACTGTATAATTGGGATTCAGATCAAAGATTATTAAATAAAAAATAAAATAAAATAAAATAAAAAAAGTCTTAAATTATATTGTGTACAGGTGTTGTGTTTGTGACGTGTGTGTTTTATGTGTGTGTACGCGTGTGTGTGTGTTAATTTATGAATGGAAGAATGTGTGTGAAGGAGAAATAGGGAGTAAGGGAGATGTCAGTGAACTTAGCAGATCATTTCCCAGCAGATCAAAAAAAAAAAGGAGTTCTGGCCGCATGCAGGAGAGTTCTATAGTTCCTGATACTTTTCAGCGATAGTTCTAGCGATTTTACCTGAAAAAAAACCGACTGAAAAAATGATCTGCCAACTTCCCGTAGCAGATCATTTTCCAGTAAATAAAAAATAAATGCGTGTTCTTGACGCATGCACAATAGTTATATAGTTCCTGATACTTTTCAGCGATAGTTCTAGCGATTTTACCTGAAAAAAATTGCCTGAAAAATATTGCCTGCCAACTTCCCATAGCAAATCATTTTATAGCGAATACAAATTAGCAGTGAGTTCTCTACGCTTGCATATGAGTTAAAGCGTTCCTGATACGTTTAACTCTTAGTTCTGTCAATTGGACCTCATAAAACCTGCCCAGAACTCACACTGAAGTGTCAGCAAAGCATGGTAGAGTAGTACAAATGACGAAAATTAGTAATCACAATAATTTTTTTTTTCAATGATTTTTATTAGAACTTGCGGCTAGAACTCTTTAGTTTCTCAAAGATCAGTACTAAAACTACTTCAAAAATAAAAATACACGCGCAGAACTCACGTTGGAATGCCAGCAGAGCATGGAAGAGAGAGAGAATAGTAGAAATATCTAAAATAGTGATATCTATGCATAATCACGACGAATTTTTTTTTAAATATTTTTAAAGACAACTAGAGGCCAGAACTCTTCGATTTCTCATAGATCGGTACTATATCTAGAGCATTAAATAAGTAAAATTGACAGAACTCACACTAAAGTGCCAGCAGAGCATGGTACACTAGAAGAAAAGTCAACAATTTCTTATCAAAATGACTAAATTTTGTTAAAATATTTTAAAGATAACTAGAGGCTAGAACTCTACGGTTTTCTATAGATCGAAGCCATGGCTATATCGATAATTACAAAACATGCACCAGTAGGTACGCTGAAGTTTCAGCAGAGCATGGTAGAAGGGAGGAAATGACAAAAAATCTCATGAACACGATAATTTTTTTTTAAATAATTTTAAAGGCAACTTGAGGATAGAACTCTTCGGTTTTCCATAGATCAAAGCCATGGCTATAGCGATAAATACAAACCATGTGCCAGTAGAAACGCTGAAGTTTCAGCAGAGCATGGTAGAATGCAGGAAATGACAAAAAATTCTTATCACAACGATTAAATTTTGTTAAAATATTTTAAAGACAACTAGAGGCTAGAACTCTACGGTTTTCTATAGATCAAAGCCATGGCTATAGCGATAAATACAAAACATGTGCCAGTAGAAACGCTGAAGTTTCAGCAGAGCATGGTAGAATGCAGGAAATGACAAAAAATTCTTATCACAACGATTAAATTATTTTAAATAATTTTAAAGACAACCAGAGGCCAGAACTCTTCGATTTCTCATAGATCAATACTATAACTACAGCATAAAATAAGTGACATTGACAGAACTCACACTAAAGTGCCAGCAGAGCATGGTGGAATGGAGGAAAAGTCAAAAATTTCATATCAAAATGACTAAATTTTGTTAAAATATTTTAAAGACAACTAGAGGCTAGAACTCTTCGGTTTCCCATAGATCGAAGCCATGGCTATAGCGATAAATACAAAACATGTGCCAGTAGAAACGCTGAAGTTTCAGCAGAGCATGGTAGAATGCAGGAAATGACAAAAAAATCTTATATAAATTTTGTTAAAATATTTTAAAGACAACCAGAGGCCAGAACTCTTCGATTTCTCATAGATCAATACGATAACTACAGCATAGAATAAGTGACATTGACAGAACTCACACTAAAGTGCCAGCAGAGCATGGTGGAATGGAGGAAAAGTACAAAAATTCTTATCACAACGAGTAAATTATTTTAAATAATTGTAAAGACAACCAGAGGCCAGAACTCTTCGTTTTTCAATAGATCTGCACTATAGCTATAGCATTAAATAAGCAACATCGGCAGACCTCACCCTAAAGTGCCAGCAGAGCATGGTAGAATGCAGGAAATGACAAAAAATTCTTATCACAACGATTAAATTATTTTAAATAATTTTAAAGACAACCAGAGGCCAGAACTCTTCGATTTCTTATAGATGGGTACTATAACTATAGCATTAAATAAGCAACATTGGCAGAACTCACACTAAAGTGCCAGCAGAGCATGGTAGAAAGGAGGAAAAGTCAAAAATTTCTTATCACAACGAGTAAATTATTTCAAATAATTGTAAAGACAACCAGAGGCCAGAACTCTTCGATTTCTCATAGATGGGTACTATAACTATTGCATTAAATAAGCAACATCGGCAGAACTTACCCTAGAGGAAAAGTCAAAAATTTCATATCAAAATGACTAAATTTTGTTAAAATATTTTAATGACAACTAGAGGCTAGAACTCTTCGTTTTTCAATAGATCTGCACTATAGCTATAGCATTAAATAAGCAACATCGGCAGAACTTACCCTAAAGTGCCAGCAGAGCATGGTAGAATGCAGGAAATGACAAAAAATTCTTATCACAACGAGTAAATTATTTCAAATAATTGTAAAGACAACCAGAGGCCAGAACTCTTCGATTTCTCATAGATCGATACTATAACTACAGCATAAAATAAGTGACATTGACAGAACTCACACTAAAGTGCCAGCAGAGCATGGTGGAATGGAGGACAAGTCAAAAATTTCATATCAAAATGACTAAATTTTGTTAAAATATTTTAAAGACAACTAGAGGCTAGAACTCTTCGGTTTCCCATAGATCGAAGCCATGGCTATAGCGATAAATACAAAACATGCACCAATAGGTACGCTGGAGTTTCAGCAGAGCATGGTAGAAGGGAGGAAATGACAAAAAATCTCATCAACACGATATTTTTTTTTTTAATAATTTTAAAGACAACTAGAGGCCAGAACTCTTCGATTTCTCATATAAGGGTACTATATCCACAGCATTAAATAATTAACATTGACAGAACTCACACTAAAGTGCCAGCAGAGCATGGTAGAAGGGAGGAAATGACAAAAAAAAATATCATCACGATTAAATTTTTTTTAATCATTTTAAAGGCAACTTAAGGCTAGAACTCTTCGATTTCCCATAGATCAATACTATAAATACAGCATAAACTAAGTGAAATTGACAGAACTCACTCTAAAGTGCCAGCAGAGCATGGTAGAATGGAGGAAAAGTCAAAAATTTCTTATCACAACGAGTAAATTATTTCAAATAATTGTAAAGACAACCAGAGGCCAGAACTCTTCGATTTCTCATAGGTGGGCACTATAGCTATAGCATTAAATAAGCAACATCGGCAGAACTTACCCTAAAGTGCCAGCAGAGCATGGTGGAATGGAGGAAAAGTCAAAAATTTCATATCAAAATGACTAAATTTTGTTAAAATATTTTAAAGACAACTAGAGGCTAGAACTCTTCGGTTTCCCATAGATCGAAGCCATGGCTATAGCGATAAATACAAAACATGCACAAATAGGTACGCTGAAGTTTCAGCAGAGCATGGTAGAAGGGAGGAAATGACAAAAAATCTCATCAACACGATATTTTTTTTTTAAATAATTTTAAAGACAACTAGAGGCCAGAACTCTTCGATTTCTCATAGAAGGGTACTATATCCACAGCATAAAATAATTAACATTGACAGAACTCACACTGAAGTGCCAGCAGAGCATGGTAGAAGGGAGGAAATGACAAAAAAAAATATCAACACGATTAAATTTTTTTTAATCATTTTAAAGGCAACTAAAGGCTAGAACTCTTCGATTTCCCATAGATCAATACTATTAATACAGCATAAACTAAGTGAAATTGACAGAACTCACTCTAAAGTGCCAGCAGAGCATGGTAGAATGGAGGAAAAGTCAAAAATTTCTTATCACAACGAGTAAATTATTTCAAATAATTGTAAAGACAACCAGAGGTGAAGAATGCCACTTATTTCATGCTCCAGATATAGTACCGATCTATGAGAAATCGAAGAGTTCTGGCCTCTAGTTGTCTTTAAAATATTTTAACAAAATTTAGTCATTTTGATATGACATTTTTGACTTTTCCTCCATTCCACCATGCTCTGCTGGCACTTTAGTGTGAGTTCTGTCAATGTCACTTATTTTATGCTGTAGTTATAGTATCGATCTATGAGAAATCGAAGAGTTCTGGCCTCTGGTTGTCTTTAAAATTATTAAAAATAATTTAATCGTTGTGATAAGAATTTTTTGTCATTTCCTGCATTCTACCATGCTCTGCTGGCACTTTAGGGTGAGTTCTGCCGATGTTGCTTATTTAATGCTATAGCTATAGTGCCCACCTATGAGAAATCGAAGAGTTCTGGCCTCTGGTTGTCTTTACAATTATTTGAAATAATTTACTCGTTGTGATAAGAAATTTTTGACTTTTCCTCCTTTCTACCATGCTCTGCTGGCACTTTAGTGTAAGTTCTGCCAATGTTGCTTATTTTATGCTGTAGTTATAGTACCCATCTATAAGAAATCGAAGAGTTCTGGCCTCTGGTTGTCTTTAAAATTATTTAAAATAATTTAATCGTTGTGATAAGAATTTTTTGTCATTTCCTGCATTCTACCATACTCTGCTGGCACTTTAGGGTGAGTTCTGCCGATGTTGCTTATTTAATGCTATAGCTATAGTGCAGATCTATTGAAAAACGAAGAGTTCTGGCCTCTGGTTGTCTTTACAATTATTTAAAATAATTTACTCGTTGTGATAAGAATTTTTGTACTTTTCCTCCATTCCACCATGCTCTGCTGGCACTTTAGTGTGAGTTCTGTCAATGTCACTTATTCTATGCTGTAGTTATCGTATTGATCTATGAGAAATCGAAGAGTTCTGGCCTCTGGTTGTCTTTACAATTATTTGTAATAATTTACTCGTTGTGATAAGAAATTTTTGACTTTTCCTCCATTCTACCATGCTCTGCTGGCACTTTAGTGTGAGTTCTGCCAATGTTGCTTATTTAATGCTATAGTTATAGTACCCATCTATAAGAAATCGAAGAGTTCTGGCCTCTGGTTGTCTTTAAAATTATTTAAAATAATTTAATCGTTGTGATAAGAATTTTTTGTCATTTCCTGCATTCTACCATACTCTGCTGGCACTTTAGGGTGAGTTCTGCCGATGTTGCTTATTTAATGCTATAGCTATAGTGCAGATCTATTGAAAAACGAAGAGTTCTGGCCTCTGGTTGTCTTTACAATTATTTAAAATAATTTACTCGTTGTGATAAGAATTTTTGTACTTTTCCTCCATTCCACCATGCTCTGCTGGCACTTTAGTGTGAGTTCTGTCAATGTCACTTATTCTATGCTGTAGTTATCGTATTGATCTATGAGAAATCGAAGAGTTCTGGCCTCTGGTTGTCTTTACAATTATTTGTAATAATTTACTCGTTGTGATAAGAAATTTTTGACTTTTCCTCCATTCTACCATGCTCTGCTGGCACTTTAGTGTGAGTTCTGCCAATGTTGCTTATTTAATGCTATAGTTATAGTACCCATCTATAAGAAATCGAAGAGTTCTGGCCTCTGGTTGTCTTTAAAATTATTTAAAATAATTTAATCCTTGTGATAAGAAATTTTTTACTTTTCCTCCATTCCACCATGCTCTGCTGGCACTTTAGTGTGAGTTCTGTCAATGTCACTTATTTTATGCTGTAGTTATCGTATTGATCTATGAGAAATCGTAGAGTTCTGGTCTCTGGTTGTCTTTACAATTATTTAAAATAATTTACTAGTTGTGATAAGAAATTTTTTACTTTTCCTCCATTCCACCATGCTCTGCTGGCACTTTAGTGTGAGTTCTGTCAATGTCACTTATTCTATGCTGTAGTTATCGTATTGATCTATGAGAAATCGAAGAGTTCTGGCCTCTGGTTGTCTTTACAATTATTTGAAATAATTTACTCGTTGTGATAAGAAATTTTTGACTTTTCCTCCATTCTACCATGCTCTGCTGGCACTTTAGTGTGAGTTCTGCCAATGTTGCTTATTTAATGCTATAGTTATAGTACCCATCTATAAGAAATCGAAGAGTTCTGGCCTCTGGTTGTCTTTAAAATTATTTAAAATAATTTAATCCTTGTGATAAGAAATTTTTTACTTTTCCTCCATTCCACCATGCTCTGCTGGCACTTTAGTGTGAGTTCTGTCAATGTCACTTATTTTATGCTGTAGTTATCGTATTGATCTATGAGAAATCGTAGAGTTCTGGTCTCTGGTTGTCTTTACAATTATTTAAAATAATTTACTAGTTGTGATAAGAAATTTTTTACTTTTCCTCCATTCCACCATGCTCTGCTGGCACTTTAGTGTGAGTTCTGTCAATGTCACTTATTCTATGCTGTAGTTATCGTATTGATCTATGAGAAATCGAAGAGTTCTGGCCTCTGGTTGTCTTTACAATTATTTGAAATAATTTACTCGTTGTGATAAGAAATTTTTGACTTTTCCTCTATTCTACCATGCTCTGCTAGCACTTTAGTGTGAGTTCTGCCAATGTTGCTTATTTAATGCTATAGTTATAGTACCCATCTATGAGAAATCGAAGAGTTCTGGCCTCTAGTTGTCTTTAAAATTATTTAACAAAATTTAATCATTTTGATAAGAAATTGTTGACTTTTCTTCTAGTCTACCATGCTCTGCTGGCACTTTAGTGTGAGTTCTGTCAATGCCACTTATTTCATGCTCCAGATATAGTACCGATCTATGAGAAATCGAAGAGTTCTGGCCTCTAGTTGTCTTTAAAATTATTTAACAAAATTTAATCATTTTGATAAGAAATTGTTGACTTTTCTTCTAGTCTACCATGCTCTGCTGGCACTTAAGTGTGAGTTCTGTCAATGCCACTTATTTCATGCTCCAGATATAGTACCGATCTATGAGAAATCGAAGAGTTCTGGCCTCTAGTTGTCTTTAAAATTATTTAACAAAATTTAATCATTTTGATAAGAAATTGTTGACTTTTCTTCTAGTCTACCATGCTCTGCTGGCACTTTAGGGTGAGTTCTGTCAATGTCACTTATTTTATGCTGTAGTTATTGTATCGATCTATGAGAAATCGAAGAGTTCTAGCCTCTGGTTGTCTTTAAAATTATTTAAAATAATTTAATCGTTGTGATAAGAATTTTTTGTCATTTCCTCCCTTCTACCATGCTCTGCTGAAACTTCAGCGTACTAGCTTACCTACTGGTGCATGTTTTGTATTTATCGCTATAGCTATGGCTTCGATCTATGGAAAACCGTAGAGTTCTAGCCTCTAGTTGTCTTTAAAATATTTTAACAAAATTTAGTAATTTTGATAAGAAATTTTTGACTTTTCCTCCATTCTACCATGCTCTGCTGGCACTTTATTGTGAGTTCTGCCAATGTTGCTTATTTAATGTTATAGTTATAGTACCCATCTATAAGAAATCGAAGAGTTCTGGCCTCTGGTTGTCTTTAAAATTATTTAAAATAATTTAATCCTTGTGATAAGAAATTTTTTACTTTTCCTCCATTCCACCATGCTCTGCTGGCACTTTAGTGTGAGTTCTGTCAATGTCACTTATTTTATGCTGTAGTTATCGTATTGATCTATGAGAAATCGTAGAGTTCTGGTCTCTGGTTGTCTTTACAATTATTTGAAATAATTTACTCGTTGTGATAAGAAATTTTTGACTTTTCCTCCATTCTACCATGCTCTGCTAGCACTTTAGTGTGAGTTCTGCCAATGTTGCTTATTTAATGCTATAGTTATAGTACCCATCTATAAGAAATCGAAGAGTTCTGGCCTCTAGTTGTCTTTAAAATTATTTAACAAAATTTAATCATTTTGATAAGAAATTGTTGACTTTTCTTATAGTCTACCATGCTCTGCTGGCACTTTAGTGTGAGTTCTGTCAATGCCACTTATTTTATGCTGTAGTTATCGTATTGATCTATGAGAAATCGAAGAGTTCTGGCCTCTAGTTGTCTTTAAAATATTTTTACAAAATTTTATCGCTGTGATAAGAATTTTTTGACTTTTCCTCCATTCCACCATGCTCTGCTGGCACTTTAGTGTGAGTTCTGTCAATGTCACTTATTTTAGGCTGTATTTATAGTACCGATCTATGAGAAATAAAAGAGTTCTGGCCTCTGGTTGTCTTTAAAATTATTTTAAATAATTTAATCGTGTTGATGAGATTTTTTGTCATTTCCTCCCTTCTACCATGCTCTGCTGAAACTTCAGCGTACCTACTGGTGCATGTTTTGTATTTATCGCTATAGCTATGGCTTCGATCTATGGAAAACCGTAGAGTTCTAGCCTCTAGTTGTCTTTAAAATATTTTAACAAAATTTAGTCATTTTGATAAGAAATTGTTGACTTTTCTTCTAGTCTACCATGCTCTGCTGGCACTTTAGTGTGAGTTCTGTCAATTTTACTTATTTAATGCTCTAGATATAGTACCGATCTATGAGAAATCGAAGAGTTCTGGCCTCTAGTTGGCTTTAAAAATATTTAAAAAAAAATTCGTCGCGATTATGCATAGATATCACTATTTTCGATATTTCTACTATTCTCTCTCTCTTCCATGCTCTGCTGGCATTCCAACGTGAGTTCTGCGCGTGTATTTTTATTTTTGAAGTAGTTTTAGTACTGATCTTTGAGAAACTAAAGAGTTCTAGCCGCAAGTTCTAATAAAAATCATTGAAAAAAAATTTTATTGTGATTACTAATTTTCGTCATTTCTACTACTCTACCATGCTTTGCTGACACTTCAGCGTGAGTTCTGGGCAGGTTTTATGAGGTCCAATTGACAGAACTAAGAGTTAAACGTATCAGGAACGCTTTAACTCATAGGCAAGCGTAGAGAACCCACTGCTAATTTGTATTCGCTATAAAATGATTTGCTATGGGAAGTTGGCAGGCAATTTTTTACAGGCAATTTTTTTCAGGTAAAATCGCCGGAACTATCGCTGAAAAGTATCAGGAACTATATAACTATTGTGCATGCGTTAAGAACACGCATTTATTTTTTATTTACTGGAAAATGATCTGCTACGGGAAGTTGGCAGATCATTTTTTCAGTCGGTTTTTTTTCAGGTAAAATCGCTAGAACTATCGCTGAAAAGTATCAGGAACTATAGAACTCTCCTGCATGCGGCCAGAACTCCTTTTTTTTTTTGATCTGCTGGGAAATGATCTGCTAAGTTCACAGACATGTAAGGGAGTACAATTTTGGTAGATCCTCAAAAAGCTGGCTCTAATACGAGCTTGGAAATGGCTAGAAAATAATCTCACCATGCATGGATCCTTCATAACTCCAGTGTCCAAGCATATGACCATATCCGAGCTATTGATTCCTATACCCGTCAACTCCTCACTGCATTCCTCGCGGTCTGTCGGGTGCAGATGTGTAACTGATAATATACGGCGTCTTTGTATCATCTCCATAGATGCCAGCTGGCTGTCTTCTTCAGAGTACATCTGGAATAATGTTTGGTGAAGCAAACATATACGTTGTTTGGTGAAGTAAAAATATACGTTCTCTAGTGTAGATGATTTTATGAATTGGAGATGATGGGCCCATACTAATATTATAAAGAGAAAAGTTGGAGAGTCTGTTTGGATGTAGCGGTAATGTTCAGATGTACTGAAAATTATTTCACTAATAGGAATACTACATTATCTCCATTGCTTTACGCTTGTTTCATCGGGGTACCGGCAGCAGAGCCGCTGGCACAAGCTAGTTGTAGGTAAAAACATGCTATATCATATGACAAGCAACGCACTACCGCAGGTGTTTTCCATAAAATAAAATTATCAATTGTAATTGGTTTATTGTTTTTTTCAGTCTGAACGCGCATCATGGAAAAGCACTGGACGAATTATGATGAAACTTTGAATGGTGATAACTAATCCGCTGCTTCAAGTATACTATACTTTTTATTTAGGGAAATCTAAGGGGATCCTCCGGGATATTTAAAAAATAAGTCCACGAGTTCGAAGTTGACAGCCATTAATAAAACATAGGCTGTTAAAATGTAACCTTACCGTCGGCAAAGTCCAAGAGGTCACAATGAAATGCGTTGCATCCGTTTCCTTCATGGACTTTCGCCATTGAATAGACGTGATACTAGGAGTAAACCTGACCGACTGGGACAGCCTGATCAATGCCAGATCAAAAATAGGTTTTGTGTCGTCGAAATAAGGATGAATCTCGAAGTACTTTATGGGTAGGAGGAGACCTCCTTTTCTGTAGTTGACGCTGCCGAGCCTTACTCGGATAACTCGTGAGGATTCGCGAATTCTGTAAAGAACGTCTAGATTTTATTAACATTCTAAATAGCGCACAAACCCTGCTATATTAATAGACGGTTTTGGTCCTTTTACAATGACATTACAAAGCAATTTCTTCTGTAATATGCCAATTTAAATGGCCTATGGTATAATAGCGGTGGATATCTTTACATAAACTTCGTTCTTTAGATATGTTACAAAATTACATGCTATACGTGATTGTTTTCCATATAATAGTATTTAACAAAGGTGCTACTTTATTCTCAAAGGATAAATATGGAGCGTACCTAATAATATGGAGGAAAATTTAATATAAGTTTGATATAATACAAAATTAATATAGGCTTAGAGTAAAGTTGCAAAGTTAGGGTTGCCAAGCGTATTGATATTCAAGATCTTATTTTTATGTTGTAACGTGAGCCTGTTCTGTTTCACTCGCACAACAGATTTCTTGAATAAGAATGACAGTGACAGCGCGCATTATTGATGACGGTACCATCACGTTTGGAGTTCTTGCTACGCACACTTGATAAAGTTTGATCAGGCAGGTTTCTCCAGAATTATAAGTGTAAGTGATCTTGCGGTCTGTACCGAGGGTTCCGGGTTCGAATCCCGGTAGCAGCAAACTTAGTATGAGCAATATTTTTACCAGAGTCATGGATGCTTAATATATGTATGTATTATAGGTATACTGGGTTCGCCCGAAATTCTTTGTATAGGGTACCTAGAATACGGGCGTTGTTTAGTTTGGGAATGGACACTTGATGTGTTCGTCTGACGATATTATTATTAAGTATAATTAATTGGGAGAATACCTAGCTTTGGATGGATGAGGCCATTAATTAAAGGAAAAAAGGCGATGTTCTTTCTATATCTTTAAATAAAAAAAACATTATGTCAGTCTGGTTTCGTCACGATGACTTCCATCACCGCTTTGCAAGTGATCATCACGATTGGAAACGAGATCGGCACACACAATTGGGGATCCCGGAGATGCGAGCCACGGTTTGAAAGTTTGAACCGGTAACCCTAGTATCCAAAGCTACCGTTTGACCAACTCAGCCATCAGTCTTATTGCGGCAACCCTATCCAAAAAAAAAGTTTCCAACTCACAAAAACAAAGCATCGGCAGCTGTCAGCACCCAGTTCTCATCGATCAACGCCCCAGCACTTATGTACGTAGACTTCTTCAAAATGGCCGCCACGTATGGAAACACGCCGGTGTCCGTCACAAGCGTGTGCTCGTCCAGATCATTGTATTTGATCTCGTTGTGTTTGTCTGATTGACTGTTCGCGTGTCTGTTGAGCAGAAAAATGAGGAGTATTGGTTTTACACACATTCTGTGCTGATGGTACGTTGTGAAATGGAGGAGATTGTGGCGTGTAGACGTAGGAGTTGTTAGGGCGCGTTCAGATTGATATTGACAGACTTTTTGTTGTGGAACAGTGAATCATAATTAGATTTTTTTTATTCATGTAAACCATTGAGTACTGTACTTATGAATCATCAAAAAGTTATAAAATGTTATGCTACAACTTTACCACCCGTTCGGAATGCCATTCCTATGTTGAAGCACAGGCAGGAAACTTCATGGTTGTTTTTTTAAAAAGATCTTTTACATTTTTGAGCAGAACATTGTTATAGGTATGTAAGAACAATGTAGGAATGTTTAGGTGGAATTTAGCAGCTGATTAAAAAAAAAGTACTAACTCTAAGTATATAATTACAAGTTAATGGCTACAAATCACTTTTGTAAATGAAATTAAGAAGGAACAGGAGAAGAACAAAATGTTAATAGTCTGCCATACGCCATGCAATGCTATAGTTTTTTTTCTTGCAGCCTTGGCGTCAATCCTTCGTTCTCACAAGACTAAGATCACCTAATTATAGCAGGGATAGGACTGATTTTATAATACTGTTGCATCTTGTAATTTCGTCTAAGCTCAGATATTTTTTAATAATGTTCTATAGAACATTAACCTATGACAGTCTGCTATTGTCTATAGTGAGCCACAAAACTGGCAAAATACTGGTCCAGTAAAAACGTCTGAGGAGGATTATTTAATCCATTGACTATAACGAAAAAGAATGTTTGTCTGAACGAGCCCTAAGCGGAAATGCGTTCGATAAGAAGTCGCAACCGAGCTTATTGGCCAATCAATGTTTACTAACGAAACCACACGAATACTTTGTTCATGTACCGTAATGCATTGTAACCTTCTGAATTACAAAATTTATTTTCAGAATAAAATGGTTGAACTATGTTATGTCATTAAAAAGCGTGATATGATTAGTGATTAACATTTTAGGAGATCAATCAGTAGTTTGTTAAGAATACAAATAAAAAAAAATGCCAGTTCGTAATTTATATTCTCAGATTATTCATTTGTATTTTCTTCACATATCTTACATTATTTATCTAAGTATTGATTTTACACCTAATATATTGATTTCTTATATTTACGCGAATACTACACATTAAAGTAAAACTAATCTTACGGATTTTATCGCTATTATTACACGTAATATTTATATTAGCGTTGCACACTTTACACTGTAATACATAAGTTAGAATAATAAAAGTAATTAATATGTTTTTGCGACCTCTTCTTAAACCATCCGTCGTTCTCTTGCCACCGCCAACGTGCCGGCCATTTTAGAGCCGCAAGGTATCGTGCGTGACGATGGCAAGAGACCAGACGGTATGTCACTCATACCCTGGAGCATGGGGCGGGCTCTGGTGTGGGACGCTACCTGCGTCGACACTTTGGCTCCGTCCCACCTCCAGGTAACATGTCAGAGAGCGGCTGCGGCGGCAGAGGGGGCCGAAAACATAAAACGGCGCAAGTATTCGGGTATCGGCTACGAATACATATTCGTTCCGTTTGGAGTCGAGACCCTAGGTCCATGGGGCCCAAGCACCATTAATTTTATAGAAAATCTTTCTAGAAGATTGGTCGACGCAACCGGCGACCCAAGGGCTGGCTATTTCCTCGCTCAGCGAGTAGCTTTGGCTATTCAGCGAGGAAATGCGGCCAGCATCTTGGGCACGCTACCGCATGGGCCAAATTTTTTACACATTTTATAGCTTTTCTATACTCTTTTTAAGTTATATTAGTTTGTAAATATTTCAGTTATTTTCGTTTAATAAATAAAATTTTATAATAAATACCACGTACATATTTATAGATGTAATACCAACTACCTACATCTACCTACATTGTTTTATATTTAATCTATAATATTTGACTCAATAAAAAAAGAATATCTATCCATTTTATTTATTTCGATTAAAACTTCTTTGAGAGAGAGCCCAATACTACGAACTAACGTACGACCGTACTTACGTCACAAAATGAGGCCTACTATAATTCTACCAGCACCTAGTGATATTTTTAATCTAGTTAGATAGACAGATGAAGTATGCACAATTTTTAACGCACACAACAAAACGGGATACATTTCATCGCGCCGGTTATATAGTCGTCGTAGTTGCTGACAAATTGTAGCTATTACGTAGTCTTGAAGCTATAAATGTTGGTCATCTCGTTGGCTATTCGCATGCCCGTCTAAATAACTGGCGGCCTGGCGGCTTTGTTGAATAGGCAGCTGTCAGAGCGAGGAATCAGCTAATCTATTATCTTGGTGTGCTGGTTGGTGAGATAGCCGTTCCTACATTGTTCTCACATACCTATAACAATGTAATGCTCCAAAATGTAAAAGATCTCTGTAAAAAAGAGCAACCATGGAGTTTCTTGCCCGTTCTTCTCCATAGGAACGGCAGTCTGAACGGTAAAGTAGTAGCATAATATTTTGTAACTTTTGACGATTCATAATTACTGTACTTAATGGTCTACGTGAATAAAATATATTCTGATTCTGATTCTGAGATTGCCATGGCTGAGAATATTATCTTGGAGATTTTTTTTTTAATTTCCTGATCGCTCGGTCGAACAAATGCTGATTAAAAAAGCAAAGTTTGATTGTACACTATTATAATGAACGGATCCAATGGAAAACTTCGGGAACACAGACAAGAGACTAATGAATATGTTAATTGTAAGATTTATTCCTTGTCTTGGTTTTAAAATAATTATCCCAGTCTGTCCACTCAAAATGGCTAGGGAAGATCCGGCTGGGAAGTCGTATACTCTGATATCTATAGACTGATATAGCGTAAAATATTATACTATCACACTATCACACTAATATTATAAATGTGAAAGTTTGAATGGATGTTTGTTACTCAATCACGCCAGAACGGCTGAACGGATCTGGATGAAATTTGGCACAGAGATAGATTATAGTCTGGAATAGCACATAGGCTACTTTTTACTGATAAAAAGGACATACTTTTTAATCGCGGGTAACATCGCGGGGCGCAGCTAGTATATATATATATCTCTATCACATATCTCACATTACTTTTTCTCTTCTTCTATCTTATTTTTTTAATAACCATTTGTATGTTCGTAAACGTGCAATAATTGGAAAGTTGGGAACTTAGAATTAGGCTTAGAACTTGGAAAGTTAAGTTTCATAATTTTAATGAAAATAAATTGTTGAAACTTGACTTTCCAAGTTCTCCCAAGAAATCGAATAATTTGTCAGTAAACATACTTTCACTATTTTACTAATCAATTAAGGGTTCATGGTCTTCGGATAAGCATTGCGTAGAATCTCTTATATTCAAAATATATTTGTACTTGACGTTGGCAAAATACCTATACACTAGTGATTGACGCCGATTTCTATGAAAAAGAAAAATATTTAAAGGTACTTTTTCGTGTGTGTGACACGTAAAGCAATATCCGGCTGTTACCTATTATGATTCAGAAATCAATCGTTTAGATATGAAAGCCAGAATATTTTGAATGTCGGCTTTATGGCAAGACTGTACTTAAATATACTGAACGCATACAAAAGCGATGGAAATAAAAACATCTAGTACAAATATTGATTTCTTATATTTACGCGAATACTACACATTGAAATAAAACTAATCTTATTGAGTTTATTATCGCAGCCGTCGGGAACGTAAAAAAGTCTAATAAACGCGACAAAATCCGTAAGATTATTTTTATTTCTAGTACAAATTCAGTATACGAATTAATAATTTTAATTTATCACTTACTTGTGGTGTTAGGTATAGTTTTATAAAAAAGTGATACTTTCAGAAGATAGAATCGATATGTTGATTTAAAAAGAAATACATGTTGTTGAAGTTATATATTATATTTCTAATGAGTTCACGTAGCACGCTATATGTTTTAAACTTTGTACTGTTTTTAAATGATTCAGTATAAAATAAAAAAAGTAGGCACTGATGTTACATCGTAGTTTTTTCCTAAAAACGCGCTTAGATTTATTTTAGGAGCCCAACATTTTGAGGTGTGATCATTACACTATCTGTCGCCTTCTGACTTCTCCTGACATAGCTATAGAAAATTTCATGGCTCTTACACTTAGACCATAAGGAGACCCATAATCCAAGTCTAGACTTGAGCCGTTAGGACCTTATCACCATGAATAGAACTGTTTCGATAGAGTTAACAAAATGCTTAAACTTGCATCTAAAGCTGTGTGTTACTGATAATATATTATTATACGAAACACTGAGCTGTTTATGGAACACCAATCAAATGAACCCTAACTTGATGGGTCTTTAGCGATACAAGGAAGATTTTCCAGCCAGGTGGGTGGTATGCCTGGCGGCTGCTATGCTCCTACTATTCTAGATATGTTACGTGGTCTGAAAACTTTCATAGCGTGTTTCAGGATCGTACGAAGCATCGTCATGTTCGTTCTGAATGTCATCTGCAACGCCATCTATGTGGCGAGGTTGAAGAGGTCGCTACGGGTCAAGTCCACGCCTTCACCGAAATATTACCATACAAACTTACGACACCCTAAGAAATGCATTCTATTAAAAATTAAAAAAATATATCAGTGTTTCCAAATAATGTTACCACATATAAGTTCTGAAGGACTTATTTGGTGTAGTTTTTCTATATACCAATTGTAGGAGTCCATAACAACCCCGTGGCAGATTCTTTTGGGAAAATATCGGAACATGTGTTAGATAAAACAAATACTAAGCGTGTACATTGAAGATATTGTAAAAGAATGTCTGAATCAAAAGAAGTGCGTTCGGGCATTACAGAAAACTACTGGACCTATTTCGACGGGATTTTCAGTAGTGACTAGACTAATGTAAAACTTCAAAGATGGGGTGTCCTCATCCTCCTCCTGTCACGATTAAGACTAGCTAACTACGCAGGGGATATTATAGTGCACAAGTGTTTGCACAAGCGCAGGTGCACTCTCTCTTCCCTCACTCTTCTAGTCCGATGCGACGGCAATCTGACCGGAGAGGTATCAGGCGCAGGACCGACGCCTTACCAACTTGGCTGTCAATTAAATCATCTTCTTAAAATGTAGAAAAAAAATTGCCAACCAGTGTGGACATACCTTTGTTAAGTACGCAATAGGTACCCACATAAAAGATTATGTTTATCTTACGCCACCAGACCGTGGAAGCGAAAATATTCCATTTTAGTCTCGTTTGTTGTATGTTGCTGTATGCTTTTGCAAGGAGTTTACTGCAGTTTTGTGAAATGCTAAGTTTAAATTCCTATTTGGTTTGCGGCCTTCACACATCTTTCGAGGGGTTCTCACAGAGATGCAGGTTTCCTCGCGATGTTTTCCTTCACCGTTTAGCAAGTGATAATCATGGTTGAAAATGAGATTCGCACATGAAATCCAGAAATCCCAGAAGTGCGAGCCGGGGTTTGAACCTGCGATCCTCGTTACCGAGGCAAGCGTTCTACCAACTTGGCTATCACTGGATAAAATGTTAATGACAGCTAAGCAGTGCTGTTGGCGAAATAACTTGTTATTAATATCAACATAGAGTTGAATATAGCTTACCAATACCAAGCAGATTGGATGTATTTGTTTTCCAATGTAAGTATTACCTAAAGCTATATTTAAAGCTACATCAGCTGTTGTAAACACGATGTATGTACTAAGCTTAATAATAGGTATGAGAAACAACACTAAAAAGGTTTCAATACTTCATTCTTTATTAAATGAAATGCGATAAAATAAAATGTATATGAATATGGCCTCATACACAAATGAGTCAAGCAATTAATAGCAATAACACATTAATATATTTATATACATTATTCATGGATGGTGGGTCAGATCAGCTGCGCTGCATGTGCCTAGTGAATGTAGCGTCTCGATCTACTGCTGCCTTCCTACCTAGGCAAGTATGCTCCATCGTAGATCTCATCGTCACTTACCATCAGGTGAGATCGAGATCAAATACTTGCCTATAATGTAATAAAAAAAAATAAAAATAAAAATATAATAATAATGGATGTGACATGAAGGTATGAAAATCATGCATGTTGTAGCCAAGTGATTGCATGACTCGTTTCAATCTCAATACGCTTGAAACGAGATGGAAAATGACAAATAAGTATGTAAGTGTCAGTGGTGAAGAATATTTTAACGGTGACTTCATTTTAGGGGCTCAGTATGAGTTTTGATAGCATCAACGTGTAGCTTTAGACAAATGTTTGGATCCATTAAATCAATCGATTTTAATATATTCAAAACTCGTACCTTATTATTACTCATAAGCTATTCTCATATACTACTCATACCAGTATGACAAAGTTTATTGAATACCGACATAGCTTAAAGAATTTCCAAGTTGAAGTGGCAGTGGGCAGGGCACATAGCTCGCAGAACCGATGGCCGTTGGGGCAGAAAGGTTCTAGAATGGCGACCACGAATCGGAAGACGTAGTGTAGGTAGGACGGCCCCCCACAAGGTGGATCGATGATATCACACGCGTCGCAGGAAGCCGGTGGATGCGAGTAGCGGAGGACCGCGATGTGTGGAAGTCGTTGGGGGTGGCCTATGTCCAGCAGTGGACGTCTATCGGCTGATAGGTTAGATTTAATACGTAAGCGCCCTCTGGTCAGTTTATGAGTAGATTGCAGCTTTTTATACGGCAGCATCTTCATTAAACTGTGCTACTAGTTACGCCATCTGTTGAAATTTCCCGAAACCAAAGATACTACGATAAAGCCTGTTTTTAGTTTTGGCTAATTTCCGATTAGCTAATTTCAGATTAATGGCGCCACTGGATCTCAATGGCTGGTTATGCCATCTAGTGGAATTTTCCGGAACTATCAGTAGAACAATAGAGCAACTGCCTAGCTTTGGCGAATTTTTTATGAGATAAATGACTCCACTAATTCCCAACGACTAGTTACGCCATCTAGTGGAATTTTCCTTTCCCTTTTTTTTTTGCTAGGGAGGCTGCTGTGAAATAAACGGCATGGTCGATCACTCATTCAGTATATATTGGATTCTGTCAAAACTCGTACTAAGACATTGTAAAGTCTTACTCAAAGCAATGTCGGCATGCTTACTGTATTGCCAAAGTGACTTGTGAAAGAGAGAGCATTCTTATAGTAGGTAAAAATTATATCATAATTAAAACAACACATTTATTTTAGTTTTCACAGATAAAATAAAAACACATAGGTAGGCAACCTTAATAGTAATAAAATATTCGACATTATACAAATAATATAACATTCTATAAATATATATGACTAGATAATTATATTAATCTATTATACACAGCGATGCAAAATAAATACAGTGTGATTCAGAAAAGATATACTACCATTTCAACCAGCGCTCCTCACCCGCATTTGTAATCGCATCCCACTAGAATTATTAATGTGAAAGTTTGGATGGTTTTTACTCAATCACATCAGAACGGCTGAACGGATCTGGATGAAATTTGGCGCAGGGATACATTATAGTCTGGAGTAGCACATAGGCTACTTAGAAATACGCTAAAGATGCGCAGGATCAAAGGGTAGTACACCCTTTCTGTACCACACTATACAACTCACCACTACCTTAATCCCCTAACTTCATAATTTCCACCATCATCATTCTCCTATCCCCAATCATAAAAGTCTGAATATAAATCAACTAATTCCTCACCAACACAAAACCATCTTAATATAATATTTATCAGCCATTATTACGCCAAGTAATAAATAAAATGTAGGTACAGATAAAATTATATAAACTACAACATACAACTAACTGACCAGAATCTGCAATCTATCTCCCTTATATCAGAATCAGAATATTCCTTAATCACGTACACAAGAGGTTTCCAAACTTATTTTGTCTACCGCCCACTTTGAGAATGAATTATTTTTTAGCGCCCCCATTTTTTCACCTACTTAAAAACCACTATAACTTCAAATTAAATTTATTTTTGTAAGCCTCTACACAACGCCCCCAATTTTTTTCTGGGTCTCTTACCGCCCCCCTTTAGGCCTGCAGCGCCCACAAGGGAGCGTTATCGCCCAGTTTGGGAAAGGCTGATGTAAACCATTAAGTACAGTACTTATTTATGGTCAAAATAGTTACAAAATGCTAAGCTACAACTTCATCACCCGTTCGGAATGCCGTTCCTATGGAGAAGAACGGGCGGCTATGAGTACTTACATATATGAAAGAACTATATTTTTAAAGACGGCTGCGGTAGAGTTGTACAGGGTCTGCGGGTTATAATCGTCTTTATTTCAATAACATTATGTAACACATTCAGTTGGACAATGATCAAGACAGTGATGGGTGATGAAACATAGCTCATCTTCCTCATTTCTTCGGCGTTTAGACTCCCTTTCTGTCTCTCTTTTGGTCTTAGAGAAAGGCAATAACATCTGACTCTATTTTTTCTTTTTTAGATCCTATATTTATATCCAATCCTGGGAGGGTTTAACCGATTCCCTTTCCTCACATTTCTCTTTCCATCCTACATTCCTACTCCTCTTATCTCTACTACACATCCATTCACAACTACGATACTAATATTACTCTCCTAAGTTAATATATATCTATCTTTATAGCCCGTTACGAATGTCGTGCTGCAAACATTCCTATGACCTGAACTTTTGGAGTTGAAGGCGGTCGTCTCGGTGGGCCGCTTCTTCGAGGTGGTGATTCGGGATAGAGTGGTGAAGTTCTCCGTGTCAGACACGTTGGAACAGCAGAACGCTCGGCGGAATTCGCGACGGAATTTTCCTTGAAAAAAATATTAAAAATGTAGTATAAAACAGGATACGCTTACAGCAAACCACCATTATTCGTTTTGTTTTGACAACCTGAATAAGAAGTTTGTAACTTAACTCTGCTTACTGAACGGAGATTCCTGGATTCGAACCATGTGCGAACTTTGTGTCATGAGCATGAATGTTTGTGCCGGAAACATAGATGCGAGTGCATGGATATACTAAGATCGCCCCCAGTACATTGTACGGTACCCATAATACAAGCGTTGCTTTTTTTTTTATTACATTATAGGCAAGTATTTGAGCTCGATCTCACCTGATGGTAAGTGACGATGAGATCTACGATGGAGCATACTTGCCTAGGTAGGAAGGCGGCAGTAGATAAGAGACGCTACATTCACTAGGCACATGCAGCGCAACTGATCTGACCCGCCATCCATGATGCTTGGTGTGGGACCGTATAGTTGGAATGCTTGTCTGGCGATTAAAAAAAACTGTCCTATCCTATCGTGTCAGTTTACCTATGAGAGTGATCTAAACATACTTGTGCACTATAATATCGCCTGCATATTTGTCTGGCCACAAGCCACACAGATGGCGCACCAGACGACATTCAAAACAAATGACGAAGGCTGCATACAATCCTGAAACGCGCTATGAGAGTTTTCGGAGCACGTAACATATATACAAGATCCCGACAATAACCGTCGGGGTACAGCGGTCGCCCCGCCAGCCGTACCACACGCCTGGCTGGAAGATCTTCCCTTTTCCGCTAAAATATTAATCATCCATGACTCGATTATTCAGGCTCATCACACAAAACTTGTCCTCTACGACCTAGAGCAAGGTCACTTCCCCTACCTATAACAAGAAAAATATGATTGACTTACCACTCATAAAGTTGTAGATTAGAGGGTTAATCGCGGAATTGGCGTAGCACATGACGTGGGAGACCAGAGCGAGACAGGTGAGCACGTCGTTCTGCTCTATATCCAGTGCGTATCTGTGAACATGACAGACAGGTATTAGTAAACTAGGACTCACATCCTGAAGGCTCTGACCAATTATAAAGAAGTCTATGGCGAAATATAATAAAGCTTACATAATAACAAATAAACAAAAGTATGGCAGCAGTGGCGACGACTACATACAACCGGCCCCCCGATTACGTATCTTGCCTAGCCTAACGATAGCAAAGCGACAGCAATAATCTTGCAATAATTGCTTTCAAATCGCAGATTTGTATGGCGTCGCAGCGCTACGTAATACGAATTAGCAGTTTAAAAGCAAATATTGCGCGATTACTGCTATCGCTAGGCTATTGCAAGTTACGTAATCAGGGGGCCGATTCCTATCGAATAGGATTTCGAGTGATGGCCGCCACTGGTGATTATTATTTCTTAATAATAAAGTCTTATCACATGTCGAAAACGTCATGTAACAGTAAGTAACACTGCGCGATGTTACTA
This sequence comes from Pheosia tremula, assembly GCA_905333125.1. Classification (NCBI taxonomy): domain Eukaryota; kingdom Metazoa; phylum Arthropoda; class Insecta; order Lepidoptera; family Notodontidae; genus Pheosia; species Pheosia tremula. Next base: position 5,845,352 of record HG995421.1, on the reverse strand, counting down.
AATGTGAAACAAACACAAACTACATCTTGGTAAGCATATTAATTTCTTATATTTACGCGAATACTACACATTGAAATAATTCTGAGAACGGGAGGACTGAGGTGTTGGTTGTGAATATGAGGGTACCCCAGTTCAAACTATGACACTAGGGCGTCAGACACCTCAGTCCTCCCGTAACCATGGTTGCTGTAAAGCAGCCGAAACGTCGGGAACGTTAAAACCTACAATAAACGCGATACAATCTGTCATATAAGTTTTATTTCAATACATTAAGGTATGACTCAAAATTGTGACTAAGAGATCAAATTTACAATAAAAAAAGCTAGCTTCTGTTAACCAAACATTCGCAGTGAGCCGCCAATTTATTCGTATTTGTGGCTTCTTCATAGTCTCGTATGTTCTCGCGAAAGGTGTATGTATATTTGTATTTACAGTATTAGATGCCAAATTATCGAAAAAAGGTAGGTATACTGTACTATTCCTAGTATTTCTTCGTACGTTTTTTTTTTATTACATTATAGGCAAGTATTTTATCTCGATCTCACCTGATGGTAAGTGACGATGAGATCTACGATGGAGCATACTTGCCTAGGTAGGAAGGCGGCAGTAGATCGAGACGCTACATTCACTAGGCACATGCAGCGCAACTGATCTGACCCGCCATCCATGAATGGCAACACCGAACATCATGCCGGAACACGGCTAGGCCGCTTGGCGACATAGCTTTGTTCAGTGGGTGGTGACTAACCACGGCCGAAGCCTACCACCAGTACGTACTAGGTAATGCCCAGGAGTCTATACTTATAGAATACTAGCTGTTGCCCGCGACTTCGTCCTCGTGGTATTTAACAAAGACTCAACCGTTGGCAACAGCCTGCTCGCACGTTCTGATCCCACGGGACGCATTGCAGATTGTTGCTATCAAACTTAATCAGGCGCAGCGCTGCAAAATTGGTTTTAATTTTTTTTCGACAGATTCTATTTTTATTTCACAAATAAAAGTAGCCTAAGTTACTCCTTGTTACATCAGCTATCTGCCAGTGAAAGTCCCGTCAAAATCGGTCCAGCCATTTCAGAGATTAGCCGGAACAAACAGACAGACAGACAGACAGGTAGACAGACGGACAGACAAACAGACAGGCAGAAATTGTAAAAAAATTGTCTCGGTATTGGTAACGTGTATACATCCAAATGCACTTAGTAAAAAGCGGTTATTTTAATATTACAAACAGACACTCCAATTTTATTTATATGTATAGACTAAAAGTCATGTTTTACTATTAAGTTTAATTTTCCTACACTCGTGCACGTTTATGAACTACTCGTAATGTTTAATACTCCACTAAAATTAGACGTTATATTTCAAAGAAACACATTTTGCACAAAAAAAAAACAAATTTGATAACATTGAAATAAAACAAATTTTTCGGATTTTATGTGCTCACAGTGTTTTGAGATCTTGCAATGGTGCGCTCGGTTTTGGATTCAATAATATTAATTACTGGATCCCAAGTCGAAATTAGTTTAATTCAATGTATAGTATTCGCGTGAATATAAGAAATCAAAATTGATTGACCTTTCTCTTCGACTACCCCAAAAAGTCCTGTGTTCGTATTAAATTGTTGAGCAGCATATCATCGTCACGTCATATCACGTCATAATTTTGTAACATAATAAGGGTTCTTGGATCCCTCCCACACATGAAAACAAAAGTGAAACGATGAAAGGATCCAACAAAATTATACGCAAGCTGACGGACGTTATCGACTTCGGGTTCGAACAATGTCGGTGTCGGGCCGTGAAACGATGTATTAACAATGGAAAATCCAGTAACTGTATATCAAGCTAAAAGGCATTTATTCTCTTCACAAATTAAATCACCAGAATCAGAATATTTTTTATTCACGTAGACCATTAAGTACAGTACTAAATGAATCTTCAAAAGTTACAAAATAGTATGCTACTACTTTACCACCCGTTCGGAATGCCGTTCCTATGGAGAAGAACTAGCAAGAAACTCCATGGTTGCTGTTTTTTTTAAAACCCTATATACCCTACCCTACCGCCGCCTTCCTACCTAGGGACGTATGCTCCATCGTAGATCTCATCGTCACTTACCATCAGGTGAGATCGAGATCAAATACTTGCGTATAATGTAATAAAAAAATAAAATAAAAAAAGATCTTTTACATTTTTGAACAGCACCAAACTAAATATAAATCGTACATAGTCGTGCAATATTTGTTTTTACTTTATTTTGATGGGACTAGGACCGCCACATATTCCCAACACTATTGAATACTCATGTAGGCCAGAATCCATGGCGGTGTTCAACAAAGACGCTGAGATTTGTCCTCGACGAGTCCCCGGGAAAAGCTAGTTGTCTTGACCCGCAATGAAATTCAGCAAAAGGATAATTATATCAATAAATATCGCCAGACGATTACACCAACCATACAGTCCCTCTCATGGGTACCTTACAAAGGACTAAGGGTGAACTCAGTATATAATACTTATATCGATTATAAACATCCATGACTTGGGTACAAACATTCGGGCTAATCACACAAAGTTTGTCACTACCAGAACTCCGACTCAGGACTCATAGCAAAGAAAGCAGTGTCACTACCCACTGAGCTAATCAAATGGAGAAATAGTTTTTTTTTTCAACTGTTTGGACTTATTTATCATTATTTACAAGCGTTGCTTAGTGTGGGACCGTATAGTTGGTGTGTTCGTCTGGCGATATTATTGTTATCACTTAGCCATACCTCAGAACCGACAGTAGATGGACCGGGAAGAAGCAGACGGCGAACATGACAACAACAGCGACTAACATCTTGGCTGCCTTCCGGCGCGAGCGCAGCTGAGCTAGAAATTAACAAAATATATTTAAAAATCAAGCTTAAATGTGATGTAGTATTGGTTTCTTTAGAATTATGCTTTCTCACTCTTCATGTGACTGCAGTCTATAAACGTATGGGTGTGTGCACCTCAAACTCCTCACACAAAAGTAGCCAACAAAAATCCATAAATAATAACTCATTGTAGTTGGTTCCATATGCGAATATCATATCTATACAAATAAATAAAATTGGAGTGTCTGTTTGTAATATTAAAATAACCAAGTGCATTTGGATGTATACACGGTACATATCCCAAACCAATATTTTTCACAATTTTTGTGTCTGTCTGCTTGTTTCGGCTAATCTCTGAAATGGCCGGACCGATTTTGACGGGACTTTCACTGAAAGATAGCTGATGTAACAAGGAGTAGGCTACTTGTATTTAAAAAAAAACTTTTTAGTTTAATACCACGCGGACGAAGTCGCGGGTGACAGCTAGTCGGCCATAAATCAGCTGGCCATGCACTCGGCTACAGACACGCAATCGGCCATAAAGTCGAATAACCACATAGTGTAGATTGACGTACATGTTTCAATCGATTACGGTCGAAATCCATCGACATTCTGCTGCCTACTCGTAATATTATTGCATAGTTACAAGAGTGAGACACGCTATGGAATTTCTAGTCTGGTTTTTTTTAGGTACGGCTAGCTTTTAATAGATAATCCAACAAGTCGGGCTGCTTGTAACAATATACCTACCTACAAATTTACGTAAATTTACAAGTATAAAGTAAAAAAAAAACATTATTGTAACTATATGACTCCTTGTTGACCAATGCACGCATTTTTCAGTTTGAAATTTGGTTTTAACATGAAAACTGCTGCAAAGACTTTTTGGCGCTTTTTGAACACTGAAGTTATAATTTTTTTTTTCTGAAAATTGTGTTGCTGTGATTTGATATTGACCATTGTGTGGCCATAAACATGCACTAGTTAAGGAATTTAAAATCAAACAGTGTAGCTTGACTTTTCGAGTTCTGACAAGATGTCTGGTAAATTTTCTGTAAACTATCCATAACTTCACTGATAAGGGTAGGGGATTCATTTCATCATCATTATCGTTATAATCATCATTTTTATCATCAGGGGTGCTTATATTTAATAAACGAAGAAACTGGCACTATTTTGTAGCCAATTGCCAACGTCAAAAACTACTGTCAAAAACAAAGAAAACGTGCTATAAGTACCTTAGTTCGAGGAACAAATTAGAGCAATAAAGCTCCCAAGTTAGGGACATGGAAGCATTGTTGATTTGTAGTTAAACCTGAATTATACTTGGCTGTGTTGGACTTAATTAACTTTCTAATTATGTATGTATTAAAGTTTTTTTTTTCAGAGATTTTTTTTTTTTTTTTTTTTATTACATTATAGGCAAGTATTTGATCTCGATCTCCCCTGATGGTAAGTGACGATGAGATCTACGATGGAGCATACTTGCCTAGGTAGGAAGGCGGTAGTAGATCGAGACGCTACATTCACTAGGCACATGCAGCGCAACTGATCTGACCCGCCATCCAAGAATGGCAACACCGAACATCATGCCGGAACACGGCTAGGCCGCTTGGCGACATGGCTTTGTTCAGTGGGTGGTGACTAGCCACGGCCGAAGCCTACCACCAGTAAATTGTTGTGTCTCTATTATTTTCTCCCTTATAACGTAGCGACTGATTCTTTTGAATGTTTGTTTTTAATATTTGTAACAGAATAAAATAAAAATAGAAGCGTTCTACGGTGCTTGCAATTCAGTGGATTACAAATATAATAAATTCCATAATTCTGAAAAAAATCACTGAACAACCGGTGCACAGCCAGATATATAGGTTTTGTTTTCAGATTGGGCAGTAGGTAGTTATAAAATTTTTTTGGACTCCTGAAAATTCCAACATTCACTTTGTGACGGCAAAAATAAGAGCGGAATGCTGTTACGGCATTGTTTACATAGCGTGTTTAGACAATGCACATTGAATACTGTTTGTGATTCGAATAACTATGGTAAGTCGTGCACGCCTTCGCGCTGTCAACGAAAACAATTTATTGGGTGTTTTATTATAGTATTTGTTGTCAGATGAACAAGTAACGTAAATGCCGGAAAACTAAATAATTCATGAACAGTGACTTGCCGTACCTATTAATAAATCGATCAGTGGGTGTACATGACGCTTTTGATTTACAATGTTAGTTAAAATACTCAACAAATATTAGAAAATTAATTCTATAGAAATACGAATCAAAATTAAGCCTCACTCTGTTCAACTAAGCTATTCACTATGGTCAGCTAAGTTAGTCAATATGTTCAGCCAAGTTATCCACTACGTGCCGATAGGTTACTCACTATGTTCAGCTAATTTACTCACTATTTTCAGCTAAGTTTTTAACTACGTTCCGCTAAGTTATTCACTACATTCCGCTAAGTTACTCACTATCTTCAGCTAAGTTGTTCACTATATTCAGCTAAATTACTCACTATGTTCAGCTGGGGCCAATTTAGCCGTCTCCGCTTGTCCTGGTATTTTCTCCGATCGCCACAGTACTTTGACGATCTGATGATAGGCGACCGTCATCAGCAGTAGCGGTAGTCTGAAACAATTAAAATTATTTGAAACATGGCAACCTAAATAAAAGTTTTAACAATAATTGAGTTAAAATATTATAAGGGATCCATTAGTGGGCTATAAAGGTAACAATTCCGAAAAAAAATATCAAATTATTTTAAAAATAACACGACATATTCATTCCGCGATGGGACGGTACCGTCCCGCTTTCTCACTGAAAATTCGATCAACGTTATCACTACTTAACATGGTTGCTGTAAAGCAGCCGAATTGTCGGGAACGTAAAAACGTAAAATAAACGCGATAAAATTCGAAATATTTGTTTTATTTCTATAGGTAGGTATACAAACATATTATTATATTTATTTATTATTTTATGAAATCTTAAGAAAGAAGTCTTATCGGATGAAATCTTACTAAAAATATGTGTACGTTAATAAATTGAACGACCTAAATCTATTCTATTGTATAAGAATCGGAATCAGTATCTCTTGTAAGTAATACTCGTATATAACCTACATTCGTATTTTATTTTTAATAAAAACATTTTCGAAGAATATTACAATACTTATTACACCAACCCAATTATCCACGAAGCTTTTGAAAAACAGCGTGCCGACTATGTACCAACACAAGAATAAATATTGGGAAAATTAAATTTCGTTACAGAACACATTAATTGGTTTCATATTGCCACCATTGGGCCTTGGGGATGAAATTACCAATTATTCTCGTCCACAAGACGCTTATTAAGTAGGTCATTATTTGTCATTGCCCGACCCAAGAGTCAAACGCTGGGACTCGCTATCAACAGGCTGCTATGGTGGTAGTAGATCTTACAATTTTAGGGTACCTACTTATACTGATACGTCTACTAGAATGTTCTCGCCAACATTGCCAAACAAGATGAAAAACCGGAGTAAATCCATGTTGAACCTTATATTCTCGTCATCTGTCTTTAAGCAGCATAACATATAGACTTCTCGTCCAAATTACCTCAGTATCTGAAGACAAAGGTTTACAGCCAATGTGTGCTGCCAGTGATAACATATGGTGCCGAGACGTGGTCACTGACTATGGGCCGCATAAGAAGGCTCAAGGTCGCTCAACGTGCAATGGAGAGAGCTATACTCGGGGTTTCGCTACGCGATAAAATCAGAAATGAAGAGATCCGTAGACTAACTGGAGTAACCGACATAGCTCAAAGAATTTCCAAGTTGCAGTGGCAGTGGGCGGCACATAGCTCGCAAAACCGATGGCCGTTGGGGCAGAAAGGTTCTAGAATGACGACCACAAATCGGAAGACGTAGTGTAGGACGGCCCCAACAAGGTGGACCGATGATATCACACGCGTCGCAGGAAGCCGGTGGATGCGAGTGGCGGAGGACCGTGATGTGTGGAAGTCGTTCGTCGTTCGTCGGTCGTCGGGGAGGCCTATGTCCAGCAGTGGACGGCTATCGGCTGATAGATTAGATTAGAAAATAAAGACGTAAATATAATTTGGAAATCTGCACCTGTCTACCCGTCGGGTAAACAGCCGTGATAATATTCAAAGTACATACGTGTAAATGAACACGACTTTGATGACATGCCACACCAGGTCACTCCTCGAAGACCAGGTGGGGATGCACTGCACCAGGTACTCCAGCTCGAAGCGCAGTGGCACCAGCTTCTCTGTCGTAAGCACCACCAGCTCCGGTAAGTCTGGTGGCCGAAATCGTAATAGCTTTTATGATCATTGAGTATCTAAAGATGAAGTTGGTAAAAGCTACTAAAACTGTAGCTTCTATAGTGATATGTTTTGTCCTTTTCAGAATAAGGGCGTTGAACACGGACAGCGATAGATCACTGTAGCTTATCTTACAAAAGATTAGTAATATAAACAATAATTATACATTGAAATAATACTAATTTTACGGATTTTATCGCGTGTTCTTTTCATGTTTTTACGTTCCCGACGCTATAAAATTTATTAAAAAAAATAAAATTAGTTTTATTTCAATGTGTAGTATTTGCGTAAATATAAGAAATCAATAATAATTATACATTTATATCCAAACAAAACTGAAAATGCTTCGAATAACATCCATCGTTACAAATGGATGCAAACATTCTATAAATTAGAATGTACCTAAAAGTATTTACAATAATTATTCGACGGGAATCTTAACGATAAATATACAAACTGACTAGGAAATGTTATTCTAGAATCTAACGTTGTGTCTTTAAAATGATATCTACCCTTCTAAGTATAGCATTTCCACCCCCGTGTCAATTAAATCAAAATACTCCAGTGAATACTTGATAAAACAATTTGTGATACAAACTGCGCCTTATGGCGGACCTGAAAAGTTTCGGACACAGAGTATGAAGTTTCGACTCACGGACGGAAACTTTATCCTCAATTTGCTGTCGTGCTGGTTACTCTATCCGTTTGTCTGTTTAGCCAAAGGAATCTAAATTGATCCTGCTGTTAATGATAGAATGAAACCTTTGACGGCGTTGGTTCACTCGTGTTGGCATTTATGCTCTGATCGTCTCCCATTTTCCCAAGCTTGGCTTGGGCCCTAGTCTTCACCATATGTTTTTTTTAAATGGATGAAAATTTTGCATAGGAATTAGTTCAAATTTTAAGGAGAAGGACCAAATGTTAATGATAGAATGATAGCTCAGGAGATATGCTGAAGAAGAGGGATATCAAAGGGAAAAAGACGATATTAATTCACGAACATTGTATTCACCAAGACAGCAACCAAAACACAACTCCATAATGACGTAGAACAAAATATAAAAGAATACAATTTAAATATATTAAAAATAAAGTAACACTGAAGAGGTCCAATCACCCACACCTGCCATAGAATAAGTTATATCACAACGTATAATATAGACAACTTAAATATAGAAGATGATATTGAAATAGTGGGCGAATACGACTATTTTTTTCATCTTTTCATGTCATCATCCATTATTTTATTTATAATGTGTATTTATTGAATGTGATATTGCTATTAATTACTTGACATTGGCAAAATACCCGCAAAGTTGTGGGTGAGGCCATTTTCATATCCATTTTATTTCATCGCATCTCATTTCGTAAAGAAGAAAGAAAGAAAGAAATAGTGGGCAGTATTTTTGCCAGGCCAGTACCATTTTCTATATAGACAATCGAATTCACAGCTTTTAAAAGCTTGTATTCATAAAGTAAAGTTTTGGCACTCTAGGTCTTAGCGTAAAAATATAATAATGGGTTGAACATGCGTTCATAAACTACACACACACACAACTTTTCATATTTTATTTTATTTTAATTTTATAATTTTCCGACAATTTTGTCAATTATTTTTCATCTAAAAACATGAGTAAAATATATGAAGACTACATTTGAAACTTTTAAAAATAAATTAAAATGAATAAATATTGGTTTTAAATGAATATCTTATGTAATGGAATCATTGTAATATACTTACTGTAAATAAGGGATACGGCCCATATAATAAGTATGGCGGTTTTGGCGCGGCTCGTGGTGGACTTGAACTTGAGCGGGAAGCAGATGGCGTACCAGCGGTCCACTGAGATGAATGTCAGCGTCAGAACCGACACCGTCACCGACACCGACTAAAACAATACACACACTAGATACCTTGTCGTGACACTGAGAAAGAGTCGATACATATAATATCACCAGACAAACACAGTGTAGCGACAGCTTCACCTCTGCATCAACAAATAACATCCTTCCGTGAAAGACTCAAGCACCAATTTAGCGGAAAAGGGAAGATCTTCGAGCCAGGCGGGTGGTATGCCTGGCGGGGAGGTCGCTAAAAAAACAAACCCTCTTCAAAAACTAAAAAGCAACAAATAATCTCATCTTTAAATCTACCATGTCTAATTCAAATCTCATATTTAACGATTGTGAATACGGTACCAATCTGGGACCAATCTGTAAGCATATTCGTTCATATAAAGAAAAAAAATCCAAATCAGTTCATAAATGACGGAGATTTGAGGTACCAAAAACAAAAAAGAATATACGACCGAATTGAGAACCTCCTCCTTTTGGAATACGGCTAAAAATACAAGCGAATTGAAAATTACCTAACTTTTTTTTTAGTCGGTTAATAATAAATTCGTCAACGTTCAAAAAACGGTAGCAATAAAGTAAACCGTTTATGTCGACACAGAGCGCCCTTTTTTCCTCTTTTCACAAAATGCCCAATTAAATCATACTTACGGTGAATATTCCTGTTTATCAATTATATATAATTAGCCGTTCTGAACTCGAGACACGTGCATTTCATTAAGGGCATTTTCCTGAAAAGCTACTGAAATGAAAAAAGTTCACGCTTTCATGTCAAATTTGCTGGCAATTTTGTGTGAACTTTGTCATCTCCTGATGCCGGAAAGAAGCCATAGGCAAGGGGGGAGTCGAGAGTTCATACCCCCCCCCCCCAACAAATACCTTAGACACCCCACCGTTTTAAACAAACCTACTTACTTATGTCTGTGGTCCAGAGTTCGACCCCCACCATCCCCCTACCCCATCCCCGAAGTGAACTCGAACCCTAAGTGAATTCCTGGCTACGGCCTTGACAGGAAACATTAGGGAAAATTTTTACTTTTATAAGCGAATATTATAAGCTTTTATAAGCGAATCTCAACTGAACTCAAACTTAACAACAAGAAAGCAATAATGGTTATTTACGTTGCATACCATTAAAAAAAAAAACAGTGATCACGAAGATGGTAGAACGCTTCAAACCCCGGCTCTCACGCATTTCTGGATTTCATGTGTGTGCATGTGTGTGTGCGTGTGCGCGCGTGAGTGTGTGTGTTTGTGTGTGTCTTGCTAAACGGTGAAGGAAAACGTCGTGACGAAACCTGCATGTCTGGGAGATATTTTATAAGCAAAACACGATAAAATCAGTAAAATTCGTTATATTTAAATGTGTAAGTATTCGCGTAAATATAAGAAATCAATACTTATGTTAGAAGAACTTCCAATTTCACTATACTTTTGCGAAACCATTAATTGTATATCGTTATCAACTCTAAATCAAAGACAGAAATACGGAACACTGACACTTATCTGCTTCTCATTTCGCAGTGACTTACGAATTCTTAAGTTTTTTAAATACAGACTATTAAATAGCAACCCGGCACAAAATATACTTTTTGGCGGGAAGTTGAATAGTGAAGTTATCGATTTTGATTTATTTTCCAAAAATAAAAGTTTCATTTATAAATAATGTGTAATATTAGTAGGATATTAAGCATTGTGTGTTCATTAACGTGCACGAGTGAAGGAATTTAATATAAAATTGTATTACTCGACATTTCAAGTTGTGTAAAGATGTCCGGTAAATTTTGAGTAAAGTATTTACAGCTTTACTAATAGGGGGGGGGGGATATTCATTCCATCATCATCATCATCATCTACAATATCATTAGCATCAGGGGTACTAATATTTAAAACAAGAATGAAACAATTTACTCGACATTGGCATAACGACACAATTTCGTAGCCTATTGCCAACCTAAAAAAGAAAAGAAGTATACCTAATAATATAAATAGTTTTATTAAATCCAGTGGCCATTGAAAAGTTATAGCCGAAAATCTAATTTCTGGTCAAACATTAGATTTGTACTCTACAGACTATTAAATAAATTGAATTTTGGTTCCGAAAGGATCGAGATTCGATCATCAACCCTTTATCTTAAAAGTGCTACTTAAATAGGGACTTAAGATTTTAAAAACACATAATAGGGGTCCCAGAAAATCATGGATCCAACTAAGGTGAATGTCATCACTTTTGGATAACAAAATGATGTAATAATCAACTTTGTGGGCAAACGGCAGTTGGTAGTAGCCTCTGCTTTCTGCGCCGAGGGTTCCGGGTGCGAATCCTGGTAGGGACACCAACTATGTGATGAACACCTATGTTTTTACCAGATTCATGGGTGTTCAATATCTATATAAATATTATATACTGAGGTCGTCTCCTAAAAAGGCCGTCATGTAAGACGATAAGAGGTGTGCTGCGCTTTTTCCCGTCGTTACTTGCAGCGTTATGCCCTTTAACAGTTCCGCCCCTGGAGCATATAGCTCTAATTACTCCTTTCTGGACAGCCAACTAAGGCAAGACAGAGCTGAGAGTCCTGCGGGCTCCCACTCGGCAGCCGAAAACACGCCGAGGTGGGGGCCCTGACCGACTCTCTGGGATGCTTGGTTCCGTGGTCTCGCTACTGACCAACAGCTCACCACAAGCTGCTTTGCGGTTCGGTTATTATTATGACGATAAACATATTATAATTTAATTAAATGCACTAAACTAACTACTACTACGATTTAACCAGTGACTATTTATCTCTGTAATGTGTATTTTTCTTAAATTTAATAAAAAAAATCTTCCAACTCCTCCTATTTTTATCTTTCGATTAAATTCCTGCGGGCTTCAAGACAATTAACTTTATCCCAGAACTCGCCGAGGGTCAAACCTCGGTGTCATCATGAGACACCACTGTAGATCCTGGCTTACAGGAGTAGCAGTGGTGGGAGTGAGTGGCCGGCCTAAAATGTGTATGTTTATGCAAATCAATGTTACTCACCTGGAAATACAGTAGTATTTTGCACATGGCGTCCCCCAGGAACCAGGTTTCAGTGACATCCCACAGCACAGTGGGAGGGAGACAAAACAAAATCACCATAAAGTCAGCTGTTGCCAGATTCACTATGAAATAGTTCGTCACAGTTCTCATTGAATGGTTCCTGTACACCGCCACGCACACCAACGCATTCCCAACCAATCCGATGACGAATACCAATGTGTGCGCGCTAATCAACACCCATTCATACGTCTGCGGGTATATGTAGTCGTTCAACATTGACACGTACTCCTCCCTAGATAGATTACAGAATTGTTTGTCACCAACACACACTTCTGTGACATTGTCGTGTAGTGTTTCATTTGTGTTGTTTTCTCCCTCTTCTATGTTTCTTTTCAGTCTTGCGTTTAGCAAATTTGTATGAGATGTTTCGTCGAATGCGTGAGATTTATTTGAACTTATTATAATAAATAATGCGTTTAGGATTAGAATTCTGTAATACATTTTGGTTAAGATCTGAGTTTTTTATTGAGTCGATAACGAATCTGAAACAAAGGAAAACCGTATTTAAGTCACAACTAATATAGTTGAAAACCAGTTGTTAAACTGTTTGCTGTTTACCAGTTATATTAACTAGAGCAGCGTATTTAGCAGTAATCTTCGTGTTATTAAGATGGTACTACAAAACATTTCATATACTGAAGTCAACTGCAAAATTCTACAGGCAGCGAATGAAAATGGAATATAAGTAATAGCAAGCTGTCTGGATCTCGTTTACACTTTAGCATTCGTAAATAAGAATTATAGTGACAGCATGCTTTTTCGATGACGATACGATTAAGAATCATCCTTAAACATTGAAGCCATAAACAATAGTTGTAATTTTAATACGTTTTAAGTTCCTGCTTGGAACAATTTATATATCTCAAACTTAGTAATGTTTATTTATCTAAAATTATAAGTACCCCTGATGATAATGATGATCATGAATAGAATATCCTACCTCTATCAGTAAACCTGTGAATAGTTAATTTTAAAAAATTACAGGATATTTTGGAATAACTTGAAAAATCATGTTATACTATTCACTATCTGTAGTTTTAGATGCTCTGAATAATAATCGGTCTTGTAATTAGTTCCAAATATTTGAATGCCTATCTATTAAACAAGAACGAAGAATGTCTACGTTTAATTGTCTAGAAATGTAAACTATTACCAAAGTGCCACTTAATCCCTAAGAAACCCACACAAACTCACCGCTAAGCACACAGATACTTCTAAATATTTGTAGCAGTAACTAAGAAAATGATCCGGCCATCTGAAATACAGGCGGTACTAATTGGAGTGCCATTATCGCAATGTAATTAGTTCTAAGAAGTGGAAAATAAACGACTTGTTTTTTAAATGGAAGAGCTTCGCTTTTGTCTTTGTATATATTTTCAATTGACATATTTATATTGCTATCTTTGAACTTTTTGACTTAGCTACGTAGGTGCTGATTCACGTTCGACTGCTGTAAAAATTATATGTGACTACACACGGGTGAATATGTCTACGCTTAAGTAAAAATAAAAAAAACTTCTTTCCAAATGTACGTATGAATTGTAATATTCTCAATTCGAGTTTGCAAGCGTGGCGGGCAACTGTTGGCGGCAGGGTTGCCAGATGTGACTTTCTATTTTTACCCAAATTTTAAATTATTTTACTCGAAAATCATACTATTTGCTTAACATTGAAATAAAACTATTTTTTTAAGGATTTTATCGCAAAAAAATTGTTTTATTTCAATGTGTAGTATTCGCGTAAATATAAGAAATCTATTTGCTTAAGTTTAACCCAAAGGCAAAAAGTTAATAATATCGATTAATTAACCCAATGAGTAATTGCTCGATGTTATTAGATTTACACCTATTTTTTTCATCATATACTGTTCTGATTTCCAAACCGAAACTGTAGAATAACCTAACAAACAAAATCAGTGAGCGAATCAAAAGAATTAATAATAGAATAATATGTTCATTTTATGTAGAATGAGACGACCAAGTGAACTGTTTTAAAGGGTTGGGTTCGTTTAATGCAGAGTGCAATACGAAAAAATATCCAATCTGGTAACCGTGGTTGGCGGGCGGCCGTTGGCTGGCAACACCCGGCGATGCGTGGCGGCTCGGGTATCGTCGGCACCGTTCGTCGTTTAGGCGCGAACATTATCCATTGAAGTAAACACGTCTTTGTTATAAGTGTCAATAAGGTTCAAGAAAAAGGTCGTTGTTCTTTCTTAAGAAATTATTATCGATGACTCCTTGTAAGGGAGAAGGATAAAACTGGCAATATTATTGGCGTTTGATGTTGAAAAAAAAAATTCTTTTTTGTACCAATATAAGTCGGCTTCTACTCAACCCAATATTTGGATGATTACCGAAATACACACGGTTCAACTAGTCTATGACCCTTGTCACCTAACTGGCTATTATACCGGTAAGCTTATTATTACGTCATTTTAAATCAGATATTTTCGGACTTCTGATAACCCTGGCAGTCAGATAATCCTGAATATACTGCCAATTATATGTTGGTAACAACATGATCACTGGCTTATTAATCTAAAGAACCAATTAACCAATGTTTGGAAATCATAGGCTATAGCATAGCTATATTATTCCAAACTTGGTCCAATTTTTACTGTCGATATACTTTTAAGAAGATTTCAAACTTGAATAAATTCTTATTGGATCAATGAATAAACGAATTGATAAATATTTTTTTTTATGTATACAATATATACTAACTTATTTACTAAAATTAAAATTAGGCTGATTTCAAAATGCACTCAACAAATCCCCGCGACCATCGGGTGGCCAAAACGCTGGCAGCATTGCCACGTTGAATGGCAATGCTGATGTGTTGGCCAACATACGAGTATGTGCCAGCGTTCTGGCCACAAATTATATTGATTCAAATATGAAAAAAAAATATAAAATTATAAAACCTAGCTCTATTTTAGCTCGACCTACAAAATGTATACTTCACTTCCAAGTCCCATAAATTACTCGAACTAGTCAACCGAGTTCTATAAAAGAAATGCCAATAACTAATTATATATATAGTGAGTCAGAGTCTGAGGATGAGTTTACGACTTTTTTACGATTCCATTATAATTATCGTCAGAACGAATAAGGCTGTGACGTCAAAGAAATATTACATTTGGCGAGTGGCAGGTGCGGCTTTTAATATGGCCTCAAATATTGCTTCAGTGACTGAGGAAATAAATCAACGGATGATACGGAATTACTTGTACGTGTCTGTGGTTGTATTTTATATGACTCATAGCTTTACTGCAACATATTTTTATGAGATAAAACATGATTGCAACATAATCAGAATCAGATTTTTTTTAATTCATATACTCGTAGACTAATGGTCTAGTAGCACAGTACTTATGAATCGTCAAAAGATACAAAATGCTAAGCTACTACTTTACCACCCGTTCGGAATGCCGTACCGGGAAGAAACTCCATGGTTACTCTTTTTTTACATTTGGATGAATAAGGATGAATAAGGCTTTTAGCTTTTATAGATGATACTTAAGAATTCGCGAGTAATGTGTTGGAATTACACATACATGTTAATATGATTATTATCAAACGCCTGACACTAAAGGCCACTGAATACGTATCACAAAATAATAAAGAAATAATTAATAAATCTGTCGGCATTTTTATTTACGCGTACTCACAAACAACTTGTCCGCATCTATTAGCGAGCTGTTTCGTGTAAACATTCGCCATTTTACTGGTAATTCTGTGGCAAAAACACGATAGTTGATGCCTCATAAATCTGTCTGCGTCGACGGTAAACGCCCGTTTGTGTAAATATTATTTTTGAAGTAGTTATTTTCTTCAAATGATATAATAATATTCTTGTGCCATTTTTAGTTGTTCTCATTGTATTCAATAAAAGCTGGGATCGTTTTGCAAATCTAAGATATATAAACAAAGACGTGTTTGTTATACCATTTATAATTCAAGAACGTGTGGCCGATTTTTATGATAATTGATTTTTGAATTTGTCTCCACCCCGAATAGCGGAATAACTTTGAAAATATAAGAAAACACCACGAGAAATAGTAATAAAAATAAAATAAATAAATAACTTATAACCCCCAGACGAATCCACAAATTATACGGTCCCACACTAAGCAACGCTTAATGGACTGGGGCTAAACCCAGTATATATTACTTATATAGATATTAAACATTCATAATTTGGATACAAACATTCGTGCTCCTCACACAAAGTTTCTACCTACCAGGATCCGAACCCGTGACCCTCGGCACAGAAAGCAGGCATGCTACCAACTGCGCTAACAGGCCGTTATTCATTTTCTCATACATTTCATTCATAACCCTTAACTACATGGTAATAAGCTCAAATAATCAGTAAAATTTTCCACACTGAACTTCAGCCTGTTTTTCAGCAATAATAGCGTGAAGCATCTAATGTCTCGATTCATAATCGTAATTTCAATAATCCCACCAATATGAGATTACTTATCGCAAGGATCAAAGGGTGCCGCGTAATTAGGTTAACATTTATCTATCCGATAAGCAAACGCGTTAAGTTGCCAATATATTGACCCCTAGTTTGTTATGGCATATACATAAATATGATCGCAGACACTTATTACTAGGTATTAGGGTCTTATTTACGGTGTGTGCTGATTTATCAGCAATTTTATTTAACACTTTCCACAGCTGATTTGGATATACAAATTTTACATGTGATTCAGAAACGGTGCCTATACCAACCGCTGAACCTGAACTTCTTTTTGTGAAGTCAGAATTTCAATATGTCGATTAAAAAAAGAATGGTCCCAACAAAATTATAGTTGTGTTTTTGTGAGCAGTTTTTAAAACTCGCTAAATAAGCACAGGTTTACAAATAAGTTTTGGACAGAGCAGACAATTGTCCTTAGTCAATTAAGACGGTAAAAAACAATGGATTCCAATTATTATAGTCATTATTTTTTATCATTTGCCCCGTCTTCACGACATTGATAAATGATGGGCAAGCATTTTTCGTCTTTTATTATTACGGTCCTCACTGGACCAGCCTAGTGAACTATTACCTCGCGTTAATATAGTATAACAGGCTGATAATGGCAGGTGTCTGCAACCCTTCCAATAGTCCCATCCAAACTTCAATCCCATAGTCCCAATCAACTTTCAGCAGTCCTGCAACAGTTGGCGAGAGTGAACAGGTACTTTCTAGGCAAGTATGCTCCATCGTAGATCTCATCGTCGCTTACCATCAGGTGAGATCGAGATCAAATACTTGCCTATAATGTAATTAAAAAAAAGTTCCTCCGTCTGTTGTCGTCAATTCGCTGTCTATGCTATCACTTTCAGCGGTTGACCCCAGCAGGTGGCTAGTATAATATTACAATTCTCAAAACAGGCCTTTACGAGTTTGACCCATGTCCCCACTCAAGCCTTCCAAAGGTCGAGGTGTAGCCCGTGTGGTTAGAGATAAGTATTATATACTGAGTTTGCTTAGAAGCACGTGGTTTGATCAGTTCGGACATCCAGTTTGGACATCCATTATTTTATTTATAAAGTGTATTTATTGAATTTAATATTGCTATTAATTACTTTACACGGGCAAAATATCCGCTAAGTTGCGGGTGAGGCCATATTCATATCCATTTCATTTCGTTAAGAAAGAAGAAGAAATTATACTTAATGTAATTAAAAAAATATAACAAACCTATACCCATCTCTTTGATGGATTTAATAGAAACCTATCAAAGAGAAATCAATTTTTATTAATTAGTCTTTTTACAATGCTTTTATATCAAACCTTTTCTTTCAGTTTTAAGGTTTTTATTAAATATAAAATGGGCTTTCTTGCTTAATCATTAAAAAGTTTTAACTTATTCAAATTTGCGTTTTGCATTTAATTAAGTATGCTCCTATTCAACGCGAAGAGGAGCAATACGAATTTGAAGTCTATCTCTCTCGTCTGTCCGTGGTGTACTTTAAGTTCATTTTGGCGTAACAATACTTAGAACTACCGCTACGACTTGCTACAGCCTACTACAGCTTGCTACGGCCCTTTAATGTACTTACTTGTAACGTTCGAAATAAATCTTGTGGTAAAGTCATTGATAGTAGGTACAGTCGCGGCATGAAAAGGTTCGTCACCTCAATGTCGAATTTTGCCTACAAAAACGCAAGATCTGTAATGCCAACATTCCAGTGCAAGAAACAGTACTGCCAACTTTAAAATAATTGCTTCGCGTTTACTATAGAAACTCTAGAATAAAGGTTGTGATTCGTTTTGCCCTTTTGCTGACTCCATCCTTTTTTAACAGACTTCAAAAAGGAAGAGGTTCTCAATCCGGTTGTATTTTTTTTTTATGTTTATAAAATAAAAAAACTTTTTAACAAAAAAAAACCGTCTTCAAATAACTAAAAAGCAAAAATTAATATTATCTTGAAATCCACTTTGTCTAACGAAATCTAATAGTTATAGGTAATAGGTAACAAAATTGCAATGCCCAAACATACAACAATTAAAACAGATTAATCTGCACATGGACAAGTCCAATAATAGACTCGTCTATCGAGCGTAAACGAGACAGGCACTATCCATCTCGCTTTTTCTTAAGGCCGGATACCGCGCGTCCTGCATCCCAAGCACACCTACACTAGAATAGCGAATCATTGTTCTGATTCGCTTTTATAGTGTAACATTAATTTCCATGCATGCCTAAATGAACATGATTGCTCATCTGTGTCAAAATTGAACGCTTTTAACTGCCCGTAAATTTTATAGCTCGTAAACTTCAATACAAACAAACTATTCAGAATTTGTAATGAATTGATCATTCGAATTAATGGCGGGTGAGAGGAGTTTAAGTCACGGTGGAACATTCAAGAAGGCATAAAGCTGTGTTTACACTTTCGCGTTACGGCTCGTTTAACATTCGGTCGGTGACCGAACGTTTTACCGAACGAATAAAAACATGTTGCGATCGAATTGCCAGATTGCCGGATCAGTGCAGTTGTTGTATTGTCATTATTTAAATTTCTACAATAATTTGATTTCATTCTTTGATAATCTTATCTTTATAACCCGCTGTTTGGCCCCTTAATTTTTTTTACACTATTATTGTTAAACCTTATATAATAAAATATATAGATATTAAACATCAGTGACTCTAGTACAAAATTTGCTGTCCCCGTATTTGAACCTGGGACTCGAGCTACACTATAACATTATTCTATCGTATACCAGCAAACCGATCGACGGTTGCGACGAGCGGTTCATGGTAGGTATACTCAGTGATTCAGAAAGGGTGTACTATCCTATGAACATACTCTTTTTTGCGCATTAGTAATACATTTAAATACTCACTTCACATAATGACTCCAAATACGCCAAAGGAACGGTGAAGGAAAACATCGTGAGGAAACCTGCATGTCTGAGAGAACCCCTCGAAAGATGTGTGAAGTCCGCCAACCCGCACTGGGCCAGCGTGGTGGACTATGGCCTAATCCCGCTCGCATTGAAGAGAGGCCCGTGCCCAGCAGTGGGACATTAAAAAGGGCTGGTGTTATTATTACGCTAAAGGTTCAAAGGATAGTATACCATTTTTGAATCACTCGGTAATCAGACCTTTCCTCTTTCAGGCCATTCGATCTAGTCCCTGACGACAAAAGCCTTCAACGTACAAAATAATTAACCATGGGATGAAATTCCTTGTGACATTTATTAGCCAGAAAGGTTCGGTTAAAGATGTCGGTTATTCAAATCGAAATCCATTTGCCCATATAAAGTGACAATTAATCTGAAAAGGGTTGCTGGAGGATTAAGTGAGGCAGCCCTAAGAGTCTACCTAAGGGTAGGCTCTTAGGACTCGTACACATTGGGGAACGCGCCGCTAATGTCTTAGCAAAAGGCTAACAAGAATGTATCTTCGAACTTCAAGGGCGTTTTTTTTATTATACAGCGAGAAAATGCGGCCAGCATTCTTGCCACCATTCCACGCGGACAAGGTCTTTTTGATACATAGTCTGTTGTCATACTATTTTTAAGTTGTTTTTTTTTCCTATTTTAACATTAATTGTGAATTTGTTAAAATCTGTCTCCATTCCAAAATATATAAACTTTAATTATTATTTATCACTAGCTGTTCCGGCGAACTTCGTACCGCCTCAGAATCAAATTTATGAGAAAATTAATTATCTTTATTATTATGTTTTTAATGTTTTATGTTATGTTTTTATTCGGGGCAGAGACAAATTTAAAAAACAAAGACCGTTCTTGAGTTATAAATGGTGTAACTAACGCGACTGTTTTATAATTATCGATATATATATGTCACGGTACATAGTTACATTTTTAATGAGGTATTATAAACCAATAAGAGGTGTCCGCTATCGCGTAAGATTTAAATAATCTGTTTCGGTAGAAGTCGAATTCTTAATTTTAAAAAATGCGGTATTCGCACTTAATGCCTTTAAAGAGGAATATCAACCTCTGCGCGCATTCACAGTAACAGTTGCTGTAACAGCTCGCTAGCATGGCTTTTGCGACGCTCTCGCCAATGTATGCAGGCCCTTAAGCGCCCAGTTCGGATCGCGTTACTTATTATATTACGAGAGAGAGAGACAGCGACGGTAAATGTGAGAGAAGTTAACAATTGACTGTATTCTGATGAAGCCTTTGACAGCCATGCCGTGGAACATTTTAATAGATTTTTAACCGACTTCAAAAAGGAGGAGGTTCTCAATTCGGTTGTATTTTGTTTTATACACCAGTGCTAGTATGCTGACCTGATTACTTATGTGGGTAATACCCTGTTTTCTGTGCTGGTTGTCCCGGGTTTATATGCTGGTAAGGACAAGCTTTGTGTGTAGACCACGAATGTTTGTACCCGAGTCATGGATGTTGAATATCTATATAAGTTTTATATACTGGCATGCCCCCAGTCCATTGTACGGTACCCATCATTTTGTCTTGCTTAGTTTGAGAGCGTATAGTTGGAGTGTTCGTCTGGCGATATTATAAAAGAAAATATATACTCTTTTTCTGCCTTTTTAAAGTAGGTATCTATAAAAAAACTGTAAGCAATAATAAAGTTAATGGGCTTTTAGAAGGCCCCATTTGATGTAATTTTATAGGTTCTTAAGAATCCATTTTGCAGATTGTTTTAATCATTTAAGTACGAAAAGCTTTGCATATCCCTGTCGTGTGGGGGGAGTGTGCCTGGTACATTGGAAATAGGCTCGCCCCTCGTAATACATAAGGACGATAAAGCATCGGCAAAATGTGACTGCACTGTAGTGTACCTCTGTCTACTCCCCCAGAGTTAACGGGAAAGATACTTGCGGGCTCAACACCAGTCTCAACAAATTTCATAAATGACCTTCGACAATTTTCTCAGGTTTGGTTGTGACTCGTATTGTCGCGATCTATGGTAAGTTACACATAATACAAACGTCGATAAGTTTTTTTTTATGGGACTAGGCCCGCCACACTCTCCCACCACTGCTACTCCTGTAAGCCAGGATCTACAGTGGTGTCCCATGATGACACCGAGGTTTGACTCTTGGCGAGTCCCGGGATAAAGTTAATTGTCTTGGAACCCGCACGAATTTAATCGAAAGATAAAAATATGAGGTGTTGGAAGAAAATTATACACTTTGATAAATATATATCAAACCATACATTTGATACGTGGGACCAGGCCCCAAGTCTGGTAACACAATCGACGAACGGCACGAACAGCAACCGCATAGTAACTGTCACTTTTGACAGATCCCCATACAATATCTGTCAAAAGTGACAGTTACTATGCGGTTGCTGTTCGATTATGAATCGATTGTGTTAGCAGACTTGGGGCCTTGATTCGTCTGTCGGTTGCTGTTCGATTATGAATCGATTGTGTTAGCGGACCTGGGAACCTGATTCGTCTGTCGGTTGCTGTTTGATTATGAATTGATTGTGTTAGCAGACTTGGGGCCTTGATTCGTCTGTTCATAATTACTATGACATACGGTTATGATAATGTAATTTAAATGATCATATGATTAAATTCCCCCAATTATATAATCCCCCTCGTGTTGGAGGGCGGTAAATCCGTTGTCACGTCCGTTCAACGGAGGTCCGGACATCAAAACCGGCTTAAGTCTGATCCGAATAGGATTTCTGATTAACCCAAGGAGAATAAATTCTATTATATTTATATCCACTTGGATCGTTGTTGAAATAACAAATACAAAACCATTGTTAGCGTATCTGGCTTGTGTTTGTGTTCTCGGGCTTGAAGGGCTTTTCAATGACTGGTCTTATCCAGTACCTACATCCCACTAATATTATAAATGTGAAAGATTGGATGGATGGATGTTTGTTACTCAATCACGCCAGAACGCCTGAACGGATCTCGATGAAATTTGGCACAGAGATAGATCATAGTCTAAAATAGCACATAGGCTACTTTTTATACCGATAAAATGTAGGGTTCCCGTGGGGTATATTGATTTTATTTTTTCATAGAGCAAAGGATCGACATGATTTTTCATCGATCCATCCATCTATCCAACCATCCAAACTTTCACATTTATAATGTTAGTATAGATTATTACCCACCGAATGATTGGTTAGTCATTCGAAACAAAAGAGGTTCATCGTCTTATGAAACATGATTGGATACCTTCCATTCGAAGTTCAAGTTACGTCATCCAAGACAGATTAAATTTCAGACGTCATAGTACCTTAAGACTTCCGCTATGGGCCTTTTCACAATGTACATCGCTATAGAGGGTTGACGTTGTGTAAGGCTCATCACTCACTGGATATGTAATCGCATTATATAAAACAAAGTCGTGTTAGTAACACCATTTATAACTCAAGAACGGGTGTGTCGATTTTTATGTTCTTTGATTTTTTTAATTCGTCTATACCAGAATAACTATTAAAATGTGGATTTTTGATTTTCCGATTGATTTGATTAAGTATTGTATACTGAGTACACATGGTACGGTATACCCATAATAAAAGCGTCGCTTAGTGTGGGGCCGTATAGTCGGTGTGTTTGTATGGCGATATTATGAACTAAGCTTCACCATAGGTAGGGAGTAGGTTACCATTGCAAGGCCTCAAGACACTGTGAGCACATTCTGCGTAGATCGGACCTCAAGCATGAATTGAATATGAGGGTACCCCGTTTCAAACTATAACACTAGGACGTCAACCACCTCAGTCCTCCCGTGACCATGGTTGCTGTAAAGCAACCGAAACGTCGGGAACGTAAAAAACAAAAAAGAAACGCGATAAAATCCGTAAAATTCGTTTTATTTCAATGTGTAGTATTCGCGTAAATATAAGAAATCAATAAGGAGTAGGTAATAAAATTAATTCTGAAAAAAAAAACTGTCATAGATAAGGAGATGATTGGTCCCGGTAAAAGGTAAAAGGTCCCCGCGTTCCCGTAGACGGGTTGTCGATCCCATAGCGTCCATAGAACTCTATAATATCATTGTTATAATGTCGACGTCGTCGTTGAGTTGCTCGCTATAAATTATAGTCAAATCGTCGCTTCCATTATCGTATTGAAGCGAAA
Organism: Pheosia tremula; assembly: GCA_905333125.1. NCBI lineage: Eukaryota > Metazoa > Arthropoda > Insecta > Lepidoptera > Notodontidae > Pheosia > Pheosia tremula. The sequence goes on along the minus strand of HG995421.1, from coordinate 5,821,659 downwards.
TGGAGCGGTGATTTTATAGGATGGTTTATGTGAGTCGTAAAAAATATTAGGTAGTAAGTATAGAAGTAGAATTTCTCTCTCCCTTTACTCAGAATATTAAGAAAGAGTTCCTTGAAGATTTTCAATTTCACGCGACTGAAAACGTGGGCTCATTTATTAGGTATAACATAATATGATATCATTGAAATGAAACTAATCTAACGGATTTTATGTTTTTACGTTCCCAACGTTTCGGCTGCTTTACAGCAACCATGGTCACGGGACTGAGGTGTTTGACGTCCTAGTGTCATAGTTGGAACTGGGGTAACCTCGTATTTAATTGTTGTTTGCGGTCCGATTTATGCAGAAAGTGCTCACAGTGTCTTGTGGTCTTGCAATGGTCCGCATGGTTTTGGATTTCATTATTTTAATTACTGGATCCCAATTCAGTGGTAGCACCCAGCCATCTTCCTTATTTAAATTAGGATGCTTTGTAATTTCAATGGTAACGTACAAACACAAAATAAACGCGATAATATCTGTAAAATAAGTTGTGTAGTATTATGTTAAAACCTACGTTTTAAACAGACAATTAAAGCACTGGCATGTTTAGATATTACTATAGTTCAAATTATTGTGTTGTTATTATATATTGTTTCTTTCCTTCTTCAATTCTGTCACTAATAAAGAGTACATCTTTATCGGTTAATTTTCTCAGCTTTTATTTCTTCAATCACCTACCATCTCTCTAGGACTCAAGTCCTAGAAGTAATGGCGTTACATAACTAATACAGTCGCGTACACGTCACTTAGCTCATACCTTTCCAATTGCCCTTGAAACGATATTCCAACGCGTACACTCACAAACAAAACGCGTAAAAATACTTTCAATAAATACGTCCAAGTGAAACCGGCCTATTAATAATGACGGACAAACAAACGCACAAATTGTTTCTGCGGCCGTTCACTATGATTTAATGGATGACTCATAGTTATACGATCTGGAATAGAATTCAAATATTTTCTGTTTGCTACCCGAAGTTTGAAAGTCGAACTCACATTGAAATAAAACTAATCTTACGGAGTTTATCGCCTTTATTCTACGTTTTTTACGTTCCCGACGTTTCGGCTACTTTACAGCGACCATGGTCACGCGAAGACTGGACACTTGGATGCTTTTTTTATGTTTTTTTGTTTGGTAAACATTTAGCAACTTTGAAACATTCTGTAATTACAAAAAAATGACCTACAACTATCTTGATCACAAGACCTTAATATGACAATAACCTGATGGCCGCGGGCAACTATTGTCCATCAGGATATAATGACAGATCGTCCATTGATCGGCCTATTTTCAGAGACAATATTGGATTAGTTTGACGTCATAATGTTGTTTAACTTTGACCCATAGATCTGGATATTGGCTATAGACTAAATCAACAATATGGTTGAATACCCTTGAGAGTTAATATGTAGCTATACCTTCAAATTTATCCAAGTTCTATAACTTAATCAAACGTCATATAGTACTGCGCAAAGCAAAGCAATCAGGATTCAAACCAGACCAGAAAACTAAAGTCACTACCAACTGCGCTAATCAGCTCGTCAAGTTAGTTCTCTCGTTCTATATCCATCTCATTCACTCGTAACACGCTTTCTGTCTCTTCTCACGGCATGTCCAAAACCATTCTAACCTAATTCCACAAACCGCCCGCTTCAAAACAAAATATCACAAAATTCGCCCACATTCCAAAAATTACTTGTGAGTAGGAAGTTATAAATGTATCCTCCATTCAACGGGATAAATGTGTGTTTCGATTTCTAAATAGTTTTCGATGGAGTGTGTGGGCTTTTGGTACGGATTGTGTTGAGAACCATGCGCACACGCAACAGAGTAAATAGTTAAAGGTTAATACTGTTTATTAGGGTAAGACTGATTGCTGATGGCTTACCGGTATACTGATCGATGTATTGTGATAACTAGCTGTTACCCGCGACTTCGTCCGCGTGGTATTTAACAAAAAGCGGACGAAGTCGCCGGTAACAGCTAGTCCAAAATAAAAGTAGCCTACGTTACTCCTTGTTACATCAGCTATCTGCCAGTGAAAATCACGTCAAAATCGGTGTAGCCATTTCAGAGATTAGCCGGAACAAACAGACAGACAGACAGACAAAAATTGAAAAAAAAAAATGTTTTGGTATATGTACCGTGTATACGTCCAAATGCTCTCAGTACAAAGCGGTTATTTTAATATTACTCGTACAAACAGACACTCCAATTTTATTTATTTCTACGTATAGATGTGATTGCGATAGGATATTAAACACTGCGCCCTGGTACGGAAGCGACATACCTACTTGTGGATGTGAAAGTACTTGCATGTCGCGCGCAAGCCCCAGCTTTCAGGGCTGAGAATAATTGCATTGGAAATCGATCTTATTATAAAAAAAAATATTCATTGAACTTCCAAGTATGTCGTAAATATGATTGCACTCCTTATTCATATAAAGATATGGATCGATTTCAAATGCAAGTATAATCAGCCCTGAAACACATACACATATAAAGGGCTGCTATTATATGTATATTATTACTAGCTGTTGCCCGCGACTTCGTCCGCGTGGTATTTAACAAAGACAACCGTTGACAACAGCAGGCTCGCGCGTTCTGAGCCCGCGGGACGCATTGCAGGTTGTTGCTATCAAACTTAATCAGGCGCTGCGCTGCAACATTGGTTTTAATTTTTTTTCGTGAGATCCTTATTTTTTTTCTAAAATAAAAGTAGCCTAAGTTACTCCTTGTTACATCAGCTATCTGCCAGTGAAAGTCCCGTCAAAATCGGTCCGGCCATTTCAGAGATTAGCCGGAACAAACAGACAGGCAGACAGACAGACAGACGGAAAGACAGACAAAAATTGTAAAAAATGTTGTTTCGATATAGGTAACGTGTATACATCCAAATGCACTTAGTAAGAAGCGGTTATTTTAATATTACAAACAGACACTCCAATTTTATTTATATGTATGTATAGATAACCGGAATAATTCAAATATAAACGGGACTATTACAGCGAAAACCTCTATTAACAAATTAGTAGCGCCATTAAATATTTCATCGCTATGGACGTGTTTCAACAGATTTATTAGTAAAGAAATTCGTTTCCGCCCATGTGCAATATTTACTAGCATTCGCTCGTAGAATTAATGTTATATATATCGCACGCTTAATAATAGACTGACCAATTAGGGTTTAAGCCCAAAGTGAGATAAGCACACAGATAGATTTATTCCAGCGTTATCTATCTACCAATCTCAGAATTTTTACGATATCTTATTCCTAGACTAAGTAACGAATATGTTGTCTTTTTTACTTATACAAATTTTGACAAAACTTTTAACATAAAAGTGACATAAATCATAATGCGTCTGAGATTGCGACAGTCAACTCGCGGTGCTTTTATATTATAACTAGCTGTTGCCCGCGACTTCGTCCGCGTGGTATTTAACAACGTCTCAACCGTTGGCAACAGCCTGCTCGCGTTCTGATCCCGCGGGACGCATTGCAGATTGTTGCTATCAAACTTTAAGCAGGCGCAGCGCTGCAACATTGGTTTTAATTTTTTTTCGAGAAATCCAATTTTTTTTTCTAAAATAAAAGTAGCCTAAGTTACTCCTTGTTACATCAGCTATCTGCCAGTGAAATTCCCGTCAAAATCGGTCCAGCCATTTCAGAGATTACCCGGAACAAACAGACAGACAGACAGACAGACAGACAGACGGACAGACAGACAGACGGACAGACAGACAGACAGACAGACAGACAGACAGACAAAAATTGTAAAAAATGTTGTTTCGGTATAGGTAACGTGTATACATCGAAATGCACTTAGTAAAAAGCGGTTATTTTAATATTACAAACAGACACTCCAATTTTATTTATATGTATAGATAACCGGAATAATTCTAATATAAACGGGACTATTACAGCGAAAACCTCTATTAACAAATTAGTAGCGCCATTAAATATTTCATCGCTATGGACGTGTTTCAACAGATTTATTAGTAAAGAAATTCGTTTCCGCCCATGTGCAATATTTACTAGCATTCGCTCGTGGAATTAATGTTATATATATATTTTTCAGCAATAACTTCAGTGCCTGATGAAAAGCGACGTGCGAAAACTACGATACAGAGTGATTTTATATGAATATATATTCTTAATAAAAGAATCATAGATAAATTGATTATCATTTTTTTTTTACTTTTAAACCGAATGATTTGATAGTTATAAATAAACCTAAATAACGTTTTTTAAAGACTTATGACGTAACTCGAAATACAGGCAGCATTGTCTTAACCCTTAATAGCCTAGAGTTTCAATTTTGATACCAATCTTTTAAACCGAATGTTCACATTACTATTAGTTTTTTTTATAGGTTGGCTGTACGTATTTTACTGTTGTATAATATTATTTCCAACGAAATTAAAAAAAAATCGAATGTCATTATTATTAAACACAGTAACATTAAACACAGTAATATTAAAAATAAATCACTTTCGTAAATCAGGCTACTAAGGGTTAATTAAATTTATTTTAAACGACTTCAAAATGGGGGGGGGGGGGTATTGATTTCAATTCGACACATGTTTTTTTTTCTTTGCTTTATTCTGACTTGAATAGCACAGTTGGTAGTGAACCTGCTTTCTGTGCTGAGGGTCCCGGGTTCGAATCGAATCATAATAGGGACAAAAAATTGTAATGAGTACGAGTGTAGGTACAAGAGTTCTGAATGTTTAATATCTTAAAACATATTATATATTGGGTACGCACTCAGTCCACTGTTTGGTACCTATAACACATGCGTTGCGTAGTTTGGGACCGTACTGTCAGTTTATACATCTGGCAATATTTATTTATTTTAAGGGTAACAATGGTGACATGAAAAAAAAAATACTAAGCAGAAATTAAAAAGAATAAAAATATTCAATACTTACTGGCCAATCCAAAATGTGCTAGCATAATGGTATCTCCTGAATCAAATGATTATCTCGAGAGGACGAATGTGACGATAAATTTAGCTTCTTCCAAGGAAATCCAATTGTAAGGCTCGTTTCAATGAAATGATTTCAAAGTTAAGTTCAAAGTAAGTAGGGTCGTAAATATTTATTTAGTAGATAATTTAAATGACTATGAAGTGGCAGGTATTTCTTTTTTCGTGGAAGAAATGGACGAGATTTTTTTTTAACCAACAGAAAATAAGTGATAATAATTTCGTAATTCGCGAGTTTCTTGTAACTATTCACCTGTACAAAGAATATTAAACAAACTGAGCTGTTGGAATAACTAAAGCTCGCGGTTTATTCGTTCGATTCTGTTATCTCGACTATCGAAGTTAATATCGGTAACTTCAATTTAAGTTGTTGTTTATGGACTGTGTTACGGTACAAGGAAATGACATGGTTATATTTAGGTATATATTTTCAGAGGTTTTTTTCTTATTTTTCTTGTATTTTACATTATTTATTAATTTATTGTGATAATGAAAAACAAAAAATATTATGATTCAGACAATTCTATTTGAACAAATTTAATTTAAAAAATCAAAATTTCTGGAATACTCACCAACCAATAAACACCAAAAAATAATATAAACAATACTCACCAACGTTAGCCAACACCACTACAAATAATCCTCACTTCTCTACAAAATTAAAAATAATAAAACATTTCCCTTTCACAGATTATAAATTCTAATTTCCCGCTCGCTGTCTGTTTTTTCTTTCACGCGCCAGAACGTGTGCTGCGTTCAGCCATTGACGTCGAACTGTCGGTAGAAAGTGAAGCTTTGGAAGCTTGAGTTAAGCTCTGTTCTCTCTCAGTAACAAATGGGAAATTAGAAAGTACGACATTTTCCTGTTAAAACGGTATAATTTTCGTTTAACATTAACAATAAATTTGAATCATCCGAACATTTTTCCAATTTTATTAAAATCCGTCTGAATTGTATAAAAAAAAATTGCTTCTCCATATCGACGTCCTGATAAGCGCATTTGGTAGTGACCCTGTCCTCTGCGCCGAGGGTCCCGGGTTCGAATCCTGGTAGGGACAAACTTTCTGTTATGAGCATGAATATGAATTCCGGAGTCATGGATGTGTAGTACCTATCTATGTAACTATTATATTCCGACTACATCATCAGTCCATGGTACGGTACTCATCATGTACCGTACCATGGACTGAGGGCGAACTCAGTATCTAATATCTTATATAGATATGAAGAATCCATGACAGAATCGCATAGCACTTTTTGGGGATAGTGCAAGAGAAAGTCTATCAATTTTATTTTATTTCGTGAAAATTGTGTTTCTTTGAAATATAATGTGTAATTTTGGTGGATTATTAATCATATTGATTTCTTATATTTACGCGAATACGACACATTTAAATAAAACGAATTTAATAATCTTTTTATATAAAACTAATTTTACGGATTCTATCGCGTTTATTTTTTGTTTTTTACGTTCCCGCCGACGAAACGTCGGAAACGTAAAAAACTAAAAATAAACGCGATAGAATCCGTAAAATTAGTTTTATATAAAAAGATTATTAATCATTATGTGTGTCATAAACGTGCACGAGTGTATGAAAATAAAACTAAATAGTATAACATGACTGCAGTTCTCCCAAGAAGTCCGGTTAATTGTCAATAAAGTATCTTCAGCTTTATTGGTAGGGTTAGGGGGAATTTGTTAGGGGCCGGGGGGCCTTGAACCCGAGGTTTTCCGGCGGGGCGCCATGGTAGTGCGCTCGTAGAGCGATCCCGTGGCGCCCCGCAATAGGCAGAGAGGGTGGCGCTGGGTTATAGTGGGTAGTCTGGACTCGTCCAGGAGCCCCACATAACCGTCCAAGCTCCCCCGGGGCTGGGCGGTATGCGTAAATGCATTTCCGAGCGGAAAAAAGGGAGATTTGTTATGCCCAGTCTACGGATTGGGGGCCTGCATAGAATCTCCCATGATTGATGTTTGAAAAAAGCTAATCCACTTGACGTTGGCAAAATACATAATCAAAGCGGGCGAGGCCATTTAAAAAAAAATATTCAAAACCATAGCATGGCATTACAAAGTCCTCTTTGATTTAAAATGCTTTTGGTATATACAGTGCGGGCTTGGAGACTTCACACGACTTCGGAGAACTAGGTTCTGTAAAATATGCACTTTCTCTCCAAATGTTTTCCTTCGCCATGTAGCAAGTGATAATCTTGGTTGTAAAATGAAATCCAGAATCCCAAAAGTGCGAGCCGGTGTGTGAACCTGCGACACTTGTGTAGAAGGCAAGGGTGCGAATAATTACATCAATTTAGGGCACTAGGGACAAGTGAATTAGGACTAACCTAGGTTGTCTGAGCGATGACGTCACGAGCCAGTTGAAACGATTAATCATTGAGGGAGACATATTGCGTTTTGACGTTGCTGTCCATAGATTTCTGTACAGTGGAAGCTATAATATTAATAGAGATAACTATATAGAATCAGAATCAGAATATTTTTTATTCACGTAGACCATTATGTACAGTACATATGAATCGTCAAAACACAAAAAAATATTATGCTACTGCTTTACCACCCGTTCGGAATGCCGTTCCTATGGAGAAGAACGGGCAAGAAACTCCATGGTTGCTCTTTTTTAAAATAGATCTTTTACGTTTTTGAGCAGTACATTGTTACTATTCAGACTTTAGCAGCAGGCATATACTAAGATCGGAGCGCAAGCAACAACTAAATATCACGGTACCCCAGTACAAAGTATGACACAAGGACGTCAAACACCACGGTCCTCCCGTAACCATGGTTTCTGTAAAGCAGCCGAAACGTCGGGAACGTAAAAAACATAATATAAACGCGATAAAATCCGTAAAACTAGTTTTATTTCAATGCTAGTAACTATTTATATTTATAGTTTCTGTGTGGCTAACAATCTTTACCCTAATTGCTTCTATCGGCATAAATCGATTATGACATAACATCAATAAAAATGTATTGAGGTTTTAATATAAGGATGGACACACACTGAATCGAATAACCTATTTGAAAGTGTCAAAATCTTTTCGGCGAAAAATTGAAGACGCACATTACGTAAACCCGAATAATGCACTTATTCAGTCTGGTCTACGAGCACATTACGTAAACCCGAATAATGCCATCTTGACCACCTTCAGACGCACATCCAACGACATGCCCGAAACTCTTGTATCTCATGAACTACATTACATGAAGCCACATTCATCATCTGAAGTTGCCAGATTTCTTTTCTTTTTTTTAATATGTTTCTTTGTTAAAAATAGGTAAATAAGTACTTACCTGCCCAATAAATGGTTTTATAATGCCCTGTATATATACTTTCTATAAATTTATAGATTAGGTAAACTAACTTACGTAACGAAGAGATTATTGACGTTTACCAAGTACCAATTAGTGACCCAAGATTTGTTGGAGATTAGTTTTAATTACCACAAAAGGATCAACCTAAGGGTTGTTATATCTAGTTATTAAATAATAGAGGTAGCTATATATTTAGCCTGTAACTAAGTAAGTACTCAACGACTTAACATTTATATAATCACTAGCTTTTTCCAGCGGCTCCGGCCGCAGTACCCCAATAAACCCACCTATAGCCTATAAAAAGTAGTCTATGTGCTATTCCAGACTATAATCTATCTCTGTGCCAAATTTCATCCAAATCCGTTCAGCCGTTCTGTCGTGATTGAGTAACAAACATCCATCCATCCATCTATCCATCCATCCAAATTTTCACATTTATAATATTAGAGGTTTATAATATTAGAGGGATAGACGGATAAAAGCTAAATGGTTGTAACACAGCATAATAGAGAGTGGGCAGTGGGCAGTTTCAGGTACAATACTTACGAATTTAAGTTATTCCAACTACCTTAGTAGTTTAATAATTAAAATACAATGTATTTTCATTCAAAATCCTAGCCAAATTAAGTACATCAGATAACAAGATAACTAATTTATCTCATAGCAAATTTTACGCATCAAACAACTTTGCTCGTAACATAAAATCAGGCGCTCACCTGGCTCTTACGAAAATTTACGTAGGCATTAATATTAATAAAACATTGACTAGACTCCACCGTTATATTTATCTTGAAAACTATCTAAATAGCTCAAACTTTGTTAATGATTCATAATAACCAAGTTTCTATTTCAGTAGCATTGTCAACAGTTTAAATTTGAATTATTTTTGAATAGGAATTTGTTATGAGAATATTTTGTTAATTAGGCACGGCTTTTGCTAGAGGGGCTCGGGTCGCATTGTTTGAATTTATTTCAGTTGAGAACAGCCATTTGTTTAATCTGTATTGGACAATCTGCTAGAAGTACACTATGGTATGATTTTTGAAAATTCAATATGTGCTAAGGATTTGTTATATTCACGCGAATAGGTACTACACATTGAAATAAAACTAATTTTACGATTTTAAACCGCGTTTATTTTATATTTTTACCTCCTATTACTTTTAGCACTGGCATCTATGTACATAAAGGTACCTTATTTTCCCTTTAATAGCCATAGGGAACAGGACGATTCCAGTCACACTCAGGGAAAATTACAATTAAATTCTCTAAATGTGCCCACATTGGAACCGAACTCTCAATCAGTCGATGCAGTCAGCCGAGAAGCCGTCGATTTAACAACTTAACCATACGCAGTCTTCTGTACGGAGCTTATTTACATGCAAATATTTATTAGATCACAGACTTAAAACGTCATATAAATTAGATTAACTATAATAATTAACTATCTTAATTGCAGCCGCAGGGGGCCTGATAACACATATCAATCAAATAATAATGGACCCCTACTCCGTACGAAGTCATGTTATCAGATTATTTATGCACGATTCCTGTGAGTCCTTATCTAAAAGTTTATATTATCGATTAAATAATATATATCTTCTATATATCGCCAGACGAACACACCAACTAAGTATATGGTCCCATAAAAATTCGTACTCATCACACAAATGTAGTACCTACCAGGATTCGAGTCCGGGAACCTCAGCGACGAAGGCCGGATAATTGACGGCCTATTAAGCACAGTTGCTTTCGGTGCCCCGGGGGCCGGGTTCGAATCCTGGTAGGGACAAACATTGTGTGATAAGCACGAATGTTTGTAGCGGGTTGTTTAATATATATATAAGTAATATACCGTGTTCGCCCCCCGTCCATCGTACGGTACTAAAACTACACGCATTGCTTAGTGTGGGACCGTACAGTTGGTGTGTTCGTCTGGCGATATTATTATAGACTCGTCGTACCGTAGAAATGAGATCGAACCAATTAAAAGGTTATCGATATATGTACGCATTAGTTGGCGCGCGATCATAAAATGCATGGTATAATAATACGCTTCACCAGGTTTTCAGATCACGTGATTGGCCGAACACTGCTTACGTCATCGGCCATCTTCGACCAATGAGCGGTGTTAATACTATTGAAGATGTCATTTGTAATTGGAACACTTATCGTGTAGTCTTTGGGCCATCGTCGTCATTCTGAAAAGACTTTCGCTAATAGGAAGCAACATTATCCCTGAGTGGCATAGGCTATGTTTATGGAAGTACCGCGGGTGGAGCCACAGACACGACATATTACAAGTACATTGTATTATTGATAAAAAAATAGATTGATTTGAAATCTATACTAATATTATAAATGTGAAAGTTTGGATGGATGGATGAATGGATAAATGGGTGGATGTTTGTTACTCTTTCACGCCCGAACGGCTGAACGGATCTGGATGAAATTTGGCACAGAGATAGATTATAGTCTGGAATAGCACATAGGCTATTTTTATCCCGGTAAAATGTATGGTTCCCGTGCGATAGATGTTTTAATTTTTCATACTTTTTATCGCGGGTAACACCGCCGGGCGCAGCTAGTATTGAATATATTATGTTATAGGTCAAAAACCGGGGCTTAATATTATTAACATATTGACTAATTTGCCAATAATAATGAGATGTCAGGCAACATGAACCACACGTAAAAAGAAACAACTTTACACCTTAAGGTTGAATATCATTTGCACATCGTAGAATCACAATGCCTATTTTTGTAATTTGTTATTTATTTGAACTTAGAACGTATCAAATGTGAACCTTAATAGATTATGTTTTAACTAGGACTTTTTGTGAAAACTGATAAACCGCTTTTATGGCCGGCCTTACCTACCTACTGGTTAGTGGGACTCCCCTTACTGTATATACAAAATGTTATCAGTTACCAATTGATAAGAACTGTCCCCGAGACAATAAGCAAGCATCTACTGTAATACTATTGTTACTTAATTAACTTAAGAAGATACTTAAACATCCTATAGAGTTCTAAGAGATAATAAACCTATCGTAATCTAGGGTAAACTATATAAGGTGTAACATATTAAATATTTTAACAGGGCCAACAGTAGGGTATAAAGATAATATTCCCAAAGAAACAAATAAAATTATTAGACATTAAAAAGCCCTTACCCCTATCTGTGGATACTTTACTGAAAATATACCGGACATCTTGGGAGAACTTGAAAGGTCAAGTTATACTATTTTATTTCAATTTCCTTCACTCGTGCACGTTTATGAACACACAACGGTTAATATCCCACTAATATTACTCATTATTTCTCAAAGAAACATTCTTTGGAAAATAAAACAAAATTGGCAACCTCGCGGTTCAACTTTCCGCCAAAAAGCCTTAACAGCAGTTGTACTACACACGAATCAAATTAAATACCGTATAATGTAATTAAAAATATATTTTTACTTTGTTTTTTTTTGTAATATATTCTACCAGCCAAGTGTCTTTTCAAACTCTGTTGTTGGCAAAATCATCGACAAAAAAAAAATGGAAGCCATAACGTTTTAAAAAGTGTAGAGTTTCATACACATGCATTTACTTTATTGTCACTTTAAAATAGAATTACAATGAATTATGTTTAAGGTGGAAGCTCAGGGTCAGGGCGCGAAATTCAAAATGTCAACGGTTTTTATTTTTTTACGAAAAATTTGGACATCTTTACGATGTAATTTCGTGTTTTGCGATATTAGCATTCTGCATTGAATGTCTCGATGTATTAAGTTTGCTTAAAAAAATACCTAAAGCGATACAACACCATTAAGTTAGTAAAAGTAGCGGTTTTTACAAACCTTATGGTATTGTATCGGATTAGGTTCTTTTTTAAACAAACTTAATACATCGAGACATCCAATGTAGAATGCTAATATCGCAAAATACTAAATTACATCGTAAAGATGTCCAAATTTTTCGTAAAAAAATAAAAACCATTGACATTTTGAATTTCGCGCCCTGACCCTGAGCTTCCCCCTTAATACTTAATTTTATTTTAGTTTTATTATTTATTGGCATCACCGATATTGTTTATGATCATTATTCCAATGGTGTACTTAGTTTAAGTAAAAAAATGATTTCAGATTCAATTAAATAGGTACTTAATCATAAAGTCGTGACCGTACATCTCGTATCTCGTACAAAGTAATACGTCAGGTGCATCCCCGACAGTTTTCCTGCTTCTTGGACGTGTCTTGCCTATGATACACTATAACTAAGTGTAGGTATGTAAGATACAGTATTTTTTTTTATTAGGACAGTATTTGGTAATCCGAAGCCATAAACAATACGGGCAAAGTGTCTAGTAACCATAAGGTATTTTTTTAAACAATTTTGACATGGAAATGTTATCATGGTCATGCATGCGTTGTCCATATTTGATTTATTTCATGAGTATTGACACGGTTACGTGTAAGGAAGATTTTATTATATCGAATGAAAAAATCTGGATATAATGTAACATCTGACATGCCCTGCATGTTATATACTCATGCTTTCACAAATAAATGATCTTTATCTTCATCTTTAGATGTTGGTCAAATTGAATACCTAGCTAAAATATTTTTGTAGGTATATTTTTTATAACAATTGTAATTTTTTTTTATGCGGATTGACGAAGAATCATAATTAAGTAGTATCGACCAACAAAAAAGTGGATATTTTTTTTTTTCTAAATCTATGACATATATTTCTGTTTTTTTTTACCTATGTGAATGCGTAATATAAGCCTGGACATTTTAGATCTTCATTTTAGGTATATCGATGACTGTGTTTTACTATTAAACCCAATGATTTCGGGAACAAGATCAATAATTAATGACGCTATAATATATAAGCGAGAGGAAATAATAGTTCGCGATCAGTAATCATACACATCCCACGGTCGCGCGATCACGCTCACGATGCGCTTTTTTTTAAAATAACCGTATTATAAATATTACAACATTATGACATAGTGTTATTAACAAAATAATTCAGCTATCAATCAAAAATTTAACACCTTATAATTTATGGGAACGGCTTTTGAACAAAACAATTTTAATTGTTTGAAATTGGAACGTTTATTTTTATAAGATTAATTTGATGTTTAAATAAAAAAATATTTTCAATAATTTAAAATTCGAACGATACAAATTGAGAGGTTGTGAAAATAGTGATTCAAAATGGTGAACAAAGTGTACAAAGTTAGTTCGAGTAAAGAAAAAAAGGTTGGAAGCAAACACAATCAGATCTTAATGTCTATTGTTGGTGAGTTAATTGTTTAATTGGATTATTTACAACACAATATGTAGGCTACATATCACGTTACATGTAATTAAAAGGTTTAACCTATGTCACGAATGCAACTATTTTCCCACGCAAATAGTTTTGGAACGCACGCAGATAGGAACGACGTTAAAAACGTAATCATAGACATTGAACGAATATAATATTTTAATAGATTATGATATTTTTTTATCTTATGTCATCAATACTCTTCATGTTTTTTTTTTTACTTTTACCTTCGTTAAATTATCCTATTGTTAGATGATATTACATTATTATATATCTAGGGCATAAGTACTTAAGCATATATTGATTTTTTATATTCACGCGAATACTACACATTGAAATAAAACTAATCTTACGGATTTTATTGTATGTTTTTTACGTTCCCGACGTTTCGGCTGTTTTTCAGCAACCATGGTCACGGAAGGACTGAGGTGTTTGACTTACATACAAGTGTCAAAGTTTGAAATGGGGTACCCTAATATTTAGTTGTTGTTTGCGGTCCGATCTATGCAGAAAGTGCTCACTAAAAACATTCGTGTATGTTTAAATCTAGGATCTATCATTTCTCTCTAGGAAACTATGATTATAGGTGGAACATGTTTGTATTACATTAGTATATAGATAAGGCACAAAACGTCCTAGAACTGTGTCATAGGTATATGATAATATAATATACCCCGTGGACTTGTAAATTGACCGCGTTACGCGTTAGGGGGTGCAATTCAGGAGGCTCACTTTTTTTTTTATTACATTATAGGCAAGTATTTGATCTCGATCTCACCTGATGGTAAGTGACGATGAGATCTACGATGGAGCATACTTGCCTAAGTAGGAAGGCGGCAGTAGATAGAGACGCTACATTCACTAGGCACATGCAGCGCAACTGATCTGACCCGTCATCCTTGAATGGCAACACCGAACATCATGCCGGAACACGGCTAGGCCGCTTGGCGACATGGCTTTGTTCAGTGGGTCGTGACTAGCCACAGCCGAAGCCTACCACCAGTAGAGTTGTCACCTGGTTGGCACCACCTAGGGTCACGTGTAGGGTATCTCGAGGTTACTTAATTCTCCTACGGACGAAGGTGACTCGACCCCAAAAGGCTCACTTAAGTTTTTATTGTGAAAATGCGAACTAAAGAGTGTTAAATAGGTAAAGTCACACAAACAATTCCCCCCCTAGCCCCCTTTCACCCTTAAGGAAAGCCTGGGTCCGCCTCTGTTGTTGTTCGTTCCATGTTTTGTCTCTCTCATAATGCACAATAAAAGGTTATCTATCTGGATTTCTTTTTCTCATTTTTTTGAGAAAATGGCCTCACCCACCTTATGGTACGTCGTTTGCCAACGTCAAGTGGAATGATTATTTTTCATATCAAATAATTCGTAGACTAGGCACAATAAACCCCCCTAACCCTATCAATAAAGTTGTGGATATTTTACTGACAAATTACCGAACTTTTTGGGAGAACTGGCAAAGTCGTGTTTTACTATTTAGTTTTATTTTCGTACAACGTGCACGAGACGTTTATGAACACAGAATGGTTGATATACCACCAAAATTACACATTATATTTCAAAGAGGACATTTTTCACAAAATAAAACAAAATTGACCTTTCTCTTCGACTACCCCCCAAAAATCCTTTATTGTCATCGAGACATAATTTCTTTTTCTAAGATCTGCGCATAGAGACCATCGAATTTGTCCGTAGTATATATCTAACACATATATGATAGTAACCAAATAATGGTCCTAGAACTGGTTAACGAACTCTTGATAATAAAATAAACAGGTAGACCATAAATTCTAGGTGGTACATTTTGAACTGAATATCAGGAAAACGATTATAAAATATTTGGATTAAATTGGTTTGAAAAATCTATTACGTGTGTCATGGCAGGCTAGAAATTTGAATTTCGATTGGGGTCTACTTAAACAGTGGTCTTTTTAAAGGAAATATTAAAAAAAAGACCCGAGTGCGTGAGTTTTTTTATAATCTTGCCGAATTTACTTCACCAGCACTGAGCAATGGGATCTTTCTCTATGCTTACAAATCTGAGCTTATACCACAAACTGCTAACGTAAGCGTATCGTAATCTAGAAGCATTATGTTGCTGTCATTGTTTTTTTCTACAAGAAAAAAAAAGAAAGAGGTTCTAAACTCGATACGTGGAAATGTTTTTGTTTATGAGATAGGTCTTCATATTTTATTAAAACCATAAACTAACACTGGAACGTATCAAACCTCAAAAATGTTAAGACAGCTATGAGACAAGTTTATGGAACCTTAAATAAATATACTAGCAAAGCTAGGAACATAAAGAAATTATTATTCTTTGGACACCACATAAATCCACGTGAGACATAAAAATTCTAAACCATTATTAATTGATAAACTAGTATTTGAAACACGACCTTACTGGATGCTTTCAAACTGGTCGACAATAGTAATCGAGACGTGAGGATGTTAAATAATAATAAAGTCTGCATTTCTTCAGTTGTGAAGTAAACTCGTTTAGACAACAGGTACCCCGGAATCTGCTAATTTAAAAGCACAGAGCTCCTATTGTTTTTTTGCGGATGTGTCTTTATAAAATTGACACCTGACTCCCAGTCACCTAACTCCCAGTCGGGTAGTTGATATGTATCAGCTGAAAGACGTCCACTGTTGGGCATAGGCAAGCCCCAGTCGTGTGATATCATCGGTCCAACTTATTGGGGATGTGCTACACTACGTCTTCCCGGTTGTGGTCGCCATTTTAGATCCTTAATTTCCCAACGGCCATCGATTGCCGAGTTATGATGTGCCACGCCAAATTAGATTTTGTTATTCCTCGAGTTATGTCAAGCCCCCAGCATTCTCTCTCCATTGCGTGTTTAAAAATGGCTTTGAGGTTTCCTTGCATGTGAATAAGTGACCACGATGGAGTGGTTATTCGACGATCTGAATATCTCTGTTGGTGGTGACCCTGTGTTCTGTGCCGAGGGTCCCAAGGGAATCTTGCTAGGGACAAACTTCGTGTAATGAGCACGAATGTTTGTACCCTAATCATGGATGGTTTATATCTGTACAAGTATTATATCCTGGGGACGAACCCAGTTCATTGTACGGTAACAATACCAGCGTTGCTTAGTGTGGGACCGTATAGTTGGTGTCCAAAGCCGTCAAGTGTAATGTCTTTTCGCCAAGTTTTTTCGAAAATCGAAATTATTAAATTTTGCGTTACTTATATGTCAAAAAAAAATCTTATTTTAAAATAACGCTGGCTATAATTAACAATTTTATACTCGTAAACTATTGCATGGACTAGTGCAGGAAATTAATTAAAAGATCTCCCAGGATTTCCAGTAATTTTTCTACGAAGTATTTTCATTGCATCATCATCATCGTTTATTTTTAATTTTATCAGGGATACTGAAATACTTCAAATCTCGAGCATATTTATTTTTCTCGATACTGGCGACTTGATTATGTAGCCGATTGAGAAATAAAAAATAAAAAATCTTTGTCTTCTTAAGTATTTTGTTGGCGCTTCTTGGCGGGAAGTTGAACCGTGAAGTTGTAATTTGTTTTTACTTTCCATAAAATGTGTTTCTTTGATAAATAATATGTAATATTATTGGGATATTAACCGTTGTGTGTTCATAAACGTGCGCGAGTGAAGGAAATTGAAATAAAAGAGTATAACAAGACTTTTCAAGTTCTCCCAAGATGTCCAGTGAATTTTTAGTAAAGTTTCCAGAGCTTTACTGCAAGGGTTAGGGGATTCATTTCATCATCGTCATCAACATTATCATTATCATCCGGTGTACATATTATTCAATGACAATTATCAAGAATTACTCGACACTGGCAAAATTGGCACTACGTTGTAGCTGATTGCCAACTTAAAAAAAAAGAAGAAGTATATTGTTTACTAACATTTGTTTTTAAGTGCAACAAAATACAGCACGTGGATCAGAATGTACAGTCTGATTCATTGGCGCATGTATTGATTTGATCGATGCCAAATCTGAATGCGCGTGATCACCTAATACGCCAAATGATCTAGCCCAGATCTATGATGTAATAAACTTTTTATAAATAGTTTTTATATATATATACTCTATCAGGAATTGAGATTGTCCGCTAGAGACGTTTTTCAATTACAAAATATCTAAATACGGTAGACTATAAAGTATACGGTTAGCTCGCACTTGACGTCCTGGTACTTTCCGTCCACGTACCATAATCGGTACATAAGTAAATGATTATTATATACTGAGTTCGCCCTCAGTGCATTGTACGGTACCCATAATACAAGCGTTGCTTAGTGTGGGACCGTATAGTTGGTGTGTTCGTCGGGCGATAATTACATACTTATTATTTATTTATCTGTCTGCACTTACGAACAGAATAGAATTAATAAAAAAACACTTTAGAAAAGTAAAACTGACAGGTCTACTCTTTCCAATTACTTTAAAAAACCGGTTTAAATCTATAACACTTGTGATGTTATGTCACAAATAAAATCTACATAGTTAAATACTGTACCACTGAGTACCAGGGACGCATAACAAGCTCAGTGATAGCTAGCGAAAATACCCAGACACCAGGGTTACCAGATTCGGTATTGTTTTCGCAATTCTGGGTAAAAATTTTGGAGAAATGGAAAACTTTGGAGAAATAAAAAAAAACATGGAGGTTTTTTTTTTATATTTATGTAATTGAGTGCATTTAACGAACGCACCCGTTTAAAACAGTTCACTTGATCGTTTCATTCTACATACAATGAACATATTATATTATTGATTCTTTTGATTCGCTCACTTTTTTTGTTAGGTTATTCTGCTGTTTCGGTTTGAAATTCGAACAGTATTTTGAAAAAAAAATAAAAAAGGCAACAGTGTAAAAATATCGAATTATGCATTAGGTTAATTAATCGATATTATTAACCTCTTGCCTTTGGGTAAAACATAAGCAAATTGTATAATTTTGGAGAAAAATCATTTCAAATTTCGGTAGAAATTGTAAATCACACCTGGCAACCCTGCCAGACATGGAATAAATAAATAGATACCAATGATCGTTGATTGATGCATGGCTACGAATTGTACATTCGATAACTCGTTTGGCGCTCAAGCGTCACTCAAACAAGTGTATTCACCATAGGTACCTATTACTGGGGCCCAAGTCTGCTAACACAATCGATTCATAATCGAACAGCAACCGCATAGTAACCATCATCGCATAGTGACAGTTACTATGCAGTTGCTGTTCGACTATGAATCGATTGTGTTTGCAGACTTGGGGCCCTGGAATCATGTATAATCAGCTCACAAGATTAGGACCAACTACTTCCATACCATTACTAGTTAGACCATATCATCTGTGGTGCCTTACAACTGGGCTACGTATATCTTGGATGCTGTAGCAATTAGTCTTCTTAAACAGCTTCCTTTGCCTCCCCCTTGCAATGGAGGGAAGTGGATAATTATCTGCGCAACTCCCCCTTTTTCTGTTCGCTTGATTCCGCTGCGGGTTTTGAGATAATTATCTTTTCCGCGGGACTCGCCGGGGATTGAACCTTGAGGTCTGCAATGGTCACTGCTGTGGATCCTGGCTTACAGGAGTAATAGTGGTAGGAGTGGGGCAAGCAAACCCCAATTAAAAAACAAACTCGTTTGATGCTCTATAATTAAAAGCTCTATTAAATAAATTTACTACCTACTTATAACTATATGGTGGCTGTAAAGCCGCCGAAACGTCGGGAACGTAAAAAAATTAAATTATACAAGATAAAATCCGTAAGATTAGTTTTATTTTAATGTACTTATAACTACACTAGCAAACCTGGCGAACTCCGTTTCGCCACCAGATGAATGAATTTTCTTTGCTATAAACCTCACGGAGCCCGAGACCTTTCCAACGAATGCAAAACCGTGGAAATCGGTTCGTGCGTTCTGGAGTTATAGCGTCAGGAAGGAAAACCCGACTTATTTTTATATAGTAGATAATTATTTTATTTATTGATGCTAATTTTGTTGTCTACACTGCTGTCTCTGCACTTGTTGTCTCTCTCATACAATGGTCATATTATTGATCGCAATGCAAGTACCTTCTTATTTAATAATATATTTTACGGTGTAGGTATATATGTATATAAATATAAATCAATAACCATGTATGCATAGATTGATGAATAATATAACATCCCCCCCCCCCAGTTTGCATGCCTATCCTGGCCTACGGTACCGCGATGGGCTGGATATCTCCGCACAAAGAACTCCTCATGAGTGACTCGTCACCCTCCAACTCCTCCCTGTCAGAGGAGGAAGTCTCGTGGATGGCGTCCATCATGTTCATATTCGCACCGATCGCTGTCTTCATTTACGGGACAGCCGCTGATAAATTTGGAAGAAAAAATGCTCTACTATGCGCTTCGGTGCCTATTTCTGTAAGTACTTGTCAACTTTCAACAACCAAATCATTTTTTTTTTAATTTATGTAGGTCAATTAAGCACACTGAGATGAGATGGCAACAGTCCCAGCATGATTATCACTTGATCCTCACGATCGTCGTGATTATCACGTTAAGCCTTTGGTCCTGCGCCTGACCTGTTCAGTCGTGTCAGATTGCCGTCCCATCGAACTATGAGAATGAGGGAAAAGAGTGTACCGGTGCTTGCGCACACATTTGTGAACTATAATATCTCCTGCGCAGTTGGCTAGTCTCCGCTGATATGGTCGCCTTGACACAAATTACATTCAGGAAGACTTATTACATTGTTGGGAACTTAATTTAATTGTCTCTACAGCTCGGGTGGGCGGTGAAACTGCTCTGCGCGCATCCGATAGCGTTGATCGGCGCGCGCGCTCTCATTGGCTTCGGCTCGGGCGGCGGGTTCGTGGTGTGCCCTCTCTACGTGAAGGAGATCAGTGAAGACAGCATCAGAGGGATGACCGGGACTTTCGTTATATTCTCACAAGTGAGTGACTTCTTGGAGTCCAGCCCTATCAGAATCAGAATTAGAATATTTTTTATTCACGTAGACCATTATGTACAGTACTTATGAATCGTCAAAAGTTACAAAATATTATGTTACTACCCGTTCGGAATGCCGTTCCTATGGAGAAGAACGGGCAAGAACTGCATGGTTGCTCTTTTTTTTTAAAAGATCTATTACATTTTTGAGCAATACATTGTTATAGGTATGCGAGAACAATGTAGGAACGGCGAGGAGAAAAATTACACCGGGTATAAGTTTTTTTGAATTTTGACTACTTCAAATGTTCGCAAAATTTTCTCTGCTGTCAGATTTGATCAAATCTTGTCTAGTCGCAATTGGAGCCAAATATCAATTGTCTTACTAGCTTTTTTTTTGGTAACGTTGGGAAATGCATTTACGCATACCGCTCGAGCCCGGGTGAACCCGAACGGTTATGTGGGGCTCCTGGACACGTCCAGACTACCCACTAAAACCCAGCGGTCCGCCTTCACCGCCTTTGAGTGGGAGTGGGGCGCCACAGGATCGCACATGGTATACTACTGTGGTGGAATTGTCTAGCTACCTGTAACCATTGTCACACTGTCTGACCGGGGAATCGAATACAAAACTTGTCATCGAGAGTTTCTGAGCACTAGACCATATAAGTATATGACACCTCATAAGTAGGTACCTTTAAAACTACATGGCATATATTCCTAGGTTTAACATAAACACATAATATAGAAGTAAGTAATTTTTACCAAGAAATGCTTTCCTACATTTATGCGTTAATTTCGAAGAACATGTTTTACAATCAATGCCGATACAAATTGAGCTTTAACGTCTCGGCTCTAGAGTGTAAAATGTATTGCCATTGCGGAAGCTTCATTAGCGCAATATTAATTAATTAGACGCGTGGACTTCCTTCGTTAGCGATAAGTAACATTAGGTTACTATGGCAATGGAAGGAGTAAAATTAATTAGCCACGTACTAACTGTAGGCGCAGACCCGCAAGGCTGGTTTTGCTCGGCCAGTCTGGACGCAGCTCAATCGAGGCAAACGCTTATTATGCTGCCTCGCCCAGCACCATCATTAACACATACACATAATATCTAAGCTTGAATTACGAAAGATCGATTAAATGTTCCCAATACAAAATAACAATTGTGATTCTTTGTTAAGAAAATTATTGTCTTTAATTTGGCAATCGAAATATGCAGTCTGCCTTTTTTTATATTAGGCAAGTATTTGATCTCGATCTCGCCTGATCTCATCGCGACGATGAGATCTACGATGGAGCATACTTGCCTAGAAGGTACCTGTTCACTCTCGACTTCAAAACCACCCAGATTGAAGTCAACGGGGAATAAGGACGCCGGTAGCGTGTTCCATACCTTGGCAGTTCGCACGATGAAAGTAGAAGCATAATGATCATAAATGCACTAATAAAGTGCAGGTTCAAGAGTAGGTGTACTCTTTCTGAACCTCGCTGTATTGTTCTTTGCAGACGGTCGGCAACCTCTTTGTGTTTATACTCGGAGATCTATTGCCCTTCAACACTGTGCTGTGGATTCTGCTTGCTGTACCACTGCTGCATTTCTGCATACTCCTGAGGCTGCCTGAAACACCATCCTATTTGATCAAGTGTGGAAGGAATGAGGTAAGCAATGTATCCGTAGAGTCCGCTTCAACCTCGCCACAAGCTACATAGATGGCGCTGACTATTCTCCACACAATCCTGAAACGCGCTATCAGAGTTTTCGGAGAACGTAACATACATGCAAGATTCCGAAAATAATCGTGTATACCTGCAATAACGTCGATTCTCGCTCTTCACCATCTTCTCAGAATAATCTTGATGTCTCTGGCCAAAGCGATGGCTTACCCAGTCTGACCCTTTTTCCTAGGCCGTTTAAGTTTTACAAAGCTCATATTTCTGCGCTCATATTTATGTCTTTGGTTCTAGGACACAGCTAAAGTACTTGGTTGGCTGAGGTCGATGCCCCCGGATGACCCGCTCATCTCGGAGGAGGTGGACCGACTGATCATCGAGCAGACCACCAGCGAGCCCAAGTTTTCCCCAAAACTGTTGTGTGAGTATTGATCTTACGGATCTATGTGGCAGGAAGTCATAATGTAATAGATTATGTCATCGAGAAAACTTGCTTGATCTTGCTTCTTGCTTCGTCTTGATTCTACCAAGAAAAAATAGTTTTATATAACGATTAATTATGGCGTGATTCAGAAATGGTACACTGAACCATTCCTTGGCGCATTTGCAATCATTATGTGATGTCAGAATTTCAATATGTCGATATAAAAAATGACCCCAACAAAATTACAAAAATTGTGATATTTTTTTTGTGTGATAATCAGTTCTCCCAAGAAGTTCTGTTATTTAATCCTAGTCTACGGGTTAGGCCTACACAGAATCTCCCATGTTTGAAATTAAAAAAACAAATTTTCACTTGACGTTCGCAAAATACCTACCCAAAGGTGGGCATTTTCTAAAACAAAAGTCCACGGTGAAGAAATGTGGCATCCGTAGAACATGCCAATTGCGTAGCGACTATTCCAGGGATGCTTCAGTTCGCGACTGTCGCGAACAGTTTACAAAATCGCAAACAGACAATTACGCCAATTGGACATTCGACCTCCTTAAAGAAACAGAAGTTGTTCCAACACGTCCTTGATACACGACCGATGAACATCATTTTCAATTGATTCCTTTATTTAATTCGCTTGTGACGGTTTGCATATGTCAGAAGGCACGTGGAGTCAATTGGCAGCGTTGTGTTTGGGGTTAAATGTTGTGCTGGTGTTGACCCCCCGGTTTGTTTATGTTTTCCTGGTCGTTTTAATGTTTTGTTATTGTTATCTGTGGATATCTTCACATTTTCTGTTCCGTATCAACAGTTAGATAACTTTTTAACCGACTTCAAAAAGGAGGTTCTCAATTCGGTTGTATTTTTTTTATGTTTGTTACCTCAGATCTCCGTCATTTATCATGGGATTATCATTGATCATGGGATCCATGAGGAATGGAGAGGACTCCTCAAATTGTATAGGCATACCTAAAACAATTTTGGTATTTTCATAATTATCCGGGGCAAACCATGGGATCTCGCGAGATAGCCCAAAAACTGTAGATATCTATAGATCCACTCGGCGGTTAATTAAACATGGCCAGGATATGGCTACAGCGTGGTCAACACACGTAATTATAAGATGCTTTGTGTGCTGGTAATTTGACGGTGGGAACGTCCCGTCGTGTTTAATTAAAAATGTAAAGTCTACGTGTTGAAAGTCGCGGGGGCAGCTACTAAATGAAATACTAGCATCTGCTCGCGACTCCGCCCATGATAAGTACATAGACCTTACCACCCAGGAATAAATGTAGTTTCGTATTAGATTACTTAGAATTTAGATACGAAAATCATTTTTGCTCGCACATAATGAACATAGTCAGTTTGTTGAGAAAAATTTTTTATTTAACAAATTTAATTCTGACTTCACATAAGTATGAGAAGGGATGAGAAGAGCATGTTCAACGCTTAGGGATTATTAATCTTAAACAAATGGGGGAAGAGGAACCCACCACTGACCCTCGGCTTGTCAACTTTTCCAATTATAAACCAAACAAGTTTGATCGATAATTAAAGAAGCCAGCAACAGCGAACTACACTAAAATGTTTTTCGAGAATCTCTCTATCACGAGCGACAAGACCTCAAATAAAATGCAATTCTCAGCGAAACGAAGCAAATGTTTAACAATGGATTTCCGCCAAGTATCGCCTAGTTCTATCAATTATTATTAATCTTTCTGAATCCTCGTGTAGATATACGAATCAATATTATTTCTTTCTCCAACAGTTTCGGATAAAACGGCACTGAAAGCGTTCTGGGTGGCGCTCATCGTGAACCTCACCCGCGAGTTCTGCGGTTGCATCGCGGTGCTCGTGTACGCCAGCCACATATTCGCCGCGGCGGGCAGCGACTCCAACACGAGACTAGCTCTGTCGCCAAACAAGCAGTCGATATTGCTCGCTGTTGTGCAGATCGTAGGCTCGTTTTTGGCGTGCCAATTGGTTGACAGAGTCGGAAGAAAGGTGAGATTTTTTATTCTTTATCTCTTTCTTTCTTTCTCTGCTAGGTTGCCGCCGCCGGAATATTAACATACTAGCTGTCCCGGCGAACTTCGCACCGCCTCAGAATTAAATGTATGAGAAAATGAATTTATTGGTATTCTATGAAAAATTAAAACAAATCTATACCACGGGGACCATACATAAAATGTATGGGATAAAAAGTAGCTTATGTGCTATTCCAGGCTATAATCTATCTCTGTGCCTGTAATAAATTTCATCCATATCCGTTCAGCCGTTCTGGCGTGAAAGAGTAACAAACATCCATCCATCCATCTATCCATACTTTTACATTTATAATATTAGTATAGATGCATAAAACGGTGAATTGGCTATGGTATTTCGGGGGAGGTTTGAACCCAAAACCTCACCGTTTTGCGTCGCGCCGTCATATGTTCGCCGCCTCGCGAGGTTGCGCGTTCGGTTTGAACACGGCTAATCGTGGTTGGTATAATTAGTAGTTGGCTTGGCAAACACGTAAGCTGTCAATGTTCTAGGTTCAACAGGACAGTGTTTCTTGTGTTTCAATCTAGAAGTATCTTAGGCGAAATAGGAAATAAACTCGTACACATTTACGTATAGGTCCAAACTGCGCAATCTTAGAACAGGGAGCTTTGTAGAAGTGGTGATTATGTGATTGTAGAAGTGATAATTATGTGAGTAACTAGGTGGGTACCTACTTATATTTATGTAGTACTACGATGTAGAATATTTCCACATAAGTATCAATCATCAATAATATCTAGATATATAATATTATTCTAACGGCAGCGACCCCAACGGAAACATTTAAGATCTAAAAATCGATAAGTTTTGATAAATGTCAACTGATCGAGTGATGGAATCTTTCTCCTCTTGCGGAGATTTGCAGCTTTACTAGTAAAATACCTATACCTTGAAATAAAACTTATTTTATGGATTTTATCGCGTTCATTTTCTGTTCCCGACGTTCCTGACGTTTCGGCTGCTTTACAGCAACCTGCTGACTGAAGAGTTTGACGTCCTAGTTTGAACTGGGGTACCCTCATATTTAGTTGTTGCTTGTGGTCCGATCTATGCAGAAAGTGCTCACTGTATCTTGAGGTCTTGCAATGGTGCACTTTGTTTTGGATTTAATTATATTAATTACTGCATCCCAAGTCGGTGGTAGAACCCAGCCATCTATATATATATATCATAAGTTTAATTTCAATATGTAGAATTCGCGTAAATATAATAAATCAATCTGTGATACCTATACCTACTAAAACGTTTGACAACTAAGGGAGCGTTCAAGTATTACGTAACGCAATTTTTGTAGATGTAACGCGCCGTAATGTTTTCCTTTTACCCCCCCCCCCCCCCCAGTAAAACGTAAACGCGACCGTTCTGAAGCGTTCAAATAATGTTACGTAACGCGTAGTTCAAGACCCCCTGCGCATGTAACACATCGTAACGTTTCAGAAGACCCCCCCCCACCCCCAAATTCGTTGCATAATACTTAAAGGCTCCCTAAACTGTCGTTTCAAACTCATGCTTATAAGTAGGTACACTCTGCATGGAAAATATGAGATCAGTGTGTAGTTTTCCATGTTTTATGCCAACCTGGTGCCTACCTTCAACGCGGTTTCTAGGTAATTGGTGCGCTAATAAGCGGGCGGATACGGGGTTTCTCCTAGAGCTTCATAGTGATTAAGAGTCGTAGGTAGGAACCTACCCATGTTGATTGACGTGTTGATGCATTAGGTAGATATAATTTTTATGTAGTAGGTACTTTACCTGTAAACAATATTTGCGTACCTAAGCAATAATCTAATCTTAAAATTGGTAAATGATAGGCACGTCATCCGAAAATGGAAAACAAATCGGTAGGTACTTAAGGGGCCTGTAGGAACCATGTAGCCATTAACTTGTAAGTATATACTTAGAGTTAGTACTTTTTTTAACCAGCTGCTATAGTCTGCCTAGCCATCCCTACATTGCTCTCACATACTCACAACAATGTACTGCTCAAAAATGTAAAAGATCTTTTCAAAAAGAGCAACCATGGAGTTTCTTGCCCGTTGTTCACCATAGGCACGGCATTTGGAACGGGTGGTAATTGTAGCTCTTTTGTAACTCTTTTGACGATTCATAAGTACTGTACTTAATGATTTACATGAGTGCGAAGCCGATAGACGTCCACAGCTGGACATAGGCCTCCCCCAACGACTTCCACACATCACGGTCCTCCGCCACTCGCATCCACCGGCTTCCTGCGACGCGTGTGATGTCATCAGTCCACCTTGTTGGGGGGCCGTCCTACACTACGACTTCCGATTCGTAGTCGCTATTCTAGAACCTTTCTGCCCCAACGGCCATCAGTTCTACGAGCTATGTGCCGCCCACTGCCACTTTAACTATGAAACTCTTTGAGCTATGTCGGTTACTTCAGTTCATCTACGGATCTCCTCATTTCTGATTCTATCGGTAGCGAAACCCCGAACATAGCTCACTCCATTGCGCGTTGAGCGACCTTGAGCCAGTGTCAGTAATACATTTTAAATTTTATTTCCAGCCCCTCCTCGCTGTGACGAGCGTGGTGGCTGGCTTCAGCATGTGCCTCCTGGGCGTGTGGTTCTACCTGCAAAGCATCCAGGTGTTCATGCCGGGCTGGGTGCCCATAGTTGCGCTGTGCGTCTGCATTTTTGCCGACGCTTCTGGACTCCAGCCGCTACCCATAGTTATTATGACAGAGATGTTCAATTTCCAGGTGAGTTTCTTTGGTTTTATGGGCGCCTAGTACTTGCAAGACTTTTTTACTACTGACACCTGTTATAAGGTTTTTAGGGTTTAATTTTAATGTTTACTACATTGGTAATAAATACGAGCGCCTATTGAAACACGTTGTAACAGGTGTCCTAAGGTTCAAGGGTTGCGTGTTTGGTAAGATATTTAAGTGCCAGCTACTTAGGTAACAGGCACTTTGATTACGTACAATATCTTACAGCACGTCAAGTGCGAGCTAACTGTATATTCTATAGTCTACCGTATTTAGACATTTCGTATGGAGAATTGAAAAGCGCCTCTAGCGGACGGTATTTAAAACTTTCAATTCTCCATACAAAATGTCTAAATTCGGTAGACTATAAAGTATACGGTTAGCTTACGAATAATCTCGCACTTGACGTACCTACCGGTATAAGATTTTGTTAAGTACTTATTTCAATATTACACAAGAGAACGTTTACCCACCCTCTCTCAATAGTAATATCATTCCCCAGCTCCGAGGAACTGTTGCAACTCTAATAATGGCGATATCCCTCGGCACTGACTTCGCTCTGCTCAAACTGTTCGCGCCACTCAACAACTGGATCGGCTACCATTTCACCTTCTGGGCGTTCAGCGCTATATGCTTAGCGAACGTGTTCTATCTCATATTCTGCGTCCCCGAGACCAAGCGGAGGAATCTGGAGGATATCTACGCGGACCTGCAAGGCAAGAAACGGAGGAAAAAGGGGGAGGACGAGGATGTCGTTGAAACGAATCATGTTTAAATTTAGAATGATTAAGTTGAAGATTAGGTTTTAGTCGTGCAACAAGACTTCTAGTTTTGGCTTGGAAACCGGTATTTTAGTTATCGGTTAACACAGGTTAGGGTTTGGGTCTTAATTGACGCTCTGAGCTAACAAGCGAATTTGCGAAGCAAGCCGGTGAATCGATGGTGTGGGGGGAAATATACCGGAATGCAACGTCTTTGGACGCTCATCAGACTGAAACCAGTTTTTACCGGTTAACCATAAAACATTAACCGCTTCGAATCCATACAAAGCCGAACCACATGTTAAGAGAAAAAACCGAAAAGTTTTAATGTTCTGTATAACCGGTTTATAAAAACCGGATTAAAAAATAAAACCGGTATGCAAGTAAGAAACACGATGTTATAAGTATCTAGGGACTTTCAAGAGAAATGATTTTGAAAAGCATAGGTAAGTTATCACTTATATTTCAGTTTTATTATAACAAAAATACCAATCATATAGTGATAATAATGAGCACACTAAGGAATGTAGTATTCTCTCATAAAAAAAATAAAAGATTGTCTGTTGGCTAAACCCTGGAGCCAATGTTGGTTCCAAGACTTGGCGAAGTGACATTTCATGTGCGGAATGAACTGTCAATCTGGCATCTTTATTTACATGTTTGTGCAAAATGGATAAAAATATTAAGTGCGAGATTCGTGAGTGTGATGGCTGGACTACCACTTTGTACAGCGCTCTAAAAGGCATATACTATAGTTTGTGCCTTTTTATTTAAGAGACGAAGACATATGTTAAACTGTGAAAAAAAACTGAACGGGCTTAAGTGTTATTTCCTCTCACCTTATGATCTTGACTCAATTACTATATTCAATTTAGTTATACTTACCTAGTAATTTAAGAATCTCTTTAGATAACGGTGCTTCATAATACGTATGTTATTCCATGTTGCCATATTAAAAAATACTATGAAGCCATTATTTGCTAATGAAGTTACCTATGAATATTCCACGAAGAGTGAGATTCTTTTAGATCAGGGTCAGTCTGCTAATACCTAACTACTATGGTCTCATAATCGAAATTAACACGATCCTATTGTCATCCTATTGCAAGTCACTTGTGTTACACTTGCGGTCCAGGCGACTCGTAAGACTTAGCAAATAATGATCAGCTCCTCTGATTAGTCACATTGTCTGTTTCTAGTCACTGGTTAATATTAGAAACGGTTCACATACGGCCTGCATTGTTTTTCTGACATTATAAAATAGACAATGATGGCATGTTTTTTAAAGTATAAAAAAAATTGTAAGTAATAATAATTCCTTAATATAAACTTCTATTTTAATTATGAAATAGATATTAATAATTATTTTGTGTGTAAGAAAAAATGAATAAACCGTGTAAGTACAGTGCTACCAATAAAATTAGACAATAAATTAGGGCCTTAGTGTTGCTTATATGGCATCCCCGTAAAACATCTTTAAAAATATTCTACAGTATTGGTGACATTGACACTGACATTTCTAAACGCTGATGAAGTGTTGCCCTGTAATAAATGTTAGTTCCTCTTTTAACTACCGTCTACTTTTTTCGGTTGCATTGTATTGAGCATTAGTTTTAAGTCATGTGAACAAATACGAGTAAATGAATAAAACATTGCTAAGTCTCATTTTATTTCTGTAGGGGTTAGCGGTGATGATGATAAGTAGAAATCATGAAATTTAAAAGCCAAAAGATATATTACCTGGGTTCAGAATTGCCAGTACAATAAATATATTGAGTCGGTGTAACTTCCACAATAAAACAACAATAATCCAGCTTCAGAAGATTTACTTATCATATTAAATAACCAGCTTAGTTTACAAAAAGCATACATTATTATTTTTTTACAAAGTTTACTCATTTTAATAAAAAAATATTTAAAAACCTCGTCTGATAAGTTTTATTGCCAGTTTGATAATTAGATATGATATTTTTAAGGGTTTATTTATTTTTTATTTCGAAAATAATGTTCCCATAAGCTTTGACTTGTACCTAATTATTTAAAAAAGACTAGTTACATTCAACATAGGTTATTTTATAATATTTCTAGATACGTGTGTGATTTTGAAACATATTGGTGCAGGATTCATTCAACATAGACGTCGCATGTTTGTTTTAAATAACATAACTGTTACAAAACGAAAATATTTTTTGTACTCTGTGCGCTTCAAGATGTCAATGGCTTCGAATCGGGCCCGTAGTTGACGTGCCAATGTTCTGTGTTGCCATCTTAAAACGTACAGAGTATGTAATGACCACAAATTACTATATAAATTATAAAGTTAAAAGGCAATTCGAACTACACTGCGTTAGTAATGTCACAGTGAAAAAAAAACCTGAAAATTGATAGAATGGGCGATCTATTAATAATAATAACAGAAGTACAATATTCTACACTTAAGTGTACTAAGTTGAGGCCAATTAAAGCAAGACGACGACAACAATGCAAGCGCGAGCAAGCCAATCAGAAACTTATTTGAATATAAATCGCGCAAACCGAGTACCTACATAGACAATATATTTTTACGGATACGTCAATAAATATTTTAAATAAATATCGTTGGGTAAACACTAATCGCAAGTTTTCAAGCTAAGCAATGCTTGTATATAGTATTTATGGATACCATATTATAATAAATCATCCCTCAAAATTTGTATTCGTATACTTTGTTCAATTTCTTACCAATTATAATTACTTAAAAGAGTCATTTGAAATTTAATACGCGCCAAACTAAAATATGATACCTTTTGAAACTTCAGCTAATGGAATACTCATCGCGAATGTCAGTTTAAAAAAATATGCAATAGTATTGTGAAAAAATGCAAAAAAAAAAAGTAATGTAACACAATTTTAATTTTCCTCTAGCAACATTATAAGCGTCACACGCAAATAATTAAAATGTCACACCACTTTGAAAGATGGGAAACAAAGAATAAAATCAAAAGCACTGAGATCGCTGTACAAAACGAATAACATTTAATTTTACCGATACACAATGCTTATTGGACCGTGAAATGCAACGTAACTTTTGCCCAGGCTACGGGGATGTATCGTTATCATATATCTATGACAGGTCTAGGACGTTCTATGATAATGTTGGTAATACACGATTCTATATATGCTGACATTTCTCGACAACTGCATACGTTTTGTGTATGACCATGTCTAGTAACACATAATAGATATATGTGAACGAATATCTAAGCCAGGCAACAGTTTTGAAAAGCATGAGCCCACGTCAAACTACTTTAAACCACATTCAACTCACTGAATTATTTCCACCAAAAAATAATGATTACAAAGATACACAGCCACACAACCATTTAAGCACATATTTCCATTAAAAAATATATTTCGAAATGCTGCATCCACATGTTGGGCCATCCACAACAATAAAGGCCAGAGACAGCATGGACCTATTACTTTTTTCTTCTATTTCGTGTAGGCCTTGGCCACAATGCCATTTAAAAATCTATCATGAAGTCAATAATGGTGTTTGCTCTACAGTGGAACATTAAAAGGGGAAGTAGTTTTTTTTTTTGTTATATTTACTGCTTGGCGGAATTCCATTGTTAAACAAATGGGGGAAGAGAAACCCACCACTGACCCCCGGCTTCTCAACTTTTCCAATTATAAACCAAACAAGTTTGATCGATAATTAAAGAAGCCAGCAACACCGAACTCCTCTAAGATGTTAGTCGAGAAACTGTCTGTCACGAGTGTCGGGACACCAAATAATATGCAATTCTCCGCGAAACGATATTTATGTCACCATTTGCATCATCCGAATAGAAGTTTTTTTAACGCATGCCTAACACACTGCGATTAAATCTAGATTTGATAAACAATAAATTATTTATAAGTATTTTCTATTTTAACAATGAGTCAACATGAGGATATGATAGGTATTTTTAAGATATATTTATTGATTTATACTTACAGATTTAGATTTATACTTTAGAATTATTATAGTACGATTGTAAAAATTGTTGATTCCATTAGTTACAAAAAACCATAACCCTCAAATATATAGAAAGTTATAATGGATTATAGTGGCATTATAACGAACTTTTCAGACGAAAAAGTGCGTTATAATAGCTTCATAATCCACTATAGTTTTCTGTAAATTTGAGGGTAATTATTTACTCGTTATTGTATGACACATTCTGATTCAATTGTCTTTACGTCAAATACTTGTAGCTCTGGATTGCTTCGTTGTCCTGATCGGAAACTACCAATAGCTTGTTAAATTTAAAAAAATCAAATACCTTATAATCTAAATTTTGCCCCCAACATGACTACCCAACAGTATAAGGTTGCCACTGACTCCAAAATATCCATCCAAAATAAAACTTAAAAGAAAGCAACCATTTTTACAATCCACATTGACCCTAACACAGCCAAAATAGTAATTTGAAAATATGTAACGAATACATTTAGTTCGTCCCTACGACGGCCACGCTGACAATTCTAGGAATAACCCCAAAGTCACGGCAGTGAGAGCATTGACAACACACCCTCGGGACCTCGATCCCGGACCATACATACAACTAGGCCAAGACTTAACCTAGTGGTAATCTAATAATAATAAAATTGTTCGACATCCAGCCCATGGCCTGGAGAAATTACGACAAAATGGACATTCCTTTTGTTTATGTACAGGATTTTTTTATTATTTTTGTTTATAACTAGTTACAATACAAATATTGAGTGATACATTTAGGATTACACACTTTTTAATTACTAATTTAAAGATTTTTAATTGTAACAATTATTGTTTTGGTGTTCTAGCCCAATGGAAGGTGATTTTTGATTGTCGCGATCGTCCATAAACTATGTATAATTTTAATTACATTTTCATTTTTATTTTTACATGTCACATTTATATTTATATCCATTTATTTTGAAATCCAATTACAATAGTCTTACTACACACAATTCCTTCCCAATTTATGACCGTAGTGTTTGAGGCCATTTGGTTTCAAAAATAGAATGCACAATTTTTAACGCACATTAAATCTTTAATCCGTGGCCTTTACAATTCGCGGCCTCACCAAACAAGGCCATTTTGGCTCCAGGCCAGGCTCTATAAGCGTGGCCGTCGATAAAATAAATAGAAAATAAAAAGTAAATTACCTCTTGCTATAGTACTTAGCTTGATAGCATTCGTACAACTTTATTCTTATCAGTCAGGCATCCGTCGCTATGCTCTCCTGCGTAACCACCGCCTCTTCTGGTTCTTCTGTCTTCTCAACTTCTTTGACCTCTTCTGCCTTCTCTTCTCTGCTCTCCGACGGTTTGGAGTCCGTTGATATGGAACTAGACGTTAGACTGTTGGGCTGGGAGGACTCTTTGCTGGCTGGCTCTTGGGAGCTTCTATTATCAGACTGCTTGTCTTTTGAATCTGAAATATTTTTAGCGTGTATGAGAAAAGGCGCTTATAGTTGAAACAACGAGTTAAGATAGTCGTGTGATGCGAGATGAGCCGACCATGTTTTCGAAGACTAATCGGTTCTGAAGATGTCAATACAAGTGCTAATATGGCGCTAATAGACCTATTAGCAGCATATTGCTCGTTAATGACATCAATTCAAATTGTTTTTGTTTACTTTTAGGAATACAAGGTTTAACAAAAATAGTGTTAAATATTTTAATAGATGGATCAGTAAGTTATATGGATCAAAATAAATGTGGCAATAAAGTTTGGTATTTTTAAACCAGGCGAACCAATAGCGGTGTGCTCAGTACGGGGCGTAATTTTTTAAATGTCAAATAATTTGATTAATTTATTTGAAAATGTTATCATTATAACCAACTGTTGACCGTGTTAAAATAATTTATACTATTATTGTTACACCTTACATAAGTTTTCTAAATATTAAAATCATAAGTATACCTACTATTTTACATGAAATGATGATGTTCTAATGAAATTTATGACCGTAACTAATGTGTGGCGACTGATCAATGGTTTATCAAACATTACAACCGTTAGACATTTTCTATGAACCTTTCAATGTATGAAAAAATTAATGGCGGCATGACATACAGTACACCACTGGGTGAACTGACGTCAAACCACCACTTTACGGACTCGAACTGGAGGGTCTGTGAAATGGCGGAATGACATTACAGACCTTCCCCTTGAGTGATATGAAACAGCAAGCCGCCATTGAGGTAAAGTTCTATTGAAAACGATTATACCATCTGAAATTCCCAGTTGATTGCTCATGAAACTAAAAATAATGGATTTTACCCTAACTATCTAATATCCTACATAACAATGATAAAAATAATAGTATTTTTCAATGCCTATATAACTTTTTCATGTGAAAAAGAATGGCGGTTTGACATTACATTTCAGGTGATGAGATCAATGTCAGTCCGCCATATTTCGGGCCCTGCCATTGGTTGAAACGAAAATATCACACCGCCACATAACATTACAGAAAGGTACATATACTTTACCAATATCTACGTCTACCTATATACAACATAACACAAAAAGTTACCTTACTAACATAAGAAACTTAAAACTTAAAATGGGAATCTTCTATTCCGTTTTTTTTTATTTTTTGAACTTCTCGCGTGCAGTATCTCAAGGCTCGCGCGGCTTGTGACCGGGCTACTGCATCTGTGCCCGCCAGCCGAGCCAAGCTTGCAACGACAACTTCGCCCAGAGCAAATCTTTATAGCACACATGATCATTAGACTTGTTGGGGGTAGTCAACGAGAAAAGTTATCAATTTTAATTTATTTTGTGAAAAATTAGTTCCTTTGAAATATAATGTGTAATTTTGGTGGAATATTAACCATTATGTGTTCATAAACGTGCACGAGTGTAGGAAAATAAAACTAAATAGTAAAACACGACTTTTGTAGTTCTCCCAAAAAGTTCGGTAATTTTTCAGTAAAATGTCCACAACTTTACTGATAGGGTTGGGGGGGGGGGGGGGGGGGGTATTAGACCTAGTCTATGGATTAGACTATAAAAATGTATAAATACGGAAGACTATAGGCATTCAAAGCAGAGCGAGCCGCCCCGGGCCATGTCCCACATGGACCCAGGGTCAATGCGACACTAAAAGCAATAAAGGTCTCGACTCACCGGCGCCCTGCGTCGCGGGCCACGGCTTCCGAACGAACATGTTCTCGACGATCCTGTCTATGTTGTCCTTTTCAGACGAGTTCGCTGGCCTGTGAACAAGTCAATTCATTTTACATTACTGCTCCATACCTAATAGTCACAGCGCGATGATACGTCGAACAAATAGGCTATCCAATAGAGAAAACCTACACCAAAAATTGAACGAACTTTGCCGAGGTTACTTCGAGGTTTAGCTATATAATGCTAGATGTCTCTAGCGTCACTAGTGTAGGACGCGTATACAATATGGCGACATCTTTTGTCGAGCAGTTAAACTAAAAGAGAATATTGAAATAAAACTATTTTTTAAGGATTTTATTGCGTTTATTTTTCGTTCAGTCCTCCCGTGACCATGGTTGCTGTAAAGCAGCCGAAACGTCGGGAACGTAAAAACGAAAAATAAACGCGATAAAATCCTTAGAAAATTGTTTTATTTCAATGTGTAGTATTAGCGTAAATATAAGAAATCAATATAAAAGAGAATAATTAACTGGGATGCAAGCGCGAGCGTGCTGTCCGATGGACGACCCATAGCATTTTATTTGAGGTCCCGTCACTTTTTCCTTTTTTTTTTATTATATCATAGGCAAGTATTTGATCTCGATGATAGATCGTTTCTCGACTATCATCTTAGCGAAGTTCGGTGTCGCCGGCTTCTTTAATTATCGATCAGCCTGTTTGGTTTATAATTGGAAAAAATGACAAGCCGAGGGTCAGTGGTGGGTTCCTGTTCCCCCGTTTGTTTATATAAATTGTCTGAAAGCAGTGTCTCCAACCCTCTTTGTCAAAATTACGGTGTTGCCTGGTCTAAAAATACGGTAGATGGTGGAAAATTACGACAGACCAGTGTTGCTTATTTTTCTCCAAAAAAAATAAAAATAATAGGTCATTCTGCTGCTTCTTTCAAACTGAAGCAGCAGGATGACCTTTTTTTTACTTTACGCATCCCAATGCAATGCTGCCGTTATGCACTAGTAATATATTGCTAAATCAAGTGTTGTCATTATAGAAATAAGGACACGGACGAAATTACGGTAGAATCTGACATGTCTACGGTAGGTGGTGGACCTAGAAAAATTACGGTAGATCTACCGTAATTACGGCATGGTTGGAGACACTGTCTGAAAGTAAGTAAGTGGACGAGTGGTGTAGTGACCTGTCCCCGGCGTGGGGGCGGGCGTGGGGGTGGGGCCGCACGATGGGGATGGCGGCGGTGGGGCGGCGCGGCGCGCGGGGCGGCTCGGCCGGCTGCTCCGCGCAGCTGTAGTACGTCACGCCACCCGCCTGGCTCGCCTGCGACACCACAAAAACTATTACACATGTCAACCATCAAGTACAGGCCCCAAGTCTGCTAACACAATCGACTTATAATCGAACATCAACCGCATAGTAACTGTCACTTTTAACAGATATTGTTTTTTTTTTTTATTACATTATAGGCAAGTATTTGATCTCGATCTCACCTGATGGTAAGTGACGATGGGCTCTACGATGGAGCATACTTGCCTAGGTAGGAAGGCGGCAGTAGATCGAGACGCTACATTCATTAGGCACTTGCAGCGCAACTGATCTGACCCGCCATCCATGAATTCATTCATTGTATGGGATATCTGTCAAAAGTGACAGTTACTATACGGTTGCTGTTCGATTATGAATCGATTTTGTTAGCAGATTGGGGCCCTGTACTTATGATATGAATCATCGATAGTTACAAAATATGATCATCATATTTAGTGAGATTTTAAAAATAAATATTACTTTTCCCCTTTTGAAGTAATAAAAAAAAGTTACAAAATAACTAAAACAATATATCGCCAGACGAACACACCAACTGTACGGCCCCATACTAAGCAACGCTTGTGTTATATAGGTACCGTACAATGGACTGGGAGCGATCCCAGTAACACCAAAACGAGGGCAAATTACGAAAAGACCGTTTTCGAAATTTGCCCAGGCAGGAATCGAACCCGCAACTACCTGGTGCAGTGACCCGACCGGCATACGCTCAAACCACTAGACCAAGCTGACATCTAAACAAAATACACAAAATGCTAAGCTACTAATTTACTACCCGTTCGGAATATAATAGGGCTAACATTAAGTAATATCGTCAGACGAACACACCAATTACAATAAGTAGATCCTATATAAGTAGATCCTAGATAAGTAGATCCCTATATAAGTAGATCCTAGATAAGTAGATCCTGGATAAGTAGATCCTACATAAGTAGATCCTAGATAAGTAGATCCTAGATAAGTAGATCCTAGATAAGTAGATCCTAGATAAGTAGATCCTAGATAAGTAGATCCTAGATAAGTAGATCCTAGATAAGTAGATCCTAGATAAGTAGATCCTAGATAAGAAGATCCTAGATAAGAAGATCCTAGTTAAGTAGATCCTAGATAAGTAGATCCTAGATAAGTAGATCCTAGATAAGTAGATCCTAGATAAGTAGATCCTAGATAAGTAGATCCTAGATAAGTAGATCCTAGATAAGAAGATCCTAGATAAGAAGATCCTAGTTAAGTAGATCCTAGATAAGTAGATCCTAGATAAGTAGATCCTAGATAAGTAGATCCTAGATAAGTAGATCCTAGATAAGTAGATCCTAGATAAGTAGATCCTAGATAAGTAGATCCTGGATAAGTAGATCCTAGATAAGTAGATCCTAGATAAGTAGACCCTAGATAAGGGCGGTTCTTGCACTCGAATATAACTGTGAGTAGTATTTGCGGTATAGTTACGTAGTTGTGGTGCGGCTGCGGGTAGATCTGCGCGGGATGCGAGTACGCTGCGTGCGGTGCGTGCGACGCGTGCGGTGCTAGCGGCGCGTGCGGCGCGAGCGGTGCGTGCGGTGCGCACATCACGGCCCCGCCGAACACTCCGCCGCTGCCGCTCTGCTGCTCCACATTAACCACATATACTATATTAGCTAACATGTTACATAGATTTCATCGTCAGTACGTTTATTGATAGCGTAAAGTGGACCCTAAGGCCGAACAAACAAACCCTAACTCGGTGGGTCTACTCGATTTCCTCATCCAATTCCAATGAACATGTGACATTTTTTTTTACACACCTATGTTATTCATTCTTATGAAGTATTTTCACTAAGTTTTAAGTTAATCTACAAACAGAATTAAAAAATCCGTACAAACTTTGAACCCCAATTTGACCCTCATACGAGTTTATATACGTGCATAAGTGAAGAAAATTGAAATAAAATAGTATAACTTGACTTTTCAATTTCGCCCAAGATGTCCGGTAAACTATCAGTACAGTATCCACAGCTTTACAGGGCCCCAAGTCTGCTAACACAATCGATTCATAATCGAACAGCAACCGCACGGTAACTGTCACTTTTGACACATATTGTATGGGATATCAGTCAAAAGTGACAGTTACTATGCGGTTGCTGTTAAATTATGAATCGATTGTGTTAGCAGACTGGGTCCCAAGTCTGTTAGGAGTAAATTATTCATTTAATAATCATCATTATTATCATCAGGGGTACTAACAAAATAGTATTATTTTGTAGCCGATTGGCAACCCAAAAAAAAAAGATATTTTTAAAAAAGTTACCTGCATATACTGAGCGGGCATCATTGCTGGCGGAGCGTACGCCTGGGACGGTTGCAACTGACCTGGAAAACATAACAATAATTAAAACAAATCGTTTATAACTAAAAAACAAAGCTCATGGAACGAAGGACCTAAAAACCAAATAACAACAAATTAAAATATAATTGATAGGTACTAGGCGATACTTGGCGGAAATCTATTCTTAAACAAATGGGGGAAGAGAGACCCACCACTCACCCTCGGCTTGTCGACTTTTCCAATTATAAACCATTGTCTGGGGTCATGGGTCTTCTGAAACGTTACATGGGCGGGAGGGGGGTTTGAACTAGGCGCTATGTAACATTGTTTTAACCCTTCAGAACGGTCGCGTACCGATTTTACGTATTACTAGGGGGGGGGATAAAGAAAAACGTTACGGCGCGTTACATGGGGGGAGAGGGGGGGGGTGTCAAAAATCTCTAAAAATTGCGTTACGTAATACTTGAACGCTCCCTAAGACATCATTATTATCATCAGCGGTACTTATAATTTTAGAACAAATATTCAGAAACAATCGACACTGGCAATAATCGCTCTATTTCGTAGCCTATTACAGAGCTAAAAAATAATATTGAAGATGACATAAGGTGCGGTTACCGATGTTGTGCGGCTGCGGCATGGCGTGCGGCTGCGGCAGGTGGTGCGGGTGCGGCGCCAGCTGCTGCGGCTCCAGCAGCCCCAGCCGCACCTGCCACCGAGACGTGTTAAGAAGTCAAAGTCAAATCGTTTATTTCGTATAGGCCTACGGGGGCACTTACAAATTGCATATCTATTTTTTTTCTAAACTCTACAACCGAGTCTGCATGTGTTATATTTTTTTAATTTATTATTAAGAGTCCTCCTGCGCTATTTATTTATTATTTATTTACGCATCAGAGGTTTGTTAAGAGTCCGCCTGTGCAATTTTTTTTTGTTATATGCATCAGAGGTTTGTTAAGAGTTCGCTTGTGCTATTTTTTTATTAATTTATCTATGCAACCGAGGCTTGTTAAGAGTCCGCCTGTACTAATCTTGGTCCTTTTATCTATTTATTTATTGAAAGTAAGATAAGGTTTCAATATGTTTCTAATGCAACCAACCACGTGAATACACGGATTAATTAAATCCAATTAAAAATTGTTTATTGCGAAATACGGGTAGCATAATTGAAATAAAACTAATTTTATTGCGTTTATATTTAGGCGAGCTACATTTTATTAGTGTTTGGATCGGATTCTCTCAGCGGTCAAACTGTGTATATCTATACTAATCTATACTTCTATACTAATATTATAAATGTGAAAGTTTGGATGGATGGATGTTTGTTACTCTTTCACGTCAGAACGGCTGAACGGATCTGGATGAAATTTGGCACAGACATAGATTATAGTCTGGAATAGCACATAGGCTACTTTTTATCCCGGTAAAATGTATGGTTCCCGTGGGATAGATGTTTTAATTTTTCATACTTTTTATCGCGGGTAACACCGCTGGGCGCAGCTAGTATATATATATAGTCAGAAGTTACCGCCGATTCGGAATCTCAATTCCACTGGCAAGAGCCGGCAAGAGACTCAATGGTTACTCTTCTAAGAGTTTTCGTGATTGGTGTGTGTTACCTGTTGCGCGTGCGGCGGTTGCGCATGTTGCTGTTGCTGTTGCTGTTGCTGTTGCTGTGGCGGCGGCAGCTGGTGCGGCGGCGACGCGGCGTGGCCGGCGCCGGCCGCGGCGGGCACACGCACTTGCTGCTTCGCGATACAACCACATTACTAATTAGTCACGTAATACAATCTATACTAGCCTTTCCCCAAGTGGGCGATAACGCCCCTTGTGGGCGCTACAGGCCTAAAGGGCGGTAAGACACTCAGACAAAAAATGGGGGCGTTGTGTAGAGGATTAGAATGATTAATTTAATTTGAAATTATAGTGGTTTTTGAGTAGGTGAAAAAAAGGGGATGCTAAAAAATAATTCATTCTCAAAGTGGGCAGTAGACAAAATGAGTTTGGGAACCACTTATCTATACAAATAAATAAAATTGTGTGTCTGTCTGTCTGTGTCTGTCTGTAATATTAAAATAACCGCTTCTAACTAAGTGCATTTGGAAGTATACACGGTACATATACCAAAACAACATGTTTTACCATTTTGTCTGTCTGTTTGTTTCGGCTAATCTCTGAAATGGCTGAATCGATTTAGACACGACATTCACTGGCTGATAGCTGATGTAACAAGGAGTAACTTAGGCTACTTGTATTGTAGAAAAACTTTTTTGTTAAATACCTCGCGGACGAAGTCGCGGGTACCAGCTAGTATGGAATATACTCGGTGATTCAGAAACGGTATACTAACTGAACGCGTGGAATTAGCTAAATATCGTTCCTTAAATATGTATGTCTCTCCACACGGGCTATACCCGGATCTTTGGAAGGCTTGCGCAGGAAAATGGGTCCAACACGTAAATGCCCTTTTTGAGACACAATATCGATTTTGAAAGATACATTTTGTTCCCAACATTAAAAAAAAAAAAAAATATTGACAGCCTCATAACTTATAACTATTTACATATATTAATGCCTAGGTAGGCTTAAAGTTGCTCAGCACGGCTAGGCAACGACCAGACCCTGAACTAGGATTAAACCTGTGCGTACGTTGGTAGTCACGCCGGTGCTGCCTTTACTGGTGACTGATATACACAAATATATTGAGCAAAAGGAGGTACTGAATCCCAAACTAGTTTAAAGGCATTTGATATATTTTATGCGATACATTTTGGGGTCGAGTCACCTTCGTCCGTAGGAGAATTAAGTACCCTCGAGATACCCTACACGTGACCCTGGGTGGTGCCAACCAGGTGACAACTCTACTGGTGGTAGGCTTCGGCCGTGGCTAGTCACCACCCACTGAACAAAGCCATGTCGCCAAGCGGCCTAGCCGTGTTCCGGCATGATGTTCGGTGTTGCCATTCATGGATGGCGGGTCAGATCAGTTGCGCTGCATGTGCCTAGTGAATGTAGCGTCTCTATCTACTGCCGCCTTCCTACCTAGGCAAGTATGCTCCATCGTAGATCTCATCGTCACTTACCATCAGGTGAGATTGAGATCAAATACTTGCCTATAATGTAATAAAAAAAATATATATATTATATGCGATACATATTTGTTTAAATTGACATATCAAAATGAGGATTACAAATGCGCTAAGAAGCGCAGGTTCAAGGCTCACTATACCCTTTCTGAATCACCCTGTAGTGAACGTACCTGGTGAATAAGATGGTGCGGGTGAGGGTGCTGGGTGGGGCTGGGCTGGTGGCCGGGCTGGCCGGACACGAACTCGCCGGGACCTGACGGAACATTTCAATAATATTATAATATTTCCAGCCCTTTTTTAATGTCCCACTGCTGGGCACGGGCTTCCCCCAATGCGAGGGGGATTAGGCCATTGTCCACCACGCTGGCCCAGTGCGGGTTGGCGGATTTCACACATCTTTCGAGGGGTTCTCTGGGCAGACATGCAGGTTTCCTCACGATGTTTTCCTTCACAGTTTAGCAGGTGATAATCTTGGTTGAAAATCAGATTCGCACATGAAATATCCCAGAGGTGCAAGCCGGGGTTTGAACCTGCAATCCTCGTTACCAAGGCAAGCGTTCTACCAACTTGGCTATCACTGCTTATTCGGCTTCAAAGAACCTCAAAAAGCCCGACCAAATATTTATTAACTTTACCTGAATATCTGTGTTGTTGTTGCTGCGGCTGTTGTTGTTGCTGCGGCTGCTGTTGTTGTTGCCGCTGTTGCTGCGGCTGTTGCTGTTGTTGCGGCGAGTACGTTTCGGCTAGCGGCCGTTGGCGAAGACTACTGTAGCGTTTGCTACCACCGCCTGTTACAAAGAAAAGAA
Organism: Pheosia tremula; assembly: GCA_905333125.1. NCBI lineage: Eukaryota > Metazoa > Arthropoda > Insecta > Lepidoptera > Notodontidae > Pheosia > Pheosia tremula. The sequence goes on along the minus strand of HG995421.1, from coordinate 5,778,681 downwards.
ATTAATACTAATTATGAGCTAAAACTGCAATGTTATTTAAAGCTCGATACGCTTGATCGCGTTCATCACGAGCAGGCTTCGAGTATCCCGCTGAGCGTTGTGTCGTGATCGCGTAGTTTACAATACATTGCGCGCTCAAAATGAACATTTGGAAACCTTGACATTTGAAATAAATTATTTTATAAGAGGCATTAGGTGTAACCTTTAGTCAAAGTTTTCGTTATCATACCTTACACCCTGTACTTAAACAGGTCTTTGGCTTAAGGCAACAAGTGTTGTATTATTGTTGTGCGGTTACAAAACTCACCGGCAGCGGGCTGTTGCTGATTCTGGTGTTGCTGTTGCGGTTTCTGTTGTTGCGACGCCGGTTGCTGTTGCGGCGGCGATTTGTTCGGCGGATTCGTTTGTTGCTGCGACTGTTGATTATGTTTTTAGATTACAAAAATAATTCATAATATGAAAAAAATATATGAATAGGAAATATAAATCCCGTACAGGTCGATGTGTCATGGCCACTGACCGAGTTCTGTTGCGTATACAGTAAATGGTATTGCGATTGATTGAGTATTGATTGAGTATAAGATATTGCTTTAGTATACACTAGCTGCGGCCGGCGGTGTTACCCGCGATAAAAAGTATGAAAAATTAAAACATCTATCCCACGGGAACCATAAATTTTACCGGGATAAAAGTAGCATATGTGCTATTCCAGACTATAATCTATGTCTGTGCCAAATTTCATCCAGATCCGTTCATCCGTTCTGGCATGAAAGAGTAACAAACATCCATCCATCCATCCAAACTTGCACATTTATAATATTAGTATAGATTCACAATAGCGTATTCTGTGTGCTGTAAGTATTCACCTTGCTGCTTCCAAGTATTGGCAGTTCTATACGTGTGTGTGTGTGTGTGTGTGTATGTGTGTGTGTGTGTATGTGTGTAGTCGAGTTTGTGTGTGTGTGTAGGTTGGTTGGGGTGTGGGTATAGTATATGTAGTTGGGTTTGGGCGAGTGGGTTCGGCTAATCGTTTTTTATACATTATAGGCAACTATTTGATCGATGAGATCTACGATGGAGCATACTTGCCTAGGTAGGAAGGCGGCAGTAGACCGAGACGCTACATTCACTAGGCACATGCAGCGCAGCTGATCTGACCCGCCATCCATGAATGGCAACACCGAACATCATGCCGGAACACGGCTAGGCCGCTTGGCGACATGGCTTTGTTCAGTGGGTGGTGACTAGCCACGGCCGAAGCCTACCACCAGTAGAGTTGTCACCTGGTTGGCACCACCCAGGGTCACGTGTAGGGTATCTCGAGGGTACTTAATTCTCCTACGGACGAAGGTGACTCGACCCCAAAAACCCTCGTTTGAGTGTATGTGCATGGATATGTGTGTGTATATGGGTGTGTGTGCATGAGTGTATATGGATGAGTGTGGGCATGTGTTTCTACGTATGTGTAAGGGTGTGTTTGTATGTTTGGTGTGTGAGTGTGCATAGGAACATGGATGTCTAAGTGTGTGTGTGTGGTGTGTGTGTTGTGTGTGTGTGTGTGGTGTGTTACCTGCGCGTGCGCGTGGCGGGCGGGCTGGTCAGTGGGCACCGGCCGCTGCTGCGCCACCGCGCCCACGCGCCGCTGGGCCGGGCCTTGGCTGGAAATAACAACCTGCTTCATACTGGACACCAACACAAGCCAATGTGGTTCACTAGCTTGTCCCTACCAGGATTCGAACCCGGGACCTTCGGCGCAGAAAGCAGAGTCACTACCACTGCGCTAATCAGGCCGTCAATACAAAAAAATATATGTTACTTGCTCTGAAACTCTTAAACCGCGATTCAGGATTGTGATAAAAATTGTCTATAGTTCTAAATGCGTCTGCAGCGCCATCTGTGTAGCTTGTGGTGCTATTGAAGTGGTCTCTACACGACTATGTTGACGGCCTGATTAGCGCAATGGTAGTGACTCTGCTTTCTGCGCCGAGGGTCCCGGGTTCGAATCCCGGTCGGGACACAAGCTTTGTGTGACGAGCACGAATGTTTGTACCCGAGTCATGGATCTTTAATATGTATATAAGTAATATATACTGAGTTCGCCAGTCCATTGTACGGTACCTACAGCACAAGCGTTAACTTAAAGTGGGACCGTATAGTTAGTGTGTTCGTATGGCGATATTTATTTATTTATTTATGTCATCTCCCATCAAAACCGAAAAGCCTCACTTGTTGTTGACGGTGGCGGTGATGGTCAAGTTCTCGAGCTGCGGCATCTTCTCCTTCTGCGGCATCTTCTCCTTCTGCGGCTTGGCGAGCGCGGTCCTGGCCGCGGTGCTGGCGGCCGGCTTCCTGGCGGTCTTGGTGGAGGCGTGGCGGCGCAGCTGCGCGCCCGCGTCCAGGGACTCGTTGCTGGTGGGCTGCGACTTGGATCGCGGCCGCGGGCTGCGCGGCTTCCTGCTCACCAAAACAGTCATTTGGTTTTGGTTATGACGAACAGAGTACGGTTGGTACTGAAGGGGACTAGGGCAGGGGGTCGGGGGACCACCTGCCCACACAAAGTGCCCCCGACGGAGGGTGCCTGTTGATAACAGGCACCCCTCCTGATGTCTGCGGCCTGGGAACCAAACCAGGCCGGCCGCCGGGGCACCACAGTAGTATGCCATGTGCGATCCTGTGGCGCCCCACTCAAAGGCGGTGAAGGCGGACCGTGGAGTTTTAGTGGGTATACCGGCATTCTGCCGGGGAGTCCCACATACCCCTCTCGTCCCCCCGGGCGGGAGGGGATGCGTAACGCATTTCTCCATGTTAAAAAAAAAAAAAAAGGGCGGTTGGTATTGACGCTTATTGTGTCGAGGATCTCTGATTCGAATAATCGTTGGTACAAACTTTTGAGTGATGAGTAGGAATGTTTTTACGAGCAGCATTTGATTTTGATTATTATTATATATAACTAGCTGCGCCTCGCGGTGTTACCCGCGATTAAAAAGTATGTCCTTTACGGCTATGAACAATTAAAACAAATCTATCCCACGGGAACCATACATTTTACCGGAATAAAATACATATGTGCTATTCCAGACTATAATCTATCTCTGTGCCAAATTTTATCCAGATCCGTTCAGCTGTTCTGTCGTGATTGAGTAACAAACATCCATCCATCCATCCAAACTTTCACATTTATAATATTAGTGGGATAGTGGGATTAACGGCCCCAACAGGCCCCAACAGCCGTCGGAGAAGTACACCAGGTTGGGCGGGCTGTTCCTGCGCTACAGACCTGTTCCTGGCGGAGGCGTCGAGCTCGGGGAAGTCCTCCAGGTTGGGCGGGCGGCGCGGCGGCGTCGGCGCCTGCGCCTGCGCCGCCGACTGGCGCCGGTACGCCTCCTCGTCCTCCCACGTGCGCGTGTACTTGTTCGGTCCGCGGCTACAAGGACCACACGTTCACTCATTAATTAGGTCGATACGCAAAAGTCTGGTTAAGTCGATGAAAACGCATCAATATTTTATATTTTTCTCTTTCTCCGCCAAGTCAAAGTCAAAGCATTTATTTCGTTTAGGCCTACGGGGCCACTTACAAATTGTCATTACATTTTTTTTTCTTAAGTCTACAACCGGATCGGAACGCGACCTCAACTGAGAAGATCCGGCAAGAAACTCAGTGGGCTTGTCTTTTTTTTAAATTCATTATTTTTACAAAATAAAATATAAAAGTAAGCTCCAGTGTGTTGCCATGCGGGGCGCACACGCGCTACACTTTAACATTAACAAGTCAATGTCGCCAATTAATAAGTCTCTCTCTCACCAGAGATTAGCAACGTGCGCAGGAGTTATAGTGCACAAGCATAGGTGGACTCACTCTCCCCTCACTCTCATAGTCAACCGGAGAGAGATCAAGCACCGGACCGACAGCTATACGTGATCTCCGATACACACATTATTAGAAAGAGAGACAAACAAAACATTCGTTTTCACCGACTTAAATGTGACGTCTGCGCATCGCGTAATAGATTTATTGAATGCTTTCTTGTACAATATACTATCATGCAAGCGAGTATTACAACTCGACATATTCATAAAACAAATATATGCAAAGAAAAAAATTAAGCTACAAAATAATGTATTGATTTTCTATATTCACGCGAATACTACACATTTAAATAAAACTACTTTTTATGAAATCGATCGAGTTTATTAGTTTTTTTTTTACTGGTGGTAGGCTTCGGCCGTGGTTAGTCACCACCCACTGAACAAAGCCATGTCACCAAGCGGCCTAGCCGTGTTCCGGCATGATGTTCGGTGTTGCCATTCATGGATGGCGGGTCAGATCAGCTGCGCTGCATGTGCCTAGTGAATGTAGCGTCTCTATCTACTGCCGCCTTCCTACCTAGGCAAGTATGCTCCATCGTAGATCTCATCATCACTTACCATCAGGTGAGATAGAGATCAAATACGTGCCAATATTGTAAAAATATATATATATATATATATATTTCATATATTCATATATATTTCAGGTGAACGAAATTAAGACCAAAATAAATTTACATAAATACATTAAAAATCCATACTATACAATTATTGTTGCAACACACAAAAGATCTACAAAAAAAAACGTAAATAAGAATAATTCTTAATTGAACAGCAAGGCATGCATGCTTAAAATTGCATGAAACTAACCGTCCATTGCGGAACCTCCATATCGGAACGCAAAGTAAAAACACACATAATTAGGTTTTAATTCACAATACGTTTTGCTATTTCAATATTACAGAGGGTGATCATCATTATCTATACAAACTATACAAATTAATAAAATTGGAGTGTCTGTTTGTAATATTAAAATAACCGCCTTTTACTAAGTGCATTTGGATGTATACACGGTACCTATACCAAAACAACATTTATTACAATTTTTGTCTGTCTGTCTGTCTGTCTGTTTGTTCCGGCTAATCTCTGAAATGGGTGGACCGATTTTGACAGGACTTTCACTGGCAGATAGCTGATGTAACAAGGAATAACTTAGGCTACATTTATAGCCTTAAGTTTAGGTTTTTTATCGGGTTGGGGTTTGAACCCGGATAGGTTGTTTGCAAGGCGAGGATTCTTCCGGCTTGACCATCGGCTTGACCATCACTGCTTTAATCAAGGCTCAAGGATTATCGATCAACTTGTTTGGTTTATAATTGCAAAAGTTGACAAGTGGAGGGTCAGTGGTGGGTTCCTCTTCCCCCATTTGATTAACATTGGATTTTCGCCAAGTATCGCCTATAGTTCTATCAATTATATTCCTATAATAATATAATAAATGGATGAATATACTTGGCGTTTAAACTCATACATGATGATAGGACAGCGGATTTTTATATCCACCGCCCACGAATGCTATCGCGACTCAAGCATCTCTCTCATCTAAGCTCTTATAACACCGTACAATAGCTCAAAGCTATTGTCTATTATAGAATGTCCTTTCTATGTTTGTTTTATTTCTATGCACTCACCCATATCGCCTGTTCCGCCTGGCGTGGGGCGGCGCGTCCTCGTTTCTGATGTCGTAGCCGTAAATAGCTACAAGCTCGTCACGGGACTTCGGCACCTTGACAGAATTTATAATAATAATTCCAGGCCTTTTTAATGTCCCACTGCTGGGCACGGGCCTCACCTCAATGCGCGGGGGATTAGGCCATAGTCCACCACGCTGGCCCAGTGCGGATTGGCGGACTTCACACATCTTTCGAGAGGTTCTCTCAGACATGCAGGTTTCTTCACGATATTTTCTTTCACCGTTTAGCAAGTGATAATCATGGTTGAAAATGAGATTCGAAGATGAAAAATCCCAGAGGTGCGAGCCGGGGTTTGAACCTGCAATCCTCGTTACCGAGGCAAGCGTTCTACCAACTTGGCTATCACTTATTCGTTTTCATCAATTCAATTTGATTATCTTCGATGTTTCTCGGTGGCAATACCAAATAGTATTTTCAAAAAGATTCCGTCGGAAAGCTCGTCGGAAAGAGCCACCAAAATCGGAAAGTTTCAAATCCGTTTCCGATATCGATACCGAATCAATGAAAATAACCCACCCGTTGACATTTTATATTGTCCGAAATATTTAACAGAAAAGATTGTACCTTCTAGGCAAGTATGCTCCATCGTAGATCTCATCGTCACTTACTATCAGGTGAGATCGAGATCAAATACTTGCCTATAATCTATACATATAAATAAAATTGGAGTGTCTGTTTGTAATATTAAAATAACCGCTTCTTACTAAGTGCATTTGGATGTATACACGTTACCTATACCGAAACAACATTTTTTACAATTTTTGTCTGTCTGTCCGTCTGTCTGTCTGTCTGCCTGTCTGTTTGTTCCGGCTAATCTCAGAAATGGCCGGACCGATTTTGACGGGACTTTCACTGGCAGATAGCTGATGTAACAAGGAGTAACTTAGGCTACTTTTATTTTAGAAAAAAAATAAGGATCTCACGAAAAAAAATTAAAACCAATGTTGCAGCGCAGCGCCTGATTAAGTTTGATAGCAACAACCTGCAATGCGTCCCGCGGGCTCAGAACGCGCGAGCCTGCTGTTGTCAACGGTTGTCTTTGTTAAATACCACGCGGACGAAGTCGCGGGCAACAGTGTAATAATAAAAAAATGTGTCACAAACCTGCTCGTTTTCATTGTATTTGTCGTGCGACCATTTGTTGACGATCTCCGACTTGCGCGGCGGGCGGCGGCGCTCGGCGGCCGTCTCGCTGCCTTCCTTCTTCTCCGACGCAGTTTCCGACGCGGTGTTATTGGACTCCTCACCACTGTTGATCAGATATAATGGGTTTGTAACTGATTGTCACACCTATTTGGCACGACGTGAAACACAATTCCTGATAAATAATGTAAGTTTACATAAACTATATTAAGATAGACCTTTCCCAAAGTGGGCGATAACGCCCCCTTGTACTACTGCTGCAGTAGAGGCTTACAATAATTAATTTAATTTGAAGTCATTGTGATTTTTGAGTAGGTAATAAAATGGGGGCGCTAAAATATAATTCTTTCTCAAAGTGGGCAGTAGACAAAATAGTTTTGGGAATCCCTGAGATAGGGCGAATTATTAGATCTTATTTTCAGTCAGCATATTGAGATGACTGACAATTTTATATTTGAACTCTACAATAAATACTTATCCTAATAAACTAAACATCTATATTTTTCCTTATTTTGAATAAGAATATCTTTTTATACATGTGATGAATCTTGGAGTGTTCTAAATTGTTTTGTATGGCTAAGATCCACCATCATTAGCTGTGATGTGATACGAACAATAAAGAAACCGTCAAAAAGGGGTAATTAGCCGAATACTTAACATGATATATAAATAGCTATACACTTTCTACTGTATATAACGTCTTGCATGAGTGGATAGCTCGGGCTCGGGCGTAAAGCAAAGCTGCGCGTACGCAATATACGGTCGGTGAGAAGTATGCTGGAACTAGACCTACGTACTATCCGGAACATTTGTACCTAGGTCCGAGACACTTTAAGGTCATTTTGGCATGGCAATGTCCTGCTTCAGGCAGGCCCTGGCACTCCATTAGGATGTCGTCGTCCTTAATTTAGTAACACATGGCCTATTTATAATTGAATGGATTTTTTTTATTAACCAAAATAGATCTCCAGTATTTTTTATTGACTGACATGCTCATTCGTAGCCCAGCCGTCCTGAGGATGCCTCGAAACACGTGTCGAATACTCTTTTAGATTCGCTTCATTTCGCGGAGAATTGCATTTTATATGGGGTCCCGTCACTCGTGATAGATAGGTTCTCGACTAACATCTTTTTTTTTGTGGGACCCTTTAGTTTTCCCAAAGGGTTTTGTATGTCGTTTATAATTATACGTTTTGGCTTATGTTGGTACATTTGATTACATAATGGTGCTTTATATTTTGTCTCTCTTGTAATGGATACAGAGAGAGTGACTAACATCTAAGAGGAGTTCGGTGTTGCTGCCTTCATTAATCATCGATCAACTTGTTTGGTTTATAATTGGAAAAGTTGACAAGCCGAGGCTCAGTGGTGGGTTCCTCTATCCCCATTTTTTTAACAATGGATTACCGCAAAGTATCGCCTAGTTCTATCAATTATGACTGACTGGTGACAGGAAAAGCCGTTTGTGTGTGCAACCACCCTTAATGGGAAGTGTAAGGGAATAGGATAGTCACCTGGCCGCGGTTCGATCGTCGTGCTCGTAGAAAGTGCCTCTCTTCGGGATGTACTGCGGATTACTCCTGTCCTCATCATCATCAACGCGACGTTCGGTCTCCTGAAAATAAATTTATCAATATCATTATCACTTGCCCAAATGGCATGCCATTGAAAAAGTTGATAGTGATTATACTGTCTGTGTACCGAGGGTCCCGGGCCCCAAGTCTGCTAACACAATCGATTCATAATCGAACAGCAACCGCATAGTAACTTTCACTTTTGACTGATATCCCATACAATATCTGTGAAAAGTGACAGTTAACATGCAGTTGCTGTTCGATAATGAATCGATTGTGTTAGCAGACTTAGGCCCCGGGCTCAATCCTCAGTAACACCCAGTCAAGGAACATTGGCCCAAATGGGAATAGATCCCACATCTACCCCATAAAGTCAGACTACCGTCCACCAGACCAAGCTAACGTCAATGTTCAAAACTAGAAATACTTATTAAAATAAAAATTAATTTAACGGATTTTATGGCGTTTATTTTGTGTATTTACGTATATACCGTATAGTTGGTGTGTTCGTCTGGCGATATCATTATAATCACTCGATTTACAATCGATTAAGAAATCAATGCATCGAATGCCGCGTTCACATTGTGAAAACATAATTTATATTGCACGCGACACGACGCCACCTGCAAATACCTATTATTTGCAATCAATTTACAGTTTTTGCGAAACACATCAAAGAAATAATTATTTCGATAATTTACCGAAATATTTCGATCGCTTGCCGAATTAACTTCTCGGCTAGTACGATGTCATCGAATTATGTAACATATTTCAGGATTGATGACCAATTACATAGATATGTGATGTGCACACATTTAAATTATAATGTAACTTTGGCTGCACACACTAAACAATACAATGGCAGTGTAAAAGAGATAGCATGACGATTAACAAGACAGATATACGTTGCGCTGCGTCGTACCGATGTAACTAGCCTAATCACACTGAGTTCCACTTCTGACCGAAAGAAAACATTTCTAAATTTTTTTTAATAGAAATCAATGCTTTTCAGTAGGTATAATATACCAACATTATTTATTAACTGTACATTATGCATACACACATCCAGTTACAACACAGTTTTTAAAACTGAAACGAGTTTTTTCGCAATTATAAATGCTTTCGAATTATTTTTTTACAAAATAGTTTCACCGTCCAATGGAATGTTATTTTACCAACCTCAAGTAGAAATAACTAATGGAATATCAGTGATTCTGTAATAATAATATGATAGACGAAAACACCAACCATACAGTCCTATGCCAAGCAACGCTTGTATTATGGGTACTGCCCAATGGACTGGAGGCAAACGCACTTTACAAATACTTATATAAATATATATGAAATATCCATGACTCGGGTATATAAAAATTTTTTAGTCAATTAGTTTGAGACAACAGTTAGTGTGTTTGTCTGCCTTATTAGATAAACATATTATATTTTAATGCAAATATAATACTTAATCTTACTACAATAAAGCCCAGGTACCAAATACATACATACATATATAACAATGTTGAAATTTACATGTTGCATGCAGTATCAGTATGTAGGATGTGAATCATTACACAATTATCATAATAGCTGATTTCTATTGCGTATTTCCATTTATAATTTGATGTTAGTAGCACTTAATTGAGAAGACCTACATTCAAATATAGCCTATATAATAGTAAATTATCGTTTTTTATTTTGAATTAATCTATATGGCTTGTAATTGGGATGGTGGGAAGCCTGGGATGAGCAGTCGGTCTTACTCCAATCTGTTTAACTTTCTCTATTGTATACCGGTTGCTCACTTCTTTTAAAAATACTTCAGTCGCCAATAACAAAAACAAAAGCAACTATACCTTATTTTCCGGATCCTGTTCGGAGTTGTCAGATTCGCTGCCCTGCGAGTCGTAGTCGGACTCCGGCTGGGCCCCATCCTGCAAACATCCTTCCACTTTCAACAAATGCATTTTTAACACAACAAACCCGTTTGTTTACAACCTACGTGGCGCCAACGTATCTAAAATGTATGTCTAAGCAAACTAGAGGCGGTTCGGTGAGTGGTGCCCAATTCGTGACCTCAATATAACTAAAAGAAATGGACATTCCGACACGCGAACGCGCGAGAGAAAGTGAGCTGTAATACTATAAGCGCCAAAACGAAAGTTAACGCTGTCGTAGCTAGCTGGGTGTAGACTGTACTCACGTTCCCAGAGTTGTTGTGCTCGATATCTTGCGATGCATCCGAGTATTCTCCGGAATCATCGTGCTCCCGTCTCCTCGCTACGGACGTCATGTCGCCGTCCTCTCTCGTCACTTGGAGTACTTCCAGTTTGACGGCTTTCTTGTATTATTTAACTGATAAAATGCGACGTAACCGCGCTCTTTATTGCCGTTGCTAATAAGAAATGCCCCTTTCGTTATACGAAAAATGAAATGAAAGAACGTCAAAACAAGGGGATTTAGCGGCCATAAAAAATATGATGCGTTCCGTTTAACGTTTTCCAAACGATGAACGAACATAGCATAAAAATAACATTATCGGTACTTATATTTTAAATTATTTATTATATTAATAGTATTGCGTTTAAATAAAATTAAATATTGTAAAATGCCTTGCATATAAGGTTTGCACAAAATTTATTCCAATAACGAAAGAGAAGATAACGAGCCAAAGAGCAATGTACAAAAAGCATAAAGCCAAAGCACAGAGTATAAAGAAGAAGGAAGGCGTAAACAAAACAGAGCGGTTATGTTTGGCAAAAAGTATTTGAAAAAGAATTTTCCCAATAATGTTATTATAAAAAAATACTTGACACTAACAAAAATGGCACCATTTAGTAGCCAATTGCCAACCTAAAAAATGAGGCAGGAACTGTGCTGTCAAATTGACAAAAAAAAAAAACAGTGTGGGTGGAGGTTGTTACTGCTGTATAGTTGTTGTTTTGGTGGAGAATTTATTTGTCACTATTTGTGTATACTTTCATTTTCCAAGTGAATATATTGTGGATAATTGTTTAAAGTTCAACAGTATGGGCGATGAAATAGGAAGGTATAACACAAATTATAAACAAAATAAATCAATGCTGACGTTGACCTGCCCCTTAAATAATTGTTTTACTTTATCCGCAGCAATTCTGAAGATGCAAAGACCGTACAACTACTAGCCAAAGGTATCATGGAACTCTACGAGCCACCATTAACCACTATAAATACACACTTAAAGGAATTAACGTAAGTTTATCTTGATACAAATGATATTGTTTACATCAACTAAATTAATAATATATAAAAAGCTTTCGTCCAATAATGCAAAGCACTTTGCTTTTAAAAATACCTTGCAATGGTCACACACATTTTTGGCTCAATTTTTGTTTTTAAAGAGCCCAAACGCAGTTCAATTATCTATATTCCATGACTGTATCCGTCTGTTCAGAATATTGAACACAAACATTGAATTATCCGTCTATTTTGCCTCTTATTGTACCATGAACATTATTTTATTTCTGGTAATATACCCATATTGGTGTTATCACAATGGTCTTTACTGCTGCCTCTATGCAAATTGGTCTTTAACCTTAGCAATGACATATTAGCATTATAAAAAAAAAAATGTTGTTGCAGTGAGAAGCAAGAGACAGTACACAGTATGCTGACATCAGAGAGAAGAAAGCTTGAGGATTTGCAGAATGATGTTATACTGGATGCACTGGTATTGGCTTTATATTGAAAATTATACTTACTAGTCCACTAAGCTGGTGGGGTCTCTGGTACACTTGGGAACTTTAATTTGGGACCCATATATTCATTATCCACTTTATTTTATTGCATCTCATTTCATAATTAAAGAAGAAGAAGGTTGAATATCTTACAGCAAACATATACCATTAGAGGTACTATTTTGACTGACATTACCAGGAGCAACTGCTCTCAGATATGATGATCTATACATATAAATAAAATTGGAGTGTCTGTTTGTAATATTAAACTAACCACTTTTTACTAAGTGCATTTGGATGTATACATGTTACCTATACCGAAACAACATTTTTTATAATTTTTGTCTGTCTGTCCGTCTGTCTGTCTGTCTGTTTGTCTGTTTGTTCCGGCTAATCTCTGAAATGGCTGGACCAATTTGGACGGGACTTTACTGGCAGATAGCTGATGTAACTTAGGCTACTTTTATTTAGAAAAAAAATAGGATCTCACGAAAAAAAATTAAAACCAATGTTGCAGCGCTGCGCCTGATTAATTTTGATAGCAACAATCTGCAATGCGTCCCGCGGGATCAGAACGTGCGAGCAGGCTGTTGCCAACGGTTGAGTCTTTGTTAAATACCACGCGGACGATGTCGCGGGCAACAGCTAGTATACAAATATAAGCCTTATTGCATTATAAGTGTAATTGAAAGTATTAAGGAAATGGGTCCCATATTAATGTTCACTGCATAATGAATCAATCAGCCGAGACCCCGACAGACTTTCAAATTTAAAGAATTATTATTATTTATAGTTTTTATACAAAACTCAGAATCACAAAGGTTTTTTATTCAACCTGTGTAGGAATCGCCAATTAATTTTAATCACACTAAGTGGCCTAAAAAGCCAGTAAATGATGATTGAATGACAATGCTCAAATTAATTATAAACCATTTGAGTAGTGTGACGGATATTGTGAACCAAAAATAAAAAAAAAACTAATGTTCGTTTGGTCAGTTGTAGACATTATTAATGGTGACCTCTGAGATTCTCTTTTATCAATATGCCATCATACCTGTAATCCCACGTAAAAGTGTAGGCGAAAGTCTTACATTTTCCTGATGGTATTCGCTCCTAATATAATAGGGAGTCAGCTCAAAGCGAGGGGTTTATGGATCGACCATGCTGGTCAAGTGTGGGTTGGCTCAAGTCACACGGCTGTCAAAAGACATGCAATGGTATTGTCTAACTAAAATGAAATTATATTTGTTACAGTTAGCAGACATAGCAACAAACAGAGAAAAATTAGTCTCAATATCAAACTCCATGATGACACTACACAAGAAGGTGCAGTCATTACAGGTGATCGTTATAAATATATACATACTAACTGCGCCCTGTGGTGTAATAATAATTCCAGCCCTTTTTTTTATGTCCCACTGCTGGGCACAGGCCTGCCCTCAATGCGAGGGGGGATAAGGCCATGGTCCACCACGCTGGCCCAGTGTGGCTTGGCGGACTTCACACATCTTTCGAGGGGTTCTTTCAGACATGCGGGTTTCCTCACGAGGTTTTCCTTCACCGTTTTAGCAAGTGATAATCATGGTTGAAAATGAGATTCGCAATTGAAAAATCCCAGAGGTGCGGGCCGGGGTTTGAACCTGCAATCCTCGTTACCGAATCAAGCGTTCTACCAACTTGGCTATCACCTGCGGTGTTACCCGTGCAAAAAAATCATGTCCATCCTTTGCACTATGAAAAATTTAAACAAATCTATAGTACGGGAACCATACATTTAACCAGGATACAAAGTAGCCTATGTGCTATTCCGGACTATAATCTATCTCTGTGCTAAATTTCATCCAGATCCATTCGGCCTTTTTGGCGTGATTGAGTACCAAACATCCATCCATCCATCCAAACTTTCACATTTATAATATTAGTATAGATAATAAAAATGTAACTGGGCTCTGTCTGTACATGGAAGATATATGAGGAAAGCGATTATCCAGGGCATTTTACAAAAAAACTAGCCATATTTTCTTTTCTTTCAGACAAGGGCAGCTAATGTTGAAAAGAGAGCTAAAGAGAAAGCAGCCAACCGAGGTGACACCTCAAACAGCTAGTATCTATTATTATTACTTTTTATTGTAAAGGTACGGGGCATAATTTAAAAAAAAAACTATTTTTATATTTAATCTTTATTAACATAAAATTACAATTAAATGTATCATAATTCTAATTAATAAAAAATATTTATTTGGATTAAGTGTTGTAGTATATTAAGTAACAATTCTTAATATTTACTCAGAAGTTAAATGGAGATTACAGTTAAATTAAAGGGCCTATACTTAGGTATACAGAAACGCTTGTGCCTTTCAGCTCGTATATATTATAATGGCGATACCATATGCGTGCAAAATGCCAGTATTAAAAAAAAACTTATGCTGTCATATTAATTTGCGCTATAAAACATTATTAGCATGTTTAGTAGGGTCGGCCACGAAAGTGGTGTATCAGTTTTGACAATAACTCAATTCTGCTAAGGTTCACATTTGATACGTTCCAAGTTCGAATAAGTAACAAAAATAGGCGTTGCGATTCTACGATGTGCAAATGATATTCAACCTTAATGTGATTAAGGAGGTTATTGGTCGACTTGACATAGTTGTTTTTTTTATAAAATAAGCATTCTTATTTATTTTAAACTCGCTGTCCCGACGATGAATTTAACACCTCGGAGTTAAATGTATGAGAAAATCTAACAAAAGAAGCATGTTTTAATTTTTATTCCACAATTCGGGGCGGAGAAAAAAAATCGGCCCACTCGTTCTCTTGAGTTACAAATGGCGTAACTAACACGACTATATTATATATCAACAAAGTCGTATATTATACAACTATTAATATGAAATTAAATGGAATATTAAATTATTGATCGATTTAGTGATCAATTATTTTCTGTCTAGGCTCGCCGTTATATCTTTAAACTAGTTAATTATCTTTAACGACTTTTCTTTTATATAAAATACGTATATTTGTTGCCTTTATTTAAGGTGGAAGCTCAGGGTCAGGGCGCGAACTTCAAAATGTCAATGGTTTTTACTTTTTTACGAAAAATTTGGACATTATTACCATGTAATTTAGTGTTTTATCGATAATACATCGAGACATCCAATGCAGAATGCTTATATCGCAAAACACTAAATTACATCGTAAAGATGTCCAAATTTTTCGTAAAAAAATAAAAACCATTGATATTCTGAATTTCGCGCCCTGACCTTGAGCTTCCCCCTTAAATATGTATAGTTTAACTCGTGAGAACATACACGTGAGTAAAGTATCAAAAATCTATTATTGCTATACGTTACATTCCTTTGTCACTATGAATAACTGTTATTTATAATGGCAATAACAGGGCCCCAAGTCTGCCAACACAATCGATTCATAATCGAACAGCAACCGCAGAGTAAATGTCACTTTTGACAGATATCTCATACAATATCTGTCAAAAGTGACAGTTACTCTGCGGTTGCTGTTCGATTATGAATCGATTGTGTTAGCAGACTTGGGGCCCTGTTATTCAGTATGTGATTTTACTGAATAAACTGTTTATTTGTTTTATCAATTTCGCAGATATATAACTTTTTTTATTAAGATTATTGTCCATAATTATAGGTACATATGAGATGTCTCAATAACTTAATCTAAAGTAAATGAGTCAAAGACTAGTTCAGTTTGTTTTTTAAATTATTATTTCACGTTTATACATGCAGCATAGATTCACCAGAGACATTTTTATTAAAATAAAAGTTTTTTTTTGTTATTTTCCATGTTTTTATTATAAAAAATATTCATACAAGTAACATGTTATTACATTAGTGATGGTTTGAAAGGGGTTTCTAGTGTTTGATTTATTTCGATATTACTAGAATATCCTTCACATGCCTGAAGGGGTAAGCACTTGAGAAACCTATTGACAAGTCGCGTTCGTAGTTTAAAATATTTACCATTTTAAATTATAGATTTCTTGTTTACGGCCCTGAGTGCAAGCCTTTTAGGCATTGGTAGTTTATAAAACATTATTTTATAAACTAACAAATGTATTAAAGTTGACTCTAGTAGAGTTGTAATAGAGGCCATGACGATTATCTTGACGATACCGTTTGATTTTACAATAGTACCGAATATTGATACAAATTTTGAACAATAATTAAGTTTTTCCATAGTAAATGATATTTGAATGTGATGCACTCTTATTTACTAAAGCACTTAAACCAAGCCACTGTAGTTTTTCTCGATTTCTGAACTGCTCCCCTCTTTATGTAAATACTAAGCCACTCTGATCAGGGTCGTACAATAAACATATATCACACTAAATTGTACGTACCTACGTTGTTGGTAACAAACATATGGCGTCAAGTTCTAGACCTTCCAATTCGGTAAAATAACATGTCTCGTGGTCGTGTAAAGACTATTCCATCTGTCAGCCGAAAGATGTCCACTGCTGGGCACATGCCCCCCTTACTTCGACGAGTGTCGTATAATCGGTCCACAATGGGCGAGGGGGGGCGTTCTACACTACGTCATTCTAGAACCTCTCTACCCCAAAAGCGTTCCCAATACTACAGCTCTTAATTTAAACCTTACAGACCAGATTAGTGCGACTATTTATATTAGCATCCTATTAATTAACTTAAATATTATCAATTATATAAGTATCTATATGATAATATATCTAATCTCTTATACACCTACTTAGTCGGTGTGAGATCGTACTCTTCGTAAAATTAAGAGCCGTTCAGACCGAGGCGGTATTCGATCCCGTTAGCGGTATTTTTAGTTTCGAAATGCCGAGTAGGTATATGTTTTTCGCAACTTATACGACCAACGTGAGTAGCGAATATCGCTGAGGTCTGAACAGAACTAAATTATCAATTATCGTGGTTACCTATATATTCGTCTTATTATAGATTTTGGTTAACATATGGTATCTATTTATGAATGTAGGTACCTATATAATTATAGCTATAGCTACTGGGAACTACTAATTTAAAAGTCT
This sequence comes from Pheosia tremula, assembly GCA_905333125.1. Classification (NCBI taxonomy): domain Eukaryota; kingdom Metazoa; phylum Arthropoda; class Insecta; order Lepidoptera; family Notodontidae; genus Pheosia; species Pheosia tremula. The sequence goes on along the minus strand of HG995421.1, from coordinate 5,761,652 downwards.
AAAGTGGTCTAAAGTACCTAATTATAACTCCCTACAAAAAAAAACTACTACAAAAACAATAAATTTTAAACAAATATTCTAAGTTCTAGGTTTGTTTTAAGTAGCTATTCTCAGGTTAAGGCTGTGTCCCCAGTCGGCAAACTGTCAGCGGCCGACTGAGTGAGCCGCAAATTAGTGGCGAACGGAAATTCGAGTAGGTAAGCTGCAAACTCAGATCAAATTGCGTGCGTCGCAAGCAAACTGTTATGTGTTAGCCGCTTATTTAGGTCGACCGACCGACTGAATTTTTACTTTAAACTGTCAGAACTGACAGTTTGCGGCAATCGGACTCACTACGCCCGGCGAACAAGCATATCGCCGCCACCGACTGGAACCGGTTTTGCTGTTAGTCGGCCGCTCACTGAATCAATAGGCGCGCGCAACACAGCAAACTGCATAGAGTGAGCGCAAACTAGCAAACTGTGAACACTCCATTTCAAATATATGGAAGGGCGTACTAAACCGATACGCCGCTAACTCAGTCGGCCGCTGACAGTTTGCCGACTGAGTACACAGCCTAAAGTGGGAAGTAGGGTCCTACTAAGCTATTAGCTATATTATCCTGCTTTAATAGCGAACTTTTCTTTCATCCTCAAATTAGGTACCAGATACCCCAAGTTTCCAGAAACCCCAACTGCCCAGATACCCCCGCTACTCCAAGTTCCCAGCTACCCCAAGTTCCAAGATACCCCACGTTAACCAAAATCCCTAGTGGTATTCAACAGCAGTATCCCTCTCCTTGTGTTCACTATTTTCGTAGTGACACATAATGGGGTGACCAGAAAGGTCCTATGTTATTTCCGTCTGTACGCCTCTGTGACTCGCGCCGGGACGGTGACCACGAACGACTCGATACCGGACTCGTTGTCGCCACGAGCGATCCTGAAGTATCCGTTCTCACCCCAGCCTGTTCCCCAACTGTTAGCGACGAGCTGTGGACAAATAATTAAACGATTGTTATACAATCTGTGAAAAATGAGTCTATAACTCCATTGGCACACTCGAGTGGCCCAGGGTTGACTCGGCACTTAATAATACCTTCCAAAGATCCAGGTATAGCCAGCGTGGAGAGAGACATAATTATAATATCGCCAGACGAACAACCAACTATGCAGTCCCACACAAAGCTGGGTACCGTACAGTGGACTGAGATCGAACCCAGTAAATAATACTTTTATAGATATGAAGCTTAAGCAGTGATAGCCAAGTTGGTAGAACGCTTGCCTCGGTAACGAGGATCGCAGGTCCTGCATGTCTGAGAGAACCCCTCGAAAGATGTGTGAAGTCCGCCAACCCGCACTAGGCAAGCGTGGTGGACTATAGCCTAATCCCCCTCGCATTGAGGGAAGGCCCGTGCCCAATAGTGGGACATTAAAAGCGGCTGGTATTATTATTTACTAGCTGTTGCCCGCGACTTCGTCCGCGTGGTATTTAACAAAGACACAACCGTTGGCAACAGCCTGCTCGCGCGTTCTGATCCCGCGGGACGCATTGTTGCTATCAAAACTTAATCAGGCGCAGCGCTGCAACATTGGTTTTAATTTTTTTTTTCGAGAGATCCTATTTTTTTTTTCTAAAATAAAAGTAGCCTAAGTTACTCCTTGTTACATCAGCTATCTGCCAGTGAAATTCCCGTCAAAATCGGTCCAGCCATTTCAGAGATTACCCGGAACAAACAGACAGACAGACAGACAGACAAAAATTGAAAAAAATGTTGTTTCGGTATAGGTAACGTGTATACATCCAGATGCACTTAGTAAAAAGCGGTTATTTTAATATTACAAACAGACACTCCAATTTTATTTATATGTATAGATTATTATTATATAGATATGAAACGTCTCTGACTCGAGTTCAAACATACTCATCATGCTCATCAAATTGTTCTGAATGTGGTCTAAAGGGCCATCTTTGTAGCTTGTGGTGCATTAAGATGGAATTTTTGAAAATTCGATCCCTAAAGGGATAGAAGTTTATATGATGAAACATTTTTTTAAGGTACGTGAGGCAACGTGGCTGAAGATCAAAAATCTCACCCAATATTTCTGTCTGTTCTCCTCTCCCCATCCGATAATCTTCACGCTGTGGAGCCCCTTCAGCTGGTGGTTGCCATACTTAGACCGCTGGTACACGCCGTCACGGTAGTGGAAGAAGTCCTGGTGCACCGTCATAATAGCTGCAAAAAAATATTAAACGCTGATAACGCAAAGTTATTGGCCATCGGGAAGATCCTGCAGTAACGGTAATTCTTGAAGAACTTGATATCAGAGCCTGTTCTTCAGAGCAGTGTCAGATTTATTACAAAGAAAAGTTGATGGTTCAAGTTCAGATTCCTTGCTTTGCCCAGGGCCCCGGCATATTTGTTCAAGGGGAATAACTCTACCCATCCATTTGGACTCCCTTAAATTACGTAGGTACCCAGCGAGTGACTGGCTTAATACCGTAACTTTCCCTTATTAAGGGGGTTCCTTGGCTATGAATCGAAATTTAAAAAAAAACTAGTTCTCTGTATTACCTAGGTGTGTGTTTATATGGGATACCCTTTCGGATGGGTTTTATCGGATTTTGCGTATAACTTCCCCGAATGCTATGGTTAGTAAAGTTGATGGATTAAGGCGTTCAAAAACGTTGTTCATTGACCTGAACGTTGATTGGCCTGAAGTAAACCCTGGTTATGCTCATGGATATAATTACTTAATTATGACAATCATACCTACAAACATAATATTCGCGACTACAAAAGCATACATTGCCGAACATTCGGTTAATCAATTCTCTTACATACCGTGAACGGGCCCGGACAGCATAATGTCGTACATGATGTCCTTCTCCTTGGTCAGCTTGGCGGGCGGCCCCACCTTGTACCGGGACGTGCGCGCGCGCACCACCGGCGTGCAGCCGTCCGTGATCAGGTTGCCGTGCCGGCGGAACCGACACTGGGTCTGGGAGGCCGAGTAAGGGTAGCAGGATTCATCCACCAACCTGTTTTGGTTAAAAGAACATATTTAGCTTGTAATTTTAACGTGTTAAATATAGGTAGCTTTTTAGGGTAAGCCGATCAGCTCATTCCACGTTGTGGTTGCCGGTTCGATTCTCGTCTGGATACATTTCAGGAATGATTTTTTGGGCATAGGTATGTACATATAGGATACACGGTGACTTGTGGACGAGACGTACACTTGTAGGTTTATTCGATGCGGTCAGAGTCAAAGTCAAATCGTTTATTTCGTATAGGCCTATGGGGTACTTAAAATTTTCATTACATTTTTTTTTCTTAACTCTACAACCGAATCGGAACGCGACCTCAACTTAGAAGATCCGGCGAGAAAATAAGCGGACTTGTCTTTTTTTCTCAATCCATTACTTTTACAAAAAAATTAAAAATTAAGCTACAGTGTGTTGGCATGCGGGGCGCACACACGCTACACTTTAACATTATAAATATTGATATTTGAGCGATCAGTCCCAATAGGTAACAGATACATTAAAAGCTACTCTATAGTGACTAAACTGCTTTACCGACAGTGATTAGGATAGTTGGAGTTACTGGAAAGCTGCTGAAAACTCACCCGCTCATCCTGACGTAGTTCCAGGCGACGTCGAACTGCCCACCGAGGCAACCCTGCTGTTGCTTGCTGCAGGACAGCAGCATTTGAGCGCTCAGCGGGATCTTCTCAGCGCCATTGGATTGGATAGCCAGCCTGATAATAAGAGTTGCTATTAACATACAATGTTGTATTAAAATACAATTTATTTCACACATTTTATCGCGTAACTTATTTTATGTTTTTACGTTCCCGACTTTTCGGGACTTCTAATGAACTCTTTATTTTCAGGCAATTCACTGCGCGGCCAAAACTGTAAGTTCCCGCTAGATAGTGTAACTTCTTTGGTCTCAGTCTGCAATTGTAATTTGAAGACAACATTTGGAATCGAGTTTATTTACTAGGATAAATAAGTATGTATTATTGAGATCAAATACCGAATTGCCAAGTACTCTTGATAGTTTAGTTTAGTAGGTATACTGGCTGGCTGGTTGAACCACTAACCTGCCCCTCAGACTACGGCCTTGTATCTGATAAAACTACTTCTCGATCGCTGCCATTTCGGAATCGTTTTGAATTTTTAGCCATACAAGCAGTTTGGATTATTGTAAGGGCTAGCGGCAATGTGTCAAATAATATCACGCTATGACCATTAGGGACGAGCCACAGAGCACAATCTATGATTCCCTGGGCAGATGAAGCTACTGTGACTTGTAATATACTTTCTCGATGACGTTACGATCGCATTGAGAGTTGCTACTAGGCATACTGGACAACAAACGTCACCTACTGTGACCTACACAAACACATACATATTTTTTTGCATTCCGACTAACTCATGTTGGGGCCGAGTACCTTCGAGCAAGAAAACCAAATCTAAAATACCACAAATCACAATATAATAACAATGAACGTTTCCTCTAAGAATAATAAACCAAAGTTTTTGCATAACATCGTCACAGAAGTGGAACAAAGGGTGAACCACTCGACGGGAGGCTCTTGAGACTTTATTTTTAGCCCGAGGAGGTTTTGCATAGCGAAAAATTAAGGCAGATTTACATTGAGTCAGTGACTAAGGTCAGTTCGCAGGCAAGTCCGTGCTGAATTAATACTGCTAGGTACGCCAGTCAGTCCAAAGCTGACCAGTCAGCACTGATTCGAACGAGGGTGAGTTCCTGTTTAAAGTCAGTAAGCTCCCCTAATCCTCTTAATTTTCCCGCGCTATTGGTACGGTACGGTAAAAATCAAAGCATGACTAACTGACTATACTTTTACCATGATTATAATACATACTTTATAATCTAGTTATTTGTACATAATCCCTAGAATTCATAGACGTTCTATAACTTTATCAAGCGCCATATACCTAGCGCATAAGACTCGCTTTTCGCAGTACTATATGACGTTTGATAAATTTATACCGAACATCTCTATATGTGGGGATATACTTATGTACCGAGAACTAGACTTTTGAGTGCTCGTAACAAATAATTTTGATGAACGGGGTCGGTCACTGACGTCAGCACTGGCATCAGTTACTGACTCAATATAAGTCCGCCTTAAGTCTGAAGCAAGGTTCTCATGTTACATGTCGGATCCAGATTCCAGTTGCGGTCGAGTGTTTCTTGTTGGAAAACCAACGTCTAGACAGTGCGGCTGGTGGGATACGTAAAAAAATCAAAAACCTCGCGATTTGTTTTTTTTTATGAAAATTATAAAAACAACTCCCGGCGGCGTTTTGGCGGGAAGTTGAACCGTGTAAATGTCAACCAAAATTTTTTTCTTTGTTTAATAATAATTTTGGTTTAACCAAAAAAAATGTTTTTTTTGATAAATAAAGTGTAACATTAGTGGGATATTAACCATTACGTGATCATACGCGTGCGCGAGTGAAGGAAATTAAAATAAAATAGTATAACTTCTTCTTTATTTACGAAATGAGATGAGATGTAATAAAATGAATATGAATATGGCCTCACCCAAACCTTAATGGGTATTTCGTTCTCCCAAAGTTCTCCCAAGATGGCCGGTAAATTTTCAGTAAAGTATCCGCTACAGATTTACTTATAGGGGTAGGGGATTCATTTCATTATGAACACCATCATTGTCATCAAGGGTACTTATAATTTTACACCAATTATCAAGAAATTCTCGACACCGGCAAAATGGCATTATTTTGTAGCCAATTGCTAGGTAACCCAAAAAAAAGATCTGACAAATTATTATTCGAGTTATTGCGATGCGATGGTAAGTCCACACTCATCTCATTCCATGTTATTCCCGGCATATAGTGTCATTTTCTGCATAGAAGTTATAATAGATCAATAATGATAGGTCCTATCTATTATTTTATTTTAATTTTACCGTATTTTGCCAGTGTCGAATTGGCACCTTCATATAATGTTAAGCTAGTATTTCAACGTCCGAATTTACCACAATATCAAGTACGTACTACTACCTTCAACACATGAAATTAATTACTAAAAACACATTAATGAAAAATGAATGACGACGACTGAAGATCTTCCGTCTCTGACGCTCGTACGATAGGACTTACCTGTCAGAAGTGACACTAGCGATGGTCACGGCCCAGTCGGATCCACACCATCCCTGGTCCGTTACGGGAGAGATGTAGCGTGGCCACTCAGATCTGGCGTCGAAGTGGGGTGGATACGGGATGTCCTTGTCTAAGTTGAGCGGAAACATACGAGCTGTCTCCCGGCTGTACTGTAGGGTTCCTGGGCGGACGAAGACCAATATAATAAGTGTATCGCCAGACGAACACACCACCTGTACGGTCCCACACTTAGCGACGCTTGTATTATGGGTACTGTAGTGGACTGGGGTGAACCTAGTATATAATCCCACTTCCCGCTAATATTATAAATGTGAAAGTTTGGATGGATGGATGTTTGTTACTCAATCACGCCAAAACGGCTGAACGGATCTGGATTAAATTTGGTACAGAGATAGATTATAGTCTGGAATAATCACATAGGCTATTTTTTATCCCGGTAAAATGTATGGTTCCTTTGTGATAGATTGTTTTCATTTTTCATAGAGTACTCATGAATTCATTTTCTCATACATTTGATTCTGAGGCGGTAGGAGGTTCGCCGGGACAGCTAGTACTTATATTATATAGATATTAAACATCCATGACTCGGATATAATAGGACTCGAACACAATCCTAATAAGCAGTGATAGCCAAGTTGGCAGAACACTTGCCTCGGTAACGAGGATCGCAGGTTCAAACCCAGGCTGGCACCTCTGGATTTTTAGATTTTATTTGCTAATCTCATTTCAACCATGATTATCAATTGCTCAACGGTTAAGAGAAACATCGTCAGGAAATATGCATTACTCAGAGAACCCCTCGAAAGATGTGTGAAGTCCGCCAACCCGCACTGGGCCAGCGTGGTGGACTATAGCCTAAACCCCCTCGCATTGAGGGGACACCCATGCCCAACAGCGAGACATTCAAAAGGGCTGATAGTATTATTATAATGTTACTATTGGCCATGGGTCTCCCCTTCATGCAATAGGGGTCACAGCCATTATCTAAAAAGTTGAATTTGTTGGTGAATTTACAATTCCTTTTATGCCTTAGTGTTCTAACGATGTCGTGTTTCATGCTGTCAGTTAATTATTACCAGCCCCAGGCAACGAGCAAACATCTAACAACGTCAAACAAACGAGGCCGGTCGCCATTTTGATATACTTTCTCCATTCTATAATAGACAATAGCTTTGAGCTATTGTACGGTGTTATAAGAGCTTAGATGAGAGAGATGCTTGAGTCGCGATAGCATTATTCGTGGGCGATGGATATAAAAATCCGATATCCTGTCATCATGCTGAGTTATAGGCATATAATGTTATAGTATATTATAGGCATATCATTGATAGAACTAGGCGATACTTGGCGGAAATCCATTGTTAAACAAATGGGGGAAGAGGAACCCACGACCGATCCTCGGCTTGTCAACGTTTCCTATTATAAACCAAACAAGTTGATCGATAAATTAAAGAAGCCAGCAACACCGAACTCCTCTAAGATGTTAGTCGAGAAACTATCTATCACGAGTGACGGGACCCCAAATAAAATGCAATTCTCCGCGAAACGAAGCGAATCTAAGAAAGTATTAAGTAAGTATATTATAACAGACACTGAGTAGAATAGTAACAGCCACTCATAAAAAAAAATCTCCACAAATCGACATGTTTTAAATCAAATCAAATCTGGCTGGTAGATATCCCATACAATATCTGTCAAAAGTCACAGTTACTGTTAAAGCCCTATTCATATTTATCCATCATAATAATATCGATTCGATTCCGTTCCGTTCATTCCATTCCAAATGTCACCTCCCTATTTCACTTTCCCATCACTATCGTCCATGGCGCATGAGCTGCGGGTGCGTAAGTCGCTCTCTTGAACATAAACAAACAAAAAAAACAGTGATTAGCCGCTCATAAGACGCACGCGCATCAATAAACAATACTAACGCTGCCGGCCGGCATAACAAACTAACATAGTGCTTGTGAATTCCCGTGTGTTGTGTGTGGACATCAAATACAGCTCGAACAACGAGGCTGCCATTCATCATACGCCGGTGAGTTTACCTTTTTCATCCAATCTACCATAACAACCTTCCTATACAGTCCACTCTCTATCATATCAATCAAATTACCCAACATTCTTGATCCTTCTAGCGCCGAATATTAAAACTTGTACCAGTTTGGACAGGTCGCGGCGGCTCTTGCCTCCATTTTTGTTGATATAACCATTGGCTTATTTCATTGAAAAACATCATTTCACTCACCAATTTATCAATAACTCATCATATTTCTATTGTATTTAATCATTAATCGTATCATCTCATTGTATTTTATCGAAATACAGTGTTTTCTTATCATATCGAGGTAGGTACTACAGTACCCGTCGCAAGTAGGTACACACAATACCTACAAATCGGTCGGTCAGGTAATTTTGTGCGTGTCGTGTTGAGCAAGGCGGCTAGGTGAACCAACATCGTGTAATTCATATAGGTACCTAACATAACATAACCTATAAACATCGGTGTGTGGATGGTGTTATTTATCAAATTGTATCATTTGTGTGTTAAGCGTGTAATCATATCATACGTAGGTGTAACATACAGCACCTATAAACATAATCAGTTGTCAAATGTAACATATTAACATTTGTCAACAATATCAATCATACAAAGCTTTTCACATCGTATCAGGCAGGTATCAGCCAATTGTATCAAACATTCATATCACAACATTACACCATCCTATCAATCTAACATACACAAATAGGTATTCGCCTATTTCCATCATTTATCATAACCAAGGTTCACCAAACATAATACTAATTCGTTAGTCTATCAAAAACTATAATACATTTCTATTCAAATCATAATACCTACTTAATATAAAATTCATTGCGAGTAGGTAAGTACAACATAAATTCATCTATACGTTGTTTAAAATACATAACATAAGTACATAAATAAACATAAAATATTATCATAAAAATTCGTATTTTAAACTTTCATTCAATCAAATCAACATAACCATTTTACATTCGTTCGCTTTGAACAACCGGAACAAGTCTTCTTTTGATCGAACAAACCATAGAGCTAAACATTCATTTTCGACCGACAGTACTACCAACATTCATCACTTAATATTCGTTCTTTCATTCAAACCAGTGTTGTCAGACGGGTATTTTTCTACCAAATTGGTAGAATTTTTGATACAAAATAATCAAATTGGAATTTTCGTTCAAAAGTGTTCCATTCATCATAACTTCGACTTTAGTGTGCCTCAACGGTATTTTTAAGCATATAAACATACATTAATTTAATAAACAAAACATAATTCAATAAATCAAGCAAAATGAGTGAGGCATTGTTAGCACATTATGAATCAAAGCGCAACATCGCGCACAAGCGACTGACAGATGCGGTCACTTGTGCCCGCGGCTGTGTTAAATCCTCTACACTCATATCAAGGCTGGAAACATGGTGTTCTCGGCTAGAACAAATTATGGAATCATTTAATGAGGCACATGTTAACGTCTTAAGCGAACTTATGAAATTAAAAGTTTCTGAGGATCAGCTTTTAAAACACGATGCATATCTAGAACAAGCAGATGATATGTATTTCGAATTATTAGAAGCAAAACGAACATACTTTCCAAATGAAGCAACCCAGGAAACTAAATCCAATCAATCATCATCAGAGAACAAGTGTAACACTAAATTACCTCCTATGAAACTTCCCACTTTCTCAGGTAATTTAAAAGATTTTCCAGGGTTCATTGACCTTTTTAACACATTGGTTCATAAGAGGTCTGATTTATCAAATGTTGAAAAATTCCAATACCTTAGTTCATCACTTTCTGGGGAATCAATTAATGTCATTCGAGCATTTCCTATTTCTGACGCAAATTATGATAGTGCTTATGAAGCTCTTGTCAATAGATACACTAACAAAAGATATCTTGCATTTGTGTGTTGGGAACAAATCATAAACTCAAAGCAAATGAACACGGGTTCCGTACAGAATCTTCGTGCTCTTTTAGACATTTATAATGAAAATTTGTCTATCCTTCTTACATTAGGGTTACCAGTGGATAATTGGGATTTTGTATTATTTCATTCTTTATTAACAAAATTAGATAAAAATTCTCGTGAAGCATTTGAACTTTCTTGTAAAGGAAGTGATTTTTCTACTTTCAAACAATTAAAAACATTTTTATTAGAGAGATGCAGCGCTCTTGAGCGATCATCCTTATCGAACATGCAACCTAGTGCTTCATATAGTCAAATCAATAATAAAAATTCCCAATCCCAACAACAATCTAGGGGTTTTCAACCTAAGAAACCTACCATGCTTTTAACTCGAACATCTTCAATTAAATGCTTTTTGTGTAAAGAGAATCATCCTCTTTATGCTTGTCCTAATTTCATATCCAAATCTCCCTATGAACGTTCTCAAGTTGTAAAACAGCATCAATTATGTTTCAACTGTTTGCGCTCCAATCATGAGACATCAAGTTGTCTATCAACACACACTTGCAAAACATGCAATCAGCGTCATAATAGTCTGCTTCATTTTCCTTCGAAGCAGCAATCATCTTCAAACAATCAACAAGTTCATGTTGCTATCAATTCATCATCAAATCAAACATCAGGCGATTCTAACGAGGAAATCATTATACCAGTAACTTCTTTATCAAACACGGCTCAAGGCAATCCAGCCACATCATTTATACTTCTTGCTACAGCGGAAGTCGAAGTTCGCGACAGTCGTGGTAATTTCCAAAAGGCCCGCGTTCTTCTTGATCCAGGTAGTCAGAGTCATATCATGTCTGACTCTTGCGTTCGTCGTTTAGGATTGTCAAGATATCGAAGCAACACACCCATGTCTGGGATAGGTGAGACTCCAGCTCACTCAACAAGCAAAGTATTTTTAGCAATTCGTCCATTGGGCAAACCAGAACCTGTTTTCACAACAGAAGCTCTCACTTTAAACAAAATTTGTAGCAATATGCCTACTCATCAAATTAACATGAATGATTTTCAACATATAGCAAATGTGAAACTTGCGGATGAACATTTTAATTCTTCTCGTCCCATAGACATTTTGCTCGGTGGTGAGATATTTCCTCAAATTTTGCTTCCAGGCAAAATTGAGGGGGGGATGCGTGCTGCAACGGCAATAAACACAATTTTCGGTTTCATACTCATGGGTAAAACTGCAGTAGCATGTCCTGCACGTTCTACTCCATCATCAATCAATCATTTATCAATTAATCAATCATCATTTGATGCTAATCTTGATGTAGCAATTCAAATATTTTGGGAATCAGATAGTATTCCAACAAAGTCACTGCAGTCTGCAGATGATATTCAATGTGAAAATATCAATCAATCAGCTCATCAACATGATGCTGAGGGTCGTTATATCGTTCAGCTCCCATCCAAAACAAACGTACCGCGTGAAACTCCTTCTGAAGTCACGTGCGAATTGCGGAGTACCGTTTTAACGATTATTATAGATGTTAATACAATTGATACACTTATTAACAAGTTTTCATCATTGCGTAAAATTCAACGTATAATAGCATATTGTAAGAGATTCCTTCACCATAAACATAATCAATCAATTCATTTCACAGAGCATGAACTCAATGACGCTCTTATGACTCTTGTCAAACATGTTCAGCGATCCGAGTTTGCTGATGAGATCAAAGCCTTATCATCAGGCAAAGTTCTGCCTAAATCTTTTAGAAAGCTTAGCCCTTTTCTTGATGACACAGGTATTTTACGCGTAGGTGGAAGATTAGCACGTTCTGGTCTCGATTTCAACACAAAATATCCTGCGTTACTACCACGTAAACATCACTTAACAAATCTTATTATTCAATGTGTCCACAACGAACATTTTCACGCTGGTTTACAGACCATGCAGTACTTATTGCTTCAAAACTTTTGGATCTTATCATCAAAACGTGCTATAAGGCACATCCTATCAAATTGCTTTCGTTGTTTCCGCATTAAACCAATTGCTGTCGAGCCTAAGATGGCCGATCTACCAAAAGCACGTATCACATAACTTAAAGCGTTTCAATCCGTAGGATGCGACTACGCAGGTCCTTTTAACATAACATTTCATCGTCATAGAGGAACACGTACTATGAAAGCATATTTGTGTTTGTTCGTGTGCTTCACGACAAAGGCACTTCACCTGGAGCTTGCCTCTGACTTATCAACTGAAGCCTTTTTAGCAGCTTTACGTAGGTTCATGGCACGTAGAGGTAGATGTAACACAATTCATTCAGACTGTGGCACCAATTTCAAGGGTGCGCAGACTCAATTAGCAGACATCATGCGTTCAGCCTGCGAGACTGAGCGCATTGAATTTAAATTCAATCCTCCTGGAGCACCACACTTTGGTGGACTTTGGGAAGCCGGGGTTAAGGCCGTCAAAACACATTTGTATCGCGTAATTGGTACACAAACATTAACATACGAAGAACTTAACACTCTTTTAATCCAAGTCGAGTCAATACTTAATTCCAGACCGTTGTGTCCAGTTAGTTCAGATCCTAACGATTTATCAGTACTTACCCCTGGTCATTTTTTGACATTAGCACCTTTAACAACAGTGCCATCACCCAATTACACAGACGTAAAAACAAACAGACTTACTCGTTGGCAATTATTACAACAAATGCATCAACACTTTTGGTCTCGATGGCACCTTGAGTATTTAACAACTTTATCACAACGTTTAAAATGGAATCAATCATCACGCGAAGTTCATAAAGATCAAGTTGTGATCATAAAAGATGAATCATGTCATCCACTACACTGGCGATTTGGTCGTATCATAGAACTATTTCCCGGACGCGATGGTATACCTCGAGCCGCCTCGATCAGAACGGCACAGGGTGTAATTAGCCGACCACTTGTGAAGTTATGTCCCATACCTCACGGATGTGACTAACCTACATTTATTTCATTCACATTTACATAATTCAATCAGTAATATTCAATCATTTAACAATCATACATGTCTATTATATATATAAATCATAACATTCCACAATTATCATTCTTCTATATGCATCATTAGCTGAAGGTTATCATTAACATTTTGTGGAGTGTCGTATATTTTCTGGCTCAATCTGCCAGCGGGGGGGAGGAATGTTAAAGCCCTATTCATATTTATCCATCATAATAATATCGATTCGATTCCGTTCCGTTCATTCCATTCCAAATGTCACCTCCCTATTTCACTTTCCCATCACTATCGTCCATGGCGCATGAGCTGCGGGTGCGTAAGTCGCTCTCTTGAACATAAACAAACAAAAAAAACAGTGATTAGCCGCTCATAAGACGCACGCGCATCAATAAACAATACTAACGCTGCCGGCCGGCATAACAAACTAACATAGTGCTTGTGAATTCCCGTGTGTTGTGTGTGGACATCAAATACAGCTCGAACAACGAGGCTGCCATTCATCATACGCCGGTGAGTTTACCTTTTTCATCCAATCTACCATAACAACCTTCCTATACAGTCCACTCTCTATCATATCAATCAAATTACCCAACAGTTACTATGCGGTTGCTGTTCGATTATGAATCGATAGTGCTAGCAGACTTGGGGCCCAGTTCGTAATGCTAACAATATATTACAGTTGTCAGCTTATTGGGAACAAAACTCGACATATTGAAATTCTAACTTCACATAAAGATTAGACACAAATGCGCTGCAAGAAGCCCAGTTTCAAGGGCTAGTATACCCTGTCTGAATCACCCTGAAAGTGATGTAGCATCTAACAAAGCAACACACTGTACTCATTGCTAAGACAGTTCATTGAACTGAACTGATAAATCTGTACTCAACAACATTACAACTTATTGCTAAGACAATTTGAATTAATAAATTTTATATTCACTCGTAAATTCATTGATAAAACTTCATACATTCAAATGACATCATTGCTAACGAGTATGAACTTTAAACGTTAACTATGGAGTATGGACCACACTATGGAATTGTAGATTTATCATCCCCATTATGTTAATGAAGATGGATGCTGTATTAACCGTATCGTACCGTGGTTATTATGTACATTGTAAAGTTAAATAAGTGGCCATTAGGTCAACTTTAGTCCATCGCACTCAGTGTAGTGTCTTCAGAATGGAAAGAACTATGTTTTAATAAAATATTATTAATTATAATAATAATAATACCAGCCAAGTGGACGAGGGCCTCCCCTCAATGCGAGGGGGATTAGCCCATAGTCTACCACGCTGGCACAGTGCGGGTTGGCGGACTTCACGCGTCTTTCGAGGCGTTCTCTCAGACATGCAGGTATCCTCGCGATGTTTCCCTTCACCGTTTAGCAAGTGATAATCATGGTTGAAAATGAGATTCACACATGAAATCCAGAAATCCCAGAGGTGCGAGCCCGGGTTTGAACCTGCGATCCGAGGCAAGCGTTCTACCATCTTGGCTATCACTTCTATTTGTTATGTTTTAATAGAAATACATATAAATAAGGTTTAACAAATATAGTGTAAAATATTTTAAGGTAAGTTATCACCTACTTGTTATCCAAGTAGGTGATAACGATCACGTTTATGTATAAAATATATGTCTATACAGTGTTTGATTTTTCTGTGAGAAAATTAGCCAGACAACTCCACCGCACATTTAATAGTTAGTTTTGACGATTCATAGGCATAAAAATATTAACAGTTTCTATAAAAAGTACCAGCACTTACCCAGTTTATAGATGAGTCCATCCTTAAGTTTCCTCCCGTTGAACTCGGAGTAGTTAGCGGCCCTCCATCCGAGGTTGTAGTCGTGGTTCACGTACCGCAGCACCTCGTCCGAGATCAGGCACTCGTCTCTCTCGCAATCCCAGTAATCCGTCTCCGGGAAATCCGGGTATCGGCACACACTGGAAAATAAATAAATTTCATCATCGGTCATTTATTTTATTTGAAGCCCATGTCCTGACGCTCTGGACAGGGCCTATGACACACCTCTGCTCTCATGACTAAAGCAGAAAGTTCTTGAAAACAAACAAACAAAACTTTACAAAGCCAACTATGGATCGATAGCCCACTGGATTCGTCACTCGATATGACATCATTTCCGACTGGGTTCGACCAAAGGTACCTACAGTATACCTACTTCCCACTCATACGAGTAGCTGTTTATGTCCTGCGACATTGCAATGTAGATTGTGTAAGACCCAGAAGCGGTCAGCGTTCACAGAAGTTTCAATACGCAGTTTGGGTGCGAATTTCGTTTCGATTTGTTGACCAATATATAGATAGGATTAGTGAGGATAAGGACAGAACTATTACGTAAAAGGGTGCGGCAGCTGCTTGACTGGGCCCGAAATTTGCTAACACAATCGATTCATAATGGAACAGTAACTGTATAGTAACTGTCACTTTTGACAGATATTGTATGGGATATCTGTCAAAAGTAACAGTTACTATGCGGTTGCTGTTCGATTATGAATCGATTGTGTTAGCAGACTTAGGGCCATGGTTGACATAAATGTATCGAAACCTATGGGGAAAGAGAAATGTATCGGTGACTCGGATCAGTTTTAAGCCAATAGCTGTGTTTGCTGAAGATTTTTGTTTGCTTATTGCTATATTTATGAGATTTTAATCCCAGTTTTCATATGTGCTTTATTTTGCCTCTGATTTATGTGTCGATAGACTCATATTTAGGTTGATCGAATAATTAAAACACAAATATCTCATTTAGCAATGTTTGATAGATTCTATTATATTTTGCATTATATATTTAGTGGAAACCACAGCTTAAGACCATGTCTGCCACTCATAGACAATCTTTAATTCGTTTGCGACTGGCTTTAGACCTTGACATCGAAGGGAAGCGCCAACTTGCTCTTAATGACATCGTTTATCGAGTGTGGGTGTATGTTTACCGATACATCGTTCAGCTAATCGATACAGGCGTATCGTAAATTATATTTCAATGATACGATACTCAATCTATTTGTACTAAGATTTATTTTTAATTCGCCGAAGTGTTTATTCGACGACGAGAACTGGAATTTATAATCGAAATACCAATGATGCAATTTCTTAAATATTTTATACGCATCAAGCGGAAAGAATGTGATGAATGCGATGAATAGGTACCTAAATAAATATCTGCATTCGTGTATCCTATGGAGATGAGCAGATTATCAAATTTTACAATCTTGACAGACGTCCGTTGAGGGTTGTACAGACGCCTAGTATAATAATATGCTATGCCAGATAGCCTCCTCCCGTGACGTGATTGGCCCAAGACTCGTCACCGGCCATCTTCGACCAATGAGCCGTGTTTATTCTATTGGAGAAGTCAATCAAGGGAAACACTTTTACGAGTAATTATGGCATAATTAATAAAAAAAATGGCGGATAGGATATAAAGGAGGTACAAAAATTAAAAAAGGCAACACACCAGTTAAATAATTGAATTTGATGATCCGAAGGATTTGTCTAGATCAAGAGTCATCATCGGAGTGCACGCCTGACGGGTTATAATTGCTGTAATTCAGGCTATTAGAAGCTATGAAGTCATAGCTTAGTCGAATGTGATAATGAAGCCTTGACTGACTTATAGACCTGCATATGTGTCTGGTTGCCTATCTATCTAAAAATACTAAAAACTAGGACAAATTTAAGTAGTGTTGGTGGCATAAATCCCAACTACGTCGGCGAAGGTAACTAATAATGATGAACCGTAGATAGAGTTCTCTATCTACGTAATTAACGCAAAAAACATGTATTTTAATTTATTTTTTTATTTTGCCATCACATCATAGGTATTTGCCAGTGTCAAGTAATGTAAATTATTTCCGTTTTCGAGCATATGCACAGACCCAAAGACATTTCAGTTTCCCGCCAAAAAGTCCAAAAAACATGTATCTAAGTTATGGGTTTTATCAAAGATAAGTAAGAAAAAACAATAAATTTCTTCTTATTTTGTTAAGTTTACATAAACTAAAGCCTCATTCACACGGAACTTCATGTTTTTGTTATATCATTTTATTACGTATAGGTAGGCTTCGAGTAGATTTTCCTCCTAAAAAACGTGTAGATAGTACTGTTCCGTGTAAATAAGGCCTTTTGGAGTTTATACATAGATAATAAATAAACCTGTCAACATAAGCTTGTTAATATCTTTAACCTTGACAACAGAATAAAAATAGTTTTGTACATAGACTTAAGAAGAGCACAGCACGTCAAGTGCGAGCTAACTGTATACTTTATAGTCTACCGTATTTAGACATTTTGTTTGGAGAATTTAAAAGCGCCTCTAACGGACGGTATTGAAAACTTTCAATTCTCCACACAAAATGTCTAAATACGGTAGACTATAAAGTATACGGTTAGCTTTCGAGTAATCTCGCACTTGACGTACTGATTCCAATCTTTGCAAGAATTTTAGACGACCTGTGCCGAGGGTTTGCGGTTCGAATCCTGGTAGGGGCACACTTTGTGTGGTGAGCACGAATGTTTGTACCCCCTTGTCCTATTGTTACCTGGTCCCCCGGGGCTTGCGGGTAGGTAACAATGAGGATATCCGATCGTTAAAAAAAAGGTACCGGAAGTCAACGCGATTGGTGGGGTATAATGTATATTAATCCATACCTATTTTGTTATCTGTGGAAGATTTCATTATGTCCCACAGATTAGATAAACGTATGTGATTTATTATTGCCAGCTGATTGGATGCTGACGTCACACCTGTTGTCAATCGCTAATCATCTAGTTGACATTGAGTTAGAATTGAATGTCTATTCAGTGTATGTACTCGTAGATATAATATCAGTGATAGCCAAGTTGATAGAATGCTTGCCTCGGTAACCAGGATCGCAGGTTCAAACCCCGGCTCGCACCTCTGGGATTTCTGGATTTCAGGTGCGAGTCTCATTTTCAACCACGATTATCACTTGCTAAACGGTGAAGGAAAACATCGTGAGGCAACCTGCATGTCTGAGAGAACCCCTAGATAGATGTGTGAAGTCCGCCAACCCGCACTGGGCCAGCGCGGTGGACTATGGCCTAATCCCCCTCGCACTGAGGGCAGGCCCGTGCCCAGCAGTGGGACATTAAAAAGGGCTGGTATTATTTATTAGATATAATAGGTTATAGGATGTTACTTATACAATCATTCCTTATTCCAAACCCTATTAGGAGTCTGTGTCGTTTCCAACATTATAACTGCATCAGCATATTTTGTCCTCAGTAAAATAGCCTTTCAAAATGTTTAGGGGCTATTGGCAAAACAAATATTAGCGGTTAGCATTCTTGTACGCAAATAGTTCGATTTTAGCGTACCTGAGGTTGAACAAAAATAGTGTTATATATTTTAACACATGAATCAGTAAGTTATATGAATGTATAAAATAATTGCGTGAATGAAGTTTGTTTTTTTTTTAACAAGGCGATCCAGTAGAGTTAGGCCATCCCCTTACTACACTATATAATTATATAGGTTTTTATTATACAGTACGCCAAGTGCGAGATTACTCGAAGCTAACCGTATACTTTATAGTCTACCGTATGTAGACATTTTGTATGGAAAATGAGTTTTAAATACCGTCCGCTATAGGCGCTGTTCAATTCTCCATACAAAATGTCTAAATACCGTAGACTATAAAGTATATAGCTAGCTTACGAATAATCTCGCACTTGACGTAAGTACAGCTAAAAATAATTTCTTACATTTATATTCATATTTACATTTAAAACAATAATTTTTAATTTCATGTTTTCGGTCATCTGATCCTCGAGTAACCTTTAAATGGCATCGATGAATAAAAGATCGCCAATTGGACAATATTGTTTTGACCTTTGCAAATAATAACAAATTGTGTGTGTTGTTGTATATGTCGGTAAGTATAATAATTCCGGATCTTCCTGAAAAAAGTGGCCGGATACTGGACAGAAAGTCGATTGAACCCAGTCAAAGCGTGGTCAACCCAATGTGGTCCAATCGGAAGATAAAGATTCGTATACCGTCGGCTAACTTGTTTAAATAAAATGCAAGAGACCTACGAACTTGTTTTTTTTTATTATAAGCAACCAACTAAAATTCTGTATACTTTTTGAATAGTGACATCAGCATCAGAGTCTTGTAGACGAGTTTTTATAACGTTCAAAATATATTTAAAGCTTTAAAATTACTCACACTTACTGCCTTTGCATTATTCTCTTTTTACACTAAAAAGATTTATAAAGGCACACGTTACAACATAAAAGATGCATAGCGGTTTTTTTTCTATTACAAAAAAAGTGTGAAATTCTTTAAATGAGCAAAAAGTTACACAATGCACAAGTATTTTATTTTAATAAAGAATGCTGAAGGCAGTTTTTATTTTCATCAACTATTTGAATAGGGTTGACAACGATAAAATGTACTATATAAGTCAACATATTTATTCTTCTTCTTTTTTAAGGATAATAGGGCTGTCAACAATATAATGTACTCTAGTGAACATATTTCTTCTTTTTTTCTTAAGGTTGGCCATCGCCTACAAAATGCAACCATTTTTAGAGTGTCGAGTATTTCTTGATATTTTTTATAAAATATATGTACCCCTGATGATAATAATGATATCAATGACGATGATGATGATGAAATGGATCCCCCACCTGATCTGTAAAGCTGTGAATACATTAACTGAAGATCTTGGGTGAGCTTGAAAAGTCAAGCTATACTATTTCATTTTAATTTCCTTAACTCGTGCACGTAGATCAACACACAATGGTTAATATCCCACGAATACTACAAGTTAGTTATCAAAGAAACACATTTTTGGAAAATAAAGCAAAATTGACTGTTCAACTTCCCGCCAAAAAGACAACATATTTGTTATTTGTAAACATTATTTATCTATGCTAAATTTTTTTTTGAATAATCTCAATTAAAAATCCAATTTAATTGATGATCCTGGCTTCATCACCAACATGAATCTTCTATCTAGGAAATTTTAAGGGATTATCTTATGTACAATAATTAGTTTTATAAAAGCGAAGTGCTAACCCTAGTTCAGTTATAACGCGATTTTACATAGGCCATTTATACTGTCCGCGAGTGTATTTATTAAAAGGTACGTTGACATTCAGTCGCGGGATGACTAAACGACAGTGCACGAAAATAGCACATTTATTTTTATATACAGAAATCAGATCACCAGGTGGTGATTTAGTTTTATTAGGTCGTTTTGAGGTGCTTCGCGAATGAATAAGCTGTATAAAAAAAACCGTGTTTCGTTGATATTAATTGGCCGTAAAAAAAAGTTATGTTTTTATTTTGTTTGTAAAATATTTTTTTAAGAGAAATGTTCTGGAGGTAATAGAACTAACTAAATTAAATATCAGTTAGTCCTAAAGTCCTAAGCTGATAATGACCCTGCTTTCTGTGCCGAGGGTCCCGGGTCGCATCCTGGTAGGGCCAATCTTTGTATGATAAGCACGAATGTTTGCACCCGAGAGGTGGCTGTTTAATATCTATATAAGTATTATATACTGGGTTCGCCTTCAGTCAGAAAATAATATTAATATCGCGACTTTGGCTGGTTAGTCAACGGCTGTTATGTTTTCCGGTAAGAATCATTACTTATACGAATCCGCGGGCCCGCGCTAGTTAATTAGAGTAATGTTAAATATGACCTAATCCAAATTACGACAATTAATGTTTCGTTAATTGTTCTAGCGCCGTCTGCGTTTGCAATTATCACTTTGTATTTGCGTCTATGACTACGTTCATGGTATAATAATATGCTACGCCAGGTGGGTTATTTTAAATCATTCGGAATCGACATCGGAAACGGATTTGAAACTTTCCGATGTTGATGTCGCTCCCGACGAGCTTTCCGACGGAAACTTTTTGAAAAAACGATTTGGTATTGTCATCAAGATACATCGAAGATAATCAAATACGGAAATTTTAATAGCGATTGCGGTAATCCAGTTCGGAAGTTTTCGATTCCGTTTGCGATATCGATTTCGAATGGTTTAAAATAACCCCGCAGGTACTCTTTTCCGGCGACGCGGACGGCCCAAGACTACGTCATGAACAATGTTGCCATTAATTGACATCTACAACACCGCTCCTTGGTCGATGACGTAATCTTGGGACGATCAAGTGACCTATAGTTATCACGAAAAGAACATTTGTGGCGTAGTATATTCCAATACCATGACTTGGCGTAGCATTATTATTATACGCGTCAGTCTACGAAGCTATCCGGCACGGCTGCGCTCACGCCGCTGCGCCCCGCAGACAGTTGACCTGTTAAATGACCAGGTTTGCCTTCAAACTATTCGCTAGACTCCTAAAAATTTTTTAATAATAATATCGCTGGACAAACACACCAACTATACGGTCTCACACTAAGCAACGTTTGTATTATGGGTACCGTACAATGGACGGAGAGCGAACTCGGTATATAATACTTATATAGATATTAAACATCCATGACTCGGGTACAAACATTCATGCTCATCATACAAAGATTGGTTCTACCAGGATTCGAACCCGAGACCCTTGGCGCAGAAAGCAGGGTCACTACCAACTGCGCTAATCAGGACGTCGAATAATCAGGCCATTGTTTGTGATATTTTGTTTGGTTGCATGGAAATCCATTGGTGAATATCTTACCAATATTACACATTATAATTTATTTATAAAAATACTATATTTTGTTAAATTGACAATTTCATTGAAATAAAACTAATTTTACAGATTTTATGGTCGTAGTCCTCCCGTGACCATGGTTGCTGTAATGCAGCCGAAACGTCGGGAACGTAAAAAAATAATATAGAACACGATAAAATCCGTAAAATTAGTTTTATCTCAATGTATATAATATGTAATATTATAATATTATTATTTTTTTTTAATTTTTATTTGGCATCACCATAGGTATTTTGCCAGTGTCAAGTAATATATTTTTTTCTGTTTTTGAGCATATGAACAGGCCCAAAGGCTAGGCTCAAGTTAAATACCCCCATCCCTCAATCAGTAAAGTGATGGATACTTTACCGAAAGATTTTTCATGGATTTTTTGTGAGAAACTGAAAAGCCATGTTTCGTCACTCTGTTTCAATTACCTACACTTGTGCACTTTACCGAACCCATAATGGTTAATATTTCACTTATATCACTCACTATAACTCGCAGGAACACTAGTTTTAGAAATTAAAACACAACTGACACCATGACTTTTCCGTTTCCCGCCAAAAAGTCCTTTATAATATTATAATATAATACGAATATGTAATATTCGCGTAAATATAAAAAAACAATATTTGACAAATTCAGTCTTTTTCTTTTTTTTTTTAATTTGGCATCACCATATGTATTTAGCCAGTGTCAAGTAATATAAATTATTTCTGTTTTTGAGCATATGCACAGGCCCAAAGGCTAGGCGGAAGTAAAATACCCCCCATCCCTCAATCAATAAAGTGATGGATACTTTACCGAAAGATTTTTCATGGATTTTTTGTGAGAAACTGAAAAGCCATGTTTCGTCACTCTGTTTCAATTACCTACACTTGTGCGCTTTACCGAACCCATAATGGTGAATACTCCACTTATATCACTCACTATAACTCGCAGGAACACTAGTTTTAGAAATTAAAACATAACTGACGCCATGACTTTTCAGTTTCCCGCCAAAAAGTCCCAATTTCAGTATTGTAATTCCCGGCAAAATGCTCTAGGGTTGGTGACAGGGCGAAACTACCTTAAAGACCACTCAAGGGAGTTGTGTGCTTCAGAATACACATGCATTTGTTTTTGCGATGACGAAGTGTAATTATTACACAACAATCACTAAAACTGCAACAAGATATATTAGTCTGGTGACGCGTTGCTATTTGTCACTGTCAGTTTAGAATAGTGCGGGGATATTTATTCTAATATCGATATTGTCTATACTTCTTCAAAAGAGCGGCTTTTACTCTTGATCTCCTTCGTTTTTATGTTGGCAATTGGCTACAAAATAGTGTAATTTTGCCAGTGTCAAGTAAAATATTTATTCGTTATTTTAAATAATATAAGTACCCCTGATAATAATAATAATATTGATGACGATGATAATGATGAAATGAATCGTCTACCTCTATCAGTAAAGCTGTGGATACTTTTCTGAAAATTTTACGGACATCTTGGGAGAACTTGATTAAGTCAAGCTATACTGCTTTATATCAATATCCTTCACTCGTGCACGTTTATGAACGCGCAGTGGTTAATATCCCACTAATATTACACATTGTAAATCAAAGAAACACAAATTATAGAAAATAAAACAAAAATGACAATTTTCCCGTTCAACTTCCCGCCAAAAAGAGCGGTATTTCCTCACATTGACAGATGACGGCTATCCGGCAGGTAAGAGCTATAAAAAAAGTGTTGATCATTTTTTTTCGAGACATACTTTTTATTTTTAATGTATTTAATGGCCTTTTTTCTATTGAGAACTTTTTATTTATAATATCACGTTGCAAAGACATAAAACCGTTGGACATGACACATTTATAGTGCAGGGCTGTCACTTTGATACATTACACTTGTCATAAGATTGATGCATCGCGTATACTGCAGTTTGTTTAGCGCTATTATGACCGTGGCGTTGTCCTATAAAACCATATGATGACTAGTTTGATGGATCTGTGCGAAAAACTGCCATGTTGAATTAGGTCGAGGTTATTTTGTTAATAAGGTAAAATGTTGATGAATTAGGACTCAGAATTATTTCAAGGTGGTTAAAATATAATCATAGAACATTATTATGTTAACACCTACGTAGAATAGCGACAAGACGTTGTCAAATTGTAGATTGTACAACAAGTGCATAAAATGGGTTATTTTATCCAAGTTTATCCGCCCGAGCCGAAAGTGAGGGTAAAATTTGCTGATTTTATGAACAAGTTGTACACTCTGCTTTTCACTTCGATTGCCAAGAAATGAAACAGTCACACTATTTTAAAGTGAAATTAAACAAGTTGTATCGTAGACCAAATAGAAAATATAAAAAAAATACTTCTATGACGTCTACGGTTACTCGCCGTATTTAAACAAAAATCCACACGAATCATTAAGCTCAGTTGGGGGACCATATTATCAACTTATCAAAAGTGCATTTGTGAATATTTTTGTTACTAATATCTGGCTTAAAATTTAATTTGGCCATAGACAACACAGGAAGGCAAATGTTATGTTTATGCACTAGAGCATAAAATGCAGTTTTAGTCTGCATAAACAGGCACTTTACGAGCATGAGAAGTGACAATAATATTTAGAACACATTTAAAATTTTAAATTAGAATTTACTAAAAAACAAAACGTTCTTAAAACGTGAGTCAGTTCTTAGTGTGTCTGTATGTATGTAAATATCTATGTGACATGCACCTAATGGCGTCATTCTTCTGACACACACAACACATTACCATCTTTAAGCTCCGTGACGCAAGGTTTGGTTCAAAGACGTGACGAATGGTTTATTTTTTAAATTAAAAACCGGACTTGTGTAGCCGTGACATAACGTCAGTATATATTTTATGAGTCACGTTTGTCATAAACATTTAAAAAAAGAAGCCAAGTGAAATTCCGTGAGAGATGTGGAATACGAAAAGATAGGTATTTCCCTATTCTCTATTATACAATAAATTATTTAAAGTAATTAGGTTTTACTTTTATCTTAAGGATACATATTATGTGTGAATTTCTAATCCCTATATCTCATTACGTATATCTAGACCAGCTATCCTCCACCTGCGGCCCGCTGGGCTTCTGTGGTTGGCCCATCTGGTGTTACTTTATTTTAAACCATTTTAAATTTCGCGCCCATAAGAAAAATTGAGAGAATAGGTTCCACATAACAATACCGCGCCGCGATGAATCCGTTCAAAGTTGTTTAATTACATTTGTAACAATAGTGAAAACCTAAGAAATCATTACCTTTTTTTTGCGGCCCGCGACGCCACGATTAATACGTGTTTGTGACCCCTAAGAACAACAGGTTGAGTACCACTGATTTAGACATCTCTGACAGACGGACCGGATCCAATTATTAAAAATAATTATGTATAATATCAAATGGAAAATAGACACTGATAACTTCTGGCCTTGTTGTAAATTACTCAGATTTTATTTATTTGTGTAGCCATGAATTAATTGGTGCTAATAAACATTTTTGAATAATTTGTTAATTTGTTATTACTATATATTTTTCAGATTACTTATTTTGAGGCCGTCGATATAAGACGATTTTAAATTTGTCAGGAGTTAGGAAATTTATGTCTTTTCACAGCTATGTTGATTACAAAATATATAATAAGGACGCGAGCAAAATGTATCTACAATTTTATACTAAATTAAGTCGTAATCTAAACATTCCAAAATGAAATAATAAGATAAAGTCATTTTAATGCGATCAAAAAATAGCTGTTCCAAATTGAAATAAAACTAATCTTATTTTTTTTACGTTCCAAATTCAAAACATTCAAGCTGTTCCAAATTCAAAATTTTCGATGACAATATTTATAGTCAACGAACCATTTAATGTCATAAATTATGTAAATATTCGATCTTACATGTCTCATTATTATCTATCTAAATATCTTATAATTTGAAGGCTTTTTGGCGGGAAGTTGTCAACCGTTGTTGTCAACCGTGATGTTGTCAATTTTCCAAAAAATGTGTTTCTTTGATAAATAATGTGTAATATTAGTGGGATATTAACCATTGTGTGTTCATAAAAGTGCACGAGTGAAGGAAATTGTAATAAAATAGTATAACTTGACTTTTCAAGTTCTCCTAAGACGTCTGGTAAAGCTTCAGTAAAGTATCCACAGCTTTACTGATAGGGGTAAGGGATTCATTTCATCATCATCGTCAGGGGTGCATAAAATGCCATAACACATTATCAACATTTACTCGACACTGGCAAAAAGGCACTATTTTGTAGCTGATTCCCAACATAAAAAAAAATCAAAGTAACTTATAATTACGCACATGAATCGCACGGCAATTTCAACAAAGAATCTAAACGATAAACTGCAACACGACCAGAAAGTTTCCTTTTTAAAATTCCTCATCGAGACAAGGCACACGTATTGAATAACGGAACACAGTTGGCCCACAGCCAAATTCGCGGATTAGCAAAGAAAAAGTCGTTTAAAATTCTGTATGCTTAGTTAACAAGTTAACTGTTGGGTACAACAAATATGGATAAACCAACAACCGTGCCAAGGATATATAACAGAGATGCTAATTATGCCTTTTTGGATTTGAATAATGCTGTATTGGTATTAACAGCTTCGCCCGCGTTCATCGGACTTAGCAAGTGCGCTTAGACGTCTTGTACCCTAGGGTCGAGTTTATAACTTGCTTAAAATCTAACCCAAGGCACTTTTGTTTGTTTAGCCGTATCCTTTAATTTTCTGAAGAAAAGCTGACGTAATGTTCTAACATTATTAAATACAGATTATAAAAGAAAAGGCGCGTCGCATGGCAACATTTTCCCACCACTATCAGACGACAGGGTGCCAGAAACACTCAGACAGACAGTTTCTCGTCTAAAACGTTAGAGGAGTTCGGTGTTGCTGGCTTCTTAAATTATCGATTAACTTATCTATACATATAAATAAAATTGGAGTGTCTGTTTGTAATATTAAAATAACCGCTTTTTACTAAGTGCATTTTGATGTATACACGTTACCTATAACGAAACAACATTTTTTTAATTTTTTTTCTGTCTGTCCGTCTGTCTGTCTGTCTGTCTGTCTGTCTGTCTATCTGTCTGCCTGTCTGTCTGTCTGTTTGTTCCGGCTAATCTCTGAAATGGCTGGACCGATTTTGACGGGACTTTTACTGGCAGATAGCTGATGTAACAAGGAGTAAGTTAGGCTACTTTTATTTTAGAAAAAAAAATAGGATCTCACGAAAAAAAATAACACCAATGTTGCAGCGCAGCGCCTGATTAAGTTTGATAGCAACAACCTGCAATGCGTCCCGCGGGCTCAGAATGGGCGAGCAGGCTGTTGTCAACGGTTGTCTTTGTTAAATACCACGCGGACGAAGTCGCGGGCAACAGCTAGTATGGTAAATAATTGGAAACGTTGACGCGGTGTAGTGTGTACGGTCGTGGTGGGTTCCTCATCCCCCATGTGTTTAACACTGCATTTCTGTCAAGTATCACCTAGTTTTATCAATTATACGGCAACCAAATTTTGACCCGCATGTTATTTTAGCATAGTAAGTACCTGTACATTATTTTGTACCTATTCAATGGTCCAAAAACCTTGATACATTATTTGCTACCGCCTTTTATAGTCGGCTAAGTAATCGCGGTATTCGCCTCAGCAACCATAAACCCAAATAATATCGCTGTTAATAATTATGACAAGTTTGTCTGTTCATTTGTGTTTATGAAGGTAGCGTAGATTTTTAGGCATTTTTTTATTATTATTATTCAAATATCTCTTAACATTTTGTCAGAACTCTCCATAATATCTTGAATGATTTTGTTTTTACAATTATAAGGGATGAAATATACTTCCAACTTATTTATTAATCTGTTTCATAAGTGCCTAATGCTTTCTTGTAATAATTTAAAATAAATATTTATAGTTTCGCACAGACAAATATTTAAACAATGTTCTATCGGAATCGCGGCCAAAACATTGTTCAAAAATAAATATTGAATGAAACATTTCTGTTAAACCTAAGTGGCAAGTAATTAGTGTAGGCGCTGATTAAATACGGTGAAATAATCTCGTTGCCTCTATAAAGATGTAGGTAAATGACTGCCATTGATAAGGCGCACCGGTATAATTTGAAACTGGTTGTAATTTGAAACACGGAAACCTATTAACACAAAATAAATTAAATAAGTAGGTATATGCAAAACAGGCGTCTTTATAACAATATTAATGTCGACGGTAAACATGGTTGCTTTATGCAGGATATTTAAACAACATCTTATGCTGAATAGAAAAGGGTGTCATAGAAATAGGGTCATATTTAAAAAAAAAATTAACTACCATTCTACATATGATACGGAAAAGCAGTGTTTTAAATTTAAATACAATCTATTTTTGTTTGATTATTAAACTTATTTACTTAAACACATTAATACGTCCAAAATGATGTGTAGGCAAATTTCAGTGTTATTTCAAAACTTCTTCCTAATTAACTTAAGAATCAATTGATTAAAAACATTTAGTTGGGGGATTCGGATATAATATGTATTCAGGCACAAATAAGATTGCAATAAAAACTATCAAGTATTATTTACGGCAATATTAAATAATAAAGATAAAAATGAGACTATAGAGCCATCTATAGATAAAAATATCATTAATAACCAAACCGTTCATAAAAAAATCGAATAAACCAATAAATTACCTAACTCTAAAATAATATAAAAAATCTAATTTATTGACGTTTTAAAAATGTATTATTCAAACGACAAAAGCATGTAGACGTGTAACGGCAAACAAATCGGATCGTTTATAACCTTTACAACCTATTTGCAGTAAATTAGTTGACGTGAGCACACTACTGATATTAAAAAAAAACAACACAATCGCGCACTTAGCATGCAAAAATTTAAAAAGTACTCTAGCTCTTTGGCTAGCCGTGGTTACAGTAACTTGTTCTCTTATTGGTCTGTGGTCACGGTCCACGGTACCTAGGTTTTATGCACAGTATCGATAATTCAGCCAAATCATGGACAGAAATAAGGCTCCAATAAAAAAGTTTTAATGTTACGACAATACGTCGTAACAATTGGCCATAGAATTTTAAAACGAAAAACAATACAATTGGCACAGTTTAATCCATAATGTAGACCCCATAACTTTTTTTTTATTGTGGACGCGCGAAAAGGAAATATATGAACATATCAATTATTTCTTCGGCCTGATTAGCGCAGTTGGTAGTGACACTGCTCTCTGTGCCGAGGGTACCCGGCTCGAATCGTGGTAAGGCCAAACCTTGTGGGATAAGCACCCATGTTTGTAAACCATGGATATTTAATGTTTAGCAATATACAAGGTGTAACTTTATGAGTGTACAATATTTTAACAGATCAGTAGGTTGTACATATAACATTTCCAAAGGAATAAATCAAATTATTAGACATTTTAAGCCAATAGCACCTCATACACAGTGCGCGGTGAAATCCAACTGGTTCGCATTCAAAAACAAATCTTCATTTTGGACATTAATTTTATACAGTAACGTGATCGAATCGACCTACTCATTCAAACCTTAAATAAAATTGTACGGTGCCCATAATATTGCTTAGTATGGGACCCAATAGTTGGTGTGTTCGTCTGACGATATTTATTTATATTGACCTATTATACGTATATTGACCTATATGACGCAAAAACCTGTAACATCATAGTGTTATTTTTTCGACCTATTTATTATATTGTTTCAATATCAATTGACATTCAATACGAATTGGAATACCCTTGACTGACATGTAACACAATAATTATGTTTTATTGTTTTGTCATTGCAATGACAAATTGTCATTTTCTATGAGTTATAGTCATGTCCTTGAGCTGTCATCAGGTCTATCTGCATTGAGTCAATGTGAATTAGCGAAACGGGAGACTATTTTAATATTTTTATCATCATTCATTTTTTATTTCGATATTATCTGTGTGTATTAATTT
This sequence comes from Pheosia tremula, assembly GCA_905333125.1. Taxonomy (NCBI): domain Eukaryota; kingdom Metazoa; phylum Arthropoda; class Insecta; order Lepidoptera; family Notodontidae; genus Pheosia; species Pheosia tremula. Next base: position 5,731,789 of record HG995421.1, on the reverse strand, counting down.
CGTGATCGCTATTAAATACTTACATAGTGCAAAATACCTAATTATTTGTGGGTGAGGCCATAATTCATCTGATTCCATTGGTTGGATTCTGATTGGTTGGAAGTAGAATGTTTGTACCCGAATCATGGATGTTTAACATCTATATAAACATTATTTATTGATTTCGCCCTCAGTCCATTGTACGGTACCCCTAATACAAGCATTGCTTAATGTGGGACCGTATAGTTGGTAGGTGTTCGTCTGGCGATATTTATTTATTTAGTATTAAATGATACGTTATAATGTATCGATGTTATTTCTATCGATCACTCCCTTTCACTAGTTTTGGTGAATGGCCGCCAGCCAGCAGACATATAGTTTGAAACTACACCTGGGTCACACCTAAGAATAAACACTATGTCATTAGGGCAGGCACGCATTGTTGGTACAGTAGTCATAACTGCATTTCTGTGTGATGACGTGCCTAGTAGCTACACACCTTATAATTTAGTTTTTTTTTTGGTACGCAAGTACCTATTCAATAGTTGTCTATTGTATGTATAAGCAGGGGGCCAATTCTCGTTTTGATAGAGATAATCTTGGAATAGAGAATATAGAATCTCGGCTTTAAATTTCGAACGTCATAGCTATTTTATCGGATCGTGTACTCTCAGTCGTAATCGAAACAAATCTCGATTCGAAGGATAAACATGCACAAACCGCGATGCATCCCTTTTATGCGATTTTAAATGTATGCAATGATATTATATATATCTTTCAACAAAATGTTTATAGATCATGTGTCAATTTTAGAAAATATAAAAATATTTATTTTCGTTTTACGTTTCATTGAGGTGCAGTCGTACAAGGAGTACATCAGTCATTGGAATTACCCAAAATTGTCGTTTACCCATCGGACGACTGCCTTAATAACGTACCATTCGCTTATGAAGGGGTCATCCAATGGTTTCCCGAGTTCTGAATCGATATTTAAAAAAATAGCGAAACATTATAGACAAAGGTCTATAAAAGTCATATAAGTATTTGATATATGGGAAACCCTTTCGAAAGCAGCACAGAATAATCAACATTGGGTTGTCGAGTATTTATTGAAACTTTAGCGGAAATGGGACGATCTTCCGGCCAGATGGGTGGTATGCCTGACGGGGCGGCCGCTATGCCCCGACGGTTATTGTCGGGATCTTGTATATATGTTACTTGCGCCGAAAACTCTTATAGCGCGACTCAGGATTGTGACGACAATTGTCTATTGTTCTGAATGCGTCTGCAGCGCCATCTGCGTAGCTTGTGGTGCGGTTGAAGTGGTCGCTACAAAACAAAGCCTTGAATTCAATCCGTCGGTCAATTTATTATGAACGAGTAGCCCTGAACTCTTTATTGTATTTGTTTACATAATACTTGGCGCAATTGTTCAATTGATCCGAGGCATCTGTTCAATAGATTCGTTTGTTGTCAAGAAGATTATTTTTTTAAGGTATTAGGTATCTGAACATTTTAATTTTTTAAACACTATAAATAATAATATTAGCCCTTTTTAATGTCACGAGCCTCCCATCAATGCGAGGGGGCTTAGGCCATAGTCAACCACGCTGGCCCAGTGAGGGATAGTGGCCTTCACACGTCTCACGAGGACTTCTCTCAGACATGCAGGTTTCCTCGTGATTAATTTCTTCACCGTTCAGCAAGTGATAATCATTGTTGAAAATAAGTTTCGCACATGAAATCCACACATCCAAGAGGCGCGAGCCGAGGTTTGAACATGCGTCTATTGTTATCGAGGCGAGTGTTCTACCAACTTGGCAATCACTGTTTACAATACACTACACGATAACTATAAGTATACATAAAACTGTAATGTAGAAAGTAACATTGACAGACAACTCAAATGTTCAAAAGTCCAGTTTCCAAGAGTACCTAGTTTGGGAACCACTTAAGTAAGCACTATCTAATAATGTAACATGAGTTGGATTAAATAATCATTATGTCTATGCATATAATAAAAAAAAATACAACTGAATTGAGAACCTCCTCTTTTTTGAAGTCAGTTAAAAATGTAACTAATCGCTGTCTTTACATTGAAGATATATGAGAAAAACTATAATAGGCCTTTGACAACGCAATTTAACCCAAAACAATGATTGATCATTAAAACGCCTTTACTGATTTTGGGGCGGTTTTCACTAATGTATTGTGGTGTAAGCTTGACTTAAAATAACGTGTTTGTTTTATTTCAATCAGCTTATAAATAAAAACGCGGACGAATTCGCGAGCAACAGACCCGAAGAACCGAATCTAGGCGCCATTCGGTAGCAAGTCGTAGAGTTTTCTAATCTATCGCATTTGTTATTCACTTTTTATATACGTTGTAGAGAAAAGTTGATTTTGTTTTTCTTGAATCTATGGCCGAGACCGGGTCAACGAACTCATAGTTTTAATAATAGGTTGGTTAGGTGTTAAAATAATATTGTGTCAACTACTGAAAATTAGATTTTCTCAGTACATTCAACTTTATTAATTCGTGTTTATATTACGCGGTATTTCGGTGTGTCGCGAAAAGTGTCATTATTTCGTAAATAATGTGTGTCGCGGAGCTTTTCATTTCTATTATTTAATAGGTTGGGTTTGGTATGGCACCTACAATATTAAATAAACTACTAAACTATATGAAAGACTCTGCGCCCCGCGGTGTTACCCGCGATTAAAAAGTACGTCCTTTTTACCGGGCTAAAAAGTAGCCTATGTGCTATTCCACACTATAATTGATCTCCGTGCCAGATTTCATCCAGATTTGTTGAGCCGTTCTGGCGGGATTGAGTAACAAACATCCATCCATCCAAATTTTCATATTTATAATATTACTGTGATACTGTGATTTAAATATTACACATTATAGGAAAAAAATACAGTCTGGCCGTCCAGAAAATGGGTTAGCTCGCCTAAATCGTTTCTTGTAAGTAGACATCTTAATATATATAAATTACGTGTCACGGTGTTTGTCCGCTATGGACTGCTAAACTACTAAACCGATTTAAATAAAATTTTGAACACCGTGTGCAGTTTTATCCAACTTGAAAGATAGGATAGTTTATATTTTAATTTATAATCGCAAATATTTCATAGAAATAATGTATATGGCAAAACAACGTTTGCCGGGTCAGCTAGTAATAATATAATTGTTAATTAAAATAAATGGAGTGTCCATTACTGGGTTTTTACCTGACCATTATTAGGACAACAACACTAACTATTCAAGGGTAATTTTTATTTATTCTACTAGCTGTTGCCCGCGACTTCGTCCGCGTGTTATTTAACAACGTCTCAACCGTTGGCAACAGCCTGCTCGCGTTCTGATCCCGCGGGACGCATTGCAGATTGTTGCTATCAAACTTTAAGCAGGCGCAGCGCTGCAACATTGGTTTTAATTTTTTATCGAGAGATCCAATTTTTTTTTCTAAAATAAAAGTAGCCTAAGTTACTCCTTGTTACATCAGCTATCTGCCAGTGAAATTCCCGTCAAAATCGGTCCAGCCATTTCAGAGATTACCCGGAACAAACAGACAGACAGACAGACAGACAGACAGACGGACAGACAGACAGACGGACAGACAGACAGACAAAAATTGTAAAAAATGTTGTTTCGGTATAGTTAACGTGTATACATCCAAATGCACTTAGTAAAAAGCGGTTATTTTAATATTACAAACAGACACTCCAATTTTATTTATATGTATAGATGTATAGATTATAGATGAATGAGTATTCGTAATTTCCACAGTTAAGAGGCACTGTCCTCCACTAATATCACACTAGAACAGATAGATTTAGCAATAAATACTTTGATAGAATGTTAACAATGCCAAATAATTTTCTTCTATTGACCATAATTGGGCCGTTTACCTTATAAGTATAAGATAAAAATACAACAATATAATTGTGATTTTTTTAAAGTTCAAAACTGAGTGTACCCTTTCTGGTTCACGCCGTATACAAAGCTGATAAACTCACCATTTGTTACAGCCTTTAGTCCGCTCTTCGCCCGGCGCGTAATGGTTCCCACCATATTTGCAGGCGAGTTTGGTTTCGCCCGGCGGCGGAGGGGGCGGCGCGATCCCGAGGCAAACTTCTTCGTAGTCTGGACAGCAGTCGTCCGCGCCCAGCGTTCTGTTGCAGAACTCATCGCAGTAGCATAGGCTGTCTGTAAGAGATGTGATGATCAATACTCGCACACACTGATACATGGAAATAGTACACAAGGCTGGGGGGGGGTGAGAGGTTCCAACCCTGGGTTCGAATACCTTAAACCGACCCACCGTTTTATGGATAGATACTTACTATGATAGTTTGGTCTCTTTTTTCGGATTCTTGGTGATACTTATTATCTCTGGTTTATATATATATAGTTGGAACTCCCCCCCCCCCCCCCCCAAGTGAATTCCTGACTGCGGCCTAGGTGAAAGCGCTAGATCAAGGCGCGAAATTAAATAAAATCCGCGGGTTTTTTTTTTACATGGAGTAGGAACATGTAATTTTTTTTCGTGAATATTATATTAATTTGCTGATCAATATGCCGATATAATCATCGAATTTATTTAACCTTTCAATTGTAAAGTTGAGAGAAAATTTTATAAAACCCTAATTGGTACCTACAACACTTCAAAGTTTATAAATTTTACGGTTTTTACAAACTTTGGAGTAGGTATTGTATTGTTTCACCTTAGATCAACTTTAAAGCTATCACTATACACTAAAGCATACTCTGCAATGCCACATCGCAAAGATGACCAACATTTTCGTACAAAAAAAACCGTCGTATTTTTTTAAATTCCACACCCATATAACATTATATGCCCCTTACTGCCGCATTAATCGCTTACCAAGAATAGGATGAGAGCAATCGTCTTGCCGATTCTGGCAACAGTTGCCAGTGATTCCGCAGTAGGGACCAGGCGGCAGGTCGTCTCCTCGGTAAGCCAGGCTCAGCCCCACCGAGCATAGCAACAGTAGCATAGGGATTCTGAAGCAAACAAAAATGAGATTAATACGAGAAAGGTTAGCTCTAAGACTTGGCAGAACCGCTGCCGTGCCACCATCAATATGGCGAGGTACCGCGACTCTTCGTAAACTTTGTACACCGCGCGCAATTAATCCGAAACAGCGGTGTTTTATCAGCATTTGTTCATTAGAAATAGGTCGCTCAGTCAGTGCAGTAAACGGTCAGTGAATAATGAAATAAACGCAGAACCGACACAACGTACTAATTACATAGTCAGTCGAAACTAACTCTTATGTCTTCGGTCTAAAATACACGAGAAAATAAAATAAGACACGGCAGCTCGTTCCCTTTTATATTTGTCCCTCTCGACCTGATGGTGACCCTGACTTAATCTGAGTGTCTATTAGGAAATTAATATGCGAAAATTTACTATAAAATCACACTTTGATAAGTAAATTAGACCATGGAAGTGGTTACCACTTTCGATAACCACACGTAATGAAAATTTCACCTTAATCTCAGATTTTCAATGTTCAATTTATATGCAACAAAGAAAAGAAAATAAACTATTATCATCCTATGATATGGAAAGGATATTCGATCATAAGGTGGCAAGGAATTAGGTATACTTGACCTTCTTCATGTTATGTTTCATATTGTAATAACTTCACATCGAAGTACTGTATTTTTTAGTCACATACGCAGTCCTGACTTTTTAAACTTATCTATCTTCACTTAAATCAATTTTTGACCCGGTAAATATTCCATTCGTAAGTAATCAGTGTCCTATCTTTTATGTATATTCATTCTATGTACGTTCCTATTTTACGACATTTCAATGGCTGGTATCGTGGTTAATGGAGTCGTCAGTTATACCGTTGTGTTTTTTAAAATACAAAAGTACATTCAGTTCATTTCAGTTTCAATTCAGTTTCAGTGGTATATATCGCATATATCCTGTCCCGGCATTGGTAGAAACAGGCTGAAAGGACTTTTTCGTGAACGTATTTTTTATAACGACAGCAGCACGTTAAGAGCGAGCTAACCGTATACTTTACTCTATATCCATTAGAACAAACACATATTAAGCACCAAAATAAAGACTAAACGTGCCAATACTTGATCTACTGCCGCCTTCCTACCTAGGCAAGTATGCTCCATCGTAGATCTCATCGTCACTTACCATCAGGTGAGATCGAGATCAAATACTTGCCTAAAATGTAATAAAAAAAATAAATAAAAAAAAATCGTAAATCATAAAACTATTAAAAATACCCTTTGGCAAAACACAAAAAGGGTCCCAAAAAAAACGTATACTTTATAGTTATATTTAATGTTTTAAATACCATCCGCGTCCGCGCTTTTCAATTCTCCATACAATATGTCTAAATACTCCGCTCCGCTTTTACTGGTGGTAGGCTTGGGCCGTGGCTAGTCACCACCCACTGAACAAAGCCATGTCGCCAAGCGGCCTAGCCGTGTTCCGGCATGATGTTCGGTGTTGCCATTCATGGATGACGGGTCAGATCAGTTGCGCTGCATGTGCCTAGTGAATGTAGCGTCTCTATCTACTGCCGCCTTCCTACCTAGGCAAGTATGCTCCATCGTAGATCTCATCGTCACTTACCATCAGGTGAGATCGAGATCAAATACTTGCCTATAATGTAATAAAAAAATAAAAAAAAAAATACGGTAGACTATAAAGTATACGTTTAGCTTACGAATAATCTCGCACTTGACGTACAGAAGCACAGTGGTTGAAAATAATCAACCATAGTCAAATGTGTGTAACATTTATCGCAGATAAATCGAATTGTCGGAATCCATTAATGTGTCTTCGGGCAAAACAAAATGTCGTTGCTTCTAGCTATAAATTACGCCGACATGTGTGAATTGGGCCAATTTATTTTATTGTATGTAGGTAGTCTTATTTGTTTAGTCATGATTCAACATCTGGGTGACATTTGTTTAAACGTTTCACGGGTGAATGGCCGCCTCTACCGTTGAATCCAAGGCAAGAACGGCTTAAACCTATCAGCAGTAGTACTTTTTATTTGACCTGCTGCTAAAGTCTGATCAGCCGTTCCCACATTGTTCTCACATACCCATAACAATTCACTGCACAAAAATGTAATGGATCTTTTTAAAAAGAGCAACCATGGAATTCCTTGCCCGTTCTTCTCCATAGGAATGGCATTCCGAACGGGTGGTAAAGTTGTAGCTTAGTATTTTGTAACAATTTCGATGATTCATAAGTACTGTACTTGATGGTTTACATGAATAAAAAATATTGTGATTCTGAATCCTTTCCTAATAGGCAGACGATAGATAATATTATTTTTTGATGTGTCTACTAAATAGATTAAGATAAGCTACTGGTTGATAACACTTCTATATCTTTAAATAAAAAGCAATTTTCGACTTCAAATCACTATGCGAGTGAAACGTATACTATAATCTAGAGTATATATACAAAACAAAGTCGTGTTAGTTACACCATTTATAACTCAAAAATGGGTGGGCCGATTTTGAAGATCCATGATATTTTGAATTTGTCTCTGCCCCGAATAGCAGATAACTTAAACCATGGTAAAAAATGACAAAAAATAATAATAGAGATAAATAATTTTCTTATACATTTGATTCTTAGTCGGTACGAAGTTCGCTGGGACGGCTAGTAAATAATAAATAAATATCGCCAGACGAGCACACCAACTATAACGGTCCCATACTAAGCAACGCTTGTATTATGGGTACCGTACAATAGACTGGAGGCGAACTCAGTATATCTTAATATATATAAATCTCGTGTCACAATGTTTGTCCTCAATGGACTCCTAAACCACTTAACCGATTATAATAAAATTCGCACACCATGTGCAGTTCGATCCAACTTGAGAGATAGGATAGTTTAAATCTCAAATTAAAGTCGCAATTTTAATTTATTGCTAATTATTTGTCTGTTATTATTTGACAGTCACAATTATCTGTTAACTCCAAATGATTCTAACAGATGTCGATACCTTTCGACTGGGTTGAGTAAGTAATCAATAGATGGCGCTGCTATGGTAAATCTACGAACGTGTCATATAAGCTACATTTTAACAGCATAATTACCCCGTGTTGTTGACGCTATAAAATTAATTACATTTATTTTGTAGTGAACGAAATACCGTATAATTCAATTATTTCCACTTTTTAAATTTTTGGTGTTAGCCACAGCAACGCGTGGCCGGGTCAGCTAGTAGATATATAAAACTATCCATGACTCGGGTGCACTCGTGCTCATCACACAAAGTTTGTCCCAAACAGGGGTCGAACCGGGGACCCTCTAAACAGAAAGCAGGATCACTACCAGATAATGCACTCAATTTTGCATATAAATACGGCTTTGTAACATAAAGTAATATTTTTAAGTTTGCTATTATATTGAGTCCATATTAGAATTTAGTGAAGGGCCATAGGTATTTGTTTAAATGTCAATGAACAAACAGAGGCCTTTAATTAAGTGCTACTTATAGTTGTTTGGCAGTGATAGTCAAGTTGGTACAACGCTTGCCTCGGTAACGAGGATCGGTTCTAACCCCGGCTCGTACCTCTGGGATACCTGCATTTCATGTGCGAATCTTATTTTCAACCATGATTATCACTTGCTAAACGGTGAAGGAAAACATCGTGAGGAAACCTGCATGTCTGAGGGAACCCCTCGAAAGATGTGTGTTCACCAAACCTTACTGGGTCAGCGTAGTATGGCCTAAATGCTTCTCATATTGGGGAGAAAAGTATGCGGTATACTTATAATCAGTCAGCATTGTTGATAAAGATATTAATAATACCTATAAGATAGTAAATGTATATTTAAATATTTTAACCGTAGTAATGGTTATTGATAGGCAGTACATCAGTATCTGATAACTGAAATATGGATGAATAAAAATCTTGGTTTTATCGGTGTCAAAATGTATTTATTTGCTGCTTTTGAAAATAGGTACAGTCGGAACGAAAATACCAATATTACCGTGCTAGTGGAAAGTTGGAAAGAGATGGCAGATAAATAAAGTACTCACTTAACCGCCCAAAACCATTAATAAACCGAAACTTCACAAGCGCCTTTGAAAACGCCATTAATCATAATTAATGGCCCCTGATCATGATCAAATAATTTTCAATCTTATCACTTAAAAATAGATTTCAATTTAGATTAATCACATAAAATTCATATTGCACGTACATCCGTAGATCCGATTTGGGCCTTATCTCAGTGTGCTAAAGTTGAGGATAGGATGCGAGGTAATTTTTAGGTACAGTCGTTCATATTAATATATGAAGGATGATTATAATTTAATAGTTTTATAATTATGATTGAAGACTTTGGGTACTTAGTTTGATTTGAAAGATGGCGATTTATTATAAATTGAGGTACGAACTCATATTTCCAGAGAGTAAACTGAACTGTCTGGTACTTTCTGATGATGAGATCAGGATTCAGGTTCATCCGGAGCAACGAATAATAGTACATATAGCTAACAAAACGATTTTTTTCGCATTTCATCGATCTTAAATCGGACTTTCTGTGGGTATTCGGAGAGAAAACAGGCTCGGAGTCCGCGGAATCACAGCCAGCAATGTTTTTTTTTTTAAATTGGCATCACCATAGGTATTTTGCCAGTGTCAAGTAATATAAATTATTTCTGTTTTTGAATATATGCACAAGCCCAAAGGCTAGGCCCAAGTAAAATACCCCCCCATCCCTCAATCAGTAAAGTGATGGATACTTTACCGAAAGATTTTTCATGGATTTTTTGTGAGAAACTGAAAAGCCATGTTCCGTCACTCTGTTTCAATAACCTACACTTGTGCACTTTACCGAACCCATAATGGTTAATATTCCACTTATATCACTCACTATAACTCGCAGGAACACTATAGTTTTAGAAATTAAAATATAACTGACGCCATGACTTTTCAGTTTCCCGCCAAACATCCAGCCAGCAATGTTGACAACACAGACTAAGACTCGCGGGAATCTTGCAATGCCGCATCGCGTTTAAGATTATCGTCTATTATTTCGTAAAAAAAAAAAAAAAAAATTACGAATACTCAAGAATTCTTTTAGGATGCACTGATTCCAATAATATATTTTGTTTCGTTCTCAAAACAATAGATTATTTTTTCTTGCGTCTCCCTAGAGTTCTAATTAAGGTGGAAGCTCAGGACCAGGGCGCGAAATTCAAAATGTCAATGGTTTTTATTTTTTTACGAAGTTAGTAAAAGTAGCGGTTTTTACAAACCTTATGGTATTGTATCGGATTAGGTACTTTTTTAAGCAAACTTAATACATCGAGACATCCAATGCAGAATGCTAATATCGCAAAATACTAATTTCCATCGTAAAGATGTCTAAAGTTTTCGTAAAAAAATGAAACCATTGACATTTTGAATTTCGCGCCCTGACCCTGAGCTTCCACCTTAAGTATTACTTTTAGTCACATGGTTCCGTTTACACTTCATAAATCTGTTGTGTGGCGTAACGTGATCCATAGATAAGATTGTTTATCATATCAGCGTTAGTTAATTGCTTGGCGCTCGACCTTGGCATTCCTGGTCACATAGGAGTTGTGAGATGATTGGACTACCACACATTTTTATGACTTCTTCTTTCTTTACGAAATGAGATGCGATGAAATAAAATGGATATGAATACGGCCTCACCCACAAATTAGCGGGTATTTTGCCAATGCCAAGTAATTTATAGCAATAACACATTCAATGAATACACATTATAAATAAAATAATGGATGTGACATGATGGTATGAAAATCGTCTCCATTTATGACTTGATTAATTCGGTTCGAAGACAGGATGCCGTTTAAATCAAAAAGGAATAAAATTTGAAAGGTAGAAACTTTTATTTTTGTATTTTTCTATTGAGATTAGGCTCAATACGATTCTGCCAGTAGAATCATTTATATTCGTTTCATATGCTTACCCAAGTAATTTATTTAGCGAAGACAAGTGTTTGTAATCAATTATTGATCATTACGCTAAATTAATTCGATATCAGATCAAAGATTAATTGGCCACACTCATTTGATAGACCTCAGTGAAGCGCAATAATAATATTAACATTATAATTACTTGACACTATAAAAAAGGTTAACGTGAACTTTTCGTGCGGAGCTTACTGCGCTTGCGGCGATTCCGTTAAGCCGAGTCGGCGCCGGCGCCAGATCAAATGTCACTGTTTGAATGTTTAAAATTCGAACACGGACCGGCTTTTAGGGTTATATCTTAATGGAATTCAGAAGTGTTCCGATATGGAAGTGTATTCATGCAGAAATACTCTTTGTTGTCACGTGATTCGAAATCTCTAGTCTCGCGTCTCTGTCGCGCACGCTACTAGCAATATGTAAGCCGGACGAACACGAAGGGGCGCGAAGTAAAGCACCTTCGAAACTTAAATGTGTTTGCAGGTATATGCGCGCTTTCCTTATAAAAAAAAAAACTTTTTTTTTTATAACATTATAGGCAAGTATTTGATCTCGATCTCACCTGATGGTAAGTGACGATGAGATCTACGATGGAGCATACTTGCCTAGGTAGGAAGGCGGCAGTAGATAGAGGCACATGCAGCGCAACTGATCTGACCCGCCATCCATGAATGGCAACACCGAACATCATGCCGGAACACGGCTAGGCCGCTTGGCGACATGGCTTTGTTCAGTGGGTGGTGACTAGCCACGGCCGAAGCCTGCCACCAGTAGAAACTAACTAATGAATTGGTGTCTGGAAAGATAGACGTTTCACCCAAGAATGTTTGTTCAAAACAAGGAAGTAGGTTTGTACCCCCGGAATGTAGGTACATATATGCATAAAAATGTCGATGGCATTTACAATCGCTGAGTCTTCCGCTGTACAGTTTACTATGTCTACATTCCATTATAACCACATAGTGAATTGTGATAAGGTTTATTAAAAATATTCTATGAATTTTGTATAGGCTTGAGTGTTTTGCTCTGTAGATATAACAACTATTATATAGGACTGTGGAACTTTACTTTTAAAATAATTATTAGACGCTTTTGTCTCTGGTCAAGTTCCAAATTCCAAGTTCCAAATTTAAAAATATTTATATGATATTTCAGAATGTTTTTTGAACAGTTTTATATTATCTTTAATCTTTAATTAAAGGACGGAACCCGAAATAATAACGATTACTTTCATTATTTAAATCCTTGTTCGCCATAAATGGTATGCAATCTTATTTTGGCGCCAACTGTTTTTTTTTTAATTTCACTTTAGGACGCAACGCAAATGTGAGATGTTTAATCTTTAATTTAATACCGTTGCACAATTATTATTGATATTTATTTAGCTTATAACGTGATCAGGAAATTATAACGGTAAGTTTGCGTCGCCAACGAATCCGTTTAAAAATTGATTAGATAATGCTTATTATGGCATAATGTTGCCGTTGTCAAAAGCTCAAACGCAGGTCAACTGCGGGCGGAAATAATAAAAAGCTAGGTAGGTAGAGGTACATTTCAAGATGTGTAGACTTCAAACATCGTTTCGGTAGGTAAGCGTCGCCCATCCCTTTCACACCACAGATTACATAAATAAGTATAACAGTGACAGCATGTTTTCTCGATAACATTACGATTACTTGAGTAGTTTCTGCTTACCCTACTGATACGTAAGTAGCAACGTGAGAGAGAGTATACGAGAAAAATTCCAATGAAATTTGGATGTGTTTTCCCAGAAGCAAAACCCTATACAAAGATTGCTTAGATACTCTTATCAAAGTCATTCATGTTAAAGGTACTATTATGTTTAGGTATGCGCTGACAAATTATGTCGTAACAAAGAATCATTCATAATGTTTCGCGAAAGTGGTTTGAGTTGTGTTACTAAGAATTTACGCAATATGATGCAATAGACCATAGACATGCATCACAGTATATGCAGTGGCCATAGACATTAATTATAGTGTTTTTTTGTTCTTTAATAATAGAGTACATTGGTAAATTATTAAAAAAAATCTTATAGACAACATTACATTAAAGAATTTTCATAGCACTTTCACTAACGTAGTTTACTGTACTTAATGGTTTACATGAATAAAAAAATATTCTGATTCTGAACATTCTAAAATTCAACTGTTTTTTTGCCTTCTTACATGTAATTCAAATAATGTCCGTTTGTCCTGGACCCATTATTATAAGTGTCCGAGACCTCGAATAGGTTAAAAACGGCTTGAAAACTGAAAACTATGACACCAGAGGTCAGTGTTGCCAGATGTGATTTTCTATTTCTACCCAAATTTGAAATTATTTTCTCCAAAATTATAAAATTTGCTTAAGTTTTACCCAAAGGCAAAAAGTTAATAATAAATAATATCGGTTAATTAACCAAATGGATGATTAAATTTATTAGCTTTTTGCCTTTTTCTTATGTTTTCCTTGAAATACTGTTCTAATTTCCAAACTGAAGCAGCAGAATGACCTTTTTTATGTTACGCATCCCCACTGCACGGGTATTTTTTTCTCAAAAATTTTCTCCAATAATTGCATTTCTCCAAAATTTCTCCAGTGCCAAAATTTTTACCCAGAATTGCGAAAAAAATACCCAATCTGGCAACACTGCCAGAGGTAGCCAGCTAACTTTCAGACAATTTGTTTATGATACTAAAATTTAATATTAGTCAATCGGGCATAAGGTAACATAGTATTTCGTTATCTTTACATTATATCAGGTGGTATTAAATACATAGTGGAGTTATAGTGGGTAAATAAATCACCTATTACAAATGTTATACAATTCTCATCTCTATTTTAAGCAGGGTAGCTACAAAATGGAACATTTAATAAAATTATCTCTTGTTGTAACAGCTGGTACTTGCAAGTAGAGTACGGTAGACAAATATGTTTTCGGCTATAACAAGTTGAGACCACGCAGTCCTATTTTACTAAATAGAGCCAATATGCCTACAAAATAGAGACATTATGCCAGAGTTCAGTAAATTATTTCATCGTCATTTTAAATACAAGTGCCTGATAATTATGTTGATATCAATGACGATGATGATGGTACGAATCCCCTATCCATATCAGTAAAGCTGTGTATCTTAATATATATAAATCTCGTGTCACAATGTTTGTCCTCAATGGACTCGTAAACCACTTAACCGATTATAATAAAATTCGCACACCATGTGCAATTCGATCCAACTTGAGAGATAGGATAGTTTAAATCTCAAATTATAGTCGCAATTTTAATTTATTGCTAATTATTTGTCTGTTATTATTTGACAGTCACAATTATCTGTTAACTCCAAATGATTCTAACAGATGTCGATACCTTTCGACTGGGTTGAGTAAGTAATCAATAGATGGCGCTGCTATGGTAAATCTACGAACGTGTCATATAAGCTACATTTTAACAGCATAATTACCACGTGTTGTTGACGCTATAAAATTAATTAAATTTATTTTGTAGTGAACGAAATACCGTATAATTCAATTATTTCCACTTTTTAAATTTTTGGTGTTAGCATAGCCGGCCACGTGTTACTTAGACTGAAGTGTAAATTGAATTCATATTAGACGTCTGGTGATGATGATGACACCTGAGGAGGACGGCGCGGCGAGGGCGCAGGGGGAGCGAACGTCTGCTCCCCCATAAGGGGGCGAGGCACAAGAGGGGGGGGGGTACCGGTGCGTTCCGTTTGGAGATCCCGGAGTCCCTTCAACATGTGTCGAAGGCGGCCACCGGGAGGGTTTTAGTGCGTAAGAATCCCACATAACCCGGCCCTCTCCCACACAGAGGCCGAGTATCTTTCGAAGATTTTGAGGCGGTACGAAGTTCGCCGGGACAGCTAGTATTCTACTAAAAAAATACCGGTAATCTTTGAAGAACTTGAAATGTCAAGTTATACCAACTATCTATTTTATAGTAATCTCCTTCACTCGTGCACGATTATGAACGCACAATAGTTAATATACCACAAATATATTTAAAAAGAAATGTTTTTTTTTTATATATTTAACAACTATACTGTACATGTTCCCGCCAAAAAGTTCGCGACTCTCGGATAAAGTTAGACAGCCGTACTACTTGCCATTCAACTTAAAGCATGTTCCTTTCAAAAAGGTGACATCATAGCAAAAACGTGTTCAAACAAACAGAAACACAACAATTATTATGTTTTACAACGGAACGAATCCAACGCCATGAAATTGCTTAGAAAAATATATATTTTACCTTCGCGGTTGATTTTTAGATTAATATAATGTGTACCAATAATGGTGTAAAACATTCGGTTATAAATATAACATTCACAACGAATGTTATATTTATAACCGTTTATAACCGTTATTTCAATTCACAAAGAAATAAAACAAATAATTAAATGAATCCGTGCTCGTTTGCATTTGAAGTATATTTATTATAAATCATTATTTGTAAATGTAACTAGCTGTATGCTTTACCTTCGGTGAAAAAAAATAAAAAAATCACAGCCACAATTCCGTTTAAAAATAAAATAAAATTCAACTTTGTAAAAAAAATATTATTTGAAAAGAGAATGACAGCGATAATATAGCTCAGTGAACCATAGTTTGTGTACCATCACAATAAGCCTCAGTGTTGGAATTTCAAGGACTTGGGTCAACAACGCAAGCGGAGCCACAGTCTCCAAACTAGCAACATAATATTTGTAGAATAAATTTCATCATTCCATTGCATGCATGAAAAAATCACGGCTATTCAAACCATTGATAAGCAGACCAAACATAATAATAAATCGTCGGGAGATTAAAAATAAAACGCGGTCAAGTGCGACTCGAGTGTGTTGATCTATTAATGTAATCAGCTGATGTTTTACAATGGAGGTTGATAATGAAGCAAATAAAGGCGATAGGCGTCATATAATTTCCTTTGCCTAGATAATTATAAGATGGTAGAAAACTTAAATGTACATACTTTATACAAAAATCTCGGGCTACAATAATAAGTAAGTACGACTGTGTATACCCACTCCTTCTGCTCCTTGCCGTGGGCTATGGGAGACCAGCAATGGTATTCTAAAAAGACGAACTCATGCGTGAATCCGCGTGTAAATTTATAATGAAATTTTACAATTCACTTGCGTACTTGTCGATATGATATTGTCGATTCAGAATACTACCGCAGTCCTTCGTAAAAGGAGTCCAGTTAAATCTGTTGCATAACTGACGCGATTCGGGATTGATTATTTCACGCAAATAAAAACTAAAAACATCATTCCATATCAGTATCATTAATGTAAACATCTAACAGCTTCGTCTAGTCAAAATACATAAGTGCATTTGGCTACACGAGTTAAATTCGAAATTTAAAAGCTACCCATTCAATAATAGACAATAACTCACACTTTTTAGCACCGATAAAAAATAATACGATTAAGAAACGGAGCCAAGGTGATATTTAAATAAAAAAATCATAATGGTATCGATTATTCGCGATGCCACTTGATCGATAAAAAAAAACAATGCTGTGATATACGATTATTGGATGTGCATAAAATTTGCCTGTGAAAAGTTGTTCGACCGTTATATAGAAATGAAATCTAGTTTATAATAAATTTATATTATTAATTTATTTTGTTAGAAGTTATAAATACGAAATAAACGTTTTACAGGTGTGATTCAAAAAGGCCAGCCTAAGGCCAGACCGTGGTTGCCAAATAAAAAAAATGTGTGATAATTGTGGTTTGTTACAATTATCTTTATGCTGGGATCAACATTTTTTTTTATCAACATTATATCAAAATTCGGACTTTACATAGTGTTTACAAATGCTCTTAGGAAGCCCAGGTTCTAAGTTTTTTCCACATTTTTTCTGAATCATTCTGTATACTTTATGGTTGAACGGCCATATAGGTGGAGTGGGTAAGAATCTTGAGGTCCTATGCTCAGGTTTGACAAGAAGTAATATTGCAAGTTTATCGTGCCCTCCGAAGCATAACGGTAGGTGTAAACATATCTAAGGTACATATAACATTATTGTGCTTGTTCTGTGAGCAGTATTTTTTTAAATAAAAATCGTAATTCTGACATAACCATATTGATTACAAATGCACGAAAGAAACGCAGGGTCGAAGCTTAGTATACATTTTCTTTAACACCTGTATAATGTTATCTAGGATCAATATGATCAACGATGAAATTAATTAAATTTTCGGCAACTACAGTCAAGAATAGGAAGTCTAAATTACATTATCATTTAAATAGCGTCCCAGATCTTTTAGTAGATAATCATAACATATTTTCTTGTTCGTCGTCGTGTATTTTACCTGATTTAAGATTAAGAATAAATGCAACATGTGTGAGCTTTGATGGCGCACACAAAAAACCAGTTAAGCAATACCTCCGAGTGGGTGGCAAGAATACTGGAATGGCATCCTTGTCTGAATCGAATCTTATTTTTTTTGTACAAGGAACGCAAAACAACTGACGCCGATTTTTTTAAGTTTCGGCATTATCTTTTTGTTGAGTCTAAGGAACCGGTCCCGAACGATACTTTCACTGGTGAATAAGGCACAATGCGGTTTCTAAACGCGATCTGATCTGCTGCATGGATAATAGTTAGAACAATTTGCAAAAATACGAACCTCTTTTAAAACTGTTGGAAGCCGTATTTTTATAAAAAGTAAAGAGAACCTAATTTTTTATAATTTATTTCACGGCCCTTGGTAACTAGTCCTTTGGATGTTTTCCGATTTTCAAACATCCTCTGATGTAGGCTACTTTTATTTTAGAAAAAAAATATAGGATCTCACGAAAAAAAATTAAAACCAGTGTTGCAGCGCTGCGCCTGATCAAGTTTGATAGCAACAACCTGCAATGCGTCCCGCGGGCTCAGAACGCGCGTGCAGGCTGTTGCCAACGGTTATGTCTTTGTTAAATACCACGCGGACGAAGTCGCGGGTAACAGCTAGTAGAAAATAAGTGTAGTACCATGCCAATGGCGCATAATTATATTAACCCTTCTGGTACACATATAAAGATGATAATCAATAGCGGCTTCAACTTGGTCGGTCCATCGCATACGCGATCTGCCGCGTGCTCTTATACCAGAGTCAAGAATACTAACGTATAAAAAAAGTAGGTACAGCGGAAGTTAATACGATAAAACAAAATATAAAAGCAACCGTTGTTGGTGTTATCGGCCGATAAGACTCGGCTTTTACATTAATTAAACTAATATTACTGATGAACTATAACCCGCTTGCAGATCGAGTAGGTTACCTACATTTGTGAGAAAAATAATTGTTTCCAGGAAGGATTGTTCGTGGCAGTCCTCCTGGGCCCCAAGTGTGCTAACACAATCGATTCATAATCGAACAGTAACCGCATAGTAACTGTCACTTTTGACAGATATTGTATGGGATATGTGTCAAAAGTGGCAGTTACTATGCGGTTGCTGTTCGATTATGAATCGATTGTGTTAGCAGACTTGGGGCCCTGTGACCATGGTTGCTGTATAGCAGACCAAACGTCAGGAACGTAAAAACATTGAATAAACGCCGATAGAATTGGTGAAATTAGTTTTATTTCAATGTGTGTAGTATTCGCGTAAATATATGAAATCAATATTTTTTCAGCAACTCTTAAGAGCATGGGTAGTCTTGGCCGCCCTATTCATCTATACATATAAATAAAATTGGAGTGTCTTTTTGTAATATTAAAATAACCGCTTTTTACTAAATGCATTTGGATGTATACACGGTACCTATACCAAAACAACCTTTTTTAAAAAATTTGTCTGTCTGTCTGTCTGTTTGTTCCGGCTAATCTCTGAAATGGCTGGACCGATTTTGACGGGACTTTCACTGGCAGATCGCTGATGTAACAAGGAGTAACTTAGGCTACTCTTATACATAGGACCTCACGAAAAAAAATTAAAACCAATGTTGCAGCGTTGCGCTTGATTAAGTTTGATAGCAACAACCTGAAATGCGTCCCGCGGGCTCAGAACCCGCGAGCAGGCTGTTGCCAATGGTTGTGTCTTTGTTAAATACCACGCGAACGAAGTCGCGGGTAACAGCTAGTATCTATATAGTATTTATGTAAGGTAATGAGTTTGATATTTAGATCTCATAAAATTAATCTCATAATCGTTAAATTGTTCCGTGTAAAACGTGTTTAATATCATTTGTAAGCACTGTGTTTCGTTTTAATCGGATTTTAGCTTCAATCGGTCGGTGATAAATTCCCAATTGGAGTAGATTTTTTTTTTTCTTAATATTATGTTATGGAATAAAAAATATTCTTTGTCTCTGTTTATTATACAGGCGGAAGTAATTAACGCTGTCTCTTTTTAATACGCTTGCACTGCGATGCACGCGTGGGGTCTTAATGATATTATTTGTAGTTTATCTTGCCAGTTTTTTTTTTCAAATAAAAACAATATGCTTCTAGCTACAAATGCTCTTCAGCGTCTCCTAACAAGATAGCTCACGCTAAGAGGTGTGCTATACTATATAGCTTATAGATAGAAAGGGTGGTAGGTGCTCTTAAACTAGTCTCTCAAGGGTACCTCAATGAAGGGCCAGGGCTCGGCTTACACGTTCGC
Source organism: Pheosia tremula (assembly GCA_905333125.1). Taxonomy (NCBI): domain Eukaryota; kingdom Metazoa; phylum Arthropoda; class Insecta; order Lepidoptera; family Notodontidae; genus Pheosia; species Pheosia tremula. The sequence continues at coordinate 5,712,180 of HG995421.1, read as the reverse complement.
CCTTCACGCTGATGTTGAAGGTTTAATCAACTCCGCGAGGTTGGTGTTTATCTATACATCTATACTAATAAATAAAATTGGAGTGTCTGTTTGTAATATTAAAACAACCGCTTTTTTACTAAGTGCATTTGGATGTACACACGGTACATATACCGAAACAATTTTTTTTACAATTTTTGTCTGTCTGTCTGTTTGTTCCGGCTAACCTCTGAAATGGCTGGACCGATTTTGACGGGACTTGCACTGGCAGATAGCTGATGTAACAGGGAGTAACATAGGCTACTTTTATTTTAGAAAAAACCCCGCCAAGGAATTAATACCACAAAGGCGCGCGCGCGCGGGCTCAGAACGCGCGAGCAGCCCGCTCGTTATTGTTAACGGTTGTTTCTTTATTAAATACCACGAGGACGAAGTCGCGGGTAACAGCTAGTTTGAGTGTATGATGAAGGACCGTAGCACCTATGCTCTGGTGATACCAACAAAACAATATACATTATGTATATGTATTACTAGCTGTTGCCCGCGACTTCGTCCGCGTGGTATTTAACAAAGACAACCTTTGACAACAGCCTGCTCGCCCATTCTGAGCCCGCGGGACGCATTTCAGGTTGTTGCTATCAAACTTAATCAGGCGCTGCGCTGCAACATTGGTTTTAATTTTTTTTCGTGAGATCCTATGTTTTTTACAAAAATAAAAGTAGCCTAAGTAACTCCTTGTTACATCAGCTATCTGCCAGTGAAAGTCCTGTCAAAATCGGTCCAGCCATTTCAGAGATTAGCCGAAACAAACAGACAGACAGACAGACAGACAGACAGACAGACAGACAAATTGTTTCGGTATAGGTAACGTGTATACATCCAAATGCATTTAGTAAAAAGCGGTTATTTTAATATTACAAACAGACACTCCAATTTTATTTATATGTATGTATAGATGTATATGCTAGGCACAGTTTCAATATGAAACACAATTATCATGACAATGGTCGTATGTGTATCAACTTACCTTGACGACATGTTAAATATATTTAAATTTTACTCGTGTCTCGACAACGGAACGTTGAAAAATGTATGTTGGCTTACGTAAAACAAAATATGTTTACAAGACACATTGAGACCGAACCTTTGTGTTCTATGTTCGGTCCCTTTGATGATCTGGTGGGTTATTTTAAATCATTCGGAATCGATATCGGATACGGATTTGAAACTTTCCGTAGTTAGCGTCGCTTCCGATGAGCTTTCCGAACGGAAACTTTTTGTAAAAAAGATTTGGTATTGCAATCGAGAAACATCGAAGATAATAAAATTCGGGAATTTTAATAGCCATTCCTGTATTCCAGTTTCGAAGTTCTCGATTCCGTTTTCGATATCGATTTCTAATGGTTTAAAATAACCGCCGCTGATTGGCACCGGTGTTAGTGAATTCCTATCCATTTTTTTTTTTATTACATTATAGGCAAGTATTTGATCTCGATCTCACCTGATGGTAAGTGACGATGAGATCTACGATGGAGCATACTTGCCTAGGTAGGAAGGCGGCAGTAGACCGAGATGCTACATTCACTAGGCACATGCAGCGCAACTGATCTGACCCGCCATCCATGAATGGCAACACCGAACATTATTATTATTTATTTTATTCGCGGAGTATTATCTTATCGCAATGGCTTACAGATGAAATAGCTATAGTTCTGCTTTAGCTCATATTAATCGAACACCGACATGCTTTTAGATTTGACCTAGGTGCAATCTTTGAAGTCTAGTTACGTAGCCCACCGCACCGGCTAGCCATTTAGCTTTTATTAGCCCGTTGCCAGTGTTTGGAGGCTAATAAAATTTTACGACTTATGTTCTTTTAGCTGTGGCGTTTAAAACGTAATAAACTGGAGTGTTTTGATGCTACCAAAAGTTGATTTACGATGTTATTTGGTGCCAGTATTTTTGGTATAAGTATTTTTTTTTTATAATTTGGCCTCACCCACCATAGGTATTTTGCCTGTGTCAAGTAATATAAATTATTTCAGTTTTCGAGCATATGCACAGGCCCAAAGGCTAGACCCAAGTAAAATATCCCTCACTCAGTAAAGTCATGGATACTTTATTGAAAGTTTTTATATGAAAGATTTTTTATGGATTTTATGTGAGAAAGTGAAAAGCCATGTTTCGTCACTCTGTTTCAATTACCTACACTCGTTCACTTTACCGAACCCAAAACTGTTAATATTCGACTTATATCACGCACTATAACTCGCAGGAACACTAGTTTTAGAAATTAAATAATAACTGACGCCATGGCTTTTCAGTTTCCCGCCAAAAAGTCCCTTTAACACTTGCTAAACGGTGAAGGAAAACATCGTGAGGAAACCCGCATGTCTGAGAGATTCCCTGGAAAGACATTGAGGGGAGGCCCGTGCCCAACAGTGGGACATTAAAATGGCTAGCATTATAATGTACATATAACTTCCGTTACATAATAACTATAGCCACGGGAGTTCACGGGACCCGGGTTGGCTATACATATAAATGGAGCCATTCTTGAGAGTCGACAGACAAATCGATTCAGAATGCCAGCGATCGAGCATGAACTAGTTTTATATGATCAGCTTATGCTATTATGATCACTGCTTTTGGTTCGGAATTTAGATGACGTGTCCAGGATATTTGGTTTTAAGGATCCAGCGTCAGGCCGGTATACTCAAGTGTACGTATACATTGTTCTTTGGGAGAAGTCCTGTAAAGGATCCCTAAGTAGGCACAGCCTAAACATAAATGAAGATTAGAGACTAGATCTGTTCGTTTTTTTTATGGTCAAGCCAAAATCCCCGAAGATACAGGACCATAAAAAACGCGGATAACGGATTTTAACGTCTTATTTTTTTTTTGGTTGAAAAACGAAAAAAAATCAAACGCACACCTGCCAGTGTCGTGTTAAATTTATTTGTCGTTGTGTAGAGTATTTTAATTATTTACCCCTGATGATATTGATAGACATTTATGTACACACATAATCGTTAATATTACACTATCATTCAATCAATAGATTTTTTTGTAAACTATAATAAAATGTATGTCTTTACTCTTCCGATTCCCCAAAAATGTGCTTTACTTTTTTCAGATTACCTTTTTTTTAAACCCTCGTGTTGTATAAATTTTCGTCAACTTGCATTATGGCATGAGGTAAGATTTGTACGTTACAGTGAAATACGGTTTCGTCATCATCATCATCGGCATCATAATTATCATCAGGAGCACTCTAATTACTTAAACAACGAGCAATAAATCAACTTGACACTGGCAAAAGTGTTTCCATGTCGTAGCCTATTATTATATTAGCTTATTAAAATAAAGACGAAGAAATATAGTTTAAATACAAACAGTGTGAAAAGAATATATATCTGAATATCATAACAATAATAATACAAATTTAACTTACGTGTAACTCATCTTTTCAACACTATAATCTAAATACAGTCAAAACGAATAAATCCCAACTTTAAAAAATAAAATAATCTTCACAAAATATATCAACTACCCATTTTACTCGGGCTCTACAAAAGAATACACTTCGATTTAAAAAAGTTAACGTCACTTTGAAGTTTCGAATTTAGAAACGCGCGGGAAAATAATTCAAGATGGCGCGCGTGCTCTATACGAGAGTCTAGAGTGAACTGCGCTCCCGTGTCCGTTTGGCGCTCGCAATCACCTGTGAACGTCTCTTATATCAATTCTGAAAACAATGTAAGTAGTAAGTATATATTATGAGTAAACCTCCGTTGAAGCGCGTTCGATAAAAAAATCGGATGCGTTCATCATTCTAATTCCGCAAAACTGGAGCAGTATTTAAAAATACTTCAAAAACACTTAAAGAGCTGCACTCGGCTGTTGTCAGGCGACCCACAGGGTTGGATTGTGCAGGATACCGTGGTAAACACAATTTAGACTTACGAGGCGTCATGGTAAAATTAGCCATTTATTTTATCATGCTTGTAGCGACCTCTTCAACCTCGCGACAAGCAACACAGATGGCGCTGCAGACGACATTAAGAACAATTGAGAATTCATCATACAATCCTGAAACGCGCTATGAAAGTTTTTTAGTAAAATTTCATTTCATAATATGCAGTGCTCTGACACCATTAACAATTACTATAACCATTGCAATTCTATCGTGGGTCCATAACGCCGGCCGGCTTGGACTTTGGGCGCTTCTAAAGTGGAATTGGAAGGGTTTAAATTAGTTGCATCACTGTTTATTTTTACTCCTCTTCAAGCGAAGCTTTAAAATGTATTAACCTGATTTTTTAAATCTTTAATTTATGGCCGCTCGTTAGTTTTTTAAACTGGACTGAGTTGGTACACAATCAACAGAATTACGGGATCAATTTAAATACAACTGTTTTGTATTCACGGAAGGTTTTTGTGATATCAGTGGCATTTCGAATACCTACCGATATATAAGATCTTTGCTTTACAAGGCCCCGAAATTGTATTGCTAACGACAAGATAGTGACATGAATACTTGCTAGATAGATTGTTGTATACATATATTGTTAATACAGAGTACAATATAGTGTCTAAAACAGTTATGAAATATTACCGTTATAGCAGAGCGGAGCGGAAAGGAGCGAAACAGAGCGGGGCGGAGTGGAACGGAGCGGGGCAGAGTGGAACGGAGCGGGGTGAAGTGGAACGGGACAGGGCCGAGCGGGCGGAGTGGAACGGAGCGGGGTGAAGCGAAACGGGACGGGGCACAGCGGAGCGGAGTGGAGCGGAATGTGTCATATATAAGGTGTAACAATAAAAGTGTTAAATATTTGCGGTACTTCTGTAATCTAATTCCCAAAAAAAAAATCGAAATTATTTGTGGAAGTCTTTGGGGGATAAATGCCTGTATCCAGCAGTGGACGTCTCTCGTGCAATGGATGAATGGATTATAAATTTATGATTTAATATACAACAAACACAGTCACATCCCTATTACATAATCAGCATTCCAAAGCTCCGACGCAACCAGATCTTGAGGTATATAAATAAAGATATATAGCCCACCTCAGACATATTTCACAGTTAAGGTTACAATCAATCTTCCGTATTCACAAACAAACTATTAATATAAAAGGGTCGCACTAAAAGTTTGAGGGCCAATAATAGTTATTTAAAGAATTTTGTTTCTTTGTTTTTCTAGTAACGGAGTAAATAATGTTGTATTATATACAACTTACATTGGGCCAGCGTGGTGGACTATGGCCTAATCCCCCTCGCATTGAGGGGAAGCTCATGCCCAGCAGTGGGACATTAAAAAGGGCTGGTATTATATATGTACCTTGTTATATTTTTATCGTATTGTGTTCTATGCAGTGATAGCCAATTTGGAGCCTTGGAACCAAGGTGTGCCGGTTCAAACCCTAGTTCGGAACTCTGGAGTTATCGGATTTTCATGTGCGAATCACATTTTCAATGACGATTATCACTTGCTGTACAGTGAAGGTAAACATTCTGAGGAAGCCTGCCCGTCGTGTTAAAGATTTTTTCATTTTATAATATAGTGTTGCCATAATTTAAACAGCCTGTGACAGAAGATAATCTGCCTCGAATTGAGGACGAGGTCAAACGTTCGTTTAACTTATGACGCGAGCGGTTTACAAGTGAAAGTTTCAGTGTTAATAAGGATTAAGAGTGTTTACCTTACATTACTTGCTCTACATAAAATTTATGCAAGTTGTTTAAAGAAAGTTTTTTAAGAAACTGACTGAACTGGCTACTTTCAGCTGTTTATAAAAAAAATCCTATCTTTTCCATACGAGTCCTTTCATACGAAGTTCCTATCTTCGCGACGTTTTCCTTTGTTGTATTAGGCCTATACTTTTTTAAATGTACTTAAGTATATTATTATTATCAACTACCGGCGACTCAAGGGCCGGGCATTTCCACGCTCAGCAAAAAAAAAAATTCGCGTTATAGTCCAAGCTATCCGATTTTGACTATTCAGCGAAGAATTTTAAATTTTTTATTACATTATAGGCAAGTATTTGATCTCGATCTCACCTGATGGTAAGTGACGATGAGATCTACGATGGAACATACTTGCCTAGAAGGTACCTGTTCACTCTCGAATTGACATATCGTGTGAGTGTGAACAGGTAGGACGGCGGCAGTAGATCGAGACGCTACATTCACTAGGCACATGCAGCGCAGCTGATCTGACCCGCCATCCATGAATGGCAACATCGAACATCATGCCGGAACACGGCTAGGCCGCTTGGCGACATGGCTTTGTTCAGTGGGTGGTGACTAGCCACGGCCGAAGCCTACCACCAGTAGAATGCGGCCAGCATCTTAGTACGCTACCGCATAGGCCCGATTTTTACACCTTTTGTAAATATTAATTATATAAGATTTTCTATTCACTAAGCAACAGATTATACAGACTTTCTCGTTGGGAGTGACGAGAAAATCCGCCCCAATTTCATACAGCCCATCAATAAATCACACCGTAATCTAATAAGCTTGACATGACATTGACATTGTTTGTTAAGATCACTTTTTCATATTAAAAACTTTCCAACTATTTTACTAATTAGTGTGTAGCTACGTGAATCATAAACGACGATAAAACGAAGCTATAATTAACAAAAAAATTTATTCATGTAAACCAGCCTTTGCCAAAGTGGGCGATAACGCCCCGTGTGTGCGCTGCAGGCCTAAAGGGGGGCGGTAGGAGACCCAGAAAAAAAATCGAGCGTTGTGTAGAGGCTTACAATAATTAATTAAATTTGGAGTTATAGTGGTTTTTGGTTTTAAGATGAAAAAATGGGGGCGCTAATAAATAATTCATTCTCAAAGACAAAATAAGTTTGGGAGCCCCTGGTCTATGGTACCCAGACAAAGCTGGGATATCATAGGTGCAAGTTAATCAAAACTTATCTACTTGCAAATATTAACACACATAATGAAACGTTAAATCCCGGAATGTGGCGTCTTAAAATTATTTTAGTGTATTTACACCGGGCACTGAAATACCTCGCGATTCACCTGGAGTCCGGTTAACGATCACCATTTTGTTGCCAAACGGTTATTGCGAACGCAGCGGTTGCTTGGAGCGCGGGCTTTGTTCCATACATTGACCTAAATAAAGCTGGACTTGATTTACAATACAGAATATTTTACTATTTCTTGGGGCCTCTTCGAACGTCTCCGGAACTAAATTTGACATTGAATGCAAATGGTCGTTGCGACATTTGAAGCATCTTATAATATAATATATCGGTTTATTTTAATAAAAAAACACTTACAGAATTTATTTTTACTAAAAGGCGGGTAACAATAAAAATTATATTGCCAGACGAACACACCAACTAAATCAAATTGTAAGACTGTTTAAATGTGACACCCCATACTGAGCACGACCAAAAGCTACTATTTCGCCTTGTTAAAGATGAAAAAATATCATTTACATAATTATTTTATACATCAGCGTGATCCATATCACTGACTGATTCATCAGTTTAAATATCTAACACTATTTTTGTTAAACCTTATACATTATTAGTATGATATAAAGTAATTAATTTAATTCAATGTTTGTCGACATAATTTCCAATGTCATATCTGTAACATTAGTTCCGTAGACATTCGCTAACTGCACTCACTACCATCAGCGCCAAAATGGCGAAAATCCAATAGACTAAAGAAGACGCTGTCTAACTCCAGTCCAGCAGTAGTAGAGGTCACACGTTCCACAAATTCAAATGTTTGTTTGAAATTCAGAATATGACGACATGACGCAATCAACCTGTTGAGGAAACCAATCACTTTGTGACAAAGTTATCATCATAAGTTTCTTGGCAGGAAATTGAACACTCATGTCGTCAGTTTTATTTTAATTTATGATGCCTACCTATTCGTGTTTTTATTTTTTATATTTATGTGCCAAATACAAAAGAACAAATGCAATGGATACCTACCGAAAAAAAAATGTGTATTTTTTTATAAGCACCATTAGTTCTGACTTTGACGACTTGAAAAGGGCAGTAGGTGCTTATATCGAAATTGTATAAGCCAAGAAACCAAGCGTAGGTGAGGAATACAAAATATGTATTCTCATTTCGAGTTGCGTTCAACACTGCTTTCAGATATGAGTTCCGAAATTTAACTGAAAAGCCGTCTGAGTATTGAACTACTTACCATAGGTATAGGTGTCACAGATATACAATAAATTTACAAATAACACGACCTTTAGCCACCACACCAGGGTAGCCATTATGATGTCATAAAGCCGGACAAAAGACAGAGAGAAAATTAAACCGCTATAAAAGTTTAAAGGGTTATAAAACTCTTTGGACCAGAGCATAAGCTCTTAAAAACAACTAGGCTGCGTGACAAGACTGTAAATAAAAATAATAAACCAGTTACTTATTTTTTTTTATTTATGTAGTGCAGATAGTTTTTAGGGAAAGCAAATTATATAAACGCGATAAATACCTTATAATTAAGTTTTATTTCAAAGCTTAGTATTCGCGTAAATATAAGAAATCAATTGGGAAAGAAAAAAAAATGGACTGGAAAATTCGAGAAAAACTTTAGAGTTGTTAATTTCGTAAAAGGGGAAAAACTGAATATGCTTATTAGAGTTCCGTACGAAAATGATAAAAACTACGTGAGTCCGCATGTTTTAATAGGACAACGGTCAGCTAGTGTCTATGACATTTTTTTTCCTTATCTATTTTTGCTCTATGGAACCATGTTCTTCTTTTGATATCAATAAAACGTGCAAGCTCTACAACCTGATATATTAAATGTTACACAATAATACATACATTATATCTCACAGCTAGTCTATACATCTATACATATAAATAAAATTGGAGTGTCTGTTTGTAATATTAAAATAACCGCTTTTTACTAAATGCATTTGGATGTATACACGGTACCTATACCAAAACAACCTTTTTTAAAATTTTTGTCTGTCTGTCTGTCCGTCTGTCCGTCTGTCTGTCTGTCTGTCTGTCTATTTGTTCAATGCGTCCCGCGGGCTCAGAATGGGCGAGCAGGCTGTTGTCAACGGTTGTCTTTGTTAAATACCACGCGGACGAAGTCGCGGGCAACAGCTAGTAATAAATAAATATCTCTAGAATGATCCGGACTACTTACACTCGGCATTTGTACTCACGCACCGAATCCGTAACGGAATGGGGTGCCGACAGTGATAAGACGATATTGTACAATCGCCTTTACAAATCCTGACCCACATCCAAAGTGATATCGAATAACATTTTAAAAATAAATTCGGGTTCACCAGAATGTGACTCATTTATTTTCAGGGAAATTGCCGAAGCCCTCATTTTTCTCACAAAATATTTTTTGTTTAACCATTTTTTTTTAATGGCCTCCCTCTCCTTTGTGTAGGTATTATCTATACATATAAATAAAATTGGAGTGTCTGTTTGTAATATTAAAATAACCGCTTTTTACTAAGTGCATTTGGATGTATACACGTTACCTATACCGAAACAACATTTTTTACAATTTTTGTCTGTCTGTCTGTCTGTCTGTCTGTCCGTCTGTCTGTCTGTCCGTCTGTCTGTCTGTCTGTCTGTCTGTCTGTTTGTTCCGGGTAATCTCTGAAATGGCTGGACCGATTTTGACGGGAATTTCACTGGCAGATAGCTGATGTAACAAGGAGTAACTTAGGCTACTTTTATTTTAGAAAAAAAAATTGGATCTCTCGAAAAAAAATTAAAACCAATGTTGCAGCGCTGCGCCTGCTTAAAGTTTGATAGCAACAATCTGCAATGCGTCCCGCGGGATCAGAACGCGAGCAGGCTGTTGCCAACGGTTGAGACGTTGTTAAATACCACGCGGACGAAGTCGCGGGCAACAGCTAGTATAAAATATGGGAGATTCTATGCAGGCCTAATCCTAACCTAAGGTCTAATACACCCTCCCTAACAACAAAGTTGTGGATACTTTACTGACAAATTACCGAAATTTTTGGGAGAACTGGAAAAGTCGTGTTTTACTATTTACTTTTATTTTCCTACACTCGTGCACGTTTATGAACACATAATGGTTAATATTCCACCAAAATTACACATTATATTTCAAACAACACACATTTTTTCACAAAATAAAACAAAATTGATAACCTTTCTCTTCGACTACCCCCAAAAATATCCTGTTTAACCATGACAACAAACGAAAACTTTGGAAAAAATACCCACTAATTTGTGGATGAGGTCATATTCATATTGGTTTTATTTCATCGCATATTATTTTTTAAATAAAGAAAAATATGAAGAACTCTTTTAATTTCGAGCTGGATCAATCGAATGGCTATTTAAAATTTTAGCAAATTCTCGAACGTTGCCAGCCTCATTTCACAAATCATCACTTCGGCGATCGAAATAGTTTGTTTATTGACTTCAGCACTCGCTTGCACCTCCCTTTGAATTAAAAAGAACGTTTCCGATGAAAAGCTAATAACATTCAGCCAATCGGCTCGCCCTGAAATAATAATGTGATCAATGTTTTAAGGTGGAAGCGCAAGGTCAGGGCGCGAAATTCAAAATGTCAATGGTTTTTATTTTTTTTACGAAAAATTTGGACATCTTTACGATGTAATTTAGTTTATTGCGATATTAGCATTCTGCATTGGATGTCTCGATGTATTAAGCATGCTTTAAAAAATACCTAAAGCGATACAATACTCCAAGGTTTGTAAAAACCGATACTTTTACAAACTTTGGATTATTGTATCGCTTTAGGTATTTTTAAAGCAAACTTAATACATTGAGACATCCAATGCAGAATGCTAGAATACACTAATAATTTGTGTAATGCTAGAATACACTATATTTGTTAAACCTTACATAAAATCAGGGCTAAAGTAATGTTTTACCAACCCACCCGAAACAAACAAACTCTAAACATAATCCCTTTGTTATCCCTAATTTAAATTTAGAAGAATCTCGACCGTTTGTCCGAATGTTGCTATCGCATACCGGCTTAATTTATATGACACGCGGACCAAGGGCCAGAGCGATAAATCAATTAAAAAGAAACGACATTTCAACGAAACAATCCCGAAATAACTGTTGTAATTTGCTTGGCGCCAAAGGGTTTTTTTTAATAATCAATTATTTAAAAAAGACGAGGCCAAGGGCCAAGTACACTTTGTGTTGCTGCGTAAAAGAAGTAATGTACACGATAATAAGACTGGCCACCCAGAATTCAATCCATAGACCCAAGTATATTTTTATCATTATCAGCAGTTGATTACTGTAGCTGACTAACACAACATTAAAATCCTTACATAGAGCCTCTAAGTGTGGGATCCATGCCTTTATGCAAGCCATTCGAAGGATCAGGATTAGCATTTTAACCAGTACATACGAGTAAGTACAATAATAATAATGAGGTTCATTTAAAAGTGCGATAAATTTATTTCTTATGAGCTGAGAAAGTTATGCAGCTGAACTTAAGTAGAAGAGATTAAAGTTATTGATCATAAAATCTAGACTTGTACAGTCTCATTCTCTCCCATCTCAGTTAGGTACACCTGTAAGCCAAGATTTTTACTCAAAACACCGCACAATGTAACCCGGTTATGCTCACTTGGACCAAAGTTGCAGTATCAAAAGAACGCCAAGTCGCATTGCGAAAGGAGTTATCGCCATCCAAGCTCGACTTGGTGAAGGCACAGGGCCCTAACTCTTCTAAACAGCAACCGCATAGTACCTGTCACTTCTGACAGATATTATGTGGGATATCTGTCAAAAGTGACAGTTACTATGCGGATGCTGTACAATTATGAATCGATTGTGTTAGCAGACTTGGGGCCCAGGTTTCATGGCGATTCTTTTAGATCTCGCGAAGAATACGAAGATAAATCTTATATACATATAAACCTCGAAACCAGCCATCGCTTCTATTGACCATGAAACCTTGTTTATCACATAAATAGACGACTGTAAACAACGTAACATCTCAACTAAGATCATTGGCGTGGGAACAGAGGACATCCAAGCGACATTGCCGCGATGCCATAAAATTTATAGTAAAAATGTAGGTTGACAATTAACAACACCGAGCGACGCCATTTTCATTTCATCATGTCACATCCATTACTTTATTTATAATGTGTATTTATTGATTGTGTTATTGCTATTAATTACATGATATTGTGCAAAATGCCCGCTAAGTTGTGGGTGAGGCCATATTCATATCCATTTTATTTCATCGCATGTCATTTCGTAAAGAAAGAAGAAGAACAAGACCGAGAGAGGACATATCAATTTGTTTAGCGAACTATCCATTTGATTGGCATGATTGGTACTAGACGGTATTGTACAATGGCATTTCTATGAACACATTAATATTCCCTCTCTGCCGCGCTAACTCAAGGCACGTTTTGAGTTCTTTCAGGACTCCAATCAGTACGTCTAGTGCGTGACTACCCAAACTGTTTTGTGTCACATACCCAGAATATGTATTATGTATATAGTGTATCTAAGTATGTGTACGTTGAATGTAAATCTTGAGAGTATTTGTATGTTTCTATTTGAAAAAAAACTCATTTTTAAAATCCAAAAAAATTTACGCGTTTATTTTACGTTTTTTGTTCCCGACGTTTCAGCTGCTTTCCAGCGACCATCGTCACGGGAGGACTGAGGCGTTTGAAGTCCTACTTTCATAGTTTGAACTGGAGTACCCTCATATCTAGTTGTTGTTTGCGGTCCGATCTATGAAGAAAGTGCTCACAGTATAATGAGGTCTTAGTTTCTATGTATTAAGGATATATCCTTTGCAACCATTTCTTTAGATCCTTTCCATCCAAAGGTTGGCTGGTAGATATCGCTGTGTGTAAGTTATATAATTATATAATTTTGTAATTATTTTATGTGATTGGACATTAAAGAGTTAACTATCTATCTATTAATTACTAGTATTCTAGTTATCCCCACATCTAAAGCATAAGAGTGGGCTCCTTACGTCAACGGGCCACCCGTGACTACTGCACGCGGAACATCTCGTTGCGATGGCAAATAAACTAGACCTTCGTTTATTGATTTCAACCACTGCTAATAGCCTTTCAATAAAAAAATCTATTGGACAAAACAATACGATGAACTAAAATATTTATTTTTCAATTGGGCATACTTAATGGTCGGACAAGGGAACCGTCAGTATGGAAAGTAAATAAGTTCTATAAAAGAAAAAAAAATACAACCGAATTGAGAACCGCCTACTTTTGAAGTCGGTTAAAAAAATAAATAAGTTCCATGAAGTTGTCTTATAAATACTGATAAGACTTTTCCGTCACATACGCCCACCACTCTTACTCTTATAAGTAGTGGCGTATTATAAGAGGCCTATGGGTCTATGCGGCTTGCAGCCCCATAAATTAATGAATGATTGCCCAAAGCCAAAGCCAAAAGTGTAGCGCGAGGAGCGGCTTGCGCCCGTCCCTGGCAGCCTGCCGCCCCGCGCCATGGATCACATCGCGCAAGGATCAATACGCCTCTGCCTATAAGCCAAGAACCGAAGCAGTGACCAATAAAGACAGCGAGGGTCGACCCTCGACGAGTCCCCGAACTTACTACTTCTAATTCCCATTCCTGGACTTGAGACCCTTATTAGCAACAATACAGGATGCAATTTCTACTTAGGGCATTTAAAAATATATATTAAACTAGCTGTTGCCCGCGACTTCGTCCGCGTGGTATTTAACAAAGACAACCGTTGACAACAGCCTGCCCGCCCATTCTGAGCCCGCGGGAAGCATTGCAGGTGTTGCTATTAAAACTTAATCAGGCGCTGCGCTGCAACATTGGTTTTCATTTTTTTCGTGAGATCCTATTTTTTTTCTAAAATAAAAGTAGCCTAAGTTACCCCTTGTTACATCAGCTATCTGCCAGTGAAAGTCCCGTCAAAATCGGTCCAGCCATTACAGAGATTAGCCGGAACAAACAGACAGACAGACAGACAGACAGACAGACAGACAGACAGACAGACAGACAGACAGACGGACAGACAGACAGACAGACAAAAATTGTAAAAATTTTTGTTTCGGTATAGGTAACGTGTATACATCCAAATGCACTTAGTAAAAAGCGGTTATTTTAATATTACAAACAGACACTCCAATTTTATTTATATGTATAGATATGCATTTTTGTCTTCACCAACATAGGTGTTGAGAGTCCTTTAAGCATATTTCGCTATTCTCTATAGTTTGGGATTTGTCCAAGCCTATCTGAAAAAATCAAAATATATAGATGGATTAAATATAATTACGAATTAATGGCTTCATAATTAGTTGCCATTTTCACAAAATGTGGATCGTATAGTTGAGGAAAAATAAATAATCAGACTACTTTAACAAGTCAATCATATGACTAATTATATGTATTTTAGAAGGCAACTTGTTTACAGCTATAAATAAGTGAATATTACAACTAATTTATATACAAAGTAAAACCGCAAGAAAACAAGAGTAATATTTAAACAATAATGAACTCATCAATGAACACTATAAAATAAACGAGTTGTCCAAGCATGTAAATTCGCGGAATGAAAAAGATCGACTATTGCCAGTTTGAATTCAAGAACCGTAGTGCCAACATTCAAGTTCAAGAAACAGTACTGCCAACGTTTTAATAAATGCTTCGCGTTTTGTTTTTACCGTTTTTTTATTATACAGCCGCAAGTGTACCCCGCAACAAATCGCAATAAATCAACGCCCGTGTGTTGCCACACGTCAAAATTAATGCTTACCTTTAGGAATGGAATCCCGACTGTTGGTTGAGCCGAGGGTTATATTTAGACGTGCGTAACACCGGCTATATTGATCGATTGGTTGAAATCAAATATTTATCCCTAAATCGATGAATGATATTTGCTTACCCTTTGTTGCAAAATGCACCGGATTATCAACATACTCAGGCAATGTAGGCAACTGCCTAAGAGCCCGGCGCGGCATAGACGCCCCTCGGCCTCAAGTAGTTTTAATTTGATGCTTCCATTTTTGTTTTACAAAAGTTTATGGTTTTATTATTTTTAAACGGACAAAAAATTTCACGAAAACAATTTTAAATTAGTTTCCTACTTGTAAGATTACAAGAATTTTTTTTTATTGTGGTCGGCGTGGCGACACACTTTAGCCCATAATGGAAATTAATTAAAAAGTAAAGACTGACTCTAAAATATATGGAACCCTCTTTGCACGACGTTTATGTCTTTGTTTATGTCTTATGTTTATGGACATAGGTATCTAATATATCTCATACATTTGTATGGCATAACATAGACATCGAAATGGTTGTTAAAAATCATAATTTGTACCTACCCTATCTTTGACAAATAAATTCAGCCCTATATTGATGAAAGTTAGAAGTGTCACATCAAGAATTGTACATTATCTGTTGTTTTTTAATTTGGCATCACCATACGTATTTTGCCAGTGTCAATTAATATAAATTATTTTAGTTTTCGAGCATATGCACAGGCCCAAAGGCTAGGCCCAAGTAAAATACCCCCCATCCCTCAATCAGTAAAGTGATAGATATTTAACTGAAACATTTTTTATAGATTTTTTGTGAGAAACTGAAAAGCCATGTTTCGTCACTTTGTTTCAATTACCTACACTTGTGCACTTTACCGAACCCATAATGATTTATATTCCACTTATATCACTCACTATAACTCGCAGGAACACTAGTTTTAAAAATTAAATCATAACTTACGCCATGACTTTTCAGTTTCCCGCCAAAAAGCTTAAGCCTTATCTGTTCTATTCCTATATTTAAAAGTGACATTTCTAACTGTTTTTTTTAATTATAAATACGACTATATAATGCCAGTGTAGGTAGTTGGAAACGCCCTTTTCCAAAACATGACTATAGGGTCTTATTGTATAAAAATATAACATAAAGGGCAAGGATAATTAATATAAAATTATGGTAGGTTATTTATTTATAGACATTAATTAACCTATTTTATTTATCCTTGAAACAATTATAGGACTTAAATACGTGGATATAATCCTTATTATTACACATAAGTAGACAGGTACTCGAATAATAATTATAATATTCTGGGTAAATTGAAAATATAATTTATTTTATACAACGAAAACTACCTATACAAAAAAAGAGAATTAAAATGAGAACAGAACGACGATGTGACGGCATTTTTGTGTATATAATTTTATTTTTATTTTATTATACAATGTTCTATCAATAAGTATATTTTAGTTTTTTTTATCCATCTTTGTAAATAACTATTGTTAATGTAATTAGATATGTAATTGAAAGGAATAACCTACTACCAAATAAATATTTACAAAAAGTGTAAAAATTGTTAAGGATGTCTATTCTTTGCGGGTTTAGTATGAGCTTTTGAGTTTTTAAAATAATTACGCGAATATTACACATTGAAATAAAACTAATATAATGGAATATATTATACTTTTTTACGTTCCCGACGTTTCGGCTGATTTACAGCAACCATGGTCATGGGAGCTTATTGACGTCCTAGTGTCATAGTTTGCACCGGGGTACCTTCATATTTAGTTGTTGCTTGCGGTCCGATAAGAAGATTGCGGAACGTAAAAAAGTATAATAAACGCGATAAAATCCATATGATTAGTTTTAATTCTATTTTTGAATAATTCAACTATCGATCGATAGTTCAAATGTTTCCATCCGTGAAATGTATAGAAAGAATCAATCCCTCGATAGGTATTTGATAGTGTCAAACTGCACCAAACCGTCGAAAACCTTAGCTTAGGCATAACTTAATGTACCGCCTACAGCTAACATTTCTTCCGCTTATCACTTGCTGTGCGGTGACATCTGACAAAAACCGTGTTACGTTCGCCAAAACGCACCGCCCAGCCGTGGCCTATGACCTAAATCTTACTCATATTGAGAAGGAGCGTAATATGGCAATAGGCTCGCTCCCCACTAAATTGGTACTGAATACCATCGGTGAAATGCACTGTAAAGCAGCCGAAACGTCGGGAACTTAAAAATATAAAATAAACGCCAGAAAATCCTTAAAATTAGTGTTATTTCAATGTGTAGTATTCGCGTAAATATGAGAAATCAATATGTAATGTATAGTTTTCCTCTTATTTGGGCCCAGTGTGTTATGTTTTTCATGTGGTAGGCACCCTTAGTTCTATAGAAATTCCTATTAAATCAGAAGTGATGACGAATTACATAGTTATAATGAAGTACTTATGACTCTTGCAATAAATATTGGTCCAGGGGGCGTACGCAGTACTCTTATTTCAAGACAGACAGTAAATTGAACTGCCTGCTAACTTTATATTTTAACTATAATAACAACAATTTATATCCGCAACCCTTCCAATATTCCCAAAAACTTTCAATTTTCCATACAAAATGTCTGAATACGGTAGACTATAAAGTATACGGTTAGCTTACGAATAATCTCGCACTTGGCGTACATATTACGATTAGTTTTAAGCCGGCAAGTAAATTGTCTGGAAATAATTGTTCGCAATACGCCTCCTGTGCTAATTACTTTATTGCGAACACTAGGTACTGACGCGATCGTAGCTGCTCAAATCAATTAGTTTTAATTTGAGTGACATCATCTGTTAATTAAAAATGAGCGAATCAAAATACCATACGATCGCTAATAGAACCTCTTACTACAGCATAGACAATAGTCATAGTTTAGAAACAAACAAACTGACGGCTAGCTTTTTGGCGGGAATTTGGGCCATATAGTTGTATTTTTTTTTATATTCCATAAAAATGTGTTTCTTTAATAAATAATGTGTAATATAATGTGAGATATTAAACATTGTGTGTTCATAAACGCGCACGAATGAAGGAAATTAAAATAAAATAGTATAACTTGAATTTTCAAGTTCAAACACCAAAGATGTCCGGTAAATTTTCAGAAAAGTGTTCACAGTTTTACTGATAGGGGTAGGGGATTTATTTCATCATCTGCTGATGATGAAATAAATCTCATCAAAATTATCATTATCATCAGGGGTACCTATAATTCAATAACAAATATCAAGAATTACTCGACATAAAGTCTAAGTTCGGTACAGGTCGCATCAAATAGAATGTAGTATGCGCAGAGCCGATCTTTGCTCGTTTTATTTGATGCGACCTATACTTAATGTATTTTAAGTTTAATGACACACATACGTAACAACATGTTTATAAGCATCAAAAGCAAAATTAATTGAACCACATCAGACGGTATTTTTGAAAATGACTAAAGACCTATATGCGGTGAGTCTTAAAATGCATTCGTGGTCAAAGAATTTACAACCTTACCTCAATGACATAAGCACATTAAATTCACAATATCACAGGCATAAGAATCCAAAATGTTGCACTCTATGTGCATTACAATAAGAGTGTTATGCATTAAGGTTATTTTTGACCGCTTTTGAAACGTCCGCTGAGTCAGAGTTTACAAAATGCAGATGACTGCATTATATCAAGATTGTATAATCTGTTGAAAGATTGTGCAACGGAGACAGCCTTGGTAGTGTTTGTACTCCAAATTGCACATTAAAAAAAAATAAATTTTTTAAAATATATTTTTTTGATCATCGTATTTTCAAAGAGGTTTCAAAACGTCTGGTAGAGACATCTGGTGACCAGAACGCTGGCACATAATTTGGCCAACACATCAGCATTGCCATTCAACGTGGCAATGCTGCCAGTGCCAGTGTGTAGTAGTGGCCAGTATCTGCTGAGTGCTTTCTAATACCAGTTTAATTTTAATTTATTATATAATTGTATATTCAAGTACAAATCGACAATTGAGATTTTTAAGGTTTATTTTCACGGTTTGGCTATCAGCACCATCTATTAACCGATAATGGTACTAGTTTCACGAGTAAAGAATTTCAAGAATTATGCAAATTGACTCAGATTAAATATACTTTTTCTCCTCCCTATCATCCAGCAACAACACCCTGCACTTTGCCGGGTGCATTTCACAGGTGGTGGTTAGTGAAAAAAAAAACAGTAAAAAAAAAATACATTTCTTTCAGTGTTTTTGTCGTCATTTTATGTTGTCGTTAATGATATTCCCATGTCAAAAAATGATAATTTAACTTTTCAGGTTGACATTATTGAATAAAGGTACCCTTTTTACCATGCCCCATTTTTTTTTAATCAATAGGAGACATAATAGGGCGGCAAATTTGAAATCCGCACCGGGTGCTAATGACCTATGCTACGCCACTGGGTGTGTTGTTTAGATCAGATATTCTAACAGGTCTCTGTAATGAATATAAAAGGTGCTTCACTTAATATACCTTCTACACTACACAAAGCAACACAACTGACAAAAGAATATATCCATCACTAACATTCGTGCCTATACAAACTATGATATTTG